>OX438841.1:0-2418666 GCA_949315975.1 Eudonia truncicolella
CCACTAAAAACCCCAGGAAAACCAGACACGCCGGTTCGTGGCTGACGCGGAATCTGTTGGAATAATGGGCCGCGCCATCCACCGGCCACGCCCCATCGGGCGTCCCACTGCTGACTGCCATTAGAGCCCCACAATCAGCGTGGCCCTTTGGGGCCTTCCTCCGGTTTTTGGGCGGTAAAGCGCCCATCCTTGGACCTGGGTCTGAGCCGGGCTAAAGCACCGGAACTCATTCCTGGATCCTTTGTCTCCCTCACGCCTTCATCTCCGGTGCCTCTGGAAGCAGAGGCATTGGGAGGGTAGGGCGCAGGGCTTGCGAAACGAGGCGTTGCGGCCTCCTCTGCCGTCTCCATGGCCGACTCTTCCGCCAGTGGCGGGTCGTCTTCCCTCGGGGTAGTCTCAGGATCAGGGCGTGGCTCCGGCATCTCCGGACGAGCCCTGACGACAGGGGGACTACATCCCCTGCCACCCATCAAATGGCCGAATGGCCTGCTGGCATCGGCACAAACTGCACAGCGTGGTTGGCGTGTGCAGACCCTCGCCTGGTGACCTTGCTGACCACACCGGAAGCAAAGTCCAGTGCGGTCTGCGGCGGATGGGCACCTCTGCCTCGTATGGCCCACGCCCATGCAGCGGAAACACCGCATTGGGCGGGGCTCAAGGGCAACCACTGAGGCAGTACTCCACCCCAGGAGCAGCTTGCCTGTCACCACCAGCGCTTTGGCCGCTCGTATGGGGCAGCGCACAATGGTGGATCGCGCATTGTCAGGGCCAGCTCTGATTTGGCCCACCCTCACGCTCTCGACGGAGCAATCCGCTTTCGCAGCAACGGCTGCAGCGACATCGGAGGCGGCGATTGCGATGTCTAGCCCTGATACGCGGAGATCCGCGCACTTTTCAGGCCGGACAATCGTGGCCACCTCCGACAGCACCTGCTCGAGCCGTTGAGCGAGCAAGTCGGCCTTCTGGCCGCTCCCGGCACCCGGAACCTCAATAAGCCGCGCTCCCGTGGCGGCAGTTCGCGATCTCACGCCTTCCCCTATACCGAGGTCGGCGAGCGAGATCTCCTCTCTGGCTTTCGCGATGGTCTGGGCATACGTCATCCCCATCGCGATCGCTTCAGGGCGCAACTGGACGACGATAGCCGCAGTCTTCGGCTGCCTCAACCCGGCCCTCCTGCGCTTCCTCTTTTTCGGTGCCGCTTGCGCCACCGGGTGAACCGGTGGTGGCACTGCTGCACAACTCGGCACAGAAGCCGAAGGCGGAACCGTCTTTGTTGGGCGAGTGGAGGGACTCGCCACAACGGGAAGTGTCTTTCGGCCCTTCCGTTTCCTCCCACCACGAGGTACATCCGTCCAAGTCTCAGACGGGAGTGGGACCGGCGGCTGCGCTCTACTAGTGCCCGCTTGGGAAAGCGGGGCTCTAGGAGCCGACGTCTGGTCGCTGATAAGCGACTCAGCGGAATGGCGAGGGGCAGACACCCGCTTGCGCCCAGCCACTCTTGCAGGAGTAGGGAGAGGGGGGAAGTCCCCAAACCTCTCGCTCTCAACCACAGAGGGCGGGCAGACACTCTCCGGTGCCACCGATCTTGCCTCTAGGCGGTCCAGCCGTGCACCAATGGATATGGTGGACGCCTCCATCGTCTCTCTCATGCTGGCAATTGCTGCCAGCAGAGGATCCTCCCGTCCGGGTTCGGAAGTGGCGACTTGAGGGCTCTGTGCCCAGCGCGGTGACGCACTGTACCGTCCAACCTCACTCCTCAGTGAGGCGACCTCCGCCCTTAAACCCTCCACAATCTCCTGGAGGCGCAGGTTTTGCGCCTCAATCCGCTTGGACTCATCGTCCAAAGTCCTGGATGCCAGGTTGGACAGGCATCGTCGGATCACCGCCACTGCATTATTCAGTGTGCCCTGGCACGTTCCTTTAAGGTGCCCAGATGTCTGGGCCACCCTCTTCACGGCCAGCGCGCATCTGATGCCCACCTCCTGTATTTCGTCGGCCGTCAAGGGGTCCGACGGTTCCGCGACGAATGGGATCTCCATCTCTAAAGCAGCCTCGCTGGTCAGCCCAACAAGTTCCCCAAAGGAGTCCACAGAGGCGGGGCGAGGTGACGGGTGTCCATCGGACAACCCCTCTCGCCCATCCCTCGCGACATCCCTAGCGTTCCTGTTTTGCCGACCATCGGCTCGCTTCTCATCTCTTGTCGTTCCGGCGGCGACTGCACGCCCTCTCCTCGCCGACGACACCTTGGCCGAGGCCGACGACACCACAGACTCGTTCCCCGACTGATCGTCGGAGTCCAAGTCGGGGTCAAGTGGCCTCTTCCGCCCACCACCAACGCTTCCCATGATTACGGACTCAGAGTCCGAATCCGGCACCTCTACCGACTCCAGCACCCGACTGCGCAGAACTTTGCCCCCCCCAGAAACGAGGGGCTTGCCCGGGGCCAACGAGACGGACGAGTTATCGCCCGCCTTGCTAGTCCCGGGGAGGGGTTCTCCCACCGGTCGGTGGGTACCCTCCTGGGGTAATATCTTTTTAGTACTGCTCTTCATGTTTGGGTTTGGCAATTTCCGGGTTGCCATTCCCCCCCTCACTATGGCACTTCAGGGGCTGCCCTTCCCCGGACCAAAAAAGGTCACCCACGCGCCGTCCACACGCCGAGGGCGCCCTACATACTGTCGGGGGCGGGAGGTACCGACAGGTTTTTAGCCGGTGTTCTCCGGGGTGTTATTGAGTTTTCCTTCTCTTGACCGTTTGGCCTCCGGTCTGCCCAATCGCAGCGTACCCACGGCGCCAACGGTGGGGTCGTTGCCGCAAAAGGGCAGATAACGGCTTCGGGGTTGGCGTACACCCCGGTTGCACCGCTCTCACCGGTGCCCCCTTTCCCCCCGTGCGACCTGAGAACCTTTAAGAGGCGGCCGTCTTTGTTACGACGCCCAGAAGGGACGCCGTCAAAAACTCCTCTCACTGCTCAGATGGAGCAAGCGAGTTATGCGACCCAGAGTGGGCCACATATGGGAGCTGCGAGGTCCAGAAGGGACCCCGCCTAGCCAGATGTCAGCCGGCTGGGTCCAAGCGTCTACTACACGCCAAAGCGGGAGACTGTTGGAACCTGCCGTTGCCCAGGGTGCACCAACGTGGAGGTCATCTGACTCGCACCCCAACCTTTCCTAACCTAACCTAACCCAACCTAACCTTTTTTTTTTTTTTTTTTTTTTTTTTTTTTTTTTCCCAGGGGAAACTTGCTTCCAAGTTCCCGTAGACTGGGGCGACCTACGGGATATGTGGGGTTGGCCTAAAAACGCGGCCGACCCACTAAAACCCCTGGGGAAACCTCACACCGATAATGTGGTAGGCGCGGTAGCTGTCACGGGGATATTGTTCCGCGCCTTCCACCGGCTACGCTGTAAGCGTCCCTCAGCTGACCTATGTGCCCCAGGTCAGCGAGGCCCCCCAGACGTGGGGGGGCCGGTCTTCGGTGTGGGTTTCACTGCGGCTTTTGCAAACCGCCCATCCGGTGCGCGTGGTCTTTCCCACGCGGGAGTGGTGGACACGCTCGGGCCTTCGCCCGGGGCCTCCAACTCTACCACCCTATCGCCTTCCGACCCTGTATCTCTCTCGAGAGAGACATTGGGGTGGTCGGTCGTAGGGACCTTAGGAGACGATGGTGGCTCCTCCACCGTCTCCATCACCTCCGTGCGGTCTAGTGGCAGGTCCACTGAAGGCACCACTGCAGCCGGCATCCTCTGGGCAGTCGTCCCCGTTTGCTCGAGGGGAACAGGGCGGGCCCTGACGGCGGGGGGACTGCAACCCCGGCCTCCCATAATGTGGGCGTGCGGCTTCTTCGCCGTAGCGCATACCGCACACCTTGGCTCTTTCGAGCAGCCCCTCGCTTGGTGACCAGGCAGACCACACCGGAAGCAAAGTCCGGTGCGGTCAACGGCACTAGGGCACCTCTCTCTAGTGTGGCCCACGCCCATGCAGCGGTAACACCGCATTGGGCGGGGCTCCAAGGCTACCACCTGAGCAAGGCCCCATCCTAGGACGAACCTGCCAGCCACTACCAGCGCCTTTGCCACGCGCATGGGGCAGCGCACGATAGTGCTTCCCTCTCGATTAGGGCCCGCACGGATG
Organism: Eudonia truncicolella; assembly: GCA_949315975.1. Classification (NCBI taxonomy): domain Eukaryota; kingdom Metazoa; phylum Arthropoda; class Insecta; order Lepidoptera; family Crambidae; genus Eudonia; species Eudonia truncicolella. The sequence continues at coordinate 4,135 of OX438841.1, forward strand.
CGTCCCACCCTCACTTCCTCCACTGAGCAACCAGCCCTCGCTGCCAAATCAGCAGCGACGTCGTCCGTGGACAAAGAGTTGTCCAACCCTGATAAGCGGATTTCCGCGTATTTTTCGGGTCGGACAATAGTGGCCACGTCCGACAGCACCAGCTCCAGCCTTTTGGCGAGCTGGTCGGCCTTCGCACCGCTCTCCGAGCCTGACACCTCGATGAGCCGCGCCCCAGTGGCAGCCGTCCTCGACCTCACCCCCTCGATACCGAGGTCGGGTAGGGAGATGGCCTGCCTAGCTCTCTTGATGGCGTCAGCATATGTGACACCAATCTCGAGAGCCTCCGGGCGCAGCTTCAACACTACAGCCGCTGTTGTAGGTGGCCTGAGCCGAACCTTCTTCCCTCGTAGGCGCTTGCGCTTCTTGCGTCCAGGCGCTTCGCTGGCCGCCGCATGTGGCGCTGAGCGGATTGGCGGCACAGCAGGGCGGGCCTGCGCTAAAGCCTGGGCGGTGGCAGTCAGTGGGCGACTAGAGGGGGTCGCCGCGTTAGGGACTCTCCCTTTGCCCCTCTTCTTCCGATTCCCACGGGTCACCGTCGTCCATTCGGACGCGGGAGGAGGACCCAATGGGGGCGGGACCTGTCTCACCTCCACCTGGGGGAGGGAGAGGCACTCCTCATCGAGGACGGACGAGGATCTCGCGGGCGTGGCCGGCCTCCCACGAAGTGAGAGAGCACGCACAGGCGCCGCTCGACCCATCTCGAGTCCGTCCAGACGGGCGTAGATGGCTGCATTAGATGCCTCCATCGTACGCCTCATTTCCGTCAGGGCCTTTAGAAGGACCTGATCCGCTCCGGCCTTTGTGGCAGGACGCTCCCGGCCGGGACAGCTCAACCCTGTCCCCACCTGGTCAACCGCAGTCCTCAGAGACGCCACCTCACGTCTGAGGGCGTGCACCTCTTCGCGGAGTCGGCGATTCGCCTCCTCAACGCGGCGTGACTCGTCCGAGGAGGTCCGCGACGCCAGGTTGGCGAGGCACCTCCGGATGGTCATTGAGGCATTGTTGAGTGTGCGCTGGCAGGTACCTCTGAGGTTCCCGGATTTCCGGGACACCTCCTTCACCGCAAAAGCGCACTTTAGCCCTACCTCGTGGATCTCGTCAGCCGTCATAGGATCCGACGTGCTGGCGATAAAAGGGATGTCGACTCGAGTGGCCATCTCCGAGTCCATCTCGTCAAGGGCCGCGGAATCCACCGTGGATTGGCCAGGATTCGGGCGTCCTTTGGACAGCCCCGCTGGCTCAATCACGGCTGGCAATACCACGCCCCTGGCTCGACGGTCGGCAGACAGCCGCTTGTCCAGCTCTGCGAGCTGTTCTTCCTCCCGATCTAACTGCTCCTCATACTCCCGCATTTGGGTGCGGGCGAGGGCAGTTTTAGCCGTCGCAAAACCCGTCCCGATAGTGGCCGTTCTGCCACGTCTCGACGACGAGATCTTCGCCATAGAGGCTGCGGACGCCACGGACTCAACCCCCGAAAGGTCATCGGAGTCCAGGTCCGCGTTACGCAACCTCTTCCTCCTGCTGCCTACGGGTCTCAAGAACACGGAACTTCCGTCCGAGTCCGAGCACCCCGCAGCCTCCACTTCTCTCTCCTCCGTGCGCATCACGTTGCCCCCCCCAGAAACGGTGGGGCAGCCTGAGACCGAAACGGTCTCAGGGAGGGATTCTCCCGCCTCCCGGCGGGTACCCTCCTGGGGTATACATTTCGTTTTGCGACTTTTCATGATTTTGTTGCAATTTCCAGGTTGCGATCCCTTCCTCACTATGGCACTTTAGGGGCTGCCCTTCCCCGGACCAAAAAAGGTCACCCACGCGTCGTCCACACGCCGAGGGCGCCCTATATACTGTCGGGGGCGGGAGGTACCGACAGGTTTTTAGCCGGTGTTCTCCGGGGTGTTATTGAGTTTTCCTTCTCTTGGCCGTTTGGCCTCCGGTCTGCCCAATCGCAGCGTACCCACGGCGCCAACGGTGGGGTCGTTGCCGCAAAAGGGCAGATAACGACTTCGGGGTTGGCGTACACCCCGGTTGCACCGCTCTCACCGGTGCCCCCTTTCCCCCCCGTGCGACCTAAGAACCTTTAAGAGGCGGCCGTCTTTTTGGCACGACGCCCAGAAGGGACGCCGTCAAAACTCCTCTCACTGCTCAGAAGGAGCAAGTGAGTTATGCGACCCGGAGTGGGTCACGTATGGGAGCTGCGAGGTCCAGAAGGGACCACGCCTAGTCAGATGTCAGCCGGCTGGGTCCAAGCGTCTACTACACGCCAGAGCGGGAGACTGTTGGAAGCAGCCGTTGCCCAGGGTGCACCAACGTGGAGGTCATCTGACTCGCACCCCAACCCAACCTAACCTTTTTTTTTTTTTTTTTTTTTTTTTTTTTTTTTTTTTTTAACCTGGGGAAAATTCCCTACGGAATCATCCCGCGGGTCGGGGCTACCCGCGGGGGTATGTGGGGTTGACCTGAGATGTTGTTCGGCCGACCCACTAAAAACCCCAGGAAAACCAGACACGCCGGTTCGTGGCTGACGCGGAATCTGTTGGAATAATGGGCCGCGCCATCCACCGGCCACGCCCCATCGGGCGTCCCACTGCTGACTGCCATTAGAGCCCCACAATCAGCGTGGCCCTTTAGGGCCTTCCTCCGGTTTTTGGGCGATAAAGCGCCCATCCTTGGACCTGGGTCTGAGCCGGGCTAAAGCACCGGAACTCATTCCTGGATCCTTTGTCTCCCTCACGCCTTCATCTCCGGTGCCTCTGGAAGCAGAGGCATTGGGAGGGTAGGGCGCAGGGCTTGCGAAACGAGGCGTTGCGGCCTCCTCTGCCGTCTCCATGGCCGACTCTTCCGCCAGTGGCGGGTCGTCTTCCCTCGGGGTAGTCTCAGGATCAGGGCGTGGCTCCGGCATCTCCGGACGAGCCCTGACGACAGGGGGACTACATCCCCTGCCACCCATCAAATGGCCGAATGGCCTGCTGGCATCGGCACAAACTGCACAGCGTGGTTGGCGTGTGCAGACCCTCGCCTGGTGACCTTGCTGACCACACCGGAAGCAAAGTCCAGTGCGGTCTGCGGCGGATGGGCACCTCTGCCTCGTATGGCCCACGCCCATGCAGCGGAAACACCGCATTGGGCGGGGCTCAAGGGCAACCACTGAGGCAGTACTCCACCCCAGGAGCAGCTTGCCTGTCACCACCAGCGCTTTGGCCGCTCGTATGGGGCAGCGCACAATGGTGGATCGCGCATTGTCAGGGCCAGCTCTGATTTGGCCCACCCTCACGCTCTCGACGGAGCAATCCGCTTTCGCAGCAACGGCTGCAGCGACATCGGAGGCGGCGATTGCGATGTCTAGCCCTGATACGCGGAGATCCGCGCACTTTTCAGGCCGGACAACCGTGGCCACCTCTGACAGCACCTGCTCGAGCCGTTGAGCGAGCAAGTCGGCCTTTTGGCCGCTTCCAGCACCCGGAACCTCGATAAGCCGCGCTCCCGTGGCGGCAGTTCTCGATCGCACGCCTTCCCCTATACCGAGGTCGGCGAGCGAGATCTCCTGTCTGGCTTTTGCGATGGTCTGGGCATACGTCATCCCCATCGCGATCGCTTCAGGGCGCAGCTGGACCACGATAGCCGCGGTTTTCGGCTGCCTCAACCCGGCCCTCTTGCGCTTCCTCTTTTTCGGCGCCGCTTGCGCTACCGGACGAACCGGTGGCACAGCTGCACGGTCCGGCACTGAGGCCGAAGGCGGAGTCGTCGTTCGAGGGCGAGTGGAAGGATTCGCCTCAACTGGAAGTGCCTTTCGGCCCTTCTTCCTCCTAGCACTATGGGGCACGCCCGTCCAGGTCTCAGACGGGAGTGGGTCCAGCGGCTGCGCTCGACTAGTGCCCGCTTGGGAAAGCGGGGCTCTAGGAGCCGACGTCGGTTCGCTAATGAGCGACACTCGGGGTAGAGGGGTAGACACCCGTTTGCGCCCAGCCACCCTTGCAGGAGTAGGGAGAGGGGGGAAGTCCCCAAATCTCTCGCTCTCAACCACAGAGGGTGGGCGGACACTCTCAGATGCCACCGATCTGGCCTCTAGGCGGTCCAGCCGTGCACCCATTGCAATGGCGGACGCCTCCATCATCTCCCTCATGTTGGCGATAGCTGCCAGCAGAGGGTCGTCTCGTCCGGGTTCGGAAGCGGCGACTTGAGGGCTCTGTGCCCAGCGCGGTGACGCACTGTTCCGGCCAACCTCACTCCTCAACGAGGCGACCTCTGCTCTCAAGCTCTCCACTATCTCTTGAAGGCGCAGGTTTTGCGCCTCAATCCGCTTGGACTCTTCGTCCAAAGTCCTAGATGCCAGATTTGACAAGCATCGGCGGATTACAGCTACGGCATTATTTAATGTGCCCTGGCACGAGCCTTTCAAGTGCCCAGATGTCTGGGCCACCCTCTTGACAGCCAGCGCGCATCTAATGCCCACCTCCTGAATTTCGTCGGCCGTTAAGGGGTCCGACGGTTCCGCCACAAATGGAATCTCCATTTCCAAAGCTGCCTCGCTAGTCAGCCCAACAAGCTCCCCAAAGGAGTCTACAGAGGCGGGGCGAGGTGACGGGTGTCCTTCGGACAACCCCTCTCGCCCATCCCTCGCGACATCCCCGGCGCACCTGCTCCGCCGACTATCGGCTCGCCTCTCCTCTCTTGTGCCGTATGTTCCAGCGGCGACTGAGCGTCCTCTTCTCGCCAACGACACCTTGGCCGAGGCCGACGACACCACAGACTCGTTCTCCGACTGATCGTCAGAGTCCAAGTCGGGGTCAAGTGGCCTCTTCCTAGCACCGCTAACACTCCCCACGATCACGGACTCGGAGTCCGAATCCATGAAGCCCTCCTTCTCCTTCGCCTCCACACGCAGAAATTTGCCCCCCCCAGATACGAGGGGCTTGCCCGGTGCCAACGAGACGGACGACTTTGCGCCCGACTTGCTAGCCCCGGGGAGGGGTTCTCCCACCTGTCGGTGGGTACCCTCCTGGGGTAATACGTTCTTATTTCTGCTCGTCATGTTTAGGCTTGGCAATTTGCGGGTTGCCATACCCCTCCTCACAGTGGCACTTTAGGGGCTGCCCTTCCCCGCTGGACCAAAAACATCACCCACGCGTCGTCCACACGCCGAGGGTGCCCTATATACTACGGAGGACGGGCGGTGTCCGTAGGTTTTTAGCCGGTGTTCTCCGGGGTGTTATTGAGTTTTCCTTCTCTTGGCCGTTTGGCCTCCGGTCTGCCCAATCGCAGCGTACCCACGGCGCCAACGGTGGGGTCGTTGCCGCAAAAGGGCAGATAACGACTTCGGGGCTGGCGTAAACCCCGGTTGCACCGCTCTCACCGGTGCCCCCTTTCCCCCCGTGCGACCTGAGAACCTTTAAGAGGCGGCCGTCTTTTTGGTACGACGCCCAGAAGGGACGCCGTCAGAACTCCTCTCGCTGCTCAGAAGGAGCAAACGAGTTATGCGACCCAGAGTGGGCCACGTATGGGAGCTGCAAGGTCCAGAAGGGACCCCGCCTAGTCAGATATCAGCCGGCTGGGTCCAAGCGTCTACTACACGCCAGAGCGGGAGACTGTTGGAACCAGCCGTTGCCCAGGGTGCACCAACGTGGAGGTCATCTGACTCGCACCCCAACCCAACCTAACCTAACCTAACCTAACCTAACCTAACCTTTTTTTTTTTTTTTTTTTTTTAACGGAGTGAAAGATCTGCAAACAGACGCATCAGCGGGCAATGAGGGGTCCCGCTGGCTGTCCGAGGATGGCCAAGACTCTGTTCCAGGGCCGAAGCCCTAGAAAAAGCGAGCCGTGGCCGACTCGGTAAAAAACACTCCGATGTCCTCTCGTCACCTTGGGACCAGCAAACCGGCGATCATCGCGTCGTCCTCATCTGAGGAGGACGCATCGAACGCCGGCATGGTGGGGCCTGACGAGGTCATGGGAACCCTTTCGGACACTTCCACAACCCCGTCGGTGACTGCTCGCCCTGTATACGGGCGAGCCCCTCCTCCGCCCCTGATGGGGGCGGGTGACCGCCCTCGAAAACGATGGGCGGACACACTTGACCCGTCATTTGGTGAGACGGGTCGCCGACGCGCCGGGACATACGGAGCGTCGGCCCTCAGTGGGGACCTGTGCAATGCACGGTCGGAGCCCCCCCTAGGGCTCGGACCGCGCTGGTTCCCCACCGGATGGAGAAGGCGCTGGTATTGCCGCCTTCTCCGCAGGAGGCGTCTGCGGCGGCACGGATTTGCCAGGGGGTCATCCTCCCTGGCCCGTTCCGCCTCCTCCTTCAGCGTCATGACGTCGACGCAGAAGGAGTTGACCGCCTCCCAGGACCCCTCGCTACCGAGCATGGACAGAACCACAGTCGGCAGGGAGAGGTCCGCGCCAATCACAGTGACCAATGCGGAGCGCTGGACACCGAACGCAGAGCACACCGTTAGGGTGTGTTGCGCCGTGTCCTCCGCCGCTCCGCAATGGTGGCACTGTGGGGTCGGCTCTCTTCCGATCCGGTGCAAATAGCGTCCGAACGAACCATGTCCGGACAGTATTTGCACCAGATGGTATGTGAGCGACCCATGGCGCCGCTCCGCCCACGCCTTGAGGACGGGGCGTAGGGCCTCGAGGCTACGCGTTTGCGTAGCTGAGGCCCCTTCGCCCAGGTCCTCGGACCATAGGCGGAACATCTCCTCGCGCGCTCCATCGAGCGCAGCACGCCTCTCTTGGGGGGCCAGTCGATCGCCACTGGCCCTCTCCTCTGCTCGCTGCCGGTACGCTGCAGCGAGCACCTCCGCCACCAGCTCCCACGGGGGCGTACCCGCGAGAGCGCACGCCAATTTCCGGGACACCGTTCGGTAGCCCCGGATCGCCCGCAGCGCCATTGCGCGCTGGGCCCGCTGGAGAGAGGCGGTCGCGTGTGGGCTTAGACAGTCAGCCCACACCGGCGCCCCATACAGTGCCATAGAGCGGACGATGCCGCCGTAGAGTCGGCGGCACGCCACGCTCGGGCCCCCCACGTTGGGCAAGAGACGCCCGAGGGCGTCTGCTGCTCCCAGCAGCCGGGGCTCGAGGAGCTTGAAGTGCTCCTCGAAACCCCACCGCCCATCGATCACCAGCCCCAGATACTTCATCTGGGGCTTCAGACCGACCCTCTCGCCCTCCACAACGATCGACGCGCCCGCTGACGGCCGTCTCCGAGGCCCATGGAACACCATGGCCTCGGTCTTGTGGAGGGCTACCTCCAAGCCCAACGTCCGTATCCGCCGCACGATATGGCTGACGAACACGGACGCCAGGCGCTGGACATCCTCCAGCCGCGTCCCCCGGACGGTGACGAGCGTGTCGTCTGCGTAGCAGAACGACCGCACCATCGGGGGGAGGCCACACCGGAGGACGTAGTCGTAACCGACGTTCCACAACAGGGGGCCGAGGACCGACCCCTGTGGAACGCCGCGGGACACCCTGTGACGGCCTAGCTCGCCGCCACGTCCCACGTACGCTACGTCCCGGTCCCTCAAATAGTCTCCCACTATTCGGCGCAGATATGGAGGCATTTGATGGAACCGAAGCGCCTCCATGATGACGCCGAAGGGGAGACTATTGAAGGCGTTGCGGATGTCCAGCGACACCGCCAACACCATCTCCCGCCTCTCAACGGACTCCTCCACTAGGGTCCGGAGACCGGACAGGGCATCGATCGTCGACCGCCCCGTCCGAAAGCCGTATTGGGCCTCGGAGAGGTCGGGGCCCGTTCCCTCTCCCAGCTGCTGGACTATTCGGGAAGCGATGATCTTCTCGAAGACCTTCCCAATTTCGTCCAGCAGCACAATGGGGCGATATGCCGAGGGGTCATCCGCCGGACGCCCCTCCTTCGCAATAAGGCACAAAAGCCCCTCCTTCCATACTTTGGGGAACTGTGCGAACTTCAAACTAGCGTCGCACAGTTCCCTGGCCCTGGCCCCTAGATGTTTTAGGGCCAGGTCCAGTACCCGCTTCGGGACGCCGTCAGGTCCCGGTGCCGTCTTCCGCCCCTTAAGACGGGCGACGGCGTCCTTCCATTCCTCCTCATCAATAAGAGGAGGAGGATCACTCCCTCCCTCCTCATCCGGAGCTGGCGGGGCCATCCGAGGGGGAACAAAACCCTCCTCGGCCGGGGGAAACAGTCCCCCGATGACCGACCCTAGGAGGTCGGGATCCATCGTCTCTGTGGTGGGCGTGCCGCGTGCTTTCAGCTGGTTGCGCGCCAGCTTATACGGCCGCCCCCACGGATCCCGATCCAGACCCTGCAACTGCTCTTCTCTGGATACCTCCTTTGAGGAGGCAATCGCAGTCTGCAGGGTCCTCTTCGACTGCCTGTACAGCTCGTACAGGCGGTCTTCCTCCTGAGGGTCCCTCACGCGGCGCCGGCGGGCCCTAGTGGAGGCCCGCCTTTGGACACTGCAGTCATCCCTCATGACTGCAATGTCCTGGGACCACCAGTGAACTTCACGGCGGTCCCGCGGAGGCTGCGCCCGAGGCATAGAAGCCTGGCACACCTCCTTTAAAGCGCCGCGGAGACGGCGAGCTGATTCGTCGACGTCCGGACCGGACATCGGACGCGAGAACCAGTCTTCAAAGATCGCCGTCTCGTTCGCCAGCTCCGGCTTGAGCCTGCTGAGCGCCCAGCGAGGAGGCCGTTCACAGCTTGTGGGCTGTGGGGGCCTTTGGTGCAGGGTGGAGCTCTCGAATCGGATATATCGATGGTCCGAGAGAGTCTCCACGTCCTGCACTACCCTCCAGCCGCTGATCGTGCGTGCGAGGGCTGGGGTGGCGAATGACACGTCCACCACCGAGCCTCCGTTGTGTCGCACGCACGTGTGGACTGCGCCCCTGTTGAGGAGCGACAGCCCAGCAGCGGCTGCCCACTGCTCCACAGCCTGGCCCCTCTGGTCGGTCGCTGGACAACCCCAGACGACCGACTTGGCGTTCAGGTCTCCAAGGACGAGAACCTGACGCGGGACCGCCCTCCTGATGGCTACGCCGACGACTCCGAGGAACGCCTCGAAGTCGGCGAGCGGTCTGTTTGGGGAAAAGTAGACAGACACTACTATCATTTCCCCCCAAACGACCGCCGCGTACCCAGCACCCCTCTCATAAATTGAGGGGGGTGTATAACCTGGGGCCGCGCGCACCATCACGGCGACAGAGTCGCACGTGTCCCCCACCCAGTTGGGCTGGTTGGGGATGAAGTACGGCTCTGACACCGCCGCCACATCCACTGACCACTCCGCCAGGCTCTGGTGTAGCAAATCCTGAGCCCTGGTAGAGTGGTTCAGGTTCACCTGAAGAAAGCTGATATGGGGCCGTCTTAACATTGCTCGACCACCATATCAACTTCCTCGGGCCCCGTTTGGGGCGCCCTCTGTGTGGCGGGGGCGGCCTGGCGAGCTGGACGCGCCGGCAATTTGCCCTTGGCCAGGGGAGGCTTACAGCTGCGCCCCCCCATAACGTGGCCTGCCGGTCGCTTGGCAGCGGCACACACGGCACAGTGGGGCTTCGCGCTACAATCGAAGCCCCTGTGCCCCTCCTTACCGCACCGGTAGCAAAGGTTGCTCCGGTCGGTTTTTGAAGGGCAGCTCGCTCTGGCGTGCCCCACCTGCATGCACCGGAAGCACCGGTCGGAACGGGCTTCCAGTGCTCTGACGTTGGCCGCGCTGAACCCTATCAGCAGGCGGCCGCCGTTCACAACCTTCTTTGCGGCGGCGACTGGGCACGACACCACTGTCGAGCCAAAGCCGTCAGGGCCGTAGCGGATGGGGCGCACCTTTACGGCATCCACGCCACATCCACCCTTGGCCGCGATCTTTGCGGCCAAGTGCGCCTCCATCACCGACTCATCCAGACCGCCCACCCTCAGTTCTGCGGTTTTGGTGGGCCGGATGACAGTGGCCATGCCCTCAAGGGCCTCTCTCATTTTGCCGGCCAGCTGGTCGGCCTTCTCAGCTGAGGCCTCGCCCGAGATCTCAATGATCTTTGACCCGGTCATGGTGTTTCGGCACCGACGGTTTGGGATATCCATCCCGTCGATGTCGACCGAGTCTCGGGCTTTGGCCAGCGCGTCGGCGTAGGTGACCCCCTTCTCAACCGCTTCGGGAGTAAGGGTCACCACAACTGCCGCCGACTTCGGCGCAACCAGCTTGGTCTTTTGACCGGCCTTACGGGCCTTCTTAGCAGGAGCAGTGGCGGGAGGGGCTGAGGTGTTATTTGGCCTCCGCTGAGGCGCCTTCTGCTGCTTGGCCGCCGCCGAGTAAGATTGGCGGGGCGGAGCCTGCTCCGGAGGGGCCGATGTTGTTGCCTTCCTCCTCCTCCTTTGGCGCTTTTTGCGCGACTCCTGGGTCGTCCATTCCGGATCTGCCTCAACCGGGGGAGGCGCTTTGGCAGCACCCCGGGAGGTGGATGGAACGACCGCAGGAGGTCCAGCTTTCTTCGCCTGTTTTGGCGGGGGATCAGGCTTTTTGGCCGCCACCTTGCCCTTTTTAGCCGGCACTGCTGGTATGGCCGGCTTGGCTTTCCCCTTGGTAATGGGGGGCGCGGGCGCAGCTGCTGCAGCTGCTTTTTTGCGGTCCGCCGCGAGCGGCGGTCGCAGGCTCTTGGCCGGCAGCAAGCGATCCTCCAAACCCTCCAGGCGAGCGTTCAGCATGGCCCCGAATGTTCGGGCCAGCCTAGCTTCAAATGCCTGGAGGGCGTCCGGCTCCTCGTAGGCGGCCTTATTTTTGCCGTGGCAAGTCGCCTCCTGTACAATGACAGTCGGCGAGAGAGGCCTTGGAGGAGGACAGTCCATCTCCATTGTATCTGGTGAGGGCAGAACCTCGGGGAGAATGGGGGGAGGAGAGATAACCTTTCTTCCACCCTTAAGGTCCCTCACCTCTGCAGACAGAGCTGCTACACACTTTGTGAGGTCTGCCAGTTGCTCCTGCAGCCTCACATTCTCCGCTTTAAGTATGCGGGTGTCCTCCGAGATGTTTTTTGAGGACACCTCGCGGAAACTATCCATGATGGACTGCGCCGCTTTCTTCAACGCCTTCTGGAAGGGGCCCTGGAGGTGCGAGGACTTTTTCGCTACCTCCACTATAACCGCACAGTCCGCCTTCACCACCTCCTCGATGTCGAGGGTGGTCTTCAGGTCCGGATCTGTGGGTGTAGGGGCCTCACCTTCCGATCTACTTGCGTAGAACGCCGCCCTAGTCTCGTAGGCGCGGCGCTCCATTACCGCCACCTCCCGGTCGAGCGCGACCTGCTGCTCCTCGCGGATTGCAGCGGTATGCTCGCGCTTGGCCCGGGCGAGACCAACGTATTCTCCTGTGGTGGGGGGTCTCCCACGACCACGTTGAGCTGGCTTCTTGGGACCGTCCTCAGACGAGTCCGAGAGAGCCTCCGACTTTTTGCCCCCCTTAGATGTTTTGGGGGGACGCTTCCTCTTCAACGAGCCAGTGAGAGTGTCGACGCTGATGGTGCTGTCATCTGACACATCACTGTACTGGTCGTTTTTCTGACCTCGTTTGGGATAAGGGGAGGTGCGGGCTAGGCCCTTGCTGCGAGCCGACACTGCCGGCGAGCTGGCACGACTCCCCTTTTTCTTCATAAAAGAAGATCCAGGATTTGCGACGGAGTCAACGGCCGATTTCATAGAAACCGCCGATGAGTCGGACTCGACGTCGACATCCCACTCCCTTCCTGCTGCAGACACGCTGCGCGAACGCGCGGCGGTTGGCGATGAACTGCCAGCAGCCCTGGACGAACTGAAGGTTAGTTTCAGCCCGCCCGTCTCCGTTTCAACTCCGCCCTTCTCGGGCCTAGCCAGAAGGCTAACGTCCACGTCCTTCCCTTTGGGGTCGGACCCACCACAAGTAACCACGACGGATCTGGTACCAGACTCCGCCGACTTCTGCGAAACGTCTTTTGAAAATTTATTGAGCAACTTTGACATTAATCCCACGAGTGGAGAGCATATAAAAGTCACCCCGTGCAGTGGCCTCATACACGGGGAACCCTACATACTGTCAAGGGCGGGGGATGTTGACAGGTTTTAACGAGGTTTCTCTCGGGTTTTATAGTGTGTCCTTCACGCGGCCGGCCGGTTAAGGCAAGCCCTCGCTCCACCACGGAACCCGCGTACCCCACAACGCCGCGAGTGGGGGTCGTTGCAGAGACCGCGGTGGTTTACGATGATCAGGGGCTGGCGTGGGCCCCCGTTGCACCGCTTTCGCGGTGCTCCCCTTTCCCCCCGTTGCGACCTGATAACCCTTAAGGGGCGGCCGTCTTTGTGATACTCCTCTCAAAGCTGCTCAGAAGGAGCAGCGAGCTGTGCGGCCCAAAGTAGGCACGCACATAGGAGTTGCAGGGCCCAGAAGGGGCTCCCGCCTTGCCAGATGTTAGCCGATTGGGCCCAACCTTCTCCGAACGGAGAATGTTGGAACCACTCGTTGCCCAGGATGCACCACGTGGAGGTATCTGACTCGCACCCCAACCTTTTTTTTTTTTTTTTTTTTTTTGCCCGGGGGAAACTTGCTATCAAGTCATCCCACGGGGAGCAATATGCTATAGGCTCAACCCGCTTTCGGGGTATGTGGGGTTGGGCGATGTTCTGCCCGACCCACTAAAACCCCCGGGGATCTGCAGACAGTCTGAATATGTGGTTGACGCGGAATCTGTCATGGATACTGGTCCGCGCCAACCTTCAGGAGCGCTTGCCACGCACCGACAACTTGCGGACCTTACCGCTGCGCCTTTTCAGGCATCTTCGTCTGTTTTTGGCAGTGCCTGTTTGGCGTACCGCCCATCCTTCGTCCGGTACGGCTTGCGCCATGACGGGCGGACATGGCCGGCAGCGAGGTCTTCCTCATACTCCGCCATCTCTCGCTTACTCTCAAGCCTGTCCCGCTCTGCCATCTCCGCCACATCCTCCGCAGACAGGACCCGCCGCCCGGTACGTCTCCCAGCAGGAGACGCATTGGGGTGCGAGGCCCCGGAATCGGGGGAAGGTGTTTGGAGGTGGATCGCGGGTGCTGTTGGAGTTTCCGGTGTCTCCAGCGGCGGTTGCAGCTCGAGCTCCGGCTCCTCCACCGTCTCCATCGCCACTACTGGTGGCGTTTGCGCCATGACTGGCATCGGCTCTATCACCACTATCAGCTGCTTTTGCGCCGGGGTGGGTGCTACCTCCATTGCCGTCTCCGGCGTTGTTTGCGCCAGAGTAGGCTCCCTCGCTGTAGTCCTTTGAGAGCCATTACTTGTGGCTCTCGTAGCAGGGGGACTACAAGCCCTGCTGCCTGACACATGTCCGTGTGGCTTTTTAGCCTCGGCGCAAACCATACATTTAGGCTGTTTGGAGCACTCCCTCGCTTGATGGCCTGGCTCGCCGCACCGGAAGCATAGCTCGCTCCGGTCAACGGTAGATGGGCACCTCTGTCGTGCATGGCCCACGCCCATGCACCTATAACATCGCAGCCGGCGGGGGGCAAGCGCAACCACTTTTGCAGGACTCCATGTGAGGAGAAGCCTGCCCGCATTCGCCAACATCTTGGCCGCCTTGATGGGGCAATTGACGAAGACGGAGCACAATCCAGCGGGGGCATCTCTGATAGCGCCCACTTTAACACGCTCGACCGAGCACCCTCCCTTTTGCGCCACAGCAGTGGCCACGTCTGTCTGTGTGACAGTGTCATCAAAACCCGAGATGTAGATATCCGCACACTTCTCGGGCCGGACAATCACTGCCACATCGGCCAAGACCTCCTCCAGCTGTTTAGCGAGTCGGTCAGCAGTCTCCGCGCTGTTGGTTCCCGGCACCTCTAGCAGCCTGGCTCCATTTTGTGCCGTTCGCGATCTAAGACCGGAATGGATGCCTAGCCCCTCCAAAGATATGGCATTCTTTGCCCTCTTAATGGCCTCCGAGTAGGTCACGCCGCTAGCTATGGCCTCAGGCTTCAGCTGCACGACCACGGCCGTGGACTTTGGTGTCTGCAGCTGAACCTTCTTTGTCTTTGGCACAGCCAGCGCTGGTGCCGGTACCGCGGGCGCTGCCAGTGCCGCAGTGGGAACCGCCGTCCATGTCGTCTTCTTTTTGCCCTTCCTCTTTCGGCGCGACTCTGTGGTCCGTACCTCAGCAGATGCTGCCGAGGCCTGCCTGATGTTCGGCTGGGGGGGCACTACAGAGGGGGCAATGGGGGCTGCCGACGAACGAATCGGCGGGATGCCTCTAGACGTGGGGAGAGCCGGGAACTCCTCTCTTCTCCTCCGATCAGCTGCCAAGAGGGGACGAGCCCTCCCAGGTGCGGGTAGTCTGGCCTCAATACCATCAAGGCGGATGTTAAGTGCCGCGATGGCAGAGTTCAGCGAGCGATGTAAATCGTCGCCCGCTTCGTAGTCCGGTCTAGGAGAGGGGGGAGCAGCAGACTCCCTGCGGGAAGGGGACCTCCTCGTTTTGCCCATCTCCTTTTTTAGGGCGTCTACTTCGTCTCTAAGAGACTGCACCTCGCTCTGTAGTCTCGCATTGGCGTAGACCAGCCTCTCATTCTCGTCGCTGACGCACCTCGAGGTAAGGTTTGCCAACGCGCGACGCAAGTTGTTAGTGGCGTCGTTCAAAGTCCGCTGGTAGGTACTTTTGAGGTTTCCAGATTTTCTGGAAACCTCTCGTATAGCCTGGGCGCACTGCAGACCCAGTTGCTGCACGTCAAATGCAGACGGTCCGCCAATCTCAGCCTCCCACGGAACCAATGTCCGGGTGGCAGCGTCAATCTCTGCATCAGTGAAGCCAAGATCGGTAAATTCTTTTTGCACGGCACGTGATGCAGCACTAGCCGAACGTCGTGCAGTACCAGCGGCACGCGGCACAGCACTGGTTTTTGGTGGCCGCATCTTGCGCATCTCTTCTCGGAGGCCCTGTAGATCGGTGCCGAGAGCGGCAGCCGAATCCTCGTCCCGCTGTTGGAACCTCCTAAGGAGCTCCATACGTTCCCTCTCGCCGAGCTCTCGTTCGGCATTTAGCTCCGCCTCAAAGTCCTCCAGCTCTTGCTGTCGGAGCATCCTTTGCGCGTCTGCAAGTCCGGTGGAATGTCCCGTCCCGACCCTGGCTCCACGGCCTCGGCGCGACGAGGACACCTTCGATGCGATAGACACCGCCGACTCACTGCCTGACAGATCTTCTGAGTCGTCCTCCTCAATATGTGACCTTTTACGGCTGTCACCAGCCCTACCAACCACGACGGATCTGGCAACAGACTCCGCCG
This sequence comes from Eudonia truncicolella, assembly GCA_949315975.1. Taxonomy (NCBI): domain Eukaryota; kingdom Metazoa; phylum Arthropoda; class Insecta; order Lepidoptera; family Crambidae; genus Eudonia; species Eudonia truncicolella. The sequence continues at coordinate 19,461 of OX438841.1, forward strand.
ACTTTTCCGAAACGTCAAAAGGTTTATTTTTGTTCATCTGTAACTGAATCCCACGAGCAGAGAACAAAAATCAGTCACCCCGTGCAGTGGCCTCATACACGGGGAACCCTAAATACTGCCAAGGTCGGGATGTATTGACAGGTTTTTACGAGTTTTCTCTCGGGTTTTATAGTGTGTCCTTCACGCGGCCAGCCGGTTAAGGCAAGCCCTCGCTCCACCACGGAACCCGCGTACCCCACAACGCCACAGGTGGGGGTCGTTGCAGAGACCGCAGTGGTTTACGACGATCGGAGGCTGGCGTAGGCCCCCGTTACACCGCATTGGCGGTGTTCCCCTTCCCCCCCGTTGCGACCTGAGAACCCTTAAGGGGCGGCCGTCTTTGTTGTACTCCTCTCAAAGCCACTCAGAAGGAGCAGCGAGCAGTGCGGCCCAAAGTAGGCACGCACCTAGGAGTTGTCGGGTTGTTAGCCGGTCAGTCTCACGCAAACTCCTCACTGGAGGAGAATGTTGAGGCTGCCCGTTGCCCAGGGTGCACCACGAGGAGATCAACCGACACGCACCCCAACCTAACCTAACCTAACCTAACCTATTGTTCTGATCATCTCGGGAGATAGTGGATCGGAGATCCAGAGACGGACTAATGCGGCCCTCGAGCATGTTCGAGAGTGGGGCGTCAAAAATAAGCTGAAGTTCGCACCGCACAAGACCCAAGCCCTGCTGGTGACGAGGAAGCTGAAATTTGACGCCCCGGTCCTGACCATGGGCGGGGTACGCATTGGACTGTCTAGCTAGGGAGATCAAGGTTCTCGGCTTGACAATTGACGATAGATTGACGTTCAACACACACGTCACAAGCGTGTGTCGTAAAGCGCTTAACATCTATCGTCAATTGTCGAGAGCGGCCAAGATCGATTGGGGGCTAAACCCCGAGGTGATCAGAACAATATACGTGTCGGTGATAGAGCCGATAATCATGTACGCCTCTAGTGTGTGGGCGTCGGAAGCCGGGAAGCTAAGTGTCCGCAAGCAGTTGGATGCCGTGCAGCGCGGGTTCGTCAGGAAGATGGCCAAATCGTACCGGACGGTCTCCCTACACTCGGCCCTAGTGCTTACCGGGATGCTACCTTTGGATCTTCGTATAAAGGAGGCAGCTCTTCTATACGAGGTGAAGAAGGGGCATTCCCGGGAGGTAATAGGGGACCGGGAGGTTGAGAGTCCGGTAGCCACCACCGACGCGCCGCACCCTGCGTCGCAGACGGAGCTGGGCTTCGGGGACATGGAGGACGGTGCAGAACGAGACCAGGAAACAGAACAAATATACACAGATGGCTCTAAAATCGAGGGGAAAGTTGGAGCTGCCGTCTCTCTATGGAAAGACGGTAGCGAAATATGTACCCAAAAAGCCAAACTGGAATCGTTGTGCACCGTGTTCCAGGCGGAGTTGGTAGCCCTAGTAAAAGCGACGGAGATGGTGCTGAAGAGGAAGGCGAGCTGCACGCGCATATACTGCGACTCGAGGTCGGCCCTACAGGCAGTAGCAGACTCATATTCCCTGCACCCCCTGGCGGTCAGAACGAGATCGAACATAGAAACAGCCAAGGTTCGAGCCCAGAAAATTGAGCTTTTCTGGGTGAAAGCGCATGTGGGGGTGCCAGGAAATGAGAGAGCCGACCAGCTCGCGAAGGAGGCGGCACTTAGAATTAAGACAAGGCCCGACTACGGTAAGTGTCCCGTTTCTTATGTCAAGCGCCAGATTCGTCTGGAGACGCTAGACGTTTGGAACGGGCGGTACCTGGGGGGGGACACGGCGGGGACCACAAAGGTCTTTTTTCCGGACGCGGTGGAAGCGTACCGGATAATTAGGAAAATCGAGTTGGACCCAGTACTAGTGCAAGTTATGACGGGACATGGCGGATTCTCCCAATACTTGCACCGTTTCAAGTGTAGGGAGAGTCCGGCGTGCATTTGTGATGATCAGTGGTCGGAGTAGGTATATTGAATTAAGGTCACTGACATCAAACGTATATGTTAATATGGATACTCCTCCGAGTTTCCGGATTATTATGATAAAAATACCGAAACATCGAAATTATTACATGAAACTAGTTAAAAATGTATCAATACTCTCAACGCTATGCTGCTAGTGGCGTAGATGACCAGAATTTAATAGTAAAAAATGACTGGTGTGTAAAAACCTTGTTGTAGTAAAAGTGTTGGAGTAAAAGCCTAAGCATGTATAAAATGATATAATAATAATATTCATTTCAACACACGACATCCGGCAAACAGGGTCTTTTGTCCTCTTATCTCTATGCTCAACGCATCTGACCAATTAGAATCAAGTATCCAGGATGACTCATTGACTGTTTGTTCGAAAACAATGCGCTCGCACCGACATCCAGACCAAGTGGCTCACTCACTTATTTCGGTTCGTGGAGTGCGCTTATTTTATGTGTTGTGAATATCTTGACTTGACCCTGGCTTGTTTACTGTCTTCTGAAATCTACTTAAAACGACGAATTTGGCTTATAACTACGGACATCGATTTATTACTCTTGGATTGGGCCCATTTGAAGTTGTTTTTGTACGGGTAAGTTTTAATTATTTTCACTATTTAAGAAGGTTTTAGAACTTGGAAACAGTTAAAAAAATCACTTCATAGCAATCATCACAGCGCATGAGAGTCCGGTACGCACACCGCAGGGCTATCACCGCTTCAGTTAAAAAAAACACTTTATATGAAACAGAATTTCATTATCGACTTTACAGTTGTGTATGTATATATTGTAAATTTAAATCATTGTTTTAGGTGAGATATAAATAAATATGGCAAAGGTCAAGGCTGAAACAGTGCAAAAGTGGTTATTGCACTATCCTGAGCTACTTTACGATAACGCTAGTGGCACTATATACTGTACAAAGTGTGAAAGTCATTTGAAAGCTGTGAATAGAGGCAACATTACCAAACACATTGAAGGCGCTGTACATCAAGGAAAATTTAAGAGACCGCAAGAGGAATTTTACTTCGACCTCATTAAGTTCCCGATTCTATGCAATATTCCTTGGTCGCAAATGAAAAATCCAGCGTTCAAAGAGTTTTTTCAGAAATATATGTGCAGTACTTGTTGTTGCGTTTGTACCAATCGTAAAGTGGTTGACGAATCACAGTTACGAAAAGTTTATTTGGAGAAGTTTTATAGGAATAAAATCAATTCGATTTATGAAACTAATAAAAATGAGAAACTATGGATATCGCTGGATGAGACAACAGACATCTTTGGTCGATACATAGTCAATTTCCTAATAAAACCATTGCATCCTAGTAATAGTGCAGGCCGGCCTTATTTGATTGCTTGTAAAATGCTAACAGCAGTAAATGGACAAACAATAACACAATTTGTACTGCAATGTCTAGAAAATTTATGGCAAAACACTTTTGAAGCGAAAGTTGACAATATTTTAATGCTTTGCACTGACAGTGTAGCGTACATGCTATCTGCAGGGCGAAATTTAAAACATTACTTACCTGAAATGAAGCATGTGACATGTTTGGCGCACGCTCTTCATCGTGTAAGTGAGCAGATAAGGTCAGAATACAACGATGTTGATATTCTTATATCAAATGTTAAAAAAGTATTTTTAAAGGCTCCTAGTAGGGTAAACATTTTAAAAGAAAAATATCCTGACTTACCGTTGCCTCCGCAACCAGTCATTACCAGATGGGGTACTTGGTTACAGGCAGCATCTTACTACGCTCAACATTTAGATAAAATAAAAGAAGTTTTATCCTGCTTGAGCAGTTCTGATGCTATAGCCATACGAAACGCAAAAAACATTTTGGAAAAACAAAATTTAGAAAATGATTTAAAATATATTGAAGAAAATTACTCTATTATACTACTAGCCCTAAAAGAGTTACAAAAACAAAATTTAACTCTAGCTGATTCACTTTTAGTATTTGATCAAGTAAGGGCTACGCTTAACGAGTGCAATAATGAGAATATAAAAAATAAAATAGAATCAGTTATGGAACGAAATCCAGATTTAGATACAATTAGAGAATACAGCGAGAGTATTGAAAAAAGCGTAGCAAATAATCAGAAACTTTATTTCAAATTCGCTCCATTGACATCTACAGATGTTGAACGATCATTTTCCACTTACAAATGGATCTTAGATGTTAAAAGAAATAGCTTAAAATTAGAAAATATTGAAAAAATTATAGTTATTTATTTTAATTGTATAGAGACAGAAAATCAAAATGTAGAACTTGTAACCGATGAGGATTAAAAATAATTATTTTTAATAAAACTGTAATAATGATTATTTGTATTAACAATAAACAATTTTGTTTGCTTACATATGGTTTTTTATTTTATTACTCTATTTACCAAATTTTTGGAAACTCCGGTACATTCCGGAAGAAATGCATGTCCATGTTATGATATCATGACGCAAGTATCTAAAATCAATATACCTACTCCGACCACTGGTGATGATAGAAAAGAAGAGAGCGTAGTCCATCTGCTGGTGGAGTGCCCTGTTTTTGGAAAGGAAAGATACGAAGTAGAGCAAAAACTGGAAACCGAGGTTAGCGAGGTAAATATTAGTCAGATAATTAGGTCTAGGAAACTTAGAGATATATTTTTAGGATACTGTAGAGAAATAGCAAAAAGAGTAATAAGTAGAAATAAGGACAAGGGGTAACACTCAGTTATATAAAATAGTAGCGATAATGTTATGGATATAACTCGAGTGAGACCCATAGAAGGATGAATAGTATAAGGATTGTATAGTATAAGGTATGGATATTTCCAAATTGTAAAAAGTAAATTATTAATAATATGTAAAAAATGTGAATTATTTGTAAATTGTAATGTATTTTAAGAATGTAATGTAATAATAATGTAATAATGTAATGTAATAATAATAATAATGTAATGTAATAATGTAATGTAATAATAATGTAATAATGTAATGTAATAATAATAATAATGTAATGTAATAATAATAATTGTTAATAATTGTAGGAAATTGGAATGTAAAGGATATAAATATAGGAAATATTGTAAATTAGAAAATAAGTACCTAGACTTAAGTTACCACCTAGAAAGAAAGACCATCTTCAAAACACAAAGATGAAAATCTGACAAAAAAAAAAAAAAACCTAACCTAACCTTATTTTTTTTTTTTTTTTTTACTCAGGGGAACTCATTACGAGTACGAGGACCTTGAAGAGGCCCAAGTTATGTGGGACTCACCCGTTCGCTTTTCCACACCCACTGACGAGGAGAGAAGCTCCAAGTCAGCTGCCAGGAAGACCCGGCTGGGAGGGCGAGACGGAGGGGGATAACGCACTAAACCCCTGGGGGACAAGGCAATCCGAACACTAAATAAGGCGACAACCACGGTATACTTCCAAAGGAATTGAGCCGCGGCCGCCGCCCTGCGCCCGTGCACCAACCTACGGCCATCTCCGTGCGCTCATTCCCGCTTGCGCGGGAAAATGCGCTTTTGACGGCCGCGCGCCAGTGCACGGGCACGTGCTTACAACGCACAGCATGGGAAATTCATAAGGAATTTCGGCTATTTGTTAGGTGGCACATCAGTGCCACTTAACTACGGCTTCGGGGGGGGTAGACGCCCGCCACGGACCACGGTCCATGGCGGGTGCCCCCTTTCCCCCCCGTGCGACCTGAGAACCTTTAAGAGGCGGCCGTCTTTTTGGTACGACGCCCAGAAGGGACGCCGCCAGAACTCCTCTCACTGCTCAGAAGGAGTAGTGAGTTACGCAGCCCAAAGTAGACCACGTATGGGAGCTGCGAGGCCCAGAAGGGACCCCGCCTAGTCAGATGTCAGCCGGCTGGGTCCAAGCGTCTACTACACGCCAGAGCGGGAGACTGTTGGAACCAGCCGTTGCCCAGGGTGCACCAACGTGGAGGTCATCTGACTCGCACCACAACCTAACCTAACCTAAAAAAAAAAAAAAAAAAAAAAAAAAAAGGGGAGGAAGTCCACAGGGAAACCACGAAGGGATGTGTCCAAGGATCAATCGCTGGACCCATCCTGTGGAACCTACTGTTGGACCCTCTCCTAAAAGAGCTAGAGAGAGATGCAAAGTGAGGGTGCAGGCGTTTGCTGATGATGTTGTGCTGTCGTTTGTGGGCAATACGGCACTGGAGATATCCAACCAGGCTAATCCTGTTCTCGCCCGTGTTGAGGAGTGGGGTGTACAAAATAAGTTGAAGTTTGCAGCACATAAAACAAATTGTCTCACTCTCACTAGAAAACTGAAATACGACACCCCTCGCCTCAACATGGGTGGAACGGCAATTGAACACAAGCCAGAAATTAAGATCTTGGGACTCACAATCGACAGCCAACTAACCTTCAACTCCCACATCGCAAACGTCTGCAAGAAAGCAGCTGGCTTCTATAAGCAGCTCTCCAAAACAGCTAAGGTCAACTGGGGACTCAACCCAGATATCCAAAAAACAATATACACAGCGGCAGTGGAACCGGTTGTGACATACGCAGCTGGCGTTTGGGCTACGGCCGCGGAGAAGATCTCTGCACGCAAACAGCTGGATATGTTACAGCGGGGCTTCGCACAAAAAATGTGTAAAGCATATCGCACAGTATCACTCAACTCTGCCCTGCTTCTGTCCGGAACGCTCCCACTGGACCTTCGAGTTAAAGAGGCAGCCGCCCTTTACAAGGCCAGAAGGGGGGTCCCCCGGTCAGACCTCCGGGGTAGAGACATAGAAACTCCACATTCATTCTTACACACACCACACCCAGCAGAGCACATAAACATAGACATCAAACACATCACTGAAGACGCACAGATACACGCACATACACACAACATTTACATTTACACCGACGGCAGTAAGATTGACGACAAGGTGGGGGCGGCACTGTGTCTATGGGATGGAACTGCCGAAACCAAGGCCGTCAAACTTACTCTGCCGCCATATGCCACAGTATACCAAGCAGAAATACTAGCACTCAATAAAGCCTCGGAGGTGGTGCTGAGTAGAAGGGAAGTTTCCTTTGGAGTGTACAGCGATTCGATGGCAGCCTTGCAAACGGTCGTGAATGTCTCCTCCCTCCACTCCCTCGCGGTCAGCACGAGGCAAAACCTTGGACTGGCTTTTGAACAGGGCAAGTCTGTCGACTTGTACTGGATAAAAGCACACGCGGGACTGGAGGGAAACGAGAGGGCCGACCAGCTTGCCAAGGATGCAGCTCTACACTCCAAGAGAAAACCTGACTACGACAGGTGCCCTGTTTCCTTCGTCAAGCGACTCATCAGAGATGAGACGCTGGACGAATGGAACGAGCGATACCAGACAGGCACAACAGCCGAGGTTACTAAACTATTCTTTCCTGACATCACTGCCGCTTACAAAATCATGCGCCATATCACCCCTACACAACTCACCACACAGGTGTTTACAGGACATGGCGGGTTCTCAGCGTACTTAAATCGCTTTAAGTGCAAGGATAGCCCGTCGTGCGCCTGTGACCCTAATACAGACGAAACTCTTATACACATCCTCTCCGAGTGCCCTATACACACTTTGGAGAGGTACAACATCGAGGCCTATCTGGGTATCAAAGTCTTACCCGAAAACTTTGCAAAAATATTGGCTGGAGACAGTAAAGACAGAAATTAGTTCCTAGAATACTGCATCAAGGTGACAGACACTGTAAGACTTAGAAATAAGACATAACAGTTAAAAATTATATAAGTAAGATAGTATAAGGGTAACACAAATATATTTATATATTTGTAGTTCCCTAGATAGCACTAGTAAATAAGTAATTAAAATTAGAATAAGTTATAAGTGTAATCAAATTAAGAAGCAAAATAAAAACTGTATAAGAACCTGGAAAAGGCCACCAATGTACTAATATAAAATAAGAATAGTATAAGAGTTAAAATAGAAAATAGATAATACCTATGTAAAATAGTTATAAGAAAAGATGTAATAGATTTAAGCACTATTGTAAGAAAAATGAAAACCCTTGAGCCGAATAGCTCAAAATGAAAAACTTATTCTCCCGAAAGTAGCATAAGAATAAAGATGTTAATTTTAGTGTAGTAAAGTAGAATAGGAAACGGGAGTCCCACCCGCAAACGAGCAAAAGACGATGAATGAATGTTAAGGATGAGGAATAAAAGTGCGAGAGGAATAAATGCGAGAACTAGTATGAAAGAGAAATCGTATATAACAACTCCGATTATGTTGGAGGAGATCTAGAGAAAAAAAAAAAAAGAAAACCTAACCTAACCTTTTTTTTTTTTTTTTTGCCCGTTGGAAACTTGCTTCAAAGTCATCCCACGGGGAGCGATATGCTATTGGCTCAACCCGCGTTCGGGGTATGTGGGGTTGGGCGATGTTCTGCCCGACCCACTAAAACCCCCGGGGATCTACAGGCAGTCTGATATGTGGTTGGCGCGGATTCTGTCCGGATATTGATGGATGGAGATGGATATTGGTCCGCGCCAACCTCAGGAGCGCTTACCGCGCACCGGCAACTTGCGGGCTTAGCCGCTGCGCCCTTAGGCATCCTCATCGGTGGTCTCACGCAGTGCCTGTTTGGCAAACCGCCCATCCTTTGTCCGGTATGGCTTTCGCCATGCCGGGCGAACATGACCGGCGGCGAGATCCTCCTCGTACTCCGCCAGCTCTCGCTCACCCTCCAACCTGTCCCGCTTAAGTCCCGGTAAGGCTGCGGTTGCTGCAGGGCTGGTGGTTGCGGCTCGAGCTCTGGCTCAACCGCTTCCACCGTCTCCATGGCCGTCTCAGGCTCACTTGCCCGTGAGGGCTCTGTCGTCTCTATCATCACCGTTTCCAGCGCGTGCGTTGGAGTGGGCTCCACCGTCACCATAGCCGACACTGGCGTAAGCGCAAGGGTGGGCTCCCTCGAGGTAGCCTTATTTGAGCCAATTGGTTTGGCTCTACTGGCAGGGGGACTACAGCCCCTGCTGCCTGTCACATGGCCGGATGGCCTTTTTGATGCCATGCACCTAAAACAGCGCATTGGTCGGGGCTTTAGGGCAGCGACTCTCGCTACTCCCCATCTAAGGGATAGCTTTCCCGCGTCTGCCAATGACTTGGCCGCTTTTATAGGGCAGTTTACGAGCGCCGAGCTTGATCCACCCGGGCCCTCCCTAATAGCGCCCACCTTCACTCGCTCCGTTGAGCACCCCCCCTGGTCGGCCACTGCCGTGACCAAGTCGGATATGATGACCGAGTCATCCAGGCCTGAGAGGCGGATGTCCGCACACTTCTCAGGCCGGGTGATCACTGCCACGTCCGCTAAAACCTCCTCCAGCCGTTTGGCGAGTAGGTCAGCGGATCCCGCACTGTTGGTCCCCGGGACTTCCAGGAGCCTAGACCCGTTTTGGGCTGTCCGCGATCGGAGGCCAGACTGGAATTCCTGAGAGACAACCACCAACTAGTCTCTCTATACTGGATACGGGCCCACGTCGGAGTAGGAGGGAACGAGAGAGCGGATGAATTAGCGAAGGAAGCCGCCCTCAAACTGAAGACCAGTGCGGACTATGACTGCTGCCCCATCTCGTACGTTAAACGTCATTTACGGGCGGAAACGATCGAGCAATGGGACAGCAGGTATAGGACGGAAGCCACAGCCGCGACCACCAAGGTCTTTTTCCCGAATGGGGTGGACGCATACAACACCGTGAGGAAGATGTCCATCGACCGGCTTGCGTCGCAGGTCCTGACAGGTCATGGGGGATTCTGTGCATACCTGCACAGATTCAAGTGCAGGGACAGCCCCGCATGTGCCTGTGACCCGACGATGGACGAGGACATCTTCCACATATTATTAGACTGCCCAATACACACGCAACTTAGGTACACTCATTCATCAGCATACAAGCGAGAACTGGCATGAAAGAGTAAAATAGTACTAAGAAAAGGCTCCGATCAAGTTGGAGGTGTTAGAATTAAAAAAAAAAAAAAAAAAACCTAACCTAACGAGTTCAGGATTGGCTTCCCACTGACCAGTCTAGCCGAGTCGAGTTTTATGCGTGGCTCCTTGAACATCAGCACGTTAATATTCTGTGGACAAGACGTTTCAGCCTAAATGTTTGGGCTGGCATTATTGGCCCTTATTTACTGGGGCCTTATTTCATTGAAGGTCATCTCAACAGCATTACCTACTTAGATCTGCTGCACGGCGTTGTAGATGAGCTGTTGATGGACATTCCACTGGCATTCCACAGAGACCTTTTCTACCAGCAGGATGGTGCTCCACCACATTATGGACAAGTAGTGCGCAGCTACCTAAACGATACATTTGGATCGCAGTGGGTGGGACGTGGCGGTCCAGTGTCTTGGCCTCCTTGCTCCCCGGACCTAACACCGCTAGATTTTTATTTGTGGGGTGATGTAAAGAGGCTAGTTTATTCTGAGGAGGTTACAAGTGTACTGCAATTGCGTACGCGAGTGGTGTCCGCTTTTGAAACGGTGAGAGAAAACATTTACGTTCTCAACCAATTAAAAGAAAATTCTCGGCGTCGTCGTGCTGCTTTGTGTATCGCTCGTAATGGGGCACATTTTGAACACTTGTTACGAGTAACATAGGTAAGTCAAAGTTTTGCTTAAGCTTATTTTCATTTCATTTCATTTCCATACCTACATACTAATGGCATAGGTACGTAGTTTATTTATTTTTTATTTTTTTCTGAATTACTCGACTGGGAATCGAACCAAGAAACTTTTAATAGGAAGTGGCTAAGTAACATACATACCTAGACTACATAACGTAGGTACCTATTTAGTTTCTAGGATGCAGTAGCGTTAATTAGCCACGACAGCAATGTTTGTTTAAGTTAACGGTCGTTGACCTTGGAGTAGTACATGTGAATTTCGAATAGAAACGTGAGATGTTACGAAAGATATAGGACACCAACCAATAGGTAATTTTTTTTTTAAAATTTTTATTTAAATTATAATTATTTGTTCTACACTTGTGTACAATATGGCGACTGTTCAAAACCATAACCTGTATATTATATATATTGGTGTTGTGGATTTAGTAAATCACCTCAGAACTGTAAGTTGAACTGTTTATTTCACACCCAACAAAATTAATTAATCAAAATTCCTTAAAACCAGTTCAGAAATTTAAATACCCCCAGGACATTCTACAGAGGTCGAGGTCACTCAAATTTAAATTCTTATAGAAATCGCGATCAACATATTCATACTTTGACAGACGCTGAGCCTAAGCCCAGTGGTGAATCTAATGAATTTGTCAGTGAAAATCAGTTTTTACCACTATTAAAAGACGCGTCGTATCGAACAACGTTGTTCGATAGGAAATTTTGTTGTCTTTGGCAAATATCTATGTTTTCATTGTCTGATTTTCCTATTTTTATGTTGCCATTCGTGGCTCATAGACATTACAAATTCAAAGTTTGACCAATGAGAACGAAGTAAATCGGATGTTAGATATGTAAGGTATGATTTTTACAATAGGTAGTGAGTTGTGCTTCAATTCTGCGTAAAAAACAAAAAAAAATAATTTTTTGTGTAGTGTTTTGTTTAGTTTCGAATCAACTTATTTAAAATCTACTCGTGAATACAAAATGTTTAGTGAAGTGTACTGAGAATGTCATAATATATCACCATACAATTTAATAAATACCTACACCCCCCGACGCTACAGAAGGTTTTTTTTTATGACACTCGACGCCTGACGGGTTATTAAGCATAAACATGTTCTCGAACAGAATCTTCTAATCCATAACGAGAATACCGTTGTCAGCGGTATCGGAGGCAAAGGTCGATCTATCGGATATGTTTGTTTATACTTACCAATCGGGAGACGAAGAACTTAAGTTCTTTGTATTCAATTGGTCACCGTATACAGCCAGTGGCGTACTTGGATATGACTTCTTAAATGAATATAAATCAATACTTAACTTTAGTAATAATACTTTACCGTTATGGAATAATAACTATAAAACGACTATACCTTTGACTTTACAAAATAATACATTATTTTTACCAGCCACAACCGAGACAACACACTTTATTAGTAGCCCCATAAGGGACGAAAGTGTAGATTGCGCATCAGAACTACTTAAAAGGTCATGGCTAGTACATTAGTATAACCTATTAATGGAAAAATACTATGTAGGAACACATTGTAACCTTTCCGCTGAATTGCAAAACGCGCCCCGTCGCGTCGCGCCAACAGCACTCGCACTCGACAGTCGTTCCGTGAGTTCCCCAAACTACAGTCAGTGAGTTATACATAGGGTCAAGTAAAAAGAGACCAAATAACTTCACAACCAGTTCGGATAATAAATACCACCGAATCTGACTTTACTTTGACTGATATTATCCCCATTACTCACAGCATCAATTACTACGAATGCAGCACTTTTGAAAAACAAACTCAAAATGCAGAACGCGTAAAGAAAGTTTTTGCTACACTTAACTTACAACATTTAAATAAAGAAGAACAACAATCAGTCGATACCTTATAGGCTTCCACACTCGTAAAAGGGTGAAATTAAAAGACAAATAGGTGAACAGTTAGAAAAAGGAATTATTGAACTATGCATTAGTGAATGGTCCCGTCCAGTCCTTTTGTAACCAATAAAAAAAAATAAAAAAACTATCCCAATTCCTTCTCTCGCATGTTGACTATGGCGTTTAACCTACGATAAATGCCTGATATATTTGGACAATTTAGTTATACTAGGCCAATCAGTGAGTCAACATAATAAAAACCTCATAGATGTGTTTCAGAGATTACGTAATGTCAACTTTAAACTTAATCCAGCTAAATGTAATTTTTTACGAAAAGAAATGTTGTACTTGGGTCACGTCGTGTCAAGTAACGGTGTGCTACCCGATCCGGAAAAAATAAACGTAGTTAAAAACTAACCCAGTTTCTAAAAATTGTGATGACGTTAGACGCTTTGTCGCATTTGCTAACTACTATCGTAAATTTATACCGAACTTTGCTGATAAAGCCTATATCCTAAATTTATTATGCAGGAAAAATTTTGTATTTAATTGGGACTAAAAATGTCAACAAGCTTTTGAGTTATTAAAACTAAGCATGACGACACCACCTTTACTTCACTATCCCAGATTTTTCAGATAAAAATCAGTTCATAGTACAAACAGATGCGTCCGGCTACGCACTTGGCGCTGTTTTATCTAACGGAGATGACAGGTCCATCGCCTATGCCAGTAGGAGTGTAATGGCACGTGCTCAAACTAAACGATTAAATAACAAACCTTCAAATGAAACAGTTTCCACTAACGATTGGTCTGATAAACCAAAAGTTGTGGAAACTCATATCAAGCCGATCAATTCAGTCGAACTGTGTTTTATAGATAAAAAAAAAAAAAATCTTCAAAATTACTTACGAAACAGAATTTTTTATTTATATTGCCGAAAACTCATGCGGATTATGGACTTCGGAGGAAATAAACAGCGGTGATAGTGTAGATATATATTTAACTCTTACTTTCGAACTAACTTAATAATTAAATAGTGGCGAGAGTAAATGCTATATTTTTGGAAATGTCACGGATTAGGAAATCGATCAGAAATTGTTTACACTGCAATTACATCACGTTCTGACGATTCCCAATGTTCCCAATGTTGAAAGTTAATTTTTTATTTAATAATATTTAGAAACTTTTTTTTTTAATAATAATGTTAAATTATATTTTCATAAAACGAGTTACTCGGCCAAGGAGCTCGATGGCGCAGCGGTTAACACGCCCGGTTTGCGAGTGCTGAGGTTAAGCAACTTTCGCACAGGCCGGTCATCGGATGGGTGACCAAAAATTTATCATCTCAAGCTCCTCCGTGCTTCGGAAGGCACGTAAATCCGTTGGTCCCGGCTGCATTAGCAGTCGTCAACAACCACCAATCCGCACTGGGCCCGCTTGGTGGTTTATGGCCCGTATCTCCCTATCCATCCATAGGGAAGGATCGTGTCCCAGCAGTGGGGACGTAACAATTATCTGATGATGATGATGATGACTCGGCCGAGTATCAGTACTATAAAACTCACCGAGTGCGCCGAGTACCGAGTATGTACTCGGCGCACTCGGCGGCTAATTATTACTAATATTGTGTTACGATCCGATTCGAACCCCTCGGAGAACCTAGTAGGGCACGGGGACACGCATTAGTGCGTGAATTTTTTCAACACTTTGTTTTTTTCAAATTGTAATTTGTTTGCAGCAAAATGTAAATAATCATATTAAAATTATATGTAAATAATCATAAATAAAGCTTGCCTAATTCTTAACTGATCTTTCAATATTTGTAAAAATATTAAGATCGGATGTTGATGACGTAGTTGTCGACACTGAATAGGGCTCCTTGGCTTTAAAGTAAAAGTAGATGTAGTGTAGTGTTGATTAATTTCGGCGAGTTGGATTGAGCCACGATAGCACAGTTGGCAGTGCACCTGACCCGGCATGTCATGGGGTGCGGGTTCGAATCCCGCTCGTGGAACTTTTTCAACACTTTGTCTTTTTTTAAATTGTAATTTGTCCGCAACAATATTTGCGTAAAATTATATGTAAGTAAATAAATAACCATAAAAAAAGTGTATTTTCTTTATCTTTAAGTTATGTACCTACTCGACGTTCATAAGTGTACTATTGTGCCTAAACTAAAACTAAATATAAGATTTATCAATCAATCATAATTCATTAATTTATTAAAAAATAAAAAAAGTCTCTGATAGAGTTAGTTGTTTATGGCCCGATTTTTCAAGTCTCAGATAACTTTATTCATTGAATAATTTTGACATAATGACAGATTAGCTTTAGAAATTATGTCACAATGACAATGTTATTCGTTGGATAAAACTGATCTGAGAATTGAAAAATCGGACCATCAAGCTACATGTGTCTCAGATTTCGAATAAAGACAAGAAAAACACAGTGATCGAGTTTGTTATTATTTTTATTTTGTGGAAGTCATGAGGGACAGGAATCATTAACAAAGTGCGGGCGTCGTCGCTGCGGGGCGCGCATCACTCGGCTTCTACATCAGGGCATGCAGCATTCGTTACGATGCAACCATTGTGCCCGCTATGCCACAAGCGGTTGAAGAGCGAGGCGCGCCCCGCGGCGGCCACTGGCGGCCCGCAGTCGCGCAAGGCGATGGCAATTTATTTAAATTTACGAAATATTTTTACAGTTTTTAACCATAATATACCTCAATAGATCTGTTGTTTATTAACCTAAGTATTTACAAGTATAAAGTCTCATTTCGAGACCCCGCCTCGTCATAGTACGTATTTACAATTTACATCCATCCAATGGACAGAAGGACTTAATAAAAAACCTATAACAATAATACAGAAACAAAGAAATATAAAACTGCGATTGGTTAATGTGTAAGGTTGCATCAGCTCCAGTTCTCGGTTCACAACGGTGACGTGAAACGCTTTCCTTGGAGGTGCTTTCCAGGCGCAATAAAACCGTACACAATAATCAATCGCCAACAACCTTGTTTTTCGTGAGCACGAAATTCGAAAGCGTGCTCTAAAACGCAGAAAGTAGAAAGTTTATCTTTCTTTACATCGTTTAACTTTTCACTCAGTCGTTTAACGGAGTCACAGAGTAACAGTTGTAAAATGGCAACAGTAATTAAATTTCACAGCATTATAGCCACGGCGGCGAGCGCGGCGAGCGCGGCGAGCGCAGCGGATGCGCAGGGCGAGAGCGGCGCGCGCGGGCGGGCGAGCGCCAGCGCCAGCGCCGCCGCCAGCGCCCACGGCGGCAGAGCCCGCGCGCGCCACGACCCGCACGAGTTGCGGCTTAACGTCGCTGCCATCTTGTCACCTGCCACAAAAGTACACAGTTGACAATAGTTTTTATCCATACACATAGTCATCTGCGTCTCTCCGGTCACAGTTGTGAGCTCAGGGCGCTTTCTCAATCAAAAAATAAGGGGCTTAGAACAAAGGGCGAGCACTGACTGCCTTCCGAGACGTAGACGTAGATGTGCGCGGGCTCGGTGTTGGCGGCGCAGCAGGTGTAGTTGCCGGAGTGCGCGGGCGCGGCGGCGCGGATGGCCAGCGTGGACTGCGTCTTGGGCCCTGGCTCCGTGGCCACGGTCACGCCGCGCGCCGCGTCGTAGTTGATCATGCGCGCGTTGTGGTACCAAAACACGTACTGCGGCGGCACCGGACTCTGCAACGCAACACGCTTAGCAACGTTTTGATCTTTCGATGATAGACGAATGGCGTCTATGCAGGTGATGTTTGTGATCGAATAATTAGTAATGAGTTTTTTGTCATATAAGTCAGACTGTGACGGTCACCTTTTCGATAATGCAGACGAGGTTGATGGTGGAGCCCGCGTCCACGTGGTGCTCATCAGCGCCCAGGATGAAGGCCTCGGGCACGGCGATGTGCAGGTGCACCAGCCGCGACAGCGTGCCCGACGCCGTCGACACCTGCCGGCCATACGTTACCTCCCACGTTATTCTAAGCTCTAGCTACCAAAATTTACGTTGCAAAAAAGAAGTGTTACCTGACATTCATATGTGCCATTATCTCGTTTTTGCACATATTTTATTTGCAGTATCCAGTCGTCGGAACCCTCACTATGTAATACCTGCCGGTGTCAAAAATATTACTTTTACAATGCTTTATAATGTTCATTGAGTAAGTGATAGAGGCAAATGGTTCGTTAAAGTCAAAGACGTACTTGGAATCTCTCGTCGTTCGTGTACAAGAGCACTCCGGAGCTGATGATGTGCCAGTCGCGGCGCCGCACCCACGACACCTGCAAACACGTACAAATGAGTCAGAGTCGAGTGCTAGACGCCTCGGCAGTAGCGAGTAGCAAGGTACCGACGCCTCTCTCGCCGAGGTTGCGCACGGGGCAGTGCAGGAAGGCGACGGCGCCGAGCTGCACGAGCACGTCCTCCTGCGTGTTGTTGATGGTGGGCTCGCGCAGCAGGTGCAGGCCCTCCAGCGAGCCGTACCACAGCTCGCGCCACGCCGGCACATCTGCCACCTCCGCGGCCACGTCGGCGGCCACGTCGGCGGCCACGTCAGCGGCCAGGTCCAGCGGCGGCGGCGCGGGCGCGTGCGCGTGCACGGGCGGCGCGGGCGCGTGCGCGTGTACGGGCGGCGCGGGTGGCTCTACCGGCGCCTGCACCCACGAGCCCGCCGCCAGCGCCGCCAGCAGCGCCGCCGCCAGCGCGCCCGCCGCTCGCCTCATGCCGGCGGCGCTACTGCCCGTCCACCACTCTCCACTCCTTCCTGTAAAACACACACTAGCTGAGGAGATGAAAATAAACATAACATATCGAAAGTAAAAAGACAATAACGAAAATATATTTTTAATGTGATATCCAACGGTACGTTTTATTGCAATGACTTTAATTATACACAAGGTCAAAGAAAACCACACCCGTAGCGTTTTGAAAACGCTGTTTCGCACAAGCGAGATAACTTTGGGGCATCGTTATCCGCCAGGAATACATCAATCGTAATAATTATGTCGGCGTAGAGATGGTCGCGAGAGGTTCATAGCTCAATAGACTACATTTAAACGTAACTAAACGGTACCTTGTCGTGTACACTGTACATGGTCGCTTGGAAATCGTGTTGTCCATAAAAAAAAAACGTCAAATTCTGAAACTAGGAACTCCAAGTGTTTGGCTAAACGTTGACTACGGGAATTGGTTGTTAGGTAGATATGGATGTCACTATTGTCTAGCCTGCTGTCAACATAATCTCGCCCCTGGTATATTCTAGGCGGATTACCAAGGCTTAAAAGTTGTCCCGTTACGTACTGTAACTAATAAGACTTATTTTTTTCAAATATCATAATTAAAAAACGATTGTTTAACAGTTCATGTTTTATAAAAATAAACGCAGTTTTTCTGGCAGAGAACTTTAGAAACTCTTTTATTCATCCGGCTGCTGGTATACTTCATCGAGCATTGCCCAAATGAATTGAGGTGTTTGTAAAGGGAAACGACATGAAAGGGTTGTGCGGCGCGGGGCCGGCGGGGCGGGGGCAGGGGGCAGGGGGGCGCTAATGCGGGTGATTGATCACCGCTCCCGCGCCGAGATTGATGTGTTTTTTACGAGCGCCGCGCACTAGTACCTGCCCGCGGCTTTGTGACGCTTTCCTAAACATGTCACACGAGATAAGAGCATCTTAAACATAATAATGATGTTTTTGTTTTGTTTAGGTATATAATTTTAACGCAAATTTTTTTTTTTTTTTGCGAAACATGTTGTTTTATTTAAATATAATAATGATAATAATGCGCCCATCAAAAATATACAGCATTGAAGGTTTTCAAATATTTGAACCTTTTATTAGGTAATTACTAACAAAATGTCGTTCTTAATAAAGGAAAATCTGAAAATAGAAAACGGGAAAAGTGCCATAAATGTGGTGTCGGTCACTAACGGCAGATTGAACGTAAAGTTGGTGATTTCAATGCTCTGTCTTGTCTACCCCTTTTTGAAAAAGGACGTGTTTGTATGTTTGTATTTGTAATCTGCGCATGTCATCATAACATTGGGTTATTGACATGAAACTCAACAATTGTATTTTTATAAAGGATGCTGTCAATCGGCGCCACGGGTCTACGTTTTCGTCGTTCAGGAGGTCTGTGCCCAGTTCTTTATTGGTCTTCTTCTAATAATGACCAGTTCTGGATTCGACTACTTCTTGTTCGTATAAAATATATATTCACCTCGAATTTTTAACAGCTTTATTTTTAGGGTTCCATACCCAAAGGGTAAAAACGGGACCCTATTACTAAGACAAAAAATAACTAGTAAACTAATTTTGATAAAATTAGTTTATATACCTATAGTCTATCGATCAATAAAACACAACAGAACACAAAAAGCTGGTAAAACTTCGAGGTAAAAGTGCATATATTTTGCTATATATATTAAGCTATATATAAATTCAAAAAACAACAATAAACGTCAACTTCAAATTTGTTGATGAATGCCGCTGACCGTCGAAAAAAGTTTAACATATTTAAATAAATTGTTTGATTATAACCCAACTAATTGGGTCAACCAATGCGAATTTCTGAATTTAAGCATGAAAATTGAATTTAAACAGAATTAGAGCATATTGGATCCTTCAAATTTAGTCAGTAAATTAAATATTAATGTCAACAATTTGTATTCAGAAATAATTATAATAATAACGATGTATATTTGCTCCCGTCGGTGAACTGGCTGCGGTTCGGGGAAACCGAAGGTATCACGACGAACAACTACCGGAGATATATCCTGAAGGACGGTACGGTCGACATTTGTCGGGCATGCCGCCCTCCCGGGGAGACACTTAGGCACATTATCTCCGGTTGTTCTCATCTTGCTAATGGCGAGTATTTGCACAGACATAACCTGGTAGCTAGGATTATTCACCAGCAACTTGCGCTTCTATATGGTCTTGTGGACTTCGAAGTGCCGTACTACAGGTATACACCTGCGCCGGTTCTCGAAAACGGCCGTGCCACGCTCTATTGGGATCGAGCTGTCATCATGGACAGGACTATTATAGCTAATAGACCTAATACCCTGCTGATAGATCGATCGCAACGCCGGGCAGTGCTTGTTGACGTCACCATCCCGCATGACGAGAACCTCGTAAAGGCCGAGAAGGACAAGGCCAGCAAGTACCTTGACTTGGCTCACGAGGTAACCGCTATGTGGGATGTTGACTCGACAATCATTGTGCTGATAGTCGTGTCTGCGAACGGTCTGGTAGCAAAGAGTCTCTACCAATACCTTAAGAGACTCTCGCTCAATGGTTGGATCAAGGGTCAGATAAATAAGGCGGTACTCTTGGACACGGCGCGGATAGTCTGAAGGTTCCTGCAGCCCTAACCACCGGCAACTTGAGCCCTGCCCCGTTGCCGGCGGCACCCTAGGCTAGGTTTTTTATAATATTTTTATGTTTTGTATGTGCTTTTGTATTAACATTATATCAAACCTAGGCTAAGAAATAAAAGAAATAAAGATAATAATAATAAAACATTTATTTCAGATTATAAAATCCATACAGTGGTGTTAGTAGGTTTCTTAATATTATGTTAATAAAAATATATAATTGGAATAAAATAGAAAACACTTCAAACCTGCGGGCAAGCATATTCCATTATATTTAATGAAATTATTTCAAAAATAAGCAACGAATAAGTGTTTAAATCTAAAAATACTGCTGAAAAATGGCAAATGCTTTTTAAAAACTCGAACACCACAAAACCGGTCGTTGTGGAGACCCTTGGGGGAGGCCTTTGTCCAGCAGTGGACGTCTTTTGGCTGAGATGGTGAGGCGTTAAAATTTCTAAAGTAAAAAAAATAAAAAATAATAATATTAACTAATAGTATTGGTGTGCGCTTTCCTCCGCGCTGACAGACGATATTATTTATTACAAAAAGAAAATGCCGTGTAAACGCTGGCATGTTGTGTTATTGTTATTGTGATTTTTAAACTATATTTTGTTCGTTCGCTGTTCGTTTTCATTCATTATCTAATTACTGTTATGTTGTGAATTACTTTGATTTGTTGTTTTGTCATCGCGCGTGGAAAAGTTTCGTCGTTATGGATTGAAACAGCCACGAGCCATTACAGTGGTATCTGTGGCCAGACGCCAGCCGCAGCTGAAACCAAGCATTTGTACTATTTCCTTTATCAACCAAAACTCAATGTATTGTCCCTCCTCCTCGCATCGTGTTCCTCGTGTCCGAGGGTCGTGACCACCACCTCCCAGCAGTCTTTCTCTAATAATGTTTCGTCATCGTCACCGGCGGCATGCATCGCGTCGTAGACTGAAGTGTCAAATGCGGTGCGAATCTGATCGGCCGACCGACGACCGACCGACGTCGACCGACGCATCGGGCTGCGACCTCGAGTTCTTTTGCCGTCAACTTTGCCTGTCACTATGAGTTTTTCCAGGTTGTCGCCTTCTTTCCTGGTAATGTGACCGAAGTAATGAAGGACACGCCTGAGACAGATGGTAGAAAGTCTTGTCGTGACCTTGAGCTGTTGAGGTATTGATACGTTGGTCCGATGTGCTGTCCATGGTATTCTGAGCATTCTTCTCCAACATCACATCTTGAAAACATCGATGCGCCCGCGATCCGCAGCTTTGAGAGTCCAAGTCTCAGCGCCATATAGGACAATGGAAAAGACCAAGGTGCGCACTAGTGTTATCTTTGTGTTTACTCTCACTCCACTGTTTCTCCACACTTTGTCCAGCTGAGACATGGCCATTTCGATCCGTCTTCGCACATCAGTTTTGCTGGAGCCGGTATTGCTGATGCTAGAGCCGAGATAAACAAAGTCATTCATCGTCTCCAGGTCTAAAATCCGATCATAACTTTGGTCTTTGATCTATTTATGGAAAGTCAGAGATTGTTGCCGATGTCCTCCATTTTATATAGCAGAAGTGCCATCTCTGCCTCACTGGCAGCCAGTAGTGTCGAGTCATCGGCGTATAGGAGGTTTGTTAACTTTGTCCCGCCAATGCTCACGCCTTCATCGCAAGTCTGTACTCCCCGTAAGTATTGAACAGGATAGGCGATACAATGCAGCCCTGACGGACCCTCTTTCCGAAGCAGACATTGCGTCTTATTTATGAAAAAAATGGATTTGTAAGGTAATATAGGTAATTGTATAACGTCCAAATGATCATTATCATCTAGTGCCCGTTGAGTGGTAATTTATATGCAGGCTACCCATCTGGTCGAAGACGGCACTGAGTGATGACTATGATGATTTGACATAAGTGGTTGATATATCACTAGCTTCCACATAAAAGGTAACTGCACAGAATAGGTAAAAGTACTACGGCAACGACAACGACGATTTATTCATTTATTAATTATTTACACAGAGGTTAAATCCATTGACAAATAACAACAAAAATTTAACGATCACAAATCCAGATTGTAGCTAAAGTACAAGAAAAGTAAACAGGTACTAAGTAAGACAAATTGTATGTTTTCAAATTGGAATACAAAAATGTTAACCCTTTTACTACAAAACAGTCTTTAATGCTCCAGTAAACCAGTAAAGTTTAATGATATACCTCTGAATCGTGCTGCACATTTTAAGTATCTTGGTCACATTGTGACGGAAGATTTAAAAGATGAGCAGGATATTGAAAAGGAGCGCAGGTCATTGTCAGTTCGAGGCAATATGTTGGCTCATAGATTCGCACGTTGTACCGTAAGCGTCAAACTTACGTTGTTCAGAGCATACTGCCAAAGTTTTTATACGTGCGCATTATGGACCAACTTCACGACTGGATCTTACAATGTCTTGCGTGTCCAATACAATAATACCTTCAGGGCCCTATTGAGGCTCCCGCGCTACTGCAGCGCATCGGGTATGTTTGCGGATGCTGGTGTTGATGACTTCTACGCCATCATGCGCAAAAAGAGTGCCTCGATAGTGCAAAGGTTGCGGGGGAGCTCCAATGGGATCCTGAAGATGATAGCAGACAGAATGGACGCGGCAGTGTTCGGGCGGTTCACGGACTTGCACATTCGTTGTGTTGGCCGGTGAGCTACACACAGGGTCTGTTTTTGTTTTTTGTACAATTATGCATTTCTATTCCCTTAGTATATGTGAGACTAACATAGTTCTTAAGATTAATTAATTTGTACTTACAATCTATGGACTACTTTGTCTGATAATAAATGATTTTTATTTTTATTTTTATTTTTTTATTTTAAAGTTAAATGGCTAAATATGTGTATAACCCAAAATATTGTATCTCAGTCTAATAGTATTAGCTAAAAAGTGACAGCATCTGTTTTGAGCATTGTCTAACTTTAGCTGTTTACCTACGTCGCGTCGTCGGCGCGGCCGGCTGGCGCGGCGAAGGTTCCTGCCGAATGGTTCAGTAGACCATACGTGTACATTAAAGAATCAAACCTTATTGTTTTGTCGCTTCATTTCACAACGGGGAGCCTTATGTCTCACCTCAACTGATGACAAGTAACGATAAAATCGTCGTAGGTAGTAGGAAGGCCTTAGGAAGAGCACTTGACCCTGGATCGTCAACTACTAAGGGCTATCTTATCTATAACGACGAAAGCCGGAACACAAGAATGCTACTATGACAGTTATTTGACAGACTTAGGTAAGTTAATGGTGCTAGCCAGGCGGACTTAAACCAAGCTTTTACATTTACATTTTCGATTTTTTTTTATGAATAAAGTAATAAATGTTGTGTTAGAATTGAGTGGTAACGGGGGCGCGGAGTAGTGAGCGTGCCCTTGCAATACTATGAATGAGCGCTGCGAGTGTAGTCTGCTGAGTCGAGTCGGCGGGGGCGGTCCTTTACATTAGTCCATAGTTAGATTAATTCAACGACCTGGAAAGATTAAAGTTTGCAGGCGGAGTGCGGAGTGCACGCTGCCCGCTAATCGCGCGCGATCAATCACCGCCCCCTTCCCCCGCCCCGCCCCGCCCCTCGCGGGGCTCCACGGAGATGCTGGTGCACCGCTGCGACGGTGTTGATGACTGCCCTACATTGTAAAGAACAAAAACTATTGTTTCATAATTAAAATTATGGAGAAGTTTATGGATCCCGAATAATAAATAAAACATCCCGCCTAGTTCGAGGAGTGCAAATGCATGGCCACGTTTTGCGTTGGAATTCCTCCTCGCAATCACATTACTCCATTTTTACTGACGTTTTAAAAATATTTTTGTTAATTTTTGTGTTTGGAGTTTAATGTGTGTCTTTAATGTCGGAGTGAGATCGCCATTATACCAAAAATACGAAACAAGGGCATTTTCATACTCGATGAGTAGGTATTCCACAGCACCGGACAGGTCACCGGACTGTCACATTTCGTGGTTGTTTTCAATTCAGTGCAACTAAGTGTTGGAATGACTTGCCTCCGCCATTTCGGAACTCACGTAGTGTTTTTTCATTTAAGACTAGCTGACCGGCGGACTTCGTACCGCTTTGACAGTTTCCATGCCAACAAAACAAACAAATCATTCGTCCGCTTAAGAACACCCGTATCCCATGATGGACCTCTATAGCAGGAGTGCTTGCAAGCTATTTTCTGATTATTTCAGTTCTGTCTTCGAACAACCATCAAGCGATGTGACACATAATGCATCCCTTGGTAATGATATTCAATTTATGAAACACAATTATTCCATCAGTGGAATTGTTGTAAATGAATTACTTCAGGGATACTCCTAATCCTGGAATATACGGGTACGCAACCCCGGAGCACCCTTGCTACCAAGGCGGCATTCCCTCTCTTAATCCGCTGCTGAGGTATCCCATACCCCCTTTTCCAATCATATCACTACGCCTATCCCAGCCCATATTTCCTTATCGCGTTTCCCTCCCGCAAAATTCCCAAGTCTGATCCGGTGAAGAAGGCAGCCCAATGTAGTACACGTCCAATGTAGTCACGTATCCAAAAACAACCATTTGGCTGGCAGGGGGCGTGCATTTTGCACTTAAAGCTTAAGTAAACTTTAACACTTAGGGCCTCTTTCACCATCTACAAGTAAGTTCCCGTTAGCGTTTACTTGACAGATAGTCCATACAAAACTGTCACTTTAACTGCCAAATATCTCCTAATCAGACATTGTGAAACAAGCACTAAAACTTATAATTTTTTTTTAGTTGATGGCTTTGTTCGGTTAGCACATATAGCCAGTGTCAAAGTAATTTTTTTTACAAGTAATACATAAATATACAATAATGATGATGAATGATAATAGAAATGAGAAGTGAGAAATGATATACCCTCCAACCCCTCGAGTATCTCAGTAAAGATATGGGGCTTTACTAAGTCCTCACGCAGAATTCTTGAGAGAATTTGAAAAGTGACGTTGCACTGTTTTGTTTCTTTTGCCAACACTCATGCACACTCACGAACACTTAACGGTTAATAATCCACCGTTATTTCACATTAATATTCGACATAACACAAATTTTAGAAAATAAAACAAAACCGCAGGCATGAAGACCAAGAAGTCTAAAAAAAACTTATAATTGGAACGAGTTGTTAAATCTTTTTTTTAATACTTAATAGGTATTTTTTTAAATATCTATTTTGAACACATGTCCAAATTCTAGACTTAACAAAAGTCTGTATGTAAATATGCAAAAGGGTTTGGTGGTTCCGGCAGTTCAGCAAGGCAAAGTGAATGGCCTAGGGTGATGATAGAGGGCGTATAGTTATCGTCGGCCAGACACGTCATCCGACCTCTGCTTCAGTCGTTTTCCGTTCCACTGAATCAAGGAGAGGGAGGACGAGTGTGTGCGCCTGTGTCTGCGCGAACGCTGGCGCACCCTAATATATCTTGCGTACTTGACCGCTTCCGTATATGGACTCCGAATACACTCAAGTCCCGTGGCGATGGGATGAGGTAGAGAGGTCCGACCTGATGTAGTTGGGCTTTGTCCTATGCCTGCTCACGGGCGGTCCTGGGGGTGTGATCATACACCGTGGTCGTCTTTGCTCTGCAAACTTGGGGCGACAGTGCGGATTCGATAATATTTTGGACATGACTCAGAATGGATGTAGGGTTGGGTCCCGTGGTACTAAGGAGCTTCTCCTCATTGACATGACCATATGCCAGAAGATTCGGCGAGGCAGAGGGACTCTCTCCACAGCCTGGATTGACTATAAGAAGGCCTATGATTCGGTGCCGCATTCATGGCTGGTAAGGATTTTAGAGTTATATAAAATTGATATAACTTTAAAATCATTTTTGATGTCATGTATGCGGCAGTGGACCACGGTCTTGTGTCAACCAGGATGTCGAGATAAAGTTTCTGCCACGCAGGATTTTATAAGGATAGAGCGTGGCATATTCCAGGGCGACAGTCTGAGTCCTTTATGGTTTTGTCTAGCTTTGAATTCTCTTAGTACTTTATTAAGAAATTCAAGGTTAGGCTGTCGACTGCGGAGAGGGGGTGAAGTTTTGTCGCATTTGTTGTACATGGATGACCTCAAGTTATTCGCACCAAACAGCCAAGACTTGATAAAACTGCTGAAAATTACTGAGACTTTTAGCAGTGCCATCAAGATGGAGTTTGGGGTGGATAAGTGTGCGGTTATGCATGTACAGCATGGGAGAGTAGTAAATTCAACCAATTTACAACTCTCCGATGCGATAGACTTCAGATCTCTCTCTGAACTTAAAACATATAAATATCTTGGTATGTCACAGTCTTTGGGTGTTGATGACGGGGACATAAAACAGTCATTACGGGAGCATTTTTTTTTGCTTTTGATAAAAGTATTTAACAGTCTTTTATCGGGTGGTAATAAGACACGTGCCTTTAATGGCTGGGTTATGCCTCTGCTCACATACTCCTTTGGCATACTAAGATGGACTCAGGCCGAATTGGACGCCTTGGATAGGAAAGTCCGTCAAATGCCCACGACTTCCAGAATGCTACACCCGCGCTCATCTGTTATGAGGCTGTACATCCCGCGGAGATGTGGGGGTCGCGGCTTTTTAAATGTCAAGGACCTACATAACCGTGAGGTGTGCAGTCTCAGGGATTATTTACTTAACAGTGAGTGCGGGATGCATTTGGATGTCGTGGCAGTTGATAGACACTTTACGCCGCTCTCCTTGGCAACAGAAAACTGGCGCAAACCAGTGGTGCTAAGCACTCTCGATCGCAAGGACATATGGAAGAGCAAGGTGCTATACGGGCGCTACTATCAGGCTCTAACTGGACCTGATGTAGATTTAACTGCCTCGGTGAACTGGCTACGTTTTGGTGACCTCTTTGGGGAAACCGAAAGTTTTGTCTGTGCCATTGAAGATGAAGTTATCAAGACGAATAACTACCGGAAATATATTATGAGGGACGGTACGGTCGACATCTGTCGGGCATGCCGGCGTCCAGGAGAATCACTCCGACATATTATTTCTGGTTGTTCTCATCTTGCTAACGGAGAGTATTTGCACAGACACAACCAAGTAGCCAGAATAATTCACCAGCAACTTGCTCTTGGATATGGCCTTGTTGAATCGGAGGTGCCGTACTATAAATATGCACCTGCGCCAGTACTCGAAAATGGTCATGCAACGCTCTACTGGGATCGCTCTATCATTATGGACAGGAGTATTGTCGCCAATAAGCCTGATATCGTGGTGGTTGACCAATCCCAGCGCCGGGCAATACTGGTTGATATCACCATACCTCATGATGAGAACCTCGTGAAAGCCGAGAAGGACAAGGTCAGTAAGTACCTTGACTTAGCTCACGAGGTGATCGCCATGTGGGATGTTGATTCAACCATTATTGTCCCGATAGTCGTTTCAGCGAACGGTCTGATAGCGAAGAGCCTCGACCAACATCTTAAGAGGCTCTCGCTTGATGGTTGGATCAAGGGTCAGATTCAGAAAGCAGTACTCCTTGACACGGCACGTGACAATACGTGCCGGTTCCTCACTCTGCAGCCCTGACCACCGGTAGCTTGGGCCCTGCCCTGCTGCTGGTGGTACTCTAGAATTAAGTTTCTATAATGTTTTATTGTTTTTATATTAAAATATTGTAAAAATCTAGTCTTAAGAAAGAAAATAAATAAAGAGTATAATAATAGTAAATGAATCCGATGTTTTAGCTAAGTTAAAAAAACTGGATGTCAACAAAGGAGCTGGCCCGGATGGTCTTGCTCCAGTGTTTGTAAAACGTTGCTGTGATGAGCTGGTTGTCTCTCTTACGCTAATGTTTAATGCATCTTTACGCTCAGGCATCCTTCCGGAATACTGGAAAGTTGCACACGTTGTTCCGGTTTTTAAATCGGGTGATAAGACTAAGTGTCAAAATTATCGCCCTATTAGTTTGTTGTCCTGCATTGCCAAGATACTTGAACCTATTGTTTATGATTTTCTTTACAATCATGTAAAACCATCACTATCGCCTCTTCAACACGGATTTGTTAGTAATAAATCGACAACAACAAATTTGCTTAAATATATAAAACTATATTTGTTCTTCTTTTGCGTGTAACTCGCAAGTTGACGCAGTATATACTCATTTTTCCAAAGCATTTGACAAAGTTGACCCTTTGATACTCTGCAAGAAACTAGAGATGTTTGGCGTTCACGGAGATCTGCTGCGTTGGCTAAAATCTTACCTCGAGCAAAGGAGTCAATTGTTTGCACTCAAGGGCATTGTCTCATCGCTGGTTACGGTGACGTCTGGGGTTCCACAGGGGTCTCATTTGGGTCCCTTATTATTTATAGTGTTCATCAATGACTTGGTGGACCGCTTAAAATGTCCATGTTTGTTGTATGCCGATGACCTAAAGATATACTCCAAAGTCACGAGTCTTAAGGATGCTATTAACCTCCAGCGGGACCTCGATTCGCTGTCTGACTGGTGTGTACAAAATAGAATGTTCCTTAATGTTGAAAAGTGCTTTCTTATATCTTTCACAAGAAAGATTAATAAAATAAACTTTGAGTATGCATTAGGAATCCACAACACAAAAACTTTATTTCCGTGATCATTACGAGTATATCGTGGGTAAAGCCTCCCGTAACATGGGATTTAAATGCAAGACTACCAAGGCTTTCAAAAAACCCACAAATTTTATTTATTTATATTGCGCAATTATACGTAGTATTTTAGAGTATCATTCAGTCGTCTGGTCTCCATATTACGCTGTTCACGTTGATCGTATTGAGCAAATTCAAAAGCGCTGCCTCAGAATTGTTTCGTTTAGATATAACCTCATACGATCGCACAAGACGTGCCAAGATCGATTGATTAAATTCACGTTGTCGGCATTGGTAAACCGTCGTGAGCGTACCGACCTTACCTTTTTGCACAAAATTTTGCATAGTTTCGTAGATTCTCCTTACTTGCTTTCACTTATGCACCTTAATACTATCTATCGTTCACGTAATCCAAATATATTTGCGCTTAACGCATATCGTAATAACACTTCTTTTTACAATCCTTTGGTACGTATGTGTCGCCGGTATAATAAGCTCATTAAAGAAAATGCTGACATTGACATTGATATCTTTTGAGGCAACTTAAGACATTTTTTAATTAGCATCCGTAAACTATTTCCATAATCCAGTTTGGCAATCCAAAAAGTTTCTTGTTTGTTGTATCGTATCTTTAATAATTATAATCTGTGATTCTATTTGTAAAGTAATTTGGGTTACTTTTCATGCCTATCATAATAATGTTTATACTAAAAATGAATTCAATTTGGAAAATTTTAATTATTTTAGTTCTGAAATTATTACTATGATGAATTATGTTAAATTTATATATTGATTTTGATATTGTTTGTGTTGTGACGTTTATTACTTGTAACCATAGTCCATGTTACAGACGCATTTTATTGGGTTATAGTCTGATCCAATTATTTTAAGTTTCCCTAATATTATTGTACTTACTGACTGTAATCTGTTATGTGTTATAATAAATAAATAAATTAATTAATTAATTAAGACGTGTGAAGCGCTTTCGCCGACAGCGGTCATTGGTCAGTGGGCATTGTGTCCTATTGGGCCCCTCGAAATTAATTGTATTCTTATATTTTTGTTGTATTGGATATTACTATGTATTTTGTTTACACAGCAGTTATTTATATATTATAAACTTGATAATAGTTACTTAATTTCCTGAAAACCTGAAATAAACTATAAAAACTATAACTATAACTTTAACTTACTATCATATGACCATATCGTGTTCAGTGTCTGTTACTTACGTCATGCAAGGGTTTGTACTGAAAATCTGCGCTATGTATAATCCGTGGCTCATGCTGAGCGCAGACCCTGTTTGGCGACACGGCGCATGCAACAACGTATGCATAACTCGGCAATGTATTGTTTTATTTTGATTTATTATACACTTTATATTCTTTCCATTAATATCTTTTTACCAACTTTTCTTTTTAAATTTTGTTTTTTAACACGTTGACTGCCGCAAAACCAGACACAATAGAAAATGTATTGTTTGTCGGTCCCCGGTGACCACCGCGGCGATTAAAGACGTACTGCCGTACTCAGAGACGTCAATTAAGTTTAATGACAATTAAATGTATTGCCTTCTCTATTTGGCGCTATACATAAGAAAGTGACAGCAAGAGACTTAATTGTCATTAAAACTTAATTGACGTCTCTGAGTACGGCAGTTAATGTTGAGTGTACAGTGTGTTAGTCAAATAAATACCTATTCCATTCTATAAGCATATCTTTAAATCATTGTAATCAGTTTTGTTGTTGAAAAAAAATGGTTTGTAAAACAATTTTGCAATGTTTTATGCGTATTGTACTTTTAAAATGATAAACAGTGTAAAATTGATCATATGCCTACGTTGTCGTCGTCGCGTAGAAATAAACTTTGAAACATTTTAGATTTCAACAGCTGTATCTAAAACAGTAATGTCTTTGTATAGTTTTATATACCTAGTTATATACATTTAGGTAATAAACAGTTGCAATAACATATAAAAAGATGTGTATCTAAAAAGCAACCAAAGTAAAAGCACCTATTAGAGCTGTTGAGCAGAAGCCAAACATTCACCGCATCCTTACGACTTGCCGCTGCGGTTCGTGCGTGGTACCCAAGTGTGTGTCATTATCTTGCATCCTACTCTATGGTGAATCGATGGAGTGCCCCTCGTCACTGTGCTGTTTGTTGTGATCCGTCCACCGATCTAAGTTCTGACACTGCGACAGCGATCGTGACTAGTGTCACCGCAGCGGCTGTTTTAGTACGACTATTAACAAATAATCTTAAAACGGTCACTGAGGAGCTAAACTCGATTGACTTTCACGTAGTGCTAATAAGGGGCCTAAAAACGTCACAGGTAACATTTTACCGGTGCGATTGAGGCCTATCGACCTCTTACAGAACTTAAAATGCAAAGTTTTCCGGATAAAACATAAAATCAGAAATAAAACGGGGGTCATGTTATAGCTAAATGATTATAATGTCTATACCCTAAAAAGCTACCTTGTGTTTGTACTTCATTCATTTCTATTGATGAGAACTTTGCACCCATATGGCTCATAAGTGCCATTCCACGTTTGATGATGGAGAGCATAGACAGAGGAGGGAATTCCTCAACGATTTCCATCAGTTACCTTTTGTTGGGCTTACTTCATACGGTTCATTATGCCTAAATTTTCGTCCAAAAATAATACCTAATTAAGATTGAAGTTTTATATAGGAATACCACTACCTACTAGGCCATCGTTTCCTCATCCGAGAAGCATCCTCGTTAGGTCTACCCATCACTAAAAATCGTATAATAAAATAATTTTTAACAATAATAAAACCTACTTCAAAAAACAGGAAACTAAAAAAAGTAAAAACAGCTCTAAAAAGCAAGAAATAATATTGAAATCATATTATTACCTAGATACGCATATCAGTTTTAATGAAGGTCTATTGAAGTCAGGTGGTTGGCAATTGAAACTTTTGTAGTTGTTCCTTTATCTCCACTTTTTTATTGTAAAAGCTCCACCCGACTTCAATAGACCTTCTTTAAAACTGATAATATGAGATAAGATAAGATAAATTTTTATTGCCATAAAATTATGTAAATGCATAGCAGGTGTTAAGCATATAATAATGGGAACAAACAATTTACCCTATTGTCGGGCATGCAATGCGTATGTAGGTAATTAATAATATGATTTCAGTATTATTTCTTGCTTTTTAGAGCTGATTTTACTTTTTTTAGTTTCCTGTTATTTGAAGTCGGTTTTATTTTTTTGTATATGTTCCAATCTTCACACTTCATTATGAGTAAGTATAATTCGCGATCGACATTCATACAACACTAGTAACCCTAGTTTACAGCTCATGGATCATAAATACGAACCAGTGTGTGGAAAAGCCTTCCGTTTCCAACATGGATTAAGAGGTCTATAAGCCCCATACTCGCACTGAAAACGATTTATTCACAGGGACTATAAGACAATGTCTATAGACATAGACCTCTCGCATAGTTTTTCTAGTTCCACATCAAAATGACAACACAATCTAGTGTAGGTATATATGTGAATAGTTGTCTTTCTCATACGTTTAAAAATCTACAAGCTATAAGCTCCGCGCCAGAGTAAAATTATATTATTTTGTAGCACACCAACCAAGCACCGAAAAAGGTGCCCGAAAAAGAAATACTTATGCCTGCCGCAGGCGAACCAGTAGATTGCATTTATCTAACGTCTTGTTACTTGCCTGTCGATACGTAACTATGATCGACTAGTTGGGGGATGTTAACGAGCACGTCCTTCGCGAACGTATTCCACTTTGACATTCAAATTAATTACATTTATTTGATGGTTCGTCCGCTGCGAATTCAAGCACACGTCCGACGTTGACAATGGTTACTGGGGTACTAAATGGACCACGACAACGTGCACGCGGAAGCAGTTTTTTGAAAATTACTTAGGTAGGTGTTTATTCAATGTTACAAGACTTAACAAAAAACCAAAACCAACCAAATCTAGAAAAACAGATTACTTTTCGTTTAGAGTAAGCCTTATCTTGATATTATCAGTAGTATTTGAAATAATCAGTTATTAGATTCAAAAAAGCATACTTTTCAAAACGAATTTTTTGTCGTGAAAATTTTGTGCTATCGTGTTTTCCTCCATAGAAAATCTTAACAAAGTATTAAAAATATATATTTAAAATAACTAGAAATATAGCTTGTTTAGAAGAGTTGTTATAGAGATTTAAATGTTAGCATTCGTCGTAGGATAGTTGCCTTAAGATGACATTTGATTTAAATGAAAACTGATTGTTGTTGTTGCAGGCGACGCCTGCTGTAACCAGACGCAGCATATTTTGCTGGACAAGTTATTCTAATTTGTAATGGCCAATACATTAAATGCCGTGTTTACGTTTTTTGCCGTTTTTGCGTTTGCCGTTAAACGTTATGACTTTGACTTCGACTTTATTATAGAATACCTTTTACAAAAAACATGCTACGCGTTACTTGCGCATCAACGAACATGAAACATGAAAGCATGCCTAAACATATTATGTCGAAACATGTCAAGTCACTATTGGCGGTTTCTAGGTTAAGATTTACTTACAATTTCGGGGTGATTTTCCTTTGAAAAAGGTATTTCGTTTTTATTTGCTAATATGAAAAAACGAATTAGTTAGGTATTAAAAAATGATTTCACAAGAATCGTTTAACCTCCCCATGATTCAATAAATAAGGCAATTCAATTATTTATTCTCTTCAATAAAGGCGGCTCCGGGGTTGCTAGTATTGCTACGGCGCCAGAAAAAGCGAAGTTACGAACTTGAATGTTGGACTTATGAACTTAAAAAAGGTTCACGTAGGAAAGTTGAAGAGGCCTCTCCCCCGCTCACGGAAAAAACAACTCCTCCTGGAAAAGTAAACGCCGATACTTTGGAATCGAAAACATTTACTCCGGAGAGTTGAAATGGTGTGCTTTCCAACTAGACTTATTTCAATTTCATGATGGGGCACTGATGGAGCGCGCGAACAGAGCAAGGAGGTGCACGATGAAAGAGCTTCAAACGTAGACCTTAACCTCGACACATAATATATTATTACTATGGACAGGAAGTGAAAATTATATTGAAGAAAATGTACTTTAATTCTGCTTTTTTTACTAACAAACGTCGGCTCCTTTTTATTTGTTTATTTATTTAAATTAGGCAATAATTGCCCATAGAAAGGACAATCACGAAATAGTTTGTATTACTTCATGGTGTCATCGTTACAAATCCCCTTTACATATCTCCCTAGAGGTTTTTCATTTCGCAATGAGTGTTCGTGACGAAAGGCATGCAGGTTAGTTGGACTTGGAGTGTGCCTGCTATTTCACTGCTACAATAACTTAATCCAAAAGACTCAGTAAAACCCGTCAGCATGGCGTGTGCAGGTTTGGTTCCGCCCTACTTTAGAGGTTTTTAAAACTGTTGAAGAAACTGGGCTGTAGATTCAATATCTTTGTCGAGACGGTGGTAAGTATAATATATTTTTATTTTCATGTTGTGCTTAATATGTCTATTATGAGTTTTGTAAGTTGTGCTGTGAGTTTTTGAATATATTGATGATGGAGTTACTACCGCGTACTTTAAAAGTGTTACAGATGGTTTGGTTTGCATTTTGTGTGTCGCCTATGCTAACGAGCTGCCCACCTGCGGCTGTGTGGTCTGTGCATGCCACATCCCCAAATGATTCCGTATCTGAACCACCATTGCCAATTGGTGGTATGCCAGCACAACCATGTCTGTATTTGTACATTGCTTCAGTTGATAAAGAGCGAGTGAGTACATTTTACCAT
Organism: Eudonia truncicolella; assembly: GCA_949315975.1. Lineage (NCBI taxonomy): Eukaryota > Metazoa > Arthropoda > Insecta > Lepidoptera > Crambidae > Eudonia > Eudonia truncicolella. The sequence continues at coordinate 53,816 of OX438841.1, forward strand.
TCATATTTTATAGAACTGGCTGTAATTCCCCGATCGGGCGAAATGTGTTTCGGATTAGTCGGTCAGCCGGTTAACCGGGCCGGATCGCCCGGGTTTGTCATCACTGACCCGCATTTAGCAAGCGTGGTCATTAAGCCATGTACCTACCTATCTATTGTGGCGATGTCATGAGTTCTATGATAGAGCCCTTTGCCCAGAAGTGGGGCAGTTTGTTTGCTACATAAATATAGGTCAAGTTCTAGTGTGTGTCTATGGTGTTCATCGTAAGTTAAAAGAGTACCTGTTTGTTTTGCTGAAGTAAACTACTAATTTCTATGGTGCGAAACACAATCAAAACTGCTTTAGTTCGGTTGTGATTGATTTCCAAATTGTGATTTTTATTAGGGTCTCGTTTATTAAATGCTATAGGTTATTGGCATCTTCACATTGAATAAAAATAGAAATATCGTCGATTATTAATATCGCAGGCTATATTATTAATATCGGTTAATTTAAGTCATTAAGCCTTTTCGCAGACCATTTTGAATACTAACAAACAGCACGAATCCTTTACGTCGCGGTACAATCTGTTTGATTTGCTTTTCTCTGCCTGTATTCTGCCTGTGTCTTGTGTTCTCTAGTCATAAGAGAGAACATAACAATTGGTTTTCTGTCATCAATCATCATGTAAGAACCGAAGATACGCTCGTCGTGTTAGGTGCACGTGAACCGTAACGTTTGCTTAGCAATAACAATACTGTGTCAGCGTCTATGCTTTAGTTTATTATCTTAAAAGTCGTACAATAAATGCAATATCATGTCAAAATGTAATAATATAATGTAATAAAATGTTAAAAAGTCTTTAAACCCATTGTACTCCATGATGTAGTAGACATAGTCTTCCTGAAGCCACCTGACGATCATCCAATGTGTTTTGCTTCTCTAAATACAACTGAACAATAGCTCTTGCTCTTTCACATGCCTTATAACACGACGTTGCTATAAGAGCTATTGGTCTGTGATTGGTGGGTGACTTTAGTTTACTTTTCTTGCGAAGGGGTTTACGAGTGAAACGTTTAGTCCGTGGGTATTATTGTTGATTTACAAAAGAAAACATTATTTTTTAACTAAAATGCATTTGCAATGTTCTTTCGTACCTAATAACGGGAAGTAAACATTTCATGGACGAGTTTATTGACAGAATTGAACTCAATTATGTAATAATTTCCGTAGAAATAGAAATATGAAAAATCTTTAACTGATTATGATTATCTAAAGAGATTTTTGCTTTCTTATTAAGTAGGTCAGATCTTATTCAATGTCTATTTTTTACTGGTATTATCATAAATGTGAATACATTTCTCTTGTATATATGTATGGTATATATTATGGTATAACCAGTCAATGTTGTGAATCGGTAATTAAATACAAAACCATTATAATACGTAGATTGCAAAGTAACAAGGTAACAAATTGGAAGTAAGTGATTGCTAATTACCGCAGACGTAAAATAATATAATCAGTCACATTAATCCACTTCTACCTTTGGATCATTAGAGGTCATGTCAGACCCACTCCTATGCTGTAATTATTATAATTTGTTTATGTTATATTACTCTTATAGCAACTAGAAAATAAACATAAATTGTAATGCAACCCGCAGGGCTACGTTTGTCAATAATAAATCTTTAAATTTATAACTAATCAAGATTATTCATCCCTCCATAATACCTAGTTGGTTGTTGTTATGAAAATTTCTGAAAGTTTTTAATAAGCGTCATAACTTTATGAATTTTTGAGTAAATTTGCCTCTAATATTGAATATGGAGCATGGTCTGCACTTGACACTTGAAACTTTGTAGTGCAAGGTTTATACGCTGTTTTAGTTCATAAATATCCAGGTATTTTCACCATTTTTCTTTACATTAATTGTGCTAAAACTTAAGTAATAGTTAATGAGTAGTCGTACATGTTGCGGCAGCGCGAGCAGGGTGGCAAATCCAGGGGTTTCACATGTCTCTCGCACTGAGCGGGCACTGTCACGACTTCCACGGCGGTGCACGGCAACTAGCGCGGACCACGGCGCGGCGCTGTGCGTCGAGCGGCGCGCGGCGAGCGACTGAGGCGCCCGCCGCCGCCTCCGCCCGCCGCCTCCGCCCGCCGCCCGCCGCGCGCCGCCGCCGGCCGTCGAGCACGCTGTTGGCGTTAGCGGGTACCGCGTATGCTCAACAACACTTCCAAAGTATGGGATACTTAAAACAACTTAAAGCTTACATAAAAAAAAACATATTTTTATTTGCACTATTTTCTGGTTGGATTTAGAAAGCGGTAGCCTCGTTCTGGGGAAACTGATACTATGGGGGGGCTTAAGGGGTCTTACTGAAACACTTAGTATCGATTTTGGTTGCCGGAAAGGTACCTACGTATTTTTTGTTATATTTTTATTTTCTTTCTTTTTGAGTGAAACGAAACGCAAGAAGAGAAAAAAAAAGATAGAACAACACGCAAAAACTACAAGAACAATGTGAAAACCGCCATTTTATGTTGTGTTTATTCTGTTTCCGTTGCTTACCCAGTGTACACGCGAATGAAATAGGTAGGTAGGTCATCAAAATTAGTGAAAGAACCGAATTAGTCAACCCGACCCCACGTGGTACTAGTCTGCCCTACCCCTAGAGTGTTTATAAAAGGCCGGAGGCGCGGAGGGAGGGAGCAGCCCCCGCCCGCTGTAACAAACTGCAGGCATGAATGCCTGTAGTTTATTACGCAAGGGCGAAGGGGCTGTACTTGCCGCAGCGCCCCGGAGACGTTCAGAAGCCATTAGTTTTGTAAAATATAAAACTTCTAAACTCAAAACCTCAAAATTGTGACTCGGTTATGTACAATTTCACCACACAGGAAGTGGAGAAGGGGTACCAGAGGCTAAAATACCTACCCTCCCCTCGCCCCACCTTTTCTTAGCCTTCTTCTTGCAAAATTCTGACCAAATATTACTTTGAGGTTATGTTACAAAAATTTTTCTTCCTTTAAATGTACGCATCTCCGGCAGACGGGGATTGGAGGGGGGGGACTCTAACCCTCCCCCCCTCCCCTTACCCCTGTCAGCAAACCCCTATTGAGGCTACCGGTTTCTAATTTTTTTACCCTATTTTCAAAGCAAAAAACAATTCACATAGCGCTATACCTATTGAGATTTATATTTATGATCTTGTTTCAAAAATAATGAGTAAGTAGTTCGAAAAAAAATATAAAAACTATTCGAAATATCCACAATAAGATCCTTTCAACAAAAAAAGTTCTACCTTGTTTCTCATATAAAATATTGTACTATGTCGGGTCGCGTTGTCTCTAAGATCCAATCTGACATTCTTGTTTTAATGAATGCACAAAACGCTGTTGAGTCTGAATCTGAGAAGTTTCAGAGAGTCAGGTCCCGGTCCGCCCTTATCGACTGTAAGGCTGCGCCGGCGGGCGGCAGGCGGCGGGGGACGTGACGTCACGGGCGCCGCGCGGCACTCGCCGCCCGCCGCCGCCGCTCGCGTGACGCAGCGCCACACACGGCCCTGTCCAGCCGCACAGCGCAGCGACAGCGGTACTACACATACATAATAAACCATATTATTACACATACATAAAAACGCCAGCAATTCGTTCTTCATTTAAATTTTAAGCCAGCATTTGTATTTGGATTAGCCAGAAGTTTTATCACACCGCGATAAGGATACATGATTTTAGCTTTTGTATTATAAAGTTTTTAACTGTATGTTGATTGCGTGTCAATATAGACTAAAAGATAAACGGAAGTAAGCGAGCCACTGCCATATTTAGAATTTTGCAAGAAGCACCATCTTTTACCTTTGGAAAAGCGCCGCCAGATTGATTGACCTGATCTTCCTTAAGAAAATTGCAAATAGTTTTATTGACTGTTCTGAGCTTGTCTCTAGAATCGTCCTCAGAGCTCCAGCGAAGCCCCTTAGGTTCAACCCCCTTATACATCTCCCCTCCGCCTTATCGAACTTTAGGCAAAATTGTTATCTATGGCGCGCGTGTAACTTCTATAATACTCTATCGAAGCAGCTTGACATTGAATCGCTCAACACTAGCGAGGCGTCGATTAGGCGCCGTCTAAGTCGGGTGTACTTTGATCAGTAGTAGGTATTACATTACTTTATTTTTTAACTCGTATTTTATTGGATCCTATTTTTGTATAATTTTGTAAGCGTGTAATATTTAATTAGCTTTAAGTGTATTTTGTTCGTGTATCACTATAATTTATATTGTTTTTACTTGTGAGGACCTGTTAATGGCTTTCCGTAGCTATTTAAATGATTATTTAAATATAATAGCTGTTGATCTAAAAAAAATAAAAAAAATAATAATAATAATAAGTCAGTCATTTTAGTTGCGGCGACCTGTTATTTTGTAACTAAACGAATATGCTAGCAATAAGAACTGCGAATAGGTAATCTGTCGTAGTGTTTGTTACACTAAGTTATGTATCAGCTGATAATACTTAGGTACCTAAGTATTATCAGCTGTTATTGGGTAACGTAAGCAAGCGTTAGTAAATCTAAGAAATAAATAAATCTGAGTGCATTTCAAGGACCAATATGGATGACATAATGAATGAGTTACTAAACAAAACTAACGTAAACGTTAAGCAAGCCGCAGTAAGCAAGGTGTGATCCCGCAAGCAAGGCTCACTACGCTGCGGCCGACGCGACGCCTGCTCAAATACTTATACATTCTGCGTGTACCTAACCCAGGCGACGCTTAAACATTGAAGCCCGTGCTGAGCTGTTTAACGGCACTCCGTCATATGTTCTCACGTTATAATTCAGAGTTTAGCCCGCGTTGGCAATACCTGGTGTCGGAGGTGGGGAACGGGCGGGGGAGAGAAAATGTGCGGCTCGAGGTGTCGATTTGAAATATTATAGCGAGCGCGATTGTTCTGAAGTCTTTCTGAAGTGCACCATTTGAATTGCTGATTACGCACCTGGCCCTCTCCCCCCCCCGCCCCCACATTAATCCTCGCTCGGCCACCATTTATGCGTTGTTGCTACGTTTAGTGTCTCAATCTACTTACGCTACGTGTTTCCAACTTATATACGACGATTAAAAATTATCCATCAAGTGTTCGTTAACACCGGGGCCGACAGACTCAACGATGGTGTTTTTATTTCATTACTTCACAACAACGGAGCGCTTGATAAATACTGCTGAGCATCTGGCTGTGTTAACTCAAATAAATAAGGGAATACAACAATATGCCCTAATATTATTGTGTTCCGTCCGACACTAAAGCTGCAGGGCGACAGACTTGCTTTACTTGAGATTTTAATTTTCCGAAGTCACGGGTCTTGCTGTTCCTGTGATGTTCTTATTTCAGTTCTGATATGTTTATTTGACAAATAACACAAGAGCAAGCACTCGTAGCAGAATAATAATAATAATAACATAATTATTAAATCAATTACAGAATAATTAATTATTACAGTTAATACGTTACATTATTATTACATATTATTAAGATCATATATTAAATTATTATATTACAGTCAAAAACGGATGGTTTTAAAAAAGATTTGTTTCCATTTCTGTACGTACTAAGCCAAGCTGGAATATGGTCAGCCGCGTTGGTGCGGCGCACGACTTCACGATATTGCTGATATTAAGTACAGTTATAGTACTTTTAGCTGTCCTACGTAGGTACTCGGCCAGAGGCTCAACACCATGGTACAAGCAGGTTTCACCAACGAAAGCAAGCGCTGTGTGTGGCAGTCGCAGCGACGGAAGCAGCCAGTTAGCATGTTCCGCCGTGCTGGTGCCGGGCGACGGCGATGCTTTATGACGCAATAATGGCCGCGCAGCGCGACCTACTGCTCCCGCCGACACTCCACTAACCCATTAGTCAGGAGCAAGTTGGCCGATATATCAACTTACTAGCGCACGGTGCACATTAAAGACACACACTGTCAATAAATGGCGTTATACAAACATCACGTCGCGGGCAAATTGTAATTCGTCCTTTTCCAACGACATGTAAACGTATTTCGTTTTGCAAACTGCTGATGGCATATTGTTTATTTATTTTATTTATTTATTTTAGGATAGCTAACAGCTTGCAATTGAAAAAAGATAACAACAAAAATGATAACTACAAGCTATTGACAAGCTACCACATCTAAGATGTCTACTTACAGTAATAGTAAAACTAAACTTTACATATTAAAATTAATTTTGAATCGGTGACAAGTCGTCAACAACGATAAGCGCCTTTTTTATGCTATTGATGCTGTCAAAAAATACGTCTATATTAGCATTAGTATTATTAACATACATACAAGTTCTTACGAGAAAACTGCTCTGTCTATAGTTGGTGTGAGTGGAGGGGATGCTAAATGGCTTATATGAATTGTTTCGGGGTGCTCGCGTAGGTATTTTAAAAGAAATTTTGCTTAACAAATCAGGACAATCTAGTGTACTTCTGATTATCTTAAGTAGTAGTACAACGTCTGCAATATTCCGTCTAACAGACAGTGGTAAAAAATGAAACTTAGCGCAGCGCTGATCATAAGACATTTTAGGAATTCTGAATTTACAATTCAAATAACGTGTAAATTTTTTCTGAATTTTTTCAATGTTAATTATATAAGAATCATAGCGAGGGTTCCAAATTGAACTAGCGTACTCCAGGTGGCACCGGACGTATGCACAGTAAAGAATTTTAAGAGTTTTCATATGTTTAAATGACTTGGACGAGCGCATAACAAACCCCAAGGCACGGGATGCCTTATTGATACAGGTAATAATATGTTTATCGAATAAAAGTTTAGAGTCCAAAATAACTCCAGAATCCTTAGCTTCATGTAGAATCGACAACCTCTCATTTTTTAATTTATAGCTAATACAAAATGGATTCTTTTTACGTGTAAAACTAATAGAAAACATTTGGAAACATTTAGGTCGAGTTTGTTAAGGTGGCAATAAGCATCCAACCTTCCCAAATCCTCCTGAAGCCTCGCTGCATCATCATTATTATTGACAACTTTAAATATTTTCATGTCGTCCGCAAATAGAAGATAATTTGAATGAGAAAAACATTGCCCTATATCGTTGATAAAAATTGTAAACAACAGAGGACCTAGAAGAGATCCTTGAGGGACTCCAGATGGAATATTAGACCAAGAAGACATATATCCATTTAGGACTACTGCCTGCAACCTTTTTTCAATATATGAAGAAAACCATCTGAAAAGATCCCCCCTAATGCCTACCCTTAGAAGTTTTAAAAGTAGCATTCTATGATCCAGACGATCGAATGCCTTCGCGTAATCTGTGTAAACAGCATCAACTTGATTACCACGATTCATCTGGTCAGTCAGATAATCCGTGAAGATAGCCAGATTCGTCACGGTGGAGCGATTCTTCAAAAATCCGTGTTGATGAGAGCTAAAATCTAATTTCAAACTACTGTAAACTTGACGATGTATAATCCGTTCAAGCACTTTTGCTAGTTGACATAGTTTGGAAATAGGCCTATAATTTTCAACACAGTCCTTGGGTCCCTTCTTATGAATCGGGGTTATAAATGCGGTCTTCCATCTAGTTGTTAGTTGATGGGCCTTATCATATTTTTGAGCACAAGAGTGGTTTGTGGGTTATTATTTCAATGACTATTTCGCTTCGGCAGTGTGGTGTACCGATATAATCTCAAAACTTTATTAACTGGTTCACGATGTTGTTTGCTAACTCTGTTGAGGATTTAGCAGAGCACAATTGTCTTATAAATCTCAATATGGCCAGCGTCTACTGCAGAAATAACAATTGTTTAGTTTCTTGTGAACTTGCTTCTACTCGTCGTAACGGCAAAACCTATACCCGGTTGTGCGCAAACTTGGTTTGCTTTTTCAATTCAAACGTTGCTAGCCCATTAAATGTATACATAGCACAAATAAACCCAAGGACTTCAAAGCATACTATTTATTTATGATAATGAATTAAGGCTTACCGTGTGGAGTGTAAAAGTTAAATTATCTAGTTGTATCTATTTCCTGGAAGGTTTCCCGTCGTTTACTTAATTCACCTGCGTTAATGCACCCAGGTGAATTAAATATTCTATTTGTAATTTTAATTCACCCGTCGAAGCCTGCGGCCGGCCGGCGGGTGCACGGGGCGGAGACGGGAACGGTGATGTGGACCTAACATTACTGTCTAACTTAAATTTTTAACTATTTTAATAATAAAAATTAGTTTATCCCTTTGAATAGCTGCATAGTTCTTTTTTATACATGTCGGTTACCGCATGTTTGCTTTTCACAACTGTAAAGAATTATATCCTCTGTGAATCATCTTATTCTTCTGTTGCTCCGTAAAATGTACTGCAATATTACATTGTAGTTGTGGTGTGGCGTGGTGGCGTCAATGCCGGCTGCGCTTCGTCATTTGGTTTGGCCGCGACTGTGACGTGCTGGGCGTGCTCGCGGGAGGGCCAGCGGGTCGCGGGCCGGTTAAAACTTCATACGATTATTGTAAAAAACATCATGATATGTTGTATTAACAGTCGTAGTAAATGTTTTTTGACAAAGTCGAGTATTAGTTATCAAGAAGATTCATACTAAAGTAAAAAGCAATTGCTCATGGGGTTATTTATGAATAATTAAAGAGTGTTGCCAATAGCACGATAATCTTATCACCCTGGTGCGGCCAGCCCGCTTCAACCGCGTCCGCTCCCGCGTCCGCTCCCGCGTCCGCTCCCGCCTCCGCCCCCGCCCGCGCCCGTGCCGCCGAGCCCGCGTCACTCATATGTGGATGCAGCCGCGCCTCACCTGCCTCCGTGCGCAGCAAGCTACTATGTATTCATTGCACGAACATAATATGTGATGAGATTTACTTGAAACTAATGCGGGGCTGCATTTAACTTTACAAAGGAATCGCAGGTGGAGTAAAGTGTGTGTGTGTCTCCTACGTTTCACAAGCAACATACGTCAGCTAATATGAAATCAACTTGGATTATTAATTAGTGTACCTGGGGGAAATCTTTGAGGATCTGGATATACAGGGTGAATTGTCTAAGATAGCGTGGACGGTAAATACTGAAATTATATAGATAAAATAGCAATAATACTAAATGGAGTTTTGGGGCCTTTTCAAGAGAGATAATATACTTGTATCTGGCTGTCGCCCTGAGCCGGCATGCTGCGGCCGGGCCGTCCTGCCGCGCGCCGCCCGCCCGGCCGCCATAACTCGCGCACGGGCGGCGGGCGGCGGGCGGCGGGCGGCGGGCGGCGGGCGGCGGGCGGCGGGCGGCGGGCGGCGGGCGGCGGGCGGCGGGCGGCGGGCGGCGGGCGGCGGGCGGCGGCGGTGGCGGCGTGATAACGCTACTAACTTATGGCTCGTGATAGATATTCCTTTGTATTCACACAATGTATTCGCATTTCACCAGATATCTCGTATCTATGGTAAACTCATGTTAATGCTGTAATTTGTACTTTTACTAATTTATAGCGGTTTATGAGAGCGTTGCTTTAATTGGTTTTGTTTTGTTCGCGCAACGGCAGCATCTAACGTTGGCTGGTAATGTTGTAGTTTCATTTTCATAGCTTTATTTAATATATTCAGTCAGTTATTTTTTTAGTTATTCATTTACGCATTTACTAACAGAGTTAAATAAAAATATGCAAACTATAATCTTTATACTTCTGTGCGTGTGTATGTCACTGAACTCCTTCTAAACGGCTGGACCGATTTGGATGAAATTTTCTGTGTGTGGTTCGAGAATGGTTTAGATTTTCAATTGGACCCGGTAGGTGGCGCTGCTATAGGGGTTCATCGTGGGATACGGGTGTTCTTAAGCGGACTAATGATTGTTTTGTTGTCATGGAAACTGTCAAAGCGGTACGAAGTCCGCCGGTCAGCTAGTCTATACTTCTATCTTTTCTTTACTACTTTATAAATCTGTAGGCTCTGTGTGTACTTTAAATTTTTCAGACAAATTTTGTGACAAATATTCATTTTATGACTCACTGACACCAATTCTACGATTTTTGAAATTATTTTCTGTCTGTCTGTCAGTATGCCCACTATCATCTCAAGAACGGCTTGACCGATCTTGATGAAAATTTTGTATGTAATGAGAACATGAGATCGTGCAAATAATAGGCTATATATGATGTTAGTAAACCTAATAATTATTTTGATTCATTAAGTGGTCCATTATATTCACACAGCGAAGCGGGCGGGTGACGGCTAGTCTAATATAAAACTGTTATAGACTTTATATCCATTAATATATAGAAAAATATAGTAAAAAATAAATAAAAACTAATAAAGGATGTATAAACGCCGGCGCTGGCGTGGTCTAGTGTAGGAGACCACAGGTTTAAATCCTGAAGGTTCTGAGAACAAAACTCAATACAATTAATATAGTAATTGGTTAGGTTATTGGTAGGCCTCATTGGTAGGCCTTCATGGTCTGCCTATCTAAATCTATCTAACCAAGCTGTTGTCATTATTTACATATAATTTTACGCAAATATTATTGCGAACAAATTACAATCTGAAAAAGACAAAGTGTTCAAATCCACGAGCGGGATTTGAACCCGCACCCCATACCGGGTCAAGTGCACTTTCAATTATGCTCAATCCATAGCAATGCATGTCGTGCCTGACCCGGCATGTCATGGGGTGCGGGTTCGAATTCCGTTCGTGGAATTTTTTCAACACTTTTTTTTTTTCAAATTGTAATTTGTTCGCAGCAATATTTGCGTAAAATTATATGTAAATAATCATAAAAAAAAGCTTGCCTAATTCTTAACTGATCTTCTAATATTTGTAAAAATATTAAGATCGAATGTTGATGACGTATTTATCGACATTGAATAGGGCTTCTTGGCTTATAAAGTAAAAGTAGATGTAGTGTAGTGTTGATTAATTTCGGCGAGTTGGATTGAGCCACGATAGCACAGTTGGCAGTGCACCTGACCCGGTATGTCATGGGGTGCGGGTTCGAATTCCGCTCGTGGAATTTTTTCAACACTTTGTTTTTTTAAGCTGTTGTCATCACCACAAACATTAGTAGCATTATTGTATTATTGTATTCTTCTTGTAGTTTAGCTGAAAATCGCTTCTCTATTTTGCATCCAATAACAATTGACACCGACATTACGAAGCACTTATGCTATAAGTCGGTCAGCCGCTAACATTGATAACAGTTGGCTCTCGTGCAAAAATCGTGTGTTAAGTTTTTTAATATAAATGTTGAACGGCGCGTCGGAGCAGAGCGCTGCGGGGGCGGGGGCGGAGGAGGCGAGTGACCCTTCGCGCGCGATTGAACCCGCGATCTGGCAAATGGCTGCCGATTGCCATTTGCTCCGTGATTGATACCCCAGGTGCTGCACAGATTTTGAGGACGTTATTCTAGGAGCATAGTAGACCTGCAAGATTATAAACCCAAAAATGGTAGTAAGTGTAAATTGTGATTCCCATAATAATAATATTTAAAAGTACCGTGAGTACCGTCGCTGAAAGAAGTTAGCGGGGCCAGTACTCTCACAAATGGCTACGTACTATTTTTATTTACTTTTCGACATAATGTGAATCTCTTATCTAATTTGACGGGTTGTTTTGCTACGAATACGTTCAGGAGTTCTCGAATGAACCCGGCGAGCGGTGAACCTGACTTACGCAAACATTTCCCGCCTAGGATTACAATTCTTCAACATTTGAAAATAGTCTCTAAAAAGAACAGTCAAGAAACTATAAAGTTGGTACTGCTTATTTAAATAGTTGTAAAATAATTAGAAATTACATTACTTTAAGTAATATGCCAGCAAGCATGTTGTGGATTTTTTACAGACAATAGAGATTTTCTATGAAACATGATTGAAATGAATAGCGTATAGAAACAAAAACATTTTATGAATAGCGTCGCTAGACGCCCCAGTGCGCTTACAAATGTTAGTTGAGTTGTGAATAAGTTTCTTACGCGTATCGTGTTGTGCTTGAATATATTTTTAGTACGCCTTAGTTGCGGTTCATCTGGTGATCCTCCTGGAGCTGACATTAGTTTGGGACCAGCAGTGTACATTTAGTTCATAAGTGATTTAAACATAAAATGACAAGCTAAATTTGATTTTTTGATTCATTCAAGTAATTATTGACTGCCTACGTCTGTGCACGTTCAGCCAGGCGAAGACCACCACAATATAATTCATTCGCAAATTTTTACTATGTAACAGACTGAGTTTCATAGAAATGAAGAGGCAGGCGCGGCTTATAATGAAATTTAATTTATTCAAAGCATTTTAATATAATACTAAAAGCTAAAAAAGCCTTGCAAGAGGACTTGAGAAAATCTGGAGTAAGTGATTCCAAATTTTCCTCAACAAAGGTTTACATAATAATTTGGGCTCCGTTGGCTTTGCAGCCAGCGGATTAGCGCGCGTGTAGCAGTAACAGCCACGCCGCGCCGCCGCCGCCGCGCTCTCCCTTCACGGCGTAATGATTACGTTCCACATTGAAAACTACAAAGAGGCAGTACGAGGTGGCCGGAAGGGAAGGGCAAAGGGGGGGAGGGGTTCGCAAAAATTGTAATGTTGAATGTTCCGTCAAAGGCACTATTCTGAGCTAAGCGTGGGAAAACGTGAAGTGACGCAGCGGGAGAGGCTTTAGATTTGGACAAGATCCTCTTTGGGCTATCGATTGCGGGGCGGGCTGGGGGCGCGCCGCGTCCGCGTGTAATTCAATATTTATTTTGCTTTTTCAGACTGATATTTGTTTTAAAACGTTTGCCATTTAGAGAGCAATTCAAACAGCGCCTACGCGAACAATCGCCGTGAACAAATCTGACAAATGCGAAGGGCCGGGGCGGGGCGGAGCAGCGGCGCGGCGGCGGGACGTGGGATCATCTGGGTGGTTGCTGTCGCGGGCAGGCGCAACGTATCAACAGCCCGTGAGTTTAGACAAGGCCGGCGGGCGGCCGCTGGCGAGGGCCATCGCGCCACGCAAACGTATTCTCACGCACTTAAGAATTCGAGTGATATTGGTGACCTGAACAACCACCGCATATTGTATTATTTAACTTCACTTACTCGGAAGTCACAATGTTTTACTTGCAGCCTTTTATTGTTTGAAGTGTTGGTGGGCTGGGAGCTAACGAGTAACTCATCTAGGTTTTTCACTGGGACGTAAAGAGAGGTATGACGGTCGCTGCACTAGTAACGTACCTAGTGTTAATGTTAGGCGTGACTAAATTAGGGCACAAGTGGGTGACAGCCAATAGTTCGTGGTGTATTGTTGTTGCGGCAACAGTATCAGCACTAGCAGCCAGGGTACCCATTAACCATAACATGCATAAACCAAGCGCTACGCAGCCCCATCGGCCGGGGAGTACAGCCTGCCACAGCGTGTGTGTATGGTATGAGTACACCTGCGCTCATTGTTTTGCAGGGCAAGTGCGGCGCCAACAATGACGGATGTTTGTTTGTTTATTAAAGGTTTTGCTAAAAATATTTATTAAGAGAGTCTATTATAATTACTAAAATTCCAAGGACCTTTAAAAGTTGTCTAAGAAATTAAATAATATATTTTTATTTTATTTGCTGGTTGTACTTCACAATACCATATTAACTAGGGTTATGTTTCACTATTTTAATTTCGTTGGAAGTTAGATGTATTTTCTCGAAAGCAGCGAACACGAAGTAAACACTTACTTCGTGTTCGCTGCTTTCGAGACACACGTAGTGTAGGCATTGCTACGATGCGGCTTAGCCAACCGTAGCCGTTCGTAGCCGGCCGTAGCGCACTTGCACGAAATTCAGCTACGGAATAAAAAGAAGCTAGTCTACGAGTTAACCAGTGCGCGGGCCACGCTCCACGTTTCACGAGCTCTTTAACACGGGTGGCTCGCTGCTGTTGTGCTAAATATGGACATAAAACTATTTACAACCGTTCTCCTTACTTAGACTTTGGTCGTGGCGGATTTAGGTTTACGAGCTGAATTTTCCTTATTTGTGTAAGTATAGGGTTCCGCAAAGTGGGGTTTTAAGCCTTAATCCTGACGTTGAGGTTAAAGGCAAAATACGTACTCAATATCCCGTTCCATTAGCCTTACAAGCACTCAAAAGTGGCATATTTAGGTGAGCGCTAATGCGTGTGCTTGATATCGGCGCGCCGCCGCCCGCGCGCGGCTGACGCAGACAGGCGGCCATTATCGCTGTACATTGTAAGTCGCATAAGTTTGTTTGTGCCGACTTCAGTTTTATTTTCTTTTTATATGCGTTTTATAGAGTGTGTCAGGAGGTGGTTAGTTACCATCTAGTTTTGATAAAATGTATACTATATCTTACGGAAAAAGTTTGTTACTAAGATAATGTGTGTTAGTTAGTAGCTCTAGTAGTTTACTTTCTAGTGAAGATCGAGGAATCGCGTGATTCACCTTTAACATAATAGCACAAATACCAATAAAACATACCGTGTTATTCTTAACATTTTCCGTCGTGAAGAAAGAATAATCCTCACTTCGTTAAAAAGTAAGTTCGTTTGTCTTTTTACAAATCGTTAAAGAGAGTTAATCAGTGTTGATGAACATCATATAGCTATTTAGCTACAGACTCAACATTTGCTTGTCTAAGGATGAACATGAACATGAACTTAATTGAGTCTGAGAACAAATTCAAATCGTTCCAAATTAACAAATTGGATTTGAATGTCAAAGGCGGGCAGCTAATTGTCAGTCGGCGGCGATGAAACGGAATCATAATAAATAAGGACAGTTCGGCGGAAGTCTTCATTTGAGGCAGCGCCGCGCGCCTGGTGGGGGCGGCGTCGGCCGGAGTGGGAGGGCGGGGGGGACGGTTCTTCAAGTTCATATAAATAGTCGCGATTACGAGGGCGCTGATGACGCGGCGCGCGTGTCGCCGCGGGGAGGTGTAAGCGCACACATTCTAGATTGATGCTATCGTGCTACACGGTTGCATATAGATATGTTTGTTAAAAGTGACATTGACACAAGTGACACAAGTGACAGCATTTAGTATGTGGCGGCTTATAAGTTATGTAAATAACTTGATGGAGCAAAACAATTAAGGAGTAGTAGAGAGCTACTTCATGTGTGCCCTCTTGAGCATTTACATTAATTAGTCAAACATGAGCGTTTGGCAACTGAGCAACGTTACTAGACGCAGGACGCTCGCTCGCTTGCAGGCCGGCGCGGCGGCGTGGTGCTGCAATCTCGACTCAGCGTGCCGTCAGAGCCGCTGTACCTGTATTGTGCGGTGCCCGCTATATAGTGCACACGCCGGCTTTCAACTGGCAATGAGATCACTGTCTAAAACTGTGTAAGCGCTGGGTGGGAGCCGGGGTGCTGCGTCGCGCGATCTAGTTCAGATGCGAGGCGGCTACTGTGAATGCACGGCGCACAAGCGATGGCATTAAGGCTGCGATGCACTGCGGCGCGCGCGTTTCAGCTGTTTATTCTGTAAATGGTAAATTGTTTCTATTTCATAGTTTGTTCGTGTATTCCATGGCAACCTCTACTTACTGCAGTGACCTGATCGCCTCAAGTGCACTGGGTCATGTGTAAACCAGAACCACCATCCATCACCAGACCCTCTGTTAGCCAGGGTTGCTACGGCCTGCCACCTGCCAGTGTTTATAGTGTAGATAGTCCTTCTGGAAGCGGCAGATAAGAATGACCCTGGTTCCTGGACCCTGGCGATCAATGCAGTTGTAGTAGAACTAGCACAATTTAATCAGGTTTTTTACTAAATCTATGACTTTAAGCTTTGACAGACTGACTATTATATTTTTTAAATGGATCAAATATCAGGCACTGATATTCACAAAATTTATTATAATTGTACTAATGAACATCTGCGCGACAACGCAAGGCAGTCGAATTATTGACCTTAAAGAGTCGGGCAAAGCTCAAACTCACAGAGAATCTGGCAATAGTGACTATTCATTACAGTTTATTATAGAAGATTCTATTCTACCTGAAACACAGATCGCAACGTCAGCCGTAATGACCATAATTTTATGATACACAAGCCCCCGATTCAAATTGGGCGCGTCGCCTACCCGGACGTTTCTCACAGAGCTCGAAGCATCTGGAATTTCCTTATATTTCAATATTCCGGCAATTCCGATGGAATCCCAGCAACGCGGCGCCGTGAACAGACAGGTTCTTTATTTCCTCCGCAGCGGAGTTCCCTTTGTCATGCAATTTGGCAACATACAGTTTGCGGCAGGCTCAAAAGTTTCTATGTATAATGATTTTTAAGAAATGTCAAATTGGGGACTGCTTTGCAATGCGTCAGCCGCTTGACGTTCCTATGGGCTTGTGGTTGCGCGCACCAGAAGTGCTGCACAAAACTGTGATTTTAACAACAAAGCATTCACTTACATAATAAACTACAACGTCTCCAAAATCTTTGCATCAGGTTCATCTACGTTTGCGTAAGTTTCACCATGTGTCTGTAACGAAACCCCCTACCCTATAGTATTATTATTAAATGATATATTAGCACAATAAAACTCACAATCTTTTAAAAGGTGTATTTCTTCCAACAACCAGTACAACTCAAAATCAACCGTCCACCACAAATGCTCCAGCCAAAGTGACCGTCATCTAGTGACTCGATTCGCCATGTTGTTTTCCCCCCATTCGTTCCCGCCAGCACTCAGTGTTGCCAGTGAATTAAAAACATTGAGTTCGTTCGGATGCGAGTATCAATTGAAATATAAAATACTAAATTATTAATCCACCTAACATGTCTATCTATCTATCATAATAAACTAAAATAACAGGATATGCTGCATCAAATGGATAAAAGTGATACGTAACAAATTTTAAAGTATGTGTAAAAAATATGACGTATTTTAAATAAAAAGGAAAAGTTGAAATACTTAAATACAAATTTTAAACAGTTGAAGGGTAAATTTCTCAATACCTTTAAAGATACAGATTTAAACAATCTGGCCAAAGAGACTTAACAGTTCGTATGATTGCGCGTTTGCATAAGCGAGCCATAACAACCCGCTAAGGGGCATACATTAACGATTTACACAATTCTTCGGGCGCGCTGACTTAAGGCGCCTCAAATGTTTTTATTAATAGCCGTTAAAGCTAGGCATCTCGGTCGCAGCGAGGCAAACCTCGACGGCAGCCGCTTACTCCCAGACGCGGACACTCGACACCATTTACATGAAACGCACTCATTGCTTTAGACACGGTTAAACACGGGGCGTTCGACAAGCTCGCTGGAGCGCGCCGAGATAAGCCCGACAAAGGGGAACTTCTTACCTGAATTAATGATGCCTTCTGTCTGGAAATTATAATTCATGTAGTAAGTACGTAGGTACTCGTAGTTGTTTGAATCGACAGTCCGTCCGTGGTGGCGATTGCTGATGGGGTGCCGCGAGTCCGCGAGCCCGCGAGCGCCAGGCTCGGAGGCTGCGGGCGCGCGCTCAGCCTTGTCGGCACGAGAACACGTCACCTAGTCGCGTGCGGCCGCCCTATTAACATGACTTACAGCTCTGGTTTTAGTTTAATAACACCATTCAATTTAAATTCACTACAAGCATATAACATTTTGTGGTTCAATTTCTTTCAATCATCTCATCAGAATCATAGACATAAATATATTTATGTTTAGACTAATTTTAATTTATGATGTATAATATTTAAATATGATTTATTTATGTTTTATTTATGTTTTATTTATTTGTTAGCATTATATAAAGTACAAGTATGCTTGTTTGCACTTTTGTTGCTTTCACCTACATATAAAGCTCCCATTCCATCTTAGATTGGCTGGAAAAGATCTCTCTTAGAGATAAGTCCATCTTTCCTCACCATTCTTATTACATTGTTTTCTGTTTGTGTGTTCTTGTGCAATAAAGGATATAATATAAAAGATTATTACCTACCATTCTTTGACGCTTGCGACATTAGCAAATTATCCACGTCCTAAACGTGATAAATTGAATATTGCGCTCAGCATGTGATTGTAAAATATATATATATATATATATAAAATATATATATATATATATATATATATATATATAATATATAAAATATAAAAAATATATAAAATAAATAAAATATATATATATATATATTTAATAACCTTACTATTTCTCTTTGTGAAACTGTAACTCCTAAACTGTCCGAACTGTGAATCTGTGCCTGAGGTGTGTTAACAGAGTGCCCGCGGTTTGACTTAATAGGCAATTCCACTGATAATAACAAGCGATCGTGTTGAATCTAGAATTTAAAATCTTATTCGAATAATTGGATCCCTGAAGTGATGTCCGTCGAGCGCAGAGAGAATCCAACTTAAACCCTAGAACATGCCCCATAATATGTATATGTTTGAGGGATGGGTGGGAGTGTGTGGCGTCGAGTAGTAACATCGTTGCGGCCCGGGTCCCGCCGCCGGCTCGTATATTACATCATATTAATTGTACCATCTTCCGTAAATTAGGGCGAGCTAGAGCGTAGCTCGCCTTCGGGACCGAAACATACTGTTTCTATACTTCATTTAATAACTATTCAGTTTTAAGCTCCATGAGCTTAACATAGAAACAATATTGTGTGTTTTTGATTTTGTTTATTAGGTCTTATTCATCATTTAGGTACTTTGCTCAAAAGACCCAAAGGGAGAGAGTTATGGATGCGTCAAATTTATCTTTACCGTGATTTGGACTAATGGCACGATTACTAACTAAGCCACCGCGTGGGCCCCGGCCGCCGCGCTGCCCAGGCCCTGCCCGGCGCCACCCTCCCCCCACCCACCCCAAATCCCCTTTTTCAAACAAACACTTTCGTTTTCTGCCGTCTCTATATTTGTTCTTTTAATTAAGTCAAACTTTCTTTAGTAACAAAAAGCATTTGTGGATTTATGAGCCGGCCTACGGTCCCTAAGTCGGCCGTAACAGTCATTATAAAACACGCTCGCGATTGTTTTCGCCCGCAAAGTCACTGCCACCAGCACTTTGTATTTTTTGCCAGTATATTTTTCTGAGGATAATAAATAATATTATTCATTAAGTGTGTATAGCATATTACTTTATGAAGTCTTTATTTATTTATATCCTGACATTAGTGACGTAATCAGTTCCAGGGCGCGGGTTTTCAAAGTTATCTCTACTGTCGCAGTGGATTGTCGTGTGCCCACACGGTTCGGTTGCGGCCTGTGGCAGGGGTGTCGCCTCTGTTCCGTGGTAAGTGTTATTCAATCTGTGGCTCCTGTGTAATGGTCGTCGCGTCGTCGCGTCGTCGCGTCGAACCGCGGCCGCACATAAACCCTCTCACGGACACACAATCTCAGACCGTCTCAAACCAGTCGGAGCGCAGCTGTTGCGAGGCTCCGTGTCCATGAGAGGTTGCCTATTGTGCGTTGCTCGAGCGCGGTATGTATGAGCTTACTTTCTGGGGTCTATTTAATTTGCGTCGGAACCTTCCGCAATTATAATAACTGCCTGTAATTGAACGTAATTGTGTTTCGGTTGCTGGCGGCTGCAAGAATAATAAAGCGGAAAATGTCGATAATATATCAATTTAATTTACTTATTTAAATGGGTCAAATAATTTAATAACATGATTAATTTAAAGCTCCGTTAAAGAGATTCAATTAATTCTTGGAATGGTTTCATTTCCGGTGACATCATCACCATCATTCACCAGCTCAATATGTTCTCACTGCTGGGCACGAGCTAACCCTATGTATAGATGAGGCTAACGGGCCATAAACCATCACGCGGGCTCAGTGCGGATTGGTAGTTGCTAACGACTGCTGATAAAGCCGAGACCAAACAACTTGACGTGTCTTTCGACACACGGAGGATCTCGAGATATTACTTTTTGTTCACCTATCCGATGACTGGCCTTTGCGAAAGATGTTAATCCTTAGCAATCGCATACTGTGCGCCATCGAGCTCCTCCAGAGGACTTAATACTATACAATTAGAAGTTACATTTTGGAACACCCTCAAGAATATTATCACAACAAATAAATAAGTAAAGGATGAATGAATGAAGTACCCTGCGAATCACAACCGCACTTCCGAGCCGCCCTTGCAAAACGATAACTTTGAGTTCTTTTCGCGGCGCGGCGGGCGCTAACGAGCGCCGCGTGCCCGGCGCCCGCCCGCCGGCGCGGCCACGCCGACACCAAATACGGAGACCCAGGAGGTAGGAGCAACAGCTCGGAACTGCCCGAGCGCAGTTGTCGCGAGACTCCGTGAGAGAGAGGTGGTCTATATGTGCGTTGCTCGAGCGCGTTTATATGAGGCTTACCTTCTCTGCAGTCTCCTCATTTAGAGACGGCGAGCTGACCGCGCCCCGCCCACCCCCGCAGCGGCCGCCGCCCGCCGACTTCTCTTCTAAGCTGTAATAAGTTCCGGCGAACGACGTCGTTATTGTTATCAGTAAGCGACAACTCTTTGGAAATCGAACCCTCACTAAGGTAGGAGACTTTTATGCTCGTAAATTATTTCATAGGACCAGCTTCTTTTATAACAGTTAGAAGGTTTTCTCTTGTTATGTATATTGGGTTAAGAAGGACATGGGATCTTTGGGGGAATAGTACGCAATAACCTGAGCTCTGGCCTGGCAAGCGGCCGTGGACCCGCGCAGTGGAGCTCAGCGCAGCCCGTTTATTAGGAACAGTCTCGGCCAGTCAGGCACGAATAAGCTAATTAAAACTTTACAAAGGAGTGTTAATTTCGAACCCGAAATATGATTATTGTTCGATTTTGCCGATCACGCTGTTCATAAAGCGAGGGCAATTTGTGCGCCCTGCGAGCGTTTGCGAGCGTGTGTGCGTGTGTGCAAGTGTGCGTGCGTGCATGCGTGTGGCTGCGAGCGCGTGGGCGCGCGCGTGTGCGTGTGTGTGATTGATCGAGCGCGTGATTGTGCGCCCGCGGTGCTCGTCGCGCGCCGTTGATTAATGATTCGAAACTTATTAGCTTTTCAATGTAGCATCATTTGGTTTATTTGGTTAAAGAATAATGTTTCGAAAAGCACCATTCTCCCGTTGCACTTTATGTAAGCGATGGAGCTCGTAAATGTAAATTTTTAAGTAAATGATTCGCATGCTATCTCTTATCTTAATGGGGCCTGCCGACATTTCCCTCTTGCAGTAACACTTCGACCCATCGGGATCTTTTGTGCAACCCCATCCTTTCACTCTTCTTCCTCTGTAAAGATAGATGCCATAAGTTTGGCAACGTATAAGGGCGAAGAGCCTGAAGTCCTCCGGTTTCGGATAGGCCGACCCCAGGAGTCCCATTCTTTTCCTAGCCGTAGAGTCGCAGTCAGTAGGTGCTGCATTGACTCCGTTTCCTCTCTACATGCCTTACACAAACTATTTGTTGAAAGGTGTATTCTGTGAAGCATTTGTTTTGTGGCATAGTGCCCTGTCAAGGCACCGATGGTTAGTCGGGCCTGCCTTCTACCGCCTCCGCATAGGAACTTACTCCGTCCTAAGGCGTTTTCGCCAAGGAAGGATTTGGAGTGTTTCATACCCGGCTGCTCTTTCCATTCGATGCCGAGCCTGTTTTCGAGTGCTATTCGAAATGCATTCCTCTATGACTTGTAAAGCCTTGCTCAAAGAGTAGATTATACAATTTATTATAAATGTATCATTATCATCATCATCATCAGCCTACACACGTCCACTGCTGGACATAGGCCTCGCCAAGTGCACGCCACCGAGCACGATCCGCGGCAACTCTCATCCATAAATGTATATTTAGTATATAAAAAATGTGATGTTTGTACCTAGAATATAAGTAGAAAACTATGCATGTTCCGGCCACTCAGAAAGATTTGCGAAAAAAAGTTTTTATGTATAAGGCACTGGCCACTAGTAATTATTTTGAAAAAATTTGGTTATTTAAAAGTAAAAATACCATTGTTCGAATTTCGAATACCCCTCCACATTTTTTCGAGAGTCAAATTAAATGATCGTGTCTCATTTAAAAGTAGATCTGCATCGAGAGCGTTTTCGGTTATTTTCTACGATTTTAAACGTGGCCTAAAACCTGATGAGTCATTTGATCAACTTCAAATGGCTTTTATCGATGAAGGACCTTCAAAAGCAACCATCTACCGTTGGCATAGCGAGTTCAAGCGCGATCGCTTTACTTTGGGGGATGAACAAAGGAGTGGTCATCCTACGACGGCTGTCACGGAAGAAAGTGTGCTGGCAGTAAAAAAAATAATTCAAGAAAACAGGCGAATTGCATACGAAGACATTCGGCATACACTGCAGATTGGTTCGAGAAGCGTTCACAAGATTCTATACGAGCACCTTCGCGTGAGGAGGATAGTTTCGCGCTGGATGCTGCACAACTTCACCGAAGCTCAGAAGCAGGCCCTAGTGGAGTGGTGCCGTGCGTGATATGATTCAAAAATTTAAAGTAGGCTCGTCTCGGCGCGTTTACGACATTGTGACAGGTAACTAATTCTGGATTTATCAAACGATCCAGAAACAAAGCGGCAGTCGACAGTTTGGCTGTCAAACGAACCAACGCCTACGAAAGTGAAGCGATCGAGAAGCGCAGGAAAAATTTTGGTCACTAGTTTCTTCACTTTGATGGGGTATCTGGTTTCAATTCCATTACGAGACCAAAGCAGCATCAACTCTGAATGGTATACCACAAAATGCCTGCCCGAAGTTTTGTCTGCAATGAGCAACAAGGGACCGAACACCGGGCTCCACAGGCTACTGCTTCACCATGATAACGCGTCCGCGTACTCATCGCTCAATACGAGAGACTTCCTGGACACCACACCGGTCAGAGTATTGGGTCACCCTCCTTACAGTCCTGATGTGGCACCGTGTGACTTCTTTGTATTCGCTAAAATAAAAAATCTGCTGAAAGGGATACAGTTTTCATCGCCGGAAGACGCGCCAGCAGCGTTCGAGAAGGCTGTGGAAGAGGTGTCTGCGGCGGACTGGAAAAAAAGCTTCGAAAATTGGTTCAGATGTATGAAAATTTGTATAGAGGCTGGTGGAGAGATCTAAAAAGATTTAATTAAAATATTTTATCCATAACAGTTAATCTTTTAATTTCTCAAAACTTTCTAAATGCCCAGGAATAAAGATTTATTTATTTATTTATTTTAAGTTTATTATTCATAGTATTCAGTAACAATTTCTTGTACCTACCTACTATCGAAAACTGCCGTCGCACCGGGCGGCGAGCCAGAGTCTGCTCCATGGAGTCAAGGCAAGCCACAAGGCGGACCTTCGCCAGTGCAACTATTTGGATGCTAAGTCTTCAGATCCTCGTTCCTCACATATAATATCATAGGTGTCTGATGTGGGTTGAAAGGGTTGGAGATATTACAACGTGTATTTTATAATTTGGGTATGATTGTGATGTTGGTGTTTACGGCCGTAGAGAAAGCTACGTGGGAGAAAAAAATATAGGCTAAAGATTTGTAAAGATATGTTAAATAATCATGTAACAAACCATTCCTCTTTAAGCTGGTATTTCTATAATTGAGTGTGAATTTCCCCGGCCTAGCCACGTGTAGCCTCCGCGCCGAATCGAGCTGGTTAATCAGGCTAGTTCCACTCCGGATGCTAATCGGCGATCTGCGGAATTGCTGTATCAGCGCCACGCGAGGCTCGCGGCGGCCGGCGGCCGGCGGGCGGCGGGCGGCGGGCGGCGGGCGGCGGGCGGCGGCGTTTGCTAACGCGCTCGCCCGCGGCTGAACACCTCCGCTACATTACAACGTAACAAATGCGTGAAACGCCTCCGTATTTCGACCAAATAAACTATTAGTAACTCATACTCTTTATTTATAACTAGTTAGCCCTATGGTTGTTGCTGTGCCCTTGCAGGGTCTCAAATGAATATCTTTTTAAAAATTTCATCTTTTATAAACTGTAATGTGAAATGCAATAAATGATTTGAATTTGAACTATCAGTCTCGGTAGTAAACAGAAAAGTATGTTCATATTTTCTTCTTGTGTTTAGATGTGTTGTTGGAGTTTGAATGACGACACCGAATTCCTTTTATCCACGTAAAAAAATGAGATGTAAAGTTTTCAATGCGGCTACAGAGTACAGCCCGCCGCCGGCTCGAGCTGCTCTAGCCCGCGTTAAACCTATTCAGCGACAAATCAATGTACAATTACGTGTGAAGCCGTCTCTCCTGGACAACACATGATTGCAATATACCTTCCGTTCGGCATATTAACTTTAATGGAAAGCATCACAGGATGACGCGTAATAAATTGCCAGTACCAAACACTGGGAAACAATGTCTGCGTTGTCGAGCGAACTTTTTGCTGCGGCTCATAAGTTTGGGAATGTTGCGCCGCAGCTCCGCGCCCGGAGCCACCGGAGCCCCGTGTAGTCGCTTTCTCTGGAATTCGGAATATTGAGAATGTCGTAATTGGCATTTCAAAAGTGCCAGAAGTGAGTTAAGAGTTTCGCAAGAGTTAATAAAAGCGGTCCCGAGCCCGCGGCGGCTGCGTAAACACGGTTTGATCTGTCCGCTGTGTTCGAGGCGCTGCTCGCGGCAGCCTGCTTCCGGGATCGTTCTGTAATTTATGGAAATGAAGATTAACACCCCTCAACTTTCGTATGAACGTCAGCTTCAATGGCAGAACGTCAAGACTTTCAATGTATGTTCGTGTGCTGATGCGCCACTTGCGCGCCGGTGCTCGCGTTCCAATTGAATTAAACGTCGGCCGCGTTCATGTGACTGTTCCCAGCGAGGTACAAAGGATGCTCCCGGGGCTGTGTCTCCGGGCTCATGTAATATTTGCGAGCAGAGCCTTTGTGGAGGACGCGGGCGGGGCCGAGCGCGGGGCGCGGGGCGCGGGGCGCAGGGTGAGGCGCACGATTCTCTTGAGACAACAATCGCGCGCCCGACGCTCTCAGATTTGCACAAAGTGCCCACTTACACAGATATTATTCTTTGAGATTCCCTCCGTTTAACCTTCGGCTCCTGACTCCTCTCAAATAATAAAAAAGTAAACATCCCGAGTGCTTTATGTAAACATTTCAGTTAATGAAGAGTGCTCGGCTGAGAGCGCGGCGCCTCGCGCCTGTGTGCTCAGGTGAGCGGCGCGGAGTGCGGGGCGCGGAGTGCGGGGCGCAGGCCGCGGGCCGCGGTATGCGGTGCGGGGCGCGGGATAAACATTTATTACAGTCACTCGGCATAGAGCAGCACGTTTGATACAATTAACAGCATTGTAATTGTAATAGCTACAGCTATTAGTTGTCAAACTTCCTGTACGGATGTGATGAGAATGAAGCGTATTCCAATATCCAACGTATATTGGAAGAGGTTGTATCATTTGTCAGGTTTGCGTTGCGTGCCGAGCCAGGGCGCGCTCGCTGGCAGATGTCGAGAGCGATGAGCTACTTGTAACGACTTCGATACGCCATTAGGAGCTCGGTATGTACCGCTGATACCGTTGTTATGTACCGCGGAGGAAGGCAATGGGGGAGATATAGAATAAAGCCAGATACCGAGAACTATGGGATCGGCAACACTTGCTACATTTCCAGAAATAAATTGCAAATCGATAGAAAACAGATAAAACCTGAAAAACCTTTTGAAATCACAAAACACGTTATTTATTTCGTGAGCCTTATTCCCTAGATGATGATTGCCGGTATTTTTGACATAACATCAGATTTTGTAAGAAACAAAACTCAAGTAAATATTCCTATACTCAGCGCCTTACGCCGCCCGCCCTTGCCGCCCGCCGCAAATTGCACGAACGACTTTACTTTGGAATTACTGTTGGAATAACATCATTTGCGTTTGATTTTTTAAATCTGTGTGGTTCTGGTCAGTGCCGTTTGTCATGACCCGCTGCCCAAGCTAATAAACTGTTGCATCATCTTACAAACAACGCGACCCTGCCTGAGCCGGGAGCATGGGGCCAATGACTTGCATGCTTATCACTTTGTAATTGTTTCTGGGTTAAGTTATTGCCCTGCCCACCGATCCTGTTACGTTGGCCCACACGCAGCAAAAACAATGTCAAAGATAAAATCGTTGGATAAAGTAAATCACTTTGATTTCAGTACAAAGTTGGTATTGTTGTAGCGAGTGAGTGATTTATGAATTGGGACATTTCGTTTCGACAGGCCCTTGAAGTATTAATAAAGTTTTTCAAATTTCAATGTACAAACGTCTCGATGTGAATAGGCAAATACTTTAATAAATATATTAATATGTTCTCCGTAGAGGCAACCTACACACCGTTCAATTCAATTCAATTCAATCATTTATTGCTCTCCATAAGTATATATTAAAAAGAAGTGTGCAAAACTTCGTGGGAAAAAGAAAGTTAGGCTGATCGAGAAATTTGACGATTCGGACTTTCCGTTTGAAGATTTTAATTAGCAGACAATCAATTACAAAACAGTTTATAATAATACTCGGATCCGAGTGTTTGGCTCCATAGAACCCTACACGCCGACCACTCGGATCCGAGTGTTTGGCTCCATAGAACCCTACACGCCGATCACTCGGATCCGAGGGGTACTCGGATTTTTTAAAGAAATATACAAATATATAATAGTATTAATTTATATTTAATGAATACACACATAGTATATCATTAACATCACCAAACAATAATAGTGTGGCACCTGGCGGCATTTTTATATTAGGCTCTTGGCAATGAACGTGTTAATGTCTATCAGGGTTGGCAATTTTGAATGGAAACAAAAGACTGGAAGAATTGGAAGAATGGAAAGGTTCAGAGTATTGAAACGGGCTTTTTAACAATATTTAAAATAATGTTATTTTTACTAATATTACAAATAATTTTATTTTTATTTTTAAGTGCCAATTGCTGCACTAAAGCTGAACTAAAGCTGAATTAAATAATTATAAAATACAGTAAAAAAATTATAGTCCACAATCCGGCGGCCGCGGCCGGTCGGGTGGGTGTTGCGTTGCATTGAATTTTTTCACTATGTTTTATAATTATTACAAATAATGTTATCTTCGCTAATATTATAAATAAATGTGAAATTGTATTTGTTTGTCCTTCCGTCGCGTCATAACGCAGCAACGGACTAACCTGATTCTTTCACACCGATAGTTGAAAAGTGCCTGAGGCTTTTTTATTTCGGTTAAAATGCAGGGCGAGTGGGGCTTGAGTGGTCACTATAGACAGTTTAGTCGCAGACCGTAATAACGAAGGGCGGAGTCAGTGGCGGAAGCTAGCTCTTTGACGAGTTGAAATGATTGGTAGGTACTTATGTTATGGTGTTTGGTGCGGTGTGTTTCTGGCGGTACGTCACGCAATGCGATTGCTATGCGGCGCGGCGCGGCGGCGGCGGCGGCGTGTCGCGCGTCACGAACTGAATTATTACAATTCATCGCGGTCCGCTGCCACCCGCCCAGGGACGTCAACTGTTTTTACGAAGATTTACTATGTTTTTGACGAAGATATAAAAAATATCGTCGTTGCCATGCTTCTGTGTCTGGTGGGTAGTTGTTCGCAAATGCAGTTACGCGCTAGTAGCCAGTAGTAATCGATTGACAGGGGTACATTAATTGTACCCCACCAGAATCATTGTTATTGTTTATTTAATATCAAGTAGTTTTTTTCTTATTTATTTATTTGCTTGATACGTGGTACGATTTTTAGGTACTTTACGTGTATATAAATGTTAATTGCAGTGAATTTCAACCATATTTTAATGATGTAGCTGAAGATGTGTTAGGTGCGGCAACCGAGGTTCGTGATCACACGAGTGTTTAATCAGAAGATTGGCTGGACGTAGAAGATTATACATATATGACAGTATGGTTGGCAACCCTAACGCCGGCGCTGCCACGCCTGCCCCGTCACGGCAGCAGCACAGCACAAACTCAGGGTGGTCTATTGCCAAAGAAATTTTAGCATCACTGTTCTGGCTTGAATACCATTTTGATACGAGTTTGTCAGAGCATAAACATAAAGCTTAAAACAAACTTAGTACTTACTACTAAAATATTTTTGTTTTGTTTATATAATTTTATTGCTAATTTTGTCGTGAAACTAATTACAAAAACACAAATGCTGAAAAAATTTCTACGAGCAGAATTTTTTTTATTATTAAAATAATTAAAAATAATTTTGGGAAATATTGTCATATTTTACAATATTAAACGGCGGCAACCCTGTTCTAACTCACGTAATTTGTTCGCCGCGACGATGATGCATCGCGAATTTACATGCAGTCGTCGCCATTACCGCCAACGCCGCGCGCCCGCCCTGCGCCCCGCACCCCGCAACCCCCGCGCCGCCCGCGCACGCGCTGCGTACGTGCATGCTCCGAAATGAAACGAAACGACATGAAGCCGAATTGCAACGTACATCGGCATTGTGCCATACACCACCTCACAAACGAAGTACGTGACCTCAGCCGTGTATGGGGAACGCAAGCGTGTGCACGAGCTATTATCACCTGTACAAGTGTCGTAGAGATACGCGTTCTACCTGCGAACCGGCAATCGGTGCGCATTTTATCAGCCGCGGGACGTGGAGCGCAAATCATCGTTACTCCCGGCTGTGGCACGCACGCTCAGGGGATCAGAGCCTTAACTCACCTGGGTTACGAAAGGTTGTGAGGTACCCACCGGTGCTGGTTAACTTCAAGCTGTTTAATATGAGTAAACGACATTAGCTCAATAAATTAAGCGGTCCTTTTTATCCTGATCCAAGTCCTCAAGGATTCGCCACGGCTACACATTCAAGATTTTTTTTTTTACCTTACGTTTCTCATACACTGCAATATCTTAGCAAATAAAAAAAAATTACATTTCACAAGCTCGTGATAATTATGAATGCGTCGCCTCGCCCGGAGCACGCTCACGTTGATCCCTCCCCCCTCCCCCCTCCACCCTCGCCGCTCCGGTGCGTAATTAATGATCCTCGCAATTAATTAACGCAGCTACAATGACACATTTTAACAAGTTCAAGCTCGCGGAGGAGCGGGGCACTCGCGCAACACACTGATATTACACCGACTCACGACTTACCTCCTAGTTAATTTTAAGCTTTGCAATTCGTGCGAGTTGACTAATTTATTTCTTTAGGGCCGCTACACGCGGGCGACCCATACGCAGATTTGTAAAAGAAAAAGGTTGTAAGTTTGGGCGGCATTGGCGGAGGCACCAATAGGACGCACAAGTCGATTTCACACGATGCATGCAAGTAGCGCCCCCAGAACGTCAAAGCTTAGCCTAGCCTCAAAGCGCCGTGGTATCTCTAGTATATTATCACATTTGTTTTAAATTATAAAATATTTCGTCTGATGATCTCTCTGTGTTGCCTGAAGTGCTGTACTTGTCTTATTTTAGGATTTGAGATTGTGAGTCACTTTATTTATTTGAAGTAGGTATATCGATGCATTTGTTGAACATGCTAAGTACCTTAATTAAGCGATTCCCAATCCGGGCGCAAACCTCAATTGAGCGCCGCGTGCAATATGAATCAGCCCGTGTTAGTACTGTGGAGCTGCACTAACTATCAAAGGCTGCAAATTTAATGTTCCCTGCATCTACTAGTAACCCTCCCGCCTCCCCCGCCGTCCCCCGCAGCCCCCCGGCCACCGCACTTTAATTACAATCTATTTGAGTTGCATATTAATGCTGTCACTGAACGGTCCGCGTGCGGCCGGCCGGTGGCGATAACTGATACGCGTTCGTGGAGCGGGGCGCAGCATCCATCGTCGATCGACGCCAATTTATGTTTTAGAAAGTCTGTGAAGAGGGCAAATTAGAGCTGTCAGTAACATTTGCTTTCTTCGGGCAGATACTCAAGACGATTAAAGGTTTTCGGCAAAGGTATTTTTATTGACAAAAGGATTAAGTTGTTCACGAGTTAAAGAGTTTTATCAAGTCGACCGTGAGATTATTATTGAAACGATGCTTAGAAAGAAAAATAGGTGCTTTAGGCAGTTATTTTGCGTCTTTAGCGAAACCGACACGAGGCGCCCCGAGCGCTTCGTCGCTCGCTTCGCTCAGTACGCTCGGGGGCGCTCGCGGCGCTCGCGCCCGCCCGCGCCGCGCGAATCACGGCAGCTGGAACTAATCGTCACAACAGTTACGGCATAGCGTCGTTACTGTTATTCTAGTGTAACTTTACAATTATGTTAATAGACACAATCAAATCGTAATTTGTAACTTAAGTTTGAATTATATACAAATTATGATTTGATTGGGTAGCCAAACTATAGGGAGTAGAGAAAACTAATTTTGAAGAACACGATTTAATTACCATTGCCTAGTTTGCGACTCAAATAGTTTATTTGAAAAGCAAACTCAACATAACCTTTATGTAGTCTTAGATTTATTTGTACTTTGAGCGGTGTCATTGTTGTCATTGTTTTAATTCTTATCATAGAAAGCCATTTATCAATGATTCTGACACTATAAAAGAATGGAAGGAATTTTTGTGTTTATTTAATTTTTTATTTATTGGAAAATAAAGTGATTAATTTATTGCATCTTGTTCTACTAGTACATACGCCTGCACATCACGCCTACCACAAACTGTCAAATTTCCTCGAAAGACTTTCAACTTTATGGCTCTAGCATATGGTTGAAAATGTATTGAAGAAATTTGACAGTTTTGGATAGGTTTATGTGTAGGCGTCTGTACAAGGCCTCCCCGGCCACAGCTTACAAACCGATAAAATAGATTGAGGCTAGACTTTTAAGGAGCTCAATTTATTGTAGCCTAATGATGAGTTTTTAACAGACAATAAAAACTAAAGTATTAATTATACTATTTTATTTTCATAGTGTGAAATTCAGGCCCGGCAACTGGCTCAATTCAAGCCCGGCAACTGGCTTAATTTAGAAACACTTTAACACGAATAACGTTTATGTTATAGCAGCCGCTGCGGTTGCCGACGAACAGACGAACCTCTGCGATCGCAGCGGCGCCCGACGTTTGAACCAACAACCGCCGAGTGTTGAAGGACCCGTCGCAGAACGCTCCCCGCAACTAGACCAGACGAGGCGAACCTAAGAATTATGCAAATTATGAACTTAAAAGTTTCTATGTTTGTTAATATTAAAACACAGAAAAATTTGATTCCTAACAAGAATTTTGCAGTGACACAAGAAACAAATAATAGTTAAAATGAAACAACTTTTACGGATCTACTCGCGTTTATTTTACACATTACTTTTAAAAGTTTATCCTGACGTTTCGAACCCTTTGCAGGGTCCGTGGTCACAGGGAGACTGAGGTGTTGGTCCTGTCACAATTAGTTAGTAGCTTGTATACCCATCATTAAAATTTAATCAGGTGCGTTCTGTTTTATGCAGAAAGAGATTACAGTATCTTTTGGTCTGGCAGTATGGTATTTGGGCCGGGATTTAATATTCTGGGATGGGATCTGGGATATGATGGGATCCCAGGCTGGTGGTAGATTCCAACCATCTTCTCTATTAAAATTAAGATGTTTTTTAATTTCAATAACCTTGCGTATCATCTTAGGGATGAATCGTTGTTCTCTAGCGAGTATTTGTGGTTTATCAAATCTGATGTAATGGCCCCTTAAGGGAATGTTCGCATACTGCAGACTTATTTTCGCGCCTATGCTTGACGTTGGCTATATGTTTTTTAACGCGGGTTCCTACACTTCTCTTTGTTTGCCCGATGTAAGAGAGCCCACAGTCACAGTCCAGTTTGTACACGCCTGCATCTTGAAGGGGTATGTTGCACTTGACAGGTCGTAAAAATTGGTTGATCTTCTTCGGCGGCTTGAAGTAAGTGTTGATTGAAGCTCGCTTTAAGATATGTCCAATCTTGTTAGTGACACCTTTCATATATGGAAGTACAGCAGGTTGGCGCTCGACTGTGGTTGGTTTATTGCGTTTTCTGTGACGAAGCCGTGGTACTTTCAGTTTATTATCCTGTAGTAGGTACGTGCTTGACATGCTAAAGCTCAGCAGCCAGGTTTTGGTTGTCACAGATGCCGCGTGCTCTCTGAAACAAAGATTTGCCTACAATAGCCAACTGTCTAGGATGGTGGTGAGAATTACCATTGAGGTACCTATCTGTATGCGTTACTTTAAGATACATATTACTCAAACTATGGTCCGGATTCCTGATGATTAAAGTACCCAAGAAAGCTAGCTAACTATCTGCCTCTAACTCCATTGTGAATTGTATTTTTGGATGTATGGAGTTAAGATGATCTAGAAAAGCAGATACTTTATCAGTTGGTAGGATAGTGAAGGTATCATCTACGTACCGCTTGTAGAACCTAGGGGTTACCGGTGCTGTGCTCAAGGCCCTCTCCTCGAAGTATCCTCCTCTTCCATAAAGATATCGGCGACGACGGGCGAAACAGGGGACCCCATGGCGACACCCTCTACTTGCAGGTAGAAAATGTCATTCCACTAAAGGTAGCCAGATGTTAGACAATGCTCTAATAGTGCTCTAGTAGTAGCATATTCATCAATTAAATTAAATTAGTAATGTGTAAAATAAACGCGAGTAGATCCGTAAAAGTTGTTTCATTTCAATGTGTAGTGTTCGCGTAAACTTTAGAAAACAACAAATAATAGTTATTAGTTATATTTAGTGACCAGCTACTCTTAGAAATAACGCAATAAACTGCTCGAAACAAAGTATAATTATGATCGAGTTGTTTATTTCCTTTGTTGGATCTAATAGATACAACTAAAAACTAAATAAAAATTTGCTGTTCAATAGTCTTTGGTATGTGTACAATGAATAGGCAATACTCGGTTCCCGAATTTGGGTCACACGTTCTGCAATGGAATTCATTACTTAGGCAAGTATTGTCTCAAAAGATTTTGTAATAACGCCTACAGACTCAGCATGAAACGCAAACAAATACTTCGCAACAATGAACTAAGTGTCTAAACACGGGAACAGTCGAAGGAGACAACTTGCTCCCTGTCATTTTACAATACCACAGTTTAGAAGCGCAGAATCTGAATACACATGTCTTACGTATTGTCGGCAATCAGAAACAATGGGGTTTAGTAAACAGCGCTGAGCGGCCGGAGCGTGGTGAGCGACGGTAGCGCGCCGAGCAGCGACGAGCGATTCAACAATAGCAACATTTAGCTAGAATAAAGGGCTGGCGTCGCGGGAACAATCAACCGATGTGTGCCGCCTCCTAAGCAAACGAAACATTACACTGTACATCATTTGGACAGCTTCCTTAATTATCGTCAATCTTTCAAATTAACAGCAACGTACACAAGCCTGCACATCAACCTACCACAAACTGTCAAATTTCCTCAATAGACTTTGAACTTTAATCCTAAGGCATATGGTTGACATTGTATTGAAGTAATTTGACAGTTTTGGATAAGTTGATGTGCAGGCGGGTGTACATCTAAAGCTTTTAGTTATTTCATATGCTTACTTGCCTCGGTGGGCGAGCGGCACGGTCCCGGGTTTAACTCCCAAGGCGGGCCATGTGTTTTGGGTTTTTCGATGCATAGCCCGAGTTTGTGATCATCAAACCAAATTTGGCAAGCATGTTGATTAAGGCATTGCCCATCAATAGTAGAGATGACTTGATTTCAATGTGGAGCCTTCGCAGCAGGGAGACAGCTATGGCCTGGCTATTTACTACTTACTTTGGTCCATGTTGTTTTGATAAATCGTGAAGTTGCGCAATAATCCATCACCAATAGTTCTTCCATAAGTAAAATTTTAAGTTGGGGCTGTCTTTGGTGCGGGCGGGTCCTGTTGGCACTCGTTTAAAAAAGTCGAGGTCCGCAGTGCACGCGTCAGCGAGCGTCCCTCGGCGATTTGCCAACTCCTGAATGCTTTTAAATTTTCATTTGACGCGTGAAGCTGTGAACCAGTCGCCGTTGTGTAATGATTTATTGGGTTATTCCGCTTTCACGCAAAACGAACTTTAAAACGCACTTTGCATAACAACATGCGAACTGAAATAGATTCTTTCGATTTTGCGCCGTCGTTTTTGCCGAAACATAATTGATATACAAAGTTTGACAAAGTAATTATAACGTATTGCTTTAAAAAAGTACACTTGACTTGTTTACTCTTGTTACTGTGAGAGAAAGGTATGAGAGTGTGCCAGTGCGTGTGTAGTTTTTTTTTTCTTGTAACTTATGTCTATTACTGTTATTTTGTATTATCGAATATTTATGTAATTGATCAAATTTTATTTTATTATTGCCGAGTTATTCTGTTTTTTAATTGTTTTTAATCTTATTGTAATCTTTAATTAATGTAATTGGTCTTTTTTTGGCACCGTTTTAATTAAAGTAAAATAAATAAATAAATAAATAAATAGTCATGTTTGTTCGCCGTATTCAAGCAGCACAGTGTGACCTGCCATTTTAAGCTTTAATATTAACAACCTCGAGAGCGCGATGCAGCTCGCGTGCTGGGTGGCTGCAGCTCGTCGTGTAGCTCAGCGGCAGGTGTTTCTATGAAATAATTTATAACATAAGCGCTAGTTCTGCTTTGTTTTGTCGCTTACCGCTTGCTTCATGGCTTAGGAAGCCCACAGTCCAGGATTTGCTAGTGAGGAATTCACTTTTTTAGCTTGACTGTTGCATAGCCAAGCTACAAGTTTATCTGTTTTGTTATATAGTTTTATAAATGCTGTTGTAATGTTACTTGTTTAAATAAATTATTCTTATTCTTTCTTATTCTTAGTTAAATCCGAGTGCTGTGTACACAGCGCAAGTTTTATTCTCAATTCGATTGCGATTACTATAACGAAACCGAGAACTTGTATGACATTGAAGGCAGCGCCGCGCCGCCGCCCACCGCCGCTTGGTGATAAGCATGACGAGTTATTGGTATACAAATTCTCGTTTTCGTTAATGTACTCGAATGGTGACTAAAACTTGCTTTCAGTATCACATCAAATTATTAAAATTATTTAATTTCAACATACTCACATGTTTAATGTTACCATAAAATATTAAAGCAAAAAATTCTTTTTTTTCAACACTTATTCACGTCACAGGTCGCTTGGTTTATTACCATGAGTAATTACAATCGATCTAGCTAGACGATACTATGCTATTTGCCAAAATACATAAGCACATTGTGCAAAAGCCGCGTGGAGGTGATGACGCGGCCGCGGCAGACCTAATGGGGCGCTGCGTCTGCTCCGCATACATCGATGGTCCAAATTCCTCGAACTTCTGCAGATGCGTAAGGAATACCAAGTAGGACATGTCGAGACGAATGGTTTGCTCAATCGAATGTCGCGAGTGAGTTCCATCTAAAGTTATACGATGATGATATCATTCGCCTTACAATCAGTATTGTCGATATTGTAAAAACTTAAATTCGAGAGAACATGTCTGAAGAATTGGTCGCAGCAGCGCCCTCAGCGCCGCTTGCGCCCGCCATCGGGGTTCTCGTTACCGCAATACACCAAGTTTCTCTCTTTGCATAAAGAGCATTGTGTGAACATTTGCTTGGCAATTATTCAGTGCCGGGTTGTTGTGTTCTACGAGAGTTCTATGTAACCTATATGTTTGCTCACCGCGTAGTTTATTTATGAACTCTTATGTTCAGTGAGATTGTTACCAGTTTTTTTTAACTTAATGTAATGTTTATCTTACAAACAGAATGCTCTTTGTAGTGAGAAAGGAGATTTGAAAACAGTAGTTTGTTATTTTGTTCCAAGGTTAACAGGCTCTTAAACAATGTACAATGTAGGTACTCACAACTAGCTAGTTACAACAAATCATTTAAACATTATGCTGGGTATTTAAACCCTGCTGTTGGCGCGAGGGGTGCGTAAGCTACACACCAAATATTCCGCGAAAACCGATTACAGTCCTCAGTTTGGAGCCGTAATGTAATTACGAAATACAAAAGTATTCATAAACAGAAGGGCGAACTAAAACTCGGTATTTCAGCATCATTCACGGACGCAAAGTGAGTTTGCGAAGTTCTGTGAAGTTCGCGTCCGAATGATAACCGCTAGGTCGCGGCGGCGGGCGGGCGGGCGGCGGCAAATTGGTATAATATCGCGGAGACACGGCGGACGAATCGTCGCGGAATACTACTAGGCATTACTGTTTGTGCTGGAGGGACTCTCCTGTATAAACAGGGTTCAACTAGTTAATGCTGGTTTAGTAGACATACAGCAGTAGGAATACATTGCTTTCCGAAGTTTACGTGAACGCAGCACATCGGAAATTGGTGTGAAAAATCCTACCCACACACTTAACACACATTGACAAAATTGTTTTTGATTTGCCTTTTGATTTTTTTAGGGACAATATAGGAAGACTATAAAGATGTACTAAATTTTAACTGCGCCATATGGATTCAATACCTATGTCGTAAATGTGTTATTTACGTGTCGCGCGGGCGGCGTCGCGGGCCCGCTCCCAGCGTAGGTCTGTTCGCACATTCGTTCTGCGGCGCCCGACGAATGTGTTGTATCGCTAACGTTAGCTAACACCTAACACCCAGTGGCATTACTCCCTTCTATGGGACGTAAATAGTTTTTTTTTCAAAGTTGTTTGGTAGTAGCCAACAATCGCTACAAACAAAATTGTCTACAAAATGTGAGTGTTAATAATAAAAAAGCAGCTTTAATTTTAAAAATCGGTTGTAAAAATAACGATGTAAAAGATATTTTATAACAATGAACGTCAACATTATAACCAAGAGCGGCGGCCCGGCGACCCGGCCGGCGGCGCGGCGCGGCGCGCTTATTCATTGCGTACCCATTAAGCGGGATCCAATTCAAATCGCGCTGATTTACGTCTCTAGCTCTATTCCCATCATTGGGAACGACTTACATTCAAAATGGCTTTCTCATTCGCCTTTCTCATAACCATATAATTCTGAAGGTTTAATATAAAAATTGAGGCTTACAAGAATAGTAACAGATTAGGTAGGCTTCGGTGTGTCACAGCGGTGATAAGCGCATGGAACAACTACGATAAACTAAGCGAAGTATAACAAATACAATGGTATAATCAGCATCACCTGGGACCACCTCAGTTTCAGGTCAGTTTGTTTTAGCAAATCAATCATTTGAGTCGGAGTTGCTGACTAGTTACTATAGTACTAGGCACATCATATTTTTGTTGAATGTGCTTACCCGCGGGCGTGGCATGTCTCTGGGATGCTCTGGGTCAGGTTCTGACGTTGGATCTTTGCCGCCGGTCAGCGCTCAATAGCCGCTTAGATACCGCGGCATTTCAGAGCCTTGCCGCGGCATGCCGCATGTATGTATTTATGTAATTTTTACTTTTTATTTTCAAGTGCTAGTTGCTGCACTGAAGCTAAATTAAATATTTATAAAATACAGTGAAAAAATTAAACGCCCACCCGACCGACGTTGGATAGATGGCACTGTGCCGCTATTAGCACTCAAAAAATTAAAAAGCAGTGACAAAATTCAGCGCTTACGTCAGCCTACCCGGTAGCATAGCGGTCAGTGCAGCCGCCCGGATTGCGGAAGACCCAGGTTCGATTCCTGGCTGGGTCGGGTGGGCGTTTAATTTTTCACTGTATTTTATAAATTTTATAAATATGTATTTATGTTTTATTTATATTTCGATATGTTTTGAATGTCCATTGGTAAAAATTTAAATCCTTTGCCATGCCGTCCCGGTCAACGTAGGCCTATAGTAGTTAAATTTCATAAAAGCTAAATAATAAACGCTTAAACAATTATACTTTACTACTTAAAGTACTTTCCTTAACTCCGAATGTCAGTAACAGCTAAGTGTCGCCATGGAAGCGGAGCCTGCTGTCACCGGAACAGCCGATGAAATTATGTTTCATGAAATCGGTCAACTGTCGAAATTCAAATATATTGGCTTTTACATTCGACTATTTATTGGATTGAGGTAAGTTAATTAATAAACCACGAGAGATTAACTATGTGTTTATCATTAGCATCGAAATTTGTTGTTGCTAAATGTAGTGCACCTGATCCGGCGTGCCTTGGGGTGCCAGTTCAAATTCAGGTCGTGGATATATTCAACACTTTTTTCAAATTTAAATAGAAATAGAAAAAATCTTTATTACAACCACACATACAAATTCAAAACACAGGAATAGAATTCTTTACATTAATGAGTATTATGTGGCGACGTTCGGTCGCTGGCCCTCACGACAAGTCGCATGGCATCGTGTCGCGTCGCAGCGTCGCGCCGCGTCGTGTTGTTGACGCTCAATCTCGAGGCGGAATATTGTCTTTCCTTAATTACGTTCAGAGCGTTGTTGTTTTGTTATCGTTTTATAACAGGTTTGGCGGTTTATTTTAAAGGTCTTGCTTAGATAGAGTAATGGTGTTGTTGTAATCTTGCAAATAAGTTAAGAATCGGAACAATGCCATACTTATCAAAATCTCTCCGCGTGCTATAGCTAAAATCAACAGAACTTGAATCAGTGAGACCAGGTCATGCAAAAAATGACCCATATAGACTAATAGACTACACCTGCAAGACATCAATGCTGTCTTTGAAGCCCTATTCGAATAAAGGACTTTCAAGTGAAACTCGTACAAGAGTCGTAAAACAATAATGTGAGCAGTACAAAGCTCTGATTCCAGTTCAGTGGTCTTGGACTTTACGACGACCATCAAATGCAACCCACGTCTCCAGAGCGGCCCGGGCGGCCGGCGGCGCGGCGGCGGGCGGCGCGTCCCGTCGCCCGTCGCGCTGCCCGCCGCACTTTATGCTATCCAAAACTGTGTGCCCTTATCCGTAGCATTTAGTTATATCGTGCTCCTAAAATAAACTTCATATGACGCAGATTTCAATTTAGGTCTGTTGAATCACAGTTTTACAAAGTACACAAATACTTTTAAAATACTCCTGTTCAGTTTGTAAGGATAATACTATCTATGTGTGAAGAGTAAAAACTCATTTCGCATGGACCAGATCAGCCTTGCGCTGAAGAGGCTAGCTGGTTTCAGGTTTTGACTTCGGTTTGTTTAATGAAGTTTAGTAAGCAGCCCATGTACTGTCCCACTGCTGGGCAAAGGCCTCCATCATTGAAATTAAGTCATCGCTACAATTGATGGGTAATGGCTGAATTAACACGCTTGCCAAGTGCGGGCTGGTGATCACAAACCCGGGCTATGCATCCAAAAACCGAAACACACTTCGCTCGACCTGGGAATTGAACCTAGGACCTTCGGGTATCGGGCCGAGGGCTTTGCCAGTCGGCCATCGAGGCGTTACTGAAGTTTAGATTTGCCGAGATTACGTTAATATGTTGGTACTTTAACTCAGTAAAACCAATGCACTCCACGATTGGCTAATCACCGTTGCTGTTCCTGTCGGTGGGGGCGGTGGCCCGGAGCACAATTTGTTTATTCTACTAAGACTTTACCTGAGTAAGGTCGTGCTAAATAAGAGGTTCGTTTTAACGCCGTACCTAATATTTACAAATGGCTGAACCGCTTTACTAACGTGTAAAGTTAAAATGGTCGATTAGTCAGAGCGTTATTTTAATATTGTGATTGGGGATGAACAAATTGAACAGGTGAATGAGTTTGTGTATCTGGGTTCAAAGTTTACAAGAGATGGAAAGTGTGAGAGTGATATTGAAAGAGAGAGAGAAAAGAGTGAATGCAGGAAACATGGTGAATGGAGCTTTGCACTCCTTTATGAACAGTCGGAAGGTGTCTAACAAGGCTCGTTTGGCTGTGCATGGGGGGGTGTTGGTTCCGACACTCATGTACGGAAGTGAAAGTTGGGTATGGCAGAAGAAACATGAAAGCAGAATAAATGCAGTAGAGATGAGAGCGTTAAGAAGTATGATAGGAGTTAAACTGAGTGACAGGATAAGAAATAGTGAGATAAGGAAACGTTGTGGTCTGAAAGAAGATGTAGTGACAAAAATTGAGAAAGGCATGCTGAGATGGTTTGGCCATGTCGAGAGAATGGATGAAGAACGATTGACGAAAAAAGTGTATAAGGCGAGTGTGAATGAAAGTGTTGGTAGGGGTAGACCTAGGCGGACGTTTCGAGATCAAATCAGGGACGTCTTGAAAAAAGGCCAGGTCAAGAGTACCCTAAATCGAAGAGCATGTATGAAGGGAATAATGAAAGTGGACGAAGCGAAACAAGTATGTAAGGATCGTAGCAAGTGGAAAGAAGTGGTCTCTGCCTACCCGTACGGGAAAGAGGCGTGATTATATGTATGTATGTATGTATGTATGTTATTTTAATTAAACGGATTTCAAAATAGCACTAGCCCCGAGGCAAAGGTTACTGCTGAACAAGCTATGGGGGCATACAATAAACATTGTAGCGCCCACCCACGCGGCCGCTTCTCACCTGCGGCGCGCACCATTTCATTGTGTAAGTAGAACTCTACACCACATTTTATCATACATTTGTAAGCAGCGTATAATTAATATCTATCAAAAAAAAACTCTTTTCAATTAAAATAGCATACAAAAGCAAGGCAGACAGTTCCATAGCTCACACGGACGTGAGGTAATCGGGCGCGGCGTCGGCACTGCCCGCGCCCGCCCGTGCCCTCACGCCGCTCTCAGGCACCGAGACGCTTTACTGCAAAGTGGCTGCGCACTTGCCCGTCTGAGCACCGCCCATTTGAATACATTTAAAGTTACTTAGATTTTTTTTGACGTACTTACTTTATAATGGATTTACCAATCTACATCTCACATGCTGCAGCGTCACTGAACGTGCGCCACGCCGCGCCGTGACCACGGCAAAAGATTCGCTGAAGTGGATGCCATCACCACTCAGTTTAAACACTTGTTGTTCGTGGGTGCTACATAAGCGACTGTCGGTGACGACAATAAAGGGGGGAGGTAAGGAAGGATGGCTAACTTCAACTTTTATAGCACGATCACCCACATCTGACACACCTCATTGTGGAGTCTACGCAAGAGCAGGGTTAGGGGGAAGGAACTGCCCCGTTGTGGTGGTGGCGCAGCGCTCGCTCACCAGGTGGGTGGTGGCGTAGGACGTGGCCCGGGCTCCACAAGGGACGGTTAACTTGTTGGCTTGTGAATATGACTGCTGTTTAGTCATTTTTTACCCGACTGCAAAGGAAGGGTATTGTTTTTCGCGCGTATCTTGTATGTATATATGTTCTTTATTACCTCATATCTCCAGATCATATATCCTCATATCTCCGCTGAACGGATTTACATAATTGAGGAATCGTTAGATTCGTCTTAGCTGCCCAAGTGTTCTTAGATAGGTGACGTTAAAAAAAACAAACATGGCGGCTGTGCGACGCCGCCATGTTTGTTTCAAAAACAGAAAAATAAAACAGAAAACCCGCTTTGGTAAAAAATAATAACTTAATAGAAAATCAACTGAAAAGGCCGCAACAAGATAAAAAATCAATAATTACATAAAGCCAGCGAAATAAATCGAAACAATATCTAATATAGGCATACAATTTAATAATAAGTCAAATAATCCTTACTTTTCGCGTGCCTCCGACCGCGGGTGAAGCGTGACGTTGCGTACAACTTCGAAGGCCTACCGTATTGATATTTTTAATTGTATACAGTACTTAAGTTTGATATTGTTTTGATTTATTTCGCTGGCTTTATGTAATTATTGAATTTTTATCTTGTTCCGGCCTTTTCAGTTGATTTTCTATTTTCTACATAACTTTTTTAATAGTGAAGCTTTTGTCGCAGTAACTGACCACTTAATTGAATGAACGAAATTGATTGATTTTAAAAATAACATTATTATATCTTCGCAGTCAGAAAAAAAAATATAAATCTTTAAAATAAATCATAACGTCATACTTCTATAGAATCTTGATTCACATAATTTATGTTTAGTCAAATCAAACATTAATTATCATTTCTTTTCATTCGTTAAAGACAAACGAATAAAAACAAATTAAATGCAAATGCAACTGTTGAAATATGAATGGCGCCGTCACCGCTGCCGCCGCACCTGCCGCCGCACCTGTCGCCGCACCTGTCGCCACCGCGTCGCGTCTCGCGTCGCAACAGCCCGCGGCGAACGTTTTTTTTTTTTTTTGACGTGACAACGTCTTATAAATTGGTTTGCCGGGTGACACTTCAAGAAACTGCGTTACGCTCCGCTCACGTTATGCGCTCACAATGAGAGCGAGTGAGAGGCACGTGTCCCTTCCACTCGGGCATGGTTAGCCCGCCTAAGAGCGAGAGAGACAGACATAAAAAGTGAAAGGTAAATACGTATGTATGTGTAAAGGTAAAAATAAAATTTTGTTAATATGAAATTCAGTGCGAGATTCTTTGTATAAATTAATGTTTTAAATATAATTCTTTGTATAAATAAATGTTTTAATTTGTTACTATTATTTCATCCTTCTTCCTACTATACGAATGAATATTCACATTAAAATTATTTTACCACTCAAAGTCGTTGTCACGTAAAACTTTCGCCCGTATATCGACTTTACAGGCAACCAATTTTTTTTTGAGAGAGATTGCTGATTGCCGCTGCGGCATTTTCAGCTTCACCGGGCTTTTTGGGGGCGGCGAGGAACGTAAAGGGTCCCTCAAGCCGTGTGAAACGAATCACCTTCAGAGGTTATCTAGAGGGAACGGCATCGTGCACAAGTGCGCGTCCCCGTGCCCTACTAGATTCTCCGAAGGGTTCGGATCGGATCGGGGAGCGGAGCAA
Source organism: Eudonia truncicolella (assembly GCA_949315975.1). NCBI lineage: Eukaryota > Metazoa > Arthropoda > Insecta > Lepidoptera > Crambidae > Eudonia > Eudonia truncicolella. The sequence goes on from OX438841.1 coordinate 96,423, forward strand.
CCCGAGGGCGCCTCTAAAGGCACGGACGATTCGCTTATAGCGTTAGTGAGATGACTACTGAGGGCGTCGACCGCGGCCACTGTCTCGTGAGGCGAGACAATGCTATCGGGGATTTGGTTTAGTGACTCACTGGCGGTAGGCTCAAGTAATTTCTCAAGCTTATCCCAGTCAGTCACCACCTTCATAACGGGGATGGGGTCGGTGGGGGGGCCTAACTGTAAAACCACCGGCCTATGGTCGGAGGAGAGCGCGTGGATCGTTTCTATGGAACGCAACCGTAAAATTACGTTCCTTAGCAACGCCATATCTAAGGGGTTAGGGGAGTAGTTGTCCACTAACGGATAGTGAGTGGGCTCCATAGGCACTACGATATCGAAGAGCATCGACTCAGCGAGGTGGCTCATCACCCGACCGTTACGGTTGGTTGAGTTGCAACTCCACTGAGCGTGTTTGCTATTGAAATCGCCGGCAATAATGACGGCGTTATCCATAGCAAACAGCGCCTCGAGATCGGGTTGCGTGAGAAGCTTATTCGGGGACAGATACGCGGACGCGATAGTGATAGACGGGTCCCGATCCGATCCGAACCCTTCGAAGAATCTAGTAGGGCACGGGGACGCGCACTTGTGCGCGATGCCGTTCCCTCTAGATAACCTCTGAAGGTGATTCGTTTCACACGGCTTGAGGGACCCTTTACGTTCCTCGCCGCCCCCAAAAAGCCCGGTGAAGCTAAAAAAGCCCCAGCGGCAATCAGCAATCTCTCTCCAAAAAAAAAAAAAAAAGATAGACGGGTGGCCCGTCATGCCTAGCCGACAGACCGATACCTCCATATCGGATAGCTGCGGGGGATCGAGCGGGACACAATGAAGCGACCGCTTGTAATAGATAAGAGTGCCGCCACCGCGGCCGACTCTATCATTACGGACAAGGTTGTAGTTTGCCATGCGAGGGTCTCGGATGGATGGTTTTAGAGCGGGGCTTAATTCTTTGGGAGGGCGTAATATTCATTTTGATTCTTTAAGAGAGTCAAGAAGGAACGTGATCTTGTCCAAAAGGGGACCGTGATCGTTAAAGATTGTCGCTATGATCATAGCGGGACAAGCGTCGGGGGAAGAGACGGCTTCGCGCAACTTTCTTTCCACCTCTGCGATCTCGTCCTTGTAACGATAGATCTTTACAAGTTCGACAACCGTAGACATAGAAGAGAAGGTTACCGGAAGGGAACCTACAGTCGCGGCAAACGAATGTTGCGCGCGAGCTTTGGGTGAAAAGACTGCCTTAGGGGCGGGGGTTTGCCGTTTAGGCTTGCTGGGCTGGGCCTTAGGGGCCTTGGTTTTAGTGGCCTTGGCCTTAGGGGCCTTGGCCTTAGGGGCCTTGGCCTTAGGGGCCTTGGCCTTTGGGGCTACGGCCTGAGGGGCCTCGGGAGGGCTTAGCTCCATTGGAGTTTCAGCCGGAGGTGGCGGTGGGACACGAGCCGGCCCAGTCGCGGGAAAGTCGACTAGCGAGTCTGACGCGGGGGCCACAGCCGCGGGCTGGGAAACCCGCGGGGTGGCCCACGGATTGCGGGGCGGTGGTAAGGGGGCCGCGGGGCGGAGCGAGACTTTCGCGATCTGTGAAGGCGGCGGAGCTCGAGTCGCGGGGTTACGGCGCGGTCCCGACCCGCGGGTTGCGTTACTACGCGGAGCTCTGGGGCAGCCGCGATAATTCGCGGTGTGTCCCAAAGCGCTGCAGTTCACGCAACCGGGCGGGTCGACGGAGACCGGCGCCGGCGCTTTAGGCCTAGAGCACGCTTCCGTGGCGTGGTCGCCCAAGCACTTAACGCACCGGGGGCGGGCAAAGCAGTTACGGGCGGCATGCCCGTAACGTTGGCATTTGTGGCATTGTCCTACAATGCCACGCTTGTGGGGGGTCTCAATCGAAAGGCGATCGAAGCCTAAGATCGTCTTAACATTGAAGATGGACTTACCCTCGGGGGTATTTTCTAAATTTGCCTTTAGGAGGCTTAACGGAGATTTGTCCTTGCCGAGCATACGGGTCACGCCAAGGACGGGGTAGCCTTGCGACTTAAGGTCGTCAAGGACTATTTTTGGGTCCCAATCCGTGGGAAGGCCGCGGATTACGACTGATAGTACTCGCTCCTCGGGGAGCGAGTACGTATGGAAAGGCACGTTGTTGTTGCGTAGGAACGCCGTGCATAAGCGGAAGTCGGTCACGGTAGCGAGCTCTACTTTGACCATCTCTGGGTCACCTTTAGCGCCTTTAATAAGGCGAATCCTTAATGGGATGACATTGTGTCGGGCCTTCAGAGATCGCGAAATCTCATTAAAATTTTTTGTCGTTTGGACAAAAATCGGAGGGACCGCGGCGAACGAGTCGTCGCGCCGATAAATATGCAACGGGAATAAATTAGCGGCGCCGCGCCCCGTGCCAATGCGGATCATTTCAACAATTTATTTGGCGATGCCTCAATTAATCGTGGTACCTTTAATTGTATTGATAATGACAAAACCGAATTTATATTGTTTTAACCCTGATCGCATTAATTGAGATAACATTTTATATTTTAATATGTTAAGGTCTATCGCTTATCAACCACGCTCTCTTTTACGGTAGGTGGATGTAATAACATTTTATTAGTGCACTACGGAGTACCCCAGGGAAGTGTGCTTGGCCCTACGCTATTCTTGGTGTACATTAATGACTTGTGCAATATGAACCTGTTAAACGCAAAAATTTTCACCTACGCGGATGATACAGCCATAGTTTTTAACGGCCCAAGTTGGAGTAGCGTCAGATTGATTACCGAAAGCGGTATGGTTCTAGTCGCAAAATGGCTTAAAAATAATCTTCTTACACTCAACACTACAAAAACTAACTACATTTGTGTTAGCATAAAAAATAACACACAACCAACAGAAACTTTCAATATCAAAATACATGAATGTAATAATGATGTAGCAAATAACACCATATGTATGTGTCCGTCTATAAATCGCATAAATCAAATAAAATACTTAGGTATATTAATAGATAATAAATTATCCTGGTATCCACAAATTGATTTAATATTTTCTAGAATCAGAAAAATTATTTGGATGTTCAAAACATTAAGATACGTAGTTCCAACACACACTATCTCTAGAAATTTGTTAAATGAGACATACATTGCGTTAGTACAGTCGATAATTACCTACTGTATACCTGTTTGGGGGGGAGCCTATAAAACGCGGTTTATGGAAGCTGAAAGAGCCCAAAGAGCTTTAATTAAAGTTATGTATTTTAAAAAGCGACGTTTTCCCACTGATGAACTTTATAAAATCAGCAACTTACTTTCCGTACGTAAACTCTATATCATCCATACTACAATAAAAAAACATAAAACAATTACATATGATCCAAATGTAGAAAATAGGAGAAGGAAAGACATTGTACTTAAGGTGCCTACTACTAAAACTATGTTTGCTAAAAAGCAATACGATGCACAGTCAGCTGGAATGTATAATGAAGTTAATAAAAGGATTGGTATATACAATAAATCATATCATGAATGTAAATCTAGATTAATTACTTGGATTCAAAGCCTTAATTATGAAGAATCTGAATTAATCTTGAAATAAATGGAGTTTCAAAGTGGTTTTAAACAACTATTAAATAAAACACACACACACACACACACCCTCACACACACATACACACACACACACACACACACACACACACACACACACACACACACTCACACACCCCTCCACACACCCCCTCTCACACACTCTTACACATACACACACATATTACACATAACTTTTATTGTTTGTAAATCATTATAGCAACAAATGTTAAACTCGTAAAAGTCGTATTTGTAAAGTTTAATACATTTATTTAAGATATTCACAGTCAAATATCACAAATTATGTTATTTGAAGAGCAGAGCCTTCTGAAGCAAGCATTATAATGCTCAAAAGGAGACTCTGGCCCCCTGCTGTTGTAAAATGATATTTGAACGTAAATAAATATTTTTGAATATTTTTTTTGATTTGATTTGATTAGTATTACTAATATACGTGATTGTGAGAACCATCATAAAGATAGACCTGTGAGTGAAGCAAGGCCCCCTGCCGACAACGGCCGGCCTCGTCTCCAAACAGCGCGGCGAATGACGCTCGTATTTTTGTGATAAGCGGACGAAAATGTTGAAACAAAACGGTCGGCGAGTCTGAAACGTTTTGTTCCTTTACACAATAAAGCTTTTTGTATAACGTTTTGATCGCGCTGCCTGTAACAGCGATAAATTGTTTTTTATAGAAACGCTTATGCCATTGTCGTCACAAAACGAACAAAAACATACACATTCAAAAGGGAAAAGCACTCAACTTTTCTAATAATTTATTTCAACGCCGCTGCATGACCTCGTTCTTTATCAATGAGTCAATACCGTCCGTCCAGCGTGTGGCCTTCAAAACTGAAATATTTCAGTCAATAACTACCTGCTACGTAGGAGTAAATCTTTCTGTTTGCACGTCCGCGCACGGAGGGCAGAATAGGTAATCCTGTAACGTTACAACCTTTGGCCAGGCCCCTATAACCTTATTCTGGCGAACAAATTGAATTTGAACTCGAGGGGAGTTTCCTTTGTGACGTGCGGGATACATACGTGAGCGGTTTGTTGTTTTAGTTGGCGAGCGTGTCGGGAGCGGAGCCGCGGCCACGAGCTAGTAGTTGTTACTTAACTTAAATAATTTTTTTGCCGATGGCCTCAGGCGGCCTTTTCCAGACCGGACTGGCACGGGGAGTGCTGCGCTGTGACGCGGAGCGTGTGATGTGAGGCGGCAGAGACGGATGACGCTCGTTGAGGGCGCGGGGCGTCAAGCGGCACGGCGGCGGCCGGCGGCGGCGGCCGGCGGCGGCGGCCGGCGGCGGTTTTAAATATGTCAATGTACAACTTCCTTATTTACTAATAAATAAATTTAAACTCTCGTGTCTACAACGCCGGATTGCTATTTGCCATTCTTGGGTACGCAAGGTATTGCTTTCTAAAAGACAGTGTACAACTAATGCCACAACATTGGTATCTGTTTTGGGTATCTAAAGTTCCAATTTGAACAACATATAAGGTATATATTTAAATGAGCGTAGTGTTCGAGCAGCGCCGCCGCCGCCGAGTGGCGTCTCGAGTGATTCACGCGACGCAGATGGAGCTGCACCCGCGCGGGGCTCGGCGATCGCCGCCCGGGTGCAGTGCGCCGCCGCCGCCAATGCGCTCACTCATTCAATCCTGACAATATTAGCTCCGCCATGCGAGCGTCTGACGCTCTGAGGAGAGAATAAACCATTTGTGTCTGTTGAGATAATTAAATGACATTGTGTTTAGTTTTGTTTTTAAGAGAGTAGTTGCTGGTTGTAAAGTAATTAGAAATATTACCTGACATTATGTAGTAGTTTCTGTTGTATGTATTGTCAGAAGATAATTAAGAAAATTTATTGTGTCGCACGTCCCCGGGCGGCGGCGGCGGCGGCGGGCGGCCGGCGGTGCGGGTAAGCTGCTAATGAATGGTCCCGTTTCAGCCGCTCGTCGACGCTACACAACACTAGTGTAAAGTGTACGGCTTACGCATGATTTGATATCTCTACCTACGCTGTTGTGATTATTCACCCACCGTTACCAAACACTACATTTTCGTTAAAATAACGTAAAACTTTCTACTATTAGGCTACAAACGTTTTAGTCAACGTGAAAAATATTTACTTTATTACTGTTTGCCTTTTATTTAAGAATAAATCTTTGTTAGCTTTGCTTTCAAAAGATAATAGCGGCCAAGTTTTATTCCGTTTAGAGCTGCGTCAGGTGAAGTGCGGCGGCGGCGGCGGTCAGACCGAGCAAACGGATTGGATGGAGCGCGTCCATGGTATCGTAGCGGCCCTTTATTGAAAAAGAAAATTAACTGTCGTGGGCAATTATCCGTGAGGTTGGATTACGTTTTAATCAATATATAAATTGTATGGATTTATTAATTTGTAAAGTATCGTATGATTTTTAAGACGATTTCATATAGCTAGTTACAGAGGTGTTTTAAGTAGGTAGTTTTAGTTTCAGCGCCTAAGACTTCCGATTAACAAATAGAAGTCATTACGTATCCCCGCGCTAAAGCTCTTCATTCGCGGTATTGCAACCTGACAATGTTGTGGCGCTCAAGAACATCTCGCCGCAGGCAAAGGAGCAGCGCCGCGGCAACGGGCCGGCGCCGGCGGCTTTAGTTTATACTCTCTGTGTGTATAGAGTTTATACCACAGCTTCAGATCACGTAGCTCTGATGTCAGGAACCAAGATTATTTTGCACTAATACGTGATGTAAAAAGTACTTAAGCTGGTACATCCATCTCATCTACTCGTACACCGCATAATATAACTTTTTATCACTATTCCCATTCGAAGGAATAACATCATAAAACTGTTGTTTTAAGAAAAACTCATTAAGCGTTCGGCGCCTGGGGGCGGCACCCCCGCCCCCGCCCCCGCCCCCGGGGTTGGGCCCCCCAAATTACCTGCTCTAAAGTTTCAACATTAACTTGTCCTCATAATGTTATACAACGGGGAAGAGCGATCGCATTTCAAAACAGTTCTATTTCAATTTTGTGAAACTAGTTGGTTTACCAGTTTGTTTACGCACGGTTATATTGTAACTAACACTAGACGGTAGTTGTTGACATTGAATGGGCGCCTTTGGCTTTCAAAGTAAAAAAGTAAATAGTGTTGAATAATTTCGGCGGGCTGGTTAGAACCACGATAGCTCAATTGGAAGAGCACCTGACCCGGCATGTCAGAAGAGTGCAGGTTCAAATCCTGCTCGTGGAATTTTTTTCAACATTTGTGTTTTTGTAAAAATAAGTAGATAAGAACAGGGTCGTCTCAGGCGGCACCAGTTCACGAACATGGCTTCATGACTCAGCTTCGCTTTGCTCAACCTCACATTAGGGTACATACAGCGCCAGCCGCTGGCTCCGACCGCGGCCGCAATTAACCGACTCCCAATTATTTTGGTCGACCGGACGGACGTAACGAACCGGGGCGGTCCCGTGCGGGAACTATTGCAAGCATTCTCTCACGAGCGCGCCGCGCCGGGGCTCGCACGAATATCGGTTTACACTATTGTGCGATAATAATTTAAGATAGCTTGAACTTGCTTGCATTCTAGACTTGAATTTGTAACGTTGTAACGTGTAGGTAACTACACAGTTTAAGCTTGAAACAAGGTAGTAGCTTTACAACTTCTTAAGCACACCTAGTCGCCCTAGGTTTTATCAAATTTTTAACTTCAGGTCTGCTAAAGCGTATATTCTCCTTTATAAAGTTGAACAGGATATATGAGGCATTGACGTTCAAACTAGTACTTACATTAATAAAACGAAGGAATACAATTCTAAAAGCTCTTTGCATTGACAAAAGATGTTTGTTATCGGACTCAGATTATTGTCATGGAAGCTAGTAAACTAAAATTGTCCTAGGCTATTTTCTTGAAGCTCTACGTTTACCGACTACAACAGTTTTATATGCTTGAAACATTACAAAAACACAAATGTTGAAAAAAAATCCACGAGCAGGATTTGAAGCTGCACCCTTCTGACATACCGGGTCAGGTGCTCTCCCAATTGAGCTATCGTGGTTCTAACCAGCCCGCCGAAATTATTCAACACTATTTACTTTTTTACTTTGAAAGCAAAAGGCGCCCATTCAATGTCGACAACTACCGTCATTAACATTTGATCATAATACTTTTACAAATACTAGAAGTAGGCAAGCTATTTATAAAATGTTTTTGTTTTGTTTATATAATTTTAACGCAAAGTTGCGAAACAATAAAAAAGCACAAATGATGAAAAAATGAATGAATGAATGGGTCTTTGGCTTTCACACAACAAACATGGTCACATGGAAACATGGTCACATTAAATTTTCTGCTTATGCATATATAAGCATAGATTTATCTACACTACGAGTTAAGCCAATTTCCAAATTGACATGACACGCAAATATAAACAACTTAGTATCGCTCATTATTTTAGGTAATACAATTATAACGATATTATTAATAGATTGAAATTACATGCATTTAACGTGTGTAATGTTATTTCTTTATGGCAAATAATCTATTGATATCAAAACACAAGTTCAAGTAAAAGTCGATATAACTTTAAAATGAGGTGTCATTTGGAATAAACGATGGCCGGCGCGTAGCGGCATCGCACGCTCGGTCCTGCTACGGGACTCGTAGCTTCGTGCTACGGATGTCGTAGCTGGTACGAGAGCTGCTACACGAGCTAATGCGAGGTTTGTCTCCGCGTCGCGTCGGTCGCTTAACTTGACACGAAAGCGTATACGAGTTTATATATTACTACTAATGGCCCGCTCGCGACTTCGTACGCTTGAAAACACCCGTACCCCATGATGGACCCCTATCTGTAGCGCCATCTACCGGGTCCAATTGTAAATCTAAACCATTCTCGAATCTCACACATAAAAATCCATCCCTTCCCGGTCCATCCCTTTAGAAGGAGTTCAATTTTAAACACACGCACAAAAGATTTATAAATAAATAAAAATTGAAACTACTTGTGGTCACAGGTATTTACCAAATCTATGCCATGTAGGTACGTACATGAACTATTTAGCTGCTTATGGCAAATGATTTAAGCTAAGTAGTAAAACTATGGACGTATGCCTTGAGCGGTACGTTAAACGTTATGACAAACGAGTTCTGTGAGCAACCTTGCTACGTCTTTGCCAGTGACTCCTTCAGACGGAGTTCCCGGTACCGAGCGAGCCGGCCGAGTGAGTACCGCCTCGGAAATTATTAATGGTCGGAACTATCGCAGGAATCAAGACGGATGAACCGAACCAATGCGCCCGGCTCCAGCTTATACTTTATTATGGTACATCTGCTCATGACTAACGCATTATATTCTACTAGCTAAGTATACGAGTACTTAGTTTTGAAAAGATAAAAGAATATATGCATTGAAGTGAACAAGAATAATAATTTAAAAGTTTCCGCGAACACTAAACGTTCAAATGAAACTACATACTGTTACGTAGTAGTAAAGTATTTTAGTTTATAATTAAGTTATTTAATTAAAACTAATGTACGAAATAACGCGAGTAGATCCATTAAAGTAGTTTCATTTCAATGTGAACAAGAATTTTATAAATTAATCATATTTTATTTTAATGTGTAGTGTTTTTAACAAATTTATTATGGCTTTTTATATTATACGGCTAAATGTATCATCAAAATTATATATAGAATCCTGAAGTAACAACATTAACATTTTGGAGCACAATATGAAGTATCCAAGCCTTTTTGCCCGAGAGCTGAGACATTATCATAACAATAACATAAAACTCTTTACGTGCTCTTTGTTCAATATGAAAAAGTCTCGTAATCGTTATTACAGGGATTATATCGCTACAAGTGTACCAAGAACTCATATGATGGCGTGGCTTACCTGGGTGCCTTGTACGAGTCTGATTATTCTAATAACACAACAATGCGGCAGTTTTAATTTTTGAGTGCTAATAGCGGCACGAGCGCCATCTATACAACGGTCGTTGCAACCGATGGCCATGCAGATTCCCCTTTGCAGATGAAATACCTCAAATTTTATAACACAACGCTATAGTAAATTTTTACTTTTTATTTTCAAGTGCTAATTGCTGCACTGAAGCTAAATTAAATATTTATAAAATTTAGGTAGCATAGCGGTTAGTGCAGCCGCCCTGATTGCGGAAGACCCAGGTTCGAATCCTTGCTGGGTTGGGTAGGCGTTTAGCTTTTTTACTGCATTTTATAAATTTTATAAGTACAATACTTTTAAAATTAATAAAATTTACTTAAAATGATGATTGTTAAAAGTTGCACTTGTTATTGACTATACATATTACAAAACCAACTAATTGTGAAGCGCACTGACCGCTCGCGCGTCCCTCCGGCCGTTTGCCCCGGCCCACGTCACCGCACTATCTTTACATAAGCATATTTTATTATATTTTATTTTATACATTTTTTATTTATAGGTTTTATTTTGTCTTTAGTTATCTTATTTTTTTTTTAATGTAGTTAGTTATGTTATATTTCATATAAAACAAGTAATTGTATCAACGAACAACTATGATATTTGAATTAAACAATAATGGGAAGCATATTCTCATAACTACATATTCTACAGTGGAGGCAGCGCCCGCACGACGTGTGTCTAACAATATCACAAAGGTATGAAGACGCTCGGTGTTGCTACAAACACCAACGCGCCATTTGACAACAACTCCATTGATTTTTTCCCGTCGAATCCAATAAAAAAACTAAATAAATTCGTAAAGAATATTATAATGTATTCTTAGCGTAAGAAAATAGCATAACGCTGCATAGATTTCATTCTAGGTTACTAGTAAATGTTTCAGTTAACAAAACTATGAGTAAACTGTGTGCGAGGATTGGGAGCACGTTTAGCCGAAATAATATGGCTATTGTGGGCGAAGTTGTTGAGTTGTGGGCGAAGTTGTTGATATTTGGACGCTTGTGCTGTGTTCTCAGGCAAATCACAACAACGTCTTGTGTGTCGGTTACGTGTGGGACGACACCTGTACCAAAGCGTTACAGCGTTAAAGCTAAATGATGGAGCGGAGAGCGCTGCGGCCGAGAGCAACGTCCACTGCTCCAGATTCCTGACGCTCAGGGTCAGGACGCACTAGCAAGCTCCGTAGGCTACGCCTTGGTGGCTGAGTGGCTTATTTGTCTCATGACATGTACGGTACCTACGTGTAGCATTTCGCAATAAAATTTATGAATTAATATTGAAATTTTATATATTTTGTTATTGCAACAAATACTTAAGTGATGTCATCGTTTATATATCTTGTTTTTTTTCTCAAGAACGACTAAGATATTAAGATTAATATTTAAATTATTAAAAAAAACTACGTCTCCTACGGTATTTTTCATACCTATCTACATACTACAACTTGAAAATTACTTCGCAACACTCTCAAGTGAACAGCGTGGATAATGCCATTCAGGACTTAGCTTAGATGTTACTTTTAAGTGGCAACTATTTGTTTGGTCCAACACTGTAACTACAGCGAGTGTAACCAGACCCGAGGCCATTCCGAAAACAAGCAACCACACCAACGATAGTATACGGCGCCCGTTGTACAAAGCTGCGCGCGCTCGGCAACTACGGGGGTAAGTTGTGCGCACTACGCTGTGTGAAACTGGAATTCAGTTAAGTTTCGTCTCGTTTCCGGTTAACGCTTCACGTCGGGCTTCACCTAGTTGATATTCCGTGTGGAGCTCGTTCCTGCGAGAAACAGTTGAAAAACAGCCACAGCCGGGGCTTAATTGAGAGTTCCGGCGCGGCGCTCCGGGCTGCGCGGCGAACGGTGCTACCAATTTGGTTTGTAAATTGAAAGTTTTGTGACTTTACAGACCACTGGCAAACAGATTATTAGTTTAATTTTTATATAAAACATAACACATTATAAATGAGAACATCAAATTTTATTTATTTATTTACAAGTTTATGTATTTTTATTTTTTATGTCTTAGTTAACAAAACGACTACAGAAGCGACGACTAATAACTATACAAATACAAATAATTTTATTTGCTCTAAATAGGGTTACAGTGAAGGTGTTAGGTGCAATATTATGTATATTGTGAAAACACAATGGAGCTTAACCTACTTAGCCATTTTACATAGCACGCAAATACTTACTTACTTACTTATACTTTGTTTTCGTAAGCTCTGGCATATTCATTAACCGAAATTGACTGATCAATGGTAACACGAGAGAGTGTACGGCGAGCAGACACAATGTCCGCGGGATCAACACAGCGTCCAACAGATTGACATATTTTCCAGCGGAGAGACACGATACGTATTTTAATTTCCTGCTCCGGGCATAATGTCGGATGTAAAGGTATAATAAACAAAATAAAAATAAAATTTCCTACACTCACACCAATTATCTAGCCCAAGAGAAGCTTCGTTATGAAACTCGTTAAATGGTTACTAGACAACGGATAAACATATATTAATTATTATTATACATAGAAAACACCCAGACCCGAGACAATTTAGAAAAACAATAATTTCTAAATTGACCCGACCGGGAATCGACCCCGGGACCTCAGAGATGGCGACACCATGAAAACCGGTGTACAAGGAGGTCGTCCAAATATATATATATTCGGTGTTAAAGTGTATTGACGGTACCATATAGAACTAGTTTTAAAATATTTAGCGCATTTATACAATTAGGTATATAGTTACATACAAAAAAAAAATACGCAGACACAATTCAAAAATGCGTGGCAGTCTCACGACTCTTACAAAAAGAACATTACCGATCACACTGCTGTAACAAAATTTCAGTCACGCTTCCAGTGTAAATAATATCATAATAACACGACGTAAGTATTATGATTAAACAAAAATGTTCTGAACATTGCAAGGGAGTTTTCATTTCAATAAACAAATTCAATGGAAGCAAATACACGAACGGGCCTTTTATAACTCGAGTGTCAGCGTCCATAAGAGCAATGAACAATGCAGCGCAGGATAGTGATCATAATTAGCGGCGCGAGTCTTCCGAGCGAGCGTAGTGTGGTGTAGTGTAGTGTAGTGTTGTTTTGAAGCCGTTATTCACTCATATCGAGCAATCAGCAAACAACTTTTTTATTCGATTCTGCTTTGATTAAAAATTCGCATACTTTATTCTGCATACGTTTTTCCAGCCATTTTTACCTTATTATTAAGTAGTTATGTTTTTTTTAGATAAAGTGTCTGAAATGTTATTAAATAGCTATCTATCTAAGTAGTGTGTTAGTTAAAAAACGTATTTAGGTAAACTACACAATCACAGCATGTTACACAAACAATATTGACAAAACCTGTGTGGGTAATCGTCTAGCTTAAAGGTTGAAGAAGGCGCCATAAATCCGGCGTGCCCTCGTCCATAAATCTCGCGACACTCGATGAACTCCTTTGTTGCTGTCAGTCGCTGAGCCGCTGAACCCCGCGCGGGATCAATTGGAAGTCCCGTCTCGTAGGAGGCCTTCGCGCCACTTTAACAGGTGAAGTAAGGAAAATGGGTGTGTAATGTATTATTATTTTAAACAAAATACCTTCGAAATGGTATATTATTCTACGAGTATACCAAGGTAAATTATATATAATTTAGATTGTATAACTAAAATTGGATACACTTTGATGCATCATGCAAGCGAGCTAGTCGCATGATGTATGGTTATCTGCATATATTGCATGTTTACTAGTTTAATGCATCCCAGTAGCAAGGAAAAACAATTACAATCGTAAATTTTATCTTGAGCGTCTTCCATCCCCCCTACTCTCCCCCCTTTGTCAATCACGGTTGTCGTCGATCAGTCAAGTGCCGTCGCCGGGTTGATTAGGCGCTCGCAGCTAATTACCGCTAGGCGCGCGACGGACGCTGCCTGCCTGCCGCGTGTTTGCTGATGTCAAACCGTGCGACTCATTCATAAAAACTATTTAAGCATTATTTAGTTAATCATTGTTTTGTCTCTTTTTCTCAAACTCAAAATGACGTTTGTGTGACGTTGACAAAACAATATTTAAGTAAATAATGCTCAAATAGTTTTTATGAATAAGGGGGTAGGTCCTTACTGCTCCTTACTTTATCATACTTTATGACTGTTACACAAATTCTTAACTTATGAAAAATTTCGTGGTATCCATTTATAGCATTAAAATAAATAACTACTTGAAATGTTTGGAAAGTTGTTTATTATATTTTTTAAATCTTATATTTTATTTGACGCAATGTTAGTAAGCATAACATTATGTTGTTCAATCAGGTAATCGCAAAAGACCAGCTGCGGGACTCTCCTGGTGTCTTGGTGACCAACATTTAATTTTTAAACGGTTTTATTTAGCTTGCCCTGTTTATATATTTGGGTCAAATCTTGACGGATTGAGCTGAAACTTTGCATGCATGCATGTGTAAATTGGATGACAATACAAAATTATTATGACATGGAGCTGATCTGATGATAAAGGCCGGAAGGTGGCCATAGGAACTCTGTAGTTAAACGACACAACCCCATCGAGTTTGGACTCGTTTGATCCATCTTGACGAGTACCATCGAGTTTGGGCTCGTATGATTCGTCTTGACGAGTACTTTGGTGCTAGATGGTAACCAGGGTCTGATAATGGAGCTAAAAGTTGGCCATAGGAACTCGATCGGGAAAATAAGTTCGTCCGTTCGTTCGTTCCGTTTGTTATGAATGTGGAGTCTGTCTTTGATTAGATGGATTAGATGGATGACCTAATGTCAAGGTGAGTACGTGCCGAGGGCTGAATGGTATGAGGGTGTATAAACATGTCACACATCACTACTCAATAGGGGTATCAAATGAAAGGGCTTGATTAGTAGAATAGTACTTTATGATAATAAAATGAAAAATGAAAACTTAATAAACTTGAAAATAAAAAAATGAGAAAAAAAATTTTTATTGTTGCATTTTTGTAATGTAAAAGGCCCGATTTATCAATCCTGAGATAAGTTTTATCCAACAAATAACATTGTCATTGTGACATATTTTCTAAAGAGAATCTGTCATTATGTCATAATTATCCAATGAATAAACTTTAACTAGAGTGGACGACGAAGTTTGAAAAATCAGCTTTTCGTCGATCAGCCCTTCGTAAATCAGCCCTTGGTCAATTGTTTCATAATTATTACTTTAAATATAACTGAGAGTCTAATCGTATATTTTATCAAACACTAACTAACTAAAGCTTTTGTACTTGATATTGTCTTTTCAATTGGTTTGTCGCTCGCCCGTTAGCAGCGCTACAGACTAACTGCCGTACTCAGAGACGTCAATTAAGTTTTAATGACAATCAAGTCTCTTGCTGTCACTTTCTTATTTATAGTGCTAAATAGAGAAGGAAAGACATTTTATTGTCATTAAAACTTAATTGACGTCTTTGAGTACGGCAGTAAGTTGCATTTATCGCGCGACCAGCGCATACAATGCTCAATTTCGTCGCTTTTTACGTGACCGTCGCGGCGGGGATTTATCTCTCAGCGCGGCCCGCATACAACTAAAGTTGTTAACTGTTTACGATTTATGCACACTGTCATGGCAAAATAGAGATTTAGACTGCCAAATGTTGTGCTGGCTCCAATTGAGTGATCACGCGCGCCGAGTCAGCAGGACTTGCGCGCTGGCCAGGATAGCGTGTGCCAGCAGCTCACCGTGCAGTCAGTAACCAGATCCATTAATGGCACCTGCGTCACGCTCCAACGAATAAAATATTCTTTTCAATTCGCTCCCATGATGGTGAGAGGTGAAATTTCAGAGGTGCCTTCCTTTTAAGAGCAAGCCACTACAACGGGGAATTCAATCTGCCGGTGCCCGTGAAAGGGATAAAATGGCGAGGATGCGTGCCCGCGGTGCCCATAAAACATGATCCCAATTTTTATTTGCGAAATTATAATTTGGAATACTAAGCTGCACCGCGTCGGACGCAGATTAGGCGCGGCCGCCGCCCGGGGCACTTGGCCGGGGGCCCGTGGATCGGCCATAAATCAAGATCGCGTTCATTATTCGTTTCTCGAGTTTTCTACACTTTATGAAGATTGAACTGGAATCGGCCGATTAGGCATCCGTTTTGACGGCCTTCACTTTTTATATTCGTTCCGTGAACGGCGTTTACTTTATTTTTGTCGGCAATTAAATCAACACAATACGTATAAACAAGATATACTCTAATATACTCTATATGACCATGAAATTACTTTCAGATTCATGTGATGTAAGAGGTAAGTTTAGTTCCAAGCCTTAAGAGGAACCACTAAGGTCGACTGAATTGAAAAATATGTATACAAAGTAGACAAAATCAACGTTTCGTACTCCCCTGATTCCTCCTCCAAAACTGGACCGATTTAATTACTTTTTTCATTAAAAATTAAAGAAAGGCTTTGGCTGTGTTTATATATATGTTTTCCTATGTTTTCCTTTTTTTCATAAATTAATTATTAAAAAAGATATGAACCTTTAAAAACCTTAAAAATTGGCCAGATTTTCCGTTGTTTTTCCCTAAGACGAGATTATATAAAAAAAGCAAAATATAGAGACACAGCCAAAGACTTTTTTAAATTTTTAATGAAGAAAGTAATTAAATCGGTCCAGTTTTGGAGGAGGAATCAGGGGACTACGAAACGTTGATTTTGTCTACTTTTCATACATATTTTTCACTTCAGTCGACCTTAGTGTTTCCTCTTAATAGTTATAATTAATATCCGATATAAAAAATAAAACAAAATAAATGGATTCTCACTAGTCGTATAATAATAAGTACCAAGATTTTCAGCACGATAAGTATAATGCCAGTAATTCCATTAATCAATTAACAACATTTTCGATTCGTAATACGTTAGGACAACATAAATTTACTAAAGGAAAATCCGGCTCGAGTTCAAATAAAAAATGTAATTGTGATCAGAAAACGTCTACAAAAAAACCTTAACAATGGAAACACAAGCTGCAGTGCCCGCAGATACAGAAATAGGCCAGCGTGGCTGGCATGGCAGCGGCCCGCCGCCGCCGGCTCACCCGGTCGTATTGGCACGCGCTGCGCTGTGACTGCGGCCGCGCGGGAGGCCCTTACATCAGTCCAAGTAGGCTTCACTTGCCAATACTTGCTTGTTCGAACTCGTCATTAGTCTCCAGATCCGATCCGAAACCCTCGGAGAATCTAGTTTAGTAATTCGTAATTAATTTCATGCGAAATTTATATGAACCATTCCCTCTAGAAATGCTCTGACGATGTTTCGTTTTACACGGCCTGAGGTAGCCGGGAGGGAGGGAAAAAGGTCCGGTCGAGAATGGCTGGACCGATTTGGCTAATTTTGATTTTGAAATAATTGTGGAAGTTAAGTGAAGGTTTAAACGGTGAGAAACATAAATAATAAGTAACAAAAAATACTAAAAACGATAGTTTAACTTACCAATACAAAATGATTTGTTTTTTTTATTATCATAAAAGGTCCGCCGGGTCGACTAGTAAATATATACAAATGCGACCCGCACAGAATCCCCTAGACTAGATGCAATGATGTTCGGGAGCGGCGGCGGCGGCGGAATGACTACCACACTGATTTACTGACAGAATTCCGAAGTAGTCTCCCTGATGCATTTTAAGGAAATACTAAAGCAACCTCCTCGATGTTGTTCTAACTGTTGTTCTATCTTTATTTAGAAAAGACAATGAATATAGAATATATCATAGGTATAAAATGTAACAAGTTCTCTTATTCCTAATTTTATAATTGTTTGGAACAGAAACTTGAAGTTATAATACCTAATTGAGTTATAACCTAAGGTTTATGAGCCTTACAAATCAACAAAGAATAAGCTTCGAATAGTTATTCCGTGTTTTGTCTCTTTCAATTTGAAATGACGTTTACATGACTTAGCTGACTGAGACATGACTGAGCTTATTCTTTGTTTATTTGTAAGGCACCTTGGGTCTTACAAATAAACAGAGAATAAGGTCGGATTAGTTATTCCGTGTATTGTTCCCGTCATGTAAACGTCATTTCAAATTAGAGTAAAAGAGACAAAACACGGAATAACTATTCGGAGCTTACTCTCTGTTTATTTGTAAGCGGGTAAATATATGTTTAGGCATTTTAGATCGAAAGCGAAGCTTTATTTTCCTCTGTTTATTGTCATAGAAGATTAATCAGAATATTGTGTTTTGCAAATAGCTAACAGTTGAGGGCCCAGGGCCGGCCGCTGTGCCGCCATGCGTATTGTTTTCCCTGTAGTGACGGGGGCGCGGGCCGGGGCTCCATTGTCGCGGCGCCGCCTTCGGCTAAATTATAGTTTTCCTGTTTTTTGTCCGGCCAATGGTTCGTCGCCGGATGTATCAATACACATGCTGTCCCCAAGAAAATTTACTAACATAATGTCCGGTCAATATTTGTGCGAGCTGTGAGTAATGCCCGCGCGCTGCCGATGTCGGCAACTCGATTTCAAGAGAAATGGACTAGCTCTATGAAAAATGTTATCTTATTCGTATTTTGCTCCATTTGTTAATTTCTTCTGAAAACACGGACACGGACTCTGTGAATGCCAAGGTTTAAAATACATTTTTTTGTGTTAAAAAATGGAATATTATTTTGTTAATTTAGCCTTGACATTCCGCAACAAGCTTGTACGAACTTGACCTAAAATTAGTTCCTTTAATTCTGCTGTTAGGTGAAAAGTGGAGTCCAAGTGTCAGTTGGACCCATAACTGCCAGCGGACTGTGTATTGCGTGTCTGCTATCGAGTCCTGCGCACACCACAGACATACCCTCAGCAGCTCGGACTCTAGACCCCGACGGTGGCGCGGCGGCGCCACTCCGACACCTGGCCAAAGCGGTTCGTTGCCGAGCGCGAGTGACAACCACATTACACGCGAGACTGAATCTGCATTTTATACAGCCGTACTGGTACAGCGTCAAAAATCTTTTCCTACCT
Organism: Eudonia truncicolella; assembly: GCA_949315975.1. Lineage (NCBI taxonomy): Eukaryota > Metazoa > Arthropoda > Insecta > Lepidoptera > Crambidae > Eudonia > Eudonia truncicolella. The sequence goes on from OX438841.1 coordinate 114,990, forward strand.
GAGTTTCGTAAGTGAGTTTCGTACTTTGTCTTGCATTGATCTTTTCATACCAGTTAGAATGACTAAAATTGATTACAGACTACAGTGAAATATAGTTTACACGACATTGTGTACATAAAGCGTGGAAGACGTTATTTCCCAATGTTGAGTACACAAATACACAAGACGCCGGCGCCGGCGCCGCCCAATCACCATTTAGATGTTGGTCCAGCTGCCAGCTTCCGTGATTTGTGTGTGCTCACGCTCAAACGGTTCTAACGTTATATATGATAAGGCATTTTACTTGGCATTGTGTGCTGATTAAGTATATTCGGCACTGAGCCGTTGCGTTTGTGTTACAGCTTTGTCAAATCCCTACACATTTGCTTTCTCACTTAAACATTTGTACCTAGTCATTCTTGGAAAATCGTTTAAATATTTATTGCTTTCAAATCCTTCCTATTTTGTATTACAAATGCGAAACAATGTTTGTTTCGTTGTATGTTTATCCTTCCTACAACTTCAAAAGGGAACAGCTGCGGATCGACGTGGTTTTTTGCACAGATACCTCAGACCTTGCCTGCTTAGGTGCCTTATTTAGTATACAGGTGATAGTTTGAGGTTCCGGAAGCCTCGTAGGCCATATTTTATAGGGAGATAGTGTTTAAAGGCTTTTGTGACTAAATGAATATCCGGCGGGCGGACGCTAGCTTTGTATAAAATTCAGTTTAATGTAATGCTCGTATTGTTTTTGATTTGCAGGAACACCACCGCCGCCTTTATGTTAAAGTAAAACGTTCCTCGGAGAGGATCTCGGAGCTTTGTTTTATTTCTGAGCGATTGTGGACAATGCGATTAGCCGCCATCTTATTCGGAGGATTACGTCGGCATTAAGTCCCGCGTAATATACAAGCTGGTGTGGGTACATGACGCCGCGCCGCTCGGCCGCGTTCGCGAGCAGCAATCATTAACGCTGCTTTATGAGTCCATTCATTATCATAAATATATACAACGAACGCTTTGATCGAAGTGTCCGCAATGACTCTCGTATTTTGCGTCTGTTTGTGAGTTATTTGTTGTAATTAGAGAGTTGATGAATGTTGCGCGGCGACTGTATATCACACAAACAAGGGTAAAGGTGAAAGTTTAACGGACTCTTCGAAAATCACACACCATTTCAATGCGTAGTTTGTGGGAGGAGCATAATGTGGCTGTGTCCCCGCCGCCGGGCGCGCGCTGCGCTCTGCTCGCTTGCAGCCGCCGCTCAACCGTCAGTATGTGGTTGGGTGGTCTAAGCACTACGCATGCTATTTCGAACATCCACACGTAGAATATCGAACTTAGCTAGAGATCGTTTGACATACTAAAACTAAAGTAAAACACGTACATTAATATATTATACTTTAATTAGTGCTAAACCTATTTGTGGTTATTTAAAACACGTTATTTAATACATTAGATATTTATTATTTCTTGCTACTCATTAACAGTTTAAGTTCAATGTCTCCACCACAGGGTTGGCGAAGATTTGGCGTAGCTCTACCGATAATGTTTGAAATACATTTTAATAAAAGTTCGTTTGTGACAATGTTTATTTATTTCGTTAATTGAAATCCTTTTAGAAGAAAGTAGATCTGCTGGAACTGAATGAGTCGTCTGTAGTTAGCTCTGTTATATTGTATTTGCGCGCGCTCGCCGCTTCGCCTCGGGCATCGCCTTCAGTCAACTAACAACTTTGCGAAGCTGTTCTTATGACAAAGTCGCTCACAACTTTAATTAGATTAAAGGGAATGGCGTCCGTAAAATGTACTGAAGCAACAATGATCAGCGTCAAAGCGAGCTAGCCGGCGCCAGGCGGGGCGCGGGGCGTTACTGGTTTGTAGATCATAAGGACTATTTACTATGTCTTTTTTAGTATAAATATTTAGTATAACTATCCACAATGAGGTTGGTGATTGGTTAGTCAATAGTGAAACTTTTTAAACAGTCAACACGTTTTTTAAATAGAAATTGTATAGGAACAGTAAACAATGACGTCAGTTAGTAATAATATAAATGTTATTACATACTACCGACGCACATGCGGCTGAAATAGTTTTATGGCAATGGTCTATATATACGTATTATAAATTACGTATTCAACACTGAAATGAGTAAATTCCATCACAAAATTAATTAAACACACACCAAATACGCTGAACTCACGGCAAGAAACGTGCCCGCGAATACGGGGCGTCATGATAAGGAGCTGCTTATCTTCTAATTAAAACATGCGCAACCCTGCGTGCCGGCAGACCGCACACGTGCTCGTGGAGCTATCAGGCGGGTGGCTAGTGTTCGAACTGTAATTGCTAGACACTGTTGATTTCGCCTCTCGTAAAATTGCAGCAACATTCTGACCCTATAGGTGTCAGCTATATTTACAACACAACTAGGCATAACAGTATCAAAACAGTATTCAAAACATATGCTTACCACAATTAAAATGTTAAATAGTTTTTTAAACGGGGTCTATTTGTGACTTCCATTCGTTGGAGCTGCGGCTTGGTATAGAGAATAAAGCGGTCATTACGTCCGTTTGCCGACGTTCGAGCGTCGCGGAACAAAGCGGTCGCCGGTTACCCGCGAGCATTGAAGCCGCGCCCATTATGCCGTCTTGTAAACGGTGGCAGCGCTCAGACGTAATGCGCCGCAGCGGTGCGAGCAAGCGGCGCGGGCGCGGGCGCGGGCGCTGGCGCGGGCGCGGGCGCGGGCGCGGGCGGGCTGGCAGAGGTAGCGGGGCCTCACAATGAAGGCAGCAGAAGGTGAGTTTCATACAGAACTAGTTCCTCAGCTTAAAAACGATTCACCTGGCTGTGCACAGCTGATTCAGAATGCTTCTGCACTCAATAGTGGTGTGTTTGTTCGGAATCTTTATGGACTGTCTCACTCACTTCATTCCTGACCGACAGATCGATAAACGCAAAGCCCAAACCATTGGGTCTACAAACATGCCCTTTTTAAGAGTATTCCATTTATTATGCTGGTAAGCTATAAGCGATTTTTTATAAAAATCATTCCTGACGTCATGTGCCTGCACGACTGCTCTGTTGCCGCTCCAGCCGCCAGAAGAAGAAAAATAGTAGTATTTAATACTATACTGATAGTAATAATACTCTATGAAAAGTATTTCATCACAGAACCATGTGGGAAGGAAGAAAAAGAAGCCCAATAGCCACAAGCAGCGCGGCGCTGACCGCCCGGACGCCGCAGCGCCCAGCGCTCTCCTCGCTGTGCAGCGCGGCGCTCAGACCAAACCAATCCAAAGGTCGAGCGGGAGGAGTTTCACGGCAATGTCTATTGTCACACATCTGTGGTTAGAGTACTATTTAGTTGTATGTGTTTTATATATTTAGTAAGTACTTTGGATATTTGCACAGACGTTATTTACATTTATTAAATGTCGCGTGTGTATGAGATTTTTACCACCATTCAGTTATCCTTTGCCACAGTAATAAGACTTTCATTTGATGTAGACCCTTAGGGACTTTGACACGATCCTTCGAGATGGCATTAAATCGCAAAAGCTCAAGAACCATCTAAGGGGAGGTTAAATGTTTGGAGCGATTCGTCCATCGACCATCTATCGATTTTTATGTAACGACAGTTTTGGAAGAAATGGTCCAGAAATGTTGTTTGTATCATTGTATGCTTGTAAGGTGTTTTGCTATTAATTTGTTTGTTTATTGATACACAAAACAGAATACAGTCACTTTAAACTATATAAATTGAGGTTACAGTAGCGTTCTAGACTATATCCCTAAGCATGTGTACACAACATGGTTACTACAGAAGCAGAACTTACATCGAAATTTATAACTTAAAGTTAAAATAAAATAAAATTAAAAAACAAATGTTCTGTGTTTATGTAGTAATGGGCATTTGTGACTCGACAGAAACAATATGAAACAAACAGAAATAAACGCGAGGTTCAGGAATTTGCAAAGCCTTTGTAATTCTTTAGAATCGTTTCCACAGGACATCGTAATGAAATAGGGCCGCAGTCCGCCGGAGCCGCAGAGCCGGGCGCTTCGCCTCGGCGACGGCTCGCGTTGGGATGATCCCGGCCGACATTGAAATGTGTGATTGAGAAGCCTTTTGTGTAGTACGGCAGGTAATCGTCATGTGAACTAATCGTATTGTGGCGTGGCGTGCACTGCGGTGTTGGCCCACTTGTCCACCTAACCACAGAATTAGTGATAGACCTAACTTAGATTTTACAAGCTCCAAAGATAAATATTTATCTTTAAATTTGAAATACCACAAATTTGATAACACAACAATTTCATCTGCAAAGATGAATCTGCATGGCCATCGGTTGCAACAACCGTTTGGATAGATGGCGCTAGTGCCGCTTAAAGCACTCAAAAATATTAAAATAGCAGTGACAAAATTCAGCGCTTACGTCAGCCTTCCCGGTACCGCTATGATAGCGGTCAGTGCAGCCGCCCGGATTGCGGAAGACCCAGGTTCGATTCCTGGCTGGGTCGGGTGGGCGTTTAATTTTTTCACTGTATTTTATAAAATTTTATGAATATTTAATTTAGCTTCAGTGCAGCAATTAGCACTTGAAAATAAAAAAGTAAAATTTATTAATTAATTCTAATCAAACTTTCTGGGCATGAAATCTTCATCAACATCATCGTCATCATCTTGAACTCTTGCTTTATGTCAAATTCTATATTGAGCTCTAGTGCCTTATCAGATAATTAAGGTATCAGACATTAATAACAGTTCTTAAAATGTTTTTGTTTTGTTTATATAATTTTAAACGAAAATTATTTTGCGAAACAAATTACAAAAACACAAATGTTGACAAAAAAAAATCTTAAAAAATTTTTCAAAACAAAAAAATATTTAAATAGCTTGCATACTTCTGAACTGATCTGATAACGACGGTAGTTGTTGACATTGAATGGGTGCCTTTGGCTTTCAAAGTAAAAAGTAAATAGTGTTGAATAATCTCGGCGGGCTGGTTAGGATCACGATAGCTTAATTGGGAGAGCACCTGACCCGGTATGTCAGAAGGGTGCAGGTTCAAATCCTGCTCGTGGAATTTTTTTCAACATTTGTGTTTTTGTAACAGTTCTTAACTTGCATTAAGGATAAAAACATTCCATTCCCTGCTTGACTACAACAATGTAGCTGTATTGAGGTGTAACTAGTAAGTGTGTGATCGAACACACTAACTGAGTGAGTGGTCCACCAATGTGCACCGCGCCCGCGCGCCGGCGCCGGCGCCGGCGCCGCAGCTTGCGCGCGGGGTAGCGCTAAGGAGTGCCGCGACCACGCTACGATATCTAACTAGTTTACTTAAGACACTGCCATTTTCGAGGCTATGTCTGAAGCGTAGCCTCAAAGCCTAGGCCTCATTTCATTGATGTCATGGTTTATTCGATTATTCGATTTAATCTATTCGATGCCACTTATTGGAATATTCTGCAGTGCCATAAAAAAAGCATTATAGTGTTTTGTGTAATCTCGATCACTAAGTAAGTATATAATTTTTAAACTATGAAAAAGATATGCGGCCTGAAAGTATTAACCTATCCTATGAGTAAGAACGCAATGACATATCGCGTGCATTGGTTTGTAGCGTCGTATTCTACTCGGGTAAGTCGGTCGGCGGCGAGCCGCGTGAGTCTGGGACTATATATAAGTTCCCCGTCAGTTTCCAGGCCGCATTCTTTTGATTCGATTTGTCACGGCCGCTGCGTGCCCGCAGACGGCGGATGGACGGACGGACGGACGGCCCAAATACGTGCACGTCTGCACGTCTAGACTCAACTCATACGAACGATTTTCTCAGCCGTTGTTGCTACAAACATCGTTCTTGATGACTGTAAACGTTTAGACCGTTTAGAGACGTGTGAAGAAGTCTGAAACTACAAGAAATTTATTTATTTATTTCAGAAAGAGATGTTGAAAGTTCTGTAATCTTTTCAGAAGTGTCCTGCAACTACATCCATCGTGCAGCGTACCAATAGAAATGTGTGTTGCCACAGACATCGGTTTGCAGAGTCGAAGCTCCCCGCTCGCCGGACAGCCGGCACATGAGACAGCTTAATAGGGGGTCCCTCCACTGTTCACGGAGCAATTGAATGTACAACGGACGAGTAGTGGTTTATTTGCAAGACTCCAAACTTTCCAAACAGGCTCTGTAATGAAGTACCTATATTCTCAATAAACCCTGGATCACTCAAGGTGTACGTACACTGTGTACACTTCAAGACATTATATGCTTTGCTGTAAGCGTCTAATTAACTAAGTAAATAATTTTGTCCCTAAAGCAATTGTTTAGAAAACGGAATAATTTAGTATCGCGAGAAGACTCCCGCGCGACGTCAGCTATTACTCGCTGTCGCGGAGCTGTTTAGCGCTCGAGCCGTTTGTGTATTAAGCGCTCCGAGCGAAGGAACTATTTGTCTCTATTTGTGCAGTTGTCTCACATTTGTTGCTGCTCCCAAATTGGCACTTCTTGCCGTCGCGACGCGCGCCAACAAAATAAACGCAACAGCTTACGTCGCTCTCAATCGCAACACTAAACAAACAAAACGTCAGAGGGCGCGCCCCGCCCCGCCCGCGGCCGCTCGTTCGGCTCTCGTAAATGCAAATTTTAATGTTTGTTCGTAGAACGGGCTCGCTCAAGGTTGTAGCGACGATGACTTTGTAGTATTGTGCATGTAAAACGGAAACGAAGCGCGAGTAATCCAACTTTGTGATTGGCTCCGAGTTGCGTTTGTGAGGCTTTGCGTGAGAAGTTTTCCAATCGCTCGGCATGTCGCGTGCCAAGTTTGTATTACTATTAGGTCTATCTATACCTTCATAGGCACTTGTTATATTTGCCTAAATTACGGCCTTGGTACCTGTTAATTCGTAGTCGTTATTGCACCATTCCAAAGCTAACATGATTTACTTAACAAAGCAAATCATTTTTGTTTACCAGTCAATGTTTCTCTTACGCCCTAACTTTACTCAATTACGTTAAATATTCAACTTACACGATGTACCTACCTACCTCGCATGTAAAGGCGTTCGCGGCGCGGCGCTGAGACATTAGTCCGTACGTGACGAGCAAACAATCACGCACACGATCACGCCAGCAAACAATGGGGAACACGCCGCACGCACACAATGGGGGGACACGGAACACAGGAACAAACAGAGCGGCGCTAACCAGCTTAAGGGCTTACCACGCTGTGATCAAGGGGCGTATCATAACAACGTTACTACTGATAACCGCGAACTATGAAATGCAGTAAAAAGGCGATTGCCGCCTCCACCGGGGCGTCCTGGTACCCAGCTGTAGAATGAGATGATGCTAACGATGTGTACCTGTTAAAAAAACGAAGTTTGTTTAAAGCTTTTATATAGGTAGCATATCAAGTCAAGTTAAGGTTTCATCAGTTTACATCAAAATCACTTCCTCGAGCGGGATGTCTGCGGAGGCCCGCACGGCGCGCGTCACGCGACCACACGCAGCCACACAGCCTCGAGCTGCGTTGGTTTTGCCAATTTAGGGAGATCACTAAACATCTCAAGGAAATTTTAACTTTTATCCACGTTGTATTACACTTATTAAGACGATTTAGTTCTGATTAAAAGTAAGCATTTAAAAATACCTAATTAAAATACGTAACATCCAGAGTGTTTCTTTGACTAAATGCTGAATGTGCTGCGTGAAAGAACACTCCACACGCGCCTAGGCTTCGCTCGGTCGCAAGTGTTCGTACTGCCCTCCAAAGGCAAAGGTTGCTTCATATATATGTTGATAAACCTGTCTAATTCAAGCATTTCATTGAGATTTAATATTAATAACATGTGTAACTAACCAGCTTCTGCTGGCTAGTTACTTTTAAATGGTTTGCAGCGTAAAGGTCAAAGATAATGCAAATGAGACTGTTTGTGCACGCTTCCGCCGACGCGCCGCCGCCGCCACGTCGCGGCCAGAGGCGATCCTTGCAAAATCTATTTTCTTTTGAGACTTGCATTTGACTTGACACTTAATAAAAAAAAAAATTTACTCTTGGCTCCCGCAGTTTCAGTAAACTGCTGGAAAACCTCGTCTCGTGTAAGACATAATGTTGATTGAGTTACGTTTACACAATCGCAGTGTCTTGTCGCGCAACAAATTAACAAAAGCTACGCCAGGAGCACCTTCTTTTGGAATATTGAATATTTATGAATTGGATAAAATATTTATAAAAACACGCAAGGGTACCGTTCCATCGTCAGTGAGAATTATGATTGTAAAAACCTTTTCTTTGCAGCGCTTACTTACACGTGACAACCATGACAGTATGGAAAGTTAGTTTTAAATAAAAAATACTTAGAAACCGCGTAATTCCCAGAACTAATAATAATGTCATAATGCCCCACACACACCACAAACGCCGCGGGAACAATCCGCAGCCCTCCCCCCCCCCCCTCCCCCCCCCCCCGCCGCCGCCGCCGCAGGATAATTATATTCATTACAAATTTTTCTTTCCCCTCAGTTCGCATGAAATATCTCCTTGTTTAAATTAGTTTTATGATTGTCTTCATTTCATTTGCTTCTTCATGAGAAACTTGAATTCACAATTATAGAATGCAGGACGCTTCTAAAGTGACTATGTTTTTGTAATAAAATTCTTAGAACAGACATACATAAATGGTTCTACCTGTGGTACACGGCTACAGAAAATAGATATGTCTATTTTCAATGCTGCCAGGGTTGGATTTATATCATAAATTGGAGACGTACACGTACTTCTTAAGTAACTACTACGAAATTGTTTCGTAGCGCTTGCTACGACGTAGTACCTATCTGCTACGGCACGCGCTAAGAATGAAATGTGTTTCATTCAGACAGTGGTCACGACATTTTAACACCGAGTGAACAGCTACGAATAGTATTGCGCGCTCCGTAGAATGCTGAGTAGCAAGTACTTTCTCGTACTCTCATTCTTTGAAATTGTAGTTCTAATGATACGTTCCTTCGAACTTTGGGTAGTTGAACTTATCGCGCTTGTTTAATTTGTGTTTGAGCCCGTCCATAGTGAAAGATAAATATATAGATTAATATTTATACACATAATTTTAACATGGAGGTGCCATTTATAATATTATCTTAAACAATCATCCTAGTTACGGTTACCGGGTCACCATCATTTACAATTTTTCTTCTTCTTCATGTGCCATCTCCTATCGGAGGTCGGCTATCAATATGGTCACTTTGGCCCGTGATGTTGTGGCTCGGAAAAGTTCTGAAGAACTCAGATTTACAATTACAATTGAGAAAAGGTTCAGATAAACTGTCCAGATACTACACGACGCCCGTCGCATGAAGCCGCCTGGAGCCCCGCTCCTCCTAAACGCCACTTAGAATGTGAGCGCCACCCCTCCGCCGCCACCGCGCGCCGGGGGCAGCCCTGTTGTTATAATTCCAGCGACTCCGCTTCAGCCCATCGCTTTGTTTACTCACAATACCAACTATCAAACTTCGGATTCTAAATTGATCTATTTTGAATGTTGTGCTCAAAACTTGAAGATAACCTTAGTATGTTGTACTTTTTAGCAATTGCGTGCGTGCGCTTAACAACACGTAACGGCAAATGTAAGTAAAGAGTTTAGATATTGACTGCAACCTATGGGCTTGTGTCAAATGATGTTATGTATTGGAAAACGCAAAACAGTTTTTGCCATATTCATAACTTGCCTATTTTCATTTTAATTTTTTCTTTCGTTCCGTCGTCGGCCTCTTCTTAGCCCTAGGGATTAGAATGAGGCCAAGAGCAAGCCCATCTTACAATAAAAAAATAATCTTAACAAAAACAAGCGATATACGTAAAATCTAATTATAATGTCAAGAAAACGTATCTTGTTTAATTTTCTAAGATATTTATACAACAGCTCATTAAAGAAAGTAAGAAGCTTATTGAATCATTTCGTTTAACTTTACAATGTCTCACAAAAACACAAATGTTGAAAAAATGGGCTGGTTAGAACCACGATAGCTCAATTGGGAGAGCTCCTGACCCGGTATGTCAGACGGGTGCAGGTTCAAATCCTGCTCGTGGAAATTATTTCAACATTTGTATTTTTGTGATTTGTTTCGCAACAAAAATTTGCGCTAAAAGTATATAAAGAAAACAAAAAAAAACATTTTATAAATAGTTTGCCTACTTCTTAACTGATCTTAAGTATTTGTAAAAATATTATGATCGGATGTTAATAACGGTAGTTCTTGACATTGAATGAGCGCCTTTGGCTTTCAAAGCAAAAAGTAAATAGTGTTGAATAATTTCAGCGGGCTGGTTCAAACCCACGATAGCTGAATTGGGAGAGCACCTGACCCGGTATGTCAGAAGGGTGCAGGTTCAAATCCTGCTTGTGGAAATTTTTTCAACATTTGTGTTTTTGTAATTTGTTGCGCAACAAAAATTTGCGTTAAAATTAAATAAAGAAAACAAAAAAAACATTTGCAATGTCTTTTCCATTTGAATACTAAAACGTTCATACATATTATGAAGATAAACTGTAGAAATCATGAGCTGCACGCTCGTTCACCACTCGTACACTAGGTGTTGCGCAGATGTATTTGAAACAACTTGACGCAGGTTCTAATAAAGCACCAATTAGGACACTTTAGTTTATGAATACATAACTGACAAGTAACAATGCCATTGAACACTTCCCGTCAGCGGAGGAAGCACCCATTCGACAACAATGTATACATACGAAGGAAGCTAATTTTCATATGTAATTATTAAAGTGAAAGTTTTACGAGATTCAAAGCTGAGAATATAAATGACAAAGCCCAAGTAAATTAAAGCTTTCGCAATTACTTTCCCTCCTCACTCCGCACTCACCCAAAGTTTATTTAGTTTCAGTCTACTTTCCAAAATGCCTGCGGTAATTTTCTTAATGGACCTTCTAGTTGTTTCGCACAATAGAGTTAGGTAACTTACAGATTAAATTAAGACAAAACGGCAACATCAGAAAGTGTGTCGAAATAGGATGGCGTCGAGTCAAATGGTAAGCAGCGGCGGCGCGGCGCCGGCGTCGGGGCGCAGCATTCTAATTTTCTTTTACGTTTATGTAACGAGCTGGCATACGTGTGCGCGCTGCGGGCGCGCAGTGGAGCGCAGCGGCTGACGGAGCGGCGGGCGGAGCGGCGGGCGGAGCGGCGGGCGGCCGGCCGAAATGAACTACTCACGCCAAAGGAAACGAAATCTGGAGAATAAATAGTTATTAAGTTTGTAGAGATGAAAGGAAGAGGGAGCGTGAGCGTAAGTGTCACTCTTCCTTTCCAACGCCTTCGCTCCTCTCGTAGGGATCTCCGAACTACAAATCATCTTCTCCTTCTCTGTCCTTCCCATGCATCTGGCTTTGTACACTCCTACTTCGATACGGAACGAACGGACTGGACACATTTTAACTGGAGCGGTCGGAGAGTACGCACGCGCAGAACTCACTTCATTTTTAAAATCCATGTTTAAGACGTACAATAGTTCATAATAATTAGTTCTGAAAGTCATCAATAGATGGCGCTGTGTCATAAATTCGTGCATCGCGGTATGGTTTCGTTTTGTACAAATCATATATATTTTTGAATGTCAAGAGAAAATAAACCAGCTTAGAACAGAACCATATTTGTTTTATTTAAAATAAATGGGTTTCACTTATTAGATCAAATACCTCAGATGGTATTGTTCATGGTCCATCTAGCCGAATTTTGAAGATCGGATCGGATTTTTTGAAAACTCCCGCCGTACTCGCAGTGGATCGCTGCGGCAAGGTACGGATTCCAGGATCAAGATTCCGGAAGCAGTTCACCAGGACGCCAGCAGAGGGTGCCACAAGTTCAACTATCATCGAGATCGCTGGTAGACCAGTTCCAGTACATCCAGTACAACTTCATTCAGTGAGTGAAAACTAAACTAAACAGTGCAACCGTGAGTACTTTCATTCATGTAGTGTAGTGCAAGTTTGAACCTTATTTCAAGCAATAAATTAACTTATTCACAAATAGTCAAAGTTAAAATTATAAGAAGAATTTGAACCTTATTTGTAAGGACAATTTTAACTTAGAAGATTTTGAAGCAACTTTGGACTTAGATATAATAAGATCAATAATTTTAAGACTTAGATTAATTGCATGATAATTTTAAGTACTTAGAATAGTTTGCAAAAAAACGACGGAACGGGGAATCCATGCCCGATTTCCGCGCGATTTTAAAGTTGTAAAACACTTAGAAAATTCTCAACATTTTGTTGATCAACTTGTGTTTATTTTTAGGTTTATGAGAATTATTTACATCTTTTCATTCAGTGGAGTAATTTGAAAGGTGTTTGTTTAGAGAACGACATAATTAATAACACTTTATGGATTTATTTTGGTAAAGTTTGCCATTATAAAAAGTAAAAGTTTTCCATTATAAATTATATTTTTGAAGATGGATAAATTAATAGATATTTTGAAAGATTTTCAAAATGTTATCCGTAAGGGATATACCAACTTTAAAAAGACACCTAAGGAAAGATTAATAATAGAATACATAGAAACTAGACAAGGTATGTTAGAGAAAGATTGGGAAAAATTTACAAACGCAAAGACGAAGCTTTATGAGAGTTATGATTTAAAAGATATTGTTCACAAAATAGATATTGAAAGTATATACGATCAGACGGAAGAAGATTACATAGCTTATAGTTGCTCTATGAAAGTCGCTCTCAATAAGATTCGTATTCACGTAGATGAGCCAGTACAACCAAGTGGCAGTTCCTCGGGTAAGGCAGCCAAGTCCACAAACAATTCATTGGTCAAATTACCTAAAATTGCTATTCCAATATTTTCGGGTAAATATAGTGAGTGGACAACCTTCCGCGATCTATTCATCAGCCTCGTACACAAAAATGAATCACTTGACAATGTACAAAAGTTACACTACTTGAAGGGCCACCTTACCGGAGAAGCTGAACAACTTATAAGGCACACACCGATTACCGAAGCTAATTATAGTTTGTGTTGGTCGCAATTGGAAAGGCGTTATAATAATAAAAAATACCTGTCAAGCTGTATTCTGCAAAGATTGTTTGGTCAAAAACGTATGCATTCAGAGTCAGCTAGTGCATTAAAAGGTTTATTAGATACAACTTCAGATTGTTTAAGCGCCCTTAGAAACCTTAACATTGATGTGTCTACATGGGATGTTATCGTTATTCATATTGTTACTTTCAAGTTAGATATCGAAACGCGCAAGCAGTGGGAGTTAACCACTGGTACCAGCGACTCTAATAACGACTTGCCAACCTTTGCTCAGTTCAAAATATTTTTGGAAAACCGTTTTCGTGCATTGGAGTTCATAGAACCTAAACGGTCAGTTCAACAAGTCAATCATAGTACACCTAGTCACAACACTCACAATGCTAGAGCAATGTTAGCCACTAAATCGAGTTCAGGTATGCGTTGTGAGTATTGTACCTCGCAACATAAACTTTGCTTCTGCAAAGAATTTTCGAAACAGTCTATCGACAGCAGACGTGATTTTGTAAAAAGGAATAAAATTTGTTTCAATTGCCTAGGAGGTAATCACACAGTATATGACTGCAAAAAGCACACTACTTGCAGAGTATGCCATAAGCGCCACCATTCTTTATTGCATCCAAGCGAAACCACTGTCAATAAAGATCAGGAAATTATAGATAGTACTAGTAATTCTTCTACTATTGCTAATCCAATAGTTTCATGTTTATCTACGGGTAAAATTCATATACCTAGACAAGTTTTATTAGCCACTGCGCTAATAAAAGCCGAGTCAAGATCAGGAGACTGGCAAACGGTTCGCGCTTTACTTGACCAGGGCTCACAAGCGTGCTTCATCACAGAAGCTACAGTGCAATTGCTTCGCTTGAAAAAGACTCCTGTAAAAGGAGTCGTGTCGGGTTTAGGCGCGCATAATGCAACAGTTGCGCGGCATATGGTAAGTTTTACAATACAATCACGAGTAGATCGCGAGTTCAACCATAAGGTTAATGCGTATGTGTTAAATAAAATAACTTCATACTTACCTGAACGTAGCATTAATACTGCCAACATTGATTGGGTAGACGTACATAATTTGTGTCTAGCTGATCCAGAGTTTAGTAAGCCGAACAGAATTGATATACTGATAGGAGCAGATACTTACAGTAGCATAATCAAAGAAGGAGTGATAAAATGTCCGTCTGGTACACTAATGGCTCAGAAGAGCACCCTTGGTTGGATACTTTCAGGAACAATTGAATCTGTAAATAGTAAAGGGTCATGTCAAACAAGAGAAGGTATGATCAGGGTCATGCATGCACAGGTCAACGAAGATGATATGCTTCGTAGGTTTTGGGAGATCGAAGAACAAAGTAGTACAAATAAAATACGTACCCCTGAAGAACAAAGATGTGAAGAATTGTACAGTGCAACTACCAAAAGAGATCAGGAGGGCAGATATGTGGTTAAACTACCATTTCGAGATGATGAACCTGCTTGTCAAGGTGGAAACTCTCGTAGAATAGCTGAAAACAGATTTAAATCATTAGAAAGGAGATTAGGGAAGGATAAACAGTTAAAGGAAAGTTACACAGAAGTTATACAAGGATATCTTCAACTAGGTTACATGAGAGAAGTAAAGGATAACGACAACTTGAAAGAAAAGGCTGTTTACCTACCACACCATGCAGTCATCAGAAATGATAAGTCCACCACGCGGGTCAGAGTAGTCTTCAACGCGTCAGAGAAAAACACCAAGGGCATATCTCTTAACGACACTTTGATGGTCGGACCTACTTTACAACCCGACTTAAGACACACGGTTTTACGATGGAGAATTCATGAAATTGGGATTGTTGCTGACATCATTAAAATGTACCTTCAAGTGAAAATAGCTGAAGAAGATGCTAGATTTCAAAGAATACTTTGGCGTGATAGTCCTAATGAAGAACTGAAGGATTACGAGTTGATGACCGTAACTTTTGGAACAGCTTCGGCACCCTATCAGGCTGTTAGAACGCTACATCAAATCGCTTACGATGAAGGGAAAAATTATGAGCTCGCCGCAGATAAAGTATTGAATAGCTATTACATGGACGATTTGATGACGGGGTGTAGTAATGTAGAAGAGGGATTAAAGCTATATAAGCAAATGTCAGAGTTGTTAGGAAAGGGTGGATTTAAATTACAAAAATGGAACAGTAACAATCAAGAATTAATAAATATAATAAAGAAAACGGAAGAGAACTTAATGAAAGGACAAACAAGGACAAAGGATAAGGTAGACGAGTTCAATAGGGAAGTAAGTAAATATGAAGGACAAATAGAGCTAAGGACAAATAGTGAAGATAAGGACAAAGTAAACACAAAGGAAGATGTGATGAATAGAGAAATCGAGATAAAATTAGACAGCACAATTAAAATCCTGGGACTTACCTGGAAACGAAGTGAAGACATCTTCCAGTACTCAGTAAATCTTCCTCTGCCGACGACTGCACCTGTAACTAAACGACTAATTATTTCAGATATAGCGCGGCTCTTTGATCCACTAGGCTGGCTAGCACCTAGTGTAGTCTTAGCCAAAATATTTATTCAAAAGTTATGGCTTGCAGGAGTTGGTTGGGACGAAAAACTGAATAAAGAATTAGTGCAAGAATGGAATACTTACCGTCAGGAATTGTTACTACTCACTAAGGTGAAGATCCCTCGTTGGCTTGGTACAAAACCAGGCGACAGGTTAGAGCTCCATGGATTTTGCGACGCTGCCAAGGTGGCGTACTCAGCTGTTGTATACCTGCGTATAATTGATGTCTCAGGGAAAGTAGGAGTCACTCTGTTGGTTGCGAAAACCAGAGTAGCTCCTATAAAACAAATAAGTATTCCACGCCTGGAATTGTGTGGAGCAGTTCTGTTGGCTCAGTTGTTGTCTGAAACAGCAGAAGTTTTAAATATAGAGAGTAGCAACATAAGTGCATGGACTGACTCTACAGTCGTTTTAGCGTGGCTGAACAGTCACCCGAGTAAGTGGAAAACCTTTGTGGCTAATAGGACATCAACCATTTTAAATTTGATAGGGTCGCCACAATGGTTTCATGTTTCCACTAAGCAAAATCCTGCTGACTGTGCTTCCAGGGGAATATTACCCAGCTCATTTGTTGATCATGAATTATGGTTTTCTGGACCATCATTCCTTAAGAACAAGGCTATAGCCTACAGTAGACCAAATAACCTAACCATTGATATGGAAGCATCAGCAAAGGTACACCTAGTAACAATTCCTGAAGAAGCGGATGATTCAATTTTCAAAAGATTCTCTTCATTACAAAGGTTACTCCGAGTGATCGCATATTGTCGTAGATTTTTAAAGAACAACACAAAAAGAACAAAGTATTTACAAAGATGCGAACTAGAATCTGCTTTAGAATGCTGCATTAAAGTAACTCAAATGGAACTATTTACATCAGAATATAAACAGTTGAAATATAAAGGCTATGTACAGAAATCAAGCAAGTTAACAGCACTTTGCCCTTTTATTGACAATTCGGGTGTTATGCGACTTCGGGGCAGAATCGAAAAGTCACAAATGGACGAACATACTAAACACCCTATAGTTTTACCCAGTTCGAGTCGTCTCACTCATTTGATAATAGCCGACGCTCATATCAAAACCCTACATGGAGGTCCGCTACTGATGACTAATTACATAAGAACAGGCTATTGGATAATAGGCGCTAGAAATTTAATTAAAGCACATGTCCGTCGGTGTGTAACATGTATACGTCAAAGGGCTAGTACAAAAAACCAACTGATGGGTTCACTGCCATCAGTTCGATGCTCGCCAACGAGGCCGTTTTTGCATAGCGGCGTTGACTACGCAGGCCCCATCAATATTAGGACAACCAAAGGGCGTGGACATCACTCTTACAAGGGGTATCTATGCCTTTTTGTATGCATGTCCACACGTGCAGTTCATCTTGAAGTGGTCAGTGATATGACCACTCCAGCATTTTTAGCCGCATTCCGACGTTTTGTGTCCAGACGTGGTCACTGCGTCAAACTCTGGAGCGACAATGGGACAACCTTTGTAGGTGCTTCAAGAGAGTTGCAGCAATTGTCAGCTATTCATTTGTCAGCAGCAGAACATCTAGAGAACAACGGCACTGAATGTCATTTCATTCCCCCTCATAGCCCAAATTTCGGTGGGCTTTGGGAAGCCGGGGTGAAAGCTACAAAATTTCATCTTAAACGGGTTATAGGTGACAGTACCCTCACGTATGAGGAAATGAGTACACTCCTTTGTCAAGTGGAGGCATGCTTGAACTCGCGACCTATGAGTGTTATTTATTCCGAAGATCCAGGGGTGCCTCTTCCCTTGACTCCCGCACATTTTTTAATCGGGGAACCTCTAGTCCAAGTATTAGACTACAGCTATGAGAATTCCAATGTCAATGCCTTGACTCGATGGCAATTTGTTCAAAGGATGGTACAATCGTTTTGGAGACGATGGTCCCAAGAATATCTCGCTACTCTCATGAATCGATATAAATGGTCATCTCAAGTGCCCGAGCCAAAAGTGGGAGATATAGTTTTAATAAAAGAGGACGATTTGCCACCAAGTCGTTGGTTGTTAGGTCGAGTCGAGCAAAAGCATCCAGGTGATGATAACATAACCCGTGTGGTCACATTGCGCACTAGTACATCTATTTATAAAAGACCTACATCAAAGATATGTGTACTGCCAATAGCAGATTCAAATAAAGTCTAGTCCTAATTTCTTTTTATTTTGCTTTGTTTGTTTTGAGAATGTAATGATGTGTGATTGTCGATGGATTAGGGTTAGTCTTACTTGTACACAAGTCTGAATACGACTTTATATTTACATTTGTGAAGATAAACAGTTTATATTCATACTTGTTAAGATATGTACCTACGTACATCATTTCATATTTACATGTGTTGGGATTAATGAAATTGTATTTACATTTTAAGCCTCATAGTTTCATATTTACATTTTTTTGTTCACATGATGCCTTTACGAAAATCACCAAGGTGTTGTTTAAATTTTGTTTTTTTTTCATGTTTTATTTTTGTTCATATTGAGAAGGGCATTCCCTCAGTAATGTCCTTGGTGGGGGGCATGTTTAAGACGTACAATAGTTCATAATAATTAGTTCTGAAAGTCATCAATAGATGGCGCTGTGTCATAAATTCGTGCATCGCGGTATGGTTTCGTTTTGTACAAATCATATATATTTTTGAATGTCAAGAGAAAATAAACCAGCTTAGAACAGAACCATATTTGTTTTATTTAAAATAAATGGGTTTCACTTATTAGATCAAATACCTCAGATGGTATTGTTCAATCCATTTGCATCCATTTGCATAATTGTGATGTTAAAATGACATTAGAGTGACTGTAAGGAATACGACTGCGTTTTTATTTTGAAGATCCAAGATGAACAGTGTTGTCGACGAATCCGAGTTTGCTCGACCGTCCTACCTACAAACAACCTCGACGCCGACATATATTATATTTGTTTATATAAGTGTGTATATTTATTATTATTTATGACAAAAATTATTGTCTTCACCCAATTGGAATGCCTCAGGCATTAAGTCCGCCATGTAATATATGATGCATAAGTTTTAAATAAATAAATAAATAAATAAGTCATACAAAAGTCAATTTGTATCAACTATTCCATCTCGTTTTAATCAAAGCCCAGCAGTGGACGTTTTTGGTTAAGATGATGATGATTATCAATCTTTGTATACTACAACTGACCCTTTATACTATTATATTACATATTCACAGTTATATTGAAAAGTGAACTTTTTTAATAAGCATAGCAGTATCCCCGTCGCTGTGCCCGTAGCCGCGGCCCGTGTATGCAGGGCGCGTATTAAATAGCGGGCGCTAAGTAGGGCGGCGCGCTCATCGGAAATGAACCGCGGGACAATGAGACGCGGCGCGGCGTGGCGTGGCCTGGCGTGGCGTGGCGTGGCGTGGCGTGGCGTGGCGTGGCGTGGCGTATCGTGACGTGGCGTGGCGTGGCGCGGTCGGCGCGGCATGGGAACTGGAAAATGAGGCCCGCGTCATCGTACCAGCTATCCAGCCAAAGGGAACTCGCGACTGTTGACACGTCACAACACGAGACGTGCCACGACAATGCTCTAAGGCCACGACGCGCTACAACCATGGCAACAGTTGTTTTGTTTAGCGTTATTTAAATTGTGTGATTATCAAATCTGACGAACAATCCCACGCGACTTAAAATGTATGTTACTGAATAAACTTACATCTGATTGACATCTACTAGAAGTGAAATGTAAAAATGTAATAATTATGGAAAGCTTCGAATCGTATAAGTAACTAGATCTCTACATTTTACTTAAACATAGACAGCCAACAATTTTATCACTGATTTGAATCTCATTAAACTTAAAAAAACTTCAAAAAATTTCGAAATGCGTAAATGCTCTTTTTGTGAAGTCTCCTAAATAAATCCTCAAGCAGTACCGCTGCGCATATACTTCTACATATGATTATCACCCGGGGTTCACTGACCTTTGTAAACACCAAGTGTAGCTGCTGCTGTTTCCCGCACTTTATGTAAACCACTCATTACTGTGCGTCACCGCTCCACAGCTATTGTGTTTACGACCGCGTTATATTTTATTTCAATGTTGTACTAACACTCGCGAATTTCCTGAAACAGCACTCATGCCAGCATCAGCCTATTAACGTATCACTGCAGGGATCCAGTCTTCCCACTTATACAGACGCCTGCACATCAACCTATCCAAAACTGTCAAATTTCTTTAATACATTTTCAACCATAGGTCTTAAAAAAAAATTCAAAGTCTATTGAGGAAATTTGACAGTTTGTGGTAGGTTGATGTGCAGGTGCAGGCGTGTGTACACACACAAGCGTAAATGAATATAATTATTATATATGTGCCAACAAGAATACAAGCAAGGATGACTTGCCATATCAAAAAATAGCAACTACAATCAGAGTAAACGAGCCACCAACCTAAATTAACATATTTGAAGACCATGAAAGTTGAAAATATTTATTAATGTTGAGGTCGCAACCACAGCCGCAGTAAATAGTTCCTCTCTCTAACCAGCAAGGAGGAGGCGAGCGAACATTATTGTGTTAAGAGCTGAATGCAACCTACTTCCGGCGTGGATCGCGCAGCGGGCGGCGCTTCCGGCCGCAGCCTGCACTCAGCCGTAATACCGCCATTTAGGGAGAAATTCCCACTTTGTGGAGAGATAGATGATGTGAAAGAGCTCAAGGGCCAGTTCGAAAGGCTTTTATAGAGTCTGCAACGCGTGAGTAAGGCCTCTAGTATTGCCAACGTCAATATGCTACGGAAACCGATTAGTGTAGAGAGTTTGTTTGCTATTGGCCTCATGCGGTCTTTTAACCGTCAGCGGTTTTTTTTAGAGGCGAGATATCCTGCATCAGGTACCTGCATAAGTACGGAGTCTTAAGTTGTTCTACGAGTACGGTGTCTATGTACATGAGTACGGAGTTTATGGATGATGCTCCTTACTGGTAGATAAGAGCAAATATAATTTTTATAACTGCATTTCAGATCCAGTTGCTGTCGTGGTTTATTGAAAGAAGTGCGTGGTGAAAAAGTGAAAGTGGCGCGGGCGTTCGTCCGGCGCCAGCTTTGACCATTAGCCGTTGTTCCCCGAGGAGCCTCCTCTATCGGCCGCTGGCGAGAGCGTGTGTCCGCGTTTACAATCCATTAAAACGGCAGCCATTCGCATTGACCCATTAAAAATTGGGAACGAGAATATTCCAACCAACACTAGTGAAAATCTGAATTCCATGATAATTTTTATTTTTATTGATTGAAGCTTTAATATTTATAAACCGTTGGATCTAAAGCTCTCACGTCACGTCACGCGGCACACGTGGACTGATAAATAATCCTTTCCGCTTTGCGGTGCCAATCACGGAGTTATTGAAATCGTCAATTAAAAAAAACTTGAATCAAAATTCAGAAGTTTCTTTTTTTGACTGTAATAATTAATTTTAATAAATGTATTGTTTAAAAAGGCTTATTAGGGCAATAAGTAAACAATATATGTGACACAATAACTATAATTGGTGATACAACCGTGTTAGTTAACTGAATACATCAATATTTCGCAGAGACACGTAAACGCCGCCGGCGGCGGCGGCGGCGGCGGCGGCTGCTGCCACTCCGCGCTCGTTAACGGACCATATTTCCCCGAAGAGCACTGCAGCCGCTCCCAAGCGGCTCGCCGCGAGATACGTAATTTTTACGTGTTTTATTATTAAAATGCAATTTACATGTTGTAGCAATAGACGGATGATGTACCTACTCGAAGATATATCGAACTCTTACCGAGCGAACACAATTTTTATGGAAACTTTCCTGTAACAGAAAGAATATTCCGAAGATAAGTTACTTTGAACGCCAAAGGTGCCTATTCAATGTCAACAACTACCATCATTAACATCTGATCATCTCAACTGATCTTTAGTATTTGTAAAAATACACAGTCAGGTCATAAATTCTGTCACATGTTTAATATAAAATAATTGAGACAAGTTTATTCATTATGTAACCATTTATATACCAAAATGAACTTAACAAAACATAGATTCTTATGACAATAAAGTTTATTCAAAATGACCTCCGTGATTTTGAATACAGGCACTTCAATCTGCGCGGCCAGTCGTCTATCGCAGCACGAACGAGGTCCATGTCAATATCGGCGGCTGCCTTAATCAAGGATGTCTTGAGTGACTCCAAATTGGGATGGGGCTTTGAGCACGCCTTTTCCTCCTAGTATTGCCATATCTTGTAATCTAATGGACTCAAATCTGGACTGGAGGAGGGCTAGTCTTCGTGCCGGATGAAGTCGATTTCACGCGCCGCCAGCCAGTCTTGTGTGCTCTTCGCTCTATGAGCTGGCGCCGAATCTTGTTGGAATACCCAGTGCCTGTTATTGAACATGGTATGAGAAACAGGTTCCACAAGGTTCGTCAGGACTGTATTTTGATACACAACTGCATTCGTTTTAACACCTTTCTCACAAAAATGTACCTCTGTTAAGCCCCAATAAGAAACTCCCAACCATACCATGAGCGAGGATGGAAAATGACCTCGTTGGACACGCGGAATACGGTTGCTCGCTTCTTCACTACTGTGTGCATACACCTTATCATTTTGTTTGTTGTAGCTCTCTTCTACAGTAAAAATTTTTTCATCTGAAAAAAGAATTTCCCGATATTTTTTTCCCGCGTACCGCTTCAACAATGCGCGGCATCTCTTCAGTCTCAGGTCCATTAGACGAGCATTCAAACGATGTCCTGTTTTTTTCGATATGCCCGAAGCCCTAAGTCTTCATTTAACACCCTTTTCACCGTGGTTCTGCTTAACCCCATCTGAAGGGCCAAGAGTTTCTGCTTACGTTTGGGATTTCCTTGAATTGATTGCTGCGCCTTCCCAGCTTTTATCACTGCTGGAGTCCTAACAGACCGAGGGCGACCACTTCTTGACCTGTCATCTACACTAGAGTCTTCATAGTATCGTGTGATGGTACGATAAACGAATCTTTTGGTTAAATTCAAATTTTTCAGTATGTCAAAAATTTGAATTGGCGCGTAACCGCAACGATGCAACGCAATAACTGCAACACAGTCTTCTTTAAGCGTCCACTCCATATTTAAAAATGAGTAAAATTCTAAAAAGTATACATTTTTATTTTCATGAACAATTCGAAATTCGAATTCAATAAACTTTTTTGTTTGCCAGCATTCTAAAAGAAAAGTTTTTACTGTGTGACAATACTTATGACCTGACTGTGTATTATGATCAGATGTTAATGACGGTAGTTGTTGACATTAAATAGGCGCCTTTGGCTTTCAAAGTAAAAAAGTAAATAGTATTGAATAATTTCGGCGGGCTGGTTAGAATCACGATAGCTCAATTGGAATAACACCTGACCCGGTATGTCAGAAGGGTGCAGGCTCAAATCCTGCTCGTGGAAATTTTTTCAACATTTGTGTTTTTGTACATTTTATCTATCATGCAACGTAGATATTATTATTAACTCCAACGCAACGACTATTTTTATAAGACAACCTTGCTTAATAATAACAGATAAAACGCCTCGCTTAGTATAGCCTAACTAGTCTATACAAAGTACTTACCTAGTAAAGTAAATTGATAAACACACTTAAATAAGTGCCAAGTGTACGTATTGCAGCTAACCTATACCTACAAAGTTGCATTCTAATTAAACCGTTGAATTTACCGTCCCTACATACCTACCTACTTAGTTATAATATATGTGCATTTCTGATTCCCACACTAAGCCTTGCATGTATATAGCAACATATTTTACCTACCTACATACCGCTCACAAACCAAATAAACTGGGTTAGTGTGTTAGGCCCCCGGTGTGTGACGCCCCCGTGGTGGAGGCCCCCGAATTTCAATTAATAAATTACTACACTTATATGCTCATCGTTTAAAACAGTGTATTAGAGACATTCGACCTTTACTGACATATTTTAATTACATCTACGTAGAACGTCCCGTGACAATTGACATAATATTCTTGACATCAGTACGGGCTCATATGAGCTCGTACATTTTGGTCCATCGAGCGCTTTCCTGGACCAGACGGTTTCGCGAGTAAATCGTGTGCGTGGTTTAGGGAACATTTATCAGTGACAGGATTGACAGTGCATTGCCTTTTTTTGTGTTATTTTGCGTGGCAAATCTTTAACATTCTTCATAATTAGTTGCAACAACAATTTGTGACAACAATTAGTAATATAAATCAGTGACAATAATTCGTTGACAAAAATTTATGACAATTTACGGTAGTGGTGAGATTTTGGTTCATAGCCTACTAGCCTAATCAAGCTACAAAAATTCATCTTGATACCTCGCCTTTAGTAGGATTAAACAAAGGGAGTAAGAATAAAAATTTCTTGTTTCAGTCTATCCTTGTTACATTAATCTCAGGAATAGGACGATCTCAGGCACAAGGTAACACTTTGCCCCCAGGCACCGTTCTCCATGCACATGTATTGTCCACCCGCTGTCTAAGATATCTTGATGAAGAAATTGGAGTTATTGATTTGCCTAATCCTTCAATAGATGTCAAAGTACACTCTAGTCCTGTCACGGTCGCCAAATGTTCAGGATAGAACATAAATAAATGTAGACTTGAGGTTTGTGTGTACGCGAATTTACTTATGAAACAAAGAAATTTACCAATCAAAGTATGTGTGGGTTCGGTACAGTGTCCGTTGGCAAGTGGTGCCCCCTCCAAGGGCATGCTTTTTTGAAGACCCCCCGCGCGCTCTTCCCCGCGGTCGCTCGGTCCGTGTCACGTAGTACAGGCGTGAACACCAACATAATAATAAAATAATATTAATAATAAAAAATAAAACAATACATAATAATAATATAATAATCATCTGTAAAAACACGGATAAAACTAAGTTTTCTAAAAATTAAAGCTAGATCGATTTATCGCCTCCGAAACCCCCTGCATACTAAATTTCATGAAAATCGTTGGAGCCGTTCCCGGATTTCAGATTATATATATTGTTAGAAATATCCAGTCAAGAGGCGGGGCCAAGCGGCTTACGTCACAGTGACGTAACATGACGTGAGCGGCTTGGGTGGGGACGCGCCGCCTGAGTGGCACGGGCGGAGCGGTTCCTCACTTTTTCGGCGGCGGTCTTTCGTGCTGGATGTGTTTTGCGTGGCTATTTGTTATCCATAATTTTTGTCGATTTGTATTGCATTAAATTAAATAATTAAAGTTTAGCAGTTGGTTAGGTTAACATTTTGTTTCTTTTAAAAAAATCTTCCTCACTTCTGGTTTATAATATCAGAAGTGGGATAGTTCACGACGCCTAGTTCGCTAACGGCTTACTGTTATAACCACATAAGTTTAAAAATTTAATTAATAACGGTTTTTCTTTTTCTGAACAGTGTTGTGTTGTGTTGTTTTAAGTTGATAAAAACTGTAAGTACTTTCTACTTTGATTTTATAATGTCGGGACGTCATTCTCGATCACGTAAAAGAAGTCGTACCCCACGTAGACATCGCAGTAGGTCACGTAGAAGTCATGATAGATCTTTTCATGATTCTCGTAAGCGATGCCGCCGCGACAGTTCTTCTCATTGCCGTAGTAACTCTCGCGGTCAGGCATTAGATGCGATCCTTGGTAGATTACATGCAATAGAGGATAGGTTGTCTACCACCTCGACATCAGCTATTGAGCCCCCGCGTCCAGCACATGAACGCCATACTCCGCCGCCTCTCGCTTCAGGTAAAGCTGCCGTATCCGGTGAGTCTGTTTCTGATACAACTAACAAAATTGTGAGCGTTTTGTCATCGCTGATTCAAGGGAAACCTAGTCACTATTACATATCAAATTTTGATCCAAGTATACATGATTTCGATGCTTGGTGTGTAGAGGTAGATCGAGGACGCGAATTAAATTGTTGGGACGATCGCGAGTGTTTGTCGCGCATAGGTGGTTGCCTTAAAGGCGACGCGCGTACTTGGCTTAACGATTGGGTTTCGAACGATCGATCATGGACAAATTTCAAATTAGAATTTCGTTCGCTCTGTCCACGTAATGTTGACATTGCTAACATTTTGTTTGATATAATGAATACTGATTCAAAAAGTTTTGCTTCTTATTCTGACTATGCTAGGAAGTCATTGTTACGTTTGAATGTTGTGAAGGGGTTGTCTGACGATTTAAAAACTGCTATTGTCATTCGAGGCATTACAGACCCGCAAGTAAAAGCTGCTGCTTCTAATGCTAAATTGCAACCAAACGAAATAGTGGAGTTTTTATCGGTTTATACAAAACCTAAGACAGATTTTCGTTATACCCGCAATTTCGTTCGTCCCTTAAATGCAAATCGTCCTGAATTTCGTAAACACGAATCTACTAAATCGGTTATGAAGTGTTTTAACTGCGGTGATAGTGGTCATGTGAGGTCTCAATGTTTTAAAAAACAAAAAGTCAATACGGCACCTACTACATCGAATAGAACATCATTTTTTTGTTCATATTGTAGTAAGGTAGGACATACCGTAGAAAAATGTTTTGTTAAGCAACGTGTTGAGTCAAAAGGTAAAGATGCTAGTAATGTAAATTTTTGTCAAAACGAGTCGAACGCAAAAACGTCATGACTGCTGTAGTTGAAAAGTTACCTGTAGATATTTTAATTGATAGTGGTTCTGATATATCCTTGATTTCTTGCTCTATTCTTAAACATATTAATTGCAATAAGATTCCTACATATCGCTCGATGCGTGGAATAGGTAGTCAAGAAATAGAGTGTACTTGTTATGTGACGACAGTAATTGAATTTGAAGAGATATCTATAGAAGTCGATTTATTTGTTGTACCATCTGAATGTATTAGTGCACCTATATTGTTGGGCACTGATGTTCTAAATCGAAAAGGGGTTACGTATATTCGAACTGGTGAAGTACAACGACTTATCAGGGTAAATGATTTACCTCGTGTGCATCACTTGCAAGTTTTAGATTGTTCTGCTATTAAGACGCCTTTAGTGAGCACTGACAAAAACCGATTACTGACACTGGTTAATGAATTTTCTAATTCTTTTGTTACTGAAACTGCCACATCAACTGTCAATACTGGTTGTATGGAAATAAAGTTAAATAGTGATGTTCCTGTACACTATCGACCCTATAAGCTTTCAGCAGACGAAAAATCACGGGTTCGCAGTATAATTGACGACTTGTTGAGCAAGGGAATTATTCGCGAGTCTCAGTCGGAATATGCAAGTCCTGTCATACTCGTTAAAAAGAAAGACGGGTCTGACAGGATGTGTGTAGACTACCGCGCTCTAAATGCGATCACCGTTAAGGACAGATTTCCCTTACCCTTGATAGACGATCATATTGATAAGTTGGGCAGTAGCAAATATTTTACGAGTCTTGATATGGCTACTGGTTTTCATCAGGTACCAATGAAAAACGACGAATCCATAAGTAGGACAGCATTCGTTACCCCTGAGGGTCATTTTGAATATCTAAAAATGCCTTACGGTTTGACGAATGCTCCTGTAGTGTACCAAAGAATAATATCAAAGACTCTAAAATCGCTAATAGATAGCGGTAAAATCCTTAATTATATCGATGACGTATTAATCCTATCAGATTCGGTAGATGAGGGTTTGATTTTGTTACGTCAGGTGCTTGAATGTCTCACTAATGCGGGCTTTTCCATAAATTTAAAAAAATGTTCGTTTCTGGAGACTGAAGTCGAATATTTAGGCAGACTTATAAGTCAAGGTCAGGTACGGCCGAGTCCTAGGAAGGTAGACGCTTTAGTAAAGTCACCAAAACCAACGAATGTTAAGCAAGTAAGGCAATTTTTGGGTCTGGCTGGGTACTTTAGACGGTATATTGCTAGTTACGCAGCTAAAACGGCTTGTATCGCGAAGCTCACGAAGAAGGGTGAACCGTTTATCTGGGGATATGAACAAGATGCAGCACGCGATTACATAATTGACTGCTTGACTGGGGAACCCGTACTTGCTATATTTGACCCAAAATTACCCACCGAGCTACACACCGACGCTAGCGCTGTTGGTTATGGTGCCATTCTCTTACAAGAGCATGAGGGGAAGCGAAAACGAGTGGTTGGCTATTTTAGTAGAGCGACGCACGGTGCAGAGTCAAGATATCATAGTTATGAGCTTGAAACCCTGGCCATAGTCAATGCACTGCGGCATTTCCGTCACTATTTGATTGGTATAGACTTTAAGATAGTGACGGATTGCAATTCACTAAAATTAACAGAGCGAAAGAAAGACCTGGTTCCACGAGTGGCTCGTTGGTGGGTTTACTTGCAAGATTTTCGTTTTACCATCGAATATAGAAAGGGTGCCTTAATGCAACATGCAGACTTTTTAAGCCGCAATCCTGTGAACGTTTTACACATTCGTCGACCTAATAATTGGGCGCAAATTGCGCAAACTGCTGACTCCGAAACACAGGAGCTAATGGATAAATTGAGGGACGGTCAATTGGATTCATCTCGGTATGTCATCAAAAACAACCTTTTGTATTACAAGTACAGCCCCACCGGCGAGGAATCTCGACTCTTGTGCTTCATTCCAAAAGGTCATAGACTCAGTCTGTTACGTGTCTTTCACGATGACCATGAACATATCGGTATGGATAAAACTGTCGACTTAATTCTCCGTCACTTTTGGTTTCCTGGATTAAGACAGTTCGTAAAGAAATACGTTACTCACTGTGTAGTTTGCCTTTCGCATAAAAAAGTTCCTAGGGCTCCACATCAGCCCATAGAATCTTGGACTAAGCCTGATTGCCCTTTTTCTATTGTTCATATGGACGTCCTGGGTCCGTTACCTGAATCAAATGGATTCAAGTACATTTTAGTTTTGGTAGACGCCTTTTCAAAATTTTGCCTCCTGTACTCACTGTACAGACAGGATACTGAAGATTTGAAACGAGTATTCATGAATGCTATTTCCTTATTTGGTACACCAGCCTTAATTGTGACCGATCGAGGTAGAATGTTTGAAAGTTCTGGGTTTCAAAATTGGGTCTCCGGCATGGGATGTTCCACTCACTTAATTACGCCGGACATGCACCAAGAAAATGGGCAGGCCGAGCGTTACTGTCGTACTGTTTTAAACATGCTTCGCGTTGAGTCAAATAAAGGCAGTAGTTGGTCAGACGCGCTGTGGAAAATACAATTAGTACTTAATGTCACCAAACAAGCTACTACTCAGACTTCACCCCTGCAACTTTTAATTGGAGTTGAAGCAACAACGCCTGTACTACGAGCTTTAGTTAGAGATGTGGCTCTGGAAACCTCAAATGCGACTCGTGAGGCAATGGTCACCTTGAGACGACAACGTGCCTCTGTACTTCTCGAGGCAAACCAGCAACGACAAGACGAGCGAGTAAATAAAACTCGAGGACAACCACGTGTTTTTGTACTTGGTGATTTTGTGTTTGTTAGCAAGAGTTCACAAAGTTCCGGTAAACTGGATTCCTGCATGAGGGGTCCCTACAAAGTCGTCCAGCAGCTCTCTCATGACCGCTATGAACTGGAACTTCTGGCGGGGTCCTACGGCAAAAAGACCCAAGCGGCTGCAGAGCACATGGTTCTGTGGCGCGGTGAATGGACACCGGATACTTGTGCAGCGTTCTTTGCTGGTGGTGAGTGTAATAATAGCCACGTGCGCGGGCCTTGTGCCGCTACCTATGGCGTGTGCTAAGTTCTTATTAGATAGCTACGTGCGCGGGCCTTGTGCCGCTACCTATGGCGTATGCTAAGTTTTTATTAGATAGCTACGTGCGCGGGCCTTGTGCCGCTACCTATGGCGTATGCTAAGTTTTTATTAGATAGCTACGTGCGCGGGCCTTGTGCCGCTACCTATGGCGTATGCTAAGTTTTTATTAGATAGCTACGTGCGCGGGCCTTGTGCCGCTACCTATGGCGTATGCTAAGTTTTTATTAGATAGCTACGTGCGCGGGCCTTGTGCCGCTACCTATGACGTATGCTAAGTTTTTATTAGATAGCTACGTGCGCGGGCTTTGTGCCGCTACCTATGGCGTATGCTAAGTTTTTTTTTTATTAGCAGCCACGTGCGCTGGTCTTTGGGCCGCTACCTATGACGTGTGCTGGCAGCTTGTGTCGGCTGATATGGTTTTGGAAAATAGAGCCTCTGCTATAAAATCTAAAATGTAACTGTTTGTGTTTTACAATTATTGTTTCGAATTAACTATTTTTGTATACACTTTATCTCCCATTTATTATAATCCTTGATTTGGTAACGATTTCCAGTGACGGGTTCTGCTGTTTGAGTGCACGCTTACAGTTGTGGCGCGGCGCTGGAGATCGTTACAAAATGTAGACATGTCCGTATTCGAGAAGTGCGTAGGTACATAACAATTGTACAAATTATTATTATGTTGCAGATGATGAGGATTCCGACACTTCTTCAGGTGTTGAGGAATCGCATAACGAAGATCAACCGGTCGAGGACGACTCGCAGTCAGGAGAGGCCGTGTTAGAAATATCCAGTCAAGAGGCGGGGCCAAGCGGCTTACGTCACAGTGACGTAACATGACGTGAGCGGCTTGGGTGGGGACGCGCCGCCTGAGTGGCACGGGCGGAGCGGTTCCTCACTTTTTCGGCGGCGGTCTTTCGTGCTGGATGTGTTTTGCGTGGCTATTTGTTATCCATAATTTTTGTCGATTTGTATTGCATTAAATTAAATAATTAAAGTTTAGCAGTTGGTTAGGTTAACATTTTGTTTCTTTTAAAAAAATCTTCCTCACTTCTGGTTTATAATAATATATATATACATATATATATATATATATATATATATATATATATTTTGATATATATATATATTTATATATATATATATATATATATATAAGAATTGCTCGTTTAAATTTTAAATTAGGTTAAAAGTTTAAATTAGATTAAATATCTAATTATTATTAACAAAAAAAAAACAATATTGTTTCAGGTCCAATTGCAGATCCTCCGACTATTTTTATTTTATTTTCAGAGCTTTACATGTTTCAATTGAACTGAATATAAATTCCAACACAGAGACCAAATATCCACTATAAAGTGACACTGATAGAGCGAGCGGTGTGATAGTATTATGTGGTAACAATAAACTTGAATATTTACTATACATGTTATATATAAAAGAAACATTGAGAAAGTGCAACAAGGTGCCAATGATAAGGGCTAGCTTAGTAGTAAGCCACATTACTACTATGACTACATTTTAACTACATACATGCATTCTGAATCTACAAGATTTAATAATACAATATTTTAAAATGGACAACCATGCGTTGCGCGCGTTCGTTTGTTGCAGCGCGTAATGAAACGCGCGTGAATCCAAACGATATTACTACGAGCGCACAGAAACGCCGCATCTGCAACCGCCCGCGCCGCCCGCGCCGCCCGCGCCGCCCGCGCCGCCCGCGCCGCCCGCGCCGCCCGCGCCGCCCGCGCCGCCCGCGCCGCCCGCGCCGCCCGCGCCGCCCGCGCCGCCCGCGCCGCCCGCGCCGCCCGCGCCGCCCGCGCCGCCCGCGTCGCGTGTGCCATCCCCGGGCGGGCCGCGGCACCCGCGCCCCGCCGCGAATTGCTCACTTTGCCGCACAAATCAGCTCCATCCTCCACTTCGGATCCTTTATTTCGTATTCCACGCCAAGATTGCCACCGCGTCAGCTACTTTTGTGTTATTTGGGAAAAGAATTGATGAAAAAGCTTGTGATTTCAACGAGTTCTCTCAACCGTTCCTGCTCATTCGCAAGAACGTTTTGGCGAAATGATAAACTTAAAAGATATTGTTACAATTTATTTCTCAAATACATTTCTAGAAAATTGAACAGTTATAAAATAACATCTCGAGTTACACACACCACTTATAAACGCTCACTGCGTCGTTCCCCTGAGCAATGGCGGTGCACTCCGCGCAGCCACTCTCGTGCGGCGGCGCCCTATATACTGACATACGTATTCTTCAATAAACTACTCTATACTATTTCCTTTCTCGAAACCCATCAACCGTTGGACGAGAGTTACGTGTTGAGGCCCGATTAGTAACTAATTGTTATGTGTAGAGATATCCACCGGGATTCTTTTTTTAAATTCTTTCGGTCACGGGATACACAAATTCAAGCGTGTGAAGCCGCAGACAAGGAGCTAGTCATAGACGCAGGACAGCTCAGCGCCCGGATTTCATGTATCTTGCTGATTCTAGCGCGGGTGAATGTGGAATATTTCAGATTCAGTGCTAAGGTGCGCAATTATTTAAAAAAAAAACGAGTTAACACGTAAAAAAGTACTTGAGACAAAATTAGCTCTGCCATAAACCAAAACTAGTTTATATAAGAATATAAAAATTGTAGCTCAAGTTTCAAAAAGAAAAAGCACGTCTCTTTGAGTCTGGGTTGATGATTAAGGTCCAGCACGTGCGGGTCGGGCCGACGAAAGTCGCGGGTTCATTTCCCCGGGGCCGCCGGCTGCGCCGCTGCGCAGCACCACGAATATACGCTTTATTATTTAAATCCCTCACAAATGGATTCACATCCATAAACCACCACTGCGCTTGAAAGGTCAATAAAGGAAAGCACGAAATATATGGATTAGTCGACGATTCATTTAGGTAATGCGAACCGCTGAACGACGAAGCCTCACGAGCGCCGGCCTAATTTGTAGCAGCGAATATATTGTGACTTGCATCGTGGCTGCAAAAACTGGGCCAATTTCTTTCCATTTGATACCGCTTCGCTGCAGTAGGAGCCGAGTATTGTATTTTTATACGGCTGCCTTGGCTGATTGAGTTGACTCTTCGTGGATTGCATTTATTGCATAAATTCAATTCGAATTTGGTTTCATAACTTAACTTTTTTACTAGTGCTATAGTGACAAAACTTTCTCTTTAAAAACTCGATATAAGTCTGTGCGTTTGTGTGGAGACACGACGCGGCGGCACGCCCAGCCACAAGCTAATGATGAAAGCTTTCAAATTGGTTCATAAATCGTTCTGGCTTTTAATAGTAGAGAACTATTTGTTTAAAGGTTCGGGGCCACAGCGGCTTCACCTCGCCGCACCGCACTAGGCATTACTTTGACGAAGCTTTTGCTCTCGAATGGCGTGCCTGCCTACTCTTACCGCGTAGGTGTGTTACTGACTTAACCCATTAGTACTGCGTTCGTTAATTGTATTACCTATTATTGCCTACTCGTAGGTTACCTTGACATTTCAACGCCGAGCTAAACGCAAATAGCGAAAAATTATTTCCATTACCTAAAATTAACAGCGCTTTAACCAGTTTGGAATATTTGAGGCTAAATAAGTGTTCGTAACAATATGAGGACGTAAGTCATTCCGCTGGCTGTCAGCACACCTGGGCGAGCGCGATCGCTATTCGATTTATCATCGACTGGACCTGCAGCCTGACTAGGAACTGCTGTCGTTAGCGAAATTATTATTACTATTACCCGGTCAGCGATGAAACTATATTAATTCATAAGGTATGCTGTTTACAATATGTTTGCTAGATTTGCCGCTAGATTATAGTTACAAGATGGAGTATTGTGTGGGTGGTAAGCCGGTGGCGGACTGCCCATCCTCCATTAAATTGCTCTTAGCCGGTACTAAGATTCTATTGGCAATTGAACCTTATACTCGTACAAATGCATATTGTGAAAGTGAAAGCTATGAAATAAACGGTAACTACTTTCTATACTCATCGTTTTCGACAATAAATTGCGGCGGACTTATTTCTAATTCACATCACACTCAATGGTCTCAAACTATTCACAATATAGTTTAATAAAAAGATTTATTCAATTTTTTTTTTAGAAATGGTTTTTTGCTTTTTTGCCTGCAAAAAATTAAAAAAGTATTTTACACCGAGGTCTTAAGTTTCTACAGAAGTATGATAGTCTATCTAAGCTTCCGAACTTATTGTGAAGCTTGAAGCATTCCACAACCATAAACCATAAGTTCCGTGAGCTGTAGAGCATTGGAACCGGTTCACATCCCATTCCGGCTGGATCGGGCGAGGCTTATCCACCAAAGTCCAATTTGAGTGGAACAGGGCGGGCGGGCCCGCGGGCGCGTGGCGCAGGAACTTTATTTCGATATCACTTAGAGCGCGTGCCGGCCGCGAGCGCGCTGTAATGGCGGCTTCAATTTGGATTATCTGGGCGGCTTCCTTTACGGCCGGGGAAGGCGCTGCATTCCGATATCGGGACCCTTTACAGCCCACGACCCGAGGGGAATGCGTGGCGACTGACAAAGCTTCAAGGTCAAAAGGAAAACTTCTATTCAGCGTTTACATTGCCAAATAATTGAGTGTTACTAAAAGAAAAACGCAAAGCTTATAAATAACTACTTTTGCATTGATCATGTTCACAATGATCAATGGTGTTGAAATCTTACACGCAGCATTATTATTTTCTCGTCGTAAGATGTAAATTATTTTATCCAGGTAATATAGGCCTGCGGGCTCTTGCGTAATATGAAATATGGCGCGAGGGCAAAGTGCTTTGTGAATAAATTAAGCATGTTTAGAAGGCAACGGCGTCATGGCTGCCTCGCCGCCCGAAATGCGGGCCGTTACACCTCTCAGCCTGAGGAAGCGTAGCCCCGGTGATGGAGCTATCCAAATAAACTTAACTTGAACTTTTTGAGTATATATTTCCTTCAGTTTGCAAATGGATTTTAAATCTTTGTGACAGTGACAAATTGACATTGACATTGACAAATGACAAACCCTTATATACTTGCTTCTTAAAGAACTTGATATTCGTCAACATGTTCGTACACTGAGTTTCAACTTCAAAAAATTACTGTGAGAGACTAATTCTCTATTTAAAAGGTACACGCTACGTATAATGGGCATCGTGTATTGTAAGTGGGTCCTAGCCTCAAAGGCGCACATCTTATAAATAAATAGGATACCCCGGCGGAGCGGAAGCCACAATTAATCAACGCAGCGTGCTGCCGCGGCCAATCTATTGAACACTGCAGCGTGCCGGCAGCCAGGGTATTGCCGGAGCCGAGCGCGGATAAAGCTACTTTCATTTGTAATGTAGTGTTATGTTCTCTCTCTCTCTCGATAAAAGAAACGAAAAAAATATTGTGAAGTTGAAATAGATATGATCGAGAAAGTTTTGTGCGGAAACTATTAATTGTAGCAGTATGTAACTTTACTACTAAATATTGCAAAAGAGAGACTAGCAAAGCACGGACCGACTAGCGAACTTTGAAAGCTAGATTCTGGAGTAGCAGGGAAGACATCTTTATTTTATCAAAAGGCCCACTCGTTGCTCCCACAGAACTCCTCTGAAGAGTTCTTTACAAATGACTTTTACGTTGAGGGTGGCTTACACCGTACATCATGTACTGAATACGAGTACAACACGAAAGCGGTAATCAGATGGAGTGAGTTGTGATGCAGCCAGCGCCGCGAGCTCGACTTTGCGACTTTTTTTACAATATTTATTACAAGCTGGTGACATCTCCAGCAGCATCGCGTACTTCGTTCTTTTGATATTAAGTTATCACAAATTCAAACATTGTATGTATATTTCTATTTTTGTTGAGGGTTGCCGTTGAGGGTCATACGTATTTCCCTGTCTTTATTTGTAGCCACAATATTTGTAGCAAAATAAATCATTTGTATATTTGCACAAAACGAACTAAGTAATTGCGAGCCAACTCCACACCGATGTTACGATTAACTGCACTCACGCGTGGAATGGAGTTTGAAGTGTTTGCGCATCAAACGATGGAATGGAAATTATTAGTTAACACAAAATATTATATGAAGGGTTATCAAATTGATAATATCAATAATAAACCCTATGATTGGGTTCGTGCAAAAGCGTTTCACTTTTTTATAATGGATGTTTTTCCTTTTCATACTTTTAGAATCTCATATGTTTGTACTTTACTTCAATGAAACTTTAGTAAGCAGTAATTGTAAAAAGGTGAGGAGTATGTGTCACCGTCACAAGTACCAAGAAAAACGCGTGCACGTGTGAGTGCGGGCGCACACTGCGTCGGATATTCTCTCGCTATGTTTATTACTGTGGGAGTTGTTGGCAGCGTAATAAGGCGGCTTTCGGGGCGTAAATCATCACGTGAACGGTAACGCGCCGAGTAAATCACCGGGTAACGAGCCGCCGCCGCCACCGCCCGCCGCCGCCGCCCGCCCGCGCGGAGGCAGCGGGGCAGCTGGATGTGATGACACTGACATAGTTCACAATGGAAAATATCAAATGTCATAAATTAAGTTAAATAAACTTTTTTTTGATTGTGTTCTGATTCTAATTTCGAAACCACCACCAACATAACCAAAAAATTATGGCGCTGGTAATAAAAACAAATGTGCAGGAAAAGATAAGGGTGCGAACAACGACTAACCTTGTTTGCTGGCTTTGGGAAGTCACTGCGCGCCGTTCGTCTCGCTCCACGTGTTGGTTCTCGATCTGTACTGTTTTTCATGTTTCCTATATTTTATTTTATTTTTTTAATGACTTATATATGTATACATTATATTTTCACATCAATACCCGCAAAATCAACGGTTTGCAGTCAAAATCAGAAACGGAACTGCGAATGGAATAACTAATGTGCACTATTGTGCTTATTTGAATAAAGATTAATCATTTCATATTCATTTTATTTCTTTGGCTTATTGGGTTGAAAAGATTTGAACTTTGAAGTTTGAATGGGATACTTCAATATTTGAATACCGTAAAAAAATTGGTATCGATACTTCTGTCAAACGAAGATACCGGTAAAAAATTACCAGTATGCTTGGTATCGTTACCTGGGTGGCATTTTTACCGGTACATTAGCTAACCGCTCCACGCTCAAAGCACAATATGTAACGAAAAAGTAGCGGTTTTAATACGCCATATCGAATGCCAGTTGATCGGTGACAATTAACCGAAAACCCAATATATCGACATGCCATTTGATCGAAATTTCAATAAATCTATTTTCAATAGATCGCTGTGAGATTAAATCGTTTATTTTTACTTTTTTTTATTTTATTTTCAAGTGCTAATTGCTGCACTGAAGCTAAATTAAATATTTATAAAATTTTATAAAATACAGTGAAAAATTAAACGCCCACCCGACCCAGCCAGGAATCGAACCTGGGTCTTCCGCAATCCAGTCGGCTGCACTGACCGCTATGCTACCGGGAAGACTGACGTAAGCGCTGAATTTTGTCACTGCTATTTACTGTTTTTGAGTGCTTTTTAGCGGCACGAGCGCCATCTATCCAACCGATGGCCATGCAGATTCATCTTTGCAGTTGAAATACCACAAATTTGACAACACAACGCTATAGTAAATTTTTAATTTTTTTTATTATATTTTTTATTTTTTATTTTCAAGTGCTAATTGCTGCACTGAAGCTAAATTAAATATTTATAAAATACAGTGAAAAAAAAATTTGAAAAAAAATAGTTTTTCAATAGATCGCAGTGTCATTAGATCATAGTTACAATAAATCGTTTATAGAGTATATAGAGTTATAGAGTTATAAATGTATTTGTTAGGTCATAAATGTTACAGAATGTTACAGTAGAATGTTACAGAAATGTTAAGTGTTTGTGAGTCGTATGCTGCTGAGCGTGGGCTCACGTACAATGTCAAAAAGTCATAATACATGGTCTTTGAACCCGGTGGTATATGTCCCGATAACACTACTAATATTACCCTAAAAGGCTTGAACATCAAACGTGTGATGATATTTAAATATCGGGGGCATGTGAGCGAAGGGTTCTAGCGGTTAGAGGGAGTATGTTGGCTCGCAGATTTTCTCGCTGTACGGAAGATGTGAAAATGACGCTATTATCTGTGGGTCAAACATATCAAAAATCTTACGAACCTTACGAGACCTTACGAATCCAGTACAACAATGTCTTTAGGATGATGTTGGGTCTACTGCGTTTTTGCAGTGCATCCGGGATGTTTGCGAAGTATAAAACTGACAAAAAATGACTTTAAAGCCATCATTCGTAAAAAACTGCCTCTCTGATCAGCAGTGAGGCGAGGAACAGTTCCAACAGCATTCTAAAGACATTAGCGGATCGCTTCACATCACCGCTCTGGTGGTCCTTTGTGCGAAGAGTGACAATCACTTACCCTTTCTCGTGATGGTCACTCTTAGCACAATAGAAATAAGTACATGTATACCCTATATAATATAATCCTAACAATATTGTTATGTCTTACTACCTCATATGGAAGAAAAATCTGAAATAAACGTTATTTAATTTAATTTATTTTTTATAATAGAATATAATCACAAATTAAAGGCTACACTCGTATTCTTTAAAGCGTCTCCCGGCCTCTACATTGCAAAATCAAGTCATCACTACAAATGATGGGTATTGGCTTAATCACCACGCTTGCCAAATGCGGGTTGGTGGTCACAAACCCAGGCTATCATCGAAAAAATCCGAAAGAAACTTTGCCCGACCTGGCAATTGAACCCGGGTCCTTCGGGTATCGGGCCGAGCGCTATGCCACTAGGCCACCGAGGCGTATTAATATTTAAAGAAAATTATAGGTAACATTTTAAACGTGTACCGCAGCCGTTCACTATGTAAGTGGTCCCGCCGCCGCCGCCGCCGGCGCGCCTGTGTCCGCTGCGTCAAGGTGGAATCACTTTTAATGGCTCATTATTTTTGAGAAAATGAAATAACACTTCATCTTCGTGACAGGCAAGTGTGTTGCTAAGTGAAATAAAGGACAAAGACGTTGATTCATGATCATACTTACGCGGTACTGATATTAGGTAATAAGTTCTAACTTTGTTTTCCTTT
Organism: Eudonia truncicolella; assembly: GCA_949315975.1. Lineage (NCBI taxonomy): Eukaryota > Metazoa > Arthropoda > Insecta > Lepidoptera > Crambidae > Eudonia > Eudonia truncicolella. Next base: position 153,463 of record OX438841.1, read on the forward strand.
TTACATAAGCATAATTTTCTCGTTAAGATAAGATAAGATAAGATAAGATAAATTTGTATTGCCATAGCACTGGTCATCTCAAAATATATTTTGAACTCGCTTCCATAAACTATTTTTAATCGGGTGCGTTCCGTTTCACCTCTGAGCTTACAGTACCTTTTGCAGTGACGTTTCATAGACTGTCCCATGTGATCCCAGTGTAATTTAAGAATCTGCGTTGAGGAACATTGTTGGTAAGGTCCTCTCATTCCTGCTCCGCTTTTGATCCTCTCCACAGAGAAGTTCCCTAAGGCAATACCACTCTGGGGTTGCTGTCCTTGGTCTCGCAGCAATCGACCTCACCAAACAAACTCCAAACAAATTTCAGCCGAAAGACTTGTGCCTCCACGGTTGCCATGGCAGCCGCGTTGCTCGTTCCGTGTTTCCCACGGCTCGGGGATAACCCAAATGGGACCCAACTGAAATAAGCGCAAACAATGCAATGACATGCCTGGCTCGCCCGGGATCACAGAGCGGGCACGAGCGGACACGACGCTCCGGACGCTCGCTCGGTCCGCTTCAGAGTATGAGGCGGCGATGCTGTACTGTAAACCGAAATTAGAAAACTAACTTACACTTAGGTACATAAACATCAATAGAAAATGATTCAGATTTCATAAAAAATTTAAACAATTACTTGTTACAAAATCATACTATCCAATAAACGAGTTTTTACATGACAAATCATTGTTAGTAGATATTCAATGGACCATCACTACCGAGTAAAAACACTTGGTAATTCTGGAAGATTATAATTTAAGGTAAACCGCTTGTGAAATGATTATGTGACATTGGTATAAGGAAAATAAGATGTTGGAAATAATGTAATTTGTAAATCATTTGTAATCCTTAAAGCGATAAGGTTTCTGAAAATAGTCTTTAATCTCAAAGCGCTTCTAGGAAATGTAATTGAAGGCTTACAAGTACCCCGCTCGTTACAAACGCGCCATTCAATTTATGTGCGAATTTATTCTATTTTAAATAGTGTTATCTACTACGAGATTAGATCTGAGTTTATTTTTCTACAGCAGGTATTTTACTCCGGTAAGGAAGCATTAACTTTGCCATGTCTTTAAGCAGAAACCTAAAAGTTACATAATTAAAAAAAATCGTCAATATGCCATCGGCTCGAAGTCTACTCTGGGCGGGAGACCTTGTGCTGAGAAGAACCGGCAAGAAACTTGGCAAGTGTCAAGCTCTTTTCTCCCTTACAGCGTCAAAATTATTGCAAAATGCCCTATCATAAAAGGACACTTCCCAACACAAATAAAAATACAAAATATTAAGGAAAAAAAAAGAGAAAGAATAATAATATCTAAGTTTGCAAAGAATGACGAGTCAAAATGGGCGTAAGTCCAACAGGGTTAGCTTTGCTTTCAAAAGAAAGCTTAATAATAATACATACAATAATACTATGAAAATAAGAGTCAAAGTCACCGGAGAATTGAGATATTGGTAATCGAAAAATCTCTAATATTTCGACGATTATTCAACGTTTTTTAAGTAAAAAAATGTAATATTGTTAATACATGCAGATAAAATATATGCTTTCGTTTATCGACTTATTCACGTCGCGAACCATTAGCCAGGTAGTCACAAAATACATTCAGGGTGTACGTACGTACGTACGTACGTACGTACGAAATCTTAATTTTTCGCTATCAGTTCTTTTTGACCCCTGCTAACGTTTTTGGACTACCGTGTGCATGTCATTGGATTGGATTGCTTGTTGATATTAATAATTGTGGTGGAAGAACGTCGTTGTGTTATGTGTCCACGATCTGTCTATCGACAAAGGCGACACGTATTGGAGGAAAACATTCCTGAGCATCGACCTGAATTGGCAGCATATATACGGAAACATGCTTTGGTACAAGTAAGTACAAATCTAGATTATTTTATTTTATTATGTAACGGTAGGAGTAGATCGTGAACCTGATGGTTAGTGCCATGATTGCCCATGGACACGTGTGGTGCTAAACAGTAACTAAGTATTAACTGTCTGGTACTGCCCTGTGCCCGCCACACCGAAACCAGAGTTGTTAAGTATCATATACGCAGTAATTACACTAGCTGCAGTTCCCTTTCCCCGAAATAAAAGTGCTACGCACTTTTATATAACTGTGACACTGCGGTGGTACCCACCTAGACGGCCCAGTACAGGAACTTACCACCTGGTAGAAATGATAATGACCTGCTTGCGATGCATATTTCTGTTTTTTTTAAGTAATATAATACAAGCAAGATGATTCACTATTATTATTTCTTGTGGGGACGTCGCCAGCCGAACGGACGATCCACCCGCGCTGTCTGCGGGCCACTTCATCCTTTTCCTCGTTTCTCCCCTTTGAGGGAGTTAAGGTTTATCCAGCTTTCACGGCGCCCCGTCGAATCTTTTGGTCCCTTTGGTAAATCTCGCTATCTGTTCCACCTTCAGATCCTTAAGATCTTCTATGTCTAATGTGTCCGACCCCCAGAGCTCCCATCTTATCAATGAGTACATCGGGCACTCAGCTAGTGGGTGGAGGCTGGTCTCCTCTGTTTCCGTGCATTGCGGGCACATGGGGTCGGTTTTCACTCCTATCACTGAAAGATGATTCACTAAGGGCTGTAACTGTTAAGTTTTTAATATGTACCTGCAGTCGGTAATAAATATCTTCTTCTTTTCAGGTGGAGTTTGATAACGTGCATTCGGTACGCCACAGATGCTGGCAGCAAGCAATCAATACTATTAGAAGAAATGAAGTACAGCCCCAGGAAGTGCAGCCTCAAAGGGAACAAACAATTCATGTTCAAGAGTATATGAGAGCTCCAAATAGGGCAGATCGCTGCATTTTTAATAATTGTCACAATCAGAGCCGTTGCAGGATTCCTTGGACAATCACAATACATTTGTTATGTGAACACCATTTGTATATCCCCGGAGATGCCAGAGCATGTCGGGAACATTTGGAATCTAATGAATGGAATGAACTAATTAATCATTGTGACGTGTCGCACGAGTAATGCAGCTCATTTTACCGATGTCTGTAATATTTTTCAAAAAGTTGTAACTCGTGGAACTATATTTAATTTTTTGGTTTTTTTTTAATACTTAGCACTGCAAATTACTCCACACCACCTGATGTTAAGTGGAAATGGACTCCAGACGCGAAGACAACTGGTGCAGCGTGAAAACAACGCAGCATCAGTCAACTTCACTCTGCCGGCTCACAAGGTGCTTCTTCACGCCTCGTTTGAAGGACCCCACATCATGGGAAAGAGGGAAAACGTGTGCTGGTAGACTATTCCATCTTTTGGAGGTGCGACAAAGAAACGAGTCACCAAATTTATTTGTGCGCGATGGGATATGTGTGACAGTGAAGCGATGACTCCGGAGAGCAGCACGTGTACTCCTATGGAGAAAGGGAGAAGGTTGGATAAGGTCAAAGAGTTCTTCAGAGCACTCGCCGTTCCACTACACTTGAAAAAAAACATGCCAACCCAGGGGACATTGATAGTATTATTATTGAATATATAATAACTATATCATGTTACAAAAACACAAATGTTGAAAAAATTTCCACGAGCAGGATTTGAACCTGCACCCTTCTGACATACCGGGTCAGGTGCTCTTCCAATTGAGCTATCGTGGTTCTAACCAGCCCGCCGAAATTATTCAACACTATTTACTTTTTACTTTGAAAGCCAAAGGCACCCATTCAATGTCAACAACTACCGTCATTAACACCCGATTATTACTTCTTACTAGTATTAGGGAACCGCCGCGTATGGCTGTGCTTCGCATGTACGCGCTTGCTCTTTGAAAATTGTTAACATGGAATGACATGTCATGACTTCTGAGCCAATGCTCAGTTATACAATATATATGAATAGTCTGACTTTTTGCAAATAGTTCTAATTCTAACTCCTTGCCAGCCAAACCCTGGATGTTCTGATGGACAATATTAATGAATGTGGACTTGGCTTTTGTCTTAGACCTCAGTTTAAACCAGAGGTTGTTCTCTTATTACTAGTTGTAAAAGTTTCATTAGTTGAACTACTAATGGTTATGTTGTTATGTATGGACTGAGAACTGTATCCTGTAAATTATAAGTTAACAAATTAGCTATTTGAGACCTAGACTTCTTAGAAAGATACATAGTTTTTGAAGTCAAACTAAAATTATAATAAATTTATTAATTACAAAAACACAAATGTTGAGAAAATATCCACGAGCAGGATTTGAACCAACACCCTTCGGACATACCGGGTCAGGTGCTCTTCCAATTGAGCTATCGTGGTTCTAACCAGCCCGCCGAAATTATTCAACACTATTTACATCACGACCAGCATTGTACTTGCACATATCAATCAATTTTGTGGCTGATCGAATATGTACCTCAACCTGTTTTTTGAAGTTGAGTATTTTTTATTAATTATGTCAAGTATGTTGAATATCAGTCTGTAATTGCTTAGTGTCCCGGTCATACATTTGCCTACTTTCTATCAATTTACTATTATATATATGTGTATAGAATCAATTACGCTTATACGTTCCTTACGAAGAGCAATGTTTTTGAAAAACAGTTGTTTTTCTTAATCAATTTCTGAATTTTTCTTATAAATCTATTTATTTTTACATACTTCTTGATTTTTTCCTTCCTTAAACTATTTGGTTTAAGGTTGTTATGCGGAAGTTGCTGTACAGACAGATATCCTACCAGGAGATGCTATTAGCTCAACAAAAAATGAATGAGTCTGATCCACTTCAAGCTGTTTCTGCGACTCAACAAGTTGAGAATTCTGATGGTTGGCCGCACTGAGGTCCCTTTCCAACTCAGTGATGCGGTCTAGTGCCCTTCCATAGGTGTTGTATTGCTGCTCAAAGTGGGAGATCACATCTTGAAGTTGGTCACGCTGGTGAAGCACATACTGGTATTGAAAGTGTAGTTGGCCTAATTTATTTTTGAGCTGTGAGTTTTTTAGGGACTTGCAATGAGATCATGCCACACTCAAGCTACTCTAACGCAACATAAATATTGTTTGTAGCCTGTAGGACATTGCTAACAAAGGCTATCATATCAGCGCTAAGATATTAAAGTATAATGATTAATCCAAATAAACAAAATATGGATTTTTTACTATAACCAGGCTGTTTTGTCATCTAAATATTCTTTGACTGTATAATAACCTTTCAAGTAATGAAGATTTTACATGATTTTTAAACTTATCTAATGGTAAATCTTGTACAGGACTAGGTATTTTATTATAGTAGTGTATACCTTGCCCCAAGAAAGAGTCAAGAACCTTTTGCAGCCTCAACAGTGGCATTACAAGTTTTTTTCTTATTACTAGTATTGAAATTGTGTACGTCACCTTGTTTAGTAAATGAGTTGACATTGCAACGCACAAAGACTATGCAATTATAAATAAACTGAGATGCAACTGAAATCGAACACCAATTTCTTTAAAAATATTTCTTAGAGTAGTTCGGTTACCTAGTCTATAAGTCATAAGCGTGTAGCTGCTGACACTGATTTAACACAGGCTCCTACTTATCACCTCAATATTATTTATTTTTCCAAGCGCTCCCAGAAACGTATAGGACGGTAAAAAGCTCCACATCCTTCCATCTCGGATGCTTTCAATTTCCAACAATAACAGTCGTAATGTATGGAAATATACAAATTCGATATCGCGAACAATCGTCCCTAACACGGCTCTGCAAGCCAGCTGTCTGCAAATCCAGTCCGTCGCACTCGCCGTAAGTACACCGGCTAAGGTGGGATTTGGGCGCGGCGGCGGCGGGCTTCGGGCTCACTTTGTAAAAATGAAGAGCTTTTGCGTGAGTGAGCGTGGAAGCGGGCAGTTGTAATGGAGCAGATTCACCGGAGCAGGCGTGGAAACATGCTCTTGTGATTTTTATTATTCGCTTGTTTTACAATGCGCACGTTCAGCATGGCTCCTCATGCGCCCGTTTGATTTGACATAACCAGTGAATGCAAAAAAGATATGCGTAGGCAAAGTATAGGTACAAATGGTTAGAGATTTGCTTTAATATAAATAATTTTGAAGCAGATGTCGTTGCAGTTGCAGGCGACGAGGCGGCTCCGTCTGTGGCCGCCCGCCCGCGTCGCGCGTCCCGTCGCACCTTCCTCGTTCCACTTTTATGAATTTTATAAGCATTAGAACCTCTTTCAGCAGCACACTTCACTGGCACAAAAACGGAAGTAAGGGCTCTTTTATATAACAACTCAAACTTTATCGCCGCGGTGGAATTGTTTTTGCTCTTAAATATAATGTTTGTTGTTGATGTGCCTATTACAATAAATAAATAAATAAGGAAAGAGAAGAGAGAGAGAAAAGAGGACCTTAATTTGCAGACTCGGCATGCTGTGTTCGAGGCTACAATAGTTAAACATATGCTACGATTGCAATAGGTAAACATAATTATACTAATACAGTACCTACCTACTCTAAAAATTAAGAATTTACGAATTACTTCTACAATACTTTTGAATCCCTAAAAATGCGTCTGTAGTTATAATATTAAGTTGGTCAAAGTCCGTGATGGCACACTCCAGGTCCCACGAGTCGGGACAGTTGGTAGTCTGGGCAATAAATGTGTGTCTTTAATGTAGATGTTGTGATTTCCCCTCCAGGCCAGTTTCTCTGAACAGATAACAGGATAATTTGCAAAAGAAAAGCTGAACGATAATTTCGCCCACGAGAAAACAACGAACACTAAACACCAAATGTGGGAAGAGATAGCTAATTGAACCATATTAACATGGCGGCAAGGGCGTGTCTGGCTCGTACACGCGTCCATAATAATGTGAGCCTGAATTGGAGTTCGGTTCCACATTGTTTTGCCGCGTAATGCTAGTTACGGTTACAATGCCTGGGCGCCGGGGCAGCGCACCGGGGCGCCGCCGGGGCCGCGTTCCGGGCGTGCACGCGCTCTACTTACATTAAAATTGAGTGTAAATTTACGCAACAGGAATGCAACATCGAGCGGCTTCCGCTGCGAGGAATCATGACCGCCACATTGTAATGGCTAACAAAGGAACAACTTCCATACATATATTTTGCAGCAGATTCGCCATTTCGCTTTTTCAATTTTATTTTAGAACTTTGACTTGTGATTTCGTTATAGTTCTATGGTTAGTTCCAGACATGGAAAATATTGATATAGATTTAAAGTCATCATCTGATTCCACATAGTAATTTGTAATGTACACAGGTAGCGTAACGTGTAAATCGAATTTGTTGGTTAGAGAATGGTAACAAAAACTGATAACTCAGAATATTTTACAAAAAAAAATGTAATTGAGTGTTAGAGACAGTAGTAGGTAAGCACGTGTACCCGGGCCGCCCTGGAGCCCAGGAGCCCCGGGCACGCGTGATAAACCGCGCGAGTGGTTCCTAATGTAATGATTTATAAGCCGTCAGCGCCGCACACGTCGCCGCACTGACACGTTATCGCTAAGTCGATTAAGACTAACCCCCCTTTCTCCCCCCCTCTCCTTGGCCAGGCTGCCAGACGAGGTCAGTCACTGTTATTTAGGTATAATAATTATGTCCGTTCTAAGAGCCCTCCTGCTATTTTGGAGGCTGACAATTAACTCATGTGGTAACATGTCGGGATTGTATAGTGAGTTTCTGAGTTATTGCTTCATTCGTATACGTAACTGCAGGCTTTTTAAAAAACGTAACTAGTCCTCTGGGTTTTCCTTCTCTTTCAAAACATACTGAACATTGAAGTGTCTTTGGAACACCATTTGTACGAGACGTAAATTGTGTTTCTATGTATTCTGGTTCAAATCACGCTGATGAGTTTATTTCAAACTTTACCGACCTGTAATATTACAATTTTAGTATATTTCTGTGTAAGTTAGAGTTGTCAGGTTTCTCTAGATCTGCGCCACACTCTGTCAGCCACTCCCTAACTCACCAGTTGCCATTGCTCCCACCAGTTCCACCCAACTTTTGTAAAATCATTTTCCTGCTGAAAAGTTTTAGTTTAAGCCCGGCCGCCGGCGAGCTCCCGCGTACTAATCAATCGTAACAAAGGTCCGCCGCACCCTAATTAACATAAAGGTGTGTGCAACTCCAAGCGGCCCAGCGGTGTGACTCGTTTTAACCGCTAAGCCCAATTTAATGATGCGCGCCAGCCGCAACGGGGAGTTCACTAACTCGCCGCAACTAAAATTATTAATAGGTTCATAACATGTTCAGAATATAAATGACATAACATGTGGTCTCTGCATAACACCATGTTTTTCGTTATGTGTACAGTTTTTGTATTTATGTTAGCTTTATTTTTTTATAAATTGCACAGCAAGTGACTCCACTCCACCTGATGTTAACTGGAAATGGAGTTCCGACGCGAAACGGTGAACTCTGGTGCAGCGTTGAAATATCGCAGCAACCGTTCACCCTAACCCTGCCGACCCACGAGGTGATTCTTCACGCCTCGTTTGAGGGACCCCATGTCAAAGGACGAAGGGAAAATCTGTGTTAGTAGACTATTCCATTTTTTGATTAGGCTGACAAGAGAAATCACCAAATTTCTTTTTGCGCGATGGAATGTTTCAAACTGTACAGCAGTGTGACTCAGGAGAGCAGCACGCGTACTCCTATGGGGGAAAGATGAAGATGGGATGAAGTCAAAGAGCTCTTCAGAACACTCTCCATATAAACGCTAAAAGACGCTGAGTGAAGCTATATTTCTTCGCTATGTTACAGGGGTTGGAGAGTATTAGTGACTTCTGCATTGCCGATAAAACGGATCGCTCGAAGCTCCAATACGTCCGAGGCATCGAGGAGGTGTGACTTTGCGGAGCAATACCCCGCGCGAGACCGAACCTGTACCTTGTACAAACGACACCACTGATCAGGCTTGAAGAATCGCTGCACCCCGTTCAGAACACCGAGTGTACGTGAAGCTGTTGTAATTACGGCTCCGATGCAGTCTGGTTCAGATCGCAGCGATTCTTCGTGCCGAGCATGTTGGTTGGCACTGCTCTGCCGGCCGGGTGATGTAGTGATGAGGTGTTTATGTTTATTTGGTGATTATGAATGTATTTAAATTTTAGGTGTTATTTATAAATTGTTGTCAATTGTATCTCAAGTTATGTAACAATTTCACATACTTTTTAATAATTATGCTACTAAAATTATTATTTATTAATTAAAATATTAATTTTTATTTTATTTTTAAGATTACTATTTATTATTACTTTGTGAATAACGTTGTTGGTTACAATATTAGTAAAGCTAATATTTTAAGCTGTAGTAGAAGACATTTTTGTAATTGTTTGTTATTCCAAATGAATAAAAACAAAATAGCACATTGGGATATTAAGGAATAACCCACGCGCTGGCGAAAGGTAACAGTTACTTTATATATATTTTTAATTATATTACCAATAACAATTATTTAAAACATCGGGTGTTTGTTTGCTTGCGGCAGCCCTGCCTGCAGCCCACGACAGCCGCAGCGGGCGCCGAACCACTAAAATCACAATAAAATATTCCAATAAAAGCGAACAACATGTATGGCCTCTGGCTTCAGTGTCGCGCCAGCCGCAACGAGGCCATAAACACCGCGCGCGCCCCGCGCTCACAACCACTACCCAATCAAATGAAACATGTACAACCAATAAAAAAGTTTGGAACAACTTCCTTCCTTCCCGATATTTGATTTTACTGCCCGTGTGTGTCTTTTCCTTGGGATTGCGATATTCAGATCCATGACTGTTAAGCTCAATCTACCTCGTTACGACTTAGGTTGAGTTTTAAGACGATATGCCTAGGAAACTTATACCCAATTACTTTCATTTATTATGGATCGTGAAAGTGTCCCGCAGACCCAATGTGGTACATAACAAAATATATTCAACAATTGTATGATTTTGTGAACAGTGCAATGAACCTGTTAAATATGTAAACATAAACGTAAGTTAAACGAAGCTACAATAAAGCGGACTATGGACGCGTCTTTATAAACACTGGCGTAAATGGAGTGGCTACGTTTCGAAGGGAGAATAACATCACGCCCAATAAATCCATCACGAGTATTGCCGCCGCGCGCCGCGCCGCTCAGCGCAAAAATATAATGTATAAAGCTTAATAATGTGTTCGCAAAAGCGCCAGAGAGTGCTGCGGGCGCGGGCGCGGGCGCGGGCGCGGGCGCGGGCGCGGGCGCGGGCGCGGGCGCGGGCGCGGGCGCGGGCGACGACGGGCGAACGAATTATACGCGAAATTAGCGGCGCGGCACCGCAGCTCCGCGGCCACAGAACCCTTTAGTGGAGCGGAAATACATTTTTCAAACATTTTCTTAAGCATGATTTCTAATGCGACGAGTCTGCTCTTAAAGCAAGATGTACACGAGTCTTGGCTAAGTTATGACTCGAAAGGAACTGGCAGCCGCCGCGGCGCGGTCCGTAGAGTACTTTACAAAATCAACTAAGTCTATGCTTGTTTACTTAAATAGCATAAGGATAATTATACTAAAATCCGAGCTGGTGGTAGATTCAGTGGTTTAGTCTAAACAATTTTTTTTTAGTTTTTGATTTATAGTTTTGACGTCAATAAGTGCCTGTGAAGGCTTATGTTGAATAAATGATTTGACTTTGACTTTGACTTTGACTAAAAAAACCTTATTGAAAAATATAACTTTTTATTTTTTTTCTTCACTAATTGTAAGCTGCAAATCAGCGTTTTGCTCGCGGACAAAATATCGCTGAGCAACGACCTTTCGCACTGCTGCAGCACACGCACATGCCACGCCACATAATGCAGCTATTTAAAAAAAACTGCTTTGTTTTATTGTTTTATGTGTGGTTTTTGAAAATATATGTTTTATCTATCTATCTAATTGTTATATTCTGAGAAAAGTAAATGAAACGTAACGTAAACGAAATGTGGAATTGTAAATAATTAAATTTTGCTAAAATGTAACAAAACAATTTCACATTAACAATTGCCAATGTATTTGAGTTTAATATATTTTGTGACTTCATGATTTTGTGTTAATTCACAAAGCACCTTCAGAAAGCTTTTATGTTGTCTGATGTTGTTATTATACTTTCTCTATTACTCAATTGGGCCACATTATCTTCGTCGGTTCCGCGCTTTTCGCGGCCTCTTCGCTAATTTCCATCATTAAACTGAAATATCGTTTAATTATTTATATTAATTAGCCAGTCTCCAAGCAGCCTCCGTCTGCCGTAATTGTGCGTGAGTGCCCGCCGCGCCGCCGCCGGCCGCCCGGACGCGGCGCGGGCACGGACGCTTATGTACGTCGTAAGAACAGCGCGTATTCATTTACATTAATGACGATTAAAGTGCTGTTTTACTGCGACATTTTCAACAGATCTTTTCTTAGGGTCATTACATTTAACGCAAACCCCTAGACGCCTATCAAAGCTATTGACATCCTAATGAAAGTATATTACACAGCGTCCTCTCTGCTAAGTTGATCACAGCCTCTGTGGCGAGACATGCTTTTGTCAACACGACTACTGACATAAGTGTAGCTGCAGAGGCTGTGGCGTTAAATACACCGCTTTCGTTGCTTCATAGGACCTGCGTGATGCCTTGCACTCACCACCACCACCAGATGGGACGCAGGCAGGCCACAGGCGCACTATAATAAGAGAAAGTCGCGATACGCGGAGCTAGATGATAACTATAACAAACTCCTTTATAAATAATGCATAAATATAATAACCACGACGTTGTGACGCACCGCGGACCGATAAAGGGCCGCCTGCCTTTGAGTGACGAACTGACGAAACACATCACCGTACACGTTATTCACGTATTATTTAATCGACCGTTTTAAAAGTAAATATCATATCCCGCACTAACGATAAAATTTATTAAAATAAGCGATTAAGTTTTGTACCGCGCACCGACCGTTGGCCATTAGAACACACGAGAACTAAAGACAAAAAAAACTACCCTACAGAAAATAAAAATATCAACCCTCACCGAAAATTGTGTTTATGTTGTTACTTTCGTAAAAGTTACCTCTTGATAAACAGTGGTACAATAAATTAGTTTAGATTAGTGTGGGCCGAGGCGTGAGCGGCTGCTACGGCTGATTTATGCGATCTCGCTCGAGGAAAACGGCCGGACGGCTCGCGGCCGCCACGCCGCGCCGCGACCGCGCCGGGCCGCCGGCGCCGTAACGTCGCCCTTAATTACTGACAATAGGGCCTAAGGTGCTTTATTCATTTAGCACACGTACACTATCGAATGGCAGTAGCTCTAAATGGCTACGTATAAATGAAGAACGTAGTGAGTGATTGCGACATTTAGTATTTAGTAGGACTGCCGCCCGGGAGTCCTAATCCGTAAATCAAACATTTCATTGTCGATAATTGTCTCGGGATTTATTGCAGAGAAAGCTACAAGTAAGTATGCGCGAGTGTGTCAATGACAGGTACAGAGTTAATCGAATGTTTGCTGGCACCCGGACACGTTTAGTTCCGAGACCGGCTCACAATCAAATGTCTTTATTGCATCCCAACAAGCAAAATCAGTACATAAAGTGTACTTCAAGACCACTTTTTTTTGTACTTATAAGATACTTGCAGTTTGCTACAAAGCTGGATTTGGGCGCAGTTATAGGAGCATTATTATTTTCTAATAATGATCTTATAATCAACTCGCAGAATGTCACCAAGGCCTTTATGACACTTAAAGAAGCGCAATTGCTTCTATGTTATTTGTATCTGACATAAGTATTACTAATGCAATCTTGTTTATAATGCACTACTAATTAATTTTATTATTAATTATAAGTACGTTTTCTAAACATCTATTTGTTATTTCGGCCGGTTGGTGCGGTTGTTTTGTGTTATGGAAATACTTATTTCCTATACTTCCGTAGCCGAGTGGTTTGCACGCCGGACTTTGGGCGGCGCTAACTCTGAGGTCCCGGGTTCGATTCCCGGTCAGGCCAATGTCGAAAACGAACTTTTCGATATTGTGTCGGGTCTGGGTGGTTGTGGTACCGTCGTTGTTTCTGATTTCCATGAAACGAGTGCTTTAGCTACTTCTTACCTTGGGATCAGAACAATGTATGTGATGTTGTCTAAATACAATATAATATTATATTATATTATATTATAAATTAAACTATTTTAATTTGTATTATTGTAGAAAATTTTATGTCAGTATTGTAAAACATTGTATTTATAGTGTGTGAACTCGTCGGGAAACAATTTTTTTTTTGTAAATGTCTACCAAAGTTTGATAAATTTCACAACGCCCTTTGAAAAATACCACATAGCATATTTATTGTTAAAATAATATTTCTGGAATTATTACGAACATTTGCCATATTTTGAAAATTATCTGCATTGAGTATGTTATAGAATAAATTATTATAGGTAAATTTGTACTTATAGCACTTTTAATCTAGATAACTCGCGTCGATATTAAAACATATTATTAGGGTTCCTCGCGAAATCTGCCTACTAATCTTCACTAATTCTTTATAACACCGCTCCTTTTAAATCGTTTCCATTCTCTTAAATCCATATTAAACATTTTTTTCAAAGCAAATACGAACAATCAGAATCAGAACGAAATGGCTGACGTTTACTAGAAAGTGATTGATCTAGTAGCTTAGACGGTTATTTTATATCTAATATCGCTCTAATTAAGTACAATTACATTTAAAAAATCTCGAACAAGACTAAACAAACTTATAATAACCTCAGCTATTATAATATCTTGTTCTCTTACAAAATACTACTATAGGATCAAATATCAGTCAGGACTACTTGATCTTTCTGCTAACAAGTATAAGATAATTGTATACCTATAATTGTCTAACAAGATATTCTTGTAGCTAACTAGAAGACTGTGAATTAGAAACAAATGCTCTTAAGAATGTCTACGCTTGTGAAATCCTACTACTATTATAAAGGCGAAAGTTTGTAAGTATGGATGTATGGATGTTTGTTACTCTTTCACGTAAAAACTACACAATGAATTTTGATGAAATTCGGCATACAGATAGTTTATAACCTGGATTAACACATAGGATAGTTTTTATCCCGATATTCTCACGGGAATTAATGGAAACTGTCAAAGCGGTACGAAGTCCGCCGGGTCCACTAGTGTTACTATAAGTAAAGTAGTTAGTCTTATAGCAAACTATAAAACTAAGATACAAAAATGAATGCTCTTGAGTATGTTAAAATTTGTTGAATGCTATTATAAGTAAACGAGACTACAACATTGCCTTCATAAGAATATTATTAGTAGATAATTAGGTACTTATAATCTTTCTTTATAGGATTACCTACTTTGCTTGTAGTCTCTTAGATGAAAATGACAACAATATATAAGTGTGAAGATGAGACCCGGCGCGGGTGTTTGCAATATAATGACGTGATCTATTACAATTACCATAACTTAATATAAAACTACAAATATTATTCGATATTTATTTAATGTTATCAGAAAATTCGAATCAGTTATATTAGCAAATAGCTACGCGACGTTAACCAAGACCAACCGCAGCTTAAAAGTATTTTAAATGTTCGGTGTAGATGTGATCTGTTCAGCAGCCGGTACGTGTTTACGAGCAATAATCCCGGAAAGATTAAATCTGTCCCGGCGAACCGCGGCTATGTTTTGTATTCGCGCCGCACCCTACAATGGCGGGAAACTAAATAATCCTTGTTTTCTTCAAACTGGGGAAAACGGATTTAAATTGGATTTTCCCAATTCGTAATATAACGGACTGGACACTAAGCTGCGGCCGGCTGCGCTTTCAATTTATAAAACTACAGCATAATGCGAGATGTGTGCGACGCGTGACGTCACTTGTCACTACGTAGCTTTTTTATCGCTATTTACACAAAATAATAACTAGATAAAAATTACCATTAGCGGCCAATCGTTAAAACAACTTATTGTTACAAGGCAGCCAAAAGCTTATCCGTAGTACGGTCGCTCGCACATGTGGGACGGTTTGCGGAACCGTCCCACATGTGCGAGCAATACTCCACGCAAAACCGTACCTGTGTCTTGTACAAAAGGCACAACTGGTCCGGCGTAAAGAATCGCCTCACTGTGTTCAGAATACCAAGTTTTGGTGAGGCTGTTTTGATCACGATTTCGATGTAGTCCCTTTGGTTCAGATCGCAGCGTATCGTCATACCTAGCATGATACTGCTCTGCAGACTTAGAGATGTACCGTGAAGAGTTGGAAGGGGAAGGAATGGTGACTTTTTTGCCGTGAACGCTATACCTGTGTTTTCTTGGCATTGAACTCAACCAGATTATTAGAGCCCCAATTAGATATGAGGTCCAATACCCGATTGAGCTCAATGACAATATTCCCCATGCACCAAACTATTATCTGCATTGCAATGAATATTTCCAAGTAGAAGCATATCATTGATATGCAGAAGGAACAGAATGGAGGACAGAACGGAGCCCTGGAGGACCCCAGCATAGACTGACATGAGCCGCGAAGCGCATCCATCAGATAGAACATGGATTCTGAGCTCATGCAGGAAGCCAGCGACCCAGTTGCAGAACTGAGCAGGCAGACCATATACCGGGAGCTTGGAGAGAAGAACTTTGTGCCAGACCCGATCAAAAGCCTTGGCTATGTCAAGGCTAACAGCCACCGGACTCACCACGCTAGTCAATAACCTCACCCCATAGATGTGCAACGTATGCTAGAAGATCACCCGTTGACCGTTTGAGGGATGCCATTAGCTTTCCGGATATCGATGGACTGCAGCTCCGCACGGACATCACACTGCCTGATTTTAAAATCGGGCATTGTGTGGTCACAGTGAGAAATAGTAGGTGGCTGTGCATTGCAGTCATCGACTCGGGAGTTAACCGCAAACAGTTTGGCCAGGAGATCGACTTTCTCCTGCGGGTTGTGAGATAAAGTTCCATCAGGACATCTCAATGGTGGCAGCGAGGGTTGGCAGAAGTTCGATTGCACGGCTTTGGCCAGACGCCAGTAGCTACGGCTGCCCGTAGGATGCGTCAGTAGTTCTTGGCCAACTCATGCAACGCGCTGGGCGTCCGCTCTAATGTAAGCTCTTTTGCAGGACTTGGTGGCATTATTATAGGCTGCTTTCAGCGAGCGGATTTTGGGATCCCCAAGAGCTTTACCCCTGATCCAAGCACGGTGTGCCGCCTGATTTTTATCAACAGCGTTGGCACATTCGCGGTTGAACCATCGGTTGCACCTGCCTTTGCTGATAAGATATGAGTGCGGAATATAGTATTCCATCCCTAAAATTATCCCATGAGCAACTGCAGTCGTACTAGCTGTCGAGTCCTTCCCACTGAAGCAGCGCTGCCCCCAAGGAACCGATGCAAAATAGTCCCGCATACCACCTCAATCTGCCGACGAGTAGTGTCAAATCTGGCGTTTTGATACCGCTGAAGGCGGTAGCGGGGCCAGAGGTACTTTACTGGATACCAAGCAGTGATCCGAAGATCCTAAAGGAGCCCGAACTACCACTAGGTAACCAGCTGAGCAACTCGTCAGCAGAAGGTCCAAAAAAGGACCGACTATATCTGGGATCCTGGTGGGCTGGTTAACCAGTTGAGTCAGGTCGTGCGTGAGAGCAAATGCGTGGGCAGTTCTACCAGCATGGTTAGTTTTGGAGGAACTTAACCACAACTCGTGGTGAGCATTGAAGTCCCCCAAAAACACCAATTCCGCCGATGGAAACCGCTCCTCCGCATCATCTGCTACCCGACTAAGATGTTCCCCATAAGTCGAGTTGTCTCCATGTCGCCGTTATGGGATCGGTAGACGCAGACGTAGACACGGCTATGAGAGCCCAATTCGACGTGTACCACAAGGAGGGAAAAGGAAGGGTCCTCTAGACAGCGCAGACGGCGACAGCAAACATCCGTCCCAACGAATAAGCAAACTCCGGCTTTGGCTTTGAAGGATTCTTCAAGCACAAAGCTCGGATAGTGCAGGAAGCTGGTGTCGGCCAGACAGATTATTTGCGTCTCCGTCAAAAACAACATTGTTGGAAGTGCCGTCTCAAGATGGTGGTGGATGGCATTGAGGTTTGCATGGAGTCCGCGGATGTTAGCGAACTCGACCTCAAACAGTATGGTTGTGATGGGGGTGTGCACCGCTGTAGGACAAGTGTTAATGTTAGGCGCTATCATATTATGTTTTTGAGAAAGGAAATGTTCATAATTCCAATAAATATCTATAATTACCAACTTGTTTATCAAAACAATTCATAACGTATATTCTCGCCCATAGTTCGTTGTCGTACAACCGCATTAGACAATCAGTCGATAGGCCATCATAGCTAATTAGCACTTAATTAAGATACCCACACCGCACGCACGCAACGACCGCGTCGCAGCTCGACCGCGGCCGGCGCGCGTGTACTACGCACGAAGCGAAATCACTAATCTGAAAACATTTTGCAGTTACTTCTATTATTTAAAAAAAACTGTGGTGAAGTAACATTTTCTCTTATATCTACTTTAACCGTATAAAAACGAAACCAGTTAACTAGAATTTTGATACTTTAAAACGGAAGCAGGGAAATTTATTTTATTTATTTACATACACTAGACAAATTACAATTGTTACAAAGTTTTACAATAAAATAGTGGTTGTAATCTAGATCCTAATTCAAAAATTTATAATTTGCAATTTGTATAGATGAAAAACTTTGTTTTTACGCACTTGCATTGAAGATGCAGTCCGACAAAAACTAGTATATAGTAGTATTTACTAGGCAAGTAAATAATATTTATTCAAACATGATACAAACAGCTGTTGTAAAATAGCAGTTCCACTTTCGTTTTCCCAAACCATTTTTCAATTGGCACGTCGACCGCCCGGCTCGTGTCACCGCGCGCGGCCGCGTCGTTACGTTATAACTTCCTGCAGCTCATAAGCCGTTTGAAAATGTATTTCCAGCTGTTTGTAAGCGGATTCGGATTGGCAATATAAACGTGCAGCACATGAAACACATCTATCATAGAAATCTTTGCAGAAGTCAACACCTTTTCTGAACTAAGAAAATGTCTATGTGAGTCTATTTCAAGACTATTTCAATGGAAAACTAATCTCGCCTTTATTGTAGACTTATATACATATAACTTGTTAATAAGTTAAGTTAAGTGGATTAACATGTTTTAAAGCATGATTTACTTATGAGCGGTTTAGTAGCAAAGGGGATTTAGAAAACATTGTTGTATATTTTAGCCTTTTAATACTTTTAATGTTCCACGTAAAAGGCTCGATGTATATCTAAAGTAATACTTCCCTAACCCAGTTAATTTAGTGCATAGCTATTATTAGTGTACTGCCCACGGAACGCACAGGTCTACCATCTAGTATGACGCACAGATCTACGATCTACCAATGTCACAGAATAACTAACCAATGCAGCCTCAGCGCGATAAACAAGCAATGTGATAGGTTGACTTGCTGCGGCCGCAGACCACGATTTTTCCCTCCTAAATCACCACGGACGGAGCTCGGAGCGGGCGCGCGTAAGCCGCCGACTATCTATATAAGATTAAGTGCTTAGTTTTCAGCGCTCGCGGCCATTGGCTGCAGACGCGCCTCGTAATGGGACTTGACATTTTGTTGCTGTATGTACTGGCACAGAAATTATAATCCTTCGTAAATAAAGAGCCATTGAGGCATTAACATGATAAATAAAAGAAAAACATGATATTAGTTTCTATTAAAACATATACAGTAACATGTGCAGCTCCGTATCTCACTCACACACACGCAAACACATACACACACACACACACACACACACACACACACACACACACACACACACACACACACACACACACACACACACACACACACACACACACACACACACACACACACACACACCTTTTAAAAATCATCTTTAAAAATTCTTAAACCTTATGTAGAGGATAGTGTTGGGTATCATTAGAAAGGTAACAAAAAGGAGTATCAAAAAACAATTAAATTTAACTTTCTGTTTAATTATAATTATACAAACAACATTAAAATTAATAAAATAATAAAAATCCTTAATTAAGTCCTAATTAACAACAGATAATTTACAAAGAAAAATGTACAAAAAGTGTCTTAAAATTAACTTAAAATCTAGTGTTACCCCCCCTTGCCCTGATCACGGCTTCCATACGGTCCCTCATGGACCTCACCAACTTCAGGAGCTCTTCTTGAGGGATAAGCCCCCATTCTTCAATCACCGCGTCTTGGAGCTCCTGTAGAGTCGAAGGAGCTGGATCCCGAGATCGAACCTTACGTTTAAGATGGTCCCAGAGGTGCTCTATAGGATTCAGATCCGGACTTCGCGCTGGCCACTGCATCACAGAGATTTGGGACCTCTGCAAGAAGTCGCTCACGATGCCTGCAGTGTGAGCGCGAGCGTTGTCGTGCATTAATGTGAACCCCTCGCCAAAAGATTCGGCAAAGGGGACCACATGCACTTCCAGGACCTCAGTGACATAGCGGCGAGCAGTCAGCGACCCTTGTCCGCGAGCACCTCCAGTCCGGGAGACGCAGACAAGGTCGGTTTTGCCGGCAGCAGACATACCGCCCCAGAACATGCAGGATCCGCCACCATATTCCACCGTCTCCTGGATGCAGGCTTGGGCGAAACGATCACCCTGCCTCCGGTATACTCTTCTCCGTCGGTCGTTGCAGAAAAGACACACTCGCGTCTCGTCTGAGAAGAGAACAGCTCTCCACTGCTCAAGGGTCCAATCGACGTGGTCACGAGCAAACTGCAAGCGGGCTCGCCGATGCGCTGCAGTCAATTTTGGACCCGTAGCAGCTCTGTGGGCCGCTATCTTCTTCTCCTTCAATCTTCTTCTAACCGTAGATACGCTTACGGTGCGTCTGCGAACTGCCTGGAGCTGCTGTTGCAACTCAACAGCGTTGGAGAAACGATTTCTCAAAGAGTTCGACACAACGAACCGGTCGTCTCTTTCCGAAGTGCAGCGACGTCTACCCGAACCGTGTCTGCGGATATAGCCACCGGTCTCTATGAAGCGCTGGTACACTCTTCGAACGGAATAACGGCTCAGGTTCAGTTGCCGGGCGACATCACACTGCCTCACCCCTGATTGCAGTAGTGCAACCACTTGAGCGGCTTTATCAGCTGTGGTATCCATCAAAATCTGTGCGTGTGTCCTCTTCAACGGTTGAATAGCGAATGACCCACATTGATTTTTTTTTTTTTTTTTTTTGGAGAGAGTTTGCTGATTGCCGCTGCGGCATTTTCAGCTTCACCGGGCTTTTTGGGGGCGGCGAGGAACGTAAAGGGTCCCTCAAGCCGTGTGAAACGAATCACCTTCAGAGGTTATCCAGAGGGAACGGCATCGCGCACAAGTGCGCGTCCCCGTGCCCTACTAGATTCTCCGAAGGGTTCGGATCGGATCGGGGAGCGGAGCAACCCGAGGGCGCCTCTAAAGGCACGGACCTCGGCTCGGGTTGACCGGGCCGTGGAGGAGGAGAGAACCGACCAGGTACATGTCTGTACCTGGTATAGAGCGTGTGTGAACCGGTTCTTCGTACCCTTGTTCTACGAGTACCGTGTCTTGGGCCTAAACTGGTGTGCATGTTTAGTGTATTCTGTAAATGTGTGCTGTCATTTAGAGGATCGGGCGGGGGGGCGTTCGCAACCGTTATGGGATCGTCGGGGTCATCTAGGACGTGCTTAGGACGCCTAGACATGAACCGTTTTGTTGGTGGAAGGCTTCCAACATTGTAGTTGGCGGCCGCCACAACAAGCGGGTTAGGGTGGTGGGGGGCGTTATCAAAGTAACGTATGGAAACGTCCTTGATAAAGTCTTTGATAGTGGGAAGATCAAGATCGCGATGGAGATCTACGTTGCGATAATACCACGGGCAACCCGTGGCACCACGCATGAATCGGTTTTGTAGCGTTTGTAAACGATACAAATAGGAGGGCGCGCAGTGCGCGAAAACTACGCTAGCGTAAGTCATGACGGGGCGGATGCAGGCTTTGTAAATTGTCGTCTTATGTCTAAGAGACATTTTACTCCGCCTGCCTATAAGGTGGAATAATCGACCTAATATGAACGCGGCCCTGTTACGGACGATTTTAAGGTGAGGCGCAAACGTCATCCTTCTATCGAGGGTGACACCGAGATATTTCACCTGCTTTACCCAAGGGATAGCACGGTCAAATAAACGTATAGGAGGGCGACGATCGTCGTTACCTCGAGAAAAGAACACTGCGGCACTTTTCTCGGGGTTAACTTCAATCCGCCATTTGCGAAACCAAACGCCGAGGTTGTTGGCGGCCTTTTGGAGTCGGTTGGTAACCGCGACTTTATCTCTACCAGTGGAATATAGCGCGGTGTCATCCGCGAATAGAGCTAGCTCTACGCGTGGGGTCTTCGGAATATCGTTTGCGTAAAGCGCAAACAGGATTGGGGAGAGCACGGATCCCTGCGGAACACCGGCTCGAATGGGACGAGGGGCGGAGAGCGTTCCCTCGACGCGGAAGCGAAAGGAGCGATCCGACAAATAGTCTCGTAAGATGTGCACGAGTCTGTCTGGCACGCCAAATTGGTAAAGCTTATAAATTAAGCCGTTGTGCCAAACTTTGTCGAACGCTTTCGCAACGTCGAAGAAAAGAGCTCCGGTGCCCTTGGGACGGGCCCTTTTATTGAGGCCGGATAGAATATGCTCCGTGAGGCGGTGCAATTGATGGGTGCACGAGTGTTTGGGGCGAAACCCAAACTGCTCGTCTATGAGGATATTGTTAGAGGACACAAAGTCCTTTAAGCGGGATACTAGAACGCGTTCGTACAGTTTCCCCAGCGATTTGAGAAGACTGATGGGGCGATAACTAGAAGGGGCGTTACGCGGTTTACCGGGTTTATGGATACCTATGACAACCGCATCTTTCCACGCAGCGGGAAAGATTGCGTTTGACATGGCGCTATTGAAGATAGCTACTATTAAAAGGATAAGCTGAGCGGGTAAGATCTTAAGGATCTTATTTGAGATGCCGTCTGCCCCGGGGGCACTACGGGGTTTGAGTCGTCTAATGAGCGTTTGCACCTCATCCTCCGTAACAGGCGGGAGGGTTGCGGTTGGGGGGAGGGACGAGAGTCTATCTACTTCCCTATCGACCATGTCTACATGGTCCTGAGGGACTGGGAGAGTGCTAGGCGAGCATTGAGACTCGAGACTGTCGGCGAGGCATTCGGCTTTCTCGTCGTCGTCAAAGGCGATCGAGTTGTCGGGTTTGTTAAGCGGGGGCATAGAAGTGACTGTATCCGACTTAAAGGCTCTCGCCAACTTCCAATAAGCTTGGTGAGAGGGCGAGATCTCTTTAAGAAGGCCATCCCAATTCGTACCGCGGAGCTCTTGAATGCGCTCCTTAGCAGCGCGCTGCAAAGAGCGCATACGAACTCGGTTGTCCGAAGTGGGATAGGAGTCGTAAGCGCGCGTGGCGGCGTTCTTAGCCCTCAACAGTTGCCTCACATCGTCTGGCAGTTTGAAGCGATGGTCACCCGTCGCAACAACCCGCCGGGACGATTCGCTTATAGCGTTAGTGAGATGACTACTGAGGGCGTCGACCGCGGCCACTGTCTCGTGAGGCGAGACAATGCTATCGGGGATTTGGTTTAGTGACTCACTGGCGGTAGGCTCGAGTAATTTCTCAAGCTTATCCCAGTCAGTCACCACCTTAATAACGGGGGTGGGGTCGGTGGGGGGGCCTAACTGTAAAACCACCGGCCTATGGTCGGAGGAGAGCGCGTGGATCGTTTCTATGGAACGCAACCGTAAGGTTACGTTCCTTAGCAACGCCATATCTAACGGGTTAGGGGAGTAGTTGTCCACTAACGGATAGTGAGTGGCCTCCATTGGCACTACGATATCGAAGAGCATCGACTCAGCGAGGTGGCTCATCACCCGACCGTTACGGTTGGTTGAGTTGCAACTCCACTGAGCGTGTTTGCTATTGAAATCGCCGGCAATAATGACGGCGTTATCCATAGCAAACAGCGCCTCGAGATCGGGTTGCGTGAGAAGCTTATTAGGGGACAGATACGCGGACGCGATAGTGATAGACGGGTGGCCCGTCATGCCTAGCCGACAGACCGATACCTCCATATCGGATAGCTGCGGGGGATCGAGCGGGACACAATGAAGCGACCGCTTGTAATAGATAAGAGTGCCGCCACCGCGGCCGACTCTATCATTACGGACAAGGTTGTAGTTAGCCATGCGAGGGTCTCGGATGGATGGTTTTAGGAACGTTTCCTGTACTAGAAAAACGTCGACGGCGTGTTCGGTTAGAAAATCGGACACCTCGTCGCGTTGACTACTGAGACCGTTCGCGTTGAAAAACGCAACCGTTAGAGAGCGGGGCTTAATTCTTTGAGGGGGCGTATTATCCATTTATGATTCTTTAAGAGAGTCAAGAAGGGACGTGATCTTGTCCAACAGGGGACCGTGATCGTTAAAGATTGTCGCTATGATCATAGCGGGACAAGCGTCGGGGGAAGAGGCGGCTTCGCGCAACTTTCTTTCCACCTCTGCGATCTCGTCCTTGTAACGATAAATCTTTACAAGTTCGACAACCGTAGACATGGAAGAGAAGGTTACCGGAAGGGAACCTACAGTCGCGGCAAACGAATGTTGCGCGCGAGCTTTGGGTGACATGACTGCCTTAGGGGCGGGGGTTTGCCGTTTAGGCTTGGTGGGCTGGGCCTTAGGGGCCTTGGTTTTAGTGGCCTTGGCCTTAGGGGCCTTGGCCTTAGGGGCCTTGGCCTTTGGGGCTACGGCCTGAGGGGCCTCGGGAAGGCTTAGCTCCATTGGAGTTTCAGCCAGAGGTGGCGGTGGGACACGAGCCGGGCCAGTCGCGGGAAAGTCGACTAGCGAGTCTGACGCGGGGGCTACCGCCGCGGGCTGGGAAGCCCGCGGAGTGGCCCACGGATTGCGGGGCGGTGGTAAGGGGGCCGCGGGGCGGAGCGAGACTTTCGCGATCTGTGAAGGCGGCGGAGCTCGAGTCGCGGGGTTACGGCGCGGTCCCGACCCGCGGGTTGCGTTACTACGCGGAGCTCTGGGGCAGCCGCGATAATTCGCGGTGTGTCCCAAAGCGCTGCAGTTCACGCAACCGGGCGGGTCGACGGAGACCGGCGCCGGCGCTTTAGGCCTAGAGCACGCTTCCGTGGCGTGGTCGCCCAAGCACTTAACGCACCGGGGGCGGGCAAAGCAGTTACGGGCGGCATGCCCGTAACGTTGACATTTGTGGCATTGACCAACAATGCCACGCTTGTGGGGGGTCTCAATCGAAAGGCGATCGAAGCCTACGATCGTCTTGACGTTGAAAATGGATTTACCCTCGGGGGTATTATCTAAATTTGCCTTTAGGAGGCTCAACGGAGATTTGTCCTTGCCGAGCATACGGGTCACGTCAAGGACGGGGTAGCCTTGCGACTTAAGGTCGTCAAGGACTATCTTTGGGTCCCAATCCGTGGGAAGGCCGCGGATTACAACTGATAGTACTCGCTCCTCGGGGAGCGAGTACGTGTGGAACGGCACGTTATTAGCGCGTAAAAACGCCGTGCATGAGCGGAAGTCGGCCACGGTAGCGAGCTCCACCTTGACCATCTCTGGGTCACCTTTAGCGCCTTTAATAAGGCGATTCCTTAATGGGATGACATTGTGTCGGGCCTTCAGAGATCGCATAATCTCGTTAAAATTTTTTGTCTCTTGGACAAAAATCGGAGGGATCTTTTTCTCCTTGCGCGGCTGGCTCGGCTCGGGCCTAGGGGAGCAAGGGCGGGAAGAGGGCGCGCTATTCGCTTTAGCGGCCTTAGGCGGAGGGACGGAGGCAGGGGCGGACTTGCGGGTCCGTTTCCCTTTACGGGTGACGGTCTCGAATTCCGAGTCCGATGTAACTACATCGGGATCGGAGTCCGAGACGGGAGGGTTATCCTGTCTCGCATCGGAGGTGGAGGGACAAACCTCCATCTCAAACTCGGGACCGGACGGGGACAAGGGTTGGCCTAACCTAATGATAGGCCTATCAACGGGACACGCGTTGGACGTGGGGGCTAAAGAAGCGGCGGGCGCTTGGGCGGGTTTCGCATAAGGCGAGTAACGCGGGGAGGGCGCGGGGGAGGACTTTTGAATGTTATGCGCGATCTTAAGGACCTGCAACGCCTCGGGGTGATTTTGTCCTATCAAGGACTCGATCACCTCGAGCTCCATCCTAGCGCACGGTCTAAAACCATGCACTAGGATGCGTGTGTGGTGTCAGACCCTCCCCGTCACAGACAGGGAGGCGTGAGTAAGAAAAGGACCTACTGCCTGAATGGCCCTAGGTGTTGTCCTCCGGTGAAAATCAATTCACCGTAGGGTGTGTACCTAAATTGGTTAGTGTTAGAGAAAGTTCTGAGTTGACTAGGAGATCCCCCAAGGCCAACTTTGCCAGAACTCTTCCGGAGTGTTTTCCCCCCAGGAGGGTCAGGAGGGCAGCCGGGTCAGTGCCCCAACTGGCTTCGTTGGCACCGTTAAGTATCCACCAGTTGGCTACTAAGCGTAGTCTTCCAAGACAACTACCGTTGTGAAACAGTGAAAGAGCGCTCCCGCAATGAAAATTGCGTCGAGAGCGCTACACGCGACGTACTATGCACCGGAGCCGTACCGGTACACAGTAAAAGGAACCGAGACAAACAAACGGAACGCGGCCGAGCGCGCGAGAGAGCACGAGCGAGACGTGCGTCCTGCGCGGCGAGCGAAACGGGAATGACCCACATTGAACCCGTGTTGACCGTTTTATACCCACAAAGGAAGCGCAACTAGCAACTCTCACGGGTAGCAAAATTTGCATCGAATTTTTGTGACACTTTATTTGTTGCATTAGGTTTTATTTGATAATGAAAAGTAATGTTTTTTATTAAGTTAATTAAGTAACCTTGTAAATAAAATCATAATTAATGCGACTGCATGTGCATATTAAGAGTAAATGACATTTGAAAGTGATTTTCTAAGAGGTGCGATTTTTTTGACGCCGAGTGTATATATTTGTAAACTAAAAATTGTTATGCGTAATAAATGCCTGTAATAGTTTGTTCCTTTATTTACTGTTTTGGGAGAGGGCGCCCTCACTGCGCCTGCGTCTGTTATTTAACTTAAGTTTGTGATAAATAAAGAATTTTGTGTTTTGTATTTTTTTGTATTAATAACTTGCATCGTTTCAAATTCTTGTGAATTTTAATTCTGTATGCTAACTGCTAGAAGCTACTAGCAATGCAAAACGATTCACTTTATTACCTATTTGGACCTGGCCGCGTTACACCTCTCGATCGAAACCATCCTTTTCCCACCGCAATGCTCTCTCAGCCCAAAACTTCATAAATCATCCTTTGTAACGAAGAACAAGATAAAAACCACACATTCCCATACATAGGCTAAATGAATATAGATAAATTGATAAAATAACATGTTAAATGATGTTTTCATCGGCCTCGCCCGCGCCCGCGCCCGCGCCCCGCACCTCCCCGCGCTTGTTATTTATTAAAGCCGTCCTTTATTCTTTGACATATTCACAATGGCGGCCTCGAAACATTTGTAATACATTTACGGCGAGTGCGAGCGAACGCTGGCTGTTAAAAATCTATGACGCCGACACGCGTCTCGCCGCCGCGGGTGGAAGGTGCTTGTTTTAGATTTATTTATCGTTTATCAGAGCGCGAGGGCCGCGCCCGCCGCCCGCTTATGCGGACACATTTGAACATCCGTTTGTCTAAATTAAAATGCGTTGTATTATAAGGATAATGAAATTACAATGATTTTTATTGAGTTGTTACCAAAAAAATCTCTAAATAAAAATCTTCTATATTTTTACAATTTTTTAAAAATGTTTTCTTTCTGCAGTCTCCAGTCGCTACTACACTCCGGCATATGCTGAACAACTCAGAACACCCCAAACATACGGAGCCTACCAAGTTGTCGTGAGTTAAATGGATCGTGCACTTAGTTCGACAGGAGCTCGTCACTCAGGCTTAGGCTCGGTGCGGGCCGCCGGCGGTCTTGGCAGCATACGGGAAGGGTGGAGGCGAGATGCCGTACCCTCTTAAACACGCCGTCTCGCCGCGGAGGCCGCGTCTCAAAGCGCTCGCCTCGGCCAGTACATCTGGATTCAATTCACCGGTTGGGCAAGGTGTTTTGGATTTTCGATACATTTTCATTTGGCTCTCTAAGAAAAAAAAACAAAAACTTAACTAGTCCTTAGTTAAGTTTTTGTAAAATAAAAAATGTCCTCCTTTGGCTCTCTTATAATTTTTTTTATAATTTTTTTTTTCTTATGTCTACCTAACTGTCATAACACAATAATACTAACATTGATCTCGTAGTGACGTATTTACATAAGGCGGTGGTACCACCCGCTGAGAATCTAACTCGGGACACCAGGCTTGAGACCAGTCGTCTAACCACTATACTACAGAGGCGGTTGTAAGGTTTTATATGGCTTGGCTGGTTCCACGTGGCTGTTACATCATCGAGACTCTTCTTTTGCTAAAATTTTTAATGATTACCAATACTTACAAAGTTTATAATATCGAATTAAAAGTTTAATAGAAGTGCTGGCTCTGTAAAGGAATCGTTGTGACTGGTGGAACGGCTCGTTCAGAGACATGGCATCGCTGAGTAACGACAAGTAAAGTCTATAGGGGAGGCCGGGGTTTCAATTAACAGAGGTAAGTATTAACAAGCGAATTTCTAAGAAACTATAAACAGCACGTCACTAGTGATTCCTAAAATTCTTCCCTGTGACAGCGGTCTACAGGTTGAAACTGGTCAGTCCAGCTCAGTGCGCCGTAGGAGTGAGTTGTGTGATGTGCGTCTATTTTGGCCAGGTAACGAACTTTTTTCACTTTACAATTTTTTGATTTACGTGTTGAATATTTGATTTTTTTTTTCGCAGTAGCTTGTTTTATTCTTAATAATGTTACGTAACTTTACTAACGCTAATGTACACTATTTCGTAATTATATTTTTTTTATTAAAAAGGTATCCATGAGGCTAAAATTAACAAAGCATACATACATATAGGGTACTTACCCCGTATGTGGGGTAAGTATTAACAGTATATACCTTTGGATTCTATTTTTGATTTTGTACCTGAATGGTGCCCAACAGTATTACTAAGTAACCCCCTATTACTAAGCCTACGCTGTCCGTCGGTCTGTCTGTCCATCTGTCCTAACTTTCAAGAGCTGTATAATCACCGCACGGTACCTGATTATTTATTTATTTATTTATTTTTCTTAAACGTTACAGGCATGCAAAAAGAAAATGGTTTAAATTAATCGAATACAAATGTAAATTTGTCTGAAGTACGATCGCAAACACCTATAATACCTATGGAAGCGGTTGCTGGTCCTTCGCGTGCTGAAATAGAAAACTGTTTTAGAATCGAATCCGTGCGACCTCTCCCAAAAGCTCAGCCACGGATTCAATAGAATCATGATCGCACCAGAAAATCTGCCATACTCACCGACACACCGGAAAAACAAGCACTAGGAGAGATAGAAAATAACAGAAATTTAAAAAGGAAAAAAACTGCAGAATATAGGTAAGGGCAAAGGAAAGGTTAAAGGGAAAAGCTAAAAAGGGGAAACAAAAGGAAACATCACAAGTAGAAAAGGCAAAGAAAAGGATATTGGAAGAAAGCAGCGACAGTGCAGAAGATGAATATTTCTGTATAATGTGTGGTGTCTCATACAATGAAGACACATCTGGTCATCTGGTGCAGACTGGGTGCAATGCTTCTTATGCAGGCAGTGGGCTCAGTCCGGATGTATCAGAGGCAACGCTGTCTCATACATTTGCCAAAATTGTGATTCAGACGGTGAATATGATTAAAAAATGAAACATATTGTGATTATATGAAAATGATGCCTAGTAGATTATATTATTAAGATGTTGATTTTATAATGAAACTAAGCTTTATTGAGACTGCTTTATACTATATACTACTATATTAAGACTGATACGTTTAAGAATAAGTTGATTACTACCTCATTTAAAGTGATTATATTGTTATTCGATAACACACATAAGTCTGAATAAACTACTTAAAAGACTGTTAACTTAATAATAACAGTGAAAATTGTTATTAATTAGAAATTATTTAAAGATTTGTTGATTTTTGTTATTCTACTATGAGGTTTTCTTTGAGTTTTTGTTTCTATTCATTGATATAGCTGAAACATTGTTGTATAACGGAGCGTTACAACTTTTAAGCTTTTATTATTGCTCCACTAAATGAACATTGTGATTATTGAAAACTAACGTTTCCTTTAATAATATAACAGTAAAAGTTACTGTAATAAGAAATCATTCAGATATTTGTTGATTTTGTTATTATATAGAGAGGTTTTGTTTAAGTTTCTTTCTCCAAGTATTAATTTCTGAGTAAAATCAATTTTTTAAAAGGTACCAATTTCTTGTCAAATTAAAACCAACGATATGGTTATTGAATAGTTTGGACATCATTTGACACAAAAAACATTTCAAAATATTTAGGCGTTTTAAAGCTACAACTGAAAATATAAATTTTGTTAAGTCGCGCCCCGGCCTCCCCTACTTGAGTGTGGTCTGTGCAGACTATGTATGCTCTATGGTAGTACGCGAAAAGTCAACGTTAGTTGGCGCGACAACATTTGAACGGGCAGAACTCACTTCGTTTCTAAAATCCGTTTGCATCGGGCTACTGTTTCTAAGTAATTTAATTGTGATGTTAAAATAACATTAGAGTGACTGTAAGGAATACGACTGCGTTTTTATTTTGAAGATGCAAGATGAACAGTGTTGTCGACGAATCCGAGTTTGCTCGACCGTCCTACCTACAAACAACCTCGCCGCCGACGTATACATTCTTGCAAACTAAGATTAAATTGTAGTACTGGAGTAAGAGGGGCTTGCGAGCAAGGATATTGGGGCTCGTACCCAACTATGAATGTTAGATATAGGTGTGTAGGGGATAGTATGTTTCCCGGAATGCAATGTTCACTCGATATAGGTCAATGTAAAAAATGTAATACCGCTCGATATGAATGTCTTTATTGCACTAAAATATAATGTTAATTGATAATGTAGGCGCGCGACAGCGATGCGCGCGGTCAGCAACTTATTTAGGTTAAATTATAATAGGTATTAGCGTAATGTACAGCTCGTACAAAGGGGCTCGCCGGGGATGTCTCCTGACGGCTGAAGTCGGCGGTGTATTTAATGCCATCGACTTAATCACCAAATCCAGGAACAGGAAGGAACAGTTCTGATTTTGTAGTAACAAATCGTTACTGCCATAAATCTTTATTACTTCCTTCATACAACATCATTAAAAATGTATTAGCGCCGACTCTTTCCCTAACTCATTTCCGATTTTGTAGGTGGATTGCTTTTCCTGCAAATTTTTCTTCAAAATAAACTCCCCGGACTTATTTCGTTTCTCAAATCAAGTAATAATTTATAGGAAGCTTAAGCGGCTGATGGAATTAACCTTAAGCAAACACTGTTTTCGTATTTAATTGATCAAATACAGGGAAATAGCCGCTAGCGACTTTTGTATAATGCTGGCTGCCTCGCGAGATCATAAATGATTATGAATGAACGAATTTATTTATTTATTTATTTATTAGATACACAAAACAGATACACAAGACAGAACAAAAAAGCATGATAAATTGTATAAGAGCTAAATTCCTATCTAAAACATGTGTACACAACACGATTAATAATAAGCGTCTATGTTAAGTTTACCTAATCTAAAACTATATCCAATTAAAATCGAATCGTACCGAAAGACATGGTAATGCATACCAGAATAATAACTCGTTTGTGTGATTATCACAAAGAGGTGACTACGTTTTCATGACGTTATGATGACGTTAACATCACGCTATCATCTGATCTTCAGCCTATAAACGAGACACTGCTGGGCTCATGCCCTCCCACATCAACAAGCACTCAATTGGACCATAACCTATTGCGCTGGCCAGACACGAGTTGGTATAAAATACATTATATTACCATTAATGTTGCATTGTTGTCGGCGTTTTTCTAGTTGAGACCAAACCTGAAATCTGTTCTAATAAACTCAAAACAAGTTTAGGCTCTTGTTATATAATCTTGTGCTGGAAAAGTGGCTGAATAATCCAGGAGTTGTATTAACTATGTGGTGTTCGTCGCGCCGGAGTGCTTCGTGCCGCCCCTGATGCCCCCCAAAGGTATCATAAAATCTTCGGTGAACTTCACCGGAACAGTCCGCAAGATCTCCGCGCCGGCACGGAGGCGGTTGGGTAACAACTCATTTAATTTTTATATTTCTATTGTACTGAGAAGAGCCTTTAAATGCCCCCTTTTATACAAGCTACCCTTTCTTAGCACGAAGGAATCTTTTCCATTGAAAGATTGTCTGCGAGTGATCATTAGATATGTCTAATGTTTTTTTTTTCATGTTTAGGCGCTCCGCAGACGGAGCAACTTTGATTTCCGATTGCGGCAACAGACAACTCGCAAATTGCTGTTTCCATAGGCATAACCTAAAGAAACTGCGCAGACATAGCAATACTAGTTGCGTTAGTCGGTGATCGACAACAGTTTTCTGTTGCTGCAATTGACGATAGTCGTCAAATTATCAAGTTTATACTAGTTGTAACAAATAGCTGGTGTATTCAACTGGCCAACACTGACTGTCAACTGTGGATTTGAAAAGTTTATTTAGAATTGTGGCAACCGTAAACTGTTGGTGCAATAAGCAACCTTTAACAAAAGCTTTTAAAAAGTTTATAGTTTCTGCAGCCGAAGTTGCTCTGTCTGCGGAGCGCCCTGCGATGTGCAAATAACTGGTGACGACACAATCTATACGAAAATCTGTTATTTTGTTTAAATTCATGAACTCGGAAATGCCAGCTCACGCTGCACTTCATCTCCGTATCGTAGCCATCAAGCGCTGCTTTTTCTTTACGACCAACGCAATACAATGAAATGAATTGCTTCTATTTGAATGTGAATGCCATTTATAGAATAGGATTGGAATACGCTTGGTCTGCTCACATTGAAGTCCCACGTTTATACAGTTCATAAATATCTATATTATCATAATATGGTATCGTCTATTTGGACTCAGATTTACATATTGTTTGAGCGCGGAAACTTTTTTTTTAATGTTTAAAGGAGGCATACGAGCAGGCGGGTCACCCGATGGAAAGTAATCACCACCGCCCATGGACACCCGCAAAGCCTCCGCTAGTATTCTCTTGTCGACAGAGAGCTTAAAAAGTTTTGCAAAATATCAAAACAAAGCTTTGTGTAATTTCGCAAATGGCGGCCACTCCAAGTCCATTTGTTGTATAATAATCCTTGTTTGTCATAAACATGTAGTTATGGCGCCGTGTTCCGTCAACTTTCCGAACACAGAACATTTCGCATTTAATTCGTGCTAACTACCTGAACGAAACCGCCATCGCCCCGGCCGGCCGGGCCGGCGGCGGCGGCGGGCGGCGGCGGCGGCGGGCGGTGAAAAGTATTTAATTAAAGCTAGTTGCTCTAATTAGGGAACGCTCAGTGAAACAAACTACATTAATTCCCCAGAAGTCACGAATGGAACCGCTCGAACTCATTACGGCAGCGCGTTGGGGCTGGCTGATCGCGAGCTTTCCTGCGACGCCGGAACATATTTTTAGCTGCCTATGGCCAGGTCGTAAGTCGGCAAACCGTCACAATCGAAATGCATATTTTTTATTTATCATGATAAACGAACATCTCAGCCTATCTTAAGACTCGATTCTGCGACTCTAATTTGCGTTTGCCTCGATAGCTCGCATTTCCGAGCTTCGGCTACGGACGTAACGAAAACGTAAACGTATTAATTAAAGTGTGCGACGGCCCTCAACCGCTGCATCCTTCATGACAATGCAAGCCCGATCAATAATCGGCTGGTAACAGTTGAATTTGAAGTCGTCGTCGTCGTTCTTGAATCAGCGTCGCTGCCATAGACGGTGTGTAATACTGGATACTGGGTCGCTACGGAAGCGCTCGCGATCCTCGTTTTACGTTAATGGTTTTATCTCCAACTTTGCGTCGACTCTTCTGGGTTTCCGATTAGACGCAGATTAAAGACAAGTCATAAGACATGCTCTCAAATATTTTAGTTAGACAGTTTTGTTACAACTTACAGTTAAAGTTCGCGTTCATCGGGTTTGCCCCCTTTGTATTATGGAAGCAAACCCGTTATCATGTTTTGGGAGGTCCCCAAAAGGGATCGATGTGTAGAAGGAGTTGGTGGCAGCGCCAATTGGCTTGTCACCCGGCGCACTCTATGCTCATTTGCTCATATGCGCCTACAATATCTGTCACGTATAATTGATATAAAGCCTGACCAGAAAAATGAAAAACCTGGTCTAGGGGCGCCTCAATTGCTTTTTTATTGCAACACTAAGTATAATCATACCCATGTTAATTGGCAAACGTTAAGAAAACTGTATTCTGTAAATAAATGTAGGCCTTTTTTTCATCCGATAGAACATAGTATCATTAATTGATGTATGTGTTGTCATTGGAAATTCAAACAAGAACATATTATGAACTGATTCAACTAAGCCAAATATTTTAAACTTATTAGTTTATTAAATATGTAATCTAACGTTCTCCTGTAGGTACACAGGTACAGATACATAACAAAGTCAAGGGTAAAAATCAAAGAAATAAAATTGTCAAAGCTAGTATGATTTTTAATATCATTCAACTAATTCATACGACATTTCGTGTTCATCATTATCGATTTCAGATATATCAGACTTGTCACCCATTGTCACTTTCATTGCTTGATAAATGACTTTCACCGCCACCAACATTAACAATAAATTGTTCAATTAATGTTCCAATTACGGGCCCTCTGTTTCTGTAATTTTCTTCTATTTTGTCAGTGTGTTTGCAGCAGTCATTACTTATTTACTCTGTGCCACCATAAAAATGTGTATCTTCTTTGAGAGCTGCTAGTAACCACTTCAAACTCGGCACTTGTTTACGACCTGCATACAATTAACGACCCTTATGCCTAATTGCCCAGCAATAAACAACATCTAGGTTATATCTTTGATTAAGGTTTATTATTCTTAGGCGTAGAAAATAATATAGCCGACGACTGTCCTTCTCTTCTATTTTGATTTCGGATGAATGAGACACACCTAATAGAACATACATTGCTAAAACTTACAAAAACAACATAAGTAGCCAATATTCATTGTACATACTATATACATACTATACATACTACATACTATATGACTTACCTACCAGTCATATTGACAACTATGTAGGTCAGTAAGTTATTGAGAGAAAAATAATCCAATCCCTAAGACTTTATCTCTAACAAATCTTTACATACATTGTAAACTACTTTTCTCACACGACTGTGAATTGGTTTCGGCGTTTTAACGCTTAAAAATATCACAAACTCAAAAAATAGTCTGCGCTGGCACTTTGACAGCTATCAATTTTTTAATTTTTTTTTAAATTTGAAGTTGTACATGGCAGGGATTCGTGTCCATATGCCGAAATCTTACATAGTTTTTTTAATTTCATTGTAATACATAAATAAACAATATTGATGATGATGAATGATAATAGAAATGAGAAATGGTATTACCCCTCCAACCCCTCGAGTATCTCAGTAAAGATGTGGGGCTTTACTAAGTCCTCACGCAGACTTCTTGTGAGAATTTGAAAAGTAACATTGCACTGTTTTGTTTCATTTTCCAACACTCATGCACACTCAAGAACACTTAACGGTTAATAATCCACCATTATTTCACATTAATATTCGACATAACACAATTTTAGAAAATAAAACAAAACCGCAGACATGACTCTTCACTTTCCCGCCAAGAAGTCTCGACAGCTATCAACAAATGACAATGATGCCATGTTAATGACGTTTTATAGTTACTGTTGCCTGTAAAATAAATTAGTGCCATTAGTTTTCCGCATCATGGCGAGGTTTTCTATTTTTCAAATTCAAATTCAAAAAAAATTATTCGGCGTAGCAGGCTTACGTTTAGGCTTTTTCTGGTCAGGCTTTACATTAATATTATACCTATACCATTAAGACATATTATACTAATATAAACATATTAGATCATGCACCCGGTTCTACCCGGTTCCAAAATGTGCAGTGCATGATACCTGGGTTTTTCGGTTCTTTCAGTTCTAGCAAAAAATACTTCATCTTTTTCTCAAACTCGTTATCGTACATGCGTTTATAAGTACAGCAATTTAATTTTTAAACTAATATATTAACAAGAATGTTAATATATTAGTTTTATACATAATTCGATCATATACCCATATGTTTCCAGTGCATGAACCTTTATGAATATATGAGGCAGAGAGGAGACAGTTTAATGATCTGCAAGCGAAATGTTAGCTAAATTAAACAAACTTAAGTAATAACCCAACGACTACGAGTATCTCAAAGTAAGTACGCGCCGGTGCCGCGCGTGACTTTTGTTTGCTATACGTACTCACTCGATTACGTTTACGAAATCAAAAATTAATATGGCATTGAAGCAGCGCCTCCTGGCGACGTACGAGAAGAGTTAAAATTAAATATTCATAAACTTTTATAAAATACAGTGAAAAAATTAAACGCCCACCCGACCCAGCCAGGAATCGAACCTGGGTCTTCCCATATATATTTTCCATTTTATGAATATTTAATTTAGCTTCAGTGCAGCAATTAGCACTTGAAAATAAAAAAGTAAAAGTTAAAATTATGCCATACAAAGTCTCTTTTTCGTAAACGTGACCGAATGGCGAATGAAACTCGCACTAGGCACCCTGTTAACAACTCGTATGTCGTTGTCAAACTAATATCTGCTTTTTTGCTAAAAGTATACATTGAGGTGTTATTAGAACACGCTTTAGGAATACGCATTGTGCTTATTATACATATCTAGTTTCATTGTGGCAGGTTACGGTAAGAAACTTGAAATCTTGAAAAAAACCAGTGTTTTAGTTATGCAACGCCGAAAACCACATTTAGCGTATCTGAAATGTGTCGGTAATTTACGCATACTGTCTCATGGCCATCGATAGTGCATTGCCTGACAAAATGGCCGACAAGTTAGATAAAGTGAAAAACTGCATTACATATGCTGCATCTTGCGAGCGAGTGGGCAACCTAGCATGTAATAAATGATTCGTATGGTTTTTCTTCCCATCCGCTCATCGTCACGTGACGACCTTAGTAGTAAAATGTAGAATTAAATTGAAACTGGATAAAGAGTGTACATTACACATGGCATACCACACAGCTCCCCACACGACTCCCCACACGACTCTCTACACGACTCCCCACACGACTCTCTACACGACTCCCCACAGGACTCCCCACACGGCTCGCCAGATGCTACATGCCGTGAGCATCAACAATGCCAACCGGTGATAAATCACAAGCGGCCAAGCAGACGCTGCCATCTCGAAATGCTGTTTGCCGAATTAACGAAAGTAACGTCCAATAATTTTGCACTAAATCTCTTGTTTCAATGTGAAACTTGAATAATTCAATAAAAGCAATATGAATAAGCCCGGCCGGCGCCCACCTGGTCCACTCAGCAATTCAGATGTCTCGCCGCAGGCCGCCGCCAGTGGTGTACGCCATTACGAGTATAATAACTTGTTCTTATTAACTTATTTCTATCCAAAATATGAGCCTTCTATTTTATTAAGCAAATACTTTTTGAGAATACTGTGGAAAATTCATTGTAATTTAATTTCATCATCGCGAAATTACAGAAAGTGCTGTCAACCAAAGTGTATTTTTAGTTCAAAGCCTGTGATTGGAATAATAAAGTTTTTAATTGAATTTCTTGTCAGTTTTAAATAGAAATACAGTTTACAGTTCTTTAAATTACATTGTGTATCGCAAATAACCTCCATATCACACACAATGTTTTACAACAGTTTATTTTTCTTTGAATGCAATATTTTGTGAGTATCTATTATTATTATCGTAGTAAGTATAGCGTGCGATGATGTGCACCGGTGCTTCTACGAAACAAGTTCTTTACTACGAATTTAACATGTATTAGTTAATAATTGACGAAATTGATGAAAACCTCTCTTTCAGGCCTCACATAGTGTACGCAGCATCTCGAGTCAGAAAGCTGATCTATGTGATGACATTGCTCAGGTACTCAGCGGACGAGGATACTTTGAGATTAGTGTACAGAGGTCTGGGTGAGTCACTCATCACCTACTGTATAACTGTTTGGGGAGGATCTGGTGTCACATCGATGCTCACTCTGAAGAGAGCGCAACGTGCCGTTTTGAAAACCATGTACCGTAAAATCTTCTTATACCCCACCGATACCCTCTTCGCTGAGACTGAACTTCTAAGTGTACGGCAACTTTACGTGTTTAAATCTTATTTTTTTTTAATACATAGCTCGACAAATGACTCCACTCCACCTGATGATAAGTGGAAAGTCCAGAAGCAAGGACAACTGGTGCAGCGTGAAAACAACGCAGCATCAGGCACCCTCACCCTGCCGGCCCACAAGGAGCCTCTTCACGCCTCGTTCTTTGTGCGCGATGGATTGTTCGAGACAGTACAGGAGTGACTCCGGAGAGCAGCACGCGTACTTCTATGGAGGAAGGGAGAAGGTGGGATAAGGTCAAACAGTTCTTTAGAGCACTCGCCGTAGTAAGACGCTGAGTGACGCTATATCTCTCCGCAATTGAAGGGGCTCGAGAGCATTTGTGGCCTATGCATTGCCGATAATGCGTATAGCACGCCGCTGCAATCTGTCCATTTTTTTTTTTTTTTTTTGGAGAGAGATTGCTGATTGCCGCTGCGGCATTTTCAGCTTCACCGGGCTTTTTTGGGGGCGGCGAGGAACGTAAAGGGTCCCTCAAGCCGTGTGAAACGAATCACCTTCAGAGGTTATCTAGAGGGAACGGCATCGCGCACAAGTGCGCGTCCCCGTGCCCTACTAGATTCTCCGAAGGGTTCGGATCGGATCGGGGAGCGGAGCAACCCGAGGGCGCCTCTAAAGGCACGGACCTCGGCTCGGGTTGACCGGGCCGTGGAGGAGGAGAGAACCGACCAGGTACATGTCTGTACCTGGTGTAGAGCGTGTGTGAACCGGTTCTTCGTACCCTTGTTCTACGAGTACGGTGTCTTGGGCCTAAACTGGTGTGCATGTTTAGTGTATTCTGTAAATGTGTGCTGTCATTTAGAGGATCGGGCGGGGGCAATCTGTCCAAGGCATCGAGAAGGTACTTTGCGGAACCGTCCCAAAGGTGCGAACAATACTTCACGCAAGATCGCACCTGTATCTTGTACAAAAGGCAAAACTGATCTGGCGTGAAGAATCACCGCACCCTGTTCAGGACACCGAGTTTACGTGACGCTGTTTTAGGTTTAAAGACATTTTATTCCCATAAAAACAATTAAGTTCATTTACAATGAGATTAATATAAAAAGCTTAATATTAACTTAATAAATCTAAGCGCAGCGCAACTGCATTCTTAAAATTAAACGTAAACATGAATAGGCCAACAGTCACAAATCAGCTGCGTTCCGAATGCATCACACCACAACACGCTTTTTTTGCAACACTCTTTAGCTACCTACGCACGAAACCGGTCTTGGGTCCGCAGCGAGCGCTCAACACGGCACAAACAATAGACGCAGCCGAGACAACTACTATAGGGATGCATTGAGTCGCCCGATTGATGTTATACGTTTTATTTTTGCTTTGTAATTTGAATGATTTTTTTTTTATTTCATTGTGTTACTATTATTTATATTTGTTTTTACATGTTCAATTATTTTAGTTATGATTTTAGATAACATTTAGGTAACAATTTGTTTATTTTTATTTTATGTAATTTACTCTATTATATTTTTCCATCAGTTTCAATTTAAATTTAACTAATAATTTTTTTGATTTGATTTCATTTTTTTTTTGTTAATTAGGTGTTCTTACAATTCACTAATAAAATGTGCCTTAAGTTTTTTTTTATATGTGTATATACTTTTACATTCTTTAATTTCCTCGGGTAATTTGTTATAAAACTGTACCCCCTCATAGATGATATTCTTTTTTCCGTAGTTAAGGGTTCTGGGTAATGGAAGGTATAGTTTGTTCTTATTTCTTAAGTTATGCGTGTATTGTCTTTTAGCTATGGTAATATTACAGTGGATTGCATTTGATGTTATCTTTTTTATTAAAATACATGTACTATATTTGTATAATTGGGAAATATTAACTAATTTAGTATTTTTATATACAGTTTCTGTAGGGGTAAGTATATTTAAATGAAATAAAACTTTTATTATTCTATTTTGTATGACCTGCAAGACATTAAGTGTAGTTTCAGAAGCTGATCCCCAAATCTCGATTAAATATTGGAGGTGTGATTTAACTAATGCATCGTACAACATAATGCGAAATTTATGGGGTATACAATTAGATGCCTTGCGAAAAGAACCCAAAACTGGCTGCAACTTATGCCTAATATGCTCAACATGCGATTTCCATGAAAGCTTATCGTCCAGCCATAAGCCTAAATATTTTTCTTGGGTAGACCGGTGTATTACTATGTTATTAATGGTCAAAGGTGGGTGATCTGATAGTTTTTTGTTTTTTGCGGTAAATATAATGAAGGAAGTTTTAGAAACGTTTATCGTTAGTAAATTATGTAAAAACCACATGTTGAGCAGATCAAGATCATTTTGAGCTTCGGTAATTATGTCGTTCAGAGAATGGCCAAAATAAAAAAGGCAAGTGTCGTCACCATACATAGTCAAGTGACCAGTCAATCCTACATTGGTGATGTTGTTTACATAGATAAGAAACAACAAAGGTCCCATTATAGAACCTTGCGGTATACCAAAGTTAATTCTTTGAGGGTTACTTTTTGAAACCCCTATTTTAACGATTTGTTGTCTATTATCGAGATACGATTTTAATATTTTAAGGGCTAATCCAGATATACCTATGTTGTTTAACTTTTGTAATAATTTTGAATGACTTAGCGAATCGAAAGCTTTTTTTAAATCAATAAATATACCTAATGCAATGTGTTTCTTATCAATATTTGTTTTTATTTTAGTTATTAAGTCTGTAGTGGCTGAAAATGTCTTTGATCGAAATCCATATTGTTGTTCATTTAGAAATTCTTTTTGATTGAGGTAAGCTAACAGTCTATTATAGAGGATGCGTTCAAATATTTTAGATATAACCGGAAGGACCGAGATAGGCCTATAATTGCTGGGGTCTGTTTTAGATCCGGATTTGTAAATAGGACTTACTTTAGCAATTTTCAACGAGTCAGGAAAGTAGCCTTCCAGAAAACATTTGTTAATGGATTTAGACAAACCCTCGGATATACTTTCTTTTAGGCATTTAATCGCCTTTGTGCTAATACCATCTATTCCGGTACTCGAGCTATTGTCTAAGCCGTCGATTATTTTTATGACCTCATCCCTACTACTAGGTTTGAATTGAGACAGTGTCACAGTGTGTGTATAGTCATTTCTATACATTAGAGTGTGCATGAAGCTTACATGATATTTATGGGGTATTTTATTTGCCAAGTCACTGCCTACTGTAGAGAAGAAGACATTAAAACTCTCACAAACTTAACTACCATCAGTTATCGGGATTGAGTCTATTACTAGCTTAGGAACAATGCAGGTATCTTGTAATTTATTTCTTGCCAAAGTATTAATTAGATCCCAAATCTTTTTTGAATTACTTTGACATTTTTCGAACAAATTATAAAAATATTTTTTCTTAACTGTTTTATTTGCAGTTTAACTTTAGTCTGTTGCTCTTGAAATTTTTGTAAAGTTCTTTGTTACCTTCATCTGTCTTTGAGTTCTGCTATAAATGATTTCTTTTATTTAAATTATCTAGTATATTGCTATTGATCCAGTCTTCTTGCGAGCATTTAAAATTTTCGTCTTTGATACTTTATTCTTATTTATGCAGTGAGTTATACTTTGTTCTAGATACTTAAATTCGTTGTTATTCTTTTCAAAATCTGTTATTAATCCATCATTGTGTAACCCTTCATAGTCTATAGCTTCGTATTGTATGCGTTTAATTGTATGTGGCTCCATTTTAGAAATTTGAAAGAATATTTGTCTGTGGTCTGAAAGCGGTGTATCTAGTAACGAAAAGTTGAAAGTATGTTTGGTTACATTAGTACATACGTGATCCAAGATTGTATTCGTCGTGCTGGTTACGCGTGTGGCATATTCCTTGGTTAATTTGTTTAATATGACGTAGCCCAACACGTTTATAGTATGTAGATATTTCTTATATGTATTATTCTTGCTCAGCAAATCTATATTAAAATCTCCGAAAACTATACATCTTTTTCTCTTCTCCAGTTGAGAACAATATATATCTAAAAATTTTTTTGTGTTGGCGTCTGGTGGCTTGTAGATTAGTCCAATATTAAGTGATAACTTGTTTATCTTTAACCATAAGTAGTGATTTCCATTTTCCACTACGTTGTCAGTCACCTCATATTTGATCGTGTCCGAAAGATAGATGGAAACTCCACCCCCTGCACTGTGCGGTCTGTAGTTGAAAATATGCTTATAGCCGGGTAGATGGTATAATTTGGCGTCATGATCTGATTTTATCCAGGTTTCCGTTAACACTATTATGTGCGTAGTGGTAGGTATTGCTTTCAGAACGCATTTTAATTCGTCGTACTTTCCCTGTGATCGAATACTACGAATATTGGCATAGAAAATTCTTAATGATGACGGGACAGCCAGAATGGTCTTACAATTATTTGAAATGAAATAACTTGTACTCGTATTTGATTTATCAATATTTTTTGTACAATTGTGCTGCGTAATTAGTTTTTTGTTTTTTTATTATCTTGGGCTTATTTTTAATATATTTAATCGAGAGGTCATGTTCTCCACTGTTTTCTCGTTCTTTTAATTCATCTTTCAATGACTGCAAGTAGTTTTTCTGGGCTGGTGTTTGATCCGAGTATATCAAGATATTATCTGGCAGTTTAGATTTATTACGCAACAGTTGTTTAGGTGTATAATTATTATCAAAACATACCTTCACAGGACGATTTTTTTCGGGGTTATACTTCCCTAATCTTATAAGGTTAATTGGCTTTGGGCAGTTTTCATACACCATTGTGGTAATTTTTGTCACCATGTCAACATCGTATTTCCGTCTTATCGCAGAATTTTTATCATTTGTTTCTTTTATACCCACAATAATTATATTTTTCTCGCGGTCGCTCCGGTCTTTGAGTTCTGAGATGATTTCTTCGTTATTTGAGAACGGCAATTGTAATGCAGGATTGCCGGTGGATGGAAAGCTGGATTGTTGTTTTTTTTTTTATTACAGTGATGTCACTTTCAATTATTGCAATTCGATCTTGTGTTTTTGTATTTTCAGACTGAATCGCTTGAATTTCACAGCATATTTTGTTCATATTATCTGTCAAGTTGTTTGTTACAGATTTCACTATTTTGATTTCTTCTTTTACCTCGGTAATTTCCTGTCGTATTTGATTCAAGTGTTCTATCTGGGTTTTGCCAAATTCTTGCAAAAAATTCATGATTTCCGAACGAAACTCCAACAAGTCTTTTTTGTAGTCATGTTCGTGGCTACGGTCTTTTCGCTTTCTGGAGATCGTATTGATATGTACTTCCTCATTTTCTTCATTGTAGCCAAATGTGGATAAGTTGGGAACCGAGCCGCCCACGCTCTCGCTTCCGCTTATCAATGAAGTATTAGGCGGTGTCCTTTGCATGTTGATTGTCACGTTGTTGAGTTATCACGGCTTCGATATAGTTCCTCTGGTTCAGATCGCAGCAAATCTCCATACCGAGCATGTTAATACTGCTCTGCAGGCCGAGGGATGTGCCTTGAAGAGACGGAAGGGGTAGGAATGTCCAGCTCGTGAGGCTGCCTCACCATGCCACGCATAATCTCGGGGTGGCCCGTCGCGTCGTGCCAGTTGGTGACCGGAAAGTGGGGTCCCGGCGGCCATTCCCGGGGGGGTTCGGGGGCCCTTCCGTTCGGCGGGTTAGTGAAACTCTTTTGTAGGCAGTTCCCTGGTGTAACATGCCACCATACTTTGACCATTCGCATCGCAGCAGCATTTCCTAGATTCATGCATCCCTCCTTTCTAACACCATGACAGCGCATAACATTAGAACTGGTACTTCAGCGGTGCACACCCCCACCACAACCATACCGTTTGAGGTTAAGTTCGCTAACATCCGCGGACTCCATGCAAACCTCAATGCCGTCCACCACCATCTTGAGACGGCACGGCCAGTAATGTTGTTTTTGACGGAGACCTTCAAAGCCAAAGCCGGAGTTTGCTTATTCGTTCGGGTGGATGTTTGCTGTCGCCGTCTGCGCTGTCTGGAGGACCGTTCCTTTTCCCTCGTTGTGGTACACGTCGACTTGGGCTCTCATAGCCATGTCTACGTCTGCGTCTACTGATCCCATAATGGCAACATGGAGACAACTCGACTTATGGAACATCTTAGTCGGGTAGCAGATAAAGCGCAGGAGCAGTTTCCATCGGCGGAATTGGTGTTTTTGGGGGACTTCAATGCTCACCACGAGTTGTGGTTGTGAATCGAGTAAATCTTGTCATTGAGCTCAATCGGGTATTGAACCTCATATCTAATTGGGGCTGCAATAATCTGGTTGAGTTCAATGCCAAGAAAACACGGTATGCGCGTTCACGGCAAAAAAGTCGCCATTCCTACCCCTTCCTTCTCTTCAGGAAGGGGGGGGGTCTTTGTTGATGCACCGCGAAATCTTATCGTCTGCTAGCTACCATTCCATGGCACAAAAACGCGTAAGCCCCACAGATCAACGTGCAAACAACTTTCGCACAGCGCCATCCCTTATACTTGCTGCCTTTTGTCTATAATAGAATGGCTAAGTGTAGCAACTTCAAGACTGCAACTGTTAACCAAGCCAAGAAACTTATTTCCTTGCAAGTCCTTTCCATGACTTACCAGGAAACGGATAAGCTGGTCACACCACTCGTATAATCAGCTCTCACATACACACGCACGCAATCACACAATACCTTACACGCACACACACACACACTCACA
Source organism: Eudonia truncicolella (assembly GCA_949315975.1). Lineage (NCBI taxonomy): Eukaryota > Metazoa > Arthropoda > Insecta > Lepidoptera > Crambidae > Eudonia > Eudonia truncicolella. Next base: position 197,691 of record OX438841.1, read on the forward strand.
CTCAGACACACACACACACACACACACACACACACACACACACACACACACACACACACACACACACACACACACAACACACCCCCTCTCTCACACATACACACACACCCTCACAACTAATTTTTTCTAGTTTATTTATGTAAACCATAGTATCTGGTTTTAGGATTATTTATTTTTATCTGATTTGTTTTGTCACTTACCGCTTGCTTCATGGCTTAGGAAGCCCACAATCCAGGATTTGCTAGTGAGGGATTCACTTTTTTAGCTTTACTGTTTCATAGCCAAGCTACAAGTTTATCTGTTTTGTTATATAGTTTTATAAATGCTGTTGTAATGTTACTTGTTACTTGTTTAAATAAATTATTCGTATTCTTTCTTAATTTAAAAAAAAAGCTAATTCAATGTATAATACGCAAAGATCTCAAAGACAATCGGAGCAACCAACCTAAAGAAAACAGGTATCATAGTTAATTTGCTACTCTTCTCTTGTTTGTGTTTTTAGGTCCTGTACTTCCGTCCTATTTTTATGTGCCTACTTAAACTTGTTTTGATATCAAGTTGTTGAAGCGTGGTACTGCATGACTTACACAAACAAGCAGCTATATAAATTACAATCGAGTTCGGCGGCGGCGGTGAAAGTTCCAAATGCTATATTCGTATTCAGTTACCTCGATAGTATAATTTATGGTATCGCTACAAAAACATTGAACATCAAAAAACAAACTCCAATTCTTTTTAATTATCCAGTTGGGAACTGTAAACAAAGTAGGGAGCGGGCGGCGACACAGATGCTGTACAGCGTCGCTGCGACGCCATCTTGATGTCAGCAATGTGATTTGTGATTTGACGCACACTCCACCACCGCAGAGACAAAAAAGAGAGCATGACACACTCAAGATACTCTAAATAAAAACTAATGATCTATTTAACGCAACGCTGTTTGTTATCTGTTTGACACTGCTGATAAGGGCTATCATATTAGTATAAAAATTATATAAATTAATTTTATTATATTGATTCAAATAGAGTATAATGTGTTTTTTATTATAACCAGGCTGTTTTATCATCTATATATTCTTTGACTGTTTATTAACCTTTTATAAGTTATAAAGACTAGCATGTTTTTAAACTTATCTAAAGGTAAATCTAGTACAGTACTTGGTATTTTATTGTAATAGTGTATACCTTGCCCCAAGAAAGAACCCAGAACCTTCTGTAACCTGAACAGTGGCATTACAAGTTTTGTCTTATTTCTAGTATCAAAAAAAAAATCGAAAAAATCAAAAATTGTTTATTACTTCTCAAGACAGTTGTATACAACAGTTGACGAAGCCCCCTTTTAAGCTTGTAATTGCCTGTAGCTGGGGATTCCGCTCTTTCTTATATATAATACAGATATATCTAATGAACTTTTTCTTATTTTTAAACAATTTTAAGTAGTTAATTAATTTTAAGTAAATATTTAGTTTTAAGTTTCACTACAATAATTTTAGTTAAGCAATATTTTTAGCGGTTACCAATCAGTTAATCAATTAAGTTTAACTTCAATTTATAGTTATAAACAATATTTTAAGAGAATCAAATTTACAATCATTTAAGTTATACTACTAATTTTAGTTATAAACAAGAATGTATCAAACATATTGATCATTAATTTTTAATTATAAGTTTCACTTAGCCGCTTTTATTAGTTCACCGTGTTATTCCATGATATGTATGATACAAGTATGCATGCATGTGTGTGTGTGTGTGTGTGTGTGTGTGTGTGTGTGTGTGTGTGTGTTTTCGTGTGTGTGTGTGCGTGTGTGTGTGTGTATTTATATGTGAAGTTTATATATGTATATGAAAATGAATATAATATAATATGCGTCTATATATTATTGTGCTTGTGTATTTATATCTGTATATTTAATTATGTATAAAATTTTCCGTTTCGTCGTAGCTTAAGGTTTTTACCCAATTACTAATTATAGATTTACACTCATGGAAGGATTTATTGTATATTAGTGTTTCTTTGTTTACTTTGTTATATAGAACAGCTGTGCGTGATTCAAATTGTACCTTAGCAAATTGAGTTTTTCTATGGGGAACATTGACTATATTATTATTTCTTCTCCTTCCCGTAATACATGGTTCATAGATTAGATTTTTGTGTTTTCTTAAAATTGTCTGTATAATGTACAACTTGCGTACCGATAGAAGGTTACTAATTTGATATCAATTATGTGTCGAGAATGTCCTTTTTTTGAAATACATTATTTTTAGTAAAGTACGTTGTGCTCTCTCTACTTCTAGGAATCGTGTCTTGAGTGCTCCACCCCAGATAGGGATACAATAAGTTATTATTGATTGAACTAGCGAGGTGTAGATTTCGTTTAATATGTTTCTAGATTTGTTCGAAGTGCTAGTCACATCTTTTGGGGCGATATATCTTAGTGATTTAAATATCCAGTTAAATTTACGTATTCTTGATGTAATTTGTTCAATTTGAGGATACCATGATAACCTTTGGTCCAACATCACCCCCAGATATTTTACATATTGTACTTTATTAATTTGAGGACATCCACACCCATCATTGAAACCATCCAATGCCGAACAAGTGTGTATTTTTATGTTGAAGTCTTGGCAGGGCTGAGAATTATTATAAATACTGAAGCAAATGTAGTTAGTCTTGTCAGTATTGAGGGTAAGTAGATTATTTCTCATCCATAAGGCCACCCGGGCTGTACCCTGCTCCGCATTCATTTTTAAATCAGACCAGCTGCGACCAGTAAAGACGATTGCTGTGTCATCAGCGTAAGAGTATATTTTCGCATTAGGAATAGACATGTTGCAGAGATCATTTATGTAAATGAGGAACAAGGTAGGGCCCAGGACACTTCCTTGTGGGACGCCACATGATACATCAATATCTTCACTTGTGCAGCTATCAAGTTTAACTTTTTGTTTTCTGTTAGTCAGGTAGTCTTTGAATAAAAGTAACTGGGTATCTCTAATGCCAATTTTTTCTAATTTTTGCAAAAGAATTTCATTTGAGACCGTGTCGAAGGCTATTTTTAGATCTATGAATACCGAGAGACATTTTGTGCCTTTATCGACTTGTTCGGTTATTAGTGTACTAATGGCCGTAACTGCGTCTTCTGTTGAGATTCCGCGTCTAAATCCAAATTGGTTTGGTGATAGAATTTTGTAAGTGTCCAGATATTTTAGCAAACGCGTATTTATTAGCTTTTCTAGAATTTTGGCCAAGACTGGAAGCACCGAGATAGGCCTATAATTACTAACATTCTCTTTATTACCTCGTTATGTGGGACTGCGGGCCCAACCAAAACTACCTTAAAAGCAGTTGAGCCGAAGAAGTTCATACATCTTTGGAACATGGAATCGAGTGTCAACGACATTAAAGAATATCTCTGCCAGCTGTGTCCCAGTGAGGTGTGCACAGTACAAGAACTTACCCCCAGAGGGGATTACAAGTCTTATAAAATAGGAGTTCCAATCGCTTCGTATGATCTGTGCTTTTCGTCTGAAGTTTGGCCGATCAATGCCAGAATTAAAGCATGGATACCCTATCATAGACAGAAAGTCAACCCAGCCAGTGACAGCAAATCTATAACTGCAACTGCTAAAGGTGGTGTCCAGTCCTTTCGCGTCTAGAAGAATGCGTGACAGGGTTACTCAATTTGATGCGTTATATCAAAATGTACGCGGGTTGAAAACCAAACTCAGTGTATGGCGTAATAACTTAGCCGGGCTTGAGCACAATGTCGTGGCCGTAACAGAGACATTCCTGGATAACTCAGTAGAAGACTCCGAACTGGTATGTGGGGACTGGAATATCTTGCGACGTGACAGGTGTTCTCCGTGTGGTGGCGTTGCGCTTGTTGCTCGAGCCCCCATTGTGCTTCGCCGTCGTTATGACTTAGAGACTGATAGTGGTGAGGATCTTTGGGCTTGTTTTCACTGGCATGGGACACCCATTTATGTGTGTGTCGTGTACATTAGGCCAAGCGCAAAGGACAGCGATTATATGCAATTTTTCTGTAAGATAGAAAGTTTTTGTATTAATTTGAAAGCACCTATAATAATATTAGGTGATCTTAACTTAAATAGTGCATCCTTAAATATTAATAATTATTATTGTTATTTCCAGTCGTTTTGTAGTTTGTCTGAGAAGAATGTGGTGAGAAATGTGTATGGAGGTATGTTAGTATGTATATGTATGTATTGATTCAGGAGAGTGATATCTCCCCAGTGTATACCTATGTCTCAGAAACGGATGGAATAGTTTCCCCTGACGCCTACCATCCTCCTCTTACTATTGAGGTTAGAATACGTACATCTTTTCATGCTGATTTACTCGAGCCTTCCAACATCAATCCCTGCACCCTGCGGAGACTGGAATTTCAAAAAATGTGATTTCAATAAATTATTTTCTTTATTATCCGAAAGCCCATGGGATACAGTGTTTCAGGCCAAGGAAGTTAGCTCAGCCGCTGAAAATCTTTACAGAGTTATCTATGACATATTTGATTTATGTATACCTAAAAAGCGACGCAGCAATGTAAGTAGAAGGCGTTTTCCCGTCTGGTTTACATATGATATAATCCGTGACATTAAACGTAAATCTAGGTTGCATACTTCATGGAAACGAACGAAATGCAAGATTGCATTTGAGTCGTTCTCGCGACTTAGATCATATCTGAAGTCCAGGACTGCACTCGCCTATATCTCGTATATGAAAAGCATCGAAGGCAACATCCAAAAAAATCCACGTGAATTCTGGCGACACGTTTCTAGTTTAAGAGTCAAGGGTGGATTCGAGCCTAGTGTTACCTACAAAGGAGAAACTTTGTCGGGAACATGTGCAGCAGAGGCCTTTGCTAATTTCTTCGCTAGTGTCTTTTTAACAGACGTACCGATACTAAATGCTGAAACTGCTTATCTTTCCGACCGTAGTTTCGATAGCAACTATATAAGCATAACTAGAATCACGCCGGAAGACGTCTTGCTCGGAATAAATAAGCTCAAACCTAGTAGTTCAACCGGACCAGATGGCATTCCCTCGGCGATACTCAAGCAGGCAAAAAAGGATTTATGTTATCCTCTCTGTCATATTTTCAACCTCGCGCTAGAAACTGGAATTTATCCACCTCAGTGGAAACTGTCACGGGTAAGCCCAATACCAAAAGGTTCAAATAAGTCTGAAGTCGAGGAGTACAGGCCTATTGCGATATTGTCAAGCCCAGCAAAAGTTTTTGAGGGCGTTATCCATACATACGTTTTAGCTCAGGTGGATAAATACCTTACTGATGCCCAACACGGCTTTCGACCAAAGAGATCGGTCGATACCAATCTTTTAACTTTAGTTGAATTTATTTCAACCAGGTTGGATAGAAGATCCCAGGTGGATGTTCTATATTTCGATTTCCGAAAAGCATTTGATAGGGTCAATAATGACATACTTCTGACAAAACTGAGCAATATTGGCTTTGCTCCAAGTCTTCTCCGCTTACTTGCGGACTACTTACGTGATCGTCAACAATTTGTCAGACTAGGTATCTACGAGTCTCGACCCTACCATACACGCTCCGGAGTAAATCAAGGCTCTATCCTGGGGCCTCTTCTTTTTTTACTGATGGTTAATGATCTACCTACTGTCCTCGAACAAGCGCGCTGCTTGCTCTACGCCGATGACCTTAAACTTTTTCTAGAAGTTGGGTCGAATGATGACTGTGTGGCCTTGCAGCGAGATGTTGATGCGGTATGTGAGTGGAGCGTGGCCAACGGTATGGAATTTAATACGGCTAAATGTAGTGTAATGACATTTGGTCGAATGAGACACCAAATATTTTATGACTACAATTTAGGTGGAAGCTGTATGCCGCGTTTGTCAACTACGACGGATTTGGGAGTCACGTTCGACCAAGGGCTTACATTCCATGACCATATGGTTGCTCTTTCTAAGGAGTCTTTTAGACGGTTGGGTTTTGTCTTGAGAAATGCTCGTGACTTTCATAACCCTCATGTACTGCGGCTCATTTACGCTGCATTGGTTCGCTGTAAGCTGGAGAGTAGCATGTGCGTGTGGAATCCACACGAAACAACTTACACGCTCTTGTTGGAAAAGGTCCAGAAGGCTTTTCTTCGTTATCTTTATAAGTGTATTTATGGATATTATCCGTTCATGTACCCTACTAAATTCCTCTTAGGTTGTCTGGGATATAACTCATTGGAGGTCAGACGGGAGACTCACCAAATTGCAACTATGTGCAAAATTTTGCGTGGTATAATTGATGCCCCTGCATTGCACAACGAGCTGTCCCGATTCTATGTTCCTAGTAAGTACCATCGGAGTAGGAAGCACAAGCTCTTTGCTGTGCCAATGTGTAGAACTGTTGCGCGAGCCCGCTCTCCTATCCCGCGTTCCTTGGCTGCGCTTAACGCTCTCCTGGACAGTAGCCCTGATTGTGATTTGTTTGCGGACGGATGGATGGGAATCTTGCTTGAGTGCTTGTGATTTTGTGAGAAGATGCATATAAGTTAATGTACCTAGTTTATAATAAACCCTTCATTTGATTAAATTTTAGTATATTTAATTATTGTAATTGGTTATGTAACCGTTTTAATTAAATTAAATTAAATAAATTTATGAATAGGCGTTATAATAGATCTTTTCAGTGAATTGGGAAATACACCCGTCGCGAAACACAGATTTGCCAAATGTGTGAGAATAGGTATAACTTCATTTTTAACGTATTTGATATAAGAGGTGAAAATATTGTCCCAACCAGGGGCACTGTCTAATTTTAAGTTATTTATTATTGCATTTATTTCATCATGGTCTGTATCCAAGAGAACAAGTGATTGGGATTGAGTTGGTAATCGATGTAAAAATTGCTTAAAATCACCTCCATTTCATGTTGTACTAATATTTTTAGCTAGTTCGTTACCAATATTAGCAAAGTAACTGTTTATAAAATTTGCCGAATCGAGTGTGGTTAGTTTTACGTTTGTGAGTTCCGACTTTACGCTAGTAGGTTTATTTGTATATGTTAGTATTTTAATATTTTTCCATAATAACTTATTATTGTTAATAGATTTTGTAAGTAAGTTCCTGTCATATAATCTTTTTAATTTTTTAATCAGTTTGTTACAGTAATTTATAATATTTATTTATAATAAGTTATTTTTTTGATGTCGTTGTCAGGGTCATCACGATATAATTTTTGGAGCTTATTGCGATTTTTAATACATCTGAGGATGCCATTTGTTATCCAGGGTTTTATTATACGTTTACTTTTAGGGAATTTTTATTATAGTAGAGAGAGAGAGAGAGAGAGAGAGAGAGAGAGAGAAACATTTATTGACCACACACACTAATATACATAAAAATAAAACAAACAACAAAAATAGGTCAATCAGGACCCCGCCTCAGCTTATGTTGTTGCTAACGAAGCGTGTCGCAACAACGCTGGTATTCTGGCGGAGCCTGCCGCCACCGGCGCGCGGTGCAGGACATAATAATAATAAACATACAAACATTTACTTAATTAAACCATATACAGACACAATTACAAAAACTCCTAACACATACAAAACCTAACACAAATCAAAACAAAAGAAAGACAGAAAAAAAAAGAAAAAAACACAAATGTTGGCAGAAAGACAAAGACTCCTATTGCGTATAATCAAATAAATAAGTATAACAACAGTAAAAATAAAGTACTTACGTAAGTACTTTAAGTAAGTAGTAGTACTTTCTTTTATAGATTCCTTAAAAATTTGGATCAAATTGTCAGTAATTAAGTTAGGGTCAGTGTAAAAAAGTAGTTCAGACATTTTATTATTATTTTTTAAGTGATTTAAAGCATTTTCTAAATCAATTTTTGACGCAGTTTTGATTGGGGTTAGTTTCTGTTTAGATTTAGTTATAGATAGAAAAGTTGTAAGATGGTCTGTGATAGTAGTATTTAATATGGCAATAAAAGCTGAATGATTTTATTTTATTTATTCTTAGCATATAATGATCCAGACATGTTCTTTCTCTTGTGGCCATGCTGTGACCCGGAAGAATACCGTAAGCAAATTGTGTCTACGTTTGAAGGTCTTGAAATTGCTCTATAATTTATTTGATATTTTTTTATTTGGCCCATTATTTGCAACGATTTGCAAATCCATTTGAATTAATAAAATAAAAATAATGTAAAATCTCTATTTTATCACAGTTTTAATTAAAAAATACTATTTTTTAAAGTATTAAAATGATTTTAATTAGCTTTAATTTTTTTATATTCTTTGAAATAAATTCTATACAGTTATTAAATGTTAAAACAAGTTAGTTATGCTTTTTTATAAAATAAAATCATAGTGAGTGCCAGCTCCAGGCCGTAATCTGGCCCTCTGCGACCCTCCGCCGTGACGCGGGCCCTCCGGCCAGCCAGCCGGCGGGCGTCCGGGGCGTACGGAATCCTTTTAATTTCAGTATGTAACTATACATAGCATTATTACAGATTTTGAAAACTATTTTTACCTTGGCTTAAGTCGAGTAAAAACTACTTTCATAATTTACAATGTACTTGCTTCATTAATTAGATATTGATATCAAAAAAAGGGCCGATGCTGCTCTGCAATCAGCGACCTATTCATTCGGCGAGCTATGACCAAATTCCCTTAGCAATCGACGTCGCCTCTTTTATTTTTAGATACGAAGTGAAAACGCGAAATAGAATTTTCAATATTGATTAATAAGGAACGAAATGACCAGAATTCCCGCTGAGCATTCCGGGAACGGGAGTGAAGCGGAAAAATTAAGTACTGGGCTTACGGCCGTATCGGAACGGCAACAAAAGGGAAATTACTAATTAGTGAAATGGAGCGCAGCATTCGCTGGCTCGCGCCCCCGCCCCCGCGCCTCTGAGCCCCGCGCCCCCACCGCGCCCCCGCCACGGTTGATTTACTTGTTTTATTAATTAAATGCTCCGTTAATGTGGAAAAAGACAAGTGCGGCGTCGCGGCGCCCCGAGCCGTTGCCTCCGACTTTTATTATAATATTTTGATTGGTGGATTTCTTGAGCGTGCTTCTGATTTTTAGATGGAGTAATTTAGAAAAAAATTATTGCTAAAGGTTTTTATAACTCATATTTCCTCACTGCTAACCGCGGCCACGGTCAGGGCCAGCCACTCGACGGCCGGCAGGCCACACTCGGCTTGGCGCATCACAAACTGACAAACATTCAAGCGAAAACAAATCAGGCAAGAACAAAAACGATTAACGCTAAAACTTTTTCAATACAACACCTAGTTTACATACAACTTGAAAGGGGTATAAAGTTCAATCATCTCTGTGCATAATTAAAATTAATTAGCCGTGTTGTGGCCGTGCACGCGCGGCAGCCGCCGAGCCCGCTCGAGCGACGGAGCGGGGGTACTACTACACTAATTCTATATTTATTATTATTTGTAGGGTTTATCCCGTACAGAAATGCTATGCTGATGCTGTGCTAAAGGGATGCTAAATAACGGCGGGAAATGCTGTGATAAAATGATAAATCGACCGCGTTATAGGAATGCGTTTATTGCACTGATTCATTATTGCCCTGCTAACAAATGATTCGTTACAGTAGCGTAATTGCTTGCTTGCAGTTTCACAATATTTTTGTATTAGCTAATAATGGCATGTACGATGACTCGTACATCTTGGCCTCTCAAACAAAAGAGATGCGAGATGATTATACTAAGTAGGTATGATAATCATAAAATTATTAACAATTCAAATTACGTACTAATTATTAACGACATGATGCTGTTTTTTGCTACGTTAAGACAAACAAATAGTATACATACTACTAGGCTAGATATAAATGCATAAAATAATTTAATAAAATGAATATGTAACCCTAATCTAATTAATACAAAATGTCTCAGTCTGATAGTACTTTATTTTCACTGCACTTCACTGTACATGGGAATCTCAAATGTAACCGGCCGTAACACTATAGGAGAGGTCCCTTGCTCTACATTTTTTACAACGTGCCCTTTAGGCTCACTCTCACTACACTCACTGATCACTGCACCAGCGTGGCCCCGATCAGCGCTTGCTGCGCACCCGGCTGCGACGCCTCCTACCCGCTCTGCGGGCGAGCACCCTGCTGCTGCTCCAGTCGTCTGCTGCTGCAGGCGTCTCCTTCGCCACCACACGAACAGTATGACTCCCACTATTAGGAGTCCGGCTAATACGACGTACAGAAGGATATAGTGATGTATATCGTGTATAGTAAGATCTTTCCCTGCTTCTTTCTTTAAATCTGCGATCTGTGTCTTTACTTGCTCGTAAATTTGATCGTGCTTCTCCGGTTTCCAAGTATCGATCTCCTTTGACATATTGGTGTTGATGATATTATTTAAAATAGATATCTGCGGGAATTCCATCTCATTGTCTTGTTTGTTCATATGATTTAAAAAGTTGTTATGCGCATTGATAGTAAACGAATCGCCTTTCAAAGCGCAACCTTGACCTAAACTGATAAGTCCATTGCCCTTTAAAACCTTTATTTCTATGCCTGCCGAACAGATAATGTGAACTCTGCATTCATTGCAACAGGAGTACAACCAGACGTTCCGGCGCTGCAATTTGATCCATCTATTGTCGCATGCTATAGTGTCGCGCACACAGGTTGATGTTTTTCCGAATTCACCATATACTAATGAGACGTCACAAATTGATTCCTTTATTTTTAATTGATGTATGGGTTTGTCGAGCGAGCATAATAGTTTTTCTTGTGAGTAATGTATACAGAGTTGCAAGTCGGATTCTGATAAGAATATACCCACATCCATTCTAAGATTAAAAGCGATGTAGTGATATGCTGGTATAACTTGATATCTTTTGGTATTGTCTCTTTGTGGTAGGCTAATAATTTTATCTAATTGATATAATTCGCTGCTCAAGATTGGTATCCTAATTTCAATGATTAAGTAGTTGTTTACAATTCTGGCACGCACCTTTAGCAATTTATATAGATTTTTGATATCACCATTACCTACAGGTAAAGTGAGGTCACCCTGTAGCTGTCCCATAATGATATTTGCTTGTTTATCTAATTGCTCTGGTGGTAACAGGTGAATATCCACGCGACCGTGGTTTATATCAGTGATAGTGTTGATTATTGTTTGCTGAATTCTTCTTAAGTTTGATAGAATAATAGTTGCTGCTAATGCGGAAGATGTAATGTAACCTGTATGTTTTACGTCTAGTTGCACCTTATTTACTTCTTCCGATAAATTATACAGGTGATTTTTAATAAATGTAAACTGTTGGTTCATGATTCTTTCATTTCGACGTAGTATGTTATACTCAGATTCGATGATAAGCGTTTGATTTTTAATTAACTGCTGCATGTGATTCTCGTTATTTACAATTTTTTCGATGTCATTTTTATATTGTTCTGCGAACCTGTCATCCAGAACTCCAAACAGGGAATTCGCTATATAGCCAACGCCGTTTATCAACCCTCGTTTTTTAATGTTATGTTCATGATTTATAAGCAGTTCATTATAATGCTCCATTTCTGATAACTCATGTTGCAACTGTAACATGACGCTTCCATACTGGTCATTCATATCGATGCATAATTGATTTAAATGATTTACGTATTGTTTTAAGTGATAAATTCCATTCCAGTATGTTGACATATTATAGTATACAATCAACTTCCAGTCATCCCTTATATGTTGCAGATCTGATATTTTGTCAAAATAAAGTTGCTTGTTGTCATTAAGGGAGGTGATATTATATTGAATAGATGAAGGTTGTTGCTGCATTGTTGGTGAAAAGAATGACATAAATAATAGAAGAGTTGTAAAAAAGTTCTTGAAAACCTTTCCTTTTGCTCTAGTTTCACTTTTTCTCCGTTGCTGCGGGATAGAGTCTGCTAAAGTTGGTGATGATTGCTGACGAGTTTGATGATGTGAAACTAGCTCCTGTTGCTTACTGCTTTCACTGACCGGAAGTAATACTAACTTGTTGACTGGGCGTTTGATAAGGTTTGCTTTTGTTTTCACAGTCACGACTCTTACGTAACCATCTTTCCCAGGGTGTAGTTCCTGTATACGACCCATGGCCCACTTGCCCGGAGGTAAGTTTTCTTCCTTAATGAGTATTATATCATTTAATTGTAAATTAGTGCATGGTGATCTCCATTTTGATCTAGATTGTAGATGATGTAAGTAATCCCTTGACCATTTCTTCCAGAACTGTTTATTCATTGACTGAACTAATTGCCAACGAGTAGATAACTTCATAGCCTCAGGATCGGTTTGTGGTCGTGATAGTAATGACCCACCGACCAAGAAGTGACCAGGTGTTAAAATGTCGTCATCTGGACTTTCTGTCAGAGGAAAGAGTGGTCTAGAATTAAGGCATGCTTCAACTTGGTGCAGAAGCGTGATAAATTCTTCGTAGGTAAGCCTTTGATCCCCTAGGACGCGTTTCAGGTGATACTTTAGGCTTTTCACCGCAGCCTCCCAGAGACCTCCTGCATTAGGCCATGCTGGGGCGTTGAAGTGCCATGTGACGTCCATCTCACTGGTGTCACTGATAAGATTTGTATCAATTGTTTTTAAGATGCTTTTGTATTCCTTTTTCAGCTCCCGATCAGCGCCTACGAAGTTTGTCCCATTATCGCTATACATATTTTTTGGAGTCCCTCTTCGCGCGCACATTCGCCTAAATGCCGCAAGAAATGCTGCTGTGCTCAGGTCCGATACCAGCTCTAGATGTACTGCCTTGGTTGATAAGCAGACAAAGACTGCTACATAGCCTTTCGTAGTCTTTATGCCTCGACCTTTGTTCGATTTTATGTCAATGAACCCTGTAAAGTCCACTCCGGTGTTCGTGAATGGACGAGAAGGTGTAACCCTAGGTTCTGGTAAATCACCCATAATCTGCTGTTTGCTTGTTAGGTTGAATCTTCGGCACTTGACACACAGTCTTAATTGCCTTATGATAGTACGAATACCGCTTATAATCCAGTATTTATCTCGGATTTGTGCTAAAGTAAGCCGAGGGCCTCCATGTAAAGTGATTAAATGGGCTTGCTGGATGATCAAATCTGTGAAACGGCCGTGTGATGATAAGATGATGGGATGTTTTGCTGAGTGCTTTAAATTAGAATGACATAGTCTTCCACCGACCCGCAGTATGCCCTGTTCGTCTACGAATGGGTTGAGACTTAAAATCTTGCTTTTTGTGCTAATGTGACCCTTTAATTTTATCGAGATCAAATCATCTTCAAACTCTATTGATTGCACACATTTCGTTATTAAAACATATGCATTACTTATTTCAATGGCTGATAATGTGCATTCGCGTGACGTCGTTTGTTGACAGCGTAACCACGCGATGTAACGTGATAGCCAGCCTATTGTTTTTACAACCTTAGAAATTGAGCTGTTATTATTTAATAATTTAATTATAAGTTCATTGTTTTGTTTCAGATGTAAGGCTGCGTTCACACATGCTTTCTTTACTTCTAATTTTGGGCATTGAAAAGTAGTTTTATTTATTTTGCTCATATCCACATTTACAAGCCAGTTAGGCCCTTCCCACCACAATAAGTGCTCTGCTAATTTTGAACTAGTGAGGCCACGTGAGGCGCAATCTGCTGCGTTCTCCTCTGATCTGACGTGATTCCAACTCGAAGCTGGTATAATGTCTGTAATTTGGCGTACTCTATTGGCTACAAATTGCTTCCATCTTGATATGTCTCCATGCAGCCAGCCAAGTACCACCATGGAGTCTGTCCACGCGTGGACCTCAATATTGCTGCTTACTAATGAGTCTATAACTTTCTTCATCAGTTGTGATAATAACTGTGCGCCACATAGTTCAAGCCTGGGTAGGGATATTTCTTTCTTTCTTGGAGCGACCTTTGTTTTTGCAATAACTAACCTCGATGTGCCTACGCCCTTATCGTCAGTTGTCACTATGTAAATTGCACAAGCGTAAGCCTTCTCCGATGCATCACAAAAGCCATGTAAGTGATAAGGTTGCTCAGTGTTTCCGAAATGTCTTGGAATTGATAAATTTTGTATGCTCTTCAAGTCATCCGCTGTTCTTAACCATTTAGCTAAAAGTTCCGTTGGAAGTTTGTCATCCCATGCTAAGTCAAATGACCATATGTTTTGGAATAATATTTTAGCTTTTATTGTTAATGGCGATAACCAACCTAGTGGATCATATATTTTTGATATGGTTGATAAAAGTTGACGTTTCGTATAACATTGTTTATCGTCGCTGTTTATATCGTATTGAAACGTGAACGAGTCAGATGACGGGTTCCATTTCAGACCTAATGTCTTTCTAGTTTGCGTATCTTTGAATACTAAGGGACTGTCCCGCTGCTCTAAAGATAAATCTTTAACTAAGTCTGGTTCGTTGCTGGACCACTTGCGAATATTCATACCAGCTCCCTTTAATACAGATATTAACTGGTCTTGTAATAATTTTGCTTTTTGAAGGTCATTGTGACCTTCCAAAAGGTCATCCATGTAGAACGAATTGTTCAAGGCTGATGATGCTAGCTCGTGCTGAGGATTATCCAATGCTATTTGTTTGAGAGTTCTAATTGCTAAGAATGGAGCCGCCTTAGTACCGTAGGTTACGGTTGTAAGTTGATACTCTCTAATCAACTCATGAGGTGATTCTCTCCATACTATTTTATGCAGTTGCTGATCTGACCTTCTGATATGGATTTGTCGGAAACACTTTTCAATATCGGCTGTGACTACGTATTTATACTGTCTCCATCTTAAAATGAGCGTTTGCAGATCTTGTTGAAGATTAGGACCACATTCCATCAAATCATTCAAACTGTATCCAGATGATGTGGATGATGATGCGTTAAATACAGTTCGAAGCTTTGTTGTGGTGGAGTCCGGTTTCAAAACTCCATGATGTGGTAAATATCACTGCGGGTTGTTATTGTTGTTTTCAACCGATAGATGCATATGATTTAACTCCTGATATTCTCTCATGAAATTTTTATAGCTTGCTGATAGTTGCTCGTTTTTCATCATTCTTTTTTCTTGCTGTAAAAATTGCGCAACTGCTTTTGACTTCGAAGTTCCGAGTTGTTGCTCAAAGCCTGGTTTCATGGGTAGTGCAACCTCATATCTACCACACTCCAAACGACGTGTTGTTGATTGATAGAAATCTTCACAAAATTGCTCTTCCTTTGTCAATGTAGGGGGAGAATCCGTGCTGATATCTTCGATTTCCCAGAACTTTGTCAGGTCTTCAATATGATTGATAACGACGTTGCAGTTAAATGTTTTGACATTGCCTGATAATATCCAGCCAAGTCGAGTTTGTTGTGCTATCGGTGCTTGTGCTGGGCCTTTGATTAAACCACTCATGATGATATCTGAGTAAATGCTGGCGTCAAGAAGAATGTCAATAGGCTTTGACACGTTATACTCAGGGTCTGCTAAGTTAATATGCTGTAAATGTGGCCATGTTTGTTTACTGAATGATGAATTTGGTAAGTTATTAATGACTCGTGTGATAACAAGAGCTTGTGTGCTGAAGTGATAGTCATCATAAAGTGATTGACATTCCATAATGACAACTGCTTTGCTCATCTTGGAGCTAGTCCCAATGCCTGACACAGATGCATTATAACGCTGACGCTGTAGGCCTAACATCTGAGCGGCGTTTTCTGAAATTAATGATATTTGAGAGCCCTGGTCTAGCAACGCTCTTAAAATGATGAATGTGTTATCAGCTGCCTTAACTTTAAGTGACAATGTTGTTAGTAAGACTTCCTCGTCATCGGTAGCGACGTGGTTGACGCTATGTTGCTTATGGTCGCACCTAGTTGGCTGCTGCTTATTGTCGCACCTAGTTGCTAAGGGCAGTGACCGTGCTTGCGAAATTTGCATGCCTGCATTTGAACCACTCGGGGCATTATATGTTGCTGCGTCATGTATCAGTGTATTGTGTTCACCTTTGCACTCTTTACACCGTTTTGTCGAATGGCAAACATTGTCAACATGCTTGTATAAACAATTCTTACAAATTTTCAGTTTCGCAATTGTTCTCATTATGTTTTCCGGCGACTGATTAAGGAATTTTTTACACTGATACAAATCATGATTTTGATTGCACAATGGACATATCGACGAATATGTGGCAGTAGCCTGATAATTTTTAAACATAGGGTAACCATGATTTTTAGGCTTGCTATAGGACGCCTTAGGGACTTGAACCGGAAGTTGATTGCTTTGCTTGTATGATAATGATCTCTGATGAATCGGTTCTAGTGCGGTAAATTTGCTTTCTACAAAAGACATGAACTCTTCTAACTTAGGTAGCTCTCTTGGGTGCTTACGTGACTCCATGTAGTCACCAAAGGTGTTACTGTCTAGCTTCTTCGCTAGCAGGTGCACTATGAGCGGATCCCATGTGTTAGTATCCACGCCCAGGTTATGAATAGCGTGTATGCTTTCTGTAGTGACGTCATACAAACGCTTCAGCTCGAATGATGATTGCTTCTGCATATTCGGTTGGTTTAAGAAAACCTCAATCTGCTTGGTGAAGAGTACCTGAGGGTTGTCGTAGCGGTGCGTTAAAATATCCCATGCCGTATCATAGTTCTCAGCAGATACGTGCAGATGCTGTATGAGGCGCTCCGCTTCACCTCTCACCTTACCCTTTAGGTGCTGCATTTTTTGAGCCTTGCTCAGGTATTTATTGTTATGAATAGCCTCACTGAATAAATCAAAAAATGTAGGCCAATGGGTGTAGTTTCCCATAAAAACTGGTATTTCAATTTGAGGGGTTGAATGCTGTAAATGAGCTGTTGAACATAACTTTTTATTCAACTTCTTTTTGATAGTGCAATATTGATCTTCCATTTGAGAATACTCACTATCGTATACTACGTCCCAACCTTGCAAGATGTTATCTATTTTTAAATGGGTTTCTTCAATTATCTGCCATTTTCTCTGTATGTTTCTAAGCTCATCCTCAATCTCCCATTTATCTTCTAAATCATCAATACTGATACGCTGTAACTGTCTCAAAAGTGCTCTGAAATTGGTTTTTTGTTGAGACAGAAGCTCGTCTGCAGCTCCGCCTGGCTGCGTGGCTTTGTCCTCTTTACTCGTGGACGGGATAGAAAATGATATTTGTGAGAAGATGTCTTTTTTCTCCCCAGAGACGGGCAATGGAGATGATGAAATAGGTTTATATGAAGACATTTTTGTTCTGGTAGCCTCATAAAACTCTTTCGTCCGTTGATAAATATCCTTCACAAAGTACTCGTAGGTTTTATCCTCATATCCTTGCACATCTGTGTTATTTTGGTGGAATTCCCCCCATAGATTATCTAAAGCTTGTAAACGCTTCTCTAAATAATCCTGGGTCTTCCTGCTAGCACTGTCCTTTCGGAAGTTTGCTTCGATCTTCTCCAGCTGAACGATAATATTAGCTTGACGAACAAATACAGATTCAAATGTTTGTGCCATGATTGAAATAAGCAAGTAAAGATAATGGAAAGATCTTACTTGTAGGATGCTGCAAACCGAACGCTACTGCTGCTGATGCGGGATCTGGTGCTGTTGCTGCGTGCTTGCTGCTACTGCGACGAGCCGATTAGCTCGCCACACAAAATTGTCTTCGTGTACACAAAATGATAAAGTCTAAAGTTCACTGATGATCACTCAGTTTCGAAAGAAAAGTCACTGATATAATTAAAGCTGTGGTATAAAATCACTTAAAATTGTATCTAAAATGTCACTGTTAACCAAGCGCAAAGTCTCAGGAATCGCGAACTAATAAATCGAATGTAATCGAATATCGTAACCGATAGTCCTGCTTTTGACCTTACCGCGCGCAGGGTCAAATGCTCGAAGGACCAAATGTAGGGTTTATCCCGTACAGAAATGCTATGCTGATGCTGTGCTAAAGGGATGCTAAATAACGGCGGGAAATGCTGTGATAAAATGATAAATCGACCGCGTTATAGGAATGCGTTTATTGCACTGATTCATTATTGCCCTGCTAACAAATGATTCGTTACAGTAGCGTAATTGCTTGCTTGCAGTTTCACAATATTTTTGTATTAGCTAATAATGGCATGTACGATGACTCGTACATTATTAGTTAGCCAAAGTTAAGCCAAAGTTCCATTGTTTATCGTAAATAACTGAGAAAAGTGACTTGTTGATATTTAAATACTATTTTAGGGTTTCTAAATAGGCAGTAATATTATCATCGAAATGACACCACCGACTAGTTGTTGCAAAGTTGCAGCTAACAGACGTTCGTGGTAAATCAGAAAACTGTTTGTGAGAACTATAGTCGTATAACATTAACGACTTTCCGGATTGTAGACGTCTGTCTGTCTCGGAGCAAGTCGGCGCGGCGGCGCGGGCGGGCGGCGCGAGTGAGGCATGTCCATCAAATGCTGCGACAAACAGATTTGCGGTGAAAAATTGCTGAGTAGAGTCAGCAATAGTACAGATGCGTACACATAAAAGTGCTTGGCAGCTATTTGCCTGCCTTGGTACTGGCACTGCTTTAGTGTACATTTACGTAGGTATTCCGTAACTTTAGAAATAATAAGACTTTTAAATCACAGCAATGCACTTGAAATTTAAAATATCAAGATATTAAAATTTGCTTATTTAGTATAGGTAATATAAACGGTATCCCTCCCTTTGGCAAAATTATTTTTCGTCAAATTTCACTTCCTAAAAACTTATCGCCTAAGTTTCATTTTCCAAATGAACCTTAAGCAACTGTACATTTCGCACATGATTCATTTGGTCCAATTATCATTAGGCTAAATTTGACTTAGTCAATTTTTATTACGACAAATGTTAATATATAGCAAATGTTTTATTTTGGAAAATATCATATTCCAAAGAAATGGTTAGGTTAGGTTAGAATTAGACCATTAACGCGCGAAGGCGAGCGAACGGAGCGAGCGAAACGATCGAAGTGAGCGTGCCGCGGCAGCGGGCGACGGCCGCGAGCGCTAGATCGCCTCTATTGATAATGAATCATTTGGGAATTTCGATAAAAAGGATTAAATAATGCCATGCAATATTAATTAGGGAAGAGTAAGTTGTTGCAAAATGAAACATTTAATGAAATAATATTTGGTTAAATGAAACATGCCCAAAAAATTATTTGTTCAACAAAAATATCCCAAAAAAGAGCTTTGCTAACTAAAATTTGCAATTAAATGTTTACACAAATGTTTTTTTGCCAAATGAATTTTTGCGTGAAATAGTTTGCGATGTGATATTTTAGGAAACGTGTTTTGGCCAATCATCAGTAATCCAATATAAACATATGTTTGAGAATATTCGATGTTCAAATGATAGTGACGAGCACGTAACCGTAATGTGTGAAAGTGTATTGCGCCTTGCTGCTCTGACGCGAAGCGTAAGCTACCCGCGCACTTCGAGCGCTCACTGCCGGCAGCAAGGTTATTCCGAGAAATAGTCATAATACGTATTGTCACCTTCCCATATTGCCATGTGCGATAATACTCTTCTGGGCGTGAAGGGTAGGGACTAGTGCGAGTATTTTTGGTGTTATTACTACTTGTGGCCGTTTAATTTTGGCACAAGAATAAATTTGTTATGGAATTTTAGCAGAACATGCATACTTTATTAATTTGTCGTTTTCAAGTAAGCGGCGATAATTAACTTGCTAGTAATAAGCCGGATTTAAATATCAGCCTATAAACCGATTATTGCGCTGAACTTGGTTTGCGCAGAAACAGCTAATAGAGTACCAATAGAGTGACTACCAATATGGGCGGAGCGGCAAGCGGCACCACAAGCGGTGCCACAAGCGGCGCGACAAGCGACGCGACAAGCGAACTAAATATACAACGTGTAACAGAAAGGTATGGTAAAAATGAAAAGATCCAATGTGTATCCGATCTAGTTCTCGTATGCAGAGTAAGTAAGACATAACTATTAACTTTAAATTGTTTTGCAATTTTTATTTAAATATTTCTATTGTGGTGTCACATCCAAATTTAACAAGTCACAGCACTAGTGGTTTAGTAACCTCTGCTGTGTACAGACTGTCAAATTTCCTCAATATACTTTGATCTTTATGTTTAAGGCTTAAGGTTAACAATGTATTGATGAAATTTGTCAGTTTTGGATAGGTTGACGTGCAGGCGTGTGTACTTACATTTACGATCACTGCTGCTTGCTTGTGCGCGCCTGACGCGCATCACTTCACTTACATAAATATTTACTTTACAATTGCATGACAATTTCAAGTTAATAATCAAGTGTTAGTAACAACACGGACAAGATCTAGATCAGATACATTTTGGATTTTTTAATTGTTATCAAACCTTTCTGTTTCACGTTGTATCATCGTTCAGCACGAGAACATTTTTTTCTGCCATAGCTGGTTAAAACTTGATACCAAGTATTCTTGATTATAAAATAGAGCTTGAGAGCATGTCTGCTTGTGGGAGGCGCTTGGCCCTCCCCTCACGTGCCGTGGACCTGGTGATTTGGTGAGAGACGGCAGTGACGTTAAGGCCGAACATGAAAGCGCACTTCACTCGGAATCGTCACTGGGAAGGAAGTTGTTATCATATTTCTAACTGTCGGAACACAACATTATTACAATTGTAAATTAAGATAGCGGCCATCTGTTTGATTAATCGATAAACGATGACAGATAGTGGGGCCTACCTCGGGCCTTGGAATCCTCGGATGAAATTAATAAAATGAAATGAAAATAAATTTATAGGTGAATTTCCCGGAACCAAAAATTGCGTGGCATCGATGAAATCGGTACTAAAAAACATAGTTATAATGTTCTAACACTTTTTTCTGGTTAGGTGAAACAGTAATCTATGTGCTCAGACTTAATGGGATTAATAGGTACTCCAAAAAAAAAATTAAACCTCGAAATCTTTCATTGCCTTGTTTGTCCACACGTCACCTTGATGTGTATTATAACCTCATTGATAAAAATCTACTGGTTATTTATATTAAAACCTAGTTTTATTTGATGCGTGAATAGCTAAAGTGTTGTTACGGAATACATTTATTCAAATATTTAAATAATACAACGAATGCTCAATAAAAATTAATTTGTCCAAGAACTACCTTTCATCGCCGTGTCCTAAACATGTTTAAGAATATTATTTTACCTAACGACTTGCGTCCTCCCCCCTTTGCGCTAAACGATGCATATCAGTGCCGCCTAAGTGCTCGACGTGGAAGGACGTACACACGTGCCTGCGTTTTCGCACCATAAATGTAAGTATTCCATTTATTATGTTACTAGTAATTTTTTCATTCATCGCCGTGGATATGCATAACTTCTACTTGAATAAGTTTGTCCTCTTGATTAAGCATTCGATAGAACGCCATTTCTCTTTACAAACGGAACCGATCAATGTAATATAATTATGAAACACTTGAATCACCAGTTCTTAGAAATACTACAACCAACTAATTGCTCAATCAACTATTTCACGGCCACTCCAGACAGCGGCGAGGCCTTTTCTCAACGGTGTCGGCTATCTCGCGAATAGTCTTTTCGGCGTATTATACGAGCGATTCGCTGAACAATACTCTACGGATATTAACAAGATAAAACAAGATCAAAAACATCTATACAGCCTATGGAAAAATCAAACATCGCTGGTAGAGACAGAGTACAACTTACTAAATAACAGAAAGCATAATATCAAAACATCATAAAAGTATCAACAAACAGTTTAACATTATAGAGAAAGCCGTAACGGATGTGGAAAAACAAGTAAGCGGACAAGCAAGCGTACAAGTAAGCGGACAAGTAAGCGGACAAGCCCAATCAAAATTAAAGAAGATGTTCAAGAGACCTTACTGGACACCACGACAGATCTGTATCAAGGACATTTCAACCTTCATTTATTGAGACCCAAACAATTAACAAATGAACTTAACACAATTTCTGTATTATTGGCCGCGGACTCCACCCATTCAAAATATACAACCCGATGTGAGAGAGCGGTACAAGTTGTTAATAGTGAGAGCAAGAATTACTGATAAATGATTTCATATTTGAGATAAAAATCCCGCTTATCAGTAGAGAAGAGACACATATGATTTATATCAAGTTATGCCGATCCCACAACGAACTGAAAACTACACCACAAACATTGTCCCTATATCTAATCTTATCGCCATCGACTTGCAAAAGGATTCGTTTATAGCATTGTCTCAGGAAGAGTTTACGAATTGTTTACACAAAGACATTTTTAATATAATTTGCATTCTTCAGAGCCCCAGTATACAAAATGAAAAATGACTTAGACCTCTGTATGAAAAATTAAGAGAAAATCAACGAATGTAAAATAAACAAAATTCCATGTCAAGACAATTGGTATAGTTTATCAAAAGCGAATACCTAATTGTACCTGTGTTGCGCTCAGTGTCAAATTCGCACAATGTGTAAGGATCTAATAACTGCCTACCAACTATCTAGCCCGAGTCTAATCAATGCAGACAGCAATTGCATTGTAAAAGCAAATCAAAAACAATCTTTTGGTTCCTACCTTTTTAGCATAGTATTTCATCAACTCGTCATAAATGTTTTAACCACAACATTAGAAATAATTTAGCTAGATAAAATTGTTTTATCATCTTGTCTCATCACCATAAGTAAGTCACTTTTTTGTTATTTTAGTGTTTTTAATTTTTTCCCAGGCGTCCCAGGCGGTATATGTTCGGTGCATTGCCGAACATTTAAGTTTTGCATCCACCGCAGAAGGGCGCTTGGCCGATACTAGGCCACTCGCCGCCGCGCACGGTCATCACATCATTTACCTAATTTAGTGTATATTTCACCGCGAAAACAATCAGATGCACTCATCAACATTCATTATCATTTAAACAGTTCAAGAACATTTGTAACATTTAACAAACTTTCTTCTCATTTCACTTAACAATGTTATCATTTAACATTCCATTAGGCTCAGGCACCCAACTTATGGCCCTGGTCCTTCGAGCCGGATGTACGTTGCTTTTCTGCCGGACTGTTAATGTACGGTGCAAGAACCGCACATCGCGCCCATCGGCATTTTACGTAAATACTATTGTTCAAATTAGTTATTTTATTACTTCTATACATTAACTTATTCAGTGCATAACTCGCAATCACAGCGTGTACTCATTACTATCATTTTATCATATTGTTTCTATAAATAAACTATTCACATTTTAAATCTAATATTAATATTAATTATTTGTATCATCTTATAATTTAACATTCCACTAAGCTCAGGCACCCAACACCAAGTCATTGTATTAATAACTTTAATGAGATAGAAGTAATAACTTTCACACTGCTTAAGAACTTCCGCCCGAAACTAGATAACAGTCAATATACGATTTCTTGTAAGCCGTTTGCCTGCAGCACGGAGAAACAAATAACGTGTAATAAAAAGAGCAATAAAGACCTTTAGTCATTAAAGTACGAAGTGCGTCGCTTAGGACGGCTCGCGGACTATTCAAATAAAATGTGTAAGAAGGCCTAAGGGGGTGGGCAGTCCTCGGGGGCGGAGTAGCCGGGCTCGGCTGACACTAAACTTTGCAACTGGACCATTGAGTTGCAAAGACGCCATACGAGCGTCGCGAGGACGAGGACGATGGCCGCTAACTTTTAATTGAACACTATTCAATACATCCTCCGCTTCCACGAAGTCGTGGTTAGTTTCTTAAGTTGCATCCCGTTCACCGAACTTCGCCAACAAGAATGAAACCCAAAAAATAAAGTAACAGTATGGGCCAGAACTTTATTTAAACAGAAAACGTATTGAATTCTGTAGACTGTTATGTGAACATATTATTATGTATCAGACCGTTTGTTCCAGATTATAAAGTTAAATACACATATAATTAAAGTCAACTTATTACACATATAAACCCCGTAAAAGTCCAACGATAATCCGATTTAGGACAGGCCCGTTGCGTTGTATGCGGTTATGTTTCCTATTAAAACATAAATTTGCGCTTTGCGGAAATGATTGTTAATAGTACGTTCCGCGCCGCGCGTGCCCGCGTGTGGTGCGTGCGCGCCGCGGCCGGCTCCGGCCACAAAAAAGAGGACCCAGAAGGTAAGCTTAATACACACCCCCCGCACGGACACGGATCTCGAGACAGCTCGGAACAGCCCGAGCGCAGCTGTTGCGGGGTTGCGCGCCCACGCCAGGTTGCAGCAACGCACACAGCGTGGCTCGAGCGCGTTTGTATTAAGCTTGCCTTGTGCACTCTCCTTATTTAGTGCTCCGGCCTCGTGACCCGCGACCCCCGCGACCCCCGCGACACGTAACCATTTCGCTCGCGCCCAATCCCGAAGCTCACGATTCCTGATGATTTTATTACTATTCTAAACTTCATAAAATACATCATGAAAAAATGTTGCTACATTGTTTTACCAATCTCGTTTGTAATCGAATGAAAAACAAAAAAGAGGCTTGTCAACCTTTTTTAACGAGTTATTTTTTTTAATTGAGTTCCAGACAGGCGCGCGCCGCAATCCCGCAGACTTTATTTTAAATTATCGCAACAGCTGTCGCGTAATTCTTGTTTCTCTTTAATTCGAGTGGGTTTATTTACCCTAGGTAGGTAGGTAGGTAGATATATACAGAATAGAAAAAAAAAACAGTTGTAAAGAAAAACTTACATTCAAGATGTTTTTGTTATGTTTATATAACTTTAACGCAAATTTTGTTGCGAAACAAATTACAAAAACACAAATGTTGAGAAAAATACCACGAGCAGGATTTGAACCTGCACCCTTCTGACATACCGGGTCAGGTGCTCTTCCAATTGAGCTATCGTGGTTCTGGTATCGTGGTACCCCTGTTGACCCCAAAACAGAAGGAAGTCTATGATACATTAATTAATGCAATTGATGAAATGAAATGAAACACATTTATTGGCACACACTACAAAATATCACGATATTCACAATAACAATACAAAACATAACAAAAGATATAAGTGCGACCAACTAGGCCCCAGCCTCAGCACGTGCTGCAGCGACCGCGAGCCGCTGCAACGCTGGTATTCTGGAGGGGCCTAAATCGGTGACATGTCCACAAAACAACTACAAACCAACATAGACAAATGAAAATAATAAAACGCTAAAACACATCAAAAGAAAAAATAATAATAATAATAATAAAAACACACAATAATTATCCATGACACTAAACATTTAACACTACTCAGCAATATCTTGGCTGTTTGCTTGCCTTCCCGTGCTTAAACCAAAAAAAAAAATGTATTCATATTGTAAAATAATAAATATGTATTCATTGTATTACTTTGATAAAATCATAAATAAAGTTCAGCTAATCTGTAACACGACATTTATTGACTGTTAGGCGCTACGAAGTGCGCGGGTCAGCTAGTTATATATTGTCCCTTCACCAACTGTGCGTGGAAGAATAACTGCTATAAAAACGAACTGTAATTGCTATTATAACGTTACGCTAGCCGCAGGTTCGAAGTTCGCCTACTGCATGCGCGTGTTCCACCGAGCAGCCCATAAATCGAGCAGTCACCCATCGCGGGAAACTGATGAACCCACAAACGCCAGCGAACGTAGCGCGCGACACAACGCTACGCTACGCGTATTCACGATTTGGGCTGCCGATATAAATATACAACCACAACGACAAATACTTACGCTGGAGCGCACGTAGCTTGTTTGATCGCGATCTTTGATCTCGATGTTAGTCAGTCACGTGTTTCAATATGGTTTATTAGTCGATTCTATTGATGAACATCGTTAAAAATGAAAATGAACCATCATGCATCATAATTATCAACAATGTACTTAACTCAACCAATAACTCTTGAGCAGTATGTTTGAATCCGCTATCGAGCAGCTCGCAGCCGCAGCTAAATACTATAAATTTTAGCACTGAAATGAAAAGTGGACAGCCTAAAGTTCACACTGTTCGGGAGCGGGCAGCGGCTCGCGTTTGGAAGGCGCCGCTGGAACGGCGGGCCGCCTGCGGGTGGCGGGCGTGCTGATATAGCGCCATCGCCACTTGCTGGTGAGCTACGAGTACAGCACAAACATTTTCCGAACAGAAAGTAGATAAACATCCACTTTTGTTTCTTAAAAAGAACGCTAGCTTGAACCGGATGGTTTTGAAACCTGCAATGACATCATTTAAAGGTTGGTAGGTTAACTGCGTTTTTAAATAGTTTTGAAGCATGTACACACGTTACCTACTAATGATTGAAACACTTTCAATGGAACATTATCTGCCAAAAGGATAGCGAATGAAATTGGTTGATAAACTGAAACCTTTATTGACCTTTATTTGTGCCGCATAGTCAGTTTCCAAAGCATTTCCATAACAATCAAACAATAGCTGTTTTTTTTACATTTCATCACATTGCTCAGGGAACGGTTTAATTAACAGTTTATTTAAAGTTAACTATTTTGTTTATACGTGCTAAATTTGGTTTAAACACTAATTAGCCAAACAGCCCACGTTTGGCTAATTAGTGTTTAAATCAATTTTATTAAATTTGGACACTAATTATTTCGTCTTAACGCATCGGTCACGTTGTTTAGCACGATCATATACAAAATAAAGGTTTTCAAAAAAGATATTGAGATATTGATATTGAGCAACGAATAATGCTCGTATACTGAATTTAATGCTACATTTTGATCAGGAACATTATTATGATAAAAATTAAAAACAGGAACAGTTTATGTTCGTGACCAAACTTTGAAGTTCGGAAAAGCACTTCACAATATTAATAATGTGCGTACGTCGCCGCGTCATCGCCGCGTCATCAACGCGCGCGCCGGCCCCCGGCTCGCAAGCGTGCAAGCCAGCAATTGCATGAGCGGTGCATTTTGAAACATCATAAATTACTGTTAATGTTTCAGGGAACTTTGCTGAGTAGGTTAATCAATGAATTTCCCACTGATTTAAGGTGACTGTGTGGTACATTGCACAATGTGAATTAAAAAGCTTGGCTCGGTAACGCGCCATTGGTTGGTTGGTACGCCTGGTCAAGTAAAGCGACTAAATACTACGGTACCCACTTTCCATCAGGCGGACCGTTAGGATTTTACAGGAACCAGCGACCGACAGTTTTTCCTATAATCATTAGAAATAGATTTTAGTTATCTATATACATATAATGACTTGTCCTGACTGACTTATCATAGCCGAGCCTAAACCGCTAAAGCTAATTAGATAAAATTTGGACCGTATGTTAATTGAGGGACGTAACTAGCCACTAAGAAGGGATTTTACGCAAATCACACCCTAAGGGGGTGAAAGTTTGTATGAAAGTCCATCAGTTTTGAAGTTAAATACATGAAAATTGGTATTTGGGTTCATCAAAAGAATTAAAGAATAACATGTCTCAGGAATTTTGTTTATTTTTCTTTAAATGAGTAAATAGGGAAAAAAGTTTTCTTGGGGAAAACGTTATTAATATAAAGTAATAACTAACAAAATGAATATTTTAATCGATCTTTAGATTTTTCAACAAAAATAAAGAATGACGTGTTTTAGCATTTTTGAAAAACCTCCCCTAGAGAGGTGAAATAGGGGTGGAAAGTTTGTATGGAAATCTGTCATATCCTTAAATTTCGGTATTTGCCCTGGTTAAAAATTACGAAGAGTTTCAGGATTTTTAGAAAACGATGCCTTTAGTAGGGGATGACAATTTGTACAGGATGTTTCAGAACGGACCAAAATTAGTTATACAGTGATCTTTAAAACGTGGTTTTGTGTTACACTTTTTACTAATTCTAGCTCGCATGGATGGGCTTTTTAATGATACAAAATGAAAAACTAATGTTGAAATGACGTGACATGTTTAGTTGTCTAACCCTTATTCATTATACCCTTATGATATTTACCTTTAATAAGTTTGGCTTTTATTACGAACAAACACAAGTCATGTAGCCCACGTGAGCAAAGCCGCGAACAAAAAGCTAGTTAGCAATAATTGAATACAGACCACCTACTTCGTAACTTTAAATTTTTTATTTTGAAATGCTAATTGCTGCATTTAAGTTGAATTAAATATTTATAAAATAAAGTGAAAAAATTAAATGCCTACCCGACCCAACCAGGCATCTAATCTGGGTTTTCCGCAATCCGGGCGGCTGCACTGACCATTATGCTACCGGGAAGGCTGACGTAAGGACTGAATTTTTTCCCTGCTTTAATTTTGACTGCTTCTTTGTAATTTCAATGAAAATCTATGTTATTTATTATTTATTTCTTTATTTTATTGTTTATTTATTTATTTATTCATTCGACGAAATCTATGTCGAACACTGGCCTGCAAATGTCAAACACGGGTGCCACACCCGCCTGTTGTTTAGTATTTATAGTCAATTACAGAAATTGCATAAAACCTTGGTATGTACTTAATCTTATTTATTCATCACTTAACATTAATACAACACTCGTAGAAAAATAAGCGTCAAAACTTTTTTAATTGAAACAAAACGCGTCGTCGTCGGTCCGCGCGGCGATCCCTCCTCATTTGACGCGGAATTGTTTATTTTTCCGGTAACTTGGCCTAACTTAGTTGTGGGGCAATTTGGGAGGGCACGCTCGCAGGCCGGCTGGCCAAGTGGCCTGAAACTCCTGGGAAACAATATTTCGCGTCGAGTCCTGAATCCAATAGTTACATTACGTTGACGCCCCGGCCAGCCCTTGACCCTTTGATGTCCTGCCGGCTGCGGTCAGTAGTCAAAGTTATATTGGGACAAGTTCAACATATTATGTTTGGGTAATCTCAATCATTTCATTTCCTGTTGGAAACATATTACTGAATGTATACAGGACCTTATAAATATCAAACTAAGCGAATTTACTTGTCTTGTGTATGTATAACATTCAAATAATCATTATATAATTTTATTTGAAGTTATATTATTGAATCAAGAATTATATATATTGTAGATTTTCACAAACGCGGTTCAATGCGAACCGTTCCAGCTCCCTCTATGACACTTTTTATTCTGTAGTTTGTTTCTGTAATACGATAGTTGAACAACTTCAATAACTTTTTATGTGAAAAGCACTGTGTGTGATGGTAATGTGCCAAATGTTCTCGTACGCCAAAACTGATGGTTTGTTTCATGAATACAAACAAAAAATACATTTGCATTGTTTTATGTGATTTGGAAAATAAATTGAAGTATCTAAGTTCTAAGTAGGTACTTAGCACAGCTTACAAAATTTTGTCAATATTACCAGTATAACGACACTGACTGGTTTTTCAGCAGTTGCAACTAAGAACTACACAAGTAGGTTTAAATCTTTTTATTTCTAAACAGTCACACTACGAGGAGGGTGTTGTGTTGTGTTGTATCACATGACGCGAAATAAATAAAAAGTCAAATAAATAAATATTGCAACGAGGGAGCTTAGACATTCGAGGAGCTTACAAAAAAGTTGGAACTTTCGATAGAAGGAAGTTTTAATGGCGTTGCTGTATCATAAATACAATTCTGTTTAATCTAACATTAAAATAACTTTAACATAAGAGACTTACTTAGATAGCAAAACAATTTACAATAACATAATATAGGTATGAATTTATATTATGCCAAATGTATTTATTTATTTCATCAGTCTCGCAGTATGCGTCGTTCTATGCAGACGCGCCGATTGCAATTTTAAAAGTGTATATCGGATACGTATCGGGGCGCGAGTCGCCACTCGAACAATCACCATGAGCGACAAACTCATGGTTAACGAGCTCCTCGCCTTCCTGCAGCAGAAACTGGACGTGATGGACGAAGTGAGTGCGGTGCAGATCTGCAAGTCCAGCTTCAGCGAGGACGACATATCTGCTGCCAAGAAACTTTTGTTTGTGTCGCTAAACAAAAGCGACCGGATGGTGTCTCATCGACGCGACGGAACACCGAAGAGCCTGCAGGAGATAATAACGCTTCTGAAGGAGACCGACCCTGACGACGTGCCGACGTTTGTGGCGAGGGACCTTAACAAGCTCCCCCCCGTCACGTTCGACCACATCGACGTAACCTGCTTGCTGAAAGACATCGTGACCCTGAAGGCGGGCTTGGCGAACGTGACGCTTAAATATGAAGCATCACAGAATGCTGTGAGTGAATTGCGCAAGGACGTAGATAGTTTGCGCGCATCACTCGCAGTAACTAGGTCAGTCGTACTCGGCGATAACTCAAACGTCAACACGCGGCGCGGTGCATTCGCGCCGCGGTTGAGTTACGAGTCAGCTTTTTCGACGCCGACCTCGTCGCTGTGCAGCGCTGACGCAGCCGTTGCCCCCGCGAGAACTCCGACTCGGTGCGCCCCGCAGTCGCCGGCGCCGGCCCCCCGAACCCCGCAGCCGCCGGCACCCCGCACCCCGCAAACGCCGGCGCCCCGTGCCCCGCAGCCCGCTGCCGTCGCGCCCCGCGCGCAGCCTCCGCTGCCCGCCCGCCCCGCGCCTTTGCTTGCGGTGCCGCACGTGACAGCTGTGCCTGAGCCTGTCACCAAACAAACAAAGCCCAGCCGTCGTGACTACGCCTCTGTTGCTGCATCCAACTTAGGTACACACATAGTGTCAGAGCGTGCCACCATTGATCGAGACGACGACGGTTTCGTCAAGGTCCAAAAGAAGAGGGCATGCCGTCACCGGCCGAATCAGAACCGTTGCGGTACCGCACTGGCAGGGCCCCAGTTCCTGCTGCGCGCTGCGACGCCGACTACTCCGATGTACCTGTCGCGCCTGCACCACACCATCACAGCGCAGAATGTGATAGAGTACATCAAGACGAAGACAAATTTCCTTGTGAGGGTGGAGCCGCTGGAGTCGCGACACAATGTCAGCTTTAAGGCATTTGTGGCGCGAGTCCCGACAACCAAGCTGGTCGACACCTTTTTGAGGGAAGACTTCTGGCCGAAAGGCGTGGTGTACCGGCGTTTCCGCGGAAGATTACCCGTCAGCACCGGAACAGCACAAGCTAGTGCTTAATATACTAACATAGTTATACCTAAATTATATCTACTAACAAAAATTGTTTTATATTGTATGTATGTTAGTCTGTAAGGTATTTATTATATGGGCCCCTTTGTGTTTTTACCATCTTGTACATTGTGTGTTGCCTGAAATAAATGATTTATTATTATTATTATACTCTTTATTTATTTTCTTTCTTAAAACTAGATTTTTACAATATTTTAATAAAAAAACAATAAAACATTATAAAAAACTAATTCTAGAGTACCACCAGCAGCGGGGCAGGGCCCAAGCTACCGGTGGTCAGGGCTGCAGAGTGAGGAACCTCCTGACAATACGTGCCGTGTCAAGGAGTACTGCCTTCTGAATCTGACCCTTGATCCAACCATCAAGCGAGAGCCTCTTAAGATGTTGGTCGAGGCTCTTCGCTATCAGACCGTTCGCTGAAACGACTATCGGGACAATAATGGTTGAATCAACATCCCACATGGCGGTCACCTCGTGAGCTAAGTCAAGGTACTTACTGAGCTTGTCCTTCTCGGCTTTCACGAGGTTCTCATCATGAGGTATGGTGATATCAACCAGTATTGCCCGGCGCTGGGATCGGTCAACCACCACGATATCAGGCTTATTGGCGACAATAGTCCTGTCCGTAATGATAGAGCGATCCCAGTAGAGCGTTGCATGACCATTTTCGAGTACTGGCGCAGGTGCATATTTATAGTACGGCACCTCCGATTCAACAAGGCCATATCCAAAAGCAAGTTGCTGGTGAATTATTCTGGCTACTTGGTTGTGTCTGTGCAAATACTCTCCGTTAGCAAGATGAGAACAACCAGAAATAATATGTCGGAGTGATTCTCCTGGACGGCGGCATGCC
The DNA here is from genome assembly GCA_949315975.1 of Eudonia truncicolella. NCBI lineage: Eukaryota > Metazoa > Arthropoda > Insecta > Lepidoptera > Crambidae > Eudonia > Eudonia truncicolella. Next base: position 229,606 of record OX438841.1, read on the forward strand.
CGACAGATGTCGACCGTACCGTCCCTCATAATATATTTCCGGTAGTTATTCGTCTTGATAACTTCATCTTCAATGGCACAGACAAAACCTTCGGTTTCCCCAAAGAGGTCACCGAAACGTAGCCAGTTCACCGAGGCAGTTAAATCTACATCAGGCCCAGTTAGAGCCCGATAGTAGCGCCCGTGTAGCACCTTGCTCTTCCATATGTCCTTGCGATCGAGAGTGCTTAGCACCACTCGTTTGCGCCAGTTTTCTGTTGCCAAGGAGAGCGGCGTAAAGTGTCTATCAACTGCCACGACATTCAAATGCATCCCGCACTCACTGTTAAGTAAATAATCCCTGAGACTGCACACCTCACGGTTATGTAGGTCCTTGACATTTAAAAAGCCGCGACCCCCACATCTCCGCGGGATGTACAGCCTCATAACAGATGAGCGCGGGTGTAACATTCTGAAAGTCGTGAGCATTTGACGGACTCACCTATCCAAGGCGTCCAATTCGGTCTGAGTCCATCTTAGTATGCCAAAGGAGTATGTGAGCAGAGGCATAACCCAGCCATTAAAGGCACGTGTCTTATTGCCACCCGATAAAAGACTGTTAAATACTTTTCTCAAGCGGCAAAAGAATCGCTCCCGTAATGACTGTTTTATGTCCCCGTCATCAACACCCAAAGACTGTGACATACCAAGATATTTATATGTTTCAACTTCAGAGAGAGATCTGAAGTCTATCGCATCGGAGAGTTGTAAATTGGTTGAATTTACTACTCTCCCATGCTGTACATGCATAACCGCACACTTATCCACCCCAAACTCCATCTTGATGGCACTGCTAAAAGTCTCAGTCATTTTTAGCAGTTTTATCAAGTCTTGGCTGTTTGGTGCGAATAACTTGAGGTCATCCATGTACAACAAATGCGACAAAACTTCACCCCCTCTCCGCAGTCGACAGCCTAACCTTGAATTTCTTAATAAAGTACTAAGAGAATTCAAAGCTAGACAAAACCATAAAGGACTCAGACTGTCGCCCTGGAATATGCCACGCTCTATCCTTATAAAATCCTGCGTGGCAGAAACTCTATCTCGACATCCTGGTTGGTGGTGGTCCACTGCCGCATACATGACATCAAAAATGATTTTAGAGTTATATCAATTTTATATAACTCTAAAATCCTTACCAGCCATGAGTGCGGCACCGAATCATAGGCCTTCTTATAGTCAATCCAGGCTGTGGAGAGAGTCCCTCTGCCTCGCCGAATCTTCTGGCATATGGTCATGTCAATGAGGAGAAGCTCCTTAGTACCACGGGACCCAACCCTACATCCATTCTGAGTCATGTCCAAAATATTGTTTGCAACAATGTGCGAGTTAATTTTTGTTCTCAAAATGGATGTAAGGAGCTTATATAATGTTGGTAAGCACGTGATGGGTCTATAATTTTTCGGTTCCGTGGTACTACCTGATTTATGGAGCAGAAAAGTGACACCAGTAGTCAACAAACTTGGGAGTGAGCCGAGCTCTATGGCTTCTTGGAATTGCGTTGCCAGTAACTCGTGTGAACATCGAAACCACTTGATCCAAAAGTTGTGCAATCCGTCCGGTCCTGGGCATTTCCAATTTTGGGCCGTACGGATAGCACAACTTACGTCAGCTGTACTAATATGTATAGCCTGCATGGTCTCGATAGGTTCACACGCCTCCCTGACAACACTCATCCAATCACCTTCCGTGTGCTCGACGGGCACCGACCAAATGCTGCGCCAGAAATTAGTCATGGCATCAACATTTGGTAGCTGCCCGTCGCTCACACGTTGATCAGCTCCTTCCCAACGTCTGTATACTTTTCTTTGGTCACTTTGAAAGAGGCGATTTTGTTGGTATCGGTCCACACGCACTCTGTAGCGACGTATACGGTTTGCCCACGCATAGACTTTTTGCTTCAGAAAGTCAATACGTTCCGTCACACAAGCCATATAGTTTTCCGGACGAACATCAGTCCCGACAAAGGCTTGCGTGACGAATCGCATGACGCGAGGCCGATTATTACCATTTCTGAAACAAATTAATTTTGCAATGAGTGTCCTGAACCTAACAATACGCCCCTCGATCCTCAATTGCCAAGCAGGGGCAGCCCCGGTTTGCCGCGGTACTCGGCCAGAATCCTGGAATTTGACACGAGCAACGCGACACACCGCGATGGCCCCACAATAAAGGATTGAGTGGGTATCAATTAAATTTTCACTGGTCCCAAGATAAGGAACCAGTAAATCGTTCAAGGCACTCATTAACGTCAAATTATGCCTATTCGTGGGCAAACAAGGAATACGCGGCCTAGAGTTACGCGTGTCACGATACTGTAGAATGGCATCGTTCAAAGCGCTCCTCATTTGCTCATTCACCTGTGTACTTACATTCGTATTTATGAAATCTTCATCCTCGGGTATCGAATCTACTCGCGCCACCAAGACCGGCGTCTTTGGGCATTGGGCATTGGACGTTGGGCAGACACGTCGATGGTCGGTTCAAGGGTCTGAAACAAAGACAGCAGTCGAACACGATACGCAGTAAGATTAGTTCCTCCCTCTGTTGCCCTGTAGTAGGCGCGCATGCAGTTCTCATTTATAGACTGAGTCCATCGCATGCGGCGCACTACACCACCAGTAGCGGGGGTCGTACGCGGGCAGATTGTCCCACTGATCCCAAGCGTGCCGGCAGCGGTGGTCGTCCACGTCGCGCAGGTCGTTGTGGCGGCGGGGACGGCGATCGCCCGCTCGCGCTGCTCGACTCGTCTCTGATGTAATCATCAGACGAGGAGCTTACGGTCGGCGGAGCGGGCGATGATGGAGGGCGTGCGCTTCGTCTTGCTCTTCTTGTTATCATTTCATTTTCATTTTAAGTAGGTATAAATCGGATGAATTTAATGTGACATTGCGTTGACATTGTACGTCACCATTGGTCAACTTCATTAATAATGTTGTTTTGCACTTTGTTTATAAATTTAGTGTAAATTTCCAGCTGATTTTTTTGATAAAAATAATAAATGGTTATAATTTATCAAAAGATTTGTAACAAAATAAAATATAATACTTAAAAGAGAAAAGTGTGACATGTTATGACAAGAGCTTTTTTTTTTATTATTATTATTATTATGTAAATATTAAGTAATAATTCATTTGTTTACTTTTGAACTGTTTTGTTTTCATTATGTTTTTTAAGAAATTAAATTACCAAAAAAAATCTTTAAAATGTACACACATCTTTATTTGGAGTTGTTGGTTTTAGGTTTAAGATCTTTATTTTCCTATGATTATACAATCACTTACGAGAAAACATAAACAACAAATAATAAGATAAGACAAAAACTCGTAACAATCAACAAAGCAGACGTGGGTGGGTAGACAATAATATTCTGTTGGTAGAAAATAATTATAGCGGGCACGAAGCGCGCGCGACCAAACACAAAAACTGTTAAATATCTAAAGCGGTGCACTCCCGGTATCATAATTGTTTAAACAACATACAGGAATCCAGCCGCTCAACTGGCCGTGACAGATTTCACATATAAATCCAAAACCCAACTGTAGGTAATATGAAAAAAGACTAAGTGTTGAAAAAAATCTGCGAGCGGGATTCGAACCCGCACCCCATGACATGCCGGGTCAGGTGCACTGTCAACTATGCTATTGTGGCTCAATCCAACGGCGATATGTAAAAATAATCATAAATGTAGGTAATTGCTTAGCATTGCTTTTACAACAAAAAGCAATCGTCTACACTTCATCGTCATCATCAGCTCATTTATTGTCCCCACTGCCTTTCCTATTGATTTCCTATTTCCTATTGAGCCTTTCCTATGGATAGATAGGGAGAACGGACCCTAAGCCACCACGCGGGCCCAGCGCGGATTGGTGGTTGTTAACGACTGCTAATGCAGCTGGGACCAACGGCTTTACGCGCCTTCCGAAGCACGGACGTCTACACTTACATAATAATATTCCCTCGTCAGTTTCGGGCATATCAATAGTAATTAAGGAAGTTCGGCCATCATCATCTATAATGTTAGTTATTCATTGCCCGAGCCATTTGTTTGATCACGCGCTGTTCAAACTTTACGGTCGGTACTAACCTCAGATTTATCAATAAATTACAAATTTATGTAAAATCCTAACCTTCTCAAAATAGCAATTAGTTTCATTAAAGAGCCTATCATTTTATTTTTACTTAGTTATAAACAATATTGAGTAATTTATTGGTAGGTATTTACTTATAACATGGTAGTTGTATCTATTCTGATAGTTATATTTTAAGTTTACATACTCAAAACCCTCAGATATTGTATTTCTCACAAAATTGATTTACTCTAAAAAAAATCCTTTCCTGCCTTGTTGAGTTTGGTCCATGTTTTTGTCGATAAAACATACTTCTTGTTGCCGCCCTTACTGTCATGATCAAAAAACTAATATAATTTCTGAAAATAGATAAAGGAAAACACAAAAAAAATATTGCGCCTGCTATTCACTGCTAATTTGACGCTGCGTAGTTTGTTGCTTTCCATTTTGTATTGATTTAACGCGTCCACAAAATCCGTGATAAATCGTGAAGAAATAATCAAACAATGCACGAATCATTTTTCATTGTGTTTGCGGCCGCCAAAGCACTGCGGAATAGATTTTTATTAACCAGTTCACATTTTGGGTAGTTGCTATCAAATTAAATGTTGAGGTAAAAAGTTACCTTCGAGAGAAGTTCACACAAAGTGACAAAACAAATTAAGCTCAATAATTATTGTGCCTACTCTGTATTAGTCACATAAATTAGTTAGAACATGCCTATGATTTCTTATTACGTGTCTCTCCATATAAGTTTAACCTAGTTTTGTAATGTAAAATGAATATTGTATTTCATGATCACTCTTCCATTCAACCTTTGTAAGGAACGGTACACTGAAAATACATCTCTTGAAATCTCTAAGTGTTTACCTTCTCCACCATAGCAAGCAACCTTCCAACTTACCACCGCAAGCGCATTCGTTAAATTATGATACTTTAAATTGCAATCTGTAATTTCAATGAAAAAAACGACTGCTTCAATTGGAAATCGAACCCACGACTTTTTGCTAATCGGGATGGCTAATAGGGTAATAAGCAAGCACTTGGAAAACTATAGGAAAACCAATTTGAAATGTGAAGCTGAGCAGGTAAAGCTGTCGCTCAGACACCAAACTGCATTTGTCCAGTGTGTGATAGAATTGTAGTTATCACTAGTAAGACATTAGCTAAGAAATGCTGTAAAAACTACGTACTTTCTTAATTTGAATATCAAGTGTTGTGTGAAACATCACTAACTAGACAGGTAGACTTAGTCCCGAGCCGAGCGAAGTGCGGGGACTAATGTTTAACATTTTTTACCGAAACAGGATAATATAATAATTAACATTTTTGTTACTAAGCTACTAGTTTTAAAAGTAATAAGTAGTTAACAATAATAGAATCAGGCTAACATTATCTCGTGATTATTTGCTATTGTACGTTTCCCATGAAAGCCTTATTTGAAATGAAATGTAATGTAAAGCTGTATATTGCGATTTCAATAGCAGTTATATTAATTTATTACAATGACTATTGCCTTCGTATAAAGAGAATAATATGTTGCCCCTATCCCCGCCGGCCGCCCGCTCTACGGGTACGTCTCTATTGTCATGTTAGAGAGGCTCATTGTAGACGTTATGCTGAGCTACTACTGAATTGACCATGACGGGTAAGACAATGATTGTGCTTATATACAATTTTACGTGAACAAATTACAATTTGAAAAAAGACAAAGTGTTGAAGAAATTCCACGAGCGGGATTTGAACTCGCACCCCATGACATGCCAGTGCACCTGACCCGGCATGTCATGGGGTGCGAGTTCAAATCCCGCTCCTGTAACTTTTTCAATACTTTGTATTTTTTTCAAATTGTAATAAGATAAGATAGTAATGAAATAATTATTGACATTGAAATAATATTTTATCGAAAAACTTACAAATTTGTGTCCCTAAAACTTTTAAAACGTTTTGATTGCAAACATATAAACTGAGATTCTATCTAGTTGATTTGTGAACATTTGATTGAAAAACTAATTGAGTTTCCAGTCATTAACGTTGGTGAAACATTCACTAAAAGCTCTAAAGGTGCCGTATTAATCTAATCTCTTGTTTTACTAACCAAATGCTTTCAATAGTTATAGTGGGTTATTAAAAATACAAATCATTAAAAGAGAAAGCTAAAATGACATAGAAAAGATTTATATCGATCTCTGTATTCATCAAACCTATCGGAAAACATATTTCAGGCAACAAAGTATGCAACTTCCAGCGCTCTGTGCCAATCCCGCGCTGCTTTAAAAGTATTTCGTCAGTTAACGGAGACTACACACATTATAATTCCACACAGGTATTCGTAGTAGTCAGCTGCTGTAGTTCGAGATTATTCGGAAAGCGTTAACTTTTGAGCGGCGGCGGCGACCCAATTAAAATGTTAATTTATTTACTTCAAAATTGAGATATGGGGGGGGGGGGTAACGCGAGGTGGGCTAACTAGCAGGCTGCGGCACGCGACACACTTCATTATGAATATAATCTGAGTTTTGCCGCTTTGTCGTATAACACTAGGAAATTACCACATCCCTCGCGCGGTCATTTCCCTCGTGGATCAGGTCCCGTGACTGCCACTTAGCCTTCTGCTTCTCGGATTGCGTCCCCCAGGGTTTAGTGCGGTAGCCCCTCCGTCTCACCCTCCCAGCCGGGATTTACTCCTGGCAGCTGACTTGGGGCCTCTCCCCTTGTCAGTGGGATGTGGAAAGGCGGACGGGTAGTCCCACATAACCGCGGGCCTCTTCAAGGTTCGTGGTAGGTGGTACACCTTCCCTGGGTAAAAAAAAAAAAAAAAAAAGGAAATTACCACATAATTTTTCAACCCGTTGTTGTTAGAAACTATTATTTATTATTATAATTTATTTAAAAGAAGTTAAATTTCCATCATCATCATCATCATCATGCTGTAAAAGCGTCATTGTTGAATTTGTCACGGTCACGAAGCAAATACAAGCTGCGGTACACACGCACACACACAGATGGTTATTGGTTTAACCACTACGCTTGTGGGTTGGTGATCATCTGAAGATGACGGGCCGAGTGCTTTGTCATTCAGCCTCCGAGGCGTTCGAATGAAAAAAAAAATATAATTAATTATTTAACCTGTAAAAGCATCACAACTCTTTCTAGTCATGGCTTTAATAATTGAACGAAAATAAAGTACCGCCAAGAAAAATAAAGAAACGAGATGTAATGTTATAGCATCCATTCCCATACAAAGCCTTTAATAGCGGTGTCCCCATTGCGCGCGGCCGCCGCGGCTGGCGTCAATACTGCCGGCTCATCCCCTTCAGTGCGGACGGGCTGGGCAGGCTCAGCCAGCAATCTAACATGCCGGTGCTGCCAGATGTGTAGATTCGCGTATGAAGTTATTCCAAGTTGATCGCCGTTTCGTGCGCCACACTCGCTGCAAGTGAGGCCACGCCCCAAGGTGCGGCCAGCCCGTAAAGTTCTCGTATAAGTAATTCGGTATCCGGTGCGAAGGACCATTTATTCCGCGCCCCACCTGTGCCTTGCACCATACCGGTGTGATTTATATTCTCACTATGACAGAAATTACAGTCGTGCTCTCATAACTTTAAATTGTTAGGGTCATAAGCTTCGAATAGTTATTCCGTATTTTGTCTCTTTTACTCTTACTTGAAATAACGTTTAAATAACAAGAAGAAAACATGGAAAAACTATTACTATATGTTTATAATATTCGTTTTAGGAACTTGAAGAGTACAGAGAGGAAAGTCTTCGGGTATACCCGTACTCTCACCAATGGGCAAACAAATACTACAGCTAGTGAATTACCTGTATATTCTAATAACTGACACATCTACTTTGGTATATTATCTTAATCAAATGTAAGTGGATAGTTCTATTTCCATCCTAGCTAAAAACACATCGCAAAACAAAGCTGAAATGAAAAGTGAAATTTAAATCTGTTTTTCCGTTGCGTTTGAGATCTACGATACGATGGAACACATAAGGAAGCTGTACTTTAACCACCTCGACCACACTTACGAAAAGTGTACAGATTGGAATAATTTTCCCCAAAAGGAAAGGGCACATATCCCGCAAAGGGCCAGCAATTCCAACTTTTTATTAAGGCTTACAAATTCACGATGTACTTTGTTATAACGACATACATTCAACCGGGTAGACGGCGAGCACCCCCGACCGCGATCGTCTGGCGACCCTCGTCAGGCGCCCGTCCCCGCAGGCTGCCCCGCGCCCGCCCCGCACTCCTGACGTGGGCTCGCGGCTCGCGGGGCAACAATCACACGAGTCGCCGCTCTCATGTAACAACGTGGGATGTCGACTTTATACGACAAATCAAAACTTACGCAATCAGATAAAAATGTATAACATACGTAAGCAAAATATCAGCAGGAATTCAAATTATGATACTCAGCTTGCAACGACAATGTGAAAACTAAATGTCCAGTGTCACTCGTTAGCACACCATAGACCGAACAAACATAATAATATCCAGATATTAATTACACATTTCATTTATATCTATCACTAGCTGACCCGCGCACTTCGTACCGCCTAACAGTCAATAAATGTCGTGTTACAGATTAGCTGAACTTTATTTATGATTTTATGAAATGAATACAAAATAGATGAAGTTCACTACTTTATTGAGATAATAAAACAAAAAGAAATAAAGAAGTACAAAAATATATTTTATCAATCGCGTGTCAGCAAGACATGATTGAATTAAACTAGGCACATATTGTGCGGCATGGGATGCACTCGGAATAATTCTTTTCATTGAAGCACCTTGCGATATACGACATTCTTTGTTTTTTATCGGGCGCAACAACAAAAAGCGGATGATTTGCCGACACGTGGACATGCCACGCACAACTGACCATGAGAAAACACAAACAGTCAACGATTGGCCTTGTGATTTGTTAGTCGTCATGGCAAAGGCTAGGCGAATCGGGAAATGAATTCGTTTAAACTCAAAGGGCATATCCGTTGGGATCATTGGAATCCTCGGAATGAGAACTAACTCATCTTTAAATTTTCCTTTGAGTATCGTCGCGTGAATCACATTTCTCAGCAGTTTTATTATCACCAAGCGCGTTCCATTGCATAGTTTTGATTGGTTTAGATTTCGAAGCATGATGACTACCGAGCCCACCTTCAGTTGTAAATTGTGCGGTGAGAAACAAGGCACATCCAAGGAGTTTAAAAATTCAGTTGGGTAATTAGTGGCTTCATCTTAGTTTGTAACACAGTCAATAGATTTGAATGAACGCAGAGTACCAACGATTTCATTCTGAACTATAAACACATTTATATCTTTATTCTTAGCCGCCAAAATTGCTCGCTCGCTTAACCATTTGTTATGTTTGTGGTTAGCAATGATGTTCGGGAATATTATGCTGATGAGCTCGTCATTCGATGAGACGAAATTGCAAATATTCGGAGGAAATGAAATCAATCCGCTCGATTCGGTGACAGGAACACGGCCATTACCGATCTTTTAAGGTTCGTTCAAGAGCTTCCAATGCGCGTTGGTGCGCCATTGTGCATTCGTCCCAGATGATGATTTTTGAGGCTAATAAAACTTTTGTCATTGCAGAGTGCTTTGTAATGTTTCATGTCGGTTGTTCAGTAAGTAGTTTGAAGATTGAATGGCAATTTAAACGCTGAATGAGCCGTACGGCATCCGTCTAACAACGTGGCTGCTATTCCAGAAAAAGCAACTGCTACCGCAATTTCGGATCTCGCACGAATATTAAGGTATTTCTTGTTCTACCAGGGGCATCCAGGAAAAATATTTTTTAAGGTTTTCGTGGGTGCCGATAATGGATATGACATCTGTTTTGAGACTCAAAATGGCGGACGTGTTTTGTATTTCAAAAGTCAATATGGGTATCGTTTTTAAGGTTTACGTGGGCGCCGATTATGAATATGACATCTATTTCGAGATCCAAGATGGCGGACGTGTTTTTTTTAAGTCAATATGGGTATCGTTTTTAAGGTTTCTGTAAGTGCCAATTATGAATACATTCTATTTACAAGTCGAAAAAGCAAAAAAAAAACGCCTTTTTTAGTTCAAAAGAAAGTCGTTTTTGGCGTGAAGAGACTCCATATTGGACTGTGGTCAAACAGTCGCATAGAGTAGAGATTGTTTTGAATTTATGTTTAAATTGATTTATCTAATAATAAAAAGCTTTGTCCCCCTTTTTAAGCACATTGCGCGCACAGAGGACTGTAAGACTTAGCATAGTTAAAGTTCATAAGGAGACGGAGTGCAGAAAGATAAAATGTATGTATAATATGTGTGTTACAAAAAAATACCTAAAGGATATTTAAAAAATGCGCATGATTTTAATCTGTCAATGTCAAACACATATTTTTTTAAATTGTCATGGCCATTGGTATCGACAAACCCTTCAGCCGAAATAGTAAACATCTTTTAATAAAAATTACCACTGGGCGACCACTAGTAATAATTAATAACCAAACTTAAGTTTTAAATGTATCTCGAACAAAGGTTTATCCTTCACCATAAACATCAGTAAGACTATTAAAAGTTTGAGGCTGTGCTTTGAGGTCTCGTAGCGAGGCAGAACTCAGGCCGGGTCAGTCCAAGGTACAGGCGGGCACGGGTCGGACGCTGCCGGGGCACTACGTAGAGCCGGGCGCGCACCGCGAGCTGGCTACATACACATCGCTGCGACAAATGGCCCAAAACGTTTAGTACAAATGTTTTAAAGTAATAGCTCTTCTGTGTTAATTGTCCATACTTCTTCTTTTTCATGTTAAAATAAGTACTTAGTTATAAACCTTCCTAGCGAGAAATATTATTTATACAGCAACAAAACAGAAATCGTTTAGACCATTTCGATATCAAACTGAAAACTACAAGTTACTCTAAATGGTGGTGCTTGTACGTCGTGGGCCGTAACGCGTCTCAATCACGCCGCGTGCCAAACGGCCGGCGCTCGCCCAATCGCTGTTATATATCTCCAGATTTCCGCGTGTCAGAGAGACTGCTCCACTACTCCCTGTCTCATTTCGGCGACAATTCCCCGAAAGACGTCGGAACTTATTTGACGCGGAAACCTACACTTTTCCTTATCAGCCTCCGCGACATTGCAGTAGACAAGAAAATATGTAATCACGTACACCTAACAGACAAGCTCGTATCTGCGACGCGTTTAGTGTCTTTGTTTATTTCAACGTGATATTTCCCGCTTTACAAAAACATTTCAATTCACAATATTTCACTTGATGATACGAGTATAATATGTAACGCAAAAAGCTTAGTTATAAAATGACAACATTTCAATTCACCCTTTTATAACATAAACCGATTACGCGACGGCGGAAATGATGAAAAATCTATTCATATGGATACTGCTTGGTTTAATAAAATAAAATACTTTTTATACACATGCACGTGCAGGCAAGCGGCGCCGGCTCAGCTCCGGCTGCCCGCGGTGCCGGGAGACACTGGCGAGCTCACTCATGTATTACAAGTATTTATAGAAATAATTGTATTTTTAACCACTTTTTCATTCGTTCTTGCACTGTTTCTAGTTGACGGCTATCAGTGTCTCCACTCCTTGCCCGATTATTCCGTTTGCCTGGTTGGCCGCACCGCGAATGTTTTTTTACATACATTTTTCAGTGCCTCTATACTTTGTCATCGGTTTGTAGAAGTTTTTCCACTGGGAGACTATTTACTGGAAATAGCTCATAAAACTCAAGAAAGGTTATGTTTTTTCTTCCCATTGTTTGCAGAAATGATGTTACAAATAACAGAGATATTACAAATAATCTATGTTAATAAAAATAACCGATTAATCGTGCCGTTACTGCCGTGTAGTGACGACGGCGACACACCGCACAGACAAGCGTGCGCCGATGAGTTACGGCCGCCGGTTGCTCGCGCGATGATTTACGCCCTTCTCCCACTGAGCTCGTAAATCCAATTTTCTCTTCGTTACGCCCGTATATAGACATCATGGAACTTTCATAGCATCGTTTGCAACGTTCTATTTTTCTGTGGACAAATTGGTCTCGGAGCATGCGAAGTGAGTTGCGGCAATCAGCGCGGCGTACGCCCGCACGCAAGCTCCGCTGAACTTGAAATATGTGGTAATTTTTCAGAGCTCGCGTGGATTCCAGGTTTTGTATTCTTGTCTGCGTTATTGATTGCCGCATTCAACGTACGCAGCGTCGCAATAGACGCGTCTCTGTTACGTTATTCTTTCCACGAAACGGTAACGCACTCTAAACATCTGATTTTACGACAAGCTTCGCCTAAGCAATTCTACCTAAACGACCGTATTTACTGCGAAGTCAAAAAAAATCAGTTTGTTTGCCGATAACTCAGGAGGCCGCTTGCTGGCTGAGTGCAGGCGTCTCTATGGACACGTAGCTTTACGCTATGATCTGTGCCATGATGTAATACATGCCTAGTATTTAAAAAAAAATGTAGTGAAGTGAGTAATCTGTGTGCTTGTGTTTTTAATTGTATAAAAAAACAATAACGGAATGATCGAAGCTTACGGAATATATCATACTGCTCTCGAATGTAAGTTCCTAATGTACCGTGTGGTACGCGGCGTTGGTGTCAATTTTATAAGTTGTTAATGTATATCTCATTAATATTAGTAATTTGTCACTGTTTGTTTATCCTGATAAATTTAAAAATAAAATGCCTACATCTAGAACACGGCCCTGCAGTCACTCCAGTGTATTAATTGGTTTCCGAGAGTGCCTGTGCTCTGCGCTGTGTGGCCTCGTGTCCTCAAATCGTGTGTACTCTCCCGGTTGCACATGTTATCATATTTATTGAATTCAAGTGTTGCCAACAGTTTGTTAATTGTTATGAGTTAGAGCTCTACCTCGCTCTCTCTTGCCCGTCGTACAAGTCCTGTCCTGTCTAAACTATCTCGGTGGAACTTTGTAACAAATAGTTGTCAATTGTAATTATCCAAGTGTTGACAACTTCCAACGAAACTATACCCCTATTGTGTCATAGATACTCATTATCAGATAGCCATTTCACATTTCGGCATTATATTCTAACAGTAAGCCGATTTTAATGTTGACAGTTAATATAGTAAACATTCAAAGAAAAGCGTTTGTTTTCAACAAATTCACGTATTTTTAAACTTCCCATAATGTTATCGTAAATGTATTCCAAGAGCGAAACTGGTGGTATTCAGAAGTTTAATCTAAACTCATTTTTTAGTTAATTTTACTTTTTACTTTTCAAGTGCTAATTGCTGCACTGAAGCTGAATTAAATATTTATAAAATACAGTGAGAAAATTAAATGCCTACCCAACCCAGCCAGGAATCGAACCTGGGTCTTCCGCAATCCGGATGGCTGCACTGACCATTACTGATTGCGGAAGACCCAGGTTCGATTCCTGGCTGGGTCGGGTAGGCATTTAATTTTTTCACTGAATTTTATAAATATTTTTTTTTTTGTTTTTTTATTATATATTGGATTTTATAGTCTTGCCGTCAATAAGTGCCTGTGAAGGCTTATGTTGAATAAATGATTTGACTTTGATTCACTTAAAAATCTTTTTATTTATTTTTTCTCTACTTTTAATTACCTTAAACATAGAAAGTTTTATTGAAATGGCTTTTATGTATTTTAAAACTTATGTCTCTGAGTGTGGATCAAAATAGTCGAATAAGATCACACGATATGACACCAAATGACGAAACTTGATTATTTATAAAAGCTTGTCGACAAATTCACTTCCAGTCTCATTAAAAATTCGTTTAAAGAACACTTAGCGAAACACTCTAAATGTAGCAAAAATTGCTGAAGTCGAGTCGCTTTATATCTTTTTACATCGGATTTTTATAATAATTATGTCAATTAAGAAATTAAGATGTTACATTTTATATAAATCTACTTATTATTAATTAACCTTACACTGAACTTTGAAAAGAGAAAATATTTAATTGAAAATTATAATTGAATATTACTTACTTTGTTATCTTTAAATTATAATAATACCGCTCCACTCTATGTATTCATGAGCGAAATACTAACATGTGATGATTCATTTTATTTGGATTTCCTCGAAGCTTAGAAAAACACAGACATATGGGAAATGGCGCAATATTTCGCGGTTATATTTTACCACTAGAAAAGAAAAAAGATTTGCGAGTATTTTGACAGTATCCCGGAGGTCGCGTGGGGCTCCGCAAACGATGTGCATGCTCAGCGACACAGCAAATCGAGTGCCAAAGAGAGGGTCATGCGAACAATCACAAAGTTATACTTCAAGACTCGGAAGTATTGTATATGTTTCCGAAACATAATAAATATATTGAAATGAAACAACTTTTACGGATCTACTCGCGTTTATTTTACACATTAGTTTTAATTAATGTTTATAAAATGTTTTGTTGTTTTGTTTATATAATTTTAACGCAAATTTTGTTGCGAAACAAATTACAAAAACACAAATAATGAAAAAATTTCCACGAGCAGGATTTATGCCTAATGCTGGAATGTTTATGCTTAATTCATAGTTTCATTTCAATGTGTGGTGTTCGCGTAAACTTTAGAAAACAATATAATAAACATAATTTGCATTGAGACCAATTAGACAATAACGTGAACAGAAGGAAAGAGACTCACTTTTAATTTCTTTTCCAACTTCAAAAGACATTTAACACTGTAAAAGTTAAAATAATATATGTTGCAATATCTTATATCAAAGTCAAGGTCAATTTTTTTTATTCAAATATACTTTAAAAATGGTAGTTGCTCTTTACACCGAGACGTCGCCAAATAATATGGTTTACAAAACGTAGAATTATTCAACTGAATATTTGTTATGATGAGTCAGATCAAAGACGCTAAGACGCGAAACGAAGAAAATGAAGAAATAAATTAAGAAAAAAATACTCTATAGGAAAATATATGATATTTTAAACCTATGCACATACCTTTGAACGCAATCAGGAACCCTTAACCTTAGATTATATGACGTGCATAGTATAATCTAAGCACTTAACCTTTTTTTTTATTAACATACATTTGACATTAATTGCTGTAGCAAGGACTTCGCCCAAAACGTTTGTTTTCTCGTTTTTTTTATATTTGAATAAGAAATCGTACGTACAACCAATATAATCGTCATTTCAAAGGTAATGAGAGACTGCTTAAAACATTCCACGTGTTCGTTACTAAACGGCGTTTTTCGAAGTAATTCCATTTAAATGCTAATAGTGCTACTGTGACGTAGCACCGCTGCCCCGATCCCCCGCGACAGTCGCGACGTGGTGATATTTATTAATACTTGTCTGAGGCTTTGCCCTAATGATATTCGGTCTGCCACAGAGTAAACCTCCTGAGGCAGGTTGAATATTTTCCTGAAACAAAGGTATAATGTTATAATCAAGTTACCCTACGAGTATATGCTTTACAAAATTTTGTGATTGAAGTACTAAAACCATACACTCGTACTGTGCCGTATCAAATAGAATTATTGAATATTATTTCATAGTAGAACTCGAGACAAGCACTTGAAAAGACATTATGATCAGATGTTAATGACGGTAGTTGTTGACATTGAATTGGCGCCTTTGGCTTTCAAAGTAAAAAAGTAAATAGTTTTGAATAATTTCGGCGGGCTAGTTAGAACCACGATAGCTCAATTGGAAGAGCACCTGACCCGGTATGTCAGAAGGGTGCAGGTTCAAATCCTGCTCGTGGAAATTTTTTCAACATTTGTGTTTTTGTAATTTGTTTCGCAACAAAATTTGCGTTAAAATTATATTAACAAAACAAAAACATTTTACATATGGATATCATACAACTAATGGATAGAATTGCTTTTGTATTTTTAAGAAAATATTCTTTATACAAGTTTCACTTACCGTAGACATAAAGCACAACATAACGAGACTGCAGAAGGTGAGCTTCATACAAACGCGCTCGAGCAACGCACACACAGACAACCGCTCACGGACACGGAGCCTCGCACAGCTGCGCCCGGACTGTTGCGAGCTGTCTCGAGACCCGTGTCCGTGCAAGGGGTCTGTGTGTGCGTTGCTCTTGCCTTCTGGGTCTCCTTACTTTGTGTATGAAGTCTCTAATGTACCGTCCCCATATATTATCGCTTTTATTCGTGAATAGGGCAACTCCCGCCAAAAAAGCCCCGGGGCTGGACA
Source organism: Eudonia truncicolella (assembly GCA_949315975.1). NCBI lineage: Eukaryota > Metazoa > Arthropoda > Insecta > Lepidoptera > Crambidae > Eudonia > Eudonia truncicolella. The sequence goes on from OX438841.1 coordinate 245,911, forward strand.
GCGAGCTGTTGCCCGCCCCGGTACATCCTTGGTCACGAGCCGGGTATAGCTCTTTTACAATCGCGATCTCGCAGCAGCGGCCTGCAGCCGCAACATTGGGAATGTAATATAGTATTTCTGAAAATGTTTTCTGAACAAAAGGTAACAAAAATCTTATACTCGTACACTTACACACTAAAATACACAGAAGAAGTGAGTAAAACTGGCGCCTTGATTGTTTAAACTACACTGTGGTCTAGTAAGATCATCGATCGCGGTCCCATTAGCCCTGGTCTCGATCCTTGCAGGTAACTACACAGCACACTATTATGCTTGGTTTAGATGGAGGAGAGGAGCATATGCCAAGTCCGCCTGGCTAAGAGTTGACGCAATAATAACAAATTACTATTAACATTATTTCTGTGTTCTGTAAGTCAGATAAAGCAGCCTGATCTTCGTTGGATCCCAGTTAAGTGCGCTTCCGTCTTCCTTCACTTACTCTGAGGTGATAGGTATTATGAAGATTGGAATATAAGTACAGCTTTAAATTATTAACTAATTTTTCAGCTTTTATGTCGACAAGCAAACGCAATGCTTGTTATCGTTTCACATTATACTGATGCAGTGCCTACTGCTTATAAGCACAGAAACTCATCAAACTCCATACGAAACTCCCGCATCACATTAAAACAACCCACTCGAAGTTGGAAATAATAAAATGGTAATGCGCCTGATGCACGAGAGCTGCAATTTGCGAGAGTCGCGCCTCGTGGGTTGCTCGCGTGAACTTCAGGCGCAGGAGAACAAGTTTGAAAGTCATTGTTCTGAGGTTTGAAGAAGTAATTAAAAAGATTTGGACAAAAATACAGATATTTGTAAAGATTTGAATGACGATATATGTTTAATATTTAAAAAAACTCCTACTGCTGTAACTTAACCTTTGTCATTTCATTAAAGGTAGGTACCTCATTTTGATACACGTAATAATCCAATTAAAACAATATTTGCCCTGTCACAACTATAACAGTGGTCAAAGTGACCTACGTTTGTGAATACTTAATTAATAAACGTATTGCTTTATTCGATTAAGTATATTCAGAGTATTTCAGTAAATTAACCAATTTCAAAACCGAATAAAAATACGAGCTTATAAATCATGAAAGGCTTGCTCCAAATAAAAAATGGTTGCCCGCAGCTATTTCGAACCTATTCACGTTTAATGGCTCAATTTGCTAGAATTAGACTTTGGAATAGTCATTTAGTAACTTTAACAATTTACTTCGTTAGCTAAAAAATATATTTCATTCCTTTTTGATTCGTCTTAGTTGGTAACAAATTAAATAGTGTTTTGGAAATAAGCCTTGACGTGACCAAAGGCTTGGCCGCTGGGCCGCCGCCGGTCCCGCCGCGCCACACCGCCGCCGCGCCGGCACGTGTCGATCACCGCCGGACCCACGTCTTGACTTGCAAGAAAAACTACTTTATTTCTAGATCAAATGGTAGGTCTTTAGGATGTGGCATGTATTTTATTGTAACAATCACATTTTCAAATTAAATTTACCAACTTTTAATACTTTCATACAAACAGCAGACTAAAATGTTATTTACTTAATGGGATAAATCTGGCTACCAAAATAATAAAAATTGTGTTGAAATATACATATGAAATGAAACAGTATGTCAAGGAAAAGATCAGATTCGATTAAAGGGCCATTCTCGAAATCTTATCCTCCACCATGTTGTCTAATTAATTATCTATGATTGATTGGAGTGGATAAACGGGCAGCGGCTGTCTCGATCGCTGAGCGTGTATTGTGCTTACAACTGTATTCCCAAATCCCTGCGTGATTATAGGAAACAACTAAATAACAAAAGAATACTCGTACATCCCGTGCCGTGACTAGATCAGTCCACCATGTCAAAGCTGACACTGACACACTGTTCAAATTGCTGTTTTGGCGACTGAACGGAGCCTATCATCGTAACGTAACCGTAAAGTATCATTCGCGGCGAGCTTGATATGTTATGGCATTGCTGACTGACCGATACCCCGATGCTGGCGGAGCGCGGCGAGCGGCTGCGCTCACAGTGCCGACCAAGCGTTACTACTTACAGAAAAACTTACAGATTTCCAGTTTGAAGGTTCCGTACAATCTTTCAATTAAAAATATATTCACCAAAGTATTTGAAATTAGTACCACTAACCAATCTTTTCGCTGGTGCTATGTTTAAATGGTTCATATAATGAACTCTATGTGAATATCACTTTATCATATCAACATGATCAAACTTAAGGCGCATTTACATTGGTCGTAATTCGTGTGATAAAAATGAATTCCAAAGTTTATAAGTGGTGTGCAGTACATCAGTGTAAAAACACATCAATAAGAACACCCAACAAAGTGTTTGTACATGTTCCAAACAAGAAAATAATAAGATAAGTGTTTTTTATATATTTTAGCGTTTTATTAACGCTTAAATATACTTAAGTAAAATTTAAACACTGAAAAAAAAAAAGACGACAACCTCAGGCGGGAATCGAACCACGCACCTTCCGCATTCCGGGCGGCTGCCTTAACCACTTGGCTACCGAGGTCTGGCTTTCACCCGTCGAAATTTTTCAGTGCTTGACGCTTATGTTTTTTAGTCAACATTGCTTCATCAATCTTAGAAGTTTTCACCTCTGAGATCCGAAAGAAATATTTTTACAAATATTTGAACATTCGGTTAAGATGAAGCTGCGTTATAGATAAGTGTTTTTTATATATTTTAGCGTTTTATTAACGCTTAAATATACTTAAGTAAAATTTAAACACTGAAAAAAGACGACAACCTCAGGCGGGAATCGAACCACGCACCTTCCGCATTCCGGGCGGCTGCCTTAACCACTTGGCTACCGAGGTCTGGCTTTCACCCGTCGAAATTTTTCAGTGCTTGACGCTTATGTTTTTTAGTCAACATTGCTTCATCAATCTTAGAAGTTTTCACCTCTGAGATCCGAAAGAAATATTTTTACAAATATTTGAACATTCGGTTAAGATGAAGCTGCGTTATAGATAAGTGTTTTTTATATATTTTAGCGTTTTATTAACGCTTAAATATACTTAAGTAAAATTTAAATGCCGGAATGCGGAAGGTGCGTGGTTCGATTCCCGCCTGAGGTTGTCGTCTTTTTTCAGTGTTTAAATTTTACTTAAAATAATAAGAGTTAAGTGGTTAAAGCTCGTACGGCGAAATTTTAGGTGTTTACTATGAGGAAAAATACTAATAGTTATAGAAAGTTACTCGTTTTATCGGGTATTAACGTGGTATTAACTTAACAAAGTAACAACTACAAGCTGTGAGGGAGCTAACCACAAAAATAAACAATGACAAGCTTATTGTAAACTTATCAAGCAAGTAAAATAAAATAAACTCGCATGAGTTCAAAACGAGTTTGATTATATCTAGGTTGGTTATATCTAGTGGTAAAGATAAATAAATACAAAATTTACTTACAAGTTTTCACGTGTCTAAACTCAGGCGAGGAAAACCTTTATTTGTTGCGAGGAAATCGCCCAACATCCAGACATCAATCCTGGGCAACTCTGAGCCAAATTTGAGCTGTTTGCATTAACATAGCTTGGTTCCATTGTTATAGTCTAGTGGACTCGATAAATCACTCGAAAACGAAAAAAAAATCAATCCAAATGCGTAATCAGTAGTATTCACAACAACAAAACACACTGAACTTAGAGCATTAAACCAACAATGCTGTAAGACGGTGAAGGGCAGTGCTGACGGCGGAGTTCAAGTAAAAGCGTTCTGTGGCGGAGTTTACCCGAGCGTGACGTCATGCGGTGTTTCACTCAAAATGGCCGATTGCAGTATTTTAATGTTTTATTTTATTTAAAATCTTAATAATCTCAATTTTTAAAACAAAATTTATCCAGTGTTGTAAATTTTTTAATATATATTTTCCCCTAAAATCATTAAATCGACGATTTTTTGATATTGTCGTTATGACTATTGAGGAGACAGTTATCAAGCGTCTGATTTGAGCATAGTTTTTTATGTGATGGTGTTTACTTTGTTGGTGTAACAATAAAATAAATAAACACGTCCTTTTTTACTTTGAACGACACGTTACCCTTATCATTTCCCTCCAAGCTTTCAATTTTCAAGCCATGCTTTCAGATATCATCAAATACTCTTTTTTTTTTTTTATACTTAGCACGTCAAAAACTCACTCCTTACTAGCCCTTCAACCCTATAAAAGGCAGTGCAACTGTGCCGGCCAGTAAACACGGCGACGGCGTTGAGACCCCCCCACCCTCCCACACCCCCCATCTGGCCGCCGCCGCCACCGGTTTCTTTTAATTAGCGCAGTTGGAACAATTTAAGCCGCGCTCTGTTCGCTGTCAGCACCTAAGCATAGATTAATTTACAGGCGAGCGAACGTGACTTCGTCTGTGTAAACACTTTCTTTGCGGTTTCCTAATTACCTCAACTTTCGTTCGGTTGAAACCTTCTATAAAAATACGGCAAAATTGTTTTAAAACTATACTCATTACATGGCACATAGGAACATTTTTGTATAGAAATTTGTTAACAGAACTTAATTATACAGGCGATTTATGCATGAAACAAAAAACACATTTTTCTATCACGAACCTGGGGCGCTTCGGGTATAAGGCAAGATTCCAGATAATTACCACCTCGCCAAGCGAACAATAATCTTACTTAATTTTATACATTTTTAGCCAGTTATTAATTAATGTTTTTGTTAAGTTTAAGTTAGTGAGCGAACAGTATGTCAACAAAGAGCAATTAGTCAATCAGGTGTATTGGAAGTTCTGCCGAGTTGGTTCGCAGCTGCGCCCACGACTTTCGACTGTTCAATGCCAGCCAAAGTGGGCGGAATAGTTCCCGCATCTGTCTCGCTGCTGAATCTGATTTAATTGAACCAAGCGCTTGCTAGACACGAGTTTGACTATCTATCGATGTTTCCATTGTACGTTCGGTAATTTCATTTCGCTAATTAGTCGAAGTCCAACATGACACACTTAGCTGTTCAATCATAAATATAATTATTCTGGCATAGAGAAGCATCAAACGAGTATTATTATGTAACCATACATTGTCAATGCCATAAATTACGATGCTCCAGACTAATACAGTATAGGTGTTTGCGAGACTAAAAAATAAGATAAATATTTTTTTCTATTTCGCATGAGAAAGCTCTTCATGTCACCTAATGATAAATAACGATAAGGCCGAAAGCGAAAGCGCAAACCCGGATTCCTCACTACTGAGGGACTGGCTCTTATCTGTGATTGTAGAAACACAATAATGCTACGAGCATATTTGCTACGGCGCGGCGTAGCTGCTACGACATCGTTTCTTTTACAACGCCACGATCGATGGCGCCGCCCCGCGAAACTGATAACAACTGATGACTGATATCGAACTTAACTAGAAAGCCACATAAACCTTAAGTAGAAAGCTTTCAACATTTCTATTTTTTTTATATTAAAAGGAGGCAAACGAGCAGGCGGCAAAACCAAAGTAATCGCAGATGCGTTGCCGGCCTTGAGGAAGGAGTTTGATCTTGAGGAGGTAGTAGGAATTGGGAGGGGGTTGGGGTGAAAGATGGGCCTCCGGTACTTTCACTCACTGGACGAAACACAACAGCAACGAGTGCCATTGTTTCACGCCGATATTCTGCAAGAGGGTGGTATTACGCCATGTTAGTAAAACAAATAGTAACCCTGCGCAACTAAATAAAATGTTGATAGACTTATTTGATCCTGAAGCTTACTATTATGCCATTTTGTTAACTCAAATGTTAGATTTAGTTGTAGGTTTTAGTACCGGCACAGACTCCTTTGCACAATTCATTTGGGAATCGTCACCTGCAGGAGAGACTTCATATCGTCCACAATAACGCGCCTCGTACTCACTCATTTTTGTAAAACAATAGTCCCGTCGAGCCGAGCTCGTGACTGATTACGGTGGTTCGAGCAGTTAATCAATTCGCTCTCAGCCATGAGTCGCCGGCTAATGGAGGCTGTATCGATTCGCGACTTGACCCTCGCTGAACACCATCTATCTTCGCGACGATATATCTCGCAGGTCCGCGCCGCTGCTGCGTGGCCCCGGGGCTTCGGGGCGCGCCGCGGAGTGTCCGGGGCTTAACACTGAAGCCTTCGGGCGGAAACGAGTTTACAGCTTTAGTAGAAATAATAATCCGAGATAATGTAATCCGAGGAAATGTTTATACAGTGTTGCAACTAAATTCATAATTCAACCGCCTCTGCGGCATAGTGATTAGACCACAGACACAGAGCCCAGAGGTTCAGGTTCGATTTTCAGTGGGGTTTTGGTTTGATTGGCAGTACAACTTATTTTGAGTACAATGTTATTAAGTAGCATTGCAGTTTTCTGATAGTAAGAGATAAGATAGCCAGTTCTTCAGTAGTTTAGGATTACGGGTGAAGCGCGCTTTCAATTTCGGCCTTTTCGTCAAACACCACTGGAACGATGAAAGTTATGCGATTCACCGAAGTGGTAGGTTTTGTGTAGGAGCGAAAGCTTAGGATCTAGCGCATTCTGGAAGAGGATTAATTAAAGAGAGCTAAGCTTCTTTTGCAATTGTTCTCCAAATGGGTGTCCACATATTGTATGCGGTCGTCTTAAGCTCCTCCGTGCTTTGGCAGGCTCATGAGCTACTACTAAAGTGCACTGTGTGCCGCAGTGCGCCATCCACGCACTTAACATTCAATTCAATTATACGTCGGCCGTTGATAAGAAAAAATATAACCTTTTACTTACAGAATTTCATTTACTGCGATATCAGATTTACTCCTAGAACTATTAAGTACATTAATGTTATATGTATTGTTTTAATTAAACTAGTCTAAGCTTTAACATTGGTGTATTAGAGCGCCAACACACCAATGTTATTGTGTGCTACGTAGCATATATAGAAGTTTTGCCTGTCTCATACGACGTAAACAAGAAAGAGATAATACTAGATAGGTAGACTATCTGACACATATATAGTTATGAAAAAGGATCTTAATAAAACAAGCAACAATGTTACATAACTGACTGAATTACAATTTGAGCCTAGTAGGTGTCACGACAGGTTTACGGACAGGAGCTACAAGAAACGTAAACGTGATAACGAAGTCATTTGCGCGATGAATCGGCGGCCGGCGCCTGTTCATGAATAATTTAATGTGATTGTAAGAGCCGCGCAAAACACAGCGGCCGCAACCGCCCGGGACAACACCCGGGCAAAAACGCTCACCGGGAACTTCCTAATGGCGCCCTGGGACTATAACTCATGAGAAACTTGAGTCCTACCTCCTTGAAGCACCTAATCCAATATTATGATGATTGTAATAACGAAGCGTTTGAAGCGTATGTACATCACACAATTTGTTTAAATTTTTAAGGTTCAGTCGAGTTCCTAACTAACTGAACGCTTCATAAAATGTAGTGAGTTAACGAGTACTTCCGGAACAAACACGAACACAAGTAGCCCATTGCGAACTTGTTGCACTACACACGTTCTTGCTTTATGTAAACATCATGTAGCTCTATCTTTCAGTAAAGCCCTTCATATCACTTGTGTATTTAAAAAACATATATTTTGTACCATTGTTTGTTTTTGGCAGCATATTATCCGTCGAGCGTCGAGTTCAGAATACTAACGCCCATTAACCATTACTTATTCATGTTCGCAAAACTGATTTGCTACTAACATCTCCAATATAGGTTGACCAAACGCAAATCCTCGGGCGTAATTCCGTGCTCTCTCAGCGTCACTCATTAATCAGGGAGTGTCCGGCGAGCAAACCTCATGAATAATATAATGGCCGACAATTAGTGTTCGAGAACCACTCCGGCCGAAGGACTCGCAACAATCATGATACTGCCAGCCGACTCGCCGACACGGGATGTTTTGTCGTTAGTTTTCCTCCTTCCTTGTATTTTACTCCACATCAGGGAACAGCTTGACCTTCACCCACAATATATTCCTTTCTCTTGTTTTTTATTTTATTTTAGCTGTCGCCACAACATTGTTGTTATAACGACTTTAGATAAGATGGTGGTAGCTAATCACGCGGACTTTCAAAAGGATGTGAGTTGGGTAGTCTAACCTATAGGTACCTAGACTATGAAGGCGGTGAAAATTGATACTCGTTAAAAGGGTTTCTAAAGTTTCATAAATACTGATTTTTTTTTAAATAGTAGATAGATATTGAAGAACTATTGTAAGTGTTGCTCAGCCAGTCAGTCTGACAACCTTTGATAAATTAACTTAAATTATTCTATCTGAGAGCTGTACAAATTTACAATATACAGTATTTGATTCTAAGTAAAGTTCATCGCTCGGTAACTCGGGCTTTATCAGCGCCAGAACACTGAACAATTGAAAGGCAGCGAGCGCTGAATAAACAGTTTCCAAATGACTTTATATTTCTAAGCAACTTGTCGCGGAGTTTGTTCTATTGCTGTTTTACCGAGTTTCGGCTGCGCAACTTGGCCCGCCACGCGCCCGCCCCGCGCCCGCCACGCGCCCGCCCCGCGTCCGCCCCGCGTCCGCCGCGCGCCCGCCCCGCGAGTTTTTTTGACTTAAACATGAATACAGTTTGCGATTCGAATGCTACAAATATTTTGCCTTTATAGAGGGAAATGTTTGTGTTCAAGAGTAGTTCAGAAGTTAGCGAGCTCTTGACCGCAGTTAGGGCGGCATACTAATAGGTAATGTTTGAGTTGGTAACCAACTGTTTCTAAATAATTATTTAATAATATTTTTTTAATAATATCTATTTGATTTTCTAAACCATTTTTAAAAAGTGCAAAACGTTTGCAATATCAAACATTTAGGTTTTTACCCAATAAAGTAATGGTACCGGCAGAAATAATATTAATTTACTAAAATTATAAAGGGTTTTATACAACTCTATTTTGACATCTTTTAATATCGCAATGAATTTCTCATCATGTCGTTGAATCAATCTAAGTTTGTTGCTAGGCCCCTGTGATTGGCTTGTTAGTTTGGATCGGCGCCCCATTGATTCCCGCGCGGGAGTGCGTGTGCGCACCAAACTTGGACAACTTCCTCACAAATTTACATCTTCATGCTATTCAAGACATGAACAAGGATATACACTTTTAAACTTTCGCGTTCCATAGTTAACAAAGAAATTGAAACGGGGATCAACGCAAACAAATTAGTAAAAGGCTTCATACCTACTTTATACCAAACGTTTTAACCGAGTTACAATGGCCGTGGTCACGGGCTGACTGTCACGAGCGATGTTAAGCGGGTTTAAAGAACAGGCGTCTAATAAATCAGCGATTGCAGAACGTCTACTTGAATGAAGCACAAATCACTGGATTGAATTTTACCGTACGCAAGTCCTCCCCACAGATCGCCACTTTTATTCAAGCGTAGTGAGTGAAGCAATTGAAATAAAGAAGCACCCTAATAATTTCAATCGGGAAGACGGCCACAAACTATCTTCAGCGTGGAATCCAGTGTTTGTAAAAAAACAAGTTCGTTTTTCTTCGCAGTTGGTAAACAACCAGAATAAGGCTTGTATACGTAATGGGGTTGGGGAACACCGTTAGTGTTGTGTGCGGCGGTAGTTGGGAAAATAATATGACGGTGGACGAAGACTCTGCCGCGCAAACGGAGGCGCAACATCGCGGCAGCAGTCAGCCCGTGGCCGCGGCAGTTGTAACTCGGTCGAAACGTCGGGTATAAAGAAGGTATGATACCTCTTTACTAATTAGTTTGCGTTAATCCCCGTTTAAATTTCTTTATGAACTAGGATGAAACAAATAACACCTTGGTTGTGCAAAGTCTTTACATTCAGTGTTTTCGTTTCTTATGTAATTAAAACAAATGACGAAACTTATCACGGTACATTCCTGCCTTAGTTAAGCTTTCATGCTATTCTAATTTTGTTGTGTACTGCAAGTATTCAACAAACCACTCCTGAACAGAGCGCCGAAGCATAACTAAAACAATAAAAGCTTGCGCCAAAACAATTAGTAAACCTGCCCGGTGGAGCCGCTCCCCGGGCGCCGCGCAACCTGATCGTACACACTAATTACTGGCTCACGGTGAGACCGTTGGCGTCGCGCCGCCGGCGCCGCCGCCCGCCCGGCACGGCGCGACCGCGGGCGATGCAGGTGCTCCCGGGGGAACTTTATGGCAAATTAAAGAGGAAAGTGAATAGTTATTGACAATTATAACAAAAGTAATTTACTTATGATTGGCAAGATATTAAAATGTTTTTGTTTTGTTTATATAATTTTAACGCAAATTTTGTTGCGAAACAAATTACAAAAACACAAATTTTGAAAAAATTTCCACGAGCAGGATTTGAACCTGCACCCTTCTGTCAGGTGCTCTTCCAATTGAGCAATCGTGGTTCTAACCAGCCCGCCGAAGTTATTCAACACTATTTACTTTTTTTTTACTTTGAAAGCCAAAGGCGCCCATTCAATGTCAACAACTACTAGCAAGATATTTTTGAACCGTTTTTGAGGCGCTTCAGTTTTGATGCCGTATAGTGTTAAAAATACTCCGTGATCGGTATTTCAATTCACACTTTCTGGCATTCGGCCCGGTCGCGCTACCATAAGGCTATCGTGGTATAGACCCGTGCTTATTTAAGCAAAACATCTACTTTCTTCTACACCGAAATATAAACCTCCATATGTTTTACGTAGATATAGCTATTCATTTATAAAATAGTCCATTATAAATGGCAGTGACGTCGTTTGAGCCATTTCGTTTTGCAGCCTTCATATTGCAGCAGTTGTTTCAAATAACATTTACGTTTTATTTTATCGACAGACATCCGTAACAGCTTTTTAAGCAATTTAAAGGTTTGCGCATAACTGAATAATGTATTAAGAATTTAGTAAAGTATTTCATAATGCCTTTACTTTACAATATTGACCAGGAAATGTAAACAGTTTTAAACACACGAAAACGGTGTCGCTTTCGTTCATTCGGAAGTATTCGTGAAGTGATCCTTTAAACTCGAAACAATATTTATACAAGTGCGCGCGTCCGGGTCGCGGCCGCAGGCACTTCCGACGAACCACGCGGCCTGAGGCTACCCGCCGCACCTCTGCGCACCTCCGCGCACTTCCCGCGCCGCCGCCGGTGTAACTCCGTCAGATTTACATAATTCTACCCCAGGCCAACCCTCGTTGTGGTGGTATAAATTATTAAACAATTTTGCCCCAAATTAACACATCCTTAAATTGTTTGAAACGTTATGGTCGTTGATTTAGGATTACATTCTCATAACAATTCGGACTTAAAATAGGTACTTTATAATTAATAATGTATGTAAGCATATTGTACGTAGGCAACAAGCTAGCTAACAACAAGTGTTGTATCACAATTTATAGAACAATTTATTGAACGTTATCTTTTGACAATAGCTATTGTGATGTCTGTTGTCCAGACAATGTAAGGCCTAAAGAAATGGTTTACTAATGGTGCTTACGAGCACAGTACCTTTGAATAAAGCCGTTGTGTGTAGATTTGAATGTCAAAAGAAGTATTCGGTGTTATTAAGTTTCACCTCAACGCTGTCCAACTTACCTTTGTCGTTTGATTGACTGGCACGGCGCCTTGTGTCATTATTATGCCGAAGCCGCGGCCTGGCAGCTGGCCCAACCTCTGGCACGCCGCCTTCGGCCAGCGGCGGGCGCCCCGCTCGACGCGGGCACGTTGACCTCGCCCATATGTTAATGTCCTTCTGAAGGCTGGCAAAGTCATATGACAAAGTGTTTTATTAAGGTAGTGTCACCAGTGTTCCGTACATTTTAGTCGCCAAAAAGTAACATAGGTTGTCATTAAAATATGACGGCGCCCCTTTTTAGGGTTCCGTACCTCAAAAGGAAAAAATCCGTTTTTGTCCGTCTGTCTGTCTGTCTAGACCCTTTATCTCGGGAACGTTCTATGCACAAATGAGCACGGCGCCTTAAGTTTCTAGCTAACTTTTGCAGCACACTACGATTTGACCTTACACTCTGAAAATCCATTAAAATATTTGGTTTTAACTGCACAACACTCGTGATTTCGTCTTTATAAACCATTCTTTTTATGTTTCCCCACAAATAAAAGTCACACGGAATCAAGTCTGGCGACCTCGGAGGCCAGGGTACTGGCCCACCTCGACCAATCCACTGGGTTCCGAACACTTCGTCCAAATAATCGCGCACTTGGCGTCCATAATGGGGAGGAGCCCCGTCCTAGTGGTAATAGAGATTCCGGTGAAAAGCTAGTAGCACGTCGTCAAGTATTACGTCAACTACGTGCTGCAAAAGTTGCAAATACGAGTTGCTGTTGAGGTAACCCTCGATGAAATAGGGCCCGAGTAAATGTCCACCAACAATGCCAGCCCACGCATTGATGCTAAACCTATGCTGGAACGAATCTTTTTTGGTCTTATGCGGGTTGTGTTCGCGGTGAGCCCACCAATGTTCATTGTGGACGTTGTAAACGCCGATCCGCGTAAACATACACTCGTCCGTCCATAAAATGCTGGCTTCTCGGTGTTCTAGTACCCAGTGACAAAAAGTGACCCGGGCGGCATGGTCTTGTTTTGTTCAATTCTTATACTCTTCTGAAGTGGAACGGGTGTTGTTGCTCCGACTTAAGAAGCCGCCAGACTTTTGAGTCTTAAACTTAGTAGCTGATTGAACTGGAGTTCGTTTCCTTTATGGTAAAATTATTAAGACCAAATAGAGTTATTTATACTCAAATAATTTTTTTTTCTTCTTTTAGTTGATTGCTTCGTGCGGTTAGCACATTTAGCCAGTGTCAAAGTAATTTTTCTTACAAGTAATACATAAATATACAATATTTACTTCCAGTATAATGATGATGAATGATAACAGAAATGAGAAGTGAGAAATGATATACCCCCCAACCCCTCGAGTATCTCAGTAAAGATGTGGGGCTTTACTAATTCCTCGGGCGGACTTCTTGAGAGAATTTGAAAAGTGAAGTTGCACTGTTTTGTTTCATTTGCCAACACTCATGCGCACTTACGAACACGTAACGGTTAATAATCCACCATTATTTCACATTAATATTCGACGTAACACAAATTTTAAAAATTAAAACAAAACCACAGACATGAGTTCACTTTCCTGCCAAGAAGACATAATTATAATTAAAAGTTAATAAAAATTTGACAACTAATGATGTGGCTGTATGAATTAGACAGTTAATATTTAATGGGGTAGTGATGCACCAAAAACTATGCTCAATTTTCGCGTCTTAGGTAAATAGGAAAACTTTGATGTCATCTCTACTATTGTCGGTATTCACGGCATACGACGTATTAAGTTTAAATTATAATATAAGTAAACACATCATGATATTACTATTAGGTCCTTACCTATGAAATTGACGTTTTGTATAAAGATTTTTTATAAAATTATATTTTTCATACTGAAGTTTTTTTTAATTTTCTTAGCATCTATTTATGTTAACACTATAAAAATTGTAGAGTAGTGTGTTTGTTTCACTAGCTAAATATAGCAGACATTAAAAATAATAAAATATCAAGTCCCTTCAAAGCTACAATGAAACAAAAGGTCAATTCCGCAAAGGAAATAAAAAAATTGGGCGATAAAGACACAAAATGATTAATCATTGTTATTACTGAAGCCTAAGTAACATAGTGTTAATTAAAGGTGTATTATAATATTAACAACCGATATTGACTTTTAGAAGTAATACACCTATTAATAAGTGAGAAAAAAACGTCAACTTCATAGGTAAGGACCCAATATATTATATTAGTACCGAATAACGTTTTTTTTTTTTAAATTTATATTGCATAAACTCTGTTTTATATATTTATTTCCCTTTTGTATGTAATTACATTATTTGATATTATTATTATTATTATTTAGTTTATTTTTACTTGCACCCATTTTTATTTTACTTATTTTATTATTTTTCGCCCAAGGTTGCCTGGAAGAGATTGCTTGTTAGCAATAAGGCCGCCTATTTTGTACTCTTTATTTTTTTATTTCTTTTTTAAATTGACTGTATTGTTTTTCTTTTGTGTGCAATTAAAGTTTATTATTATTATTATTATTAAAAAAAACTAAGAGAGATAAATATAATGCTCGTATTAAGACGGTACGTAGATTGCTTCCAAGCTCAGAACAATATCGCAAATACCTTTACCTAACTGTCGTCTGTGTCGTAACTCATGTGTTGCTCACAATTAGTACTATGATTTCCTCAGAAACCTTTGAATATAATAAAATAATAAGCCAGACGGCGGCGGCTCAATGGGGCATGAAACGCCCGCGCACGGCATTAAACACGGTATCACGGTATCACTACGCGCCACTTGCCGGAGCTCAACGCCTTTTGTTCTTACCCAGCAGTGTTGCTTTAGCGCCCAATTAGGCTCTTCCGGATGTAATTCTTCCTTATTTTAAAAATTGGAAGAGTGGACAGATGAAAGTAATCTTAAAGTTACGAGTTTTCATGAGAATTTTCTGAAAGATGAAAGATTAAGACTATTATACATACATATGAACACACACATAAATATACTAAATGCCATCACGAAAGATTTCAAAAATATCTTCTAATTACCCTGGAATTCAAAGAGCCGCTTTCCGCTGCTGTTTCATGGCATAATGCGTTATTTTTACTTTTTATTTTCAAGTGCTAATTGCTGCACTGAAGCTAAATTAAATATTTATAGTATTTTATAAAATTTTATAAATATATAATGCTTTATGTTAATAATATCAATTATACACAGTCAGGTCATAAGTATTGTCACACAGTAAAAACTTTTCTTTTAGAATGCTGGCCACAAAAAAATTTATTGAATTCGAATTTCGAATTGTTCATGAAATAAAAATGTATACTTTTAGAATTTTACTCATTTTTAAATATGGAGTGGACGCTTAAAGAAGACCGTGTTGCAGTTATTGCGTTGCATCGTAGCGGTTACGCGCCAATTCAAATTTTTGACATACTGAAAAATTTGAATTTAACCAAAAGATTCGTTTATCGTACCATCAAACGATACAATGAAGACTCTAGTGTAGGTGACAGGTCAATAAGTGGTCGCCCTCGGTCTGTTAGGACTCCAGCAGTGATAAAAGCTGTGAAGGCGCGAATTCAAAGAAATCCCAAACGTAAGCAGAAACTGTTGGCCCTTCAGATGGCGTTAAGCAGAACCACGGTGAAAAGGGTGTTAAATGAAGATTTAGGGCTTTGGGCATATCGAAGAAAAACAGGACATCGTTTGAATGCTCGTCTAATGGACCTGAGACTGAAGAGATGCCGCGCTTTGTTGAAGCGGTACGCGGGAAAAAAATATCGGGAAATGCTTTTTTCGGATGAAAAAATTTTTACCGTAGAAGAGAGCTACAACAAACAAAATGATAAGGTGTATGCACACCGTAGTGAAGAAGCGAGCAACCGTATTCTGCGTGTCCAACGAGGTCATTTTCCATCCTCGCTCATGATATGGTTGGGGGCTTAACAGAGGTACATTTTTGTGAGAAAGGTGTAAAAACGAATGCAGTTGTGTATCAAAATTCAGTCCTGACGAACCTTGTGGAACCTGTTTCTCATACCATGTTCAATAACAGGCACTGGGTATTCCAACAAGATTCGGTGCCAGCTCATAGAGCGAAGAGCACACAAGACCGGCTGGCGGCGCGTGAAATCGACTTCATCCGGCACGAAGATTGGCCCTCCTCCAGTCCAGATTTGAGTCCGTTAGATTACAAGATATGGCAACACTTGGAGGAAAAGGCGTGCTCAAAGCCTCATCCCAATTTGGAGTCACTCAAGACATCCTTGATTAAGGCAGCCGCCGATATTGACATGGACCTCGTTCGTGCTGCGATAGACGACTGGCCGCGCAGATTGAGGGCCTGTATTCAAAATCACGGAGGTCATTTTGAATAAACTTTATTGTCATAAGAATCTATGTTTTGTTAAGTTCATTTTGGTATATAAATGGTTACATAATGAATAAACTTGTCTCAATTATTTTATATTAAACATGTGACAGAATTTATAACCTGACTGTGTACTAAACGCACTGATCTACATCTTATAAATTTTAAAACTGCAAGCTGGAATTACATGTTATTTATTTACTTATTTAGTTATTAAAAATCTATACTAAAACGTAACATCAAGTCAATATCGTCACCCCGGGGCGCGGGCGGGCGGCCGGCGGCGGGCGGCGCGCACGCGGCAATCCGTAAAGAACATTTTATGACGTCTAAAGCATCAAAAGTCAGGGAAAGCAATTCGTAACGTTTCCTGCGCGCGGAGGAAAGATAAGGATTAATGCGATGTTCCTACATTAATATTCCTTTAAAATTTTATGTCCGTAATAAAAATTAAGACTGTTGTCTACTTTCATGGCTTAACGGGGCTTCTCTTAAAAGAGTCTTGGGTTTTTATTACTGACACAAAATATTAGACGTTATTTAGTGGTATGTAAGTGAAACGCCTTATATTTGTTAATGGTACTACATTAGCTTAGGATATTCTAAAATTTTGGTTTATTTTAATTTGATTTCATAAGTGTTTAAAATTTCATCATCGTCATTTTCAATGTTAGGAGCATGGCTGTGTTCCGGCAGCAAGAGGTAAGATGCGCCAGTGCCTCAGTAGTCGATGTTTCCGGGTGAAGGGCGCTTCCCCCCGCGGCTTTATCATCCATCACTTAACATCAGGTAAGATAAGGTAAGGTAAGATGAAGGCCAAGTGCTTAACCGTTAGGAAATAAAATAAAATAAAAACAGCCTGCAAACGTCCCGCTGCTAGACCCACCTTTCCGTATACTAATAAGAGCCAGATCACAGTCCGTGCTTAGGAATGCACATTAAGCCGTTGATCCCGGTTGTTATCGTTACATTGCTGTAATTGAAATCCAACCAGCCGCATGAGGTCACTGTGGTGGATTGTTATTAGTTCAATACGTTCCGTTATAATAGCGAAAGTGTTGTTATCTTTTGTATTTCCGTGTGCTCCCCTGCAGGTACAGCCCCCTGACTATGAGCTCTTATAGCAGTATTATTGCAGTTGTGGAAATGAGACGCGGGTATATTCGCCGCTACACGCGTCTCGTTTTCACAACTACAATAATACTGCTATAAGAGCTCGTGGTTACCCTCCAGGTCGCGCGCGTCGCAGCTGCGCTCGCTGGCGCGCCGCCATCGCTTCTCGCATTTTCCACTTTATCCCTGGAATCGATTCTCTTCCGACTTAGAGAGATGGAAGGCATCCGCTACGGGTGCAATCTGCAGCCAAAGAGACTGTACAAATACTGCACATGCTGTATCTAAAGCATTACTCTAAACCTACATACGCTTTTAAACTTTCGCGTTTCATTTTAAGCAAAGTAATATCGAGGATAACCGCCAACTACTTACCTGCCGACCTTTACGGGTATAGGGTATAGATGACACCTTTACTTAGTTGTTGGCGCTAATCAACGTTATTACACTCATTACTCTACTGTTTTATTTCAAAAGTACAGATACAAATACCAATTCAAGTATTATAGAAATATTAATTCAAGTTTTTATATTTAGTTATTTCGTTGCATAGTTTTGCTCGCCTCTGCTTTATCTATAATAGACACTTTCCTTTAAGCGATTATCGTTTATAAGCAGTAAATGTAATATGTATGTATATATATGTATTTTACATTTTATTCGTGTTATTCCTTAACTGACAAGTAATGAAAACGTCAACGTAAATACAAGACTCATCGTATCTATAAATAATATTTTGAGATGCTTCAGGAGAATAATTTGATATTTCGACTTTCATTTGCCAACTGTGTAGAAAAAGTTCAACACATCTGACAGATTGTGGAGCATGTCCCAACTACTTTCACAAACTCAGATCCTATTAAACATAAAAAATATGCGAAAGTAAATGTTATAGCTTGATATGTATTGAGCACTTTCTTATTGTTTGCTCTATAGAATATTTTCTTTAAAAAAGCTTTGTATTTGAATGGTCACGCATTCGGACTTATACCTTGTGAATCCTTACTTGGATACAAAAGCCCCTGAAGATGCGTGAATAATTGCAGCTACAATACTTAAAATTAGCTTAAATTACTTAAGCGATAGGGTTACTTCAAATAAAAGTCGTTTGTTAGCATTGAATTTACTAGTAAATCAACTAATCTCAGGAATGATATAAGGTGTAACCTAAGCATCATCTGAGGTGTTGCCTTTAATAACAAATATAAGTATAACAAAAAAAGTTTCGTCAATATTAGAACGCTTGTACTTAACAAAGTTAGATTTTTATATTGTAATTTATGTATATTGTAGTTTCCAACTCCAGCCGTATTTATCTGTCAATCTGTATATGGATATTGAGAGCGGTTGTTATAATGTTGTAATTATGTTATAATATGTTATAATTGCAAAGTTATGGAATGGTTTTATAATTTTGTGATACAGTACCAGTATGGTTATTTTAACTGCGCCAAACATAAATACAATAAATAAAATGGTGGGCCACGAGACGAGTAAGGATACAGATAGCTTAGCGAGTGCGTGTCAGACAAAGCGGCGAGCGGCGAGCGGCGAGCGGCGAGCGGCGAGCGGCGAGCGTTCGCAGATTAGCCGCGGGCGCGGAGGGTGGAAGCGGCTAATAGGCGCGTGTTACTTACCAGTTCCTGGTGTCACCAGTATTTTAAATATTTTTTATTAATTTATACACAATTTATTTATATAAAGTTTAATATAATCAGCCATTATTTTCCTAGTGCAGGGCAAAGGCTTTCCTCCCTCCCTCCATCTAACTCTATCCTGAACTTTCGGGCCAATTCTTTAGCCCGAAAGTGGCGGTGAGTATGGTGGTGGTATTTCTTTATTGTTCTTTCCATATTATTTCTTTAATTTATTTATACATATCCTACTAATATTATAAACGCGAAAGTTTGTAAGTATGGATGGATGTTTGTTACTCTTTCATGTAAAAACTACTGAATGGATTTTAATGAAACTTTCCTCGTATATATAGGATATATAGGATTCTTTATTTTAACTTTTTTTTTTACTGTAGTCTTCGCGAACGAAGTCGCGGGCAACAACTAGTTAGGTATAAATACATCGACACCATTATTTACACCATAACATTATCAATGGCTTTGACCAACTACTATCTTTTCTATACGTTCGAGGATCGAAACGTTAGTAACATTTCATGTTTAAATCTCATTTGCACGTTTGTACACAGCAATAACAAATTATAGAAGACTATACCGGAACGTAATTGGCGGTCCGCAGCCGGCCTGAACGGCGGCGGCGGCGTTCAGTACCGGACGTCAACATCTCAATCGTCCGGTGACGTGTGCGGCGGCCCGCGCGACACACGCAGCCTTCATATTTATGAACGGAGCACCCGGCCGGACAGCCCGCCGCCGCCGCCCGGCGCTGCGCCGGGCCGGCAGCGCATTACCATAATTGTCCGGATCCGATCAAGCATCGGTTGAAGTTATACCGCGTAAACTGTATGCAAAAGGGTTACGGAACCAGACGTTCAAACTGGAACACGTATTTTAAATTGTGACAACTGGCGCCTGGTTTTCCGATGCTTTTACTCAATTCCTTCCGTGAGCGAGGCAAACGTATACACTATTTATATGTAGAGTAATGCAAGGTGCAATCTTAAAGTCTTTCCTTTCTTTGTCATCATAATCAAGTTGACTCAAAATCAAATTATGATCATTACGTAACTTTGGTACGGTGAAGCTCTATCCGGCCAATTCCGGTCTGCCCCCCTAGAAATGAAATAGAATTATTATTGTACGGGATTGACATAAAAAAAATATATTTATTTCGACCAATTTGGATAATACAGGCAATTCATTATTCAAAAATATTAAAATACAAAATCAAATTTAAAAACAAAATTAAAATCATATGCAAAATCAAATTGAAATAAAATAATTAAAATCTCAATTATAATAAAAATTAAATTAAAAAAAAACAAAATTAGGCATATCGTTATGATGTCACTACATGAACCATAACGGTATGGTTCATGTACCGGCAGTCAAATCGATTTGAAAACAATAAGTCAACGATAAATGAAGTTTATTTAAACGTATCGTTGACTGGGCTGTGGCTGCTGCGTTGGTTTAATGCACTAATAGCTCGGTCAACAAGTTAAAAACGTTAAAAATATACAATAACAATCTAACATTATACAAGATATTTGACCCTAATACTTTTTATTTGGAAATGAAGCATATTAGCATAAAATATGTTCAATAACTTATCATTTATTAGAAACAACAACAAAATATCAACTAATCAAGTACCGATACAATATAAAATTTCATACAAACAACTAAATGAGTTTTAAAGTACCAGCAATAATGGACAAGTAATTAGAAACAAAAAATAATAATTTATAGGGTTAATTATTGAGCATTATATAACTTAGGTAATAGATACTGTGTATAGGCTACTAAAACTTATAATTAATATTTTGTTGCGCATCCTTTATTATCAATCACAGCTCTACAACGACGTGGCATTGATTCAAGCAAGCATTATATTCTTTCACGTATCGAATGATACCATAATTTGTTACTATAAAAAGATAATTTATGTGGTACGCAGTACGCTGTCTTTAGCGGCAGTGCACCCATGCCGTATTGGCTGCGCAGAGCCCTATTTTCAGCGGTAAATTAAAACTATTAATAATAGAGGTAGAGTTCCGGGATCCGAAACTTTTCTTTTGGAAATTTCCTCTCTTTAAGGGTCTTTATTCAGAATATCGTAAATATTAATAGTTTTTGAGTTTATAACAAAAAACTAAATACCTTTTTTTTGGATCTTATTTTGTTAATAACAATTGCAATTTTTTTAGTGCAGTTAAATCCTTACACTGCATTTGTCTAGAGGTCATTCCGAATCCAATGAGCTATTTATTGCTCATATTTTTAGGAGCTTTACGTCTATTTTTCACGTTTTTCAACTTGTTGACCGGACTATAAGGCTGATACGCACTCAGAACAATAACTAAAGCTATAGAAACCGTACTAAAATAGCAACTCAAATACATTTGTTCGTACTATTTTAACTAATGAATCTAGGTGGTGTATTGGAAAGAGATAAATTGACCCTTTTCTTTCGTAATTTCGAAGGTTGTTACTAGATATGACGTCATGTTCGAGGTAATGTGGTAACTGTATCGACTTTATTATCGATATAAATAATTGAAAACAACAACATAGTATTTCTCTTGTCACTATATTTATTAAACATATAATTGAAATTGACAATAAATACACAATAATACAACAAAGATGTCAAGGAATTTTCCGATTGATAAATTTCTAAATTTGTAAGTACGGCGGCCGTGTCTCAAAAATATCTGTCGGTATGATATCCAGAAATTAAATTAAATATAAAAATTACGTGATCATACTTATACCCAACAACAACCCACTCAACTGGTACTAAGGTAGCCAATGAACAGGCAATATCACCTAAGCTCATAATTCACCATATACAATGTTATTTCTGTCTTTCTGTATTGTGTTATTGTGTGTCATTGTGTTAAATTTCTGAAGTTTCTTAAATCTGCTGACCCGTGCTATATTTTCCTTCACAGGCTTTCATAAGCACTTCCTGTAATACTATAAAATCAAGTCCTGACGGTTCACCGTTTAAGTTCTTTCTTTGGAATTAATTGCCAACATGAATCTTAATACATACCATACTATTTCATTAGATCCATTCATGATATATAATGTAGGAACCGCATGTTCTCTAAGTCGCCTCCATTTTATATTTCCCTTACATACAAATGAATCCATAGTAAAATGCTTAGATCAAATGTGATTATGTCTTTGTTAAGTCCAATACGATTTAGCCACTATTATTTTTACACTTCGCCTTTAGCCTTTTTCGATCATGCACTTTCATTAGTGCATGATCTTTAAGAAATCTGTGAAATAAAAATATCGATAGTATAAAAATATGCACATTGTTTACGTCACTATACATAAAAGGTTCTTTTTTGTTTATATAATTTTAACGCAAATTATGTTGCGAAACAAATTACAAAAACACAAATGTTGAAAAAATTTCCACGAGCAGGATTCGAACCTGCACCCTTCTGACTTACCTATACACCATACATGGTAAACATAACCCGATGCAGTTTCTGAATTATTTCTAAATCTGCTATTCAAATTCAATTCACGGCTGGTTTTGCTACCAAATGGTTCTACCAAATATTATTGTATTTATATCCCCTTATCAGTTTACATTCGAAAAATATTATAGCAAAAACATACCGATTGAAAGTCAATAGTCCTTGACTATTTTCTTTTCGAGATTAATAGAACTTGCTGCCTCCAACTACAAAAGAAATTGTGCCACATAGGCCACACACTCACTATATCTAGTAATCCAAAGCATTCGTGCAATCTAGACAGAAATACTATTAAAATCTAAAATAATTATGAAATATTTAGATAGGTAATGTTATTGACATAATTGATCGTAGTTATTGACAGTCGTGTGCAATGAATACGCGAACAAGTCAAATAGATCTCAAACGAACTGTCAGCTTTATAATCAAAGTACTTCTGAATTTGGCCGGGCAGAGGGCCTTAGAGATCTTATTTTTGAGAGCTCATTTTATGATCGAGAACATAACAATACAAAAAATAAAAACTAAGTGTCAACCATTTGTCGCACTCCAACCTCCTTTTCTAGCCATAAGATAGAACGGACCTAAACATAGCTATGCACGTTTTTTATTTTAACCTTCCTTCTATAGCTTTAGTTATTTTTCTGAGGGTACACACAAGCAGACTAACGTACCAACCTTGAGTCGAAGCTAGGAAGACTCGCCCATCGTATATTTTAATATTTCTATAAATGTGCAAACATCATGGCTTTTAGTTATTTTTTTAATTGAATTCAACATTTTAGTGATACGGAAAAATTTCGCGAGTGGGATTTGAAGTCGCACTCACTTATATACCCGGTCAGCTCCACTATCAATGAAG
Source organism: Eudonia truncicolella (assembly GCA_949315975.1). Taxonomy (NCBI): domain Eukaryota; kingdom Metazoa; phylum Arthropoda; class Insecta; order Lepidoptera; family Crambidae; genus Eudonia; species Eudonia truncicolella. The sequence goes on from OX438841.1 coordinate 268,986, forward strand.
CTCAAGCGATTATATCCAACTTGTGAAAAAAAAAGTTTTCAAACTTAGAAAAAAAAATGTATATAGTAAGACTCACGCCAGTATATCTACTGATATTATTAAGTCGCCTACTTATTACAATGGAGTTTCCCAAGTTGCACTATGTGCCTGCAGAGCGAGGCTGCCGGCAGGGGACAAAATTGTTGTTGGAATTGTTAAAATTGCGTATTACTAAGGTGAGATGATGTCGTTTTTTTGTTAACAAATGTTATCTTGTGTTTTTTGGTAATTAAAAAGTGATTAACGTACGAGCACACTTTATAGATAGGCTTAAGTAAAGTGTACGGGGCTAAACGTAATTCCTTAGTAAATCCTACGTTTATCTTTTTAAGTACGCAAAATTTTAATAGTGAATATAGTTTTAAGAAATTGTGAAAAGGATCAATTAACATCAGCTCCTCAGTAATTTGCGCCACTTTTACTAATATTAATGACGCTGCCGCCGCTAACCCCTTTGCCGCAATTAGTCCCGGAGCGCAATTCCTAATGAAATGCTCGGCCGCGGGTTTGAGTACGGACACTTGTCATTGCACGGAGCACGCGCCACTCCACCGCGCCGCCGCACACGGAGGCGGCGCGGACGTCGGGAGTAGTCGCAATGCAGTGTACTACTAATACAGATTTGTTGAAAAAATCATCCTAACATAACATATATTTTTCGAGTATACTTATATGTATAACGCCTCGGTGGCCGAGTGGCAAAGCGATCGGCCCGATACCCAAATTCCCTGGTTAAGTTCTCAGGTCGGGCAAAGTGTGTTTTAACCGGCATTAGGCAAGCGTAGTAACGAAGCCATCACCCAACATTTGTTGTGATGACTTGATTGAAATGATGGAGGCCATTGCCCAGCAGTGGGACAGTTATTTACTTTACTACTTACTTATCATTATCATTAATCGTAATGGTTTCTAGTTTAAGTAACTACACATTTTAGATAAAACGTTGTTTCAAATATTATAAAAAGTTTTTACTATTCTGGATTTACTTCTACAAAAATGACCCTTTCACAGAATTTCCTTGCAGCGTGTGATTCAGACAACGTCGTTGTCGCCGTAATGAAATCTCCACGTCGGCTGGCAACAAGGCTCCCTAATCAACAAAGTTCCGAAAACGTCGCTAAATTAAACACTAACGATTCGTTTCAAAACGGTGATGCTGGCTGCCGTGACACCAAACTAGGACACAGCTTTTAGGTGAAATGATCGCCAGCCATGCGAGCGCGGCGCACAAACGGCGGCGGCGGCGGCGCGCCATTTGGTCCGCATCCGGCGCCGGCCGACGCCGCCCCGGCCGGCTCGCCGCCCGGTCCGGCTCAGACGGGAACAATCTCGAAGCACGCTTACGTTAATCATTACTCAAATGTCTAATGTATCTACTGACTATGGAATAAGATATAGAATAATAGAATTCTGTTCTATTCTATTCTAAGGAGATGGAATAAGATATTAGAAAAATAGAATTCTATTCTATTCTATTTTATGGAGATGAAAGAAGATATTGCCAGTTATTCAGAAATTCATGGGAGACGCGTATTTTTATTAATATACTGAATGCATCTCACCAGCATCACGTGAGTGCTATTTCGTAGTATAATTAAAAAAGATCACAATTTTTTCACATAAACGTTTAGAGACAACCATGAGTAGTAGGTAGGTATATCTCCCTAACTCTTCCTCTCGTTAGATATCCGTTGGAACACTACTCACCGAGTTACCGCTAATAGGGCTCTCGGGGGATTTAGATTGAAATGTAGGACACCGATTAACGTCGGCGCCGAGGCGTATATGGAAACGCTTCCAATATTCAGCACGGCCACTGATCTGCGATGCGGGAGCCTTTCAAGTGTCAGTTCAAACAATAATCTCAGTAAACCCTTCCGCTATTCAGCAAACGTTGCAAACATTCTGCAAACGATCTGAGTTCGGCTATGAATTTCACCTAAAAGAGAGAGCAATATTCTTCCTTAACTTGTATTGTATGACAAAACTGTTACGATTCCGCACAAACATCTCAAGTTCACGATTGTTGCCGACTTTTGTAAGCAGAAGTATTGACAAAGGTGCAAAAATACAAGAAACCGCATTTCTTTTAGGAAACCTGTTAAAAATATATATTTCAAAAGGCCTAAGGACATAAATAAAAAGCATTTACAGTTATTCCTAATTCTCGATAATTTAGTTACAAATACCTTTTTTATAAGTACACCATTATTTTGACTAAATAAGAGTACACTTTGCTTATATATTTTTAAATCAATTCCGACCAATAACTAAATAATAATAGATTATAATAAATAGTAACGCACTTAACCAGTCTTTTATAATTTTTAAATACTTATTCGCCTTCGTTTTACGTGTTTTATAAGCAAAGAGATTTAATATTGATTATAAGTCGAGCCGAGTCACGGAATGATTTCATATTTAAAACGTTTCTCAGTGCGTTGCAATCCCTTCCCGAGCTCAGAACTAAAATCAGGGTAGCATTTAAACATGAAAATACTAAAATCAACTATTGTAAACCCTCTCGCACGTCGGAACTATGGGAGATCTGGATACTGGAAGGGTTTCCTTAAACGCGGCGCCTAACACGGGCTCCAGCGGCCGGCTGGCAACGGGGCGGTCTTTTGTTTGTCCGCCGCCGCCGCCGCCGTTGCCGCCCGCCGACCAAGCTCCATAAACTACGTTTGAAAGAAAACCGTTTGCCACTATTTATTTACCGTTGAAGATTGTTTTAGCGATATGATTAGTGCTGCCGCGCATGCGGGAAGGCCTATGCCTAGCAGTAGGATATTTAATTTTATTTAAGATTGGATTCAATTGACAGTTACATTTTCTATTAGTTTTAGATACTTTTACTGTGTTTATTTGAAAATATTTGAGCATAATCCTTAATAGTGAGTTTTTGATTTATTTCATACAAATAGACAAGTTACACACGGAAAAATTTGTTTTATAAATAAAGAAAAACAAGATATGTTTTATTAGCCTCGACAATGTAGGAGAAGACAAACAAATCGCCGGACGTCTCGGGCGGCGTAGCGCGGCGTCGGATAGCCTCGGCCGGCGTCGGTCGCGAATCACGGCATTATCGGCCAAACATGAGCCGCGCAGATTAATGAACTCCCCACCTACACCTCGCACAGTGCAGATTGAAGAAAAACACACGAACATATCAAGTGGATCAGTTTGCTCTAGTTGCAATGCAATAGTAACAGTGCCTGTAGATAATTGAAAAACACGTTCATGTTTTATTTTCACTTCATCAGTCATCCATCACCATCAGCATAACTAGGGTCAGCCTGTCATCAGCGGCAAGGATAGTTCTTTCAGATCAAATGAAGTGTGAAAAAGCGACGGGTCGCGATGGAGTTGTCCAATGGAGGCACGATCCTGCTCCACAGCTGCCTTTGCATCTGTACTCCGCTCCTACCTACTACCTAACAGCAGATGGAGTAAAGTCATCACCTACGTAAAAAGAAAATAAATACTGACTGGACCTTTACTGTGCGTCCTTATCCTGACAACTAACAAACAAAACCATCCCATCAATAGTGGCAAAGTCGTCGCCTGCGAGCGCGGGGGGCGGCCCCGGCCCCATCCTCTTAATGCCACCACACTTTCACATGATACAGTAAACATGCGCACTAGAACAGGCCCAAGGCACCGCACTCGTAAAATAAGGGTACGACGACCCGGTTCACACGCGCTTTCTCGCAAGCCCCCGACCCGGTCAACCCGAGCTGAGGTCGTAGCCTTTAGGAGCACCCTCGGGTTGTTCCCGATACAATCCAAAGCCCTCACCTCGGAGAATCTAGTAGGGAATAGGGACACACTTAGTGCGTGTTATTAATGAGCACGCGGGCGGGCGCTCGCTGTCGCGTCGAGCGTCTGCGGCGAGCCGGGCTCCAACAAATCATCACTTCCGACACCACGAGGCCCATGGAACTGCCTATAAACAGTTGCCTCTATTCTCCCATACCTACACCATGGTAGAACAATATTTAGTCTGAAGCGCTGCGATGTAGTGTACCTAATGATTAAAATGAAATATGAGTAATTTTTTCAACTCTAAACTTTACGTCTTACATACAGTGTAGTACCTTAATATGTACACATTTATAATGTAACAACAATATGTATCAATAAAAAAAGATACGTAGCCATTCAATAATAATAATTAAAATAAAAATAAAATAGCTTTATTACTCAATATCGTTTTTACAAAATGTTGAGACATCCCAGGAAGTAATACAATACTCGTGTTGGGGTTGACTCGCTCTTCCCAAGATAATAAATTAATATTGATTAGTACTAACAATTAGTAGTTAATATTACAAAAGGTAAACATTACAAATTATTTTATGTCTGTGTCTCTACGTGTGTGCGAAGGGTGAGGGTGTGTGTTTGTGTGTGTGTATGAGTCCGCGTGTGTGTGCTTGTGTTAGTCTATAGATTTAAGTCCTCTAAAATTTGTCATGTTTATTTAAATTTATTATTGTGTATGGTTATTATATTTTTATTTTATTTATATTATTTTTGCCAGAAGGTTTTCAGTTTATTCGTAATCTAATGAATTGAGCCACGTTATTAAAATCTTTTAGCATTCAAATGTTGTTTTACCATAAATATTTTATATATATATATATATATATATATATATATATATATATATATATATATATTGTTTGCTGCATTATATATTACTGATGAACGTTTATTATATTGGCGCTCAGCAAAAACGGTTCGAACACGGCCACAAGGACCTCAAGGCACAGACCCTTGACTCAGTTAATTATGGGGTTCCATAATTAACTGATTTTTTGTTGCTGTAAAAATTACCAATTTTAACTAATTGTTTCCTTTCGAAAAGGTTATTTTCAAAAATGGCAAGGGGAATATCTCTTATTCCAATAGTCTCAAGTCTGCGCACAAGGACGGGGACAGAAACGGTGTCGAAAGCTTTTTTCAGGTCTAAAAATACAGTAAAACATTTTTCTTCTTTGTCAACTCTGTCAACCATGTTCTTAGTTAGAATTTTTACAGCATCTTGGGTTGATAGACCCTTTCGATAAGAACCTTAACAGTTTATTTTTTAACAGCATTTCTAATATCTTTGATAAACAGGGCAACACCGATATTGGCCGATAGTTGTTGACCTCACTTCTGTCTGCTTCCTTGTGCACAGGAGTAAACACGAAGGAAAGATACCGGTATTGAAGCATAGATTGGCTAATTGGCTGATCAGTGGGACAACGAAGTTTCTACACTGCTTTAAGAACTTGAATACCATCCCAACCAGGAGCTGCATTAGAATTCAATGTGACGTATTTACGTATGCAGCAGTACGAATTATGTTATGTATTCACTTTGAAAAAGATTTATGCAGTTGTGCCAAATATTAGCACTGTATGTGTGTGTACACATACAGTTGTGTGTGTGTGTACACATACAGTTGTGTGTGTGTACACATACAGTTGTGTGTGTGTGTACATACAGTTGTGTGTGTGTACACATACAGTTGTGTGTGTGTGTACACATACAGTTGTGTGTGTGTGTACACATACAGTTGTGTGTGTGTGTACACATACAGTTGTCACAAGATTGATTGATATAAATGTATAACTCAATTTAATATACACTGTTTAATAGTGCATGTTACATTTTATTACTTCAATGACGTCTAAAACACAACGGGTAATCATACTATAGGCGGTGAGAAAATAATGGGTATTGTTTTGAAATGAGACCGGAATTCAGCTAAATACTAATTTAGAGGCTGAGCGCGACAATGCCCCCTCCCGCCCGCCCCCCACCCCTCTTCGCCTCGCCGCAATCTGATTACCAAATGAGGCGGCGGCGCTGTCAGCGAAAGCGCGCGAGTCGCGTGCCGTGCCGATACATTATTGCGGCCAATTATACCCGGCGATTGCCCCGATGGCCGATGTTATAATGAATTGCATGCGCTGCTACGGTGGTAAAGGGTCATCAACGTATGACGGTGTGTGTACAATGTACAAATATGAATGTTGACGGCGCCGTCGCCGCCGCCGCTGCATACAGAGTACATCGTACAGTACATGCACAAAAGGTACGCTTATACAAACCGTTCGAGATGAAGCCTACCTGCCGTGAGTCTCGTTACTCGGCGGCGTAGCATAGCGCACTGTGGCACTGAGTTATTTGGTTACGAGCAGCGGCCGAATTTCGGCGTCGCTGTACAAACTGGCACGTTGTGTAAATTCGCTCTGCACCGCCCGCAAATTTTTTCTTTCGCTCTATAAAGTTTGGGAGTTAACGATCACTGTTACAGTGGAGCGCTTGCGTTGGTTGTAACGCCTAAACGGTCTAAAATGTTACCGACTACCGGCGGCACTTTCTAGTATATTAATCTGTGTCTGTTTAAAAAAATACCAATAATAACTTTTTAACACATCAAAATATATGGTCTGTATTATTATCTCAGTATAACTACAACGTACATACATATATACACACATACATACATAACACATACATACATACACATGCATACATACATACATACATACATACATACATACATACATACATACATACATACATACATACATACATACATACATACATACATACATACATACATATGTATAACATTTCATTAAGTATTGAACGGAATCAACAAACACATTTTCTAATCACCATAGTAACACCAGAGTCGATAATAAGAAAATCTCCATTAAAGATACTACAGTGATACAACAGGATTGTAACAAAGCCTATAACTCAAGTCCACTGGACAAGGGACAGCGTTGGTGTCAAGATACTACAGGTACATGTATTGTGTGCCTGCCGCATATTCAATATATGCCACCCGTTTTCGGTATTCCAACTTTCAATGAATGTAAGGATTTAAAAAAAATTAAGCAAGCTAATGTCAGAGTCGTAGAGTACAATACGAGTATAAGCATGTTCGGTGGTGACTTCCATGACCGAAAAATAATAAAAATCAAATCATTTATTGCATTCATGTGGTACAAATAAACATGAGCCCTGTTAGGGTATTGCAATTTTCCAATATTTTTTAAATATTTATATAGAATTGCATTTAGTTTTTACTGGATGACAGCTAGTCATTATTATCTTTAATGAGATGTTTTTTGTTTTGTTTATATAATTTTTACGCAAATTTTGTTGCGAAAAAAATTACAAAAACACAAATGTTGAAAAAAATTACACGAGCAGGATTTGAACCTGCACCCTTCTGACTGAAAAATATACAATATTTCCTTCTAGTATGATGATAATGAATGATGATAGAAATGAGAAGTGAGACATAATATACCCCCAACCCCTCGAGTATCTTAGTAAAGATGTGGGGCTTTACTAATTCGTCGGCGGACTTCTTGAGAGAATTTAAAAAATTAAATTGCACTGTTTTGTTTAATTTACCGACACTCATGCGCACTTACGAACACTCAACGGTTAATAATCCACCATTATTTCACAATAATATTCGACAGTACACAAATTTTAGAAATTAAAACAAAACCTCAGACATGACTTCACTTTCCCGCCAAGAAGTCCCCATTCAAATATCAGTGACCATGATAGTTTAAAAAGTTATATTATTAGTCCTCTAACATTTATGTTTATGGTAAATAATAGAAATATAAATGGATTCTTCCACTGCAACATTACACAACCTCTCCACGTGTCCACGCACACGCATGCTACTTTCTTGCCATTTCAATGTAATATTAATCCAGATAGTTTATCTTAATCAATCACACAACAATTATTACGAGGAATGTCATATTACCTTCCATTTGTAAACCTCGATACTGACAACCGATAAATCTATGATTGAGCAATGGCTGTACGTTATCATTGCCAAACGGCTCACTAACTAACGCAGAGTGTCCGAGGGCTCCTCCGTACGGCTTCCCGGGCTTACGGGGAGGGATCGCTCGGGAAATCAAGCGTCTCACAAACGAGCGTTTGGCGCGGGTGGACTTCTCGGCGGCTACGACAATGATCAGCACAACGCGTAACACAATTTAGGAACACTGATTTTGACAACTGCATTTCAAAAGTACTTTTGGACAATACAGTCAGTTATGGGTACATCTTAAACTTTAGTATACTTAAGTGTGGTAAATATATATTATTATCTAATAGTCGTGTCTTTTAAAATAGATACCATTGTCGGTATCATATTATTAATTAACAATACTCCGTTAACAATTTCAAAACTAGAAACGAACGCTGTCTGTCCATAGCTTCCGGGGTCGTAGCCGCACTATGAGTTGAACTAATGTCTCGTTATCAAAATGACACCACGGACGCGCGGGGTGGCTGTTTAGGTGTGTGATTAAAACGTAAATGAAGCCTTTGTGCTGCGGCTTTATTTCATCATTTAGAACTACAGGTTAATATTTGGATACAAATATTCGGGTAAACCAATTTCAACATCATTATTTATTCATCATCATAAATTTAAGTTTTATAACAACGCAACATAGAAAGGTATAATCAATAAAAGCTAGTTATGACGTGGTGCTCCTCTTCTGGCTGCTATTCTACGTAAAGCGGCCACGAATGCAGAACTCGTCAGCTTGAATGGAATAAACTACAAGATGACCTAAACAGTATTTCATTCTAATGTTCAATGCGTAAAACTTGCCAAAATTACTTTTCCAAAATTCGCGCACAGTTTTGCGTAATGCAGCAACTCCTACGCCAAATTGCTATTATCCTATTTCTATTGTTTTGCAGTGAAACTGGCAACGGCGGGAGTCGGGGAGTCCGGGGCCGGCGGAGCTAACCGTTTCCCGTAAATGCGCACTCCGCTTTTACGAGCGGCTCGCGAACGAGCATCGGCACCGCCGCGATTACTGACTGCTGTTTAGAAGTAAAAAGTATGTGAGCACTAGTTCGGGCAAAACGCCTTTCGTCACATTTCTACAGACGCATTACTCAAAGCACGTTTGTACCTACAGTGGTTCAAGTATCTGCTACGCCGTAGCTCCGCAGCGTCACGTAGCAAGGACGTCGGTCCTCACTAGCGATGGCAGTAGTTACCGTTAGGCCGCGTATAGCTCACGGCAGGTTTTAGCTAGACATAGCTACACAATGAAACGCCGACTCCTTGCCTCCTAAAAAGCTTCCTTTTCGCTTACAATGTGAAACGCGCTTTGGCTCAACGCTGCCGCCGTGTCATTACCATCGTGAGTCGTGACATAATATCCTCACAGTGTTAATAATTCACAAACAATGTTGTGCCCGCTAACAAGATCAGGGAGACAAAGACAGTATTCATAATCAAAATGGACATATTCTTTAAATATTTGTATATGGTACACTATTGCGGTACATGGTGTAGGTAATTGATTTGGTTAGTTGTAGGTTGTAGGACATGTTGTAAGTCCGGTTGGCTAGCTACCACTTTTACAGCTGTATTGCGTTCTGAAATAACCCAATACGTCGAAAAATAAAATGAGGAAGTGACAAACACTTGACAAACTAATGTCTGTCTGCCTTCACATCGCTGACCCTCACGCGGGCCGCCTCGCCACATGAGTAACAATGTATTTAGTCGTGTGGCCTCGCTCCCGTTTCGAATAGTTGTAGCAATCGTTTGCAGTTGTCATAAACCCACCGAATGTACTTTGTTAACAGTGCAACTTTGCAACAGGTTCATGAGTGTTTGCTTTTGTTAGATATTCTCTGTAGGTTTAGGTTTGAATCAGTTTCTATTGTTTCTATAGTTATATTAAAATGTGCATAAGCGTTTTTTATTTTAAACTATTTATTAAAAGGGAATCAAGTGATTGTCGGTGTAAATACAACTTATCAAGTAAGTACAATTTAAAGTATCGTTGCGTTATAGAATTATTATTTTAACTTTTTTGGATCGTTATTGATTCTTTTTAGTAAATTTCATGATATGAATTTTTTTTTTTTACATTGTTTAAATATGAACAATTAACTGTCAATCTGAATTCAATATAAAAGAGCATAATGGCAATTTCACAAAAGCAGTACAATTTCTGCACTGGAAGTAAATAAAATTACAACGATATGGAGCGACGGCGTTATTTGACGAGGGAAGAGATGTTGAGACCCGTTGGAGTGTTGGAAGCTGGTTCCAGGCAACGTACTGTGGCTGCCGCCATTGGCACTACACAGAATGTCATAGACCGCCTCTGGACATGCTATCGTATCACGGGTAGCGTAGCCGAGCGACATGGAGGAAGATCTCGTATCACCACTCGAAGACAAGACCGATACATCCAAAATACTGCTCGACGGAATCGTACCATGATCGCTATGATGTTGGCCACAAGGCTCCACAGCGCTTCAGGCTTGCAGATAAGCGACCAAACCATCCGGAATCGTTTACGCGAAGTGCGTCTGCGTTTCCGAAGGCCGCTGAGGGTTCCACCCATAGCACCCCACAATCGTAGGGCCCGTTCACAATGCTCGAACGAGCTTGAACACTAAAATTGGGAGGAAGAAGACTGGCACTGTGTTTGCTACTCTGATGAATCACGTTTCGGTATGAGGTCGGATATAAGACGCACTCGAGTTTGGAGGACCTCTGGATGTCAAGAACGCTTGACATTTTGTCAGGAAATTCATCCATATGGAGGGGGAACAATCATGGTTTGGGCCGGCATTTGGATCGGTGGAAGAACCAATCTCATTTGGATCATGGGCAACCTCAATGCCCAAATTAACGCAGAGAGGATTGTTACAGATGTGATGATCTTCCCCTTGCGAGACCGATTGGGTGATTCGTTTCGACTAATGCATGACAATGCACGTCTACACACGGCTAGAGTCGTAACACGCACTCTTGCCGATTCTCATACCAACGTCCTGCCGTAGCCTGCACAATCACCAGACCTCAACCCAATTGAGCATGCATGGTACATAATCTAAAAAAGAGCTCTGCCGAGTATGGATGCCGCGCACACCCCACAACAACTTTTTGACTTGTTCTAACAAGTCACTTTGACTTTCTAAAGAAGGTGGGCGGCTATTCATCAAAATGATTTGGATGAACTGATTTTAAGCATGCCGTATCGCTGTGCTTGTGTGATTCGTGTGAATGGTAGAGATACAGATTAATATATATTTTTTTTATTTTTACAATAAAACTTTAAAAAATCAACCTTATTCTTGTTTTTTTGCCAATCAGTTAACGTAAGCTAATTTTCCTTAATTTGTTAAACATAATAGGGATAAAAAAATTACTAAAACATAAAAAATTGAGCAAGAAGCACGTCTGAAAAAGGTGACGTAAATAAGGTGGCGTGGCACATTTATTTACTTAATTAAAAGTTAAAATATAAATTTTTCTATTTATTTTCACAGGTAATCACATTTTGTGTCAAATAGTCAAATTAATTAAGAGCCCAGAAACATCGTCACAAGTTTTAACTTATATTAATTGAGTTTAAATTTGAATAAATTCAAATTTGAACAGCCTAGAGTGAAATCAAAACTTAGTAAGTCTGAAATGAAGAGATTCCGTCAACAAAATCAAAAACTAATCTACTGTTTGAGTTGAGAACTTCAAGCTAAATTAAAGGATTAAACTTTTAAAACAAAAATGGAGTGTAAGGATCTGTTTGTTCGATATTTTCACATAAAACAGTATGAATGAACTTTGATTATGCTTTCAAAGAGTAAATAAAGTCTATTTACTCTATGCTGTTTTATGTAAATTTTTATTCCAGTAAGCTCTAGGTTAAGGTACAATTACCTTAAACTATACGGATGTTTCATTTGATAGTTTTGAGTTCGAGCTTCCACCCGGCAGCGTTCAGCCCATTAGTGGTGAGCAGATCAGCGCCGCAGCCTCCCGCGGACTCGGCTCGGTCACTCTAATGAGCGCCCGAAACATTTAAGCTTTACAGTACGTTTAGTTCATGCCAACTCATACAAAAAATCATTTCAACAACGCGTACGGCGAAGACAAATGAGAATATAATGTACCGCCTAAATTTAACAAATTAAGTAAACCCCGCAAATTATGTTTCTTACCGCAGTTATAGTCAATTAGAAAGACGGCATATTATTTACAGGCATTCTCTGCAGACACCTCTGCATATTTAGTTTTGTACGATGTTTTGATTGTGCAACGGAGAATTTACACTTTATGCAGAAATATATTTTCTGTCTCGGTTATTAAGGCTACTTTACAAATAAGGTAAAGGCTACGGACCATGCTAGGCGTGCGTATGACACGCATTCCAAAAGCAAGCCCGCCTAATCAAGTTTTTTATTGCCCGCTGGTTCAAAGTTGCAGTAAGTGCTCAAGAAACCAAGCCGGGCGTGATTGGCGTGCATAATTGATAGCTGCCTGGAAACAGCAGGAATGCTTGCGCGGCAGATTAATGGAACCGGGAGCACGCCCTGAGCCAAGCCAGCTACTATATACGCTCTTTGAGATTGGCAGCAGTATTTATTGTTATTTACTTACATTTATTTAATAGAAGAAATAGCTTGATCTTCATCTTGGCTTACTGGTTGTCATATGGACATGACTTCCAAATGCCGCTTGCAGTAGTTGCGGTAGGCTTGTCGGTTATGGCGAGAGCCCCACAACACCAGCCGCGTCTCTTCGGACGTGGTGGTACTCGGCAATGAGTTCTCACTACCATTGAAAAATAAAGGCTTGTCGGTTAATCGAATAACAAATAACGTTTTTTTAACAATTTAGTTTACTTAAATTTAGAAAAAGCACCGTGAATATTTTATAACTGGGGTACTGGGATACTAGTTTCAAACCAAATTAGTTTCCCTTCAGGTCCGGGCGCCCGGCTACGCAAAGTTCCGTCCCTCAGGATGCCGCGCGTTCCTGGTGACAAAAGAATTCGTAAAGGAGCGTCCCTCAGACGACCTACGTACATACGCACGCACGTAGGAAAGGCCTTATCCTCTGGCCTCATGAATATGAATATGGCCACTTGTTCCCATTACATTTTATTGGTTCAATATTTTAGTCAAATTGATTTCTTTTGTAGGTGTTTCGTTACTCTGAACTGTTTGGCGCATCTTTAGGTACAACTAAATTAAGAAGAAACAACGTTTTAAAATCCTTTTGCCTAAAGTTTTAAAACGTATTTTTTTATAACGCAAATACTTTTAAAAGTGGTTCTAGTATCCCGGATTTCTGTTTGATAACTATAAATTAAACATGAATTTTAAACTTCGACCCCCTTACAAATAAACAAAAAATAAGGTCCGAAAAATTATTCCGTGTTTTGTCTCTTTTACTCTAATTTGAAATAACGTTTACATGACAGAAATAAAACACGGAATCACTATTCGGACCTTATTGTTTGTTTATTTGTACACTTACCGTCTTACAAATAAACACGGAATAAAAGTTATTCTCAGCGTAACGTCGGAATAAGCAAAATTTCTACAAATAAACTCGGAATAACTTACACCGAGCAGAACGTCGGCGTAACTCTCCATGCTAGCGTTATTCCGACCCGCACCCTTGATACACACCCACATACTAAGTGCGAGAAATGTAATAAAAAATTAGATTAGAGGAAAACCATTAAATTTGTTCAATTTGAGATGAATTTCGTATAGAATAAAGACTTTCTAAGGATGGCGTATTATTCATTCGCTCCTTTCAGTTCATGATGGTGTTAGATTTATTGACCAATTATTAAAAACTTTTCAATTATTAAAAGAACCCATATGACATGTTTTCGGTATATGAAAAAAATATTAACCTATAACCCGGGTTCAGAACATAGCATTCCCCTGGATGGAAACACCACCTCGCTAGTGGTTTAGACCACCTTCTCAGACCCAGAGGTCACGGGTTCGATTACCTGCGGGATACATGTTTATAGTTCATGTATCCCGCAAGGGTTTGGTTGGTGATACGTATTGTTTGTCAGTAGCTAGTAGCTAGGCTACGAAGGCCAGGAAGGTGGTAGCACCTTCTTATCTAAATATGTTGCCATAACATCCGACTGATGATGCAGCCGGGCCTGCCGACTCCATGAGCCTGCCAAATCAAAACTTACCGGCCATCCTTATGGGTCGGATGACCGGTCTTTGCGAAAACTACTTAACTTCAGCGATCGCCGGCTGCGCGTGTTTACTGCTGCGCCATCGAGCTTCTCACCAAGATGGCTTTTGGCTTTTTGTGGTGACTTTGGCAGTGTTGCATAATATAGCCATAGAATTGCACGAACAATCATTCAACAGTGTAAATATAATATAATACCCACCTATGCTACCATCACAACATAACTCATTGCATGGAGTTAAGAAAATAAATTTTAAGTTATCTAATAAAAATATATTTTGGAAATATAGACTTGAATTATTATTCTTCATTAATTATTTATAAAAAACTTTTTGCAAATTTTTTAAATTGTTTAAATTTTTCATGACTTGGTAATGTAGTTCTGCTAAAATGTTTATTCGAATATCATTTTCCTTTTCATGCTCATCTCATTTGCTCTTACACGTAAGCTATTCATTTTCACATATTAGGTATTATGTATGAGACTTCCCCGAAGTATAAATAATCTTTTTTTCTTCAAAGTCTGTAACAAACCAAAACATATAAAAACATAAAACACCAAAAATGTATCATCTCGAGCTCCTTCGCAAAAGGCTCGTAAAACCGTTTGTCCCGGCTGCATCAGCAGTCGTTAACAACTACCAATCTGCAATGGGCTCGCGTGGTGGTTGAAAGCCCGTTCTCAATGTGGTAATTCCATTCATAGGAAAAGTTAGTGCCTCAGCAGTGGGGACGACATGAGACGGTGATGAAGAAATTATAAAACTAAACATTACCTTATCACTTGTTTTGGTTTGTCATTAAAATTCGACGACAATAACATGACATTCATACATTAACGTAGATACCTTTTCTTCTTTTTTCCAACTAATAGAACAATCTCACTTACTATCTGTAGTTTATAGAATACGTAATAACACAAACTGTAATACAAATTGTTTAAAAATAACTCAAAATAATTTAATAATTCCCGCAAACTGGAATGTTAAAGTGACGGAACGACCACAACCATAGACGAATTTTCGATTTTTTTTTTATGACTTCATCAATGAATTGCGACGTTGCCGCTCTGTTTCTATGACATACAGTACGAATAGTTATGTCGACCTTATTTTGAATTTTTTTTGTAAGAAATTATTCTCTCCTTATTCTTACCTTACACTGACCATAACTATTCTCAGTACAACTATGGAATAAGCTCGGTGTATTGAGTTTTTATTAGTTTTTATTTTTTTTAGGTAAACTTTCAACAAGTAGACAGGTAAACAGAGTGTATCGGTTTAAGTACCTGGGCCACTGGATCTCGGCTGGTCTCACAGACGCTGACGATATCGCAAGGGAGCGGAGGGCGTTGGCTGTAAGATGCAACATGTTGGCCCGTTGCAGTAAACAAGTTAAAACAACTCTTTTTAAAGCCTACTGCCAGAATTTGTATACGTGTAGGTGCGGGGGCCGGGTGCCGGGGCTCCGCGCAACGAACCTTTGCCACGGAGGAGTGTCGCCTGTCTCAGTGTCCGCAACTGACTTGACTAGCCAAGTCGCCTGCCGCCGCTGTAGCCAGGGTAGGCTGGCTACAGCGGCGGCTCAGCGCGGATTATAACGAGCCGTGCTGCGACCCCCACCGCGGGATTTCGACACGCGACCAACTTCCGCCGGACCACCAGGGCTTCCGTAACTTGACAACTAACTTGCTGAATTGCTACCTCACCTTTGACTATTTAACTACCGTCGAACTACAGTTTGTTCGAGTATAGTATAGATAAGTAGTAATATGAGCAAAAAAGCAGCAACTATCAAAAATGAAACTCTTAACTCAAACTTATGTATACAAACAACTCCAGCGAAGATGTTATAAGGATCTGCCGAACGACATCATTAAGTGGCGACATCATA
This sequence comes from Eudonia truncicolella, assembly GCA_949315975.1. Classification (NCBI taxonomy): domain Eukaryota; kingdom Metazoa; phylum Arthropoda; class Insecta; order Lepidoptera; family Crambidae; genus Eudonia; species Eudonia truncicolella. The sequence continues at coordinate 284,962 of OX438841.1, forward strand.
ATTAAAATTGCATTCACAATATTATTGTATAATTAAATATTAAATAATACAAATAAAGTAACATTAAAATAGCGCCCACCACGTTGTAAAATCGTATAAATCTGTAGAAAGTGGCGCGAACAACATAAGAAGTTTACGTATTTATTAATGAGTGTTGAAAAGCGACGATTTCCCGAGCGATGGTTCCACGCCGGCACCGGCACTGGCGAGGAGCCGGTCCGGCCGGTCCGGCCGCCGCGCGCCGGGGCCGCCATTAATCTCCGGCCGCTCCAAATAGAAAATTCTGGGAGACAAATTAACGACCCTCCGTAATGTTATCGCCGCACAGAAAGCTTTTTCACTGAACTCTTTCCTCTCTGTTCAATAAATCGAAAAATATTTCCTCGTCTCTAATAAAATAGAACGAAATGAGTAGCTCCGGCTTGAAGCTCTGTTTATGCTATACTTACTTATTTATGATTTCATTAATATTCATAAAATACCTAATAGTAGTCAAGTTTGTTAGTGACATAAATCGTTAAAGCGAAATGCGATCGTGACGTTATTTTAACTATAGCACAACCTTAAAGTAACAGCTTACTACGACCGTAGCGTGCTACGGGGGAACCGTAGCACACTTGCCACAATATCCATGTACAAACTATTTACTGTTTGAACTACAATACTTTTCGTATATTATTAAATAAAAATACATTAATATTTGTTACCATTACCATTGGTAACAAATGAACGGCAATCTTTTATTTTTAAATCGTATAAATCCTCAGAATGTCAACCTAATCTCTCAGTTGACATACGAAAATTCGCATTAACGAGCAGAGTACAGCGACAAACATCTCCCGAAGCCGCGAGCTAACCGGGCGGCGGCCGCGGCCTCGCCCGCCCGATAATAAATATTTACTGCTCCGTGCAAAATTCATAAATTGTAACAAGCTCTTTACCTGGAGTTACGCAATTCGCGCCAAGAAAACTCGGCCGATGCTAATCTCCCGACAGGCGTAATCCCGCGCCGCGCGGGTCAAACGGCGCGGCGTCTTCCCTTCATAAATAAACACCGGCCGCCGCCGCCTGACAGCCAACTTATATTCAGAGCTCCTTATTACAACTTCACACTATACACTTTTACCTTACATTTGCGACCTGCTAAAAAAATTTACCTGCTTGTCCCAGGACAAACAGGTTATTTTTATTATAATTATTATGATCGTCTCCGACCTCCGTAGCCGAGTGGCTTGCACGCCGGAGTTTGGGCGGCGCTAACTCGTGAGGTCCCGGGTTCGATTCCCGGTCGGGTCAATGTCGAAAACGAACTTTTCGATATTGTGTCTGGGTCTGGGTGGTTGTGGTACCGTCGTTGTATCTGATTTCCATGAAACGAGTGCTTTAGCTACTTACCTTGGGATCAGAACAATGTATGTGATGTGATGTTGTCTCCATGGACTAGTACTTTAATGAAGGCATCGGTCTGGGGTCGATACCCATAATAAGTTTGACTAGTTTAAGTTTATTTGAAGTTTTGGTCGGCATCCTCTTATTTCTATATATATGTGTATATGTAACTTTGTTTTTACGACAGTTCGACCCAGATCCAATTCACTATCCACCACTAAAGGGTTCTGGGTGAATCGTGCAAAATGCCAAACAAACCAAACCTAAATCTAGTTTAAACTGATGAGCCCAAGCGAAGTGCCAAAGACATAAACAACCGCACCGTTCGGCAGCCGGGCGGCTCCCGCTGCAAGCCCGCATTCCGACCGCTAAACTACGAGTAAAATTAAACTCGATTTCCGCCGCATTGTCTCGCATTCGCAAAGGCGGCCGCGGGCCAGCCTCGACAATGCACATCGATATTGTCGTAATGACAAACCGGCACGCTATCTATGCTGACTCCGTTAGAAACTCTCGTGAAACGATCATTTTTATGCTCTTCATTTAAAGACACATCCTACAACACAACTAACAACGACATAAGTAATACCTTTTGTAAACAATAGAAAACTTACGAACCGATAGCGTATTGAATTCATAAGAGCGATTGTTACCAAAATTAAGTATAAATATTGTTGATGTAGAGTTTCTAACAAAAAAAAACTTTGTTTTTTTGACAAATTTTATGATTTTCACCAGTATTTTTATATTATTTACTGCCAAAATCAAAATTAAAATGTTGTTGTATTTATAATTTATAATACAACGTGAAAGTTTAAAACTGTATAAAAACAAAGTTGAAATTTAGTCGAAATCACGTAAGAAAATCTCCAAAGCAGTTATATATATTGCGACAAAACTGAATAAACCACGCCGCAGCAACGTGACCCTTTACGACATGACAGGACGCTGGGCTCGCCATTGTGGCCGACAATGGCGCGCGTGCTTCGAGCCGCTGCGCCGGCGGCGGACGGCTCAGCCAGCCCACAGAGGCGCGGCCACTGCTTAGCCTGCTTACAGCCTGCTACAGAAGAGTACAGTGTGTCTCGTGCTCACATTATATTGTAATCGTTGTCATCTTTAGTTATTCTATGAGAATATGTAATATATGAGTTTGAATTGGAAGTTAAGCCGTTAGTAGCGATTGTTGCTACATGATAGTGGTTGTTAAAATCCACCAAGCCGCATCGGGGCATAAGGTAAGCGATCGATAGCTCTACAGCCTTGCGGAAGTCCTCCGTAGTCCGGTGGAAGGTTAATTGTGTGCCTGTTATCAAGACCGTTATGAACAATCTATGCGCCCAACATAGAACACGCTCACGAATTATTATTTGTTAATTTCTACCATGGTAGTCGACTCGGCTCGGCTCGGGGAGGCTCGAGGCGGCTCGGGTCGGCTCGGGTCGGCTCGGGTCCAGCCTGCTACGGCTCAAAGGCGCACTCGATTTACAGATTTATTCGCACCCGGGAACAAAATAAATTACGATTCATTGTTATTTTTTGCGTTAAGCGGGCCGTCGCCGGTGTCGGCGCCGCTGCTCGGTTCTCGATTTTTATTAAAGCCTCATTGTTTAAAGCTTTGGAATTAAAGTAGAAAACTTGGCATCGGTCTTTTATAAAGTTTTTTGAAATCATCTATTTTTTAATTCACGCCACGGGATATTGCTTTATCTTTGTCGCCTTATCTCACGATGAAAAGGGTCTGAAGGCCGGAGGTGGGGGCGCACTTCATCTGAAATCCTCAATAGTCTTAGCTCACCTAACATTCACACTAAAAGAGATCAGTATTAGTGATACCTATAGGGCTATTTGTCTACAAATATGTAGCCTGAATAAATAAAATATATACATCATCTTCAGCCTATTGCCGTCTACTGCTGAACGTAAGCCTCCCCTAAAAGGCGCCAACCATTCCGGTCCTGCGCAGTCCGCATCCATCCACCACCCGCCATCTTTTTCAAGTCGTCGGTCCACCGCGCAGCATGGCGTCCTACACTGCGTTTGCCTAAACGCAGTCTCCACTCTAGGACATGTCTGCTCCAACGATCATCAGTCCTTATGCAGACATGACCGGCCCACTTCCACTTCAAGGTGCCGATTCTGCGAGCTATGTCGGTTACCTCAGTTCTCTATCGAATAACTTCGATTCTATCCACCAGAGAAACGCCAAGCATCGCTCGCTCCATCGCACGCTGAAAATATATACAAGATAGATCTATCAAATGTGTTTGTATTTTGACGCCTTAACTTCCGGAAATATATAGAGCCGGTACGTCTCTTGGAATAAATGCCTTCATTGAGTTGATGAGTGATGTATGGCTGCAGACCGACCCGCGGCGCTTTCTAAACAATATTATGGAACTATTTTTTATTTCAATAGATGTGTGTATTTGTAGCGTTTATGTTAAACTTAATTATCTAATTGACGTCTGACCCGTTTAATGCTCTTGATTTCAGATATTTACCAGAGTGCTAAGTATGGGTTTTTTTTACTATTTGTGTGGAAGAAATAAAAATAGTTATTTTTTTTACTATTTGATCAAATCAATGCTTACTATTTTTTGTATGGAAAAGAAACATCGCCTTATAGTAACGAACTTAACTTGTCACTATAAACAAAAACTTATTTCTATTTAATTACAATTAAAATATATTTATTTTGTCATCACAAGGTGTATGAAAATACGTGAGTATAAAGGTATAGAGGTGGGTACAGAGATAAGTACACATCAGTAAATGTAACCCATAGGCATCCCTTGGTGGATAGGTCCCTGGTGCTGGCGATAGGTTTAGAAAAAAACCCGCAGGCCACAGGTCACCAGTGCCCCATTCCGCGGACTTTTAACTATAACTATAACTAACCCAAGACGTGATACAGTACTGAACTATAAATTGGCAGAGCGTATAATAGACCATTTTAATTGTCTTGCGGTCAGCTACGTGTCTTAAGGTTTTAAATATATAAATTAACCTCCGCAGCCGAGTAAGAAAATTTTAATACCTCATTTTCGGTATCCTGTTTTAGTTTTTTTTTGTAAGTTGTCTCGATTCCTTAAGCAACGCAGAAGCCCCTTTGTGACCCAGGAGTTGTTAATTCTACTTGTTTTAGGAAACAACTTTAGTATGTTGGTCGATTGCAGATGTTAGGTAGTTGATAAGAAGATCCGCGGCTATATTTTCATCAAAACAATTTAGGATCGAATTAAAGCTGATTGTTTGAATATTATCAAGGCAATTGTAATCAATGCGAATACTAGTCATCTTTGTGTAGTGTACGGGGGCGACCAGATTAATATTTAGTGCTACGGAATCGTGGTCTGTGGTTGATAATTGCATAACAAAAACCGTGGCTGCCAATTTTGTTTCAATCATCATGTGCGACCGTGAGTAGGTAAGGAAGGACCCGGGAGAAGGCAGTGGCTCGCCAACAAATTCAAGTAATCGTTGGAACGATTATCTCTAAGTGTTTAGTGAAATGTTGATATCTATAAAAACAATTTTATACCAATAAAAAAATTATAATACATTTTTTATTTACTATTAATTCAACTTAATGTTAAAAGTCAAAGCCAAAGTCAAAAAAAATATTCTAATAAACTTCAGAACAAGTGTTTATAAATTTAAATATAGTTAAGTTACTAATTTGTTATAGTTTGATTATTTAATATAAAAACTATTTCTGTGACGCCGTGGCGGCTGGCGCGTATCGGTCGTCGCGTCATTAATTAAACGCGTACGATTAATTAAGCGACGCTATAATTAAGATCACTACCGCCGAATATTATTACGACTTCTCGGCGTAATGGCTCTGTAATTAAAAGTCATGACATGAAGTTTGAAATTATGTTATAAATAAATAAGTAGACTTTGTTTTGATGTTATTCACATCAAAGAATTCGCTTGGCATTAACTTTGTTAGTGATATTGACAATGACAAACGGAAGCCTGATTGAAGGTTACAACCTGAGTATAGGTAACATTCATTAAAGCATTAGCTTTCTATTAAGAATGGGTTAAATTAATAGTATGGCAATGAAATATTCAAGGAGCTGCAAATGAATTTGGCACTTTGCGATTTTCATTTGCCATTAGATCACGTAAAGGAAAACAATAAATTGTATTACAAAAACACAAATGTTGAAAAAATTTCCACGAGCAGGATTTGAACCTGCACCCTTCTGACATACCGGGTCAGATGCTCTTCCAATTGAGCTATCGTGGTCTGGTTAAAACCACCCACCCGCCGAAATTATTCAACACTATTTACTTTTTACTTTGAAAGCCAAAGGCGCCAATTCAATGTCAACAACTACCGTCATTAACATCTGATCATAATATTTTTACAAATACTAAAGATCAGTTAAGAAGTAGGCAAGCTATTTATAATATGTTTTTATTTTGTTTGTGTTTTTGTAATTTGTTTCGCAACATAATTTGCGTTAAAATTATATAAACAAAACAAAAACATATAATAAATTGTATGACTTCAAAAAATACAAACACAAAAATTACTAACTATACAAAAATCTCGTTTTAGTTAACGTAATCGAACGGGAAAAAAAACTCGCAGATGGCACCCATGGCGCTGTGGCCAGCTTAATAACATAACGCAAGTCAAATTACAAAGACTTTTAGTAGTAATTACAATTATCAGGGCAGTTTATTCTGCTAGTAACTGCTGGATATAAGTCCCACAGTAGCGGCTAATGGTTTAGTAAATAAACAACCTGCGCAATAATAATTCCAGAGAAGGGAATGGTGGTGTAGTTTTAGTCAGATCAACAGTTCTCGGCATGCAGTAAAAGCCGAACGTGATTCGGTTTAAAAGAAGTTAGCTAACGTTTCTAATAGAACATATGCATTTTTTATGAGGAGCTCAATGGCGCAGTGGTTAGCGCACCCGGTCTGCGAGTGCTAAGGTTAAGCAACTATCGCAAAGTCCGGTCATCGGATGGGTGAGCAAAAATTTATCATCTCGAGCTCCTCCGTGCTTCGAAAGGCACGTAAAGCCGTTGGGCTCGGCTAGGGATGTTTGGCCTTTTACGGCCGTGTCCGGCCAAATTTTTACGTGTCCGGCTTGTCCGGCTTTTGTTAGGCTTTTTTTGTCCCATCGTGCGGGCCACAACGCCAACGTCGAAAAAGTTTTCTCTTAAATAAACGCCCAGTGGACAAAGAAACGCAATAAACTACAGACACAAACAATTGCAAAGATGATGTTTTTATTGTGCAATGTTAAATTAACATGCATAGAATTTTATGACTTGATAATGTAGGTGCAAATGCTAAATACCTAACTTTTGATTAAGTACTTTAAATTGTAAACGAATTTGAGATTTTCATGAATTTGATTTTGTTTTTGTCAATTAATAATTTAAATTTGAATGAAGGTGATTGCTAGGACACCAAATAGCAGGTTGATTTTTAATGTTTTAGAAAGTTCAATTTTTTTTTTATTTTAAGATTGTTGTTTTTTTCTTTTCCAAGTTTCTAGTAAGTGAGAATGCCAAGACTGATTGTGAATGTGTAATTCATAAATTTTTCAATTTCAAAGCCTTTTATTTGCTGACAGAGAATATAGTTTTAATTAACACAGTCTTGAACCCCATAGAATATCCCCGTGCAGCTTGTTTTTGGACACAAAGGCCTCCTCCAAAGACCAGGCATCCCTATTTGTTGCCAGCCTTGTCCACAGTGGGCCAGCAATCTTTTTTTTGGTCATCTGATCATCTTTTGGGTTGTCTGCCCCTTTTCCTGTTTGTATTTTGACGGGGAGTCCAGTTTGATAACTCTTTAGTCCGTTTTGGTTCTGGCTCCCTGAACATGTGTCCTGTCCATCTCCACTTTAATGATGTTTTTTTTGTTTCAACATCTTCCCATTTTGTCATTTTTCTAATATCTTATATTTTAATCATTATTATTTATGCATTCTAATTAGATATTAGAATTTAAGAATAATTAATATTATAAACCGTTATCCTCATCTGAGATTTTTATTGTAAAACTGTTGTCTGGCTTGAAAAGCGTAAGTCCGGCTTTAAAATAGTGTGTTGGGCTTTCCACAAACACCATGTTCGGCTTTTAGGATAAAATGTCCGGCCTAATACAGCGCTGAGTCCGGCTTTTTTATTTTAGGACTTGGCATTCCTAGTCCCGCCTGGGCCCGCGTGGTGGTTTAGAGCCCGTCCTCCCTATTCATCCATAGGGAAGGCTCGTGCCCCAGCAGTGGGACATAAAATGAGCTGATGATGATGATGATAATGATGTTATGCATGTTTTAGTTTGTTTATAATATCTTACGTTAACTTATACGTAATCACCTCGTGGAATAAATTTCACTTTTACTGTATATTTAAGTATTGGATTGCATTGCCGAACATTTAAGTTTTGCATCCACCGCAGAAGGGCGCTTGGCCGATACTAGGCCACTCGCCGCCGCGCACGGTCATCAAATCATTTACCTAATTTAGTGTATATTTCACGGCGAAAACAATCAGATGCACTCATCAACATTCATTATCATTTAAACAGTTTAAGAACATTTGCGACATTTAATAAACTTTCTTCTTATTTCACTTAACAATGTTGTCATTTAACATTCCATTAGGCTCAGGCACCCAACTTATGGGCCTGGTCCTTCGAGCCGGATGTACGTTGCTTTTCTGCCGGACTGTTAATGTACGGTGCAAGAACCGCACATCGCGCCCATCGGCATTTTACGTAAATACTATTGTTCAAATTAGTTATTTTATTACTTCTATACATTAACTTATTCAGTGCATAACTCGCAATCACAGCGTGTACTCATTACTATCATTTTATCATATTGTTTCTATAAATAAACTATTCACATTTTAAATCAAACATTAATACCTATCAATTATTTCTATCATCTAAAGTTGTACAACCAACAGGTGGTACAGTTAACGTATTATATTAGCATATTAAACATTTCTGGTTTAGCCTTCAATTTATGTATACCATTAATAGACGACTTATATTTTAAAGTTACTTTTTGTAAAATTATAGGTTCATTTTCTCTTTAGACCTGGGAATAATCAACAACTTCCATTTTTTTAAGCGAGTTAAAAGTAATATTTACACCTCTAAACGCATTTTTAATTTTGATAATATTGATAACGTTGTGACCAAGTTAAATTGTAGTATTGTATTGTAAAATATTAAATCCCAGCCCGAACACCATACTGCCAGACCAAAAGATACTGTAAGCTCTTTCTGCGTAAAACGAAACGCTTAAAATTAAATGAGGGTATACAAGCTACTAATTAAGTAAGAGACGACCAACACCTCAGTCTCCCTGTGACCACGAACCCTGCAACGGGTTCGAAACGTCAGGATAAACATTAATTAAAACTAATGTGTAAAATAAACGCGAGTAGATCCGTAAAAGTTGATTAATTTTAAATTGTATTCGCCAAAAACTAAAGTGAATTGCGTCCACTGAAAAACTGAATCATTCATAACGCAGAACAAAGGCTTGCAATATTAAAATGTGCGCATTTGTCGCGCCACAAAACGCACCGACATTGTTTTCCCGAGCATGGGAGTGAAATATGCATCGGGCATCGCTGCAGCAGCCCGCCGCGCCGACCTAAACTCACCTGTATTAGTTAGTTATTTACATTGAATTGTTTCTTTGACTTGATAAAGAAAACGTTAAAAGGCCTATCTATAATCTAGCCACTCGGTAATATCCAAAAACAAGGATAGCACACCAAGTCCCAGTTACGTATTAATATTATTATAATAGATTTCACGAAATCTCTTATTCAAACAAAAACTAATTACAAAAACACAAATGTTGAAAAAATGAGCAGAATTTGAACCTGCACCCTTCTGACCCGGTATGGGTCAGGTGCTCTTCCAATTGAGCTATCGTGGTTCTAACCAGCCCGCCGAAATTATTCAACACTATTTACTTTTTTACTTTGAAAGCCAAAGGCGCCAATTCAATGTCAACAACTACCGTCATTAACATCTGATCATAATATTTTTACAAATTCTAAAGATCAGTTAAGAAGTGGGCAAGCTATTTATAAAATGTTTTTGTTTTATTTATATATAATTTTAACGCAAATTTTGTTGCGAAACAAATTACAAAAACACAAATGTTGAAAATGTTGTTAATGACGGAAGTTGTTGACATTGAATTGGCGCTTTTGGCTTTCAAAGTAAAAAAGTAAATAGTGTTGAATAATTTCGGAGGGCTGGTTAGAACCACGATAGCTCAATTGGAAGAGCACCTGACCCTGGTATGTCAGAAGGGTGCAGGTACAAATCCTGCTCGTGGAAATTTTTTCAACATTATTGTGTTTTTGTAATTTGTTTCGCAACAAAATTTGCGTTAAAATTATATAAACAAAACAAAAACATCTCTTATTCTTCTTTAAATCCTCAAGTAGCATTTGTTACCAGTCTCTGACGATCATGCAGAAAAGGGGCTTGAGTACGGAGCCACTTTTATCAAACAAGCTCCAAAAACGTCGGAGTCTAAGCAACAACATTTTCCATCATACTGAAGCCCGGGTTGCTGGTTTAATAATTCATAACAAAAACGATGTAAAGTCAAATATACATGCCCTGTTAATCCGTCCAAGGAAAGCTGAAATCTTGATCAAAGGCGACGTCCCGGCTGATAAAAAATGCAAACTGGCAAATGTCCGGACATCAAAAATGCAGACGCTCTCTGGGAGATGGTGCTCAGCCGCGCCGGCGGCGCGACGCCGCAGACTCGACCCTGCGCGCCGGGCACAGCGACCACTCTCGCGTGGGCGGCGCGGCGGGGCGGCTGCCGCGCCACGCACGAGCCACGGACGGACAGGACATTTAATATGCTAATATAATACGTTAACAGTCCCTTAGCAGAAAAGTTGACGCATCCAAGAGTTTGATGAGAAAACCTTGGGGAAATAATAAATTATTTATAGGCACTGGAGAGAAATAATTTCTGGATAATGATACGAATTCTCTGATCCTAAGAGAAAACTTGAGCACCTATTTCGGAAGCTCGCAAGCCTCCAACGGCATGGTCGAGCATCCTTTTTATCAAGGAAAAAATATTTTTACAATAACTTAAACCTTTAAATACTTATAACGTATGTGCATGTACGTCATGTTGTGTACAAAACAAGCCGCCTGATCTATTTGTAATTTGCTTTGTCGACTGGACACGATGCGGGTGCGCCCTCCCAAAGCTATGCTCCCCTATATCATGACGCCGGCCATCTCAAGGTCGAGCGTTAACTGCGGTGGATCGGCTCCAGCGACTTCTGCCGCGGCTCGGGTAATGTAACTACAGCTCTTGGGAATGCTATTACACGGGTTGTATCAGCGCGGCAATAATCGCCGGTTGTGTTGTGTAAAGCTTTTAGAGAAGATTTCGCTATACCTACATCTTCTCAAAAAGCTTTACGTGAAACATACTGGGCATAATGACATAGAATGGTTAACGCGTACAAGTGACCCTGGAACTATGTTGGACAGTGGTGAGTACAGCCATGAAGTAATAGCTATGTTCACTTTTAACCGTTTGTGACTCTTACCTCATTGCATTAGGATTCTAAATTTGGGGTTGGGGGTTAAAGTTACTCGCGTCCGTAGGTTTACCCTTGAGACCCTACACGTGACCCCTGGGTGGTGTTAAATGAGTGACACTGTCTGAGTGATAGAGCCACGCTGCGTTGCAGCACGAAATGGGGCGGCTCGCCCGGCGTAATATCGGCCTCTCACAAAATATCGGCGTGAAACAGTGGCACTCGTTGCTGTTGTGTTTCAGCCGGTAGTGAAAGTACCTGTAGGGGCACTATGGTGTCGCAACATTGTATATTTGTGCTAACGTAGCACCTTGTTAAAATCATCCAGAACAAACGACGGCATGGCCAGTCGTTCCCGTTCGCGCATGTCGTATGGTTGTCATAACGTAACACCGGTTACTTTTACTGATATATATTTTGTGTAGGTACTGTATGAACTTTTCAATACAAATCTCTTAACCTAAAATCAACTTTTATTTAGTCTACCTAAACCATCAAAGACAATCTTCAACACAATCAGTAACCGACTGATAGGCAAATACCGGGAGACCATCTCTCACCCCTCCCCCCTCTCAATTTCTACTCCCTTCTCAAGATCCAACTCCTTCCTCAAGGCCGGCAACGCATCTGCGATTACTTTGGTTTTGGTTCGGTGTCTATGGCCGGCAGTGATTAATTTCTATCAGGAGAACCGGCTGCTCGTTTGCCTCTTTTTAATATAAAAAAAACTAATGTTTGCGTAACAGTTCGTTTGTAAAAAAAAAGATATGTAAAATTCATTTAATTTAATCATAGTATTGAGTCAAGGTTACGATCCAGAAACACAACGTGTTTCTGAAGCACTAGGTACATACTATCACGCTGACGCGGCGGGAGGGCCGCACGCCCGCACCCAGGGTTCCGCGACCCACCGACGCGCTTCACACAGGTTGGGACACCCTTCTGGTCTAAGACGGCTGTTGAAGTCGTGACCTCCATTATTAAAACAAAAATACCTTTATAAAGCCATTTTGCTTCTTTTTTTTCGTTTTCTTTATGTATTAACCGCCATACCCATAAACAGAACGACAAATGTGTTGGTGAAGCGTGTAAAGCGACCGCCGGAGGAGAAAATTCAGAACTAGAAGGATAGGGGCGCACTAGTACACGAAAATCATTACCAACAACTTACCCGAGGCTGCGTGAGACCCCGGCTTCCAAGCCCAGCCTATTCTCGGTCGGCACGTTCTGCAGCACCTCCGCTATAGCGCCTCTTGCCCAAAACGTGTCTATTTACGTTTGCGGTCGGTTCTAAAAGCCAATGTATTTTTCTGAGTTACCCCGCGCTATTTTTATTGGCTTAGGTTTTTAATAGCGACCGCGCTCATGACATAGGAGATGTGCATTTTAGGCATCTGGGCCAACTAATGAAGACTTCTTGACGGGAAAGTGAAATGTCATGTTTGCAAGTTTTGTTATGTTCTCTAAAATATGTGTGTTTACAAATTTTTATGTGAAAATAACTGTACATTATTAACCGTTAACTGTTCGTGAACATGCAAGATAAATGAGTGTTAGCATTTACAAAACAAAACAGTGCAACGTCACTTTACAAATCCTCTCAAGAAGTCCGCGTGAGGTATCAGTAATCATCTTTACTTATACTCGACGGGTTTAAGTTAAATATGTTTTATCTATCACCTAAGCATTTCACTCATTATCATATGTAATAATCAGACAAAGAAAATATTGTTTAAATTAACATAACTTGTAAAATAATACTTTGGCACTAGTTAAATGTACTGACCGTACAAAGCTACTATTTAAGGGGAAAATTAAGCCCACAGGTTAAGTTGGTATCGGGTTTCGTTGAAGTTTAATATTAAATTCTAATTAAATTGACAAAACCTTAAGTAGGTTTAAGCTTTTGACGCTTTAATAAATCTAATTTAATAATTCTATTATGAATGTTTTGAACGTATGCGATAATTCTGACTATCTTTCTGTAGTACTTACCTATCGATCGGAATGCCGCCCGCGCAATCGTTTGATTTCGCGGGCTTTTATCACTTAATCAGTTTCCGATATAATCTCGCAAATTATAAACATATAGATTTTAAACATTTTTGTGGACAAACATTACGCAGTTGTTATTTCAAATAACTCAGGTACGCTATGTAGGTAGATGCTATTAGTCAGCAAATAGACAAACACGAAATCGCAGGATACAACAATACACAGTGTGCCAGCGACGATCCGCCTCGACCTAAGCTGTAGTAATGAAGTTGGATGCGGGCCGGCGGCATTCGAGTGTATGCCATGTTGGAGCGTTGGTGACGGCCGGCGGCGGCGGCCGGCGGCGGCGGCAGCGGCGAGTTGGCAAACACGCCCGTGGCGGGGCAGACACATTTATCTTAATTGATTATGGTTCTTTAAAATACCAAGCAATACCTACGCCACGCTATGAGGCATGGCGATGTCTTTCATTTTCAAAAACCTTTTAAAACTTGAAATTAACAAATAACATACATACATAAACGTGCATAGTACTAGAATAATTAAATATGTATCAAACGACTGTTCTTCGTTTACATTAACTTATTAGCCGCTTCAATATTTATCGACTGACGTCGTAGGTAGAGACGCCTGCACATCAACCTATCCAAACTAATTTCTTCAATAATGTTCAACCATATGGCATATACATAAAGTTCAAAGTCTATTGACGAAAATTGATAGTTTGATGTAGTCTGATGAGCAGGCTTGTATATAGTAAGTAAGTAGGTGAGTAATAACAGTAACCATATACAATTGTAAACGTTCGCATTTCATCACAAATAAAATGTCAGTTTAGATATTCTAGGCACATTACATGTTACGAAAGGCAAGCATACACAACATGACCATGTTAAATACCAGACGACGTTCCAACCGAACTGCGCCCGTCATGGTCACGGCGAATGTCGTCCTGCAGCTTATGCAGCCGTAGCTCAGTCATCCGTATCATATAAAGTGTAACGTTGGAATACCAACAAGATGAGCAATTCACCGCCCTCCGCGCTGACCTCCTGGGTGGCCGGCGCACCCAGCGGCCATCGTGACGGAGGTGGACGGTAACTGGGCACCGCCTTAGTTGCGCACTGTAATGTTCACTTGCCCGGTGGGGGCAATCTATAGGCTTACTCTTGAACGCAAACTCAATCTCAAAACAATTCCAATGCGATTAATATGTATCGATATTGGGATAACTTTTCGATAATATTTTGTTCACTCGATTTCCACGCAATTGTCTGCATGTATGCAGACGTAGACACGGCTGTGAGAGCCCAAGTGGACGTGTACCACAAGGAGAAAGGAGAAATCTGTGAAATCAAGTTATCGCTACAATTGATGGGTAACTTATTGGTAGTTGAGTTATAATGTTAACAAAGTGGTATTGCGAACTGTTTGGGCTTATATATTTAGTAACAAGATAAGGAATATAATAAAAATATAAACTAGCTAACATTGTGTGGACTTTCAATCTTAACACAAAGATGTATATCTTATTGTCAACGCGCACAAAATAAATATCCTTAAATTGAAATGAAACAACTTTTACGGATCTACTCGCGTTTATTTTACACATTATTTTTAATTGCTGTTTATCATTCAATCACGTTTCGAACCTTTTGCAGGGTCCGTGGTCACAGGGAAATAGAAATAGAAATATCATTTTAACATTGTGCCTGCTCGTTTACTTACTGGATTTTTATTTTTTGTAGGCAAAGTATGGAAGAACAGTTAATGGAATAGGTGGCTGAGCCATCTGGCCAATTTAAGAAATTTACAAGGTTGTCTTTGACAGACTTTAATTATTTATTAGACAAAGTAACACCAAATATATCCAACCAAGATACTCAACTGAGACAGTCAATTCCGGCTCAAGTCATCTAGAATAATACCTGAAGTATGTGAAGTGCTTAATATTGTCCTGCACGATGAACTCAAGGTAATGTAACAAAACAACCATGTTTAATTGTTCATCTGTTTTTAATAGTAAATCAATCACGGAAAGAAGCGTATTACAAAACTTTTTTATTATGTAACAATAAAAAAATAACCTATGTGAATCGCTGCATAGCACGACAATATGCTGCATTGATTATGTCATGTGGGCTGTGGCGTTTGCAATCTAAAAGTTTGATCAGATAACATGGTAATTAAATTTGGTGCTAGCATATGTTGGGAAGCGAAAGACATATTTTGTGTTGTTATCGTTGTAGTTTCTGTTGATTCTGGTATATTAAGAAATGAAGGAGTTGTTGAACTATAACCAGAAGTCTCAGGCATTTGATGCTTGCATTTGTTGGGTTAAGATGTTGCCGATACTCTATATCCATCAAGTTTTTAACACGTTCTCGGTAGTATATAAAAAACTCTCTGTTAAACTCTTTACCCTCTTTTTTGTATCGTACACGTAAATGAAAATATTTCTGCTTGATGTTTTTAATTATTTCCGCAGTGAACTAAACCGTAATGGAGAAGATGGTTGGAATCTAGCCTGGGATCCCATCATACAAAATATTAAATCCCAGCCCCAACACCATACTGCCAGACCAAACGATACTATAAGCTCTTTCTGCGTAAAACGGAACGCACCTGATTAAATTTAAATGAGGGTATACAAGCTACTAACTAATTATGAGACGTGACACCTCAGTCTCCTTGGGACCACGGACCCTACAAAGGGTTCGAAACGTCAGGATAAACATTAATTAAAACTAATGTGTAAAATAAACGCGAGTTGATCCGTAAAAGTTGTTTCATTTCAATGTGTAGTGTTCGTGTAAATTTTAGAAAACAATATTACTAATATTATTTTCAAAATCACTACTAATTCTGGATTTGTTTGGAATAAAAATAGTTGCATCATCAGCGAACATAACACACAGGTTTTCTGTAACATTTGGTAAGTGATTCACGTACACTAGAAAAAGTAGGGGACCAAGTATGCTTCCTTGTGGTAGACCCAGGATAACTTCTTTTGGTTCTGACTGAACTTCTTCAAAAGTTTTGTTTTTTTTGTTAAAATGATCAATTACTGTGACCTGTTCTCTATTTTGCAAGTAGCTTTTGAAAAGATTTAATGCTAAACCACATAAACCTAAATTGTCCAACATACGTAATAGAGTATCATGCACAACGCAGTCAAATGCCCTGGACATATCAAGGAAAAGTCCAACGCAAGGAGTTTTATTATTTAATGAGCTAAGTATCTTATATATTCAGCCTGTAATGACCTACGGGGCAGAAACGTGGACACTCACGATAGGGCTGGTCCACCAGTTCAAAGTCGCTCAGCGTGCGATAGAGCGAGCGATGCTTGGGGTTTCTCTGGCGGATAGAATCCGTAACGAAGTTATCCGACAGAGAACTAAGGTTACCGACATAGCTCGCAGAATCGGCACCTTGAAGTGGAAGTGGGCCGGTCATGTATGCAGAAGGACCGATGATCGTTGGAGCAGACATGTCCTAGAGCGGAGACCGCGTTTAGGCAAACGCAGTGTAGGACGCCCTGCTGCGCGGTGGACCGACGACTTGAAAAAGATGGCGGGTGGTGGATGGATGCGGACTGCGCAGGACCGGGATGGTAGGCGCTTTTTAGGGGAGGCTTACGTTCAACAGTGGACGGCAATAGGCTGAAGATAAGTATCTTATACATTGCGAGTGTGGTACACTTCTTTTTTTGAAAGCCGAATTATTTTTATTTAGTAAACTATATTTACTTAAAAAGTCCAACAATCTGTAATAAATTACTTACGAGAAGTTTGACAACAATTCTATGGGCTTATTTATAATCACTTATTATAATGCTCTTGCTTCCTTTTTTGAAGAGTGGTTAAATTTTCGCATTAACATTTTTTAATTCATCAGGTAACACCTGTCTGAATTATTAAATTTAAAATATAAACAAGGGGTTCGGTTATGTACTCGAGAGAGCTTTTAATGACTTACTTGCATTAGCACTTCATCTAAGCCACAACTTTTTTGTTTTTTATTCCCACCAAGATTTTTTTTATTTCTTGTTCATCTACTTGCCTCAAGTATATACTATTTAAATGTGCAGATATTCTTCAGTGCAACTATTCTTTGTAATAAAATGATTGTTGAACAATTTAACAATATTATTTACATCAGTGAAAACATTTTTATCGACATTAACTGTATCTATTGTATTTTTAAAGGTATTATGAGAAGTAGTTTGCTTTTTTGTTAGATTCCACGTGGCTTTATTTTTGTTAAAGCTTTGCTATATAGATTAGTTGTTTGATCTTTGTTTCGCTAAACGTATTACAGATTTTAAAGTTTTACAATATTTTTTGTATTAAGGATTACCTTAACCCTACTAACTACTACTGTCCCTATTAAGGGACCCTTTTTTTGGAATATTGTATTATGTAAAGCCCTTTTGACTTTGCTTCCTCGATATATACCTCTTGTTTTATCTCTTGACGAGTAGATCCGTAAAAATTGTTTCATTTCAATGTGTGTGTAATAGTGTTCGCGTAAACTTTAGAAACCTATAAATACAAAAGTCATTTATTTATACAAAGTTGAATGAAAAGGCTTTTTCATCGTTCGGAACGCCAACACCCCAAACGTAAGGGCTGGTAATGACAGCAGAGGCGCCGGCGGCGTTGCAAATGGCAGCGGCATAATGACCAGATTGCTATCGGGTGTCGGCCCATCCGTCTCCCGCAACAAAGGTAACTCGATCGCAGCCGACACTTTTTCAATTCTCTTAATAGGATCACGGAGAAGAGAAGGGCCCACTAAATCATCCGCCCTGGCGATGGCACGGCCCTGGCGCCCGCACCGACTCGCTAACATGTCTTTATCGTATATATTAACTTTGTAATAATATACTTGCTTAACTTAACCTACATAAAAAAATAGTTTTCGTTCTATTTCGGTTGAAACGACTTACCTTAAGTAGTTCTTATGTCGCCCGCGACTTTGTTCGCGAAGGCTACACTATCCCACAGAAACCTGTTAACGGGATATAAGTATCCTATGTCCTAGTCCGAGCCTGTCTATGTGCAATGTTTGCATAAAAATCCGTTCTGCCATTTTCACGTAATGGGCGCTCAAATAAACAGACAAACAGATAAACAGACAAACAGATAAACAGACAAACAGATAAATAGATAAACAGACAAACAGACAAAAATTCTAAAAACTGTTGGAACGTGTTTTGTTATCGATTCTAAGTATCCCCAGCCAACTTTTGCGAATATCTTCTATGTACAGACCTTCGACCCTCTTTAGCTTTATTATATGTATAGGTACCTAGATACAAAAGGCAATAATGTGTGTCTATATCAATCTATTCAGAAATGTTTGCCCTATCCCATGGTAATAAAGGTCATTGATCCTAATTATACGTAGGTGGCCTGACAGAGAGAAGTAAGTAAGTAAATAGAAAGCACACTGTTTGCCCTCGACAAGTACGAGTATAACTAATATCTTAAATAAACCATAATTATTTATATAAGTAAAATAATTTTGCATGATTTTTAATTATAATTAAATAATCTAATTTGGGTGTCCGTTTGTGTTTGTTTGTTTGTTTCGTTTATGATGTAGACTAGAGATCAGACGGGATTTTCAGAATATCCCACGGGGCCTCGGGGCTAACGGGTTTGAGGCGAAATAAATCTTGTATGGCTACATTACTATGGCTACATTACTAGAAACACTAAATAGATAGAAAACAGATCAATGTTAAAATCTCAAAAAAAATAGTTTATAAGTAGATACCTCCCGTTTGTTAATCAGCTAAAAAACATTGGCAATGTCAACCATTCTGTTGTAGCTTGTAAAAAAAACATAAAGCCACTTTAAAACTTCTATTTCAAAAAATAGTAACCAAAGTGTGGAGATCAATGCCGAAATAGAACTCGGCCCATCAGCGCCTATTCACAATCTTACCGCTAATACTTTCCACACGCCATTTATGCTTTGTCTCCTTTTAAAGCCATACATGTGGTAGGGACAAAAAATATCAGATTCGAGAACCTCTCGCTCGGTAAGTGATTCTGAACAAGGAGCTGATCCCTGCGAAGGCGGCACTTTGTTTTATACTACAATAACAGCCTAACGAGCGCACTCCAACCGCCGCGATAAAAACTTACGGCCCTCCGGCAACTGCCCGCCCCCGCCGCCCGCACCGCGACCCGCTCCGCACCCCGCACGTAACGAACAAGTTCCTCGCCAATACCCTTTATTGGGACGTATCGACTGGCTTTGGGAACTCACGGGAGGTAAAACTTTAGGACTTCACCAAAGTTACGAAAATACTTGTGTAACGTAACGTGCGGGACTGGGGCCGGTCGGAGCGCCCCGCGGCTCACAGGGATCGAGCCAACTATCAGCTACGGGCTACGGCTCGCGGTACACTCGAGCAACACTTCATAGCCGCCTTACATCAAATGTCGCGGGCCCGCTCTGTGCAGTTAGTTTTGCTTGGTTACTTAACATATGCTTATTCAAGTAATATGCTTACTACGCCAATGCTTGATTTGAGAGTGCAAATAGTATATTTCATTTTATTCGATAATTTTAGAGACTACCTATTATTTTTCTATGCACAAAAATTTCTCCGAGTATCCTAAAATTATAAGGGCCTGTTTCACAATGTCTGATTAGGAGATACTTGGCAGTTAAAGTGACAGTTTTGTATGGACCATCTGACAAGTAAACGCTAATGGGAACTTACTTGTAGATGGTGAAAGAGGCCCTAAGTGTTATAAAATGTTTTTGTTTTGTTTATATAATTTATAACGCAAATTTCAGCGGGCTGGTTAGAACCACGATAGCTCAATTAGGAGAGCACCTGACCCGGTATGTCAGAAGAGCGCGGGTTCAAATCCTGCTCGTGGAAATTTTTTCAACATTTGTTTTTTTGTAATTTGTTTCGCAACAAATTTTGCGTTAAAATTGTATAAACAAAACAAAAACATTTTATAAATAGCTTGCCTACTTTTTAACTGATCTTTAGTATTTGTAAAAATATTATGATCAGATGTTAATGATGGTAGTTGTTGACATTGAATAGGCGCCTTTGGCTTTCAAAGTAAAAAAGTAAATAGTGTTTAATAATTTCGGCGGGCTGGTTAGAACCACGATAGCTCAATTGGAAGAGAACCTGACCCGGTATGTGAGAAGGGTGCAGGTTCAAATTTTTTCAACATTTGTGTTTTTGTAATTATAAGTCTTGCTAGAAAAATTCGACCATTATTAAATAATTTTAAAGCTTTTTTTAAACACACACGTCTGCCTCGACATCTTTACAAAAAAAATGGTTTATGTTAAAGTATTAAGTGCTGCTAGACATTCGCTCAACTGTGGTATTAGAGAACTGTTATTTGATCAGCTACGCCCTACGGCCCTATTTGCTACCCATCTTTATATATATAAATCTTCAGTGCGTGTGTTTGTAATTGAACTCCTTCTAAACGGCTAGACCGATTTTGATGATTTTTTTTTGTGTGTGTTTAAGTGGATTCGAGAATAGTTTAAATTTACAATTGGACCCGGATTGTTTTCAAGCGGACGAAGTCGCGAGCTGGCCACTAGTGTAGTATATTTATGAGGCTGACGAAGAAGAAGAAGCAGTATATTTTTAATATTTAGATTTATAATAATGCCTGCTATTATGCCTAAAAAATAAATAAATATTGCGTTGTTAGGAGCGCTCCGTCTGTTTAGAATATTCGTCCTCCGCGGAAGCTACATCGATCGGCCATTAGCGCGGCGCGCTACGGGGCGGGCGGCGACGGGCCCACATCTCGCCGGCTGTTTATTTGCACGAGGACAGGCCTTTTTACGATACAAACATTCCTATCGTCTCGACAAGTATTTTGCAATCTGTTGTGTCAACAAACATAAAAATCGCACGATTTTATACCTAACAATACAAGATCAAGATCAAGGGCATTTAATATATTATATATATTATTATTTATACTTTTTTTTTTTAAAGAAATCTCCTGACAATGCGTGCCGTGTCCAGGAGTGTTGCCTTCTGTATCTGACCCTTGATCTAGCCATCCAGCGAAAGTTTCTTGAGATGTTGGTCGAGACTCTTCGCTATAAGGCCGTTTGCAGATACGACTATGGGGACAATGATCGTCGAATCCACATCCCCCATAGCGGTCACCTCGTGAGCCAAGTCAAGGTACTTAGTGAGCTTGCCACCTAACCTAATAACCGTGGCATAACCATTTTCGAGAACTGGCACCGATTTGTACTTATATATGGCACCTCAGATTCTACAAGACCATAATTAAACAAAAGAATTGTAACGGGGATTAACGCAAACTAATTAGTGAAACGGTATCACACCTCCTTTGTACCCGACGTTTCGACCGAGCCACAATGGCCGTGGTAAATTCTATTGTTTAACTATGGAACGCGAAAGTTTAAAATTGTATTCTACAAGACCATACCGAAGAGCAAGTTGCTGATGGATAATCCTGGCTACAAGGTTATGTCTGTGCAAGTACTCACCGTTAGCCAGATGAGAACAACCGGACATAATTTGCCCGAGTGATTCACCAGGACGGCGGCATGCCCGACAGATGTCGACGGTACCGTCCCTCAGGATATATTTCCAATAATTATTCGTCATCATGACTTCGTCTGCAATTGCACAGACAAACCCCTCGGTTTCCCCAAAGAATTATTATTATTATAGTTAATTCAGGCAGGCAGTTGGAATAGGGTATTACACCCTTTTTCGAAAGTGTTTTATATGACACCTAGAAAAAATCATAAAAAAATTTAAGTGATTCATTATCAACCACTAAAATTTTTTAGTTACTACTTTAAAGATTTTTTTGAACTAATTAATGCCATAAAAACTAATTTTTAATTTATTATTTTAAATTTTTGCGCGGAAACGCTAGCTGCCATGCTATTTCGGCTCGTGACATCACTGCGTCAGTAAATAAATAAATATCGCTTACGAACATTGATTTACAAATATAATACAATAGACTATTTATTTAAATTAATATTGAGTTATAACCCATATCATTGGTGTATTGTGCCTGAATGCAAGAATACGAGTATAAAAACGCCGGGAAAGTTGTGGATTCAAGTGCCAACTAATATAAATATGAGAAATAGGTACTTGGTTAAAATTGGCATGAAGAGACCCAAAGTCATTATCCACAAATACTAGGCTGTATTTCTGTGAAGATCACTTTGATGTAAATAACTATCGTTTGACCAACAAAAGAAAATTGATAGTGCAAAAGTCAAAATATGTTATTTATTAGGTGTTTTAGCTGGAAAATGACATGGAGAACTATACAAAATATAAGTTAATGTGCTCTGTTAAACGGATTCGAATGAAACCAAACTGCACACCATCCAGGTTTGTTCTTGTGCTTATTATTAAACAAAAGTTGGTACAATAGGTACTTACATTGAATTTTTAACATTCCTCAACTCGGCGGAAAAATGTAGCCACCATCAAAGTATTTATTCTAGACAGATTAGTACTTTCTGCTTTTACAAAACCTTCTTCCATAATACGTTTCAATAAAATTCTACAAACTTCATAATAACTTGAAAAAATATAAATAACACGCAGCACAACAAAAATCTAGTTTGTTTACTATCAAAGTGACGTCACGTTGGAATCTAATATGGAGAATAGCGTTTTAAACATTTGAAGAATAGATTTTCAAATTGAATTATAAAATGTTTTTATTTTTTTTCAAAATTTGTGTTTTTGTGAACCACGATAGTTCAATTGGAAGAGCACCTGACACGGTATGTCAGAAGGGTGCAGGTTCAAATCCTGCTCGTGGAAATTATTTCAACATTTGTGTTTTTGTAATTTGTTTCGCAACAAAATTTGCGTTAAAATTATATAAACAAAACAAAAATATTTTAGAGATATGTTATCAGTGTACCGTTCGTTACAAAGGTTGAATGCAAGAGTGAGCATAAAATACAATATTCATTTTAAATTACAAAACTAGCTTATACATAAATGGAGAGACACGTACTAAGAGTTATATTAATTATAGGCATGAGGCATGTTCTAATTAATTTATGTGACTAATACAGAGTGGTCACAATACAAAGGAAAGGGGTCCTTTAATAAAACATTTCACAATATAAAATCTAAACAAGTAACAAAATTATGTTTGAATTGTTTGCTATTACTATATAAGTGGCAAAATATTAACCGCAAGTGTAGCTAATTACAATTTATTTATGTAAATATAAAAGAAAATTAAGCTACAAAGTTATTTTTTACTAAAATAAAAACTCATCAAATGTTGTATAGAGTTTATAAACGAATAATAAAATAATTTGTAACTAACTTTACAAAAGAAATGTAAAAAAAAAAGTTATGTGGAGTGGTTCCTTACTTACATTTGAATAAATGAACATTATGAGTAAAAAATTATATTTTTTTTAATTTATAAATGTATTCTACAATTAATAATCTAATAGCTGTCTTTTTAACACATATTTCACACATTTTTAAAATCACACACATTTTTCTTACTTTGATTACTGAGGTAGGTACACTGATGTTTAATGTGGCCGTCGTCAGGCCACGGAGTGTGCTGGTGCTGGACGCTGGACTTCGTGAGTGCGTCGGCTCGCTGGAGGTCTTTGAAGTTCTCTTCTAAGGAACGTTGAATATCTGTTCTGGCAGCATTTCTTCAAGAAATAAATAACGCCGGCCAGGATGAAAAGCAAAATCGTGTAAACAAATGATTAAGTCTAGCTTGTGTGTGTTCGAGAAGCTTCAAAGGTGTTCCGTAGACAAGTTCAGCCGCTGACGTTTCAGTGTCATCGATAAGGCTGGATCGTAACCCTAGCAGTAATAGCAACCCGATTTCCCAATTTTCCGTGATTCCACGGGACATAAGAGCTGCCTTAAGTGTTCGATGCCATCTTTCTATTTTCCCATTTGCCTGCGGATGGTATGCGGTCGTATGTATTTTGTGTATACCCAATTCGTTTTGACAAATTGGTAAATAAATGTGGCTCGAATTGGCGTCCTTGGTCTGAAGTGATTCTCATCGGACAACCAAATCTCGTAATCCATTGATTGTAAACAGTCTCTGCAACGGCATGTGCCGTGATATCCTTCAAAGGTATCGCTTCCGGCCACCCGGTAACTCTGTCTGTATCGTTGACAGTAAGTTAGTGGGCCAACGACATCAATGTGCATATGCTGGAATCGCTCGCTTGTTGGGAAAGTACCAAGCGGCGAATTTGTATGTCTTTGTGTTTTTGATGTTTGGCAATCCAAACACGACCTTGTCCATTCGTTGATGTCTTTATTCATGAACTTCCAAAAATACCTATTTTTCTCGTGGCGCGTATGCCTGGATGACTGATTCCGTGTATTGCTTTAAAGGCTGTATAACTGCCGAGGTAGGTACGGTCGAGCTGTTTGTTTAGAAATCTCGCAATAAACTGGTTGTTTGCAGTTGGGATAGGTTAATGATTTAAATAGTAAACTGGGTGATTTTCGCAACAGCTGTAACTCTTCATCGTGCTTTGGGCTTTTTTACTTTAGCGTATCTATCTGGAGCAAGTGGTCGTGAACGAGCAAAAACAGGTGGGCCAGTAGTCTCGATGTGATAACCCCATGTTTTGGAGTTCCCTTGTATGACACTGGTTTAGTGATGTCGGGATACGCTGATAACAGATCGTGGTAGGAGTCAGTCATGTTAATAGTTTTGATACTAGCGTTTTCATAATTGACTGTAAACCCAATAACATTTAGAGTGGTCACTGCTTCAATAATATTTCGACCGTGCACGTCGACAAGTAGCTTATGATTTAAAAACTCAGCGTTCCCAGTATGGGTTGTTTTACGTCTGCCATTATGGAACGTCCACGAATATGGCCTTCGTAGCTTTAAATTGAGCACTAAGTTTTTAGTACCATACGTTCTGATTTCTGTACCATTTGCGGCATATAACTTTTAACCTTCATGTGTATCGTTTGCGTATAGCTTCTTGTTTGCAGGTAAAACGGACGCATTGGCTCCCGTGTCAACCAAATAACGTAGTCCACTGTTTAACTCAGGCACGCAGAGGCGATGGGATGAGAAGATGGTGCAGACATCCGCCACTGACTGTACTGACTTTAGTTTTCCGAACAGCTTGGAGTTGATTTCCACGAACACGGTTCTACATATTTCTTAGCTCTATGGCGAAATCTGAGATGATGGTAGCACAGTCTGCTTGAGTTGTTTGATACGCAATCATTACTGCTGCGCTTTCTTGACGCAGATCGGCTATGATAACGACGGTGTTGATTGTAATTTCGATGTTTAGACCGCGACCTTTGTAATTCCATGACTTGCATGCCTAATTGTGCTATTTGTGCTTGAAGTGTGGTAAAAAAAAACATCTGCTGATGATGTTTTGTTGCTGGCGGTCTCAATTTCTGAAGGGGTTGAGTGTTTCCTAAAATTTTGTCAGCAGCTATAGTTGCTAACTTTTCTAGGTCTTTCACTTCACTGACAGCTAGAACTACTCGAACTGAAGATAGGAGATTTCCCTGCCACATGATGTTCAAGGTCTCGTCAGATATGTTGTCTCTCGCTAAGCCACGCATGTGCCAAAAGAGTTGTGATGTTTTTTGGTACCCAACTACACCCTACCTCGCTTAATAATTTCCGCGTAGGCGCAGTACCGCGCTCTTACCTATTTGCCTACGCACCGGCCCGCCCCTTTCCTCCGGCTCCGCCCGCATCCCGCGCCATAGCGCACGCACGGCCTACGGGCTACCAGTAGAGAGCCCTCCGGTCGCCGATGGGTCGGAGTAAGCGAAACCTCCGACTCTAGTCGCGACGCTATTTCATGTTATTTTTTTGTTAGACTATGTTTTCTGTATTGTTCTGTTCATTTAGCAATAATGGTTTTCTTTAAAGACTTTGGCTTTAAAATATTTATTAGCATAATTGTACGGTGTGTGTAGGTATATCCACAGGGACCAGTAACTTCCGATTCGAATCCTACTTACAAAACAGAAAAAAACTAATAGAAAGTTATGATAGCCAAAGCAACGAAATACAATCAGGGTGCCATGTGCGAGTTTCATTCTCTATTCGATCACGTTAAGGAAAACGAGAATTTGTATGGCAAAATTTTAACTCTCTTTATATGTCGCCAGGAGGCGCTGCTTCAATGCCATACTAATTTTCGTTTTCGTAAACGTAATCGAATGACTACGGATAGTAAACAAAACTCACGCTAGGCACCCCGTAGTGCCCATCAATAGTGTCTACCAAACAATCTAATCACGATCGATGTCCTCGGCTCCGTTCTTATCCTTATCTACACAAAATGAGATCATTGATACTAGGTACCTACCTACCTAAAATAGTAAATAAATAAATAAATAAATAGTCAAAAATGATATAACATTGCTAATATTATTGGCATAATAAAACGTAAACACATAAACAGAGTTTACAACATACTTTACGAAACAATACAAAACATCTCTACTGGGCTGCAACACCACAAACTTGAAATGAATATTTCAAAATCAACACCGCTTTCAGAGTTTAGCTGCCCTTACTCTAAAGCTCCTTTGATACCAACATAAGTTTTGGATATAAATATACAATGAGTTGATATAATATTATCCTTTAGGTACTCTGGTTTATTTTTAAATATTATTTTATCATGGCATCTCGCACCTTTTTCAGGGTCCGTGGTCTAAAAGAGAATGAGGTTTTGGTCGTAAAATAGCTTTAGTTATTAATTTGCGGTAAAAACATGCATACCGTCAATTATTTTTTAGGATGCTTTCCGTTATTGGTCTCTCGGTGTGGTGTTGCAAGCAAATGCTTGTGTTCAACACTTATACAAATTCCACTTACGGTATCTAAATACCTAGGTGCTTGTGGTTTGTTTCTTATTTACATATTTTTTGTATCATTATCTGCCTCAAAATCACATCAAAGAAGTCAGCAAAACGTGCCAGTCTGTGACCCTCCGTAAAAATGTGCCTTTGGCCTTTGGTAACGAGCTCGCAAATTCGAAAGACGTTGCGTGCGGCCGGCGCCCCGCGCCCCGGGCCCCGCGCGGCTCTTTAGCACGTTTCACTAGCTTCGACGAATGTTTTGCAATCTGACTTTGGGCAAAAAGAAGTAATCTAGATTTTTTGTAAAACATAGTATGATTTTGGCCATTTTTGAAGGCCAATATGCTTACGGATACCAATAGACATGATCGGATTCGGGCACAGTTTTTATTATATTATTTTTCGACCGAAATTCCTTTGTTAAGCCAGCGTGTAGCCAACGAGTAGCCAGAGAGCACGGATACGGGCTTTGATGTGTTGCTAAAACACGAGCTGTCGCCAGAGGCTGCGGCGGCGGCGCGGGCGGCGTGGCGGCGGGCAGCCCTGCGGCGACATCTCTGAAATATGATGCCCGTAATGAAGCACTTTGTATTCGAGTCGCGCGGCCCGCCGCCCGCCGGTAGTTCGCCCTTTCAATTATTGTTGTCAGTTGATTTGATCAGTCTGGCAAACTGCGAGGATTGAAACCAGTTGGACAATCAAACAGTTTGGATCTGTCCTGTGTTAATCATCAATGAGATAGTCCGTTTTGTATGAGCTTCATTCATATTCATAACTGGCGACCGCCCGCAGCTCCGCGGGGCACTGTTATGGATATCAAACTCCTACCCACCTTCGTTTGTAGTATTGATAAGATAAAAAAGAGAAGTTCAGTTAGAACGTCTGCTTACGTGATAAACTGACAAGTCATTGTTTTTTAGAAAATTTAGAAGTTAAGCGAAGCCTCATAACTACTTATCATATCATACTTACTTGTAAAGCAACCGTTCAGTCAGCAGCGTATCTCATCTTAGAAATATTATCAAAATCAGCATCTTTCTTCAATTTGTATGTAAAGGCACCAGCGCTCGACAGGACCCAGTGATCGACATTATTTTCCTTTAATCGTTTCAAATAAGGGTCGGCTACTGATTTTAGTGTTTAGCAACCAATTATTACCGACCACCTGCTTTCTCACCCCGTAGTGCCCCGTACAATGTCAATAATTGATGACCAATGTTATTTATTGGCAATGAAAAATATTTTACTTTTTTATTTTTAAGTGCTAATTGCTGCACTGAAGCTAAATTAAATATTCATAAAATTTCATAAAATACAGTGAAAAAATTAAACGCCCACCCGTCCCAGCCAGGAACTGGCTTTAATGAAAAATATGCCGTATACGACCAGTATTAAAGCGTCGAACATTGGTGGCACTACTCTACCAAATGCAAAATTCAAACTTTTGAATTTCACCGCGGTGATCTAGAAATTAAAAGTGAAATTATTTATTACTCTATAAAATATAATATTGTTTGCCTTATTTACGATGTTATTAAGTTAGCCTAAATGATGATGATTATGATACCGTTCGAGAATTATCGGCATCAATAATTTGAGTTGCCAGTGACTGAATAAGAGTGAGAAAGTATTTGATATCATAGCGTGAAAATTAGTCACCGGTTCAAAAATTGGACCCCCTGGAATAAAAACCAGGTGTGGCCAGGTGCTCAACCTTAGGCTATTGCGGTTGCGTCTGACGCGTGCAAATGTAAGTGTTACAATACTAACAATCACGGACCACATAGCATGACAAGCAAATTTACTTTGCAGCCGTAGGTATACTATTTCCGACCACTTTCCAAGGTAATGCACGCAGCCCAAGCCCGCCACGGTCATGCTGGCAGTAGTTTGAAAAAACCGACAGAAAAACACAACTACAAATATCTACCTAAGTAGTAAAAAACCACAATTATAAGTATTTGAATGTGCCTTACCGTTACTATAGGTAGTAGGTGTGTAGAGTGGTGGCTCCAGTGTTCAACGGGCAAGTAATCGAAATTTTTCCTTTACGAGCCCTATTACATCTCGACTGTGATTTATGCGTAGGCACTTTTTTGAGCTCCTAGATTGAACTACTGTTCTAAACAAATGAAACAAAAAAATTTGAATGTTATCTCCTATATTATAAAGTCGTATAGTTCGTAGATCGAATTTTTAGATACATTGATACCTATTCTCGCAGAGTGGAGATTTGTAAAGGGGCTCTTGATCATGAATAAAAGAGGTCAGCAACTGATTATAGCGTTAAGCAACGATTGAATACAGACCGCCTGCTTCCTAGCTATCATCTCGTAAACTTGTAATGATAATGTGTTATTGTTTGGCGGCGAACACTGTGCCGAACACTGTGCCGAACACTGTGCCGAACACTGTGCCGAACACTGTGCCGAACGCTGGTGCCGTGCCACGGATATTTTAAAATAAAACGTCGTCTAAATATGCATCACTATATTTAAACAATAAACACAAACGAACCACGATCAGACGGCTTGCGCGTCGAGGGTGGCGTTCCTTAAAAAAGGCAGCTCCTCCTCGAACTCCTTGTCAAAGAAGCAGTTAGAGGGCGGGCCGCTGTGCGCCAGGCAGCGGTGCTGGCGCAGCAGCAGGTACAGCAGCAGGTTGTACTCGCAGGTGGCGTTCTGCACCATCTTCAGAGTGCCCTCCAGCTGCTCCTGCTGCGCGTCCCACAAGCGCAGCCGCTCCACGCTCGCGCCCAGGTACTGGTTCAGCTGCGGAAGGCACACCTCTCAGTCCCGCGCTTCTACCATCCCACATAGCGCTACACCAAATATTCCATTGGTCTCGTGGTTAAACCACCGGACTCGACTCGGACTCTTTTGTTCTAACAAAATGAAAAAAAACTTAATTCGTCCTAAAAAAAGGTGGCAACCTTCTTTTCCGCCTCACCCCTAGGCACATTGTACTCGTGACCTAAGAGTACAAAGACCCAGAGATCCCGGATCGTTTTCTAGCGATCGTTTACAGGCATAAACCTGTACTAGCGGTCGGAACACCTCATTTTATGTCCGCCTGAGTAGCTACAACCATCTTATTTAAGTCTGTCGCCACAATAGCAATTTTAGAACCATTCGTTATGTTCCGCCAGTTCCAGATATGATAGCCACTAGCCAGTTGCTCAATAGTTCCGTATCTGTATAGTGTACTTTCATGTTAGTCCTTGCCGCCACTCAAGAAGGCCAAATGGGCAGCTCTTGGACGTTATGACGGTGTGGTGGTGGATAAAGAAAAAATAAAGAAAAAACATTTATTGGATAAAGGCCGACCATCTCGGGCTGCGGGCCCGGTTACTTTGTTTAATATACCGTTAATGAGAGCAAGATGACTCAGTGCGTGACCCTGTTCATTATGCATGTATTGCGTTACCAACTGATCGCATATATGCACGTCCACACACAAATGTATACAGTTTAGTGTACTCGCTGTAGCTGATGGCCGATATTGTATACGATTGGAGCACATGAAGCCGTGATGCCGATGAAGGCGTGATGCTCATATTGAAGGTATTATCGTAAATATCCCAAAATAAATGTGAATGGTAATTTTATTGGAGTCTTTACATTACTATTATAGTCTAGAGGCCAGCTGGCGACTTCATCAGCGCAAACACGTGTCCCGCACCCTCAACCCCAAGGTAGTTTTACATCTTTTTTAGCGACCTTGCCTCCCTTGATTTAAATCTACCTGTTCCTGAGATTAAAGTTTCCTGAAGATCAGTAATATCGCTGTTATATTCAAGAATTGCCACCGCGTGACTAGACGATAATGTGTACTTACCATCAGAAGGACTTCTTGCCGGTCTATTGCCCTGCAATGCCATAAAAAGATGTGTCTGGGAGAAGTCACTTTCCAAAAGCAATGGTTTAGAACTTTAGATTATGCAGCTTAACACAGCTACTTTTTATGAAAATGATGTCCACTTTGAGTTAATTTACAATAAATACTAAACGACTCCCAGAATTCCTATAATGATGAATGACTAACTACAACAAGTAGGTAACGTGATTTTCAGAGGCTTTTATTTTATTTAAATTATTGCAACTTCTATTTTAAATAGGTACTATAATAAATGTATCATAGTAATCACCTTAACTATCCGTCTTTCCATTAATTTTCTCTGTATCCACTCGCAAATGTAAGTGAAGAATGCTAGCACGATGAGCGACATTGAGAAGAAGAGGTCCAGCGGCGGCAGGTGCGAGAAGGCGTGGTCGAACCAGGCAGCGAGCGGCGGCGGCGCGGGCGGCGCGGCCGGCGGCTCCTGCGCTGCGTACAGCTCCGGCACGTAGTACTGCGCCGGCAGCAGCAGCAGCGCCACCAGCGCCGTCAGCAGCAGCCCGCTCGAGCATCCGCTTAGTGGCATCGAGAGCCGGCATCCACCAACACTTCACATAACAACGCCACCGACGCGCACAACACTACTTTAGACATCAATTGTAAACAAAAAATACTTTTTTATAAAAATTTGAGAATAAAGATTTGTTGATAGTAGATTGAAAGATGAATCCGAAAGTGTCTAACGACGACGTAGGTATTTTTCTTCTTTGACCTGTCATTGATATATCCAAAAAGTCTGCGACGTCGTTTTCAAGCTGAGCTGTGGCTTCGAGTATGTAGTGGATGGCATGTGGGTGGACGGGGGTGTGATGGTGGCTCTTCTTTCGAGCTCATGCCTCAGACCAAATTGATTAACAACAGGTCTAAGTGATAGGTGCTCCAAGAATTGTATTGTATTGTATTGTAAGGTAGTATGAATCGCGCATACTAAAGTGTAGTAATGTTTGGTGAATACGCGGGTGAGGCCGCTGATTTCGCAAACTTTTTTCTCCGCGGTCAGTATTTTGAAAAGTATTGATATTGAAATGAAACAACTTTTACGGATCTACTCGCGTTTATTTTACACATTAGTTTTAATTAATGTTTATCCTGACGTTTCGAACCCTTTGCAGGGGCCGTGGTCACAGGGGGACTGAAGTGTTGGTCATCTCATAATTAGGTAGTAGCTTGTATACCCTCATTTAAATTTAATCAGGTGCATTCCGTTTTACGCAGAAAGAGCTTACAGTATCTTTTGGTCTGGCAGCACAGAACAGCACCTCTTTCTTGTGTTCTGTGTCTGGCAGTATGGTGTTGGGGCTGGGATTTAATATTTTGTATGATGGGATCCCAGGCTGGTGGTGGCTGGTGTGTAGTGTTCGCGTAAACTTTAGAAAACAATAAGTATTGTTATTGTCCAATTTTCGTTTTTAACGGTTTTACATTAAGAATAAAGGGGCTCATGTGGACATTACAATTATTTCAATTCAGATAATAAACTAAAAATATATTTCATATGAAACTTGAAAAAAGGTAGGAAAATTACACAAAAACTCCTATCCGCTGAGGTAGATGCGCACTTTAACTATCGCAGTAGCAAAAAGTATGAGCGTTTTTGAAACAGGGGTGATATGTTCCAAATACTCATATAAATGGCTATCATTGCTTTTAATTTCACAACGTTTATCCTAAGACTTTCCTTGATTTTTTTCCAAATCAGTTAGTCATCAGTTTTATCAGTCGTTAAAAACTGCTATTCTACGCAACTTTGTCTACGTTACCAATATTCTCCATGTCTATTGAAGTTTAGAGTCAGGGACATTTAAAATCGGGAGGCGGCATCACTCACTTTGTATATTCTATGGACAGACTTCTTGGCGGGAAAGTGAAGAGACATGTCTGCGGTTTTGTTTTAATTTCTAAAATTTGTGTTATGTCGTATATTAATTTGAAATAATGGTGGATTATTAACCGTTAAGTGTTCGTAAGTGCGCATGAGTGTTGGCAAATGAAATAAAACAGTGCAACGTCACTTTTCAAATTCTCTCAAGAAGTCCGCCCGAGGAATTAGTATAGCCCCACATCTTTATTGAGATACTCAAGGGGTTGGGGGGTATATCATTTATCACTTCCCATTTCTATTATCATTCATCATCATCAAACTGGAAGGAAATATTGTATATTTACTGGTATAAAAAAAATTACTTTGAACTATCTAAATGTGCTAATTGCACGAAGCCATCAACAAAAAGATAGAAAAAAAATCTATGGACAGCTTGACGGCCGCAATTTTTTTGACAGTAGACAGACATCGTGAACGTCGTCCAGTTAATCCAGTGTGTACACAGTTTTTTCAAAGGAAGATTTGTGTGCATTAAAATGTAAGTTTAACTGTTTCACTAAAAACTATCAGTGCACCATGTGAGTAGAAGTTAAAGCCATGTCTGGAGGTATGCAACTCAAATTGTATATTATTTACAAAAATATATTTGGTTTTCTCAACGCGATAATAGCGTAGAAGTAAAAATTCGCCACTATCATAATATTTTTACAAATACTAAAGATCAGTTAAGAAGTAGGCAAGCTATTTATAAAATGTTATAATTTGTTTATATAATTTTAACGCAAATTTTGTTGCGAAACAAATTACGAAAACACAATGTTGAAAAAATTTCCACGAGCAGGATTTGAACCTGCACCCTTCTGACATACCGGGTCAGGTGCTCTTCCAATTGAGCTATCGTGGTTCTAATCAGCCCGCCGAAATTCAACACTATTCACTATTTTACTTTGAAAGCCAAAGGCGCCTATTTAATGTCAACAACTACCGTCATTGACATCTGATCATAATATTTTTACAAATACTAAAGATCAGTTAAGAAGTAGGCAAGCTATTTATACAATGTTTTTGTTTTGTTTATATAATTTTAACGCAAATTTTGTTGCGAAACAAATTACAAAAACACAAATGTTGAAAAAATTTCCACGAGCAGGATTTGAACCTGCACCCTTCTGACATACCGGGTCAGGTGCTCTTCCAATTGAGCTATCGTGGTTCTAACCAGCCCGCCGAAATTATTCAACACTATTTACTTTTTTACTTTGAAAGCCAAAGGCGCCTATTCAATGTCAACAACTAATTAAAAGGATCAAAAATCAAATCAAAATCAAAAAATATTTATTTTAGTCTATCATAATACATTTATAAACAGTACATGGGACCTGCCTAGTAAGCATTCTAGAATACCGTTGAAGGAGGCCCCCGCTCTTCCGTAACATATTAGTAAACTTATAATAGACTATGACATATTGCGTAAAATTAAATTATAAAATAATTTTTTCTAAAGTATTTACAGTAATAGTTAAAATTAAAGAAAAAAACTTGGCAAATAAAATTTTTGATATTTTAAGAAAGTACCCATTTGTGTGTACAGTGTTTGTGGAACCCATGTATAAATATATATGAATGTATATGTTTACAGTGATTATGATTTTATCATATATACTTAACTATAATATAATTTGAGCTATAAATTGTTGCCCAGAAACGTTTCAGTATCTCTATAATTTAAAGAAAGCAACCATTCTGTCAAAGCCTTTTTACAATAGTGTAACTTTAATCAAGATGTACAACTTTCTAACTGACAGTAAATTGCACATTTCATAAAGTTCATCTGTAGAAAATCTGTACGGTTTGAAATACATTACCTTAATCAGGCATCTTTGACCCCTTTCAACTTCCAAAAACTTGGTTTTAGAAGCTCCTCCCCAAATAGAAATGCAGTAGGTAATTACAGACTGTGCTAGAGCATATATTTGATTAATAAGTTTTTTTGTAGTTACATGTCTAAGTGCCTTAAATATCCAAATAAGTTTACGAATCCTATTGTTAACAAACTCAATATGTGGATGCCAAGATAGCCTTTGGTCCAAAATCACTCCTAAATACTTTGTCGAATCAACTCTTTCAATGACAGTGCAACTGCAAATTATAGTGTCAGATTCATCACAGTGGTGATTTTTTAGTTTTAAATCACGTCTTGGTTGTGTTTTCTTATTAATGGTAAAACATACATAATTGGTTTTAGTAGTGTTTAGTGACAATAGATTAGAGTTTAACCATAAAGAAACTCTGCCAAGACCATTTCCAGCCCTATGGAAAACTGATTCCCAAGTTGACCCTTCAAAAACAATTGCAGTGTCATCAGCGTATAATGACTTTACCACCCTCAAGGTTGAGACAAGTAAGCTCATTGATATATATGAGGAATAATATCCTCAATCCTCAATCTTCCGTCCGTATAAATAATGCCTAAGTAAGGCATTTATTCCCCTTGTCAAGCTGAAAGGAAAAGGAAAGGATGCAAGAGTTATTTCATTAGAATTATGTGGGTTCTATTCTTTTCCTTTTGAAATACGGAACCCTAAAAAAATACGAAATCTGATTTTACCGAGTCACACATGCAACAAATAGTTTCCCCACTTTTAGGGAAATTTTCCCGTAAAAAAGTGGGCACACTGTTTTTGTTTTTGTTTAGAATTTTCATCATAGTAAATAAAAATATAAATATCACGATTGTCATAATTTACGCGTGGTAGGTGATTCCTTGTAACTTTTTAAGTTTACTCATGTAGTTTTTACATGATTACACCACAGAATACGGCATTTTTTTTAAATTTTCGTCTATACAATATAACGTGTCACTGGCGCTGTCACGCGAGGTAAAATGGCAGCGGGTTGTCAGACCTGGTGTATCTGTGTGTGTGTAGGTCATGTACAACAAACGAAATTGTAGGACCTAGCATGCTTCACATAGGTATTTTTAGTGTGATATTACTTCAGTCTTTTTTTCAGGTCAGTGGTTTTATTCATACTAGAAGTACAGACAAGTTCATAAGTGTTTTCTCTATCTTTAAAGTTGTTTTTGAAATACTGAATTAAAATCAAAAACTAATATAGCAGGAGATAAGATCGTTAGTTATTGCAGTTTGCGCTCGATCTGCGATTGCTAAAGTAAAGTAACTTTCGCAAAGGCCGGTCATCGGATGGGTAACTAAAAGTTTATAATCTTGTGCTCTTCCGTACTTCGAAAGGCATGTATATCTGTTCACGTTCATTCATATTCATTCTACTCAACTCAACAATATTGGAATTAAAAACTTTATAGCGCTAGCTAGAGTGACATCACAGTATAACCAGCAAGCAGACTTGAGAGTAGTATTCAAAAGAAGTTTGAGAACTGCTAATCGGCTAAACCAAAAAACTAACTTTATAAAAAGTTACGATATCTCTCTGTGTAATATTATGATATGTCACTAATAATATTAGTTTTGTGTGCGACTTTATGACCACACATTTGTTCCTAGAAGTTTACATATTTTTTTTACATACTTCCACTGCAAATTCACATAAACTATTTCTACTGACAGAGTCAGTATTTCACGCAATTATAATACATATTATGACAATTATAAAAATAAAAGTTCGCTTTCTGTAAGCACTAATATGGGTACGCTGTATAGACGTCAGCTCGAAATGTCATTTACAAGTTGTTGTTCAATATCTCCGTTCCTTTAAGAGCAATCCTTATGAAATTTTGCATAGCGGGGGCACAAATAAGCATTAAATGTGTGTATAAATTTCGTTGCTATAATATAATTGGTTTTCGAGAACGATCACGTGTACGCCATATTGATCGCGATGCCAGCGTACACACTAAAAAAGGTCTTTATATCTTAAACTAAAGAGGCACTAATTATTTTATATTTGCAGTAATTACGCACTAAGTAATTACGCACTAAAAGATGGCATAACAACAAACGTGAATTAAACCATGTACGCTAGCAAAAAATATGCTAAGCCAAAATTATTTTCACAAAATAGACCAAAGACATAGTTCAGATTCCTTGTATCTCCTAAGTTTCAGATTTTCCCATACTATCCCAGTAAAAAAAATCTTATTATACACGAAGACTTTATATCGGTGATCAGGACCTACTGATTCCGACTAAGTAAATGATGGCGATTGCAATAATAATAAAACTTACATGTTTTCTTTTTATAAATTTAATTTTGTATTTTTAATAATACCTAATCAATTAGAATGTATGGTCTTCCTACATTTCTATGAAGTGAATTTTTTTTCTTTAGTTGGTGGCTTCGTGCGATTAGCACATTTAGCCAGTGTCAAAGTAATTTTTCTTACAAATAATACATAAATAAACAATATTTTCTTTCTGTATGATAATGATGATAATAGAAATGAGAAGTGAGAAATGATAGACCACCCCAACCCCTCGAGTATGTCAGTAATGATGTGGGGCTTTACTGAGTCCTCAAGCGGACTTCTTGAGAGAATATGAAAAGTGACGTTGCGCTGTTTTGTTTCATTTGTCAACACTCATGTACACTCACGAACACTTAACGGCTAATAATCCACCATTATTTCACATTAATATTCGACATAACACAAATTTTAGAAAATAATAAAAAATAATTACTTATGAAGATAGAACGAACGAATAGCCTTGATGGATTTCATCTGGAGCCGTACAACAATACACAAAAAAAAAATGTCAAACTCAAAATTAAATGCAATGTGACTTTTTGGCGGGAAAGTGAAGAGTCATGTCTGCGGTTTTGTTTTATTTTCTAAAATTTGTGTTATGTCGAATATTAATGTGAAATAATGGTAGATTATTAACCTTTAAGTGTTCGTGAGTGTGCATGAGTGTTGGCAAATGAAACAAAACAGTGCAACGTCAATTTTCAAATTCCCTCAAGAAGTCTGCGTGAGGACTTAATAAAGCCCCACATCTTTACTGTGATACTCGAGGGGTTGGGGGGTATATTATTTCTCACTTCCCATTTCTATTATCATTCATCATCACCAATATTCTTTATTTATTTTTTACCTAAGAAGATAGAACGAACGAATAGTATTAACAAACTAATGACATGGCAGCATGGTCTATGACCTTAGCCGGTTCCTAACGGAACGAACAACACTAAAAAAAAAATGCAATGCAGGTGTTTTTGATCAACTTCTTGGCGGGAAAGTGAAGAGTCATGTCTGCGGTTTTGTTTTATTTTCTAAAATTTGTGTTATGTCGAATATTAATGTGAAATAATGGTGGATTATTAACCGTTAAGTGTTCGTGAGTGTGCATGAGTGTTGGCAAATGAAACAAAACAGTGTAATGTTACTTTTCAAATTCTCACAAGAAGTCTGCGTGAGGACTTAGTAAAGCCCCACATCTTTACTGAGATACTCGAGGGGTTGGGGGGTTATATCATTTCTCACTTCCCATTTCTATTATCATTCATCATCATCAATATAATATTATTTATTTATGTATTACAATGAAATTAAGAAACTAATGACATGGCAGCATGGTCTATGACCTTAGCCGGTTCCTTAAGGAACAAACTAAACTTAAAAAAAAAAAAGTGTTTTTGATCAAATTGTAAATAAACATTTCAAAATGAAATAAAGACGCATTTACTAATTTAAATGTGTGCAGTAATAATGACTCTGATGTATTTGGTTGAGTTAGCAAAACTTTTATGTGATTAATATTCCCATTTAATCATTATTAGTTATGTAAGTCTTACGACAAACATACCTTTAGGAATTCATATTTAATTTCCTGTTTTTTCAGGGTCAAACTACTCACAATGCAGTACCGATTAAGGTAAACAAAGAACTTGGTCACTAGTTGTCACTCCGCTCTTCAGTCTTCAATTTAGTCACCATGAAAAAAGTAATACTATTTAAAAGTGTTTCGGAAGAGTATGAACAAGCTTTTACAGATAATAACTTTGAGGTGATATTCGTCGAGCCGCTTCAATTTAACTTCATAAACACGGAAGAGTTAAATGAAAAACTCCGGCAGTCCTATGATGGACTCATACTGACCAGTCCTAGGGCCATAGAGGCAACAGCAAACTGTTGGGACCCATCCAAATTTATAGCATGGAACACAAGGAAAATATACACGGTAGGAGAAGGAAGTCGGCAAAAGATCACCTTGCAGTTGGGACTTGAAGCTCGAGGAGCTACATCCGGCAATGCAGGAACCCTGGCTAACATTGTGTTGAGTGAGAATGCAAAGACATCCAAGTTTTTGTTCCCTTGTGGGAATCTGAGATCTGAAACATTACCAAACTTACTGGAGTCAGCGGGTATGACTGTTGATGCAGTGACAGTGTATGAGACAAAAGAAAATGAAAATTTACAAAAGGAACTAATGGATTTAAATGATTTGGAAAATGAGCTGAAGTGCGTGGTGTTTTTCAGCCCATCGGGCTGCGAGTATGTGTACAGGCAGCTGCAGACTCTACACAACAAGCTCTCTAATGTCCCTCACTTTGCTATCGGCAATTCTACAGCACATAAAATAGAAAACCTTGGTATAGAGATAGCTGGCATTGCTGCTAAACCTAGTGCTGATGGTGTTGTACAATCTGTACAAAAGTACTTTTTATCCCTTTGAAAATTTTGATAAAAAATATTAAGACTGGTGCTGGCTTATTCTTATTATTAGATTAAAGATGTTAGCTTTATGTATCTACTATAAAACATGATTTATACTATCTTGTTACATATAATATACAATTAACATAGTTGTTTTATGCTGTTATTTTTTTAG
Organism: Eudonia truncicolella; assembly: GCA_949315975.1. Taxonomy (NCBI): domain Eukaryota; kingdom Metazoa; phylum Arthropoda; class Insecta; order Lepidoptera; family Crambidae; genus Eudonia; species Eudonia truncicolella. The sequence continues at coordinate 324,354 of OX438841.1, forward strand.
AATCTTTAAAAATAAAATAAAATAAAGAAATGAAACAACTTTTACGGATCTACTCGCGTTTATTTTACACATTAGTTTTAATTAATGTTTATCCTGACGTTTCGAACCCTTTGCAGGGTCCGTGGTCACAGTCCCCCTGAGTAGATCCGTAAAAGTTGTTTCATTTCAATGTATAGTGTTCTCGTAAACTTTAGAAAACAATATAAAATAAAGAATACTATGATAAAACTTAAGCCAAAGTTTTGAGAAACTATAATTATTATCATAATATTCTTTATTTAATTTCTTTTTAGTAGCTAGGTATTTAATTCAAAAGTAAAAGTTATGTTTAGTTATGTTTCTATTTTTAATGTGAATGTAGAAATAGAATACAATAATATTATAATTTAATTAATACTAGCTGTTTCTTTAAAGTTGTTTTTTTTTTTAATTTCCTATGCTTATTATTAAATTGAAAGTACAGCGATATATAGGACCTTTGGAATCTGGGAACTGCTCTTCCAATTGAGCTACAGGTTTTTCTTGTAAAACTTTTCAAATGCTTGTTGTCATTGCATTTTGCATTGTGTCAATTACAACAATGAGCTACACACCATCTTAAACTTCGAAAAGATACCATTCAAATTATCAGCTGGGTTAGAGATAAAACAGCTATTTTAATTAATTGAAATTGTTGTTTTGGTTTTCACAATCTTACATTTATATGGAAAATTTATATTTTAATATATATGGGTAACTCCACAAATTTCACACACACAGCATGCAAGCTGATTATACTAACAGTATATCATCCGTCTTATAGATAGTGATTAAATTGCGTTGTAGATCTTTGCCTCCAGTATAAGTGATGGAAGTGCCTACATGCTGCGCTGCAGTAAGTATTGCTTTAACTGATGAGCTCTCGAAAATGTCAACTAACGACTCACCCGATGCTTTCTCAGATTCCGGCTTCCAATTTATCTTACCTTATCTTATCAAAGCCGTGTCTAGTCTAGGGCTGCTGGTCTCGGTCGGCACGCCCTGCAGCGCGTGTGTATCAAAATCTTTTACGTTTGCGTGAAGCGCAAAAATTTGAGTTTTATCTTAATTATTTATAATCAATAAGGAAGCAGTACATATTGTATGTTTAGAACAATTGCCTTAATATTCTTAAGTTTATCGGTAACAATCAACTTACAAAAATAGTAAAAAACCATGTACTTATAGGCAGACCGATTTGTGTAAGTAGTTTGCCCTTCATGCTTCAGGGATGCAGGAGCACTATTTTATATCTGCAAATATTCTAAACAACCTCAATAAATGGCATGTGTGTACTCAAACTTTTTATGCAAATTGATCACCCTTTCCATGGTGATGTGTCTGCTCATGTTTTCATCGCAATTTCGGTCGCTGTACAGGCACCGTTTCTGTGGTAACTCATATCATAACTCATAGTTGGAACCCCCCCCCCCCCCCCCCATCATACGATCAGTATTGAGTACCAGATAATCGGTAAGTTACAGTATATTTATTTGTCCATGGCTTCAGTAACAGTGCATTTCATAACGATATGCATAAACCCTATTCAGATATTCGTTACAAATATTCGCCAAATTCGGTTTTTGGAACAACAACAGAGCTCTGAAAGGCACAATCACAATCACAATCTCGCTCAACCCTGATCAAGGGCACAAAATTAGGAGGACCCAGAAGTTAAGCTCAATACGTACCGCGCTCGAGCAACTCGCACATGTATAGGTAATCTCGTAACAGCTCGAAGCAGTCCGAGCGCTGCTGGTGCTAGGTTCCGTGCCCGTGAGAGGTTGTCTATGTGTGCGTCGCTCGAGCGCGTTGGTATGAAGCTTGGCTTCTGTAGCCTTTTTGTTCTGCACCCACTGTCCCTCCGCTGCTGTAGATCATAGCTTGAGTTGCCGCTACACGTCGAGCTCGGCGGGCGGCGGCGCGCGCGGCTCCCGCGCCGGCAGCGCGGCGTCCACGCGGCGCGTCACGGCCCGATACGTGGCGCCCGCGCTGCCCACCGCCAGCGCCGCGCACGTGCCGCCCACGGGCTGCCACACACCCACATACCAATCAGACAACACTATTATAAGGATACACATTACCATACCACCGGTCTTACGCACAGTAGAACCACGATTTCGATTCCTCCCACCGACCATTTGGGTTTCAGGATAGTTCGGTCTTTTTCTAATGCCGCCTAGCTACCTAGCTTCCTGACAGTAGTACCTACGTAATACTACCTTCTTGTCTTATATTTTATTAACATAGTCAGCATCTATGTATATGTAAGCGGCCAGATGATCCTCATAGATGGGAATCCCCAGGAGAAGCAAAACTATCACTTCCGGTCTATCTTCACAATTGAGCTTATGTTGCTATTATTGATGACAACAAGAAATATTATTTGAGCTTAATTTAAAATATGAGCAACCAATATAAAGGCAATATGCTCACTAGGAGTAGGTAGCCGGCGGTGCTGTTGAGCTCGCAGACGACGACGCTCAGGAGGGCCGTCACCAGCAGCAGCACGCCCATCACCGTCGAGGTTATGATGTCCTAGGGTGTGAGGAGGCGTTCGTTAGCGGCAACAAGTATTAGAGCTTAGGTATGTTATAAAGGTCCGCTCTTTATTTATAAAAAATCAAAATTCAAAATCATTTATTCAGTTTAGGTTACAAATAGCTCTTGTGAATGTCACTATGCCATCGGTTCGTAAGTCTACTCTGGGCGGGAGATCTTGTACTGAGAAGAACCGGCAAGAAACTCAGCAAGTGTTCAGCTCTTTTCTTCCTTACAGCGTCAAAAATATAAAATCGCTACTCAATATATAATGTTTAGAAGCATAAAGCTCCATGACATCTGACTTGTAGGTATTTAGGTACTTTTATTACCCAATCGTCACAGACGAGTCATGGCAGGACTTCAACTCCTTTGGGAGCCGCTCTGCCATCACGCTGACTGGATTCCCAGGGCCAACCGCACATACCCCCGCGGGTCGAGCCTTTAGCATATTGCTCTCCGCGGGGGACTGGGACGCGAGTTTCCCCGGGTAAAAAGAGGAGTTCTTGCAACTCCTATATTACATTGCTGTCTTATGAAGATTTAAGAGGATAGTACCTATGACTCAACATCTACTCATACAGTACCTATGAGGTACTACCTTCATGATAAGGCTCAATTTCTTTTACGAATATGATGATGCAAAATAGCGTAACTCTTCAACGACCGCGGTTTGGTACTGCTCGCGGCTATCCGCTACCTTCACTACAAATCGTGGTTCTGCTTTGTTCGGGGCCTGCCTACACTGCGTCTTTTGTTTTACGCGATTCTCTTCATTCCCCAAATTTACTAATGCAGGTAGGTACCTACATACCTATTCTGAAAAAAATTATTGCCGTTTAGACTCACCGCCAGCAACCAGGCGGCGGGCGCCCGCGCCGGTAGCCGTGCCGCTTGCGCCGCCAGCAGCAGCGCGGCGGCGGCGGCGGCGGCCAGCGCCACGCCCGCGCCCGCGCCCGCCAGCCCCACTGCGCCCGCGCACGCCGCGCCACTCAGCAGCAGCGCCGCCCACGCCACACACGACATCTACGCGTAACACATACAACGCGCTACTTCTAAAGGATATCTACTATGTTCGCGCGCTCCGCGCTCCTGCAATTGCTCCAGTACACCGCATGCGCTCCACGGTTTTCAACGAACATGTCAGTTCACGAGCGCGCATCAATTCGATACAATTGACGCTTGCTTTGCTGGCGTCCACTTGGTTTATGCTAATAATCGACACGGCGCGGATGGCATGCCGCGCAGGTCCATGTTTGGTGACGTAGGTACCCATAACCTGCAGCAGCAAGTGCAGCAACAGGAGCGCGGACGTAAGAGCCTAACCATTAAGTAAGTTCCTACTTTTAAACTATTACTTTATTTTTTCTTATAGGTAGTTAAGCACTTTGCATTAATCTCAATTAATGTTAGGCGAGGATAACACAATAATACTATAACAATAATTAGTCTATTTTAACAAGTGCTGTGTTATCTATATGTGATTACATTAAAATACATGACTCTCCCGCTCCCCCCACCCCCCCCCCCCCTAAATACCTACAAATAAATATTAACATTCATCAGAAACATTAAATACACAGGACACAATAGGTAATATTTATTGATTTTTACAAGAAATGTGTTTATAATGTACCTACTTAATTATTATTTGTAAGAAATCAGTATCTTCTATAATTTTGTTGAAGCAACTAAGGCCCTGACAATCTGTGCACATGGTGGACCAACGCAATCTAGCTTTGACACACCCACACAATTATTAATTTTGCCGCTAAAAAAATCTAGAATGAACATACTAAATGTTTTGACGACGACATATTTAAACACGATGGGCGTTGCTAGCCAGGCGGACTTAAAACTAGCCCCACCACCAACCCAACAGAATACAAACATCATCTCCCGCTAGGAGTCGAACCCGGGCCCTCTGCGTCGGAGACCGATGACTACATAGGTAAGTACATAACATAGCTGGCCAGCCGCTGTGTGAATACACCGTGCTCGTCGCTGCATGCCGCATGCCTTGCAATAAGCATACCGTTGCCGTTGACCTTTGTCACCAGTCATCATCACCGTCCGTTATTAGACTCATCAGCCATGCATAAATTACAATGAAACATTGACTACCCCTATTATCATGGTTATGTAAATTATATAGGAATTATAACATAGTAGATGATTACAAAAACACTAATGTTGAAAAAAGTTCCACAAGCAGGTCTGGTCTGGTCCAGTTCATTCGATCGATATACTTGTAGGTGCGCATTGTATCCGTAAAAGCGGGCGCCTGCGTCTTCTACTATATAATAGAAAGAAAGAAAGAAAAAACATTTTATTTTATTTTTTACACTATAAAATGTTTTTGTATAATTTTAACGCAAATTTTGTTGAAACAAATTACAAAAACACAAATGTTGAAAATATTTCCACAAGCAGGATTTGAACCTGCACCTGCTGAATAATTTCGGCGGGCTGGTTAGAACCACGATAGCTCAATTGGGAGAGCACCTGACCCGGTATGTTCAAACATGAACAACATACACTTGACCAAAAAATTTACTATGCCAAAACTGATTTCACAAGACTTGATGGTACCTAGGATAGTTTCTCTGTATCTCTCACCGAAGACAATAGATGAAGCAGAGTACTTTTTTAGAAGTCAGACTTAACGAAAATCTTCGGTATTTAAATTTCTGACAATTGTCGATTTGTCGAGCTTTATGAAACAGGGCAGGTTTAAAACTATGGTGCCTTTCCATGCTTGCCATGGCTCGGCAAGCGTCCACAATCACAAGCGTGTAAAGAGGGCGTTTGGCTTGGCTTGCGCACGCTTGTTTCCGATCCGGTCTAATATCGGTTTTTGGACACAGATCAAAGGGCGCTTGCGGCAAGCGCTTGCGACGCATTCACGTTGGTGCGCGTTTAGTAGCCATTGTGATCTCGCGACGAGCGCATGGTTTGTTTAGTTCTATCTAAAAATGGGTGGCTGGTCGAACGAAGAGAGTTTATCATTTCTGGAATATTACCAGAGCGAACCATCTATCTGGAACCCCAAAGACGATAATCATAAAAATAAAAAGAAAGTTGCAGATACTTGGAGTCGTCTTGCCGTGTTAACGGGAAAGCCAGTAAAAGAATAAGCCAAAAAAGAAATATTGATGACAAGTTTTCGCAAGCATTTGAAAAAAAAACAGGATTCTTATCGTTCTGGATTCTTATTTTATTTCAAATAAAAGTATGATATACCAAACGCAATAGCCGACACAAGTTCGGTGTCCGCCATGCTTGGGTGTTAGTAGCACACCGACGCATATACAAGCACATAAACGAGTTCCAAATGCCAAGCGAGATTTGTGGACGCTTGGGGCTTGAAGACGTTTGCCAAGGCTTGGCAAGCATGGAAAGCCGGCATAAAAATATATCTACCTTAGAAACAAAAATACCAAACTAGATTTAAAATATCTGGGATAGATACTTACAACTGATAACACCTTGAGTATCCATTCGGGCGAATTGAAAAAGTTGTTGTCGCGGTAGTACTCCCGCCACACGGCCGCGTGCGCCGCCGACACGCCCCCGCCCACGCGCATCGCACCCGCCACTCACTCGCTACTCACTCGCTACTCACTCGCTACTCACTCGCTACTCACTCGCTACACACTAAACGGTGAGCATAGTCAGCATATGCGTTACAATGAACAGTCGCCAATTTACACACATCACCGCACACAGGCGCACCGGCCCGCGACCAGATATATTAATAGTTAAAAAGATTACGGTCGGCGAAGCGGTGATTTCTTGGAATGATTAAATCGATCGATTATCATATGAGATAAGGAATCGGGGAATAAAGCATGATTGAAACAAAAGTTTGTACAAAACCATATATTATCATTAAAATTTAAAAGTAAAAATGAGTAGTACGTCGTCGGTCGTGACCGTACACTGGTCACTTGTGGAATGACTAGATGATAAAATAACTTCATCCGAACGATTATCATATAATGTAATAAATAGAGGTCGACCCTCGAGTCGCGCGTGAACGGCCGGCGGGACGCAGGTTTATTGTACACAATGTATTATTATAGAAACGGTCGGCGGGACTCGACAGGTTCCTCACGATGTCCTCGAGCAGTTACTCAATTCCGGGATCGAAAAAGGTGTATTTACAAACGAAGGGCAGTGATATGTATGGCGATCTACGAACAACTCAATAGAAAGCGTCAACGGAGGAATGGAACGTCGGAGCGGCGCGGCGGTCGGACAGTATAAAATATTTCCTATTTCCTATAACATCACTCTTATACATTCGAATTCTTAATTCTACCGAGATTCGCTTACGTCATAATATCGGGCAAACGATTCGAGATCCAGGACAAGCCGAAGGGAAGCGGCCGACGGGCGCGCCGGCCGCCCCGTCTGTACAACAATATTACTCTTAACGTTACACGCTCGCCCACACGGAGCGGAGCCCGGGCTCCCGGCCGCGCGTGGCGCCGCTCGACCGATCGGAATCTATACAATTACAGTTACTCGGTTTTACTCTATTATCGAATGGCAGTCATCGTGTCTTAACAATAAGTGGGTCGAGATCGACGTTTCGTCCGAAACATCACAGCGACCGAATCTCCCGGGGCACCGGCGCGGGCTCTCGGTCCAGCGCGGCGCGAGCTCGGGAGACTCGGGTCTTCATAAATGTTCTATAGAGTTCGCTGCGGCGCCGGCGGCTAGAAGCTCGTGGAGCGCGGCGGTCACTATAAGGGGTCATCGCGCGACGTGGACGCGACGGCGGCGGGCACGGCGCGGTAGGCCCCGCCCCCGCCCCTGGCCCCGCCCCCGGCCCCGCCCCCGCGGCCCCGCCAGCTGCAGAGGCCGCGGTTGCTGATGCCCACGAGCGCGCCCGACGCGCACGCGCCGCCAAGCCCCAGCCCCTGCAACGTACGGCCTTCGTCAGAACAGATACACCACAGTGAAACCGCAATATAAAAAAAAATCAAGTAGTCATGCTGGGATTTTTTTTTCAATAAATTGTGTTTTTTCGCTGATTTTAATATTAAATAATCGTGGATTATATACCGTTAAGTCTTAGTGAATGAGCATGAGTGTGGCAAATAAAACAAAGTAACACAAAGTCATTAAAATTTTGAAAAATGAAGTCGCAGTACCTATTTGGTTTTATTTAAATACATTTTTTTTTTTCATGAAGACAGCGTAAGGGCCTCATAAAGTCTCACATCTTTATTAATACTAAAGGATATTTAAACAAAGAAAATATTGTATTGTATTATTGTAGTATATGGCATAGCCTGATCGCATAATTAAACTGTTGCTTTAGGTACACCGCCTGCTCATCAGACTACCACAAACTGCCAAATTTCCTCAATAGATTTTGAACTTTATGTATATGGCATATGGTTGAACATTTATTGAAGAGATTTGACAGTTTTGGAAAGGTTGATGTACGGGCACCTGTACATAAACAACAGAACAGTCAGAACGTAAAAGTCCGCCGCATTGTATTGCTTGGGGTGTTCCTCGAGGCTCATATTAGGGACAGTATTTATTCTTGGTGCCACTTTCAATGACCTCCTTCTTTTAACTAGAGAAAACACCTTTCACGTCTAGAGAAACGCAAATTGTTATGTAGGACGACGGGAGTTGTTTTAATTGATTTATTTAAATACTTATTTTAATATTATTAGTTTTTGCCATGTATTGAACAGTGTTGTGACATCCATAAGATTTTGATTTACGTTTTGTAGTGCACACAGTATAAAACACCCGCGAGACAGGCGAGCTGGTCGGTGCTCAGGGTCAGTATCTCGCGGCAGGAAGCTCGGACCCTCGGCGTCGGACGCAATGGCAGTCCCTAATGTTTTTGGCAGGTAGGCCTGTGCGTTCTAATCGTTTCCCTTCGCTCTCTTCCCGGTGCTATTGCGCAGGGTAAGGAAGACGGACGTCGACGTGTCGGTTGACGTGGACGTTGTTGTAAATTACCATAAAGATTTTCATTGGCATAAAAGAAAAAATGGATATGATGGACACCGGACACGAGGCAGGCCAAAACAGAGATGGGAGGACGACACATGGCCACTTTTTTGCCAGAGTGGTACGAGGTGGTCGATTATAAAGATGAGTAGAGCCGCAGAGGGGAGGCCTTTGCCCAGCAGTGGGACACACAATAGGCTTATATAAAAAAACCAAAAAGAATAGCGTACTGACCGAGGCGGAGTAGAGCAGGCGCGCGAGGTGCGCGGGCGCCCAGCGGTACTCCGGCGCGCACACCAGCGCGTGCAGCGTCAGCGCGCCGCCGCACGCCAGCGACACGCCGCTCCACACGCCCGTCCACGAGCCCTGCGCCGCCCACCATGATGACGACGATGAACAAAATTAGTTCAGGCAAGATCTGATAGTAATGACTAATTCTGATAATGAAATTGATGAGTTGCTGCTACTTTACAGTTTGGTAAAGCGTAGGAAAACTATTTGGCAAAGTGATTACCTGAAAAAACGTTTTTAGCTCCTAGCGAGGCAGATGAATCAAACAGCCAGTGTGTTGTCTATAGCTTCGTGAGCTAAGAGAGTTCTGTATTTGTTTTTACATCTTATTATACGAATTATTACTAATATTTTATGTATGTGCGTCAGCTGGAAACAGCGAGTGTAACTATCAACAGAGCGACAGGTGTAAAGTGACACTCTGTTGGTTCTCTCACCGATATCTGCCGTATTAGCAAAATACCAGCGACGCGACGGAGCTAAAAATAGACTATTTATGAATCATTTCATGATGCTTCAGTACGTGCGTCAGCTGCGTCTCAGCGTACGCTTAGCCTTACTCCTGCAACGTTATCACACACGAGCGCTGCAGCCTGCAGCCAGGAAGAGAGAGATTTGCAATAAATATTCTAATTGATGTTACCCTAATAAGAATAATAGTGGTATACATAGACTTTTTTAGTAATGGAAATGCAAAATAACAATGCAAATAACCGATGTAATTGTTAACTAATTGTTACCAGTGACTTCGTTCACACGGACTTATCTATTTCACAGGAATCTATTGCTGAGATAAAAGTGTCCTTTGTCTTAATCAGAACCATGATCAGACTATGTGCTAAATATCTTCCAAATCCATTTAGCAGCTTAATAATAATAAAAATAAAAATATGTTTATTTTTCCCATCACAAAATAGCTCCATTTGACTAGGTAAGGCTTATTAACTAATAATTAAGACAGCATCCTATATTTGTGAGAGACTGGTGCCTGATAAAGGTTTCAGAAAAAAGAAAACCCGGGCTACAGGTCGCCAGGCCCTCCCTGCAAATAGTTACTATTAATTTTAATATAGTTCTTAACAAATCATAATCAAAAAGGAAAACAGATCGAAACTAATGAGAAACAGATAACCTATGTGAGTATGTGTGTGCAAGTGTTTGTGTAATGGATGTTTATAAATATATATATATGTAAGTGGGGGTATGTCGGTGTGTGTGTGTATGCATGTGTAAGTAAGTGGGCAACTGTGTGAATTGAGAAGAGGCGGCGCAAAGCAGAAGATAGGATACGGAAATAAGTTAAGCTAGGCTCAAAACTTATCTCAGAGGGTAGAGCAAGTCCTCCGTAGCCTCGTAGTCAAGTGACATAAGAAACTTTGAAACAGAGGACCTGCAGGCTGTTTCTGAAGGGGTAGATACAGAGGGCAGCATTCATCCTGTTATAGGAAGGGACCGAGGAAATGGATAATAATTAATAAGCAGCATTTAATTTTAATTTATATCGATTTAGATATAATATTTGTTACCCTGTTTTCTCTAGGTTTGTGTAAGAATCTCAAACTAGCTGATACTCTTTTTTTTCACAGTGGATAATTCGTGGCGTGTATGGTTACGTGGGTTCTCCCCTCCAGCTCCCGCCTCCTTGCCCAAACCCGACGGTCTCGACAGGGATTCGGCGGGAGGAGAGGCCTACCCACTAAAACCCGCTGTAAATCCCCTTCACGCGCCGCTAGGATGACCGGGACCACCGGTTTGGCAGTCACCAGTGTTCACCCTAGCGGAGCTGTAATACCCTGTAAGTAAGCACCTACATAAGATGATAGTGTATAATAGTAGTGGTGGCGCGCACTCACGAGCCGGTTCCAGTCGATGGGCATCAGCGCGGCCAGGCCGGTGACGTGCGCCGCCAGCAGCACGGCGTGCAGCAGCAGCGACGACAGCGCCGCCAGCTGCAGCAGCTGCACGCGCCCCGCCAGCGGCAGCCCCGCCGCGCGCAGCCCCACCGCGCCCCACACGCACGCCGCCGCCGCGCCCGCGCACCTGCACGGCACACAGCGGCGTCAGCCCGCATCACTCCACTGCTGGACATAGCCGGCTCCCAATCCCAATGCATACCCTGCCCCACCTCAACCTATGGCTTCCTTCTTCTAATTATTGTGTTACTACATGTTACTGGGTACCCGAACCTCGCATATAATTATTACTGTACCTGTATTGCTGCTCAACTTAGGTGGAAGCACATATTTTATGTGGAAACATATTCAGATCATAACTGTATTTTATTACGTAAATTGTTTGGTGCATGTACATAAACAAATAAATTATATTCCTTATAAAAATTTACTTTCGCTTTCTTTAACTGTTATTTCTTCATCATTCACTAAACGACATTCTCTATTATTATTATGTAAAGGTCGTAGTATTCCACTGCCACCATATTCAATATCAAGTAGCAGCGTTTGGTTCACTGGTGGTACTAACCAGAGTACGGCGAGGGTGGCGAGGCCGCGCGCGGAGCCGAGGTGCCGCAGCCGGCAGTAGAGCGGCGCGACCGCGCGCGCGCAGGGCGCCGCCGCGCGCCGGTACTGCGCGTGCGAGTCCCACGACCGCTCCGTGGCCTCCGTGCCGCACGGCGAGCGCCCGCCCTCCGCGCCGCCGCCCGTTAGCCCGCACCCGCTCCCGGCTATCTCGAAATCCTGCAATATTAACATTATGGTTACATTATCTGTCAACTGATTTGCAATATTATTATTTCTATTGTTTTTTTTATATTTTGTGTTTTGATTTGTGCTAAAAGTCTCCTATGATAGGAACATTTTCCATTAAGTGGTACTACTGTAAGAGAAAGGAAGAAAAGAAATGGCCTTGCCGAGTTTCTTGTCAGTCTTTCTAGTACAAGGTCTCCCACCCTGTGTAAACTTACAAACGGATAGCATAGTGACATTCATAGGAGCTAATTTTGTAGCCTAAACAATGGTCTAGTGGCTAAGACCACCGGTTTAGACCCAGAGGTCCCGGGTTTGATTCCCAGTGGGGGGTACATGTTTGTGTACTCGGTTTAGTTCCTCCTCCATCCTCCTCCCACCCCCCTGGCGCGGAAACCTGTAGTTTTTTAGGAAGGTCAATGACCTACAAATCGACTCATTGAATATAAAGGCTTCCGAACGTCTCCGGCGCTGCGGGAAGTGCAGCCTCTCCGCCCCTGCGTAACAAACCGCAGGCACTTCATGTTCGCCTACGCAGCTTCGGCTCACATGGTGCCTGCGATTTATTACAGCGCGCGGGGGCTGCTCTCCCTCCGCGCCTCCGGGCTTTTATATACACTCTAGGGGTAGGGCAGACTAGTACCACGTGGGGTCGGGGTTTACTAATTCGGTTCTGTCACTAATTTTGACCTATTCAACACTAACCTAACAACCGTTCCGTTTCATGATCATAAAAATACTTATTTTGGTTTTTGTTTATTGTTTTTACAATATATTTATGAATAATAATAATAAATAATAATAAATAAATACAAAATAATAAAAATAAGGGATAAAACAACCTAAAAGGAATTACTGTAACGCAAAACAATGTTCCATTACACGTAAGTTCAAACACGTGTAAAAAAAACGACGCATCTCCTCGGGGTAGGGGGGGTGTCGATTGAAAGGGTTAACCCACCCCTATAAAAATAAACCCGAATCAATTCCTAATTCGGGATGCGAATTACTAATGCCAACCCATATATAGTATTCCATCCCTAAAACTATCTCATCAGCAACTGAATAAATAAATAAATAAAATAAATAAATAAAATAAATAAACTGCAGTGGCGCTAGCTGTCCTTTCCACTGAAGCAACGCTACCTCCAAGGGACGGATGCAAAATAGTCCCACATACCATTCCAATCTGCGGAAATCTAACGGGGTCAGAGGAACTTTATTTGATACCTAGCAGTGATCCGAAGAGCCTAAAGGAGCTTGGATCTCAACTTGGTAACCAGCTGAGCAGCTTATCAGCAGAAGGTCCAGCAAAGAGGGCGAGTGACCGACTATATCTGGGATCTATCCATTATAAAAACAATAAGTGCCAGTGTAGTCCCAAGTGCCAGAACGATTGAACTTAGTTTAATAAGTAACCATAGTTGTCTATTTTACAAGGTACAAAAAAAGTCGGGCACTTTGTGCCTATATAATATAGCTAAGTGGTCTAGTAAATAATGCTATATGTCAAAACTGAAAACAATCTAATAATTTTAAAAATAGGCACTAGATCCTGTAAGTGTAAGAGGTCTAGATCAACGTATATAATTTTTTTAGGTACAATACTAGCAGCTTTACAAGGAAAAAATATAATGTGAAATAACGAAAAAATTCCAAACTAAATTTTACTAGGGAAAGCTAAGTTTGAAGGACGATAGCTATTAACTTAGGCATTTAAATAATGTTATAAAATTAACAACATATAGGTTTATGACTCAAAATTTTATTGTAAATAAAAAAATTGGTGATTGGTGGTGGCAGATTTTATAAATTTGGTTTTCGATCATTAGGTGTGGCTGGTGCGTACCTGCACGTCCTCGCCGCGGCAGCTCGTCGGCTCCAGCTCGCGGATCTCGTCCAGCAGCAGCTCCACTTCGTCAGTCGAGTACAGCTCGCTCACGGACACGTAGCGCGCCGGCGCCGCTTGCATATCACCCACACACACGCCTACCGCCGAGCGCCTTCGCCCCGGCACCTCCTATCATCACCAAGTCCATCACAACTTTATACGAGACTATCCCACAATGACTGACCGCTCGCTTTCTTCACTCCATGTCCCACGTTACTTTTTCCGAACGTTGACATTTATATTTCGCTCTCCTATATTTGACCACATAATCAGGGACAAGATACCGTTTGCAAAACGTTCACCTAAAACAAAACCAAAACCATAATTTCCCACGACGCCTTTCAGCACGCCATGTTTGATAACATACTTTTTTATAATGGGCAATGGCCGACAAGTAAAAACGATTCATGACATTCAGCCTAAGTAGTATATCTTCTGACATATTGCTGGTTTACAAATCTTTTTTTGAAGCCGTATAAATCATCTCCTTTGCAAAAACACGTACTACACAGTGGGAAAAAAGAAAGCGTGCGTTTTTCAAAATCTAGAATTTGTTACATAAGTAGGTACCCAATGATATTATATACTACTCAAAACAAAATAAGGGCCACGAGGTATTTTTTCATTTTGGTGTAAATTATTAAACATTTACATATTGAAAGTAGTAAGATATTGAGTATACAAACTCTTTGATACCTAAACTTTTTAATATTGTAGTATTCATCTAATGCTGGCAACAATTTTAAATAAAATTTGATTTAAAATTATTTTTGAAAATTTTGATTCCATTTTCTTTGACGTTTTGCTTTCCTTAGCTTCTTGGTTTATTAGAAATTATCAGAGTTCATTGATATCTCGAGTCAGAAACATCTTTTGCAATATGCCACAAGCACGCAGGCGTCATATGGACTCGCTGACAGCAACCAGAGCCGTTACAATGATTGAAAAAGGTCATTCGCAGCGATCTATGGGTTTGCAATTGGGATTTTCTCGAAGAGCTATTCAAAATCTATGGAATCGTTTCCAAGAGACCGGCAGTGTTAGAAGAAGACCTGGTTCGGGCAGAGTTCGCATTACAACAGCTCAAGAGGATCGTTACATTCGATTAAGTGCGCGCCGAGATCGCACAACGACGGCCCGCAAGCTGCAAAATCGTTTACGGCTCACAACGGGTACTCGTGTCAGTGACCAAACTATTCGTAATCGATTGCATGAAGACCAGCAGGCATCAAGAAGGCGAGTTGTCCGTATTCCATTAACCAGAAATCATCGTGCAAATCGTTTACGATTTTCCCGTCAACATTTGGACTGGGACATAAACCAATGGGGCATGGTGCTCTTCACAGACGAATGCAAAGTTAAATTTTTTAACGACGATCGGCGTATTAGAGTATGGAGAAGACGCGGCGAGAGATTTTCAGAAGCCTGCATCCATGAAGTCGATCGTTTTGGTGGTCCAAATATAATGATTTGGGGCGGGATAAGCTTACACGGCAAAACTGAGCTCGCTATTTTAAATGAGGGTACTGTTACTGCTCAGCGGTATATTGAGGAAGTCGTCAGACCACATGTGATCCCATTTGCCCAGCGAGCGGGTCCTGGATTCATCTTGATGCAAGACAATGCTCGTGCACACACGGCTCAAGCGACTCGGTTTGTACTGGAAGCGTCTCAAATTCAAGTCTTGCCGTGGCCGGCGAACAGTGGGACTTAAATCCAATAGAGCACATGTGGGATCAGTTGAAACGAAGAGTTAGAGACGGTGATCAGGAAATCCACAACCTACAGCAACTCATCAACGCTGTTAAAAGGGCCTGGGAAGAGATTCCAATGGAAAATGTCAGGCATTTGATTGAGAGCATGCACTCCAGGCTTCAAGAGTGCGTAACGAAACGAGGGGGGCATACCCGTTACTAAAAGATGAGCATGGAGTATTTTCTTTTGTTTTCAGTAACTTTACATTGTTTTTATTTTTAACCTTAAAATGTGTTTTTTCTTTCAAAAGCAAATAAACTTTTTAATCATTATTATTGGAATAAATTTATTGGTCTACACGGTAAAAACAACATTAGTTTTCGTTATGGAGACAAAAAAATTAATATTGGTTTTATTATTTTCATGGTACAGACAAAATACCTCGTGGCCCTTATTTTGTTTTGAGTAGTATATAAAACGAGAAGCAGATATGTCATAAACGCGCGCGTTTGAAGACTTATTTATAGCCCAATTGTCTCAAGTCGCAACATTGTAAGTACCTCCAAATACAAAACAAATGTTTGTTTCTTCTGTATTCTGAGCCTACTAAAAACCTAGACAAATCAATATTTGTAAAATCAATAGTTGTATAGAACCAATTTTCTATCTAGAATCATTTAACAGTAATCTATTCTCGATCTATTAGGCTGTGGTTCGTGATGTTATTGAGCTTGCTTGTAAGTAAGTAGGTCGTGTAGTAATTTTTATTTTTTTTTATTTACGTCCTTTGTCTGTATAGCTTGTATGAATGCATTATGTACTGTGTGTAACCCCGTGTGGTGCCGGGGATAAAGTATTGCACCACCCCATCTCTTCCCTTGGGTGTCGTAGAAGGCGACTATAGGACCATTCCAGAGGATGGGCAGCAGCGTCTCTCTGTCACCTTACTGCGATCGCCAACCCGCCTGCCAAGCGTGGCGATTATGGCAAATTCCCCTCAAAATGATTTATCCTGGAGGGAGGCCTTTGTCCAGCAGTGGACGACTTTTTGGCTGAGATGATGTGTTCAGTCCGTTCACATAATAAAACATGATCGCCGAAGGTAGTCGAGCTCTTAGATGTAGTCTGGCCAAATAGTAGAGTAATTTCGCTCAAAACGAGACTTTTCGAAATGTCGAAGCCACATTGAAGCCAAGTTTTCACAAGATCTCTATTCCTCCGTTCCCTGGTGGCTAGATCCAACTGTCACTCCAAGGGCTGTCACAACTTTAGATTAAAACAAAAAGGGAAGATACAGCACTAGCGTCTCGTGTCGTGAGTGCGCCGCTAGCGATCAGGCTACATTATGCTACATCGCTCTTAAATACAATTCAGTCGTTTGTGTGAGGGAGAAAAAGCATCTGCGTAAACATTAGTATCGGAATCAGTCGTACTTGCTGTTGCGAAGCGACCGAGACGTCAACGTGCTACTCGCCGACTAATCATTTGAATCCATGTCCAAACGTATCGTATACAGTTGGTAATAAGAAATAAAAAAAAATATAAAAAATAAATATTATAATATTATTATAATATCAATAAATTCAAAATATAAAAATCTCAACCACGAGGAATTTGATTCTTGTGTACGCGGCAACACTGAATGGCGTTTAGGGTTGTAGTTTTATTTGAAATTTCGAAATTATACGATACTTACCGATAGTATGTGATCCCAGTGTCCTTATTCCTTGAAGTATTATTTTTACACAGTTTACTACAAACTGGCGCATTTTCTTCGGTTTATGACCTAAATCTAACTTAACATTCGGTACGCGCACCTTGTAACGCGACTGACAGGCGGAGGCGACTGACTCAGGTACGCAGACTTCGGTGTAGTGTTATTGCCGCATTTAACAAGTACGACGGCGGTATCTAGTCGACAGACTTCATTTATCTATGGGAAACCTAAAAATTCTGCTGTCCTAGGACTAAGTACAGACGCCTGCACATCAACCTACCACAAACTGTCAAATTTCCTCAATAAACTTTGAACTTTATGTTTAAGGCTTAAGGTTGACAATGAATTGAAGAAATTTGACAGTTTTGGGTAGGTTGCTGTGCAGGCGTGTGTACCTATATGTAGTTATTTTTATATTAAAACATATGCATCTATGAAAAAAATGTTGGGAAAACGAAAAAGGTATCGTTAAGACAGAAAAGTAGATCATCCGTTTCAGTACATCGCTGTGAATGAAGCCTTAGGCCGACTTTGTACATTTTGCGTGTGGTGCTCATTTTGCGTATTGTTCATTTTGCGTATTGTTAATTTTGAGTGTCGTGCTCATTTTGCGTATTGTACAGACGCCTGCTCATCAACCTATCAAAACTGTCAAATTTCTTCAATACATTTTCAACCATATATTAAAAGCATAAAGTTCAAAGTCTATTGAGGAAATTTGACAGTTTGTGGTAGGTTGATGTGCAGGCGTGTGTACATTCTGCTCCGAATGGGACATAAGCAGTGTTAGGTTCAGATAGTTGCAAATAAGACAGCTGGTTCCTCAATGGATTTATCTTCAGTATTTTCTCGTCTTCCTCTTTTTGCTTCATAAGAGTCATCTTGTACCAGAAGTGCTTTTATCTCCGGCCTTAACGTCGTCTCTTAATAAGGAGCGATTATAGCCAAGAGTTTCCCCGTTGCAGGAAAAAGTAACAAGGAAATTAAGATATGGACATCAATTTATTAAACTTTTATTAGAGTTATCTATCACAGAATCAAATTATATAGATATTGACTTTGACGAGAAAGCACAAAATTATTTAGCAAAGTGTTTACGATAATTTGTAAATAAGTCTGCAATGATTTTAGGCAGTCTATATTAACTCAATACAGATACAGAATATACCTACCCTGCACGCTTTATGTATATTTCTGCCGCGTATATATACGATATATACGCAACACACACACACATTCAACAATCACATAATAATTTGTACTTTATAGATTATAGATAGAAACAAAATAAACTAAAAACAATGAAGTATTTACAAAATGTCAATCTTTTACAAAAGTTAATAACGTTCGAAACGAATCACGGAATCGGTAACAAAACATGAAGTCATAAGAGATTTACTATTTAAAATCGATATTGTACTTACAGACTAATCAAAAGTTACGATCGTACATAAAAAAACCACTTTTACAACTCTTTCGCTTAACAATAATCGGAGGCACTAACTGGATACTAAAAATACTTAAATTTACCGCGATGGCGTCAATCACAATCGGTTTCCTTTTAACAGAACGCGGGAAGATTGAGGTAGCATAGATTCGGACGCGGTCGACCATCACAAGCGAGACGCCCAGCTTCGGTCGGTCCGCCGCCGGCCGCCTCAGCCGCCTCAGCCGCCTCAGCCGCCTCAGCCGCCTCAGCCGCCTCAGCCGCCTCAGCCGCCTCAGCCGCCTCAGCCGCCTCAGCCGCCGAAGCCGGGCGGCGGCCGCATGCCGGGCGGCAGCATGCGCAGGCGCTCCGTCTGCGTGGCCGGCGCCACCAGCCCCGCCAGCCGGAACTCCGCCGCCTCGGGGTTGAGCGAGGACGCGGCGGGCGCGGGCTGCGGCCGCATCGCGCGCGAGATGGCGTCCGCCATGTACCACTGCGCCTTGCTCGGGTCCACGCGACTCAGCACTCGGAAGATCTCGCACTCGGACACCGACAGCGTCACCTCCGTCGCGTTGCCTTTGTACAGCGGGGGCGGCGACGCGGGCCTCGGCCACGCGGGGGCCGAGGCGGAGCCTGCCGGGGAGCCGCCGCTGAGGCACGGCGCGGGCGGAGCCGGGCCCGAAGCCAGGTACGCGTGCGGGTAAGACGCCAGATTTACAGAGCTAGCGGAGGGATGCGACGCCGGCGGCGCTGGACTCTGAGCGGGATGGGGGTAAGGTCCTAGGTTCTGGCAGCTGGCGGCGGCCCGAGGGATCTGGCCGGGATAAGGGTAGGCGGCGGCGGGGTGCGGGGGGCCGGGGCGCGCGTAGGGGCAGGGCGGCCCGCCCATGTACAGCGGCGGCGGGTACATGGGCGGGCAAAGCTGCACCGCGCCCGGGAAGGGCGGCAAGCCCGCGTAGTGCATCGCGGAGTGTGGGCGGGCGGGGGCGGGCGGGGGGCGCGGCGGCGGGGGGGGCGCGGCCCGCATCAGCGGGACTCTATTGAACGCCTCCTGGACGGGCTGCGGGCGCGGAGACGGAGTAGCTGCGGAAGACACGGGGCTAGGCGAGCGGGCGGGCTCCGGGCTTGGAGCAGGGGCCGCGTCGTCGCCGGGCTCGGGCTCGGGCTCCGTGTCGCTGGAGGACGGGGTGGGGGGCGGCAGGGCGGGGGGCAGGCAGGCCGGCACGTGGCGGCGGTACTCCTCCACGTACTCGAGCGCGATGCCGTCGCGCAGGTAGCCGTGGATCTCGCCGTAGTTGGGCGTGGCGCCGCTCTCCAGCGCCGCGAACCGGGGGAACAGGTAGCACTCCGACGTCTGCAACGACCGAGCGAGTCACTATCCGCAGGGGGGGGGCTCGGTCGCACCGCACACCTCGGCCTAGAGTTCACAGCGACTGTATCTAACGCGCGTCTCCCGATCGCTGTCGTGAGAGATACATTGATACGAGTGATTGAATTTCTATAGCTGTCTACTATTAACGTCTAATACCGAAATCGCGACTACGACCGACGCCATCTCGATACATTCGATCGACCCGACCCTGCTTTCGGATCTCCACAGATAGTGCCTCTCTCCATTGATAGATAACTTTCAATAATAAATTTAGTAACAATGAGATAACCCCTAGCTTGCCGTAACATGCGAACCATCAAAAGAAATACAAACACTTTTACCCGTTTATCACAATAGTTTGTAATATTCATATACAGTCTATAGTATAGTAACACTTACAGTGTTGTATAGTAACGACTTATTTATAAACATATTTTTTCATATAAATTAAATGTTAACATGTACCTGCATCGTACAAGATCTTTATAAACGCTTAAAAAATAGTTTAACAGCAACAAAATCTTAAACTTGTTTTTTTCGAGAGGACACATGAACCATGACTTCATATCGTAATGATATTCATAACATTTAGTCAAAGATTTGCATAAACCATCTACACTTAATATATGACTAAAGACACTGTAAAGCGAAGGAATTTACATTTCAAATAAAGGTTTTAGCGAGAATTATTGCTAACTACTTAGTATGAAACTTTAAAAGTGTATTATACCAAACAACTATAAATATATAATAAAGGCAAAGGTGTCCAGTTCAGTACTGCTGCAGCTTTTTAGCTAGCGCGAGCCGGCGGCGCAGCAGGCGGCTCGAGATCGACACGACGCTGCACGAGTCCGGGGGAGAGTCGTCCCCGTCGGGGTGTGCGTCGGGGGCGGCGTCGGGGGCGGCGTCGGGGGCGGCGTCGGGGGCGGCGTCGGGGGCGGCGTCGGGGGGCGCGTGGAGCTGCAGCCGGGTGTGGAGCGCGCGCAGCCGGGCCAGCCGCAGCGAGCCGGTGCTGAGCTCGCTGCCGCCGCCCGCCTCCCACGTGGGCAGCCGCCGCGGCGCCCGCCCCACCACTTCCGACGCGGACGCGGACACGTCGCTACAGCCGTCCGCGTCGTCCGCGTCCGCGTGCGCGCGCGCGGCACCAGCGATGCCGGTGATGGTCTCGATGAGCGTGCGCAGGTCAGCGGGGGCGGAGGGGGCGGGGCTACTCACCCGCAGCGCGGAGTCGTTGCGCGCGTCCGCGTGGCCGGCGCGCACCATGGCCGCGCTTACGCACACGTCCTCCGCCGTCGACGTGTCGATCAGGAACACCTCCAGCGTGTCCTCCTGCGGCAAACACCGAAAGCTTAGAGTCATAAAGCAAGTAACCCAAATTACGCGGAAAGAAGAATATTGCATTCGTAAGTGATGCATTCGTGATGACTCGTGTCAAACGCAAATTTAGTATGTGCGAATGGGACAAATATTGGTTTGTTTGTGGTAGTTTTTTTTTCTATTGGTTCGGGCGGCGATCAGGTGACATGTGAATATTTATTTTATTTAAGTAGGCCAAGTTCAGTCAATCGCTGTGATCCTGTGACGTAATACGCGTCTACGTTTGTAATCGGAACGAGTTTTTCCGCGTTTGATCCTTTTGTTTGTAATGGTTGTGTTAGTGTAGTGACTGATAAAGAGGCAGTGCGAATTGTGCGAAATAGTACATTGTTCACCGAGAGGAGAAAGTGACCGATTACCGTCGAGGGTGTCGTTTGAAGCCCGAGCCGTAGGCGAGGGCTTTAAAACACCTGAGATCGGGAATCGCAGTTTCTCTCGAGTGATACATAGTGCTTTATACTACACCTGCTTGGAAAGTACCTTGTTGCGCTTTTTCACTGAAATACGCTAGCAAAACAGTTTCAGAAAAAGATGCCGCATTTTTTTCACTTTTCCATTGCAAAAAATCGTCATAAGTTTTATTATATTTTTTAATTGATTTCTGTGGTAAAAGGTTATCAATCAGTATTTTTGCTGTTTCCTTCAACTGCGGCGGAGTTAAAAAATCTTCATCATCACTATCACTACTTATCATTTTGATAGTTTTATTTTACTTTCTACGAAAACTGAATCCTCAAACAACACACAAATTAGAAATGGCGCCAATGGCGTCTGCAATTTTCACATGTTCTTTTTTCAAATTGTTTATCCTGCCGCCGCAGGGTCGCACTGCCAGCCCGACACCATCCAACACACAGCTAGTGGCCAGTGTCATTTTGCGAACTTGGAGATAAAAACTCACTGTAAAAACTTTTTGGCTTTTGATATTTAGGTTACCGGCGCATAGTCTTACCCAAAATTAAAAAAGAAAAATCACGTAAGAAATGGATTTTCATACACTTTTCTCTCCCGCTCAGATGCGTTTTCTCCCCGCATATTTGTTCGATATGCAATGACGTACTTTCTACCGTAAATTTGATAAAGTATCAAGGTACTTTCCAAGCAGGTGTAGTATAAATTAACGTTTTGTTAGTGGTGATAGGACACGTGAAGTAGAAATAGGTATTTTGTTAAGTGATTCTAAATTGTGGGGAATTGAAGCTTATAGTTATAAATTTTTATAGTGTTTTAGGTAAGTAGAATAATAAGTTAGTCTTTTTATTATTACTCTATCTAAAGCAAGTGCAACGTTGTGATTTTATTCGGCATGAATGGCGCCAAAACGTCGTCACCTGACACTGCGCTGTTGCCGCTCTTATCAAAGGTCAACCACTTAACATTTCTAAATGGTGGTCTATTTGGCTTGCGTTTATGTGCCATTTAGTTTTTTCGAAAAATCAAAAAAAAAAATCCAGTGCTAAGATTTATTTGATAGTTTCAAATCATTTATTGTCGTAGTGTCACATCCACATCGTATAAGGTCTCGTAATGTCTTCACATGCTTATCTATGTATTAAGTTATTACAAAGTAGTGGTGATATAGAGTTGAGAACGGTGGGTACCTCCCTGTCGCGGCAGACGACGTTAGCGACGAGCCGGGTGTCGCGCACCAGCTTGAGGAAGTGCGCGGCGGCGGCGTGCGGCCAGCGCCGGCCCTGCGCCGGGGGCCGCGCCGCCGCCAGCCGCGCGCGCAGCGCCTGCGCCGGCAGCGCGCCCCACTCGCGCCGCAGCGGCCGCAGCGCCGACGCCTGCACCGTCTCCACCGTGCCGTAGTCCACGTGCCGCACCTGCGCCGACCCGGGCGATACGAGGCGCATCAAGCACAAAACGAGTTATAGTACTGCATCAGCCTATGTAATATGTTATACACCCTTATTTTTTAATCACCGGAAAAAAATTAAATGCGTTATCAGTATCAACAACTGATACTATATATGTAGGTTTAAGCGAAAAACAAAAGATCAATAAATTATCCTCTAAAAATCTTAAAAAACGGGCATCCCAGTATTTACGCATGTCGCGGAGTAGAAAACTATCCAAATTTCATTGAAAAAAAGTAGCGCGCCGAGGCGCATGCGCAAACAGTAGGCCGCGCGGGGCGCGGGGCGGGCTGTCGCCTTTGTTAACTGCCGCCACAGGCGCCGCGAGTTACACTGGACACCTGCCGCCCGCGCTCCCACTCCCGCGCACCTGAGTGACCTTGTATTTCAGTCGTCATTTGACCGCGCCGCCGTGACCGTGACCCAATTAGTTCTCGTTACAGGTGATGCGCGCGCGCTTGTGATAACAGTCATGTCTTATCAATTGAACACTCGTAAATATGTTTTCATGGTACGTGCATATTCTTTAAGCGGTGAAAATGTATCCGCCGCCTTGCGGATGTACCGGGAGCTGCACCCGAATGCCCGACAGCCAAACTACAGCACGATGTTAGGTGCCTATCAACGGCTCCTAGACCATGGCTCATTTTA
This sequence comes from Eudonia truncicolella, assembly GCA_949315975.1. Taxonomy (NCBI): domain Eukaryota; kingdom Metazoa; phylum Arthropoda; class Insecta; order Lepidoptera; family Crambidae; genus Eudonia; species Eudonia truncicolella. The sequence goes on from OX438841.1 coordinate 347,882, forward strand.
CGTGCCCACACACGCACAAAGACTGGGGAGACCAGCACTGTCTCAAAACGTCTACGATGACGTGCGGGGATTGTGGTTCCAGCAGGATGGTGCACCACCACATTACCATCGGGATGTGAGGGCGTACCTCACCGAAGAGTTCGGTGACCAGTGGATCGGTCGCGGAAGCCCGGTGCAGTGGCCCGCGCGCTCGCCGGATCTTACGCCTCTAGACTTCTTCTTGTGGAGCGAAATAAAGCGTAAGGTGTATGTGAGTGAACCTGACACTGTGGAAGTGCTAAAACAGCGCACAATAGACGCTTTTAATAATGTAAAATTAGAAAGTAACATTTTAATGTCTCATTTTAATCTCTCTCTCGCTGTCCAGCACGCGCACGATGAGCGAGCGGTGCCAGTCCCCCTCGTACACGCTGCTGCAGTAGTTACCTTGACGCTGTCGCTGTCCAGCACGCGCACGATGAGCGAGCGGTGCCAGTCCCCCTCGTACACGCTGCTGCAGTAGTTACCTTGACGCTGTCGCTGTCCAGCACGCGCACGATGAGCGAGCGGTGCCAGTCCCCCTCGTACACGCTGCTGCAGTAGTTACCTTGACGCTGTCGCTGTCCAGCACGCGCACGATGAGCGAGCGGTGCCAGTCCCCCTCGTACACGCTGCTGCAGTAGTTACCTTGACGCTGTCGCTGTCCAGCACGCGCACGATGAGCGAGCGGTGCCAGTCCCCCTCGTACACGCTGCTGCAGTAGTTACCTTGACGCTGTCGCTGTCCAGCACGCGCACGATGAGCGAGCGGTGCCAGTCCCCCTCGTACACGCTGCTGCAGTAGTGGCCCACGCGCACCGCGCCCAGCGCCAGCGTGCGCTCGCGGCCCTCGCCGTACGTGTAGTACTTCCTGCACCACACACACGCGCACGTTACTTTATGTCACCACCGGAACGGCATTTCCCATAGTGGTTGTACAGTCTTACTAACACTGCACGTTGACCTCATTAATTCCGCGCGTAAGCATTGCTCACGCGCGATGTTTACATTCATTAATAAATCAATAATTACTATAAAATGAGTTGTGTTACTAACAGCATTAAAGAAAGGAACTGCCAAGCTATTTACATCTTTATATACTATCTTAACTTTTACTTCTACTGATCTTCTGATACTCTACGCCTCCGTTTAACATAAACTTAAATTAAACTATACAACATTCAAGTGTATGAAACATGTACTCCCATACAACAGCTTTATAACGCTATATAGCATATAGCACGACAATATGATATCATAACATTTTACTGCAATTTATTAGATGATTTTATGCAATTATTTAGTCACGCAATAGAAGCTTTCTATAAGTAAGTATGTAAATTTTGCTGTACAAGACGCGTTTTGTAATTGATTGTTGTTCAAAATAAATAAATTTAAATAATAAAAAAATAGCTTAAACTTTTATTATCCAACTCCTGAACCAACATCGCCATAATTGAAATCAAGTCATATCAAATAATTTTAAATCAGAAATTCATGTTATGTTCGCCTGTAATTGTTTTTAACTGTACTTATTTTTAAATAAGAAAAAGTATTGTTTGTAGTTTGTTTTTTTTTTTATATTTGAAGTTGTACATGGCAGGGATTCGTGTCCATATGCCAAAATCTTACATAGTTTCTTAATTTCATTGTAATACATATATAAACAATATTGATGATGATGAATGATAATAGAAATGAGAAATGATGTTACCCCTCCAACCCCTCGAGTATCTCAGTAAAGATGTGGGGCTTTACTAAGTCCTCACGCAGACTTCTTGTGAGAATTTGAAAAGTAACATTGCACTGTTTTGTTTCATTTGCCAACACTCATGCACACTCACGAACACTTAACGGTTAATAATCCACCATTATTTCACATTAATATTCGACATAACACAATTTTAGAAAATAAAACAAAACCGCAGACATGACTCTTCACTTTCCCGCCAAGAAGTTTGTAGAGTTTGAGTGTTAAAATGTTGTCAGACCTAATAAAAAAAAAGCAAGTGAATATGGTAAGCATTGTGACTGACGTCATCTCGTCCATGATGTTCTCCATGGCGATGTTGTACTGGTCGCCGAGCCGCAGCAGCCAGAAGTGCGAGGGCGAGTACACCTCGCCCACAATCACCTCCACCATGGCGCCCGCCTCCAGCCCCGCCAGCGACGCCGCCGGGATGCTCTCCATGAAGTGCATGCAGTCCGCGGGGAACACGTCCGGGTCCTGCAACGTCACAATTAAACCTTTATTCTGCTTAATTTATTATTGAAATTTTCCTTTTGTGGACTACTGCCACTAATGGACATTTTGTGGAAAGCCGCATAAAATGCAATTGAATATACCTATTTTTTAATGTTTTCTTACTGTTTAGAACTCTGTATTTTTCTTTAGTACGCTCAATTTCAATAAAATTGGTTTACTAGCTTAAGAAAAGAGAAACTTTCAATTTGGTATGGAATATACCAAATTCAAAGGACTAGTGCAGGTTAGCTTGATCCTCTCACAAGGCCATGGTTGTCTTGGAATTTAAAACAAATACCCAGAAACTGCATGAACAATACGTAAAAGTAATGATATCTAAAAACTTATTACTTCAGAAACTTTGTAAATATAGCACATGAAACAATAATCCATCATCAAAATGTCTGTTGTCAGTGATCTGCCACTGTCTAATTTTTCATTTAAAAATATTAATATGAAAATATTAACTTTTATTATTTTTTACCCCAACGCCTCTGATTTTTCGAAAGTAAACAATGCTCCAATTAAATCACCAGGCGCTTTTGCTGAAATATGTACTGTAAATGCTAGACGCACGTTTGTTTGGTGCGAGCTGTCAACTTGTTGGTAGGTAACGAATTCAGTGTTTACACAGTGTTTACGAGTTTTAGTGCTTTTAGGAAGTGAAATATGGGTAACCAGAAAAACTATCATTACCGGAGTGAAAAACAAAACGACTTTACCGCAAAAAAGCTACAAAAATGTTGTAAGTAGACTCCATTTGGAAGTTATTCTTGTCATTTTTTTTTATTGCTGAAGGTTTACGCAAATTAGAACCAATTATTACTATTGCAGTAATTCTAATTTGTTCTATTCTAAATATCATTTGGGTGTGCTTTCACGCAAAAAAGGAAATCTGCAAATTCAATGGAGTCAAATCTCGTACAGAGTAGTGCGACCGCAGAGCAAGCAGATAAGCTGCAGCGCACAATATTATACTTATTTATATATGAGACAACATCACATACATTGTTCTGATCCCAAGGTAAGCAGCTGAAGCACTCGTTTTCATATGTAAGTATAGTCTTTCTAACCTGTAATGAAAGCAGTAGTACGCTGTCTAATCATGTGTCACTCAAAAAAACAGGCGCTCGGTGAGGTCTATACAGGGTATTACAAAAAGGACCATAATATTTTAACACTGTAGAGGGTTTGAACATAAGCAACAACTTTCGAGTCATGTCGAAATCTTAATAGAGATAATATCCAATTAATATCCAACCCAAATGGAGGAAATATCCAAAACGTACGGGTGCAGGTTCAAACCCTGTTTGTGGAAATTTTTCAACATTTGTGTTTTTGTAATTTGTTTCGCAACAAAATTTGCGTTAAAATTATATAAACAAAACAAGAACATTTCAAACGTAAATATATTAAAAGTAATATTTAATATGAAAATTACACTCTCAGTAAATTCATTTTATTAATAGGCCTATTATTCCTGGTTACACACGACGAAGAATTAATAGTGGATAAGGAAAATATACGTGAAAATAAAACAGCAATAAACGGATATCGATTTAAAGATTTCATGTACATGTTTGATTATCAAAATATAGTGATCTGCGTTATGTCCATAGGTATGGGATATCACTATATCAAGTACTCGTAGCACTCTATGGAACAAGTGACAAGTACCCTTGATGCACCTCGCGTGTCGGAACATCTTTATGCCAAATGCCAAAATGATAATGCCAATATTTTTGCCGCTGTAAGGGAGAAAAGAGCTGGACACTTGCTGAGTTTCTTGCCGGTTCTTCTCAGTACAAGATCTCCCGCCCAGAGTAGACTTACGAACCGATGGCATAGTGACATTCACAAGAGCTACTTGTAGCCTAAACTGAATAAATGATTTTTTAATTTGAATTTGATAAAATTTGTAAGCTCTGGGAACTTGCCAAAGGACAAAGCATAGAGGAAGCAGCTAAAGAAGAATTTGAACTGGCTGTGAAAAATGGCGATGTTAATGCAGACAGTATACCTATGATAACAATATAGCTGATGGATGTTGGGGTAAAAGATCGTACTGAAAAAACTATACGGCTTTGCCAGGAGCTGCAGTTATCATCGGCTACAGAACCAAAAAAGTCATTTACATAGCTGTTAAAAACAAATATTGCATGGTCTGCGTGAGAGCTCAGAATCGCAATCTTCAAGTTTCGGAGCATGTGTGTTATAAAAATTACAATGGATCATCTAGCGGTATGGAGTCAACTGTCATAGTAGAAGGCTTCAAAAGTTCATTATCAACTCAAGGTCTTATTTATTCTAAACTTATAGCTTATGGTGATTCCAGCACTTACAAAAATATACTGGACGCCAAACCGTACGGCGCACTTGTTGTGGTTAGAATACTCTAACCATCTTCTCAGAAACTTTTGTACAAAACTGGATGAATTATCGAAGAATACATGTTACAAGTTAAAATGGAGGAAAATACTAGCACAAAATGTACCACGCTTACGGCGATCCGTTAAAGGCGCTGTAAATCATATTAGTTCTCAAACTGATAAAACTTTTGCTGAAAAAGTTCAAACAAGATTTGTTGACCGAAAACGTGATGAGGTATGCACCTCATCACGTTTTCAGTGATCATAACTCATGCAAGCCTTATTTTTGCAAATACATTTTGATAAATGTAAGCAATCAGATTGATAAAAATGTATTGCTAGAAATTAAATCAGATCCTATCCTTGCTGCCCTAATGAAAATAATCTGTCGATTGATCAATAATGCCAAAAGTTTGATGTATAATATCAATAGTAATATTGCGGAGGCGGAGGTATACAATAGTATCGTAGCTAAAATAGTAGGAGGAAAGCAAATAAACTATTCACTCAGACAATCATACTCGGGGCGGTGTGCTGCATCTGTTGTTTCGTTTAATCAAAATGCCCCAAACATATATTTGCAAAAAATCATTTGAAAAGTCCTAATCCACAAATTAAACGGCTAGAGTTGAGATGCAATACCAAACGAATGGCAAATTTAAGTCGCAAACTTACGAAATCATACTTTACCAAGAGTAACACAGAAAGTAACGACAAAGATTACGGTGACATGTGCCAAAGGCCTGGTCTTAGTGAATCCGATTTAAACTTCTACGCATATGGCAAAAATACAGCTATCCGATGAGGATCGTCACGCACTTAAGCGACGCACTGTACTACAAGCTGATTCGGTGGAATGGCTTTAGGAGCGGAAGCTACGGCTTACTGCTTCTAATTTTGGAAATATTTGGAAAAGAGGCCCTTATAAAATGTGGGCCTCTAGTCAAAAATCTTCTGAATGTTAAAAGTGATTTAAGTCATATTAAATCCATTCAGCACGGGAAAGAACATGAACCGATCGCTCTCAATGCTCTTACTAATTTATTAAAAGAAAAAGACGGATTTGATGGTAAAATTGCCAATTGCGGCTTATTTGTCGATCCAAAATTACCTTTTCTAGCTGGGAGTCCTGATGGCTTGTATAAAGATGATACGATTATCGAAGTTAAATGCGAAGTTAAAGTTAAATACACAGCCAAAGAAATGACCGTAGAAGAGGGTATAAAAGAAAAGAAAAACATCACTGGTATTACCAGACTCAGGGCAAACTACACGTGACGAGAAGAGACGTTTGTGTTTTCGCAGTTTGGACTAAGAAGGGCATTAAAATTGAAAAAAAATTGAGAGATGATGACTTCAGGAGGCAAAATATGGAAGAACAGTTAAGAAATTTTTATTTGAAAAATGGAAATTAGAGAACCTGACTATACATATATTGCAGTCAATCGAAATAAAAGCGGGTATTAAAAAAAGAAAAGCAACTAACAATAATATCACGACGGCCAAACGTCGTAAATCCTAAAAAAATACCGATCATTCAAATTCTGAGTGGTGATATAGGGGTCCGAAATGTGTACTAAGTACGAGGGACGCTCAATGTCTTCTCGGTATCGGGCCGATTTACTAATAATGTAGGTAGTTCGTAATAATGAATTCTGTACTCCAACAATTAATAAAATACCTAGTAATGAACTTTTGTAATGCTTTTCGTTATTTTCATTCCTGCTTTCGTGTTTTACTTACCTACATTTTTCCAGATAATAGGTAAATATTATACATGAAAACTAAGCCTTCATCTAATCTAATCTATACGGGCGATTATGTCATGCTTAGGACTGAATGTATAGAAATTATTATACATATACCTATACCAATTTTTTTGAACAAAATTTCATAAATTGTGGCTAGATAATTCGTAAATATTATTATACCTTATTATTATTAATATTCATGTGCCAATACTACATATATAATTTATTCCCTAAGCAAATTTTATAATCAAAATAAAAATGTTTTTACTTTACGTTGAGCCTACTACTACAGTTATTAGTGTGCGTGCGTATTCATGTCGTGCGCCGTTGTCACACTACTGCCACGCGCCGCTCGCTCGCTATATGCCTAAACTCGCAATATTGCGTCCGCGCAGCACCGTCTTAACCAACAACTTCTTTTTTGGTGGGGAAAAATGAGAACGCTAAAATCTTATAATAATGTAGTAATTTTTCAGCTCTAAGGCCATAAAATTGAATTTAAATTACCATCATACCTGACTATTCACTAATATACTTGCTAGTGGTATGTCTACCGACAAGCCCAAGCTCGCTAATAATAAGATGACATGTACGCACAAAGTCGATGCCGGGCAGCGCGTCGTCGGGGTCGACCGGGCCGGCGCTGGCGGCGGGCGCGCGCCGCGGCGGGCGGGGCCGCAGCCGGGGCGCGGGCGGCGCGGGCGGCGCGGCGGCCGGCGCGCGCGCGTCCACCACCAGCCAGTCGCCCGCGTCCGTCTGCCGCGCCACGCGCAGCGCGTCCTCCAGCACCAGCACCAGGCTGATGATGCTGGTGTACCCGAAACGGCTGAAGTTCAGCTCGCGCCCGTACCGCTCTCTACGCAACACATAGGCGTTTCTACAGAGTAAAAACAAGTGCATCCGTAGGGTTTGCGAACACCTGCATAGTTTTAAAGGTGGTAACGATGCTAAGGTAACTTTGACATAAAGTTTATAATTTTTATCAATTTTTAAGTTTCTACGACACAGCTCGGAACGCACGATAACAAAAGAAATAACCAAGGCACTGTATTTTAAAAAAAATTACATTTAGGGTTAAAGTACTAACTAAAGTAAAAATTTTGACAAAAGAGAAATACCTCTTACCTGTATAATCGTATCAGATCAGTGCACCACACCCCATCAGGGTGTTCAGCTATCAGATCTCTTATTTCAACTTTCAATTCCTCTAACCGAGCTGTTTTCGAAGAGCTGGCGCCTACAAGAGATTCCAATAAAAAATATTAATTAACTCATTATAGTACTATTGATTACAGTAACAAAACAAATCAACACATCACATGTTACTACTTTAAGGGTGTATATGGCAGCCCAATCCTCTGGGCACAGTTAGCCAATATCCATATTAGCAAGCTGTGCTGTTTGCAAGATATTGCTAATAACAAAAACCTTTATAATTAATTTCTAACAGTCATGAAGCCATTTTACTAAATTTAACCATCATCATCATTATCAGCCTATACTAGTCCACTGTTGGACATAGGCCACTCCGCGTGCACCCCACCGAACACGATATGTGGCTACTCTCACCCAGCTCTTGCCAGCCACCTTGCGTAGGTCGTCGCTCCACCTAGTCTGAGAGTCGTAATTTAACCATAGTAACCTTTAATCAAAGGAATTGTAAATACCTATTACAGTATTTTATAGTAATCATCATGATTTTAATAAATATTTCACAAAAAATGGTACTAACTGGAAGAGGTTTGTCGGCCCGAATCACCGTCATCTTTTGATGAGGTTTTCTCACTACTGTTATTTTTCTCATCTTCTATATAATGTAAACTATTATAAGTGGGCAACCTTTTCTTCAAGAAATTCTGCACTGCATCATTAGAGCAACTTTCATAATCTGGACTGCTTGATTTGACAATGCAATTTTCTTTATTATTAATGGTAATGTTTTCTAATGATTTCCTTATTGGAGTTGTAACTTCTGCTGCTTGTTTTATTGGTTTGTGATCTTCACAGGCTCTCTCAGGTATGAGCTTATGATTACTAGTGATTGAGTGTTGTGTGTATTCCTTTATTGGCTTCCTTATATTAGCTGATTTTGATACAAAAGTACTAGCTACTAGATTTGTTTGGTGATTTGAAACTATTTCTCCAGGGACACTTCTCCTTTTGCCTTTACTGGAAAATATTGAGTGATATTAAAATTTTATGCATGATGCAACAATAGGAATAGTCTTGTGTCAATATAAAGTATGGAATTCCATTCAAAAAAGCAATTCTTTTTAGTAAGTAAATAAGTAAGTAAGTAAGTTGGGATAATGTAACAAGTACTTACAATTTAACTGTTGATGACACTTTTTGCCGTTGCACAAACTGATCAATATGCTTTAGAGTCTCAGGAACTATCAGTGTCAGAACAGGATTACTGGTAGGTCCCATGAACTGTACAAAAATTAAAGTTCATGTTTATTTTGGTGCCTAGTTACAATGTATACCTTGGAATAACTTGTATTAATTTAATATGATGTTCTCTAAAACAGTTATCCAACAATGCTAATGAAGATCTAATTTACAACAGATGAAGAATTTAGTAAAAACCAAAATATTTAACTTCAACTTCAACTTCGTTTATTGCATGTCATAAATTACATTACATTTGTACAAAGGTGGTAGGTAGGTACATAAAGTATATTTAAGACGCCCTGCAAGGGCATAGCAATTTATGAGAGCTCTTATTACTTATATTAAATTAAAATTAAATTAAACATTTTAAACAAAACTAAACAATTTATAGTTTTAAATAAACTTTACCATGCAACATAGAAAGATATTAAAAAGATATTAGAAGAGATGTTGAAGTGTATATATAGGAATTATTTATGATTATCTTTGTTACTAATAATATAAACTATATACTATATAATATAAATAAATAAATTTTGAACTCTTGCATATTATAGTAGCACTTATTAATCAGGTATTCCTTTAATGTTTTGATAAATAGTTTGGGCTAGTTTGGTTTTTTATATAATTGGGTAGATGGTTGTATATTTTTATTAACATGTTATGGGGGCTGGATGAAACTAATTTTAATTTAGTAAATGATGTTTTAAGTTTATTTAAATTTCTATTATTTCTCTTATTATTATTTTTTACTGGTGAATAAAAATTTGGGTATTAAAATCTGTTCAAGAAAGTTTTTCTCTCTTATAAAACCCAAAATATTACAAACAGAAATAAATAATAATCTTTACCAGGAAGCAGTCACCACAGCGTTCCTTCAGAAAAAGCAGGGCGTCCTTGTAGCCATACTTGGCAAGAGGGATGGGTGCCCCCATCATGCTGCGGTAGTCGCGGAGCAGCGAGCGCATGTCCATCTGCGTGGGGCTCGACACCACCAGGGATCGCAATACAGACTTCAAATCCTTTATTTCTTGATCCATGATTGTAGACCATTGGAGGAGTCAGACGACAACTTTAATCTTTCTACAGTTAAAATATTCGCATTTGCAAGGAGCACAGCTGAAGCTAACATTAGTATTACATTTATAAGTTATTTAAAAGCATTATAACGCAGAACTTGCAGGTATTTGAAAGTAAACTTCAGCACATTGTTATGACTCGCGTAGTCTATGTACAATTGTACAATAAGGCCTTTCTTTTTCTAATTAATTTAGATATATGGTAACAAAATAAGATTAGGAATTGATATATGTTAACAATTTATAATAATAGTACATATAAAGTTTCGTGAGAAACAAGAAAATAAACAACACATGCAACAACTGCCGAAAGAAAACAGCTCTAATAATGCTCTATCTTTATCTTCTATCTATGGAAAACAGAGACGACAGAATTAGCATAGAGCATGAACTTCCTCTAAAGAAGTTTACCAAAATACCAACAGTACTCTCCCAACTTAATTAAGCTTAAGCATTATATTACATTACTATTCTATAAGTTTATTGTCCTGAAACTTTTAAAACATGTCCGATAAGCTGGCGTACACATGGTCTAATTCACGTTTGTTGTTATGCCCTCTTTTAGTGCGTAATAATTAGTACTGCAAACATAAAATAATTAGTGCCTCCTTAGTTAAAGAAATAAAGACCTTTTTTAGTGTGTACGCTGGCATCACGATCAAGCTGGCGTTCTCGAAAACTACTTAGACAGGTGTATGGAAGGTGGGTGCAAAGCCTTAAGGGGATGTCAGTATGGGCCATCTAGAACATTTTGAGCTACACTTGTTTGAGATCAAGTCTGTTATTATGATTTTTTTGTTGACCTGCGATTTTAGTGCTAAAAATCCAAAATTTGCTAATTAATTACTAACAACATTCTGTTTAAGTTGAATTGATAATTTATTTTGTGTAATGTGTCTCTAATCGTATCGAGCATTTTTAAAGCACCATTGTTAGAGACTGGCTAATAAAGGCAGTCCCTGAGAAACGGCGGCAGTTTAAAAATATCTGCTGCTGGTATACTGGCTACTGAATAAACGAAGTTGATACTAGTATTTTTACATCTGAAATCAAAATTAAATCAATTTAATTTTTAAAAAGCTGCGAGCTACATATATAAGACGCAAAAATAATTTAGTAATTGTCGCATTAATAATGTTAGTTTTGCTGTTTAATTTGACAAAGGTGTAGACAAAGTTTGTTATGAATAAATTATGACGGGAAGGTCAGAGATTGCGTCCGTGCGAAGCTGTGGCAAATTGTCAGTATACTATAATCAGCCAGAACACAGGAGCGAAAATGAGATTAAAACTATCTACTTTTTTTAATTATTATAATTTACTAATATGTACATAAGTTAGAAATAAATATAAGAAATGTAGTAGTTTATAAGAAAACATGTATTAGCAATTAAACGAATGTAAATAGAATAAACTTGTAATACATAAGGAAAAAGAAAATGTATTAGTAATAAGATCCATATTGTTAAAAGAAAAAAAGAAAGAAAAAGAAAGTATTTAGTCAAAAAAGAAAGCAACGAATTATTATTGTGTGTGTGCGGCTACACCCTAAAGTAAAAAAAAGTAAAATAAGAACGAAAAGGCCTGCCAAAAAACAGGGAGAAGTTGAAAAAAAAACCTAAAATAAAAGATGTCAAAGTCGTCAAATTTATGAAAGAAACAACTTGCATTCTTTGCTATATAAATTCATACGATCAACAAGATTTTTCGGAAGCTAAAATCTGGCTTACACACTCTGAAGTTCTACCCGGACTAAAACCTGTTTACAGCAGACAGCTCTCAGTAAGCGAGAGGAAGAAAGCTGATTTAATGAGTTTGGTAGATAGTAATCATGTACCAGGATTTTATGCGTCTTTTTACAACCAATTGAGATTGAAAATTTGCTATGTGACAATTGCGTAACTACTAGATTAAAACTTAGATTACTAAAATCTAAGATCTGTGATTTTATTTTTATAGTGATGATTATGGTTCCTACTTAATGGTTAAACATTATTATAATTAAGAGAAGATTAAAACAAATATTATTAGTGTTACTTAATTTGAGACTATCTAAACTTGAACTGATTAGTAAAAAATACTCTGACTAGAGAGATAATTATGTTTTTAGGTTTGATTTAATTGAAGTTTTTGTTAAAGTTGATTTTATTTTGGAGTCTACATCGATACAAAAAATATTTAGATAAGATAAGCGTAAGTTACTTATCTTATATTATCTTATATCGCTGCCGGCGCCGCTTGCCGCACCGACTGATCCTCCATTAGTTTTGCCAAACACAAAGCCCGTTACCACTCGGTCAGGACGTGTCGTTAGATTTAAGATTCCGTTTGATGTATAGTTTTTCTTTTTTTTATGTTTACCAATTGTCCTGTTATTATTATTGTATTGAAGCTTAGTAAGTAGTTTTCTAACTTTATTATTCATTCATAATAATTCTTAACTTAAGTTTCATACTTCTTTCTTTCTTTTAGTTGATGGCTTCGTGCGATTAGCACATTCAGCCAGTGTCAAAGTAATTTTTCTTACAAGTAAAGTAATACATAAATATACAATATTTCCTTCCAGTCAGTATGATGATGAATGATAATAAAAATGAGAAGTGAGAAATGATATACCCCCCAACCCCTCGAGTATCTCAGTAAAGATGTGGGGCTTTACTAATTCCTCGGCGGACTTCTTGAGAGAATTTGAAAAGTAAAGTGTCACTGTTTTGTTTCATTTGCCAACACTCATGCACACTTACGAACACTTAACGGTTAATAATCCACCATTATTTCACATTAATATTCGACATAACACAATTTTTTTAAAATAAAACAAAACAGAAGATATGACTCTTCACTTTCCCGCCAAGAAGTCCAGTTTCATACTTTCATATACTTTCATTAAAGTATTTACTTTTCTCCGTAGGGGGTAGGTAGGGTAACAATGTCACTTTTCCGTCAAGCATGACAATTAATTTTCTGCGATGTATAAATCTAATATATTGATTTGTTGATGAAGGTTTTTATTATATCTCTATTTGACCGACGACCAGTTTTACTTATATGGATATTCCTCCAAATATTTATACAATATTAGAGGAATAAAAACTACATAACAAATCCGTGTTTATTATCGCTCTTCTGAAAATCAAGGTTCTTCCAGTTGTAACCCTACTTTATCGGAGGTGCGATATGATCATTGTCAATTTACAATAAAGTTTGCCTTCGTTCTGAGTGTGGAGTTTTAATTAATTCCCCTCGTGGTTTTTGGGTTTTTGTACCGATATTGTAGTCTGTATAAACTAAGTTTCTTTGGTTTTTGAAATCTGACTACAAAATAAAAAGTATTATTTGACATTGACAATTGACATAATTGCCTCAGTACACTCAGAGTAAATTGCTAAAGTACTTACCTACGTTTGAGTGTTTTTGTAGTACACTTTTTCAATCGTTTATAATTACGTAAGGAAAAAACTAGAATCTAGAAATGTCTTTATTATTAAAGCGCACCTTGGGTGCGGGCGCCAACCTTGGACGCGTCGCAATGAATAATGGGAGATCTCCTATGATTCAACGAATAGCTACAAAAACCGATCAGGTATCCAATCATGTTGAAAGTCGACCTACTGTTGCAAAAATAGATCCCCTGCAAAAATCTCAGCTTGTTGATTTTGGAAAATATATCGCTGAATGTATGCCCCGCTACGTGCAGAAAGTGCAAATCACCGCAGGCAACGAACTGGAAGTCCTTATACCACCAGACGCGATTATTCCGGTTCTGCAGTTCTTAAAGGATCACCACAGCGCGCAGTTCGCTAATCTTGTTGACATTGCTGGCATGGACGTGCCCTCAAGACCCAACAGATTTGAAATTATATACAATTTACTGTCTCTGCGTTACAATTCTAGAATAAGAGTAAAGACATACACCGATGAGCTATCACCCGTGGACTCAGCTTGTGAAATTTTCAAAGCTGCAAATTGGTACGAGAGAGAAATTTGGGATATGTATGGAGTGTTCTTTGCCAATCACCCAGATTTAAGAAGGATATTAACTGATTATGGATTTGAAGGGCATCCCTTCAGAAAAGATTTCCCTTTGAGTGGTTATGTGGAAGTGCGCTATGATGACGAGCAGAAGCGTGTGGTAGTCGAACCCCTAGAGCTGGCACAAGAATTCCGCAGATTTGAACTCAGTGCTCCGTGGGAACAGTTTCCCAATTTCAGAGGTAATCCTGCTGCAGAAGAAGTTACAAACCCATCAGAGGAAAAACCAAAAGAATAAATTAGTACTGTTTTAATATGATGTACAGAATATTAAATCCTGTGTAGAATGAATATGTTATGTTATGTTTTCTTTAATTTATTGGAATAAAATTGTTAGGGTTAACCATGATTTATGATCCTGCCAAAAAACCATCACCGGGTCAGAATAAATAAAAAAGTCAAGCATATAAATACGTATGCAGAGTCACAGCTATGAGCTAACAAATGCTCGCAGGCATTACCCACAAAATCTTACCATGGAATTAAAAGTGTAGATACATATCAACTCTGTATGAAAAGTGTGCACAATCTCGGAGTTAACAAACTTTTTTGAAGTTAAAACATTATTTATGAAGATCAGTAGTCATATCTTTTATTTTACAACAGTTAAATCCTTTATCTAAAAATTTTTTGTTTACTTATACGAAAGAAAAGTTAAAAAAAAAAATTTATAATAGCCAATATAAACTTTTGCTACTCTTTTAGATTAAAACAATATTATACAATACTCAATATTGAGTATTAAGATTTAAACTTTAATCATAATTTACTAAAAACAATGTAGATATTTCTCATTTTTGTTTGTTTTTATGTTAGTTATGCTAACATAAATAAATAACATATCTAAATTTTACATGTTCTAATTAAATATAATTTTTTTTTAGACTATAATAATAATAATTACGTGATAGCGCAGTCTTTTAGAGAAAAATAAACATATTATGCCATTATAAAAATACCTTGTTTTCTAATTATCTAGAGAAACAACGCGGCGTGTGAATTCGGCGCAATCTTAGACCAAATTCAAATATAGTTACTATAGTCTTTGCGCGACAGGCATGCTAAATCGCGCCATGTAAAACGACATTATATAGATATATTGTACACTTTTCAAACAAAGAGGCGATAATGAGGTTTGTGGTGACCAGGTGACTAGCACGAACCTACAGAAAAAAATGTTGTTTAGTGCGAGTCTCAGTCGCCATTCGATCACCTTAGCGAAAACGATATGGCAATGAAGCAGCGTCATCTGGTGGAAATCAAGGAGTGTTAAAAAATTTCCATACTAATTTTCTTTTTAGACTCGAAATAGGCACCATATTTTCAATCACGGCCACGGAAGAGGCGACCGGCCGGCGCGGCGAGACTAACGAATTCCAAATACATGGCGTGTGATACCAATTAACCGCACTGCGATGAGCGTTTCGACCGCGTAATGATGAGAGAATTCGCTAGTCTCTTCGCCTGACTCGTGGCCGGTACGTTAGAGATGAAATTAAAAACCGAATAAAGCGAATTTAAGCTATATTTAAGTTTTGCATTCACAGGGTTCCTAGAATATTTTTTTTACATTGCATCGCTTTTTAAACCTTTTTCTTTTCACACCACTGCTAGGGTTGACTGGAAGAGATTTCTTTTAGAGATAAATCATCCTTGATATTTTTACGTACACAGTTTATTTTCTAAGTACACTAAAGGATTAATATTTTAAAAATACAACTAATGTTGTAAACAATAGGGTAAAAGAAAGGCAACATATATGTTACAATATAATATATTAAATAGTTCTGCGCGTCTACCGGCGGTAGCGGTACCGCTTGAAGTGGAACCAGAGCTGGAAGATGTTGTTGTGGAAGTGGCAGCGGAAGCCGCGCTTGTACGAGTACTCCCACTCGCGGTTGACGATCTTGAACGCGATGTCCTCGTACGGCGGGCCCGCGTGGAAGCGCAGCACCGCGAACTCCGGGTTCTCGGGGCACGCTTTCTGGATTGTGGATAAGGAAAAACATTCTGTTACATTTTCAAAAGATACTTACAAAAATTCAACCTTTATTTTTTTAATCTGTTTCTTTGAAGAATTTAAAATAATTTAGTTTTTTGTATAACAGTTATTAGTATTATAATATTTATCATAACAGTTTTTATCAACTATGAGAGTATTGCACAAAAAGAAGTAAGTACATAAAAGTTTTAGATATTAATGTACCTACATCATATTCTATTTATTTTATGAAGCAAATTAAGAAAGGGTAAGCTTTAAAACGGAGGACAGTATTTAAAAAAAACCGCAATGTGTATCAACCAATGTGGAACAGTTGTGTTGCGATAGCGCTCCCAACAAAAATCAAATTGCATAATACATCTTTGTACAGGTGCCTGCACATCAACCAATCCACAACTGTGTAATTTCTTTAATAATGTTCAACCATAATATATGCCACGTAAGTACATAAAGTTCAAAGTTTGTTGACGAAATTTGACAGTTTGTAGAAGTCTGGACTAGGGTGTATAGACAGGTGCGCTCACCAGCGAGAACTCCGGCGTGGAGTTCTTGTCGATGAGGTCGGGGTAGAAGATGTTGAACTTGTAGCCCTGCACGATCTTGGGCGGCGGGTTGTCCATGTCGTAGTGCGTCTGGTTGTACTTGTTCCACTCGAAGCCCGTGTGTACCCTGCCGGGGACAACCAAACGGTTTTTACATGCTCTCCTTTAAAAACTCAATATTCTATCTGTATTTACTTTTGTAAGGGTATTTAACAATTTTTTGATTTAAAAGTAAATAAGAGCTGTAGCAGTTAATAGATGGACGGTTATCAATAAGTTTTATAAATCGTTTTCTTAAAGAGTTCGGTGGCGCAGTGGTTACGGTCTACGATTGCTAAGGTTACGCAACTTTTGTAAAGGCTGGTCATCAGATGGGTGCCAAAAATGTATCATCTCGAGCTCCTCCGTGCTTCGGAAGGCACGTAAAGTCGTTGGTCCCGGTTGCATTAGCAGTCGTTAACAACCACCAATCCGTTCGCCCGTTCAAGGGAAGGCTCGTGCGTGCCCCCCAGTAGGGGACATAAAAATGAGCTGGTGATGATGAGACTTGTCTTTGTAATGTCTATTTTCACTTAGATGAGAAAACTTAAATATAGTACTGTGGCAGTTGAATAAAACCTAATTGACAAGTCAACAATTACTGTTAAAAAATAAAACATTTAAAGTTGACATTGTCACTTCGCTTTCCAATGAATTTATTTTGTTGTAAAATCTGTTTTCGTAAATTTCATTATACATTATTCTATTTGTATTGTAAACGTTATCCTCTCTGTTGTAATATATATTTCATTACGTCTGTGAATATTATTTGTAGGCCTTATAACTAAGCTTATAGTACCTACATACTCGTACGTTCAATATGTCGTCACACAAAAATACGTGACGACGCTAAGCTAAGTTATACAAAAACGAAACAACTAACTTTATAAACAAATCATAGTTTGTGGGTAGTTTTGTTTCACACCGTCGTCGGCATAACAAAGTTAACCATTGCATAATATAATAAGTGGTACCTGTTGAAGTATCTTGGCTTCCTGGGGCGGTACTTGTCGGCCCACAGGCAGGGCTGGTCGCCGAGCGCGTGCTCCACGCTGAAGCCGGCGTGGTCGCCGCCGCCCGCGCCGCCCGCGCCCAGCGCCCGCCGCGCCTCCCGCTCCAGCGCGTCGCCCGCCCCCGCGCCCGCGCCCGCCCCCGCGCCCGCCCCCGCCTGTGCGCAACAATGCCAGCAACAGTTTTATTTAATGACCTCCATTACCATCATCATCAGCTTTTACTTGTCTACTGCTGGGCATAAGCTTTATCAAGTGCACCCATCTTGAGTTAAAATAGAAGCACATACGCTCAATGTGTGATGTTGGGATATGAATGATGATAAAGATGCTATAAAAATAGTTTTCGATAAAGTTTCGTCAGTTATCATGTTATATCATAGGTAAATATTTCTATTATATGAAGGAGTTACATATGAATGTGGGTTCGCTACAGTGAGTAAATTAGTTTGTAAATAATATACGTACTTTTATAGATTTTATGTACACAATAGGGGATTTTGCACCATGTAAGAAAAAATCTAAAAATACATATTTATTATAGATTTTATAAGAAACAAACGAGAAATGTTGATTTCTATTCATAAAAATGAAATATACATTTTATAATTCAAATTGAAAAATATTTTTTTTAATCTATTCTTCAAATGTCTACTTAAAACGCTATTCTCCATATTAGATTCCAACGTGACGTCACTTCGATAGTAAGCAAACTAGATTTTTGTTGCGCTGCGTGTTATTTATATTTTTTTCAAGTTATTATCACGTTTGTAGAATTTTATTGAAATTGTATCATGGAAGGTTTTGTAAAAGCAGAAAGTATTAATCTGCCTAGAATTAATACTTTGATGGTGGCGAAATGTTTTGCATGCAATCCCGATTTCTGTTCCGCCGAGTTGAGGAATGTTAAAATTTCGATGTAAGTACCTATTGTACCAACTTTTGTTTAACAATAAGCACAACAACAAATCTGGACGGTGTGCAGTTTGGTTTCATTCGAATCCATTTAACAAAGACCGTTATCTTGTATTTTGTTTAGTCTTGTCATTTTCCACCTAAAACACCTAATGAATAACAAATTTTAACTTTTGCACTATCAGTTTTCTTTTGTTGTTTAAACGATAGTTTATTATAATAACACTTACCTACTTACTTGTACTTAAATGATCTTCACAGAAATTGTATTTGTGGATAATTAATGACTTAGGATCTCTTCTTGCCAATATTAACCAAGTATTTCTCATATTAGTTGGCACTTGAATTCACAACTTTCCCGGCGATTTTATGCTCGTATTCTTGCATTCAGGCACAATACACCAATGATATGGGTTATAATAACGCATTATTAATATCGAAAAATAGTCTTGTATTTTATTTGTAAATCAATGTTCGTTATCGACATTTATTTATTGACGCAGTGACGTCACGAGCCGAAAACAGCATGGCGGCTAGCGTTTCCGCCCAAAAATTTAAAATGATAAATTAAAAGTAGTTTTTATGGCATTAATCGGTTTTAAAAAAATCATATAAAAATTATAGTGGTTTATTATAATTCTAAGTCATTTAAAACACTTTTCGAAAAAGGGTGTAATACGATGTACGGGTTACCGCACAGTAATTATGTAATGTCAATAACTCGCTGTGTGGTGCCGGGGATAAAGACTTGCACCACCCCATCTCTTCCCGTGGGTGTCGTAGACTACTATGGGACCATTCTAGAAGATGGGCAGCAGCGTCTCTCTGTGATTATGGCAAATTCCCCTCAAAATGGTTTTATCCTTGATGGAGGCCTTTGTCCAGCAGTGGACGTCTTTTTGGCTGAGATGATGAGATGATGAATAACTCGCTAATTTAGGTCACTAAGAAACAATGTTATTGGCTATTTAGCTTGGACGAATTAACCACGGGACGCGACACTCTGTGATTCTCGCCTACAAACATTTCGCCACGAACCGAGCACTTTAGCCTCGGTTAAAGACATCGCACTGTCAGTATCATTTGAACGTCGGTCAGAAAATCATCTACCAAAAAACGACCAAAAATTACGAAATGTGCTGTTTTATTCTGTAAAAACTATAGTGATCGAACACCTAATGTTTCTTTTCACCCGTAAGTACAGTTTTGACTTATTTTAGTCGTTATTTTTAAAAAAATCAATTAAACTTGATATGAAATTGTCCTAATAATACGCATAATTTAAAAATACTCTCTATAGAATGCGACGATACGAAAAAAATGTTCTATTGTAACTAGTCGGATTATATCTGCCAATAATTCATTCGTTCACCACATTTGACATCAATTAGAGATTACCATTATCGATAGAAATATATCGATATGAATGAGTTAATTAATTGTGGACTTATTTACTTTACAAAATGATATTAGAAAATGTAATCGATTTTTAAAATGTTATCTATTTTATAATTCAAGTTTTTATTTATTAATACGCCATTTCATAATCTCTTATTATTTGGCGCATTTTTAGATTCCCAACAGACCCGTCACGAAAAATAAAGTGGGTAGAAGCAGTTTGCAGACAGGAGACATGGATACCAACTAAAAACCATAGAATATGCAGTATACATTTTAAACCAGAGAGTTACAACGAAAATGCTAAAAAGCAGAAAAAACTGTATAAAGATGCTTTTCCTACATTGCATTTACCTCAATTTGTAAGTAATGTTGTATGATTAAGGGTGGATTCGACCAAACGCAGTAAATTTTATACTTGGAATAAATGCCGTCAGTTGAAAGATCTTCGACAGTTGTTGTATGAATTTGACAGTTACTGCGGCAATTTATTCCAGTATAAACATTACTCGCGTCGAATCCGCACTAATTCAAATTGGAATAGAACATTTATTTTTTAAATTTACTGACTGATTATTGGTGACTTTTGCAACATAGCGGAATGTTTTAAAATAATGACTATTTTCAGCAGCAAGTAATGCTAAGTAATTCATCGGTAAACACTGAAAAAGCTACAAATGAAGCTCCAGATCTAAAACCGAGTAATTGACGTGGATTCTGGCAATTGCATCCCTTTAGAAAATATTTCAATATTAAATTGTTCCTCAACTTCACCTGTGGACAGAATAAATAAAACCACTGCAAGACAAAATTGTGACCGTGAAATTATTGAGTTGCCCAGCAACAGAGACGATGAAATATCTCTTGATGATGCCCCTATGACGTATCTTTCACCATTTGGTACAAAAGTAGTACATTATATAGCTGGATTTGTTGCTCATAAACTTATTAAAAAAGTAAAGTGTGACACATGCGTATCGGCACTCTTGTCGCAATATGGAGGTGATCAATCCAGTCTTATCAGTCAAATATAAATCAAATATAAATATAGTCAGTATAAAGGTAAATTGGTTTATCCATCTGAAGACACAATTACCATTTGCAATTGTTGTGAACTTGAGCTCAGAAAGGGTATCGTGAATAACAAACTCAAAAAAGAGTATACAACAACATACAACAGACTTGTTACTTCCCCAAGTTTGCGCGATAATGCATCAGCATCAGCATCAGCTTGTTTACGATATTTCTTTCCACAGAAACGAGAACGACAATGTCAATCATCTGGAAGAACTAAGCAAGGCTGTTGCTCAAGCATATTTAAATTTACGAATTGCATTTATTAGAAAGAATACGGTAAAAAAAGATTCAAAAAACACATTTAAAAAAAACTTATACATAATAAAAGTCAATAATTTGTTATAATATCATTTACATTTGATTTTTGTAATGCCTTTACTACCTCCTTTATCTATACGTTTGCATCGTTTTACGATATTATTAATATACTCGTACTTTCAATATTTTTACTGAAATGCAACTAAAATATTATTTATTTTATCTTGCCCAAGAAAACATTTTTTTCTATATTACAAAATCTAGTTGTTCGATATATGGTAGTGATTCTTGTTGTTCATTAATTCAATCGTTCATCGACATCTATTTACGGAATAGCACTAGCACGCACTAGTCTGACATAATATTGGTTGAATCAGATTTCATATAATTGTTCAAGCGTGTCGCGTCCAGTGGTTAATTCGTCCAAGCTATTTAGGCACGCATTTATAACTTCCGTACTTCTGCTTATGCATCATTTTTATAACTGATTTTAAATAAAAACAGTGTTAGAACTACTTTCATTGGGTTTGTTTCGTACATTAACCTTCCCTTATCATTTGCACTCATCTCATCTTATAAACTGTAAACACACTGCATACTCTATTCACTAAAATAAAAATGCTTTGTCACTTCTAGATTTGACCATGGCTTTCGATACTGTGTTTCCAAACAGATAATAATCAAACAAGATAAAGTAGATAAACGTGACAATAAACATAACCTTTCGTTGAGTAGTCCAATAGTAAAGAACATTATATTGTAATGTATGAATTTAAAAGTAGAGAAGTATGTCACATAGACTCCATAGCAGATCAGGAGTGCCTTAGGATAGCATATTAGGACCCATTTTATATCATAATTAAATTAAGTTTTAACCAATAGTTTAAATTAATTGTAGTATAGGTTTTATACGAAAGGGTATGTTATTATAAAATAACAAAACGTTTTATCTACTCGACCCAAAAAAACAACTGTTTCATACAAATGAACTTGATGAAATAGTATTATATTCGAGGTCGTAACTTGTACACTGACCGGTGGATTGGGTGCATTGGGCGCATTGTGTGGCGCGGGCGCGGGCGCGGGCTGGTGCGCGGCGGTGAGCGCGTGGCGCAGGAAGGCCACGCGGCTGGCGTCGGCCGCCGGCTCCGTCAACAGCGTGCCCGGCTCCAGCGCGTCCGCCGCCAGCAGCACCGGCGAGTACCGCCCCGACAGGTACAGCGCGCACGCCGCCGCTGCGCCCTCCGACTCCGGGGACGCGCCCGCGCCCGCCCCCGCCCCCGCGTCCGCCTCCGCCCCCGATTCCGCGCCCGCCTCTGCCGGGGCGTCCGCCTCCGCACTCGCGTCGCCTTCGGCTAATGGCTCGGTGTCACCGTTCTCTTCCCGCTTCACGGTCTCCTCTTGATCGGCCGATGGGCTAGGGTAAAAAAAAACAAAAATATTATAAAACTAAATTTTTTAAAGCTTTTTTTTATCAAAATGTTATTTTATTTTATTCATGTTTATTTCGCATCAAACAAAAAAAAAGCAGCACAAAACCGATCGTTGTTGGGGGAAGGCCTTTGTCCAGGCCAGCAATGAACGTCTTTTGGCTGAAATGATGATGATAATAATTATTATTTTATTTTAATAATTTCCTTATTTATGTATACTTTCAATATTATATTAAAATATGGGTGTTATTTAAACGGTTAGCAAAGTATTCGTATTTTTGTTAGAGAAAAAATGCTAGTTGTGCAGCAAATTATGGTCAGCAAATATTTCTAAATCAGTCTGCAACTTATGTCATTCCGTGACAGGTGAAAAAAAAATTAACTTAACCTAACAAACAGTAAGGATTTCTTATGCTGACCGATTGTATAATTCTGCTTACCAAATATTTGTTATGTAATACAAATAAATTATTTCCCTTTATACAGGTTGTGGTTTTGAACAGTTGCCAAATTTAAGGAGGCGATTATGTTAATGTAACTGATAATAAATCCATTAAAAAAAAATACGTAAAAAAAAATACGAAAAAGATTTTGTTTCTGTTGCATGTCATTCTTTTGAATATACTACGCTGTGCTACTACTTTGGCTCTGCGCTAGGTGCGCAAAACAAATGCCTACAAATGCCGCCGCTTGCGCCGGCTTTTGTCGGCTAGCCACCACCCGCTCAAAGCGGGAACCGACGACGATTCAACGGTCGCCGCTCGCTCAGTCTCCCGCTAACCGCGAGCGCGCGCACACGTTTGACAAAAAAAATCCGGGCCGTTTTCAAACGTAGGTACGATGTCGCGTTATTCTAATCACGACTACGTTGAAATGGTGCGGATGTATGCCCTCGCCGGTAACAGCTTGAGGGGTGCAGTGCAGATGTTCGCGGAGAGGTGGCCAGACCGACCAACGCCGTCCCGAACGACGATGCTGGCTGCTACACAACGCCTACTGGATTACGGGCAGTTCAGTATCCCAGCGCACGCCAGTGGTCGAGGCAACGTGGGCCTGCCCGTCGACTTACAGGAGCAGATCTTGCAGTTCTTCGACGACGAGCCACGCGCCAGTACACGTGATGCTGGGCGGCACTTTGGCCTTGATCACACCATCGTTTGGCGCTTGTTGAAGAAGAACCAGCAGCACCCATTCCATTTTCGACGAGTTCAGGATTTGCTTCCCACTGACCAGTCCAGCCGAGTCGAGTTTTGTACGTGGCTCCTCGAACATCAGCACGTTAATATTCTGTGGACTGACGAGGCGCAGTTCACAAGGGTCGGCGTCTACAACGTGCATAATGAGCATTGGTGGGCACACAGAGAACAGAACCCTCATGTCACAAAAAAAGACTCCTTCCAAAGACGTTTCAGCCTAAATGTTTGGGCTGGTATTATTGGCCCTTATTTACTGGGGCCTTATTTCATTGAAGGTCATCTCAACAGCCTTACCTACCTAGATCTGCTGCACCACGTTGTAGATGAGCTGTTGATGGACATTCCACTGGCATTCCACAGAGACCTCTTCTACCAGCAGGATGGTGCTCCACCACATTATGGACAAGTAGTGCGCAGCTACCTAAACGATACATTTGGATCGCAGTGGGTGGGACGTGGCGGTCCAGTGTCTTGGCCTCCTCGCTCCCCGGACCTAACACCGCTAGATTTTTATTTGTGGGGTGATGTAAAAAGGCTAGTGTATTCTGAGGAGGTTACAAGTGTAGTGCAATTGCGTACGCGAGTGGTGTCCGCTTTTGAAACGGTGAGAGAATACATTTACGTTCTCAACCAATTAAAAGAAAATTCTCGGCGTCGTGCTGCTTTGTGTATCGCTCGTAATGGGGCACATTTTGAACATTTGTTACGAGTAACATAGGTAAGTCAAAGTTTTGCTTAAGCACATTTTCATTTCATTTAATTTCCATACCTACATACTAATAGCATAGGTACGTAGTTTATTTTTTTCTGAATCGAGTAATTCTGTCGAGTAACTGGGAATCGAACCAAGAAACTTTTAATAGGAAGTGGCTAAGTAACATTCATACCTAGACTAAATAACGTAGGTACCTATTTAGTTTCTAGGATGTAGTAGCGTTAAATAGCCACGACAGCAATGTTTGTTTACGTTAACGGTCGTTGACCTCGGAGTAGTACATGTGAATTTCGAATAGAAACGTGAGATGTTACGAAAGATATAGGACACCAACCAATAGGTAATATTTTTTTTAAATATTTTTATTTAAATTATAAGTATTTGTTCTACACTTGTGTACAATATGGCGACTGTTCAAAACCACAACCTGTATATACCTTCCCTTTATATATATATATATATATATATATATATATATATCAACCTCTTTGTTCCTTCTTAATTGACATGAGGAAACCCAAAATTATTGAATATTTAAAATTCTATTTATACTTTACTTTACTAAAAACACACGAGTTACTGCTGTAATATGAAAATATAAGGCAAATGAAGACGAGACCTTTACCAAGCAGTGAGACACAATATAGGCTACTTAGTTAACCATGTGCGTGTAGTGTATAAACAAGCAGTACCCTTTGGGCGCGACGCCCTGCTCCTGCTTGAGCAGCTGCAGCTTGCGGCGCAGGTTGAGCCGGTGGCGCTCGCGCAGGCGGGCGCGCGCGCGGTGCGCTGCGGCGTCACGCGGAACGTTATTGCACACGTGCTTATTGTTACCATTTAAAACAATCAATTTGTAAAAAATATAATAATAATATTCATTGCGAAGAGGAGGTCAGGTAATATCCCACCTGCTTTATATGGATGACCTGAAACTGTTTGCCCCAACAAATTGCGATTGATGGAGTTATTGCAGGTAACTGATACTGTTAGTAATTCCATCAGGATGGAATTTGGTGTGGACAAATGTGCAGTCATGCATGTAAAGCTAGGCGGGGTTGTAGAATCTGAGGGATTACAACTCTCAGATTCTTTAAACCTGAAATTGCTCTTCGTAAATGATACCTATAAATACTTGGGTACGTCAGAGGGGCTAGGAATAAGTGTGGCTGACGTGAAGCAATCGTTGCAGGAGCGTTTCTTTGGTCATCTGAAAAAGGCGCTCACAAGCTCCTTATCAGATGGCAATAAGGTGCGCGCCTTCAACGGTTGGGTCATGTCAGGCCTGATGTACTCTTTGGCATACTCAGTGGACTCAGACAGAACTGGATGCCCTTGATAGGCGAGTTCGTACATTACTGACCGCAAATCGGATGCATCACCCGCGATCGTCGGTAATGAGGCTGTACATCCCGCGGAAGTCCGGGGGTCGAGGTTTTTTTAATGATAAGACCCTCCACAACCGTGAGGTGTGCAGTCTCAGGGAATATTTCCTAAAAACCGATATGGGTATGCACCGAGATGTGGTAGCAGTGGACAACTTAAGTGCCAATGACCGCAGGGAGGTATGGCAAGGCAAGGAGCTCCACGGGCGTTTTTATCGGGCCCTTCATGGACCCGATGTAGACTTTTTAGCGTCCGTATCCTGGCTGCGTTTTGGTGACCTCTTTGGGGAAACTGAAGGTTTTATCTGTGCAATTATGGACGAAGTTATGCTGACGAATGACTATCGGAAGTATAATATGAAGGACGGGACGGTGGACATATGTCGGGCATGCCACCGTCCGGGTGAGTCTATCAGACATATTATTTCTGGCTGTTCTCGTCTGGCTAACGGCGAGTACTTGCATAGGCATAACCAAGTGGCCAGGATTATCCACCAGCAACTTGCTTTGAAATACAAACTTGTGGATTCTGAGGTACCGTACTACAAGTATGTACCCGACCCAGTTCTCGTAATGACCATGTCACGTTGTACTGGGATCGATCTATCATCACCGACAAGACTATTGTAGCCAATAAGCCTGACATTGTGGTGATAGATCGATTAGCGCGCTGCACGATGATTGTTGATATCACCATTCCCCATGATGAGAAGGTTCGTGAAAGCTGAGGAAGAGAAACAAATCAAATATCTCGACTTAGCACACGAGGTTGTCGACGTGTGGAATGTGGATTCGGTTGTCATCGTACCGATTGTTGTTACGGCCAACGGCCTGATGGCCAAGAGCCTCGATCAACATCTAATGAAGCTCTCGTTAGGCGGCTGGATAAAGGGCCTGATTCAGAAGGCAGTTCTCCTCGATACGGCATGCATTATGAGGAGGTTCCTGTCTCTGGAGCTCTAACCACCGGTAGCTTGGACCCTGGTCCCGATGCCGGCGGACCCCTAATTTTGACGTGACAACGTCTTATAAATTGGTTTGCCGGGTGACACTTCAAGAAACTGCGTTACGCTCCGCTCACGTTATGCGCTCACAATGAGAGCGAGTGAGAGGCACGCGTCCCTTTCACTCGGGCATGGTTAGCCCGCCTAAGAGCGAGAGAGACAGACATAAAAAGTGAAAGGTAAATACGTATGTATGTGTAAAGGTAAAAATAAAATTTTGTTAATATGAAATTCAGTGCGAGATTCTTTGTATAAATTAATGTTTTAAATATAATTCTTTGTATAAATAAATGTTTTAATTTGTTACTATTATTTCATCCTTCTTCCTACTATACGAATGAATATTCACATTAAAATTATTTTACCACTCAAAGTCGTTGTCACGTAAAACTTTCGCCCGTATATCGACTTTACAGGCAACCAATTTTTTTATATTTTTAAATGTTTTAATATTTAAAAATGTAAATATATAAGAAAAAATTAATAAGTAATAATAATTAACTTTGTTTGCCTCTATAAGTGTATAAGTCTCATATAAGTGTCATTATGCCTTTAGTTATTATAATTGTCGAAAGTTAAATGATAATGTATTGTAATGTATCACATGGATACCCTTGAGCTGGCTGAGCAGGCTCTCCCAGTAGCCGACGTCGACGCCGTCGCGGCGGCCGCTGATTTTGTGCTCGATCTGCGACTGCAGCGCCTGCAGCTGCGCGCCCGACTTGCCCTTGAAGATCTGCAACCACACCACTCGTATCGGCACCGCCACGCCACCGCGTCACACACTCTATACCATCTTTATACATTGGGAAGACTTTTACCGATAAGTCGACGCTAAATAAACGGAGAAAAAATCCTTACTGAGTTAAATGGCAGTTTTTCTTAAAATACAGGTGCATAAAATAGTTAGGTAAGAAAAATGATATTGACAGAAATACAATGACATTGTAAATGATGATAGTGAGTAAGTAGTGGGAGCTGGGTGGCTGGCGCACCTGCGCGACGTCGGCGGCCACGGCCTGGTGCACGCCGTCGCGGCGCGCGGCGGGCGCGGCGGGCGCGTCGGGCGCGGCCAGGCGCCGCAGCTTGGCCAGCTCGTCCGCCACGATGGTCTGCACGTCCTGCCAGTACGGCTGGTTGCCCGCGCTCTCCAGCTCCTTGTACACCTGCGCAGAACCCACAGCGTCACTCAATTCATGTGGCGACAAACTTACTAGCGACACTCCGCTGTGACACGTTTGCAGAGAGAACGCCGGCGCCGATCGGCTTCAACCGCACCCCGTAAGGATAATATAAAACGAATATCAGGCACCAGTCTCACACAAACTAAATTTTATTAAAAGTGTTTGTAATAGTTTTAAGTAAGTCTTTTATTATCTTTACTTCTCTCATATTCGGTAAGTAGGTCCTTATTACCCCCAAATGGGGCTTGTAGGTAACCAATTAGCGCTCTAGGGTAATAATGTAGCTAGAAAAGCCCTAGGGCGGTAAGTAATTAAAGAAAAACCCTTCACTCTTTCAAAAAGTTCGCGTACATCTAACCATCATACTGGCAATAGACATCATGCATTCAGCCCAATGACAAAAGAGGTCGCATCGCTATTCAGTCTTGTCTTCGTATGAGTATAATAGTCATCAATTTTAAATATCGAACGACGAAGCTCAATTTCGTTCTTGAAAAAAAAAATTTAAAAAAAAGATGGAAAAAGGCGGGAATAGAAAACTTTTACTTTAAATATTGTTTGTTGGGATTTTTTTATAATTAATTATATATGCTAATTAGGAAAAAAACATGAGTTCTGCAAGTGATGAAGATATAAGCTGCACTCCCTGTACGAGTCATCGTACATGCCATTATTAGGTAATACAAAAATATTGTGAAACTGCAAGCAAGCATTTACGCTACTGTGACGAATCATTTGTTAGCAGGGCAATAATGAATCAGTGCAATAAACGCATTCCTATAACGCGGTCGATTTATCATTTTATCACAGCATTTCCCGCCGTTATTTAGCATCCCTTTAGCACAGCATCAGCATAGCATTTCTGTACGGGATAAACCCTACATTTGGTCCTTCGAGCATTTGACCCTGCGCGCGGTAAGGTCAAAAGCAGGACTATCGGTTACGATATTCGATTACATTCGATTTATTAGTTCGCGATTCCTGAGACTTTGCGCTTGGTTAACAGTGACATTTTAGATACAATTTTAAGTGATTTCATACCACAGCATTATGAGATGGAATTCCCGCAGATATCTGTTTTAAATAATATCATCAACACCAATATGTCAAAGGAGATCGATACTTGGAAACCGGAAAAGCACGATCAAATTTACGAGCAAGTAAAGACACAGATCGCAGATTTAAAGAAAGAAGCAGGGAAAGATCTTACTATACACGATATACATCACTACATCCTTCTGTACGTCGTATTAGCCGGACTCCTAATAGTGGGAGCCATACTGTTCGTGTGGTGGCGAAGGAGACGCCTGCAGCAGCAGACGACTGTAGCAGCATCAGGGTGCTCGCCCGCAGAGCGGGTAGGAGGCGTCGCAGCCGGGTGCGCAGCAAGCGCTGATCGGGGCCACGCTAGTGCAGTGATCAGTGAGTGTAGTGAGAGTGAGCCTAAAGGGCACGTTGTGAAAAATGTAGAGCAAGGGACCTCCCCAATAGTGTTACGGCCGGTTACATTTGAGGCTCCCATGTACAGTGTAGTGCAGTGAAAATGAAGTACTATCAGACTGAGACATTTTATATTAATTAGATTAGGGTTACATATTCATTATATTAATTTATTTGCATTTATATCTAGCCTAGTAGTATGTATACTATTTGTTTGTCTTAACGTAGCAAGCATGCATTATGTCATTAATAATTAGTACTTAATTTGAATTGTTAATAATTTTATGATTATCATACCTACTTAGTATAATCATCTCGCATCTCTTTTGTTTGAGAGGCCAAGATGTACGAGTCATCGTACATGCCATTATTAGGTAATACAAAAATATTGTGAAACTGCAAGCAAGCATTTACGCTACTGTGACGAATCATTTGTTAGCAGGGCAATAATGAATCAGTGCAATAAACGCATTCCTATAACGCGGTCGATTTATCATTTTATCACAGCATTTCCCGCCGTTATTTAGCATCCCTTTAGCACAGCATCAGCATAGCATTTCTGTACGGGATAAACCCTACACTCCCGATTCAATGAAAATGGAAGCTGAAGCAGCAATTAACAATATTTTGCCTGAAAGTTCAAAAGAGAGATATTTGAAAACTTACGACGAGTTCATGAAGTGTCGAAAAGAAAAACGAGTAAAGTCTTTATCTGAGACTGTATTCTTAACATACTTTAGTGAGCTATCAAAAAAGCTGCAGCCATCTAGTTTGTGGTGCATTTATTCAATGTTAAAAGCAACTATGAGTACTAAACACGACATCAATATCAAGAACTTTTCAAAATTATCATCTTTTCTAAAAAGACAATCAGCTGGGCACAAAAGCAAAAAGTCAAAGGTTTTTACAACGCAAGACGTGAAAACATTCATAAATGAAGCCCCTGATGACATATATTTAGCTGTTAAGGTACGTAAAATAACAAATCATATAATGGTAATACTTCATCATTTATCTTTTAAATTCTTACAATCCTATAAAACATACTTATTTTTATATTTCGCTTGTTTTAGGTGGTTCTTATCTTCGGTATAACTGGCGCATGCCGAGGTATTGAATTGACAAATATAACAATAGAGAACATAGAACAACAGGGTCAGTTGTTAGTGATTAAACTACCGAACACAAAAACTAAAATTGACCGAACATTTGTAGTTCCTCAAGAATTCTCTGAATTCGTACAAAAATACAGAAATCTTCGTCCTGAAAATGTAAACACCAACAGATTTTTTTTGAAGTACCACCAAGGCAAATGCTACAAACAAGTTATTGGAAAAAATACCATCAGAAGTATGCCGAAGCAAATCGCAAGTTATTTAAAGTTAGCAAACCCGGAATTGTACACAGGTCATTGCTTCCGGAGAACATCGGCTACACTTTTAGCCGATGCTGGGGCTAACTTAACCACTATAAAAAGGCACGGTGGGTGGAAATCCAGCAAGGTGGCTGAAGGTTACATTGAAGATTCCATACAAAATAAAAGTAAAATTACCAACCAAATAACGGAAATTATTCAGCTTTCAAAAAATGAAACATCTTGCTCAAGAGATGATCCGCAACCATCAACTTCTGCTGAAGAAAGCTTCATCCCGTCAGATTTTGTCCATGACCAACAAATATCACAATCTCAAACTATTAACATACCCAAAAAACACCTGTCCCTAAAATTTGAAAATTGTTCTCATTTCACTATAAATTTTAACTAATAAAATGTTTTATTCTTGTAAAGCCGGTTTTTTTCTACTTACCTCACAATCGAGATGTAAAGCAGAGTAGTTAGCTCGGGTGTAAGCATCAATTGCACCCTCGAACTATAGGCGATATATAAATATCTCGGGCTGATATTGATGCCTTACAGCCCTTGGCTACTAATCTACTATTTGTACCTGTTTGTGAGTAATGAATTTGAACATTAAAGCTCAATTCATAATTCATTAAATTAGGCAATTAAGTCGATCGGCGTGATCCGCACCTGGAAACCGACACAAAATACGCCGGCGCTGGATGAGTTAAGAGTAAGTTCTATGTCCAGAAAACGTGGCAAACGAAACATTTAATTTAAGCCTTGATATAGTGATTTTAATAATAAAAAAGTGGTGACAGACATAAAAGTTGTGATCTGTAAAGTAGTCATAACCATAAGTATTGATTGCATCATGTTGGTATGGTACAACTCCTATCGCACCTTGATGTCTTCGAGTAGGTCCTCAAGGTCCTGCGCCTGCAGCCCGTTGAGGTAGGTGTAGGGCTCATGCATCTCCAGTGCATCCACGCACTCCTCCGAGCTCACGTACCACGCCAGCAGGTCAATCGGCTTCGCTGCACAACAATCCAACAATTTACTGAGTACTGACCACTGAGTAGTGGTAACAAACACTACCACGTCAGAAAACGTGGATTACCAGCCATTCGTTTACACCTGAATTTACTACAATATGTATAGTTGCTTCCTACTTGAATAATGAATAAATAATGGATAATGGAATAATTTATTGCCTCAATAGATTACAAATAAAAAGAAAACATAAAAAGTAAGACAAGGTCAGAGGCAAAAGGGAATGGTTTTCAGCCGTTCCCCCTTTCCCTGAGATGAAGAGCGGGAAATATTGTACAGGAGGAGAACATTATTTTGAAAACTCTGAGGGGGTGTGTGTGTGTGTGTGTGTATGTGGTTAAGGAGGGTTGTTGATTAGCACCACCTTCCCGCAATCTTAGAGGTAACCAGCAAGATAGATATTGGACGTAGATATTTTGGCAAGATGTTTATGCTTACATAATTTCTAGTACGGACTTCTTGGCAGGAAACTGAAGCGTCATGTCTGTGGTTTTGTTTTATTTTCTAAAATTTGTGTTATTATGTCGAATATTAATGTGAAATAATGGTGGATTATTAACCGTTAAGTGTTCGTAAGTGCGCATGAGTGTTGGCAAATGAAACAAAACAATGCAACTTCACTTTTCAAATTCTCTCAAGAAGTCCGCCCGAGGAATTAGTTAAGCCCCACATCTTTACTGAGATACTCAAGGGGTTGGGGGGTATATTATTTCTTACTTCTCTATTATCATTCATCATCATCATACTGGAAGGATATGTTGTATATTTATGTATTGTAACAAAAATTACTTTGACACTGGCTAAATGTGCTAATCGCACGAAGCCATCAACCAAATACCAAACTAAAAAAAAATTCTAGTACACTAGGAAATAGTTTAGATGCCAAGAACACAAATGTTTTTAAATGAACAAAAGTGTGCTACAATCTTTCTATCTATCTATATATTTAGGTAGATGTTTTTACAGAAATCCATGTAATAAATGGAATTTAAAAAATGGGATTTATGTAGTTTTTAATATACCTTATATGTAACACAGACATACAATTTTTGGGGAAAATCAACCCTAATTTCAATTTCAAGATTCTTTCAAATAAATGTAAATACTTCTTAGGCTATTTATTTTATTAAAGCTGTTTTAGAATTTACCAAAAGCTGTGAATTTCCTTTTAATAAATAATTTTTTAATCAATATTTACTTCTAATACCAAGAAGACAAAAAAAACTCGTAATAGCAAGCATATGGTGCGCGCGTACCTCGTCCGTCGCGGATGCGTATCTGCGAGCGCAGCCGCGCCTGGTGCAGATGGAAGGCGTCCTCCTGGCGCGCCCAGCTGCTGAACTGCGCCGCCTCGCGCGCGCGCGCCCCCGCCGCCGCCTCCGCCTCGCGCGCCGCGCGCTCCGCCTCGCGCTCCAGCCGACGCTGCTTCACCTGATGATGGTAACACCATCCTACCACTTAGCAGATGCTACTCACTATACATACACTACCTACACTTAACATGCATAGACACATGAAAACTAATACTGCTTACAGCGCTGCATGGATACAAATTTCCATAGTCCTTTTACACAGTAATGTTTAGTGTAGGTGTATCAAATGTACTATACTTTTGTAGTCACAATTAACATGCTTTTAAAATTTTAAATATTAAGTACACACCCCTGCATTTCAGGCTACCACAAACTTTCAAATTTCCTCAATAGATTTTGAACTTTATTGAAGAAATTTGTAAGTTTTGGATAGGTTGATGTGCAGGTGATGTGCAGGCATTAGTAATAAATAATACTTGAAATAAAATTTCAGTGCTGCAAGTGAATAATTGTTCCTTGGATTTGTTAATATATGACCAAGTTGGTTTATCTTGAATATTTTTACTTGATTAGTTTCACTTACTTTCTCTAACTCAATTTTGTTCTCTAACTGCTTCTGCCTATTCAACGCCTCCAGCTCATCTCTGGAAACTGTCTTGACCCCCTCCTTAGCGAGTTTCTTGGTCCAAACGAAGGTGTTGGTCAGGGCCGAGTCCCCGAATGGATTGTCTTGGTTGGTGTAGCATTGATATTCATTGTCCCAGCCCATTCTTTCACGCCTTTTACGTTCTTTTTCTTGCTTCTCTTGGAGGCGGCGAGCCCTAAACATTATAATCATGAAATTTTAGAATATGAAAAACTTGATAAATTTATTTATATCTCTAATGAAAGTGTCCATGTTTAAATGAAAAATAATCTATTTATTTTATATTTCACAATGTTGTGACATGCATTTATAATGCTTAAAACGTCAATGAACTTTGTGATGTAAATTTTGGACTTAAACAATATTGCATAACCTCTATTGTACCAGAAACAATATGCTAGTGGACCTACAAATAAGTCACTAGGAGGAGAGAAATCAATCAATTCAGCTTTTCAACAAACTAAAATACCTTTTCTCCTCTGGAGTCTCATTGGCTTTCATCATATCTTTCCGCTTTTTCTTCTCTTCCTGCAGCCGCAGCCGCTCAGCTTCCAGTCTCTGTAGTAGCTTCAACTCCTCTTCACCGGACTCACTACTGCTGGAGCTACTACTAGACGAAGATTGTCTTTTCTTCTTTTTCTTACTCTTTTTATGCTTGTCTTTTTTATCTTTTTTCTTTAAATCCCTGCTTGTGGATCTTTGTTTTGATGTACCTGGTGAAAGCGACCTGGAACTACGATCTTTGCTTCTGGCCTTGTGATCGCGTCGATGTTCAACTGATTTACTTTTAGAATGATCCCGGTATCGGGCCACTGCGTGTCTTGAGGACCTATAATGTAATTATTTATTAATTCTGGTAAATTTAACCAATCACATAAACCAACATTATGCTAGCAATTAAGCGAGCGACTTACATTTTTGTGTAATATTATGCCTTGATTGTTTGCAAAAATATGCAGTTATTTAATGTTTGAAAAAGTAATTTGTAACAATATTTACAAGGATAACATGAAACATAGTATTAACATTAAGAAAAACCCGTGGAAATTATTTATAATTACTTTTGTGAAAGTTACAAGTTCCATACAATACAACTAACAGTCCGACTAATGTTGCCAGTGGCCGATAGTCAAAAGTAACACAAGAGGGTTCAAAAAATAACATTTTCACGAGAAAAGTAACACTAACTAATATTTTTATACTTTTTGTAGAAAAATACACTTCTAATGTTATACGATACGCCCTATGGCACTTGATTACACAAAAACTTTCTATTCCATTCTTGAAGCTTCGAAAGAAAGAAAAACAATGGATCTGTAGCGGCATACAATGTTGTAATATGTCGGATCAGCAATCTGCACCCCGGCCGGCGTAGCATAGCGGTGGGGCCCGGCAGTCGTCTACAGAGCACCGTCGCTAGGTCATTTTAATAAGTTATTGTTTAAATATTTTATAGTCATTTTATATATTGTGTTATATCTATGTGCAAACGAGAATTACATAAGTGAATGAACTGAACGTCTTTCTTATTATTTCCTTCTGATGAACTATAGGGCAACCCACTAAAGATCCAATGTTGTTTAATTCAATAATTCATTAAGTACTAGACCTATTATTTTTATTATTATTTATTGTCACTTATGAACCGGTTACAATAACGAAAGTGATTTCTTTGACCTCTATGCTAGGTATTATACTACCACCGGTATGACCGAATTCAGTGCCCTCCTTAAAAAAACAGTAGTATTAACATTATTGATCGAAGTAATAAAAGTAATAAATTATCGACCATTGTTTTTATTGTTGGTTAGCTACCTTAGCTACTTCGTAAGAAAGAGAAGAAAATGGACAAAAAGTAAATAAACAAAAGAAGATGAAACTATGTTGCGTTCTGTTTCACGATTATCTTTGTATGCTGGAAAATATTTAAATAAATGGTATTTATAACTTTATCAAGTTCTCAAAGTAACGCAAAAGTAATATTTTGAGTCGTGTAACATGGAAGTAACATGAGATGATCAAAAGTAACGTAAAATGTTACAAAAGTAACATTCTGGCAACGCTGAGTCTTACATTGACTATGGTCTCTATTATCTTTTTTTTTTTTTTTTAGTTGATGGCTTTGTGCGATTAGCACATTTAGCCAGTGTCAAAGTAATTTTTCTTACAAGTAATACATAAATATACAATATGATGATGGTGAATGAAATGAAGTGAGAAATGATATACCCCCAACCCCTCGAGTATCTCAGTAAAGATGTGGGGCTTTACTAAGTCCTCACGCAGACTTCTTGAGAGAATTTGAAAAGTGACGTTGCACTGTTTTGTTTCATTTGCCAACACTCATGCACACTCACGAACAATTAACGGTTAATATCCACCATTATTTCACATTAATATTCGATATAACACAAATTTTAGAAAATAAAACAAAACCGCAGACATGACTCTTCACTTTCCCGCCAAGAAGTCCTCTATTATCTTAGCTATGATTAATGATACTATTTTTCTTTTCCCATTTAACTTAAGCGAAGCGTAGGAATCTAGCACATAGTGACATTTTGTCGTTATTTATAATAATACTTGTGGTTCTCCTTCTCAAACGTTTTGAGGTTATCAGCAATTTTTATGACTTATTAATGGTCAAAAATAATTAAAACTTATAAGTTCGATATTGCATACAATCTTGCCATTGCAATGTATTCAACATATAATTAATTATTTATCTTAATTAGATAAATTAATTATCTTAATTATTGGCTTCGCGATAAGCATTCAGCCAATTTCAAGTGTTTTTATTATAGTAGTAAGGGTACATACATACAATTTGTACGGTAGATAGAAATTAAAATGAAGTCTCACCACAACACGTATTATTTTATTACGGAAAGAACTCGGGTGAAACCATAGAGGGTGAAACTCAACTAGGATAGGTAGGTAGGTAATCTACCTGTTCTACTTGTCACTGTCACTGTCAAAAACTTAGATTTCTTTCAAGTCAGTCACAAGCAGCGACCCACATAGAACTTTTCAGCGACCGCAGCGACTAAGTTTTGTAAATATTGCAAATAAATCTTTTTATTTGGCAGTGCTCTAGGTGTTTAGTATTATTGACCACAAAGTTTTAGTCTTGTAACAACAGATCTTTAAGCCTCAAACACGAAATTTGGTCAGTTTTCTTCTAATCAAGCCACCAACCGTATTGTTAGATACTTTCAAAAATGTCCTTCTTAAGAGGTTCTGAAAACTACGTGTGGTGTACAACAAGTGTGCTTGGGAAAGGTGCTACTGGTGCTGTATTTCAGGGAGTGAACAAAAACAATGGAGAACCAGTGGCAGTGAAAACCTTCAACCAGCTCAGCCACATGAGGCCTCATGATGTCCAGATGCGAGAGTTTGAAGTGCTAAAGAAAGTGAAACATGAAAATATTGTAAAATTACTGGCCATCGAGGAGGAGCAGGAGGGGCGAGGGAAGGTGATTGTGATGGAACTGTGCACCGGTGGAAGCTTGTTCAATATTCTCGACGACCCAGAGAACACTTACGGCCTAGAGGAGCAGGAGTTTCTTCTAGTTCTAGAACATCTGACAGCTGGTATGAAACATTTAAGAGACAATAATCTAGTGCACAGGGATTTGAAGCCAGGGAACATTATGAAATATATAAATGAGGATGGCACAACCACTTATAAGTTGACAGATTTTGGGGCGGCAAGAGAATTGCAGGAAGAGGAACAGTTTGTATCTCTGTATGGCACTGAAGAGTACCTTCACCCAGACATGTATGAGAGGGCAGTGTTAAGGAAACCAGTGGGTAAGAGTTTTGGTGCTACAGTAGACTTGTGGTCTATAGGAGTCACACTGTACCATGTGGCTACAGGACAGCTGCCATTCCGACCGTATGGTGGCAGGAGAAATAAGGAAACTATGTTTTACATCACTACTAAAAAAGCATCAGGAGTTATATCTGTAAGTTGTTTAAAATATTTTATTTTAGTGCATTATAAGAATAATCAGTCCTATCAGAAATCAAATATTATACATAACATTTATAAAAGTTTGTATTGTATTGTTATTTACAAAGATCTTCCATAGAATCCAATATTACTTAACTTTGGTAAAAAAAAAATAATTATCATACAACATTCATTTTACCATTTCTTCATTTGAGACCAAAAGCCAATTAGATCCCTGTTCTTTAAGGGATATTAAAAAAAATACAATTACACAATTATATTTTAAAAATAACTTTGATTGAAGTGTCTGTCTTCTACGATATAAATAAAAATATTATGTGTACATTTAATTATCTAACCAGTTTGTTTAGGGTACCCAAACAACAGAAAATGGTCCTATAGAGTGGACAAGAGAGCTGCCTGCACACTGCCAGCTGAGCGTGGGGCTTCGCAAGCTAGTAACACCGCTGCTGGCCGGCCTGCTGGAGGTAGACCCGCACCGGATATGGACCTTTGATCGGTTCTTCTCTGAGGTGCAAATGGCAACTTCCACCACCCCCGTTCACATCTTCCATGTCAATAAAGCTGCCAGCATAAAGGTATGTTAGAGATTTTTTTTAAAATACATTAAAAATATTTAATATGTTTTAGGTTATCACAGAATATTCTTTTGTTACTTTTGGGTTTCATTTAAATAAGTCAAAATACAGAATGCGGTAAAGAAATTAGGTCTTATGCCAAACCTGAGGTAGAACAATAGGGACATGACAAAAATATAAATAACTTTTTTGTATTGTTATAATTATTGAGAATGTTATATTTTTAAGACAACATCCCTGTAAAAAGTTCGACACTAGTCAGCGATATCGGTTTTCCATCAATGTCTCTACAGTATAGGGCAGTAATAGGGCATTTTCCAATATTTTTGACGCTGTAAGGGAGAAAAGAGCTGGACACTTGCTGAGTTTCTTGCCGGTTCTTCTCAGTACAAGATCTCCCGCCCAGAGTAGACTTACGAACCGATGGCATAGTGACATTCATAAGAGCTACTTGTAGCCTAAACTGAATAAATGATTTTTGAATTTGAATTTGAATTTGAGTAGTCATTAGAGCTGTCGCCCGAATTGCAAAAGGTCCGTGTCCCAACTTAGCAAAGTCGACTTTAATCAAGTGCCACCACCTAGATGTCTTCAATACATACAGATATCAGATATTGCAGTTGCAATTTTATTGAAGAATTCAGTTCAAAGTATACAATTTTATACATTTAACTGAATTTTTCAATTTTCGTATTGTATAGTTTG
The DNA here is from genome assembly GCA_949315975.1 of Eudonia truncicolella. Lineage (NCBI taxonomy): Eukaryota > Metazoa > Arthropoda > Insecta > Lepidoptera > Crambidae > Eudonia > Eudonia truncicolella. The sequence goes on from OX438841.1 coordinate 386,976, forward strand.
TTTGATTTTCGAAAAAAGAGGAAGTACGATTAAGTATGCTTGTTTAGATTTCGATATAATCCGAGCGAGGGCGATTATCCGCCGTCACGGCACTTGCGTAGCCTTGCCACAGTGCATACCCAGTCAGTAACAAACTTTGGTAGCTTGGATGTATAACTATTTGTTTTACCGCTTATACCATGGCGAGTGCTCTGAAGAGCTCTTTTACCTCATCAGTACATGTGCTGCTCTGCGATGATGCGTTGTTTTCACGCTGCACCAGTTGTCTTCGTGTCTAGACTTCATTTCCACTTAACATCAGATGGAATGGAGTCATTTGCCGTACTAATTATAAAATAAACACTATAGAATTAAATCCATCCATCCATCCAAACAAAAAGTTGCATTTGCATTATTGGATTTAACTCATTCAACTAAACTTTTTGTTTGGATCATCATCATCATCATCAGCCTATACTAGTCCACTGCTGGACATAGGCCTCTCCTTGTGCACGCCACCGAGCACGATCCGGGTCTACTCTCACCCAGCTCTTGCCAGCCACCTTGCGAAGATCGTCGCTCCACCTAGTCTGAGGGTGTCCTACGCTACGTTTGCCGATACGCGTTCTCCACTCGAGAACTTGTTTACCCCAACGGTTGTCGGTTCTGCGGCTAATGTGACCGGCCTACTGCCACTTAAGCTTGCTGATCCGATGGGCTATGTCGATTACTTTTGTTCTCTGTCGGAACTCCGAGCATAACCCTTTCCATACCTTACCTTACCTACTTAAAATTTGTGAGCCAGCCCTACCGTGAGTGTCCACGTTTCGGCTCCGTATATCATTACCGGTAGGACGCACTGATTAAAGACTTTCGTCTTTAGACTTTGTGGAATAGGCGACGTAAAGACCCGACGAAATTTCCGATATGCTGCCCAGCCTAGCTGTATCCTTCTGTTAGCCTCTTTCTCGAAGTTGTATCTACCTAATTGCAAAATCTGCCCGAGGTAGACATATTCCTTAACAACTTTGAGAGCACCGGCACCGCCTTGTACTGCAATCGGTCCCGGAATGGCATGTCCGTTGAACATAACCTTGGTCTTGTCCAAGTTCATCCGGAGACCGATGCGTTGAGAAGAATCAGTTAGGCCGTTCAGCATGTACCGTAAATCCTGCAACGTTTCGGCCATGATGTTTGGATACAATCTGTATTTAGACAGCGAGAATGTGCGCGATATTGAATTACATGGATTTGAACTTAATTTGGAACATACTCGTAGGTACTAATCTTTAATAGCATATCATATAAAACAGCAGATTTTTATTGCTTTGCACTATGACGACAGACATTATTATTTTTATTGACCAAATACTATACTGAATGGTATTGACTGGCCTTGTCGCGCGCGGCGTAACCCACATTCGGGGTAACAATACAGCGCCCAGCATTGTCTTACGCGCGCCGATTAATTCCATTCGATATTGAAGGCACGCGACTTTAGTCGAAGCCAGTTCCGCATCGACTTTAGTTCACCCACCAAACGAGTAGCGTGAGGGCAGGGGCTGACAGCTGTGTTTATTTTCTTCAGTTTATTGGTGTAATTGGCAAAAGAAAGAGAGATACACTCCTACTATACATAGTGCCTTACAAATAAACAGAGAATAAGATCCAAATAGTTATTCCGTGTTTTGTCTCTGTCTCCAATTTGAAATTACGTTTACATGATAGGAACAAAACACGGAATTACTATTCAGAGCTTATTCTTTGTTTATTTGTAAGCCACTTATACTCGTACCCTGAATGAATCTTTGTCCTCAAATTTTAATTTCCTCTCGGTTCTCTAGTTGTACTTAACACTAATAGGCTAACTGTAGCTGTCTTAACGTTTTTGTACCAATCAGTCAAGCATTACAACCTTGGAACCTTGCACCTTAAGGGCAAGCGTCCACCAACAAACAAACAATGAAACATGCTTTACATACAATAGTTAATGCTTTTGCAAGACTTTCAAAATATAATTACTTATATTTATGGTTTGTTGACCACAACATGGTTATGTGATCACCATTACACGGAGTGCGGGCCGCCGCGCGCCATGCCGTCACCTTAATGTGGGTTAATAATGGCAACTTTCACATCTCTTGTAATTATTGTTAATGTTCGTTTTCCTCCAAAATACTATAACAATTTTACCTACATTTACGGTTTTTTTTTCTGTTCTGTTAGTTCATGGAAGAATGTACCTATATAGCAAATTCTTCTTTTATGTACCTGCTATTAGTCTTCGCCCTCGTGGCATTGGGTCTATCATGAAATCTTGAAATATTATTTTCTAGGATATAAGCAGCACATATTAGTCTGCAAATGTTTGGCTTAGTTATATTATTGAAATATTTGTTTGAATTGATTTGTAGTTTTAAAAATTTCCTTCAATACAAAAATAAAAATGTATACTGCTTTTTAATATTAGTTTAGATTGAATATGGACTCTATGCATCGAGCAGATGAGCTATTTTTCTTTGTGCCCGGAGTCTTTAACAACTCTGGACATCAACATCAGCTCATTTTTATGTCCCCACTGCTTGGGCACGAGCCTTCCCTATGGATGGAAAGGGAGAACGGGCCATAAACCACCTCCGGGGTCAGTGCGTATTGGTGGTTGTTTACGACTTCTAATGCTATTCTTATCTATCTGTTATTCTTCTTCTAATGCAGCCGGGAACCCGGGACCACTAACCACTACGCCATCGAGCTCCTCTGGACATGTTAAGATGTAACTGGTGTGCAAGTAGTGATGCTTTACAGGTGTTCCTAAAGCCCGAGGAGAGGTTCGAGCACCTGCAGACGTACATCCTGGAGCAAACCAGCGTAGTGGCCGAGTCGCAGATCCTTCTCTACAAGGACCGGCTGCTCCTCAGCGAGATCGACGAGAACACGCCAGGTGACCACCTCATTCACACACACATACAAACTTTTTTCTACACCATAAAAATAATTTTGGCAGAAATTTAAGATAGTTGACGTTCCAGCGGCTTTTAATCAAACTACAGCTCAACATTTAAGATAGTTTACGTTCCAACGGCTTTTAAACAAACTACAGTTTCAAATTGAAGATAGTTAACGTTCCAACGGCTTTTAAATAAACTACAGTTCAAAATTTAAGATAGTTGACGTTCCAACGGCTTTTAAACAAACTACAGTTCAACATTTAAAATAGTTGACGTTCCAACGGCTTTTAAACAAACTACAGTTCCGAATTTTAGATAGTTGACATTCCAACGGCTTTTAAACAAACTACAGTTCAAAATTTAAGATAGTTGACGTTCCAACGGCTTTTAAAAAACCTATAGTTCACAATTTAAACTAGAATCAAATAGATGACATATTAATTTGTAACTTTTACAACGAAATTTTGCATGATTAGGTTGGCTTCGCCGGGCGAGCCGCACGTACCGCCCTCTCACAGAATATCGGCTTGAAACAATGGTACTCGTTGCTGTTGTGTTTCGTCCGATGAGTGAAAGTACCGGAGGCCCATCTCTCACCCCTCCCCCCTCCAAATCCTACTCCATTCTCAAGATCCAACTCCTTCCTCAAGGCTGGCAACGCATCTGCGATTACTTTGGTTTTGCTGGTGTCCATGGGCGGCGGTGATTACTCCATCAGGTGACCCGCCTGCTCGTTTGCTTTCTTTTAATATAGAAAAAAATAAAAAAAATATATAAAAAAATCAATTTTTTTGCATGTCCTTTGTCACCTATATCGCGTTTCAATCGCTCTAAGATCTTTGCCACATATTTAATCGCCGATGCCAGTTAACGTCCTGGTTGGACGATGCCTTTCTTTATCAGTAAAAAAGCTAGTAACGTTATAATGATATGCCTTTGCCTACTATACTACGATCAGTAGTAAAATATAAAGAGTGTTGCAGGCAAGAGCTACCCGGAGACGAGGGCGGAGAAGCCGCTGATGCTGTTCAACAAGAACAACCACAACGTGAGCCTGCCGCCGGAGCCCGAGGCGCCCAAGTTCCCAGTGTTCCCCAACATCGTGTCCGTCGAGAACGACGCCACGCAGGCCAAGGTGAGCGAACACCCGCTCCACACATTAAAGAATACATTGCATTTTGTTCGTGTTCCTGTATTGTTATAATTAACTAATCATATCTGAGTCATCACTATGACTGGCTGGATGGATAGAATCACAATTCAGTGAAATGTGGTTGTGATGAAACACTTAATTTGTGTTTTGTGGGAAGTCTGGTTTTTCATATTGTTTAAGTTTCATGTAAAACAAAACCTTTTCCCTATACAAAAATATATCTTCTACATAAAGTAGTTCAGTTTAATAATCGCAGATGGCGCGCTGCGCAATATGAACCGGAATCGTGCTATCAAAATAAAAGTAAATGTAAAACTTTCTCCACACTTTCGATCACTCTAGTCACTAGAGTCTAGTGAAACATAATACTCGTGCATCTACAACGTAAACATCGGTCCGAGTGAATCCTCACCCAGAGCTATTGTTATATACACGTTAAAAAAAAATTAATGTATGAATAAACATTTATTGGTAACACGACACATACACAAAGTCACATTAAAAACTTATTCACTTTTCTGTTTATAAAGCAATTAATTTTAATATGTAGGTCATTACCATCATCATGAGCTAATTTATGTCCCCACTGCTGGGGCACGAACTTTCTTTATGGATGGATAGGGAGAACGGGCCATAAACCACCAGTGCGATTTGGTGTTTGTTAACGACTGCTTAACCTTAACGACCCTTAACGTGCCTTTCGAAGCGAAGAGGAGCTCGTGATGATACATTTTTGTCACTCATCCGATGATCGGCCTTTGCGCAAGTTGCTTAACCTCAGCAATCGTAGACCGAGCGCGTTCCCACTGTTATACATTTGTCTACGAGTGTTTTGTTATGGATCCGTTTAAATTTATTGTTACTCAAAGAGGTAAACGCATTTTAATATGAGGACAATACCGATACAATAAACATTGTGATAATCAAGACGGAAGTTTTGAATGGCGATGTGTAAAAAAAAGTACTTGCAATGCGTTAATAACGATAGACGAATCCAGCATACATGTGAATCAACAGAGATTGTTAATATTCATTTAAAAATAATTAGAAAAAGCAGTATGCAGTGATTTTCGACCAATACGTATTGTTTATGAAGAAACGATTGACAACCTGAGACAGAAACGAAAATATATATTTAATTAAATTCCCGTTCGTCCCACTCAATAAAATGGAAAACAGTTTTGAGATGGTATAGTAAGTAATTACACATCAAGAAATTCTGATCCATGTTCAATTCACATTTTTTGGGTTATTCCGAATTTGCAAAGGATTAGAAGGTAGGTAGGCACATAATACCACAAATAAATTTTAAATGTTTTAATGATGGGCTAGTGCAAATCATTTTAATATATTTATTTAGAAAAAAACAAAAAGTATCAATGCAGTACCTCAAAAACCAATTGTTGTATTAGTGGGACCAACGGGAATCGTATAAAATATCTTTCCCGTTTATCCCATCAATATTGATGTTGGGACGAACGGGAATAAATAGAATTTCCGTTCGTCCCCTACTGCACGAACGGGAATAACCCCGAGCTGCGGGTGGGACGGGTTGAGGGTGGGACGGGTTGTGATTTGGACGAGTTGCGAATGGGACGACCTGCATCCGACCCGCCGCCGACGTCAGCGTACGAGGAAATGGAGCCTTAGTAACGATCGTCGGTGCGCCGGTAGACGGCGTGCAGCGTGGGGCACGCGATCAAGCGGCGCGTGGAGGCGCTGTGCGCGGCGTCGCTGCTGTGCGGCGAGTGCGTGCGGCGCTGGGGCGCGCTGGTGGGCAGCCGGCTGGCGCTGGCGGCGGGGCGCGCGCGCGCCGGCCAGCTGCACGCCGAGCGCCTGCACGCCGCGGCGCGCGCGCTCGACCTGGCCGCGCGCGCGCCGCGCTGGGCCGCGCCCGCCGCGCTGCTCGCCGACGAGGTACGCACAACTAACGGGGACCCGCCACTGTGTTTGCATACAATCATTATTTCAAAAAGCCTATTTCTTACTTCAAGGTTTTATCTCATTTCATACCATACTATTTTTAGATGTAAAAAGGTAATCTACGTATTAAAATGAGAGTACCTATATAGTTCGTCTTTTGCCCCCTTCAAGTTTTATATTTGTGACAAACGGTAGCCTATCTAGACACCCGGCCGATAGCGCGTCAAGCCAAGTTTAATATCCTTTTTCAAGATTCAATTTATTTATATACAGATTGACTTTTTTGTCACCGTCCAAATCTTCTGAGATATTCTTCTAAGTTATTCGTTTGTAACACGGGAGTCCCGTGTTACAAACTTTTACTATTGGATCGACTCGAAAATAAAATACAGCTGTTCCATACAAAGCATCAATATTCATTCGATCAAAAGTCGGTCCAACAATAAAAGTTTTTCGTTTGTAACACGGAACTTATCTTGGGGTGATAAAAAGTCAACGCACCTGTCTTGGTCTTTTCTGCTATCAGGTCTGGGTTAAAAATAAGGCGACTTTTATGAAGAAACTGTTGCTTTATGTAGATTCAATATTAGTACAATAATAGAATAAATTTAACAATATGGAAAAAATTAGGAGTTGAGAGTAGTGAAGAAGTGTTCGTCGTTTGCGCCCGCGGCGCCTTATATATCCAAAATCAGTGCCCTCTGGTGTCGGTTTGATGTACTACGCAGGTCATGTTATTAAACGTGTGCTGCGTCATCGGTGGTCCTCGAGCCACCTCTCTGCGTTCGCGGCGCTCCTCGCGTGCAGACAGGTTTTGAGTTCGCTTACCGGCAGGCGACGTCGCTGCACTCGGCGGCGGCGGCGCTGGTGGCGCGGCACGCGGGCGGCGGCGCGCTGCGGCTGGAGTGGGAGGCGGCGGTGGGGGAGGCGGGGGGCGCGGGGGGCGCGGGGGGCACGGCGTGCCCGGCGGGGGCGCGGCTGGGGGCGCGCGCGCGCTCGCTGGTGGCGCGCCTGCGGGACTCGTGGCAGCACCTGGTGCGCGACCGGGCCACGCGCGCGCTCACCTACAACGACGAGCAGTTCCACGTGCTGGAGCGCATCACCGTGGCCGAGACCGGCCGCCGCCTGCGCGCCCTGCTGCAGCGCGCGGCGCCGCTCGCCCGCGCGCGCGCCGACGCCATCGCCGACTGGTACAAGGTGGCCGCCACCGTCTACCTGCAGACGCAGATCCTGGACAAGGACGCCGCCAGCGCCGAGCTCAAGCTGATGGCGCTGGCCGCCCGTCTACAGGACGCCGAGCTCGCCGCGCGCGCCTCGCAGGGGAAACCGCAGGTCGGTCTCGTCTATCGCTTTACTATGCACTGTTTGTGTAAGCGGTTACTATGAACTTTCTACGATAAATATTTTCGATAACTTCATCATAGTTCCGTCTTTACCCAAGTACTTATTTTTTCCGTTCACTTAGAAGGCTGAGAACGAAAAATCGGAACCGCCATCAGACGAGCGCGGGCCCAACAAGTCGGCGAGGGCGGGCGCGGGGGCGGGCGCGGGGGCGGGGGCGGGTGCGGCGTGCGTGGGGGCGGGCGTGCGCGCGATGCTGTGCGCGCAGACGGAGGCCGCGGAGCGCGCGCGCGTCAACTCCGCGCTCGTGTCCCGCCTGCGCGCGCTCACCGACGACCTGCGGCCCTAGCACGCGCCGCCCACGCCCACGCCCACGCCCACGCCAGCGACCTCACCCGCGGCAGCGGAACCTCGCCCCGGCTGCGCGCTCGCCTGACACGCCCGCGGGCGAGGTCCGTCCAGTGAGTGTAGTGCAGTGTTCAGAGAATAAGTTTGAATCGTGAAATTCAGTCGTGAGCCCGCATCGTGATGCGGCGTTGTGCCTTTATATTTATGCACGTGTTGTGGTCTTGTTTTCTGGTTTGATCATCCTGTCACTATTAATTGAATTTAAACATGCTAAAAGATTTCAGCTAAAGTCTGGTCATGAAAATATATAAACCTACATATGTATGGAAAATACAGATCAAAAGGACAAAAGAAGTCGTAGGTATATCATTATTTTTTATCCATTTCTACTTGAAGTAAAACCTTACACGAACGGCTGACTTTAGCGAAGCTCACAAGATATATGAACGCACATACGCGTTCATAGCATATAGTAAAAATTCTAAAACGCATTTATGCGTTGGTGGCACTAAATGCATTAACAACTCTGCACGGTTGCAACCTACGTAGGGCGAGGCCAGTCGTAGAAGTAAGATTTTCCTACAACGATGAGAGCGTGTGCGTCAGAAATTGTTGGCCGACGAAACTAAGAGATTGACCTTTGTTCCTGACATTCCAAAATATAATATGACGAAAAAGTCATTTCTAATTATAAATTATATCAGTGACTTGCATTAAAAAAATATTTCCTATGATAAATGTGAGGTGCTCTCTACCGAATGTAAATAATAGATAAGTTATCCAGTTGAGGCAATAGTATTGTAAATAAATGTGATCGTTATACATTAAATGTTTTACATATCTACATATAATCTTTTATTTACGACTAGAAAGTCAGGCAACGTGAGACTCCCATCCTTTATTAAATCATAAGTTTTTAAATAGAAAATAAACAAAATTTGGAATGTATAAATAATATTTTACTTAACTCATAAAGTAAGTAAGCTTAAAGTACAACAACTCAGCATAGTTATGCTCAATCTTTTTTTACTCTTAAAATAATAATAATTTATGAGTTTATGTAACTTTTAAATTCCTTTGTGAATACATATTTTTAATCATATTAACTGAATAGAAACATTGCTACAATAGTTTAAGATACTTATTAAATAATTATAAATACTTTTATTATTAAATATTTTATAGAATATTTTGGGCTCAATTTACATTGTTTGTACACAAACATTTGTTCTTATTTTAGGGTGCACTAGTCCTGTCGGCCCAAGTTGCCGGGACTTTGCCTTTATCTAATTTAACAATTAACATTAAAACAATAGAAAAAACAATTGTTATGTATTTCATGGGACAGGGTTAATATTCGTTTGTTTTCTGAAGTATTCAAAACAGTAGGTATAATTCCTTTTTTCCAAAAATTTTTTAATACATTAATCATGGAACATACCTACATGTTTTAGGATGAACTCTCACAGAACTACTTTGTGTGACTTACAAATTAGTATATTTGAACTTACCACTGTCTTTGGCTATTAACGTTTGTATTGCAAAACATAGAAAATATAAATTACAGCGGGCCTTTGCATGATTGTAGCAGCAGTCACTATACAGCGCAACCGGCGCTTCTGGATAAATATCTTTTTGATGCAGTAGGACATGGTAAGACATCATGTCGGGTCAAATAAAAAAAATATACTGTAAATATGTAAATTAACATTAACACTATTTCACTATTAGTATACACAATGTATAACATAGAATGCAGTAAAGTTCATATTTGAATTTAAACTTAGATTAATTTAAAGGGGCCACATATTATATATATATATCGTAAAAATATTGCTCATCTTTCTAGATTGTTTCTACAACTCTAGACATTCGCTAGTCTGTGTCAATAGTCGCCAGCGTTACGTGTAAGTGCAATTGTATATTCTGTGTCAATAGTAGGGCTTTGCATAACGTTAGAAATTAGATAACATTATTTATATGATACGAAGATAACGTTAATAGCAAAGGGTGACGTTAAGCTCGGTATTATTTTTATCGGTAAATTAACTATCCGCTCTACGCAGACTGGCTAAGTCAAGAAAAGTAACAATACTTTTCTGCATAACGTTACCTCCATTACCGTTATCGATTTAACTTAATAGAAATGACGGTACATAACGATATATTTGAGAACGTTATCAAGCATAGTAGCCCGATTTTCGTAATATAAACTGTAACGATATCTGAGAAACTAAGTGGTTGAAATCATTTTCATATTCACATCCGATTTTAAAGTCGTTCTAACGAACTTCCATCCGTATACGGTAGATCTGAATACGGTTAGAACGACTTTAAAATGAGAATACGAAAATGGTTCGAACGACTGAGAGCCCTCGCCCGCGTCCGATAATCGGTGACCGATTTTTTAGTCGGTGAAAATGTAACGTATGAAATTCTATGTTGCAACGCACACGTCCTACAAAAAGTCGGTCACACAATCGGTACTAAAACCTCGGCGATAAAATCGATCCTAGAAAAAGTTGATCGTGGGCGGGGGAGCCGTAAGTCGCTACGATATCGTTCCAGGAGTCGGCTAGGAGTACCCCTTGTCCAGCAGCCGGGCCTGGCGCGGGCCCAGCGTCTTGTACTGGCGGTGCGCCGCCTGCACGCGCCGGAACTCCTCCAGCATGCCCGCGAAGTCCAGCGGCGGCAGCTCGCCCGCCCCCGGCCTGCGGGGAGGACGCCAGCTCAAGTCTTTTCGCTTGCATATACACAGTCAGGTCATAAGTATTGTCACACAGTAAAAACTTTTCTTTTAGAATGCTGGCCACAAAAAAGTTTATTGAATTCGAATTTCGAATAGTTCATGAAAATAAAAATGTATACTTTTTAGAATTTTACTCATTTTTAAATATGGAGTGGACGCTTAAAGAATACCGTGTTGCAGTTATTGCGTTGCATCGTTGCGGTTACGCGCCAATTCAAATTTTTGACATACTGAAAAATTTGAATTTAACCAAAAGATTCGTTTATCGTACCATCACACGATACAATGAAGCCTCTAGTGTAGATGAAAAGTCAAGAAGTGGTCGCCCTCGGTCTGTTAGGACTCCAGCAGTGATAAAAGCTGTGAAGGCGCGAATTCAAAGAAATCCCAAACGTAAGCAGAAACTATTGGCCCTTCAGATGGGGTTAAGCAGAACCACGGTGAAAAGGGTGTTAAATGAAGACTTAGGGCTTCGGGCATATCGAAGAAAAACAGGACATCGTTTGAATGCTGGTCTAATGGACCTGAGACTGAAGAGATGCCGCGCTTTGTTGAAGCGGTACGCGGGAAAAAAATATCGGGAAATTCTTTTTTCGGATGAAAAAATTTTTACCGTAGAAGAGAGCTACAACAAACAAAATGATAAGGTGTATGCACACAGTAGTGAAGAAGCGAGCAACCGTATTCCGCGTGTCCAACGAGGTCATTTTCCATCCTCGCTCATGGTATGGTTGGGAGTTTCTTATTGGGGCTTAACAGAGGTACATTTTTGTGAGAAAGGTGTAAAAACGAATGCAGTTGTGTATCAAAATACAGTCCTGACGAACCTTGTGGAACCTGTTTCTCATACCATGTTCAATAACAGTCACTTGGTATTCCAACAAGATTCGGCGCCAGCTCATAGAGCGAAGAGTACACAAGATTGGCTGGCGGCGCGTGAAATCGACTTCATCCGGCACGAAGACTAGCCCTCCTCCAGTCCAGATTTGAGTCCGTTAGATTACAAGATATGGCAACACTTGGAGGAAAAGGCGTGCTCAAAGCCTCATCCCAATTTGGAGTCACTCAAGACATCCTTGATTAAGGCAGCCGCCGATATTGACATGGACCTCGTTCGTGCTGCGATAGACGACTGGCCGCGCAGATTGAAGGCCTGTATTCAAAATCACGGAGGTCATTTTGAATAAACTTTATTGTCATAAGAATCTATGTTTTGTTAAGTTCATTTTGGTATATAAATGGTTACATAATTAATAAACTTGTCTCAATTATTTTATATTAAACATGTGACAGAATTTATGACCTGACTGTGTAGGGACATTCTTAGTTTTTAGCAGCATCATCATCATCATCATCATGATCAACTCATTTTTATATCCCCACTGCTGGGCCTTCCCTATGGATGGATAGGGAGGATGCCATAAACCACCACGCGGGCCCAGTGCGGGTTGGTGGTTTTTAACGACTGCTAATGCAGCCGGGACCGACGGCTTTTCGTGCTTCCGAAACACGGAGAAGCTCGAGATAATAATTTTTTGGTCGCCTATGCGAAAGTTGCTTAATCTTAGCAATCGCGGACCGGGCGCTAACCACAGCGCCATCGAGCTCTTCAGAAAATACAATATAACTATATCAACTATCATGGTCACTTGCATTAGTCATTATTTATTTATTATTATTAACGGGATCCTTATTATGTTTATTATATGTGAGTTTCTGATATTTGGGCACAGTTGCACGGCGCCATGATAATGATGATGAATCGAGAATGCAGACCATCTGCTTCCTAGCTTTCATTCCGTAAGATTTCGATGAAAATCTAATGTTATTTCATGGCGACGAAAACTGTGTCAAACACTGAGTTTAAAGTTTCGAACACTTGAAAGATCGGAATAAAACCATTGATACTAGTTTGTTGCAGGAACTTTTAACTTTTTAACTGCAATGGCAGAGTGAACGACAGTGTGGCAACTTCATACAGCGCTCCGAAACGCGCGCACACAAACTCATAGTTTACCTACATTAGCACACAGAAAAAAGCACGCGAAAGGAGTACGCGACAAAGGAGTCGCGTAAGAGCCGAGTAGAGTTTTTTTTTTTTTTTTTTCTTTTCGTTGATGGCTTCGTGCGATTAGCACATTTAGCCAGTGTCAAAGTAATTTTCTTACAAGTAATACATAAATATACAATATTTCCTTCCAGTCAGTATGATGATGAATGATAATAAAAATGAGAAGTGAGAAATGATATACCCCCCAACCCTTCGAGTATCTCAGTAAAGATGTGGGGCTTTACTAATTCCTCGGCGGACTTCTTGAGAGAATTTGAAAAGTGAAGTTGCACTGTTTTGTTTCATTTGCCAACACTCATGCACACTCACGAACATTTAACGGTTAATAATCCACCATTATTTCACATTAATATTCGACATAACACAAATTTTAGTAATTAAAACAAAACCGCAGACATGACTCTTCACTTTCCCGCCAAGAAGTCCGAGTAGAGTTACCTCGTGCTACGCTCAATTCGAAACGCGTGTCGATCATTATGATTATAATACCCGGGTGCCGCGGGCGCGGCGGGCGGCGCGGTGGGCGGCGGCGGCGGCGGCGGCGCGGCGTGCAGGCGCGCGCGCAGCGTGTGGAAGGCGTCGCTCTGCGGCAGCAGCATGAGCAGGCCGTACAGCGCGCCCCGCAGCTCCGCGCTCTCTGCGCCGCCCAGTAGCTCCAGCCGCATGTCTAAACATGACACACGTTCAGAACACACACTTATAAATAAACTAGTTGTCGCCCACGACTTCGTTCTAAGTATCCCCAGCCAACTTTTTTTCGAATATCTTCCATGTACAGACTTTCGACCCGCTTTAGCTTTATTTATATGTATAGATACCGAACAATGGCAAAGATAATTTATCATTAATTAGTCACGAGACTCTTGTTGTCGACTAAGTCGAAAAGCCTGTTTTCATGAGTGGCAACGATAAAAATAAACGATATGAAGCACTCAATGAACCGAGTGAAAGTAAACATAGTTACCCTGTTCAGATAGTGCTAGATGGACTTGAAATAGTCTCGATTCGATTCTCAGTTATGCATCGAATATATTTTTTTAAATACAATTAAGTTCAGGTACTTCAATGATCGACGACAAATCTTAAAACGATATTCCCATTTCTCTTTGAGGAGCTCGACGGCGCAGTAGTTAACGCACCCGGTCTGCGAGTGCTGAGGTTAAGCAACTTTCGCAAAAGCAGGTCATCGAATAGGTGACCCAAAGTTTATCATCTCGAGCTCCTCCGTGCTTCGTAAGGCACGTAAAGCCGTTGGTCTCGGCTGGATTCGAAGTCGTTAACAACCACCAATCCGCAATGAACCCGCGTGGTGGTTACGGCCCGTTCTCCCTATCCATCCATAAGAAGGCTCGTGCCCCAGCAGTGGGGACGTAAAATGAGCTCATGATGATGATAATATAGTTTTAGATTTCCCTATGCTGACCAATCTGGATTGCTTTCACAGTATAATTTAGAAGCTCGATCGCGGACACATCTACTAACATTTCCAAATTAAGCTAAAATATGTATTTTATAAAATACTCACATGCGAATATTGGAGACTCGATTAACTGCACTAATTTATCTACTTCCGTCAAAAAGTCTACTGTGATTTCGAGATCACCGCTGAAATTTCTTGTTATGGAAAATTACACATCTACAAATAGATAATTATTATTAGAATAAGGAAGTAACTTGTACTTACGAGTAGAATTAGAATAACAACACGTTGAGCGAAATGTGTCGCGCTTCAGACTCGCCTCTCCCCTTTACCAAAACCAATGTTACCCAGATTGAGGATGATCCCACAAAGCAGCACGGTATAGTGTATTATTATTTTCTTATTTTAAAAAAATAAGCAATAAATCCTCGCTAAACTTTAAAAAGAAAACGAGCCAGCCTTACAGTAGTCACATGTGATGTGTAACAATTGACATCTCACTTTCGACATTCTGAAAAAAAGGGTCATTGCAATGCATCATTTTATAACAATAAAATAAATGCAGTAAATACTCACTATAGGACATTTGACATATCAAAATGACCTTTGATAGTCAAATGACACAACATGTTACATATAATAATAATATTATCATGTTCATAATATCGATTTTAAATTTACACTATGGCGCGCGCTTGCGTGCTTCCCCGACTTCCTGTTACACTGTTACACATACTACCGTCCAATTTCCCGAGACGTACCCATGTTAACATGTCTATATAATACTATGCCAATGTCAGAAAATGGAAATTGTAAAAAAAAAATTTCGACTCTCCATACAAAATGACTCATCAGCTGATCGAGCTAGTATGGATAGTCGAAATTTTTTTTTACCATTTTTATTTTCTGACGTTTGCATAGTATTATATAGACATTAACATGGGTACGTTTCAGGAGTATATATATATATTACCAAACATCCTGTATAGAAAGCGAGCGGAAAGATGTTACACTTCAATACTTTAATTAAACGAAACTAGTTTTATCTCAGTAACTAGTAAAAATCTTAGGTTAAGTTATTTGCTACACCGTAACAAGGTAATGTAACAGACCATCGCATTTGTTTTAATGTTATGTATTGTGTGCAAGTGATACTGTAACTTGTGCAATATACTCGTATATAAGTAAGAAGCAGTCGAGCTCGGCTCTGATGGCAGCGGGCGGCCCGTGTAAAGGATACAAGGTGTAGATGAGGTCGCGCGCGTGCTGGTAGTTGTGCGTGAGCAGGCACAGCGCCAGCAGCGCCACGGGGCTGTGGCACCAGCAGCCGTACAGCCAGCGGAACAGCGCGCGCGTCGCCTGCCACGCACAGGTACTCGACATACATTCACTTTTTAACAATTGTCAAAACAAAATGTTTTTGTTTTGTTTATATAATTTTAACGCAAATTTTGTTGCGAAACAAATTACAAAAACACAAATGTTGAAAAAATTTCCACGAGCAGGATTTGAACCTGCTCTTTCCTTCTTTCCAACCTTTTTCAACATTTGTGTTTTAGTAATTTTCAAAACGATTATTATTTTACACTAATTGTATAGGAATGGCAAATTATGACGTCACTGTAATTGTGTTCCGTCAAATGAGTGTTTATTAAACCTTTTTAGTTCACATAAATTAATGAAACGAAATTTCCAATATTTTAACGCTGTAAGAGAGAAAAGGAGGACTTCTTGGCGGGAAAGTGAAGAGTCATGTCTGCGGTTTTGTTTTATTTTCTAAAATTTGTGTTATGTCGAATATTAATGTGAGATAATGGTGGATTATTAACCGTTAAGTGTTCGTGAGTGTGCACGAGCGTTGGCAAATGAAACAAAACAGTGCAACGTCACTTTTCAAATTCTCTCAAGAAGTCTGCGTGAGGACTTAGTAAAACCCCACTTCTCTACTAAAATACTTGAGGGGTTGGGGGGTATATCATTTCTCACTTCCCATTTCTATTATCATTCATCATCATCATATAGGAAGGAAATATTATATATTTATTTATTGCTTGCAAGAAAAATTACTTTGACACTGGCTAAATGTGCTAATCGCACGGAACCATCAACTAAAGAAAAAAAAGAAAGAAAAGAAATGCCCTTGCCGAGTTTCTTGGAAAGTAATGCACGGCGACATCAGTGGAATCGCGAATACGTAGCCGGCGTTCGAGGAATGAGTGAAGTCCCTCCGCCGATAAGCTGGTTCCGATAGTACAGTAACCGGTACCGGCTTGTCGAAGGCCCGCAGCGCGCGGCGCAGCTCGTGCAGCTCGGCGGCGGTGAGCAGGATGGTGCTGAGCGTGTCCACCATGGTGGCGGCGAACCGCAGCTCGCGCTCCGCCCGCAGCACGCGCGCCAGCGCCGAGTAGATCGCCTCCGCGTTCAGCAGCACGCACAGCTGCCTGCCGACACCTCACACCCTCACACCCTCACACCCTCACACCCTCACACCCTCAGCCGGCATAGGCCACGCCCACGCCCCCGCCCATGGTGCGCATATATTCAAATCATAAAAATGAGAACCTAGAGCCTAGCATTTGTCCCAAGTATATTTATCGACTAATCAACGCCTTCATATTGACTCCGCTTAGTGGATTATTTATAATATTTTTTGTTTTAAATTAATTTTAATTAATTTCATGTTGTGTTTAATTTGTAACGTAGCATAAGGTAGTACAAGACTCACGCTGTGTACGCTACGCATGGATTAGTCTTTTCTTACTATACTGTTAAATATTATTTTAATTGTTGAATATGATAATGAATATGATATTTGCATTCTAAGTTAAATGCAGTCTTATGACTATGTGGGACTGTTTCTCTTCCCCCAACTATGTAAATCTCGACGGGATTAAGGGAAATATGCCTACTAACTTCAAATACACTTGGCGTATCTCACATTTCAGCTAAATAAGTTTTAAACGCATTAAATTAGTCTAGATCCTTAAAATAAACTTTAAAACGACAGTTTATGTCAAACACATTGCATCCATTACTAAACAAAATAATGCTGACTGAACAAAAACACATAAAAACACACGGATCGCAAACATGTACAGATCTCTTTCAGCCAAAAAATAATAGAATGCGATACTTCAAAAGTGTAGTAGTATATCAGAATGTTTGCATTTCCTTTTTTATCAGAAGCTTACCTTATGATAAAAGCTCCTCGATCTTCTAATAGGTTCTCGTCGGCGGCGAGCAGCCGCAACAACGATTGCAGAAACTTGTAATAGTACGGACTAGATTCTAAATCACCTGGAAAAAAATAACTCGACTATAAATATAAAAAAACCCACAGCTTAACATAGTTAACAATTGCCGGCTGCATGCAGTTGTTGACAACCACCAATCCACACGAGGAAGCGTGGTGGACTATTAATAATTTATTTCTTTGAAAAATCAGGTATCGCAGGCCCATAGATACTAAGCACATAGACCTTACATACTTACTAAGATTTGCATACATATACAAAGTCATACATACAACATAATATATACAATCATAAAACAATTTTTGTTAGTATATAACATCTAAATGCCTAAGTTACTATGACTTTATTACACACGTGATGTACTCGTGGTATATGCTAGGACATGCCTCGCATCACGGTGACTGGTCACCGACCTCTGAATCGCCAGTGTACGACACCCTTGGTGTACGAAATCAAGGGGTTTTTGGCCGAAGGGTGCCATTATAAAGTAGGACCTTCATGAAAGAGACAGATCGACAGATGGTCTTTTTCCACAAACAAATTAAAATTTACGTTGTAGCGGGATTCTAACCATTCGATTCTCAGGGTGTATTTGGCTTTAAAGCCTATACACCACAATCTTTTCTGTCTTCGTATGACCTGATCTTCCCGTGATGTGATCATCCATAGGGAAGGTTCGTGCCTTAGCAGAGGCATATAATAAGCTTGTGAAAAAAATAGTAATAGGGGATACAACAACAACTACAATAGATAGAAACCACCACTGTGGTCTAGTGGTTAAGACCACTGGTTTCAGGCCCATAGGTCCCGGGTTCAATTCTCATCGGGGCGGGGGGTGCATGTTTGTGTGCTTAGTTCGGTTGTTGGTAGGGCTTGTTTGTCCGCCTGGTTAGCTACCACCATCTTATCTAAATGTCGCCATAACATCAATGTTTCGGAGCTATAAGATAGCCAGTGCCTCACTAGTTGAGGATTCCGGGTGAAAGCCTGGTGGAAGCACCAGGCCTTTTCATCACCTAACATTTTCTCTCTCTCTTCTTCTTCTTCTTCTTAGCCTTCCTCAACCTAACCTAACCATTTTGGTGTAGGCATCCTTCAAACTACGCCAGGTGTCTCTATTTTGGGCCTTGTGCACCCACTTCGATCCGGCCGCCTTCTTGATATTATCTCGCCAACGCATTTGAGGTCTTCCAGGTGGACGCTTTTCACCCCTAGGTCTCGACTCGACGAGATTTTTGCACCGCGAGTAATTTTTCCTAGCGACGTATCCAGCCCATTTCCACTTGAGTTGGGCGATCTTCTTGACAACGTCGGTGACTTGACTTTGTTGACGAAGCCACTTAACAGGTGAGAGGAAGGCCAAGGGCTTACCCATTAGAAATAACGAAAATAACCGGCGGTGAAAGCCTGGGGAGTGGTGAGTGTGGTGAGTGTGGTGAGTGTGGCGAGTGTGGTGAGTGTGGTGAGTGTGGTGAGTGCGGTGACTGACCGGGCGTGGCGGCGCCGGCGGGGCAGGAGCAGATCTCGGCCAGCACGGCCAGCGAGCGTCGCACCACGTCGTCCGACGCGTCCGTGAGGCTGCCCACCGCGCATGGGAACACCGACGCCGTCTCTTGGAACATCTGACCACCACGACAGAGGTTACATATATTTCCATTCCAAGTACCTACGATCAGTAGAGCGAACGCTATTATTACTCATAAAACATTTTATCGCCGGCGCTGGATGCGGTATGGGGAGACGGTGAATGAAACTGTTTGAGGACCCGTTCCACTAATATTTCAAAGCCTAAAAGAGATAGGGGTGTGATTTTGATAATTTAATGAAGCGGTGCAAATAATTGTCACTCTAAAATATCAATAGCGCGCTCACTCGTATTCGAAGTCACCGGGGGGACATTCAAATTCTCAAACGGTAAATTTGTAGATGAATAAACTAATTGTAATTCATTCAAAATACATACTTACAAGACTTTTTTTATATAAATAAATAAAAGTTTTCCATGGTCTATATTTCGTCATTTTTAATATGACCACCGGAGTGATTCATCATTCGCATTCCCGATAACATTGAAATAGCACAAGCGGTGGTGACTGTTTCGGCAGCTATAGGTTTCAAGTTACAAGAACATTCCGAATGAAACATTGTAGTTTCGACTGTTCCGATGACTGGAACGCGCCCGAACTTTATCGATGGCTACCATAAAACAAAGAAGGAAGAGAGCATGTTACCTGCGCGGGTAGCTTGTTGTAGAGCTGCAGCAGCCAGTCCAGCGCCGCCACCTTGGTGTGCACGGAGCTGTGGTGCAGCATCTGCGTCAGCACGCCCACCACGCCCGCCAACTGCAGCCCGCCCGCGACCTCCCCCTCATTGCCCTCCCCGCCCCTCGCCGGGACCTCCCCGCCTTCCGACGCCTCTCTCGTAACCTCCCCGCCCCCTTCGACCTCTCCGCCTTCTGTTTCCGCATCCGGCGACACCAGCAGTTTGCTCAGCTGGAAGTTCACAGTCGCCGCCGTCTCCCGAATGTCTAGTTTGTTTGGTAGTAAGAATTGCTACTAAATTTAACAAACATAAAAATCGGTTGGCTGCATGCGAGTTTCTTTCATTTCGAACAAGTATTGTGAATTACACTTTGTACAGGATCAAAGCCGCTAATGACAAGCTTGTAATCTACTGCTTCGTAAGGTATTATAGTGACTACAGCTGTGCAGTTTCTTACGCCCGTTCGATTCCGCAGCTAAGAAAGACGTCCTGAAAGGGAAACATTTTTGGACGATTCAAAAGTACTTGTTTGTAAGCGTCAAAATAATGTACACGTTCAAATCAAACCTATTAAATTATCTGTAAATTTAACAAAATTAAACCATATTACATGAAATTAAGGTGCACTTTCATTAGCCTTTTCTCAGATTTCAATCAAAAAGTGTACTGACTACCATTGACAATAGCGATTGAAACTCGCGCTAGGCATCCTGACCACTTAGACGCTGAGTGCGCACCGGTTGGTAAAGGAACTGCGGTACGGGCGCTTAGTATTATTTTTTGGATAGGTTCGGCATTTTCAGCGTCACCGGACCATTTTGGGGGCGGCGAAACTTAAAGGGTTCCCTAAGCCGTGTGAAAAGAAAAGCATCGCCAGATGGTTTCTAGAGGGGACGGCATCACGCACTAGTGCGTGTCCCCGTACCTTACTAGATTCTCCGGGGGGGTTTCGGATCGGGCGCTTAGTAAAGGCGGGTAAAGGATACTGCGGCGGGGGTCGTCGGCGTAGGCCAGGCACGGCAGCACGGCGGCGAGGATGCCCGCCGCGGCCGGCAGCAGCCCTAAGCCCGCCAGCTCCACGAACTCCTTGATCCACGTGATCGCCGTCAGCTGCAGCGGACGGACACACGCTCAACTCAAACTATCTATGCACGTTAAGGAAACTAATTACCGTCGCTATAACATGAGGTTCTTCAAGAAATATATAGTACAGCTATGTAAAGTAAATAGCCTAATACTATCCCACTGCTGGGCAAAGGCCTCCATCATTAACATCAAGTCATCGCTACAATTGATGGGTAATGGCTTAATCACCACGCTTGCCAAATGCGGGTTGGTGATCAATAAATCAGAGCTATGCTTCGAAAAATTTGAAACACGTTTTGCCCGACCTGGGAATTGAAGCCGGGATCTTCGGTATCGGGCCGAGCGTTTTGACACTTAGCCACCGAGGCGAGGAAATATATAAAATAAATAAATCAAGAAGCTTATATAAATAGATGCTGCAGACATGCAAGTGGCGATGACCACTTCCATCAGGTGGCTTGTCTGCTCGTTTGTCGTCTTTTTACATTAAAAAAAACGAAGGTGCTACATCATAAAGAGAAGTGTCTATATCTACATCATGAAGCTGTAGATATACAGACTTTCCTACATTTTATTCATTTTGTGTATACTAACATATACTAAGATAGTCTTTAAGTTATACTGTTACTAATAAACTAATAATCTATGGATCTCCTGGTCTGAAAATAAAACATTTTTATTTTATTTTATTTTTTTATTTATGGTGCGATGCGTCTATTGTGTTATCTATTAATAATACGTGAAGCAAAGCAAATTATTTGGATCCCTTTTTAAGCAAATTGCGCGCATGTGGGAGTGTTAGATTTGGTATAGTTAAAGTTTATATGGAGTAGATCTCACAATTTTTTTTTTAATTTTTTATTGCTGATTGCCTCAGACGGCACTTCATTGTTCATTGTTTCAATGTTAAAACATTGAAATGCTGGTGTGACACATTTCAATGACTCTGGGATTCTTCAGCCAAAAACACACAGAGCCGATTGAAGACTTAGCATCCCGGCTGCATGAATTTACTACATATACCCACAAGTCGAGCGAGCAAAAAAAAACACCACCTTTAGTTAAATTAAAAAAAAGTCGATGTGCAAGACTAAGATACAATAACTTCGCCTGCCATTTTCTTTTGGCGTGAAGAGACTCCATATTGGCTTGTGGTCCAAGTCGCCTAGAGGAGAGATTGTCTTATAGGAGTTTATGTTTAAATTTATTTTTCTAAGTAGGCAATCTGTGGGATTTTAAATTTAAATTGAATCTGTGTATACGTAGAGAAAAAGCTTTTCAAAATTCAAAAAAATTCAAAATTCAAAATCATTTATTCAGTTTAGGCTACAAGTAGCTCTTGTGAATGTCACTATGCCATTTAAGCGCGCACAGAGGACTGTAAGACTTGGCATAGTAAAAGTTCATAAGGAGGCGGAGTGCAGAAAGATAAAATGTTTGTATAATGTGTTACAAAAAAAACTTCAAAGAATATTTAAAAAAATGCCGATGATTTGAATCTGTATGCACAATATATTTTTTGATTGTCATGGTCATTGGTACCTACAAACCCTTCAGCCGAAATAGTGAACATCTTTTAATAAAAATTACGGTCCAATATCGACCACTGGGCGACCACTAGTTTTTCTTCAATATTTAAAAAACGAGCTAACAATGAGTTGAATTATAATAATCAATTATCCTGAGTTTCATATCATTTTAGTAAATTATCTCAGATATCATATTTTATTATGAGGCTGCCATCCTCTTTACTAAGAACAGACATAATAGAAACTAGACTTCGATGCGAGAGTCAGTGGTAGTATAAAAACAATGTCATAAAAGATTTTAAAAAATATTCTCTGCTGTTTTATTTGTGCTAAGATGAAGAAAAAGCAAAAAGTAGCAGGTGCCAAGGTAAAAAATACTATTTTAATATTATAAAGTTGAACCTGTAATAATTCTTCCGGCGACTGCGCGTGCGTGATGAGGATGTTGATCATCGCCTGGAAGTCCACTTTGGACGGGTCCTTCTTAATAGTTCTCAAAAACTCGTTTAACTGTACGTCACACCTGCAACAAAACGAAACTCTCAAAAACAGTATAAAATAAAGTGATCACAGTGGAGAGTATGCAAAATTTTTTACATAGATTGTGTACGCGGTGTGACATGCGATGACAGCCTATGACAGCTAGTGAAGCAGTTTGTGCCGCACTAGGTGTCACTTTACCGACCTACAAGCAGCTACTACACGCGTCGTTTTATAGGACCAAGACCCAAATTTACTTATTAATTTATTAGGATCACCAAGATAAGGTATAGCAATTAAAACAAAATAAATATAAAATACAGAGTTGCTTAACACTGACTGTCCTTACAATTACAGGTAACCACAGCATACATATTATGGTAGATAAAATTCAAATGAAAAGAATAAAATAAAGCACATTCAGCACAAATTACAATCTAAAATGGAAAATATATAATGTAATGTGAGTTACATGCGGCGTATTTCAGGGTTGGGGTCGTCCAGCATCTTGAAGAGGCCGTCGAGGAGGTCGGGCAGGTAGCCCAGCAGCTCGATGTCGGGTACGGCGTCCAGCACCGACACCCACGACACGATGAATTGGCGCGCGAACGCGTTGCGCGTATAGATGCGCTCGCGCAGCATCGGTACGAACATCGCCAGGTCGAACGACGGGCTCTCCGTCACTATGTCCTAAATAGAAGAGATTTTTTTTTAATTAATTAATTATGCATCTGCATGTTCCTAACTTTTTGCCCGCCACGGTATAAATGCGTCAATAGGGATCTTTAATGTTTTTTACGAGCTTACAAGGGACGTCCTAGTGGCCGACGACCGGTTGGATGACTTAGGTACCGCTGGGTACGAGGTCTGTATGGACTTGCGCGAGCATGACACGGATGACTGGCACCAGATGGCGCAGGACAGACCCAGACACTTATTACCGGAGGCCAAGACTCACTTTGGGTTGTTGCGCCAGTCTAGTTAGTTAGTTAATGTGTTTTTTTACTTTTTATTTTCAAGTGCTAATTGCTGCACTGAAGCTAAATTAAATATTTATAAAATTTTATAAAATACAGTGAAAAAATTTAACGCCCACCCGACCCAGCCAGGAATTGAACCTAGGTCTTCCGCAATCCGGGCGGCTGCACTGACCTCTATGCTACCGAGAAGGCTGTGTGTTTTTGTATAAGTTTTGTCAGACTGTGGCGGCCAAAAGGTTAACTGACAGGCAGTGTTGCAAAGCGATCGACTTCTTGCCTTGAATATTTTCTATCAGATAGTCTAAGTACTGATATATGCAAGCAGATGAGGGAAGTGGGGTCACACCATTGAGGAGAGAGAGGAGTTTAGCGTCGCACCTTGAGCAGTCGGTCGAGCACCTCGGCGCCCTGCTTGACCTGCGGCTCGGGGTCGGTGGCCAGCCGCGCGAGCGCCTCGAACACGGGCGGGAAGTGCTCAAGCGCGTCGCCGCGCGCGGTCTTCAGCACGTTGAACAGCGCCTCCACGGCCAGGTAGCGCACGCGCGACTCGCCCTCGCTCAGGCACGCCAGTATCGGGTGGATCAACTCCGGCAGGTAGTTCACGCACCCCTGTCGTTCATTAATATTAGTATTCATGACCATTGAAAAATATGTATTTATGGTTTCCGTAAATAAAATAGCCCTATAGAATATCCCTATGATTTTTAATGTAATACTTTTGTCCATTTTGTACTACAATTTTGAAGAAAAGCAACAATAAAACCTTTAACCTGTACCTTTAATGGTTCTTTAAGCTGTTACAGTTGTTGAAGCACAATGTTAACTAATCATCATTTTTATCATTATAGTAATGATTTCCACACTGAATATATTACATGCTTATGCATTATGCATAATTAAGTCTTTGGGCACCTGGGTGTAGAAATTACTTTATCAAGTACTTACACTATTATTAGTTTGCACAAAACTGTACATTTGTTTAGTAAGATAAATATTTGGAACTGTAAATCTATTTGTTTGGATTTTTTATGTTCAATGTGCATATAGTAACATTACAATAAAAGTTTTATCTACTTCCTATGAAGAGGGATTTGATGAAGATACTTATAAAAATGTTATTGTTTTATAAAATATAGGTATCTATATAATATAATTGACATTATATTTATGACCTACAGCTGCTTTACCATACCTTTCCTAGGCCCACAGCAACTGAGGATAGCCCCATCAGCGCCCCGTTCTTTACGTTTGGGTTAGTTGAAGACATCAGCTCCTGCCCCAACACACGTATCAGTCGCTTGATCTGGCTGGTGTTGTTGGCTTCACTGAAATCTTTCACCATCCTAACAAACAAATCAGATTTTTTTTTACCTACATCCATGTTACATAGATTCACTCAAGCCAGAAAGTAAACAAAGTTGCAAGATCCTGTAAATTAGTACCTAGCTGAATTATTTATTTTATTAACTATACATACTTTTCAACTTCAACGCCAGCAAACTTCCTTTTCTCGTAAATTTTATCGCATAGCCCACGGACGCAGGCTACGCTTAAGGGTGCGTATTCCTTTTCCGACATATTCTATTTCCACTCTTGGGTTATTTTCATATAGGTTGTGGAAAATTATTCACAACAAACACAAAAACACCCCACTGAAAGCCGAAATACGTCAACGTCAAAGTCAAAGTTTAACATACATTTTTTTTAAGTGTAATTCATTTCTTGAGGAACCGGCTAAGGTCATAGACCATGCTGCCATGTCATTAGTTTCAATTTAATATACAAATGGCCGGCTGGATGTCATTCTGAGCCGTAGTCCGAGTCATCGTTGAGCTCACTACATTCTGGCTAATAAAATAAAAATATACTATACATAACTCTTCTAAATAATTCATATTAAACGTATTTAAGTTAATTGAAGAATAAGCTGCATAGGCTACACCCCTGTGTGTCTTCCAAAAGTAGGAAGAGAAAAACAAAAAAAAACAAAAACGTCACGAGTTGAGCCTGTCGTTCTGCTTGCTGCTGCCGATTTTTATCACTGTTGTTTTTATCTTGTGAACATATTTTCTATTTCAATAGTGCACGTTTACTCATCGACATGTAATTACGTACGATACAGTTTAAATACCAAATGTCATTATCTTCGAAATTGTGGTGTGACAAGAGTTTAACGCGTTAGTATAAAATTGAATGCGAACAATGCCTGTGACACTAGTAGATAGGCTGCCCTTGCCGAACCTCAAGGTTTATACAGCGGGAAGTGTTGTGTTGCTGTCGATTGCTGTGTTCCATGCAGTGAGTGTGACGAGTGATCCCGACTGGAGAGCGCACACGACGCTGCAGCGACAGAAAGTGATGGCTTCAGAAAGTGACTCTGACGTGGTGAAAGTGGTGCAACTGATGAACCCGCCAGCACTGAACATGTCCAGCAATGGCACTAGGAACCTCACTGAGCAGTTCGTCGAAATCATGACGTTCATGATGCAGGAGCCACTATGTATGTGGGTAAGTATTATAATAAACAATAAAACTAAGATCTTATACAAATATTTTAAAATACTTAAAAATAATAGGTTGCGATTATATAGAGCTATGTATCTTGTGGCAGTACTAAATGTATTTTAAAAATAAAGAAATTGGTCAATTTGGGCTAGTTGCCAAATAAGCATGTAAACAATACCTAGCTCAATAACAACGGACATGCCAACCCTCGCGACTTACGGTGGGGTGATATTATGCATTTTGCAAGAATTGTTTAATTTTGCATTGTACATTATTTATAGTTCTTAACATTGTGTTGTTCACACAATCTAAACACATTGCCAAACCGGATTAAGAAAACAATTAACATTGTAGTGTTATAATTTCTTTATCTTAGCTGTATTTTG
Organism: Eudonia truncicolella; assembly: GCA_949315975.1. Taxonomy (NCBI): domain Eukaryota; kingdom Metazoa; phylum Arthropoda; class Insecta; order Lepidoptera; family Crambidae; genus Eudonia; species Eudonia truncicolella. The sequence continues at coordinate 413,390 of OX438841.1, forward strand.
TATTGTATTTAAAATTTGTAAAAAGTATCCATAAAAATTGTGCTGGTCAACACCAGATATTCAAATTGTGTATTATAATTTATGACCCACTTTCATATTTAAAAGTATGGATGTTTATGGTTATTCCTGTAAATACATATTAAGTACATATAATCTTTCTGGAAATCATCACAAACACCTTGAATTATTTAATCTTTTAAAGAACTATTGTGTGGTTGAATGACTGTACAGATATTTATTGTGAAGTATATGAAAAATAGTAATAGAATATTCATTTGATTGAATTTATAATTACCTACTTATTATAACTACTTACTATAATAATTAATAGCAACTGGCTTTTGCCTGCAACTTCGCTTGTGAGGACAATACTATCCCACAGGAACCTGTTACCAGGTTAAAAAGTGTCCTATGGCTTAGTCCAGGTCATGATCTGTCTACGTGCAAAATTTACTGCAAATCCATTCAGCTTTTCTCAAGTGATGTGCTTACCAACTAACTACATTTCATTTTTATTTATATACCTAGATTATTACTCGCTTTAATTAAATCAAAATAATAAAAATGTATTAATATGTCAAGTGAATTTAAGTCAATCAACATAATACTTAATAAAGTATACTGTTCCAAACAAATAACATAGTATTGGATCATCATTAATCAAGGCCTAAACTGTGAATCACATGCAACAACAAAATAACTAAACTCACTATGTTAGTCATTATTTTGAGACTTACCATAAAAATTATTTTAAGCAATGAAGAATTTATTGCGTCTAAGGTGAAAAACAAAAACAAAGTAATATTTAATACTTTTTATATGCCTTATGGTATTCTATTCCTGTACCTAAATAAAATAAATAAATAACTAAATAACAGCAGATGTTGGATAAATTAAGTCTCATTTTTCAGGCTGTGTTATTGACACTGCTCTGGTTCTTTTATCAACTGTGACTGAAAATACAACACAACATAGGATTTTCCTTCGAAATACCTAAATTGAGGCCATTGCCCAGCAGTAGGACAAAAGAAGATAACTAAAAAATAAAATAATTTTATGTACAAAAAGTATTTTATAACAAAAGTACATATTTATTTAAAATATTACATGATTGAAAAACTTTTCAAAAGAATTACTTGCATAGGTACCTATCTCTAACAAACAATAAATGGCTTCCTTCTGTCTGCGATCTTTATGAGTCGCGTCGCCCCGTCGTCATCGCTGTCGTCGTCGGATTTTAACTGGGGTCTTAATGATATGCACTTGGTTGAAATTTGTTTGTCAGTAACGGGTTACAGACTATTTTTTTTTTTGAGTTAGGTAGTGAGAGAGTTTGCTGATTGCCTCTAAACTGCATTTTCAGCTTCACTAGGCTTGTTTGAGGGCGGCGAAAAACTTAAGGTTCCTCAAACGAATCACTTTTGGAGGTTTTCTAGAGGGAATGGCATCACGAAAATATTTTTACATTATATGCGTTATGAATTGATGCATTCTCAGAAAGAAAATTATCAACCATGACAATTAAGTAAAAATTATTTTAATAACATAGTGGGATTTTTTAATTTATTGAATTAATATTATTTGAAATAAAACTTGTTGATTTAGATAGATCCTTTATTTTTTGCCTTTCGAACATATAATTTTGACATTCAGAATTTTGGCGTTCAGAGAAATATGTACTGTCGGTGATATGTGATTGCGTGCATTTGGATTTTCGAGGAAATGGTCCATCGGTAAAATAACCCGTCGGTCATATGGTTCCTCGATGATATGGCGGTGTAGAAGTGGGTTTCGATAAAATGTATTTCGGTGATCACTCCGAAACCCGTCAGTAACATAACAATCGCAGTCTGCAGAAGAGAAAGCACGTTAAACAAATGAGTAGCCAGCTAACCTTATACGGATTTCGTATGAATTTGTCAACAAACAAGCTAGGGTTCTCTCCAGGCCTGAAGCCAAAAAGAATAGTTTCAAATTGGTACAAAAAACTGCGCAGTTATTGAAAAACAATTTAGAATCCAATTCTTATAATTTTTTTTGATGTAGTTGTGGTGTGTACTTAGATAAGATTGATGGGTGTTAATTAACAATTACGCGATCTTGCGGCTTATAATTAATTAACTTTCATAAAGATTAATAACATTTCAAAAATCTTTGATGTATATCACGGTGGACAGCGCCCTACAATTACAGATATTTATAGACAGCCTTCTTGTTATAACGTGTTGTTGTAACGTGTTTGAAATATAGCTAAAAAGGTTTTGCCTTCAATGGAACTGGTTTTGTTATTTATAGTTTCATAAAAAATGTCGATGCCAAGTGCACGCGTGAGCTTTCAATCAAGTCGCATCGTCCAGGCCTGGCCTTACCTGGCTACTTAGTACAACGCATCTCCCGTGCTGTCGTCGGGTTCCCAATCTGATTAGTCAACGTGGTCATCACTACCAAAGGAATCTCGTTTGCATGGCTAAGTCGCCACTACCTTTACGTTACGTTTCGTCATCCATCATTCTTGGTATTATATACATATATGTGTATTAAGGGATATGTAAGTTTATCGATGAGCCATTTCATCGAAAAGAAAGCCACATGAAAGAACTTCCATGTCTTCGAAATGGGTAGTGCATATCTTCAAGTGCAACTTGTACGAAGTTCAAGTAACAATACTTAACTCAACTAAACCATGCCTTTGTGTTTTCTATTTATTTTAATTTATGCGGAAAGATAATTGTAGGTTGATAAAATACCTTATTTTTTAATATAATATAGGTACCAAGCCAAGGTCGAACGCGTTCGGTGTGAGAGCAGCGGCAAGCCTCAGCGACACCGCACGCCGCGTACCTAGGTAGGTAGGTACCGGCAAAAAACAGAATCATCGCTGGGAAACAATTAAATGATGTTCTTCTTGTTAGCTTATATTCAGTTCTTAAAATACAATACAATACTTATCTAATGTACTTAACTAATGTTATTTTATAAAAGACAATACAATCATCCCCTACTAACTTCAAAGTTTAGTATTATTCAAACCAATTACCTACCTAGTAAAGCTGATACGTTTCGACCTGCGCCAACAGAACACGCGCACTATCGAGGATGCGATTAAGCGAAACAAAGGTTCGAAAATATTTGCTCGGCAGTTGGGAAGGAGTCATCTCACGAAGTTGACAACATTGTGATGGTAGAACCGTCACAGGTAAATCAGATTTGCTTCAGGAAGCTGAAGCGTTTTACGGATAATTGCACTCCTCGCATGCACCGAAGCCCACAACTCACAGCACTGATGACAAACGTGCCACACTAACTCGCCACTTCACGATGAGCAACCGGACATTGATTCTACCGAATAAGAATAGAGATACCTAGTACAGGTCATTCAACTAGGTAGAAACAACTTCGACAAGGAAGCTGATAGAAGAATACGGCTGGGTTGGGCAGCGTTTGGGAAGTTGCATTAGATCTTCGAGGCACCTATACCGCAGTGCTTAAAAACGCGAGTTCTTGAGCAGTGCGTTGTGCTGGTCCCACCTCACATATGGCGCTGAGACGTGGACATTGACAAAAAGCCTCGTTCATAGATTCAAGTCACACAGTGAGCATGGAGAGAGCTATGCTCGGAGTCTCTCTAAGGGATATTATCCGAAATGAAAAGATTGGACGGAAAACTAAAACCAACAACATATTAGAAAAAATTAGTAAGCTTAAGCTGAAGCTGAAGTGGCAATGGGCGGGGCATATTTGTCGTAGAGCCGATGGCCATTGGGGCAGACGTTTTCTCGAATGGAGACCACGCTCAAAGCGTCGTGTGGGCCGGCCACCCGCTCGCTGGACCGACGACCTGAAGAAGGCGGTGGGAAGTAGTTGGATGCGAAAAGATCGATCGATTGCAGCTGCGGTAGCTCCTATATGGGCCAAACGAAACGTAAAAACAACAATAAAGCCGTTTTGCGTTCCGATATACTGTGAGTGTAGTGTGTCGTGAGAAATTTCGAGTGAATAGTGAATAGAAACCGGTGGTACGGGCATCGAGCGCAAAAAACGACTAAGGAAGAGGGTTCGTTTTGTCTGCTCATTAAAAACTCACCCGCATTAACTTCAGTAATTCCGTGATCATGGCGCATGCAACTGTGCCGAAATATCGGATACTCACAAATAATAAACATGGTAAGAATCCCGTTAATAATTACTCTAATAGGTACCTACCTACTCAATATGTCAACAGTGACAATAACGACAACTAAATCTCAACTGGAAAGAGTATTTATATTTAAAACTTCAGCAATGAATACAATGATTTTACTAATTAATATTGAAGTAAACTGTTACGTTACGTTTTTTTTTTTTTTACAGTACTGTAGTGTTACTGTATGACATTGTGGAAATTGAAACTTTTACCTGATGTAAATTTGTTAACTTAGTTTTTTATTTTGTGATATTTTTTTTTATTTACATGTTGTGGTTGTCTTCTATAATTTTGTGTTTATTTGTAATGGAAAGTGTCCTGCTATGATAGGGCATTTTCCAATATTTTTGACGCTGTAAGGGAGAAAAGAGCTGGACACTTGCTGAGTTTCTTGCCGGTTCTTCTGAGTACAAGATCTCCCGCCCAGAGTAGACTTACGAACCGATGGCATAGTGACATTCACAAGAGCTACTTGTAGCCTAAACTGAATAAATGATTTTGATGATTTTGAATTTTGAATTTTACGGACGAAAAACACAAGAATGTTATACGCATTTCCTAACAGAGCTGAAGTGTTACGGGCAGTCAAATTGCAATGAAGAGTCATTACCTCCTCAAGTGGTAATGACAGATTTTGAGATCGCCGTTATCAATTCGGTACGCTCTGTATTTCCAGGAACTTATCATAAAGCCTGTCTTTTTCATTTGGGTCAAAATATTTGGCGCCACGTTCAAGAGTTCGGACTTCAAAACAAGTATCAAACGAGATGGCGAATTCTCTTTGAAAATACGTCATTTGATTGCATTAGCCTATTTGCCACCGGCTGAAATACCTGACGTTATTAATATTTTTGAAAGAAAAAATACTTTCACCTGATGCGGTCAAAATCACAGAGTGGTTTGAAATCAATTACATACGAGGAATAATGACTTCTCACGACCACATCTATTCCCTCCTGATCTTTGGTCCGTCCACTTCAATTATGAACATGACTTAACAACAACCCAGAACAGTGTTGAAGGCTGGTGTAGACGCAGGAATGCATTGATAGATCGTAAAAAACTTGGTGTAGGAAGCCTGTGGTAGGATGGTGCGCCACAATGAGGAAAGACAAAGGGAAGATCTTCCTCCGAGCTGGGTGGTATAGCTCGGGGACCGAGGTCCGACGGATGTTAGTTGGAGATGCTATATATAGCGAAAGAGATGGTGAAACTTCGCTATCGCGATGCAGGCTTTCCATACAATTTATCGTCGTAGTATGGCGACGTCGTTGGTATGCGTTTGTGGCGCCATCTGTTGACATGGTTGAGAAGGTGTTTGCTTCGTGTCGATTATGTGCGGCATATGCGGTAGGTGACGCCGCCACATCACTCCCCCCTGAGACCGGAGGTCGATGTCAGTGAGTGCGCTCAGCAGTCAGTGCGTCAGAGCTTGCAAGTGCCAGTGGAGAGTGCTGCTGCAGGATGCCCCAGTCTACGGTGAGTCGAGACGGGTGGGGTGTAGGCGCGTTGCCAGTGATGCAGTGTGCTGTTCCTGTCTGCGGTGAGTCGAGACAGGTGATGATGACGGTGGGTCCGAGCTGCTGGTGTGCAGGGCTGCCACGCCGGAGTGATGCGGCCGACATTGATGCACCGGTCGTGGGCTGCGGAGACCAGGTCGGGATGATGCCGTCGAGTGTGCCGGAGGTCCAGGAAGCGTTGTCCAAGATGCTGCGGTGGAACCTTGTGGCTCGATTGCTGGCTTGCTGTGACTGCTGGCGAAGGTAGATGATGGATGAGGAGTGATGGATGGGTGCTGCTGCGACGATGTTGAAGGTGCTTCTGTGCTCCGTCGGGGTCACCACTGTAGGATGGTAGTGGTAGAGGGAATCACGTCGGGGTCACCACTGTAGGATGGTTGTGGCAGTGGTAGGATGGTGGTGATGGTGTTCACGCCACAATACGAGAAATTCAAAAAAAGCAGGCTGCTAATAATTTAGTATTTGAAAAAATTTAAGCTGGAATCCCTAAAACTCCACCTAAAAAAAAGAAACGTCAAGTGTCCAGTGTTGAAGTTTTTAAAAGGGATAGCAAAAAATATTTGTAAAATATAGATTTTTAAATCAATACAAAAAGAGTGATTTGTAATTTCGTTGTTTATATATATTAATAAAAAATATTAAAAATAGATGAGTATTATTCGACTAACTGTTAACCAACTTATTATATGTCGTAAATATTCACTATGGCGGCGCCAGCGGCGTCCCGTCAATTGCAACTGATGTTGAATGAAACCTGTAGATACTGTGACTATTCGATTTCGTGATAATCGATGTCGCGAAATTCGCGGTGGTATACCGTCGATTTCATAACCTTTCGATGATTTAACGTGTCGATACTCTGTTATCATTCGATGTCGCGACATTCGATGTGGCGTACCATCGCGTTGAAGACCGTTCGGCGCACCGTGTTCGCTGTCGCGGCGTTCGATGTCGCAATTTTCGAATTTATGTAAACATGGCGGAGGCGAACAAGATGTTAATCTTAAACCAGGTTACATCACAACCATTCCTGAATATGGTGCTAGCACACCTGTACGTAATGGTACCGTATAAATGTATTCTACCGTCACTTAACTTATACGGAATTTTTCGTTAAAAGTAAAGTCGGCGACTTCTAAAGAAAAGTTCGTTCTTTCTTAAAATTCTCTCCTCCGCCTATATCACTGCTAGAATTTAACATTTTAACAAGTAGTATAATTATGTATAGTAGATTTTTCCGCTACATCTACAATTGATATCTAAACCTGACACAAGCCAAGGGTGCCTGTCAACAATGTGCGACAATTCTACAAGTTTGTAATTGCGTTTTGACAATTATGCGTTTCATAAACAACAATTGTCAGAAAATCCTCGACAATTTATTAAGTTTCCATTGTCACTTGTAAATTTTTATGAGATGCCAAATTGTCGAATTGACGTGACAATTTGACAAACTTGTCGGCTTTTCCGATTACAAATATTTCAGACCTAATGTTTTATAAAATGTACAATTGTCGAATTGTAGACCTGTCACCTGTCACCTGTCACTGACAATTGTAAGCTTTATGAAACGGCCCAGGCCGTGTGCTGGCCTGCGAATGCTGGACGCGTGCGATGTCCGCGATCCTAACAAGATCGTTCATTCACAGCGGTGCGGCGGCGTTGGCTCTACTCCAGCTCAAATTTACCATGCTGCTGCTTTCGATTTCGAACTTGCTGATAACTAATATTTTAATTTATCTTGTAGTGTGCTAAGTATCGGTTTGAATCATAATAATCGGTTGGTTGCTTTCGACCAGAATCGGTATAATATGGTACGACGTTTTTAAAAAGTATACCTACCTACATAGGTAAGCTAGGTAATGTTCCGGGGTGGTCGGGGTCAACAATAGTCTTGTTCGTATCTACAAAGCTAATTAAGTTCATAAACAGGAACATTTGCATAGAACAGAGTGGACGGTGAAGCCGAAGCAACACATGGATGTTAGGATTAAATTATTATCATATTTTATGAAATCTCAAGCCTGTTAAAGACGAATGTTATTTTAGTTTTAATATATTACTAGATGGCGCGGTTCGAATTCTGACTGAATCGCGCTATCGAAGTGTTTCAATAAATAGCATATAAGCCATATACTTTGACAATAAAGTTGTTACCTATTTAGAACAAAGAAGCTAGTAGCGGTTTCATTTTCAACCCTAATAGTATTCCCTTCAGTACAAAGGTATACCATTTTACATTTGGTCCTTCGAGCCGGATAAAATAAAGGTCAAATTACCAAATTTTTGAAGAAAGTGGTCAGTGAGCGCCACACCTCGTACTCGCAGTGGATCGCTGCGGATAAAGTACGTGATAAATCCCAGCGGCAGCAGCCTGACGGAACCTGGTGGTAGCAGCTGAGCAGTGAGGATTAAGGTCAACTTAAGAGCATAATCTAGCTAGTAACCAGGAAGGATACTAGGTGGAAGTTCAAAGAGGTCAAGCGTGAGTCGGAACTAAGTTTATTTGGAAAACGAATTTGAACTCTACTGTAAGCACTAGAATTACTTAATATTTTAATAAGTTTTAGTAGTTAGCATAGATTTAATAGTTTGTAAGTTAGGACTTAGAGTAATTTTATAAAAAACGACGGAACGGGGAATCCATGTCCGATTTTCCTTGGACTGTCAAACACTTGTAAAATTTTCAACAAAAAATATTTTTATTTTATAAGTTTGTGTTAATTTATAATTTGTTAATATTCCTTTTATTTTAATTTCATTTCATTTTAATTTCATAAAATGGAAGCTCTTATCAATGTACAATTGGATTTGTATAATTCAATTAAAAAAGGGGTAATAAATTTTAGGAAAAGCCCCAAGGACAGAATAACAAAAGAATATATTGAAACCAGGTTAGAGACTTTAGAGGCTAATTGGATTATGTTCAGGTCAAACAACACTAAATTATATGAAATTTCGGAACCGAAAGATATAGCAGATTCTTATTATGTTACAAAGGAAATTAATGATAGTACTGAGGAACATTATTATGAGTATAAATCTTTACTGAAATGTTCTTTGAATCAATTTGTGTCAAGTAAAGTTGAGTCACAAATTAAAAAAGATAACGATAACACGAGTTCGTTAGTAAGGTTACCAAAAATTACAATACCTACTTTTTCGGGTCATTATGCGGAATGGACCACATTTCGTGATCTGTTCAGTTCTTTAGTTCATAGAAATGATTCGTTGGAAAATGTACAAAAGTTACATTATTTAAAGTCGCATTTAACTGGCGAGGCAGAGCAATTGATAAGATACACGCCCATCACAGGTGCGAATTACAGTCAGTGTTGGTCTCTATTAGAAAAACGGTATAATAATAAAAAATATCTAGCTAATTGCATATTCCAACGTTTGTTCGGACAAAGACGTATGTTCGTAGAGTCTTCATCGGGTTTAAAGGATCTACTAGATACCACCATGGACTGTTTAAATGGATTGAAAAATATTGATATCGATGTGAGCACATGGGACGTTATTATTATTCATATAGTAACGTTTAAATTAGATCCAGAAACCCGTAAACAATGGGAACTGCAAATATCGAGTAATGATTCGAATGAATTGCCTACTTTAGATCAATTTAAACTTTTTATGGAAAGTCGTTTTCGCGCTTTAGAGTTTGTCGATTCAAAAAGGTCTCTACAACAGTACGCTAGTGGTTCTCATTTAAAACCAAAGGCTTTATTGTCTACTAATGTTTCAGTTATGCGTTGTGAGTATTGTTCAGAAGGTCACAAGTTATGTTTTTGTAAAAAGTTCACGAAACAAAGTTGCGCTCAGAGACGTGAATTTGTAGCAAAAAAAGCTATATGTTTCAATTGCTTGGGTGGCAATCACACAGTTTATGATTGCAAGAAACCCACTTCTTGTCGTGTTTGTAACAAACGTCATCATTCGTTGTTACATCCAGTAAATGACAGATTTTCTCCTATGTCTAAATCTCAAGATCCTGTTGAGAGTACTAGCTCACCGGCTAGCGATCCTCCAATAGTGTCCTGTCTGTCAACTCGTAGAGTCCCTCGATATGGTCAGGTATTACTAGCTACAGCCCTAGTAAATATCGAATCACAGTCTCGCGGAAACCATATCGTTAGAGCGTTAATTGATCAGGGCTCTCAAGCCTGTTTTATAACCGAAGCGACAGTACAGATGTTGCGGCTAAAGAGAAGTACAGTCAGAGGAACAATTACTGGTTTAGGAGGCAAACCGTTAACATCACTATGTGTAGTGACAGTTCAACTTCAGTCGCGAATCGACAAAGAGTTTAGAGTACAATTTGAGGCGTATGTTTTAAAACATATAACCTCATACTTACCAGAACAGAAAGTACAGGCTGTAGATTGGATAAATTTAAAAAATGTGTGCTTAGCAGATCCTCAGTTTGACATTCCCAATAGAGTGGATATGCTATTAGGAGCAAATGTTTTCGGTCAAATTTTAAAGGATGGTGTAATAAAGAACTTAGATGGTACCTTTATAGCTCAAAACACCACTTTGGGGTGGATTTTGTCCGGCACCATAAACGATTGTCTAAATAAGACATCTGAAGAGACTTCACGCATATCTGTTATGCATGCACAAATAAACGAGGACAATATTTTGAAAAAATTCTGGGAAATTGAAGAACAAGCTTCTATGTTAAAAAATACATTTACAGAAGAAGAACTACGTTGCGAGGAGTTTTTTAAAAATACTACAAGAAGAACATCTGAAGGTCGATACGTGGTAAGGCTACCATTTCGAGATGAACGTCCGCAGTGCACAAATCATGGTTCACGAGAGATTGCTGAAACAAGATTTAAATCGTTAGAAAAACGTTTCGAAAGAAATAAAGATTTGAAAGAAGAGTATACAAAAGTCGTCAACGAATATTTAGAATTAGAACATATGAGACCAGCCAAAGGTACAAATAAAAACGAAGCGGTATACTTACCACACCATGCTGTTATAAGGAATGACAAGACCACAACCAAAGTTAGAGTAGTTTTCAACGCGTCAGAAAAAAATAAGATAGGTGTATCTTTAAATAGCACTCTTACGATTGGCCCGACGCTGCAAGCAGATTTGCGCCATACTGTCTTAAGGTGGAGAGTACATCCTATTGCACTCGTAGCAGACATTGTTAAGATGTATCGCCAAGTTGCCATAGCTGAAGAAGATGCAAGGTATCAGAGAATACTGTGGCGGAATAATCCTGAAAATAAAATACAAGAGTTTGAATTGATGACGGTTACTTTTGGGACCGCTTCAGGTCCATATCTTGCAATTAAGGCATTGCAACAGATCGCTCTAGATGAAGGTCAAAATTATCCTCGAGCAGCTGATCACGTTCTCAAAAGTTTTTATGTCGATGATTTGCTGAGCGGCTGTTCCTCCATCGAAGACGGAGTAGAGCTGTATAAGCAAATGACAGAGTTGTTATCGAAAGGGGGTTTTAAACTGCAAAAATGGGATAGTAATAATAAAAAAATGCTTTCAGAAATACGTACATACGAAGATCAAACTATTATAGAAAAAAAGGATACAAACGAAAAGGACATGCAAAATAAAATACACAGCATAAGGACAACGAGCAATAAAGACATTGATATAAAGGCAGACAATACAACAAAAATATTAGGTCTTACCTGGGATCGTAGCGAAGATCACTTCCAGTATTCGGTGAATCTTCCGACGTCAGCACCTGTAATTGAAACAAAAAGATCAATAATAGCAATAATAGGACGGTTATATGATCCATTGGGGTGGATAGCACCAAGCATAGTTATAGCTAAAATGTTCATTCAAAAGTTATGGTTAGCAGGCATAACTTGGGATGAACCTATATCAGCAGAATTAAATTTTGAATGGCATACTTACCGTAATGAGTTGTCAAAACTTACTTCAGTCCGAGTTCCACGTTGGATAGGCACTGTAAGTAACAAAGACAGTTTCGAACTGCATGGCTTTTACGATGCCTCGAAACTAGCTTACGCAGCTGTCATTTATGTGAGAATCATTGATAGTTCTGGAGAGACGCGAGTTTCTCTATTAACAGCCAAGACCAGAGTAGCTCCAATTAAGCAGGTCAGCATTCCCCGCCTCGAGCTGTGTGGTGCGGTGCTTTTAACACGCCTTCTTACCGAGATAGCTGAGGTACTGAATATTCGTAAAGAAAACATCAAGGTGTGGACAGATTCAACAGTGGTTTTAGCGTGGTTGAACAGCCATCCCAGTAAGTGGAAGACTTTTGTCGCCAATAGGGTCTCGGAGATATTAACTTCATTGGATTCTTCGCAATGGTATCATGTGTCATCAAAAGAAAACCCAGCCGATTGTGCGTCAAGAGGTATCTTTCCCAGTGCACTTAGTGAAAACAAGCTTTGGTTTTCTGGGCCTCTTTTCCTTAAGCAACAAAGTATCCCATATAACAAACCTAAAGATTTAAAAGTTCATTTAGAAGAAGCTGTGAATGTAAAGTCATATTTTAATACCACCACGGAAGATGATCTATTTCAACGATTTTCTTCTTTGCAGAGACTATTACGAGTCATAGCTTATTGCCGGAGACTCTACATAAGAAATAATAATTTTCCTACTTATTTAACAAAAGTAGAAATAGATAAAGCACTAATATGTTGCATAAAGAAAGTTCAAAGGGAAGAATTTACTGAAGAATTTTTACAATTGCAATCTAAAGACCACTTACAATCCAAATCTAGTAAGCTAAAATCATTATGTCCTTATTTAGATGATTGTGGGATAATGAGGGTGAGTGGTAGATTACAGAAGTCGCAATTGTCTGAAGACACTAAACATCCCATAATACTACCACATTGTTCCCATATTACTAAATTGATAATATCTGATGCACACCAGAATACTTTACACGGTGGACTAAGATTGATGGTTAATTACTTGAGGAGTGCATACTGGATAATTGGTGTTAGAAGTCTCGTTAAACAACATATTAATCAATGCGTTACATGTGCTCGACAAAAGGCCATTATTCAAACTCAATATATGGGTTCTCTTCCTTCCGTTCGATGTGCACCAGCAAGAGCATTTTTAAATAGCGGAGTTGATTATGCAGGCCCTATAAAAATTAGAACAGCTAAAGGTCGAGGTAATCGATCCCACAAGGGATCATATGCATATACATATGCGTGTTCATCTGCATGGTCACTCGAGCTATTCATTTAGAAGTCGTGAGTGACATGAGCACTCAAGCCTTTCTAGCAGCTTTCAGACGTTTTGTTTCTAGGCGTGGCCACTGCGACCAATTGTGGAGCGACAATGGTACGACATTTGTAGGAGCATCAAAGGAACTGCAACATTTGATTGGCTTACAAAAGGACATTGCACCTTATTTAGAAAGTCATGGTACTGAGTGGCATTTTATCCCACCACATGCACCCAATTTTGGGGGATTATGGGAAGCGGGAGTGAAATCTACTAAATTTCACTTAAGACGTGTCATAGGCGAATCGACACTCACGTTCGAGGAAATGAGTACTTTCCTTAGCCAGGTAGAAGCTTGTTTAAACTCTCGACCCATAACTGTAGATAGTTCAGACCCGAGTGATCCTCTCCCGTTAACACCAGGTCATTTTCTCATCGGAGGTCCTCTAGTGACTGTACCTGAATTTAAAAATTACGACGACAACGTTAGTTCATTGGCAAGGTGGCAATTCATTCAAAAAATGTTACAATGTTTTTGGCGTCGCTGGTCACAAGAATATCTGTGTAGTTTAATGAACAGATATAAATGGCGAACTAAGGTACCAGAGCCTAATGTGGGTGATTTAGTTCTTGTCAAAGAAGATGATTTGCCTCCAAGTCGTTGGTTGATGGGACGTATAACGGAAAAACATCCAGGCAGTGACAACGTTACCCGTGTGGTCACCATTCGGGTTAAGTCCACAATATTTAAAAGACCTACATCAAAAATATGCATTTTACCTATTCATAATAATAATAATTAGATTATAGGTCAACATTATGTAATTTACTTATTACTAATAGTAAAGTTTCTTTTATGTTTGCGAAGTCGGTTATTTTGTAAATTCAGTTCACCAAGAGCAAGAGCCTAAATTATTATATAATAGTGGAGGTTATATAATTTTACGTAGAAGGACATTTCGTCACAATATGTCCTTGGTGGGCGGAATGTTAAAGACGAATGTTATTTTAGTTTTAATATATTACTAGATGGCGCGGTTCGAATTCTGACTAAATCGCGCTATCGAAGTGTTTCAATAAATAGCATATAAGCCATATACTTTGACAATAAAGTTGTTACCTATTTAGAACAAAGAAGCTAGTAGCGGTTTCATTTTCAACCCTAATAGTATTCCCTTCAGTACAAAGGTATACCATTTTACAAGCCATTTAAAAAAAGAACTTAACCTAGTTTTGGACAGCAAAAATGTACAGTATCACAAGGGCGACCATGGACCTTGCAAAGGTTTCGAAACATTCTAAACGTTAACTAAGCTAAAATCTATGATAGGTATATAGTCTAGATATTATAGTATAATCCGCATATTATAACGGATTCGCGAACAGACATTAAAATGCCCATAGTATGACTGTAATCCTAGGTATGTTTTCTATAATTATAAAGCTGTAAAACGCCACTGCGATTTTTGGCGCTGATGCCAGTGGCGGTAGCCAAAGTAACATTAAGAAATCGATAGCGAAGTTCGAAAAGAATAAAATGTATGGGATTGAAATATGATTGACCACGTGATTTAGCGCGGCTTATGGCAATCCCATACATTTTATTCTTTTCGAACTTCGCTATCGTTTTCTTAATGTTACTTTGGCTAAGTCTACAGTTCTTCTCAACGCAAAGCTTTTGTTTGATCAACTAGTAATTATTTGGCGTGTTGTAAAGTAGGTATCTACTTATGTAGGTTCTTCAAATTGAATATATACTGGGGTTGTTTTTTTTGTTATACTTAGCACGGCAAATGACTCCACACCACCTGATGTTAAGTGGAAATGGAGACCAGACGCGAAGACAACTGGTGCAGCGTGAAAACAAAGCAGCATCAGTCAAGTTCACTCTGCCGGCCCACAAGGTGCTTCTTCACGCCTCGTTTGAAGGACCCCATATCATAGGAAAGAGGGAAAACGTGTGCTGGTAGACTATTCCATCTTTTGGAAGTGCGACACAGAAACGAGTCACCAAATTTCTTTGATGGGATATATGTGACAGTGAAGCGATGTTGTTTCGCATTTAAAAAAAAAAAAGTATGTTATATGCTGGTCTGGGTCATGGTCTGTATATGAGGAAAGTTTCATTAAAATCCATTCAGTAGTTTTTACGTGAAAGAGTAACAAACATCCATCCATACTTACAAACTTTCGCGTTTATAATATTAGTAGGATAAGTAGGTATATTGTATTGTTGTTGTTGTTGTACCTTTATTATTTCTATAGTAGACACCATTACACCCAGCAGAATTATTTAAGTATTTTGGGTTCTAGTTGTGTCACTACATACATCTGTCCATCTGGCCCCGGCCGGCACGCACGCAGGATTGCGGCTGCCATTATGCCAGTGACGTCACAGACAGCACGCACGATGCACGTTATCTACTAACTACTACACAAACAAACAAAGCAACAAAGTGGAAGCTAACAAACTGCTAATTGGCGATAAGTCACGAAAATAACTTTGGATTGTTCGTTCATGTCTTCAATTATTAATAAACATCCTTCAATAATAAATTGACTTACAATAAAGCAGTTATCTTTTTTTCAATTCTTACGGTTAAGCTGTTGACCTTCATCTGGAAGCGCACTTCACCCGGAATTAGGGTTGCCAACCCTACTATACAATACACACACTGGCTATCCCATCTCTTAGCTGCTGGACCACAACAATGCTGCAACATGCTGGCGGACAATCAAGTCCTACCACCAACCCGCTGGGAATCGAACCCGGAAAAAAGACTTAATCTAGGTGTGTACCTATGATGTTACAATGCCAGTACCAATCTGTTATTAATGAGTACCTATTTATTTATTTATTTTATTTTATTTTATTTTAACTATTGCGGACACACCAATTACAATAATTATACAATATTATTAAAAACAATTTCACATACAATAACTTAAAAAAATAAATAGGCATATTGACCATTCAATCATCTCTTGCACAATAACGCAAACATTCTAACAATATATCCGGCCATCCATCCGCGAACAAGTCACGTTCAGGGTTGTTGGCAAGAAGAGAGTTGAGTGCAGAAAGGGAGGGAGCGCGGAATAGGGGAATTAGCGCGTGCCGTCGTGCGGCGCCGCGGCTGGGATCTATTTTATTCTGCAATAATCTAACTAAACTTGTAACTAAAACATTATTCCTACAGGCGTGTGACGAAGATAGTAGGCCAATGCCAAATTGCTCAGATAGCTATTTAGCGGACTATTTAAAAAGTGTTTTTTTTTAAAGATTATATACAAGTACTTACCTAAAATAGAAATAAACACTTTTTGTGGGCTAGATAATCACAACTAAATACTGAGATAGCTTTTATTTTTAAAGTCTTTGGTGGAACGTGTAGGTATAAAAAAATAATGTAAATGAACACTCTGTATAATTAGTGAGCAATTACAGCACCGGAAAGTGCGTGCGCGTGACGTGAGGAATTGGGACGAACTAGCTCAAGACAGAGGTAGGTGGAAAGAGGGAGGGAGGCCTTCGCCCTGCAGTGGGAGTAGAGGCTAAAAAAATATTTTTGGTAATAATAAGAGTTACAATAAGCAGTTAGCTACATGGTACAGCAGGTCCCAGTAGGTCGAGGTCGGTATAGAAAGGTTCTTCTCACTCTACCTGATGCTGAGCAGAAGCAGAGACCATGTGCAAGGTCAGCTAGTGGAGCAGGACTGCGCCGCACAAACCGTCTTCAGCTTGCCGTCCCGCAAGTTTCTTCTTCACGTGAATACAGATACATTAGAATGTTAAATGTTTAGGGCACTGATCTGACCAGTGCTCGCCGCAGCTGAGATTTTTTTTTTTTTGAGAGAGATTGCTGATTGCCGCTGCGGCATTTTCAGCTTCATCGGGCTTTTTTGGGGGCGGCGAGGGACGTAAAGGGTCCCTCAAGCCGTGTGAAACGAATCACCTTCAGAGGTTATCTAGAGGGAACGGCATCGCACACAAGTGCGCGTCCCCGTGCCCTACTAGATTCTCCGAAGGGTTCGGATCGGATCGGGGAGCGGAGCAACCCGAGGGCGCCTCTAAAGGCACGGACCTCGGCTCGGGTTGACCGGGCCGTGGAGGAGGAGAGAACCGACCAGGTACATGTCTGTACCTGGTGTAGAGCGAGTGTGAACCGGTTCTTCGTACCCTTGTTCTACGAGTACGGTGTCTTGGGCCTAAACTGGTGTGCATGTTTAGTGTATTCTGTAAATGTGTGCTGTCATTTAGAGGATCGGGCGGGGGGGCGTTCGCAACCGTTATGGGATCGTCGGGGTCATCTAGGACGTGCTTAGGACGCCTAGACATGAACCGTTTTGTTGGTGGAAGGCTTCCAACATTATAGTTGGCGGCCGCCACAACAAGCGGGTTAGGGTGGTGGGGGGGACGCAGCTGAGAGGTTCACGGACCCCTGTTGTAGGGAGGAGGAAAGGCGTGTATTATGTTATGTGAGATAGTACCAGAGCTGTCAGGGAAACCTGTGTAAGCCCCACTGAATTAAAATACGATGTTTGAAAAACGTAGAATTTAGTGAAATTGTATTTAAGTATATGTAATGTGGTGGCAACAAAACTTTGATAAAAAACTATGGATGTTGCTCGAATATTGAAACAGATCAAATTTCTAGTTAGGTATTGAAATATTGAACCACAGGCCCTTAGATAATATACATACGCGTCTAATCTAAGCACATACCATTTACTTTACACTTACTTTCGTTTTGGAGTTTATCTTCAAAGTTTTTGTTCAGATAAAATTCTGAATAACTTGTTGTCCTTTTTATTTATTATCCTAAATCTGAGAACCATATCATATTTAAACCTCTGTGGCAGGATTCACGTTTTCCATTATCGGATTCCATTCATCCAGCTTCCACAATACCTACATCACCATCATCGTCAGCGTACACGTCCACTATCAGCTTATGTCCCCCAAATGGAAGCATAACAATAATACCTATGCCTACCTACCTATATAATTAATTCGATCATCTAGGACCGTAAAGTTTCATTGCATCACACACATTTAAATTAACATTAATAATTATCCTGTTATTCAGATTAAACTCAATAATATTGTCGCGACGATTGTTATAAATATGGGGAAATATGCATAATATGTTAACTGCGACATAAGAATACAGATAATTTAGTGTGTTATTGTAACAATTCAGAATAATGTCTATGGAAACAATTAAATACAAGTTCGTTAGAGTCCGCCATTCTGGGCTGTGCAGAATCATTACTTCTGCCTACTCTCTTTGATATTATTCATAGGAGCCCACCTTTCTGGGCAGAATAGAGTCTGAATACTCTATCAGCTCCTCTAGGATAATTTAGCTTGCGAAGAGCCTGCCATTCTAAGCAATATAGAGTAAATACTCTAACAACTTTTCTGAGGAAATGTAACGTACAAAGAGCCTGCCATTCTGGGCAGTATAGGGTCTGATTACTCTATCAACTCACTTGACGTTCTGACATTTACACATACATAAGAGGCCGCCGTGTAGGCCTGGCACAAAGCATCTATCTATGCTACTCATATCATGATCTAAGATGAGAATCTGATTGCGTCTGAGATAGAAGGCCTGCCATTCTGGGCAAGTCACTACCTGTCGGCCCGTCTGCCTTCTATCGCGCTTATATGCGGGGTTGAGTGTACTCACCTCACAGGACCTCCAAACATCACCCCTTATAGTCCTGCCACTACCACCAAATTCATGACACTATAGTGTCCTCATTCTCATCCATAACATACTCAAGCCCGCGGTGCAACAATTCGGGGGCATGATCATGAGACATGATTCATATCTGAATCGCCACAACACATGTGTATACAACGCAATAGATATAGGTGAACAAATAGCAACTCACCGGCGACGACGGTTGGCAGTGGGCAGCGCAGCCACGAATATATCGTGGCTCGCTCGCCTCCACAGCCTCCACCTTCTCACCGTCAAATTCTTGTGAAGAAACTTTGTTCCCGCCTCTGTTGTCTATCCTTAATATATATATCTTTTTTTTTAATGTGGCTTTCATACTGTCAAGACAAAAGGTTGCGTTCAGAAATTAGCAAAGCTTACGTCAACAAATCAAATAAGATTAATGGCATGTTCACACTTACCAAAATGTGCTTTTAAAGCCTGAGTACGCGGTAATCCGCGACAAATATTATGGCATGCTTAAGTAAAAATCTGAGTGTCGGGTAGGTATTGAGCCAACGTGGCTAAGGGAAACCTAACATCGGAAACCCAGACACTTTATAAGCCCAAGCTAATGATGATGATCAATCTGATTAAGACCCGCTAAAGCTGAACTCTGATTGAGGGGAAAATGGTTATAGTGTACTTTTATTATTTTATCCTCCACTGTGATTTAAAAACTAATAACAGTAACATTAAACAGAGGTACAGTCCCGAGCATTAACATGTATACGCTTTTGACTAGTTTGACTGATTGATTGTATTAAGAAATGCTCGTGACTATACACACACATTTTTGCTATATGCGTTATTTATTGTTTACTCGAAATTAAGAAGCAGGTCCTTAATGTAAATTTTATCAAATCTAAGTTTTACATACGCTGCTGGTTCACGTAGGCCTACCTACCTATTACCTATTTTTTATTACCTATATTTTTTCCATCGTTTGCCGTGTACAAAATGGAAACACAATGAGGTAGGTATTACAACAGTAAACAATGCAGACATTGTTATTTTTCATTTGACTAGGAGGTAAAAACCAACGGAACTGAGTAAGTTGTTTGTTGACTCCGGCTGCGGTGGCGGCACTCGGCGGCGGCACATCTTGTCAGATGTTACCTATAATGACCTAGTTGACATAAAATTAAACAAACCTCGCTCGCGATGGTATAAGAAATTGAGGTTTCATTACTATTTCTACTTAAGTAACGTACGTAAGTATAACCAGTGGTAAAGGGCATGTCACTGAAGGCGGAAGGAAAATTGTCTTCGATTTGCGCATCGAGCTCCGAACTTCCGATGAAATATCGACATCTCAATTTTATATTTTTTCCATCAGATACCTGCCACAGTAGTTTAAAAGAATGCTACATTTATTTTGATTGTCAATCATTTAACATCAGATAATAAGTTCGCTTGTTATCAAGTAATATATTAAAATGAAACAACTTTTACGGATCTACTCGCGTTTATTTTACACATTAGTTTTAATTAATGTTTATCCTGACGTTTCGAACCCTTTGCAGGGTCCGTGGTCGGTCACAGGGAGACTGAGGTGTTGGTCGTCTCATAATTAGTTAGTAGCTTGTATACCCTCATTTAAATTTAATCAGGTGCGTTCCGTTTTACGCAGAAAGAGCTCAAAGTATATTTTGGTCTGGCAGTATGGTGTTGGGGCTGGGATTTAATATTTTGTATGATGGTATCCCAGGCTGGTGGTAGAGTCCAACCGTCTTCTCTATTAAAATTAGAATGTTTTTTTAATTTCAATAGCCTCGCGTATCATCCTAGGGATGAATCGTTGTTCTCTAGCGAGTATTTGTGATTTATCAAATCTAATGTAATGGTTGGGCTCCTCAAGGGAATGTTCGCATACCGCAGACTTATTTTCGCGCCTATGCTTGACGTCGGCTATATGTACTTTAACACGGGTTCCTACACTTCTCTTTGTTTGCCCGATGTAAGAGAGCCCACAGTCTCAGTCCAGTTTGTACACGCCTGCATCTTGAAGTGGTATATTGCACTTGACAGGTCGTAAAAATTGGTTGATCTTCTTCGGCGGCTTGAAGTAAGTGTTGATTGAAGCTCGCTTTAAGATATGTCCAATCTTGTCAGTGACACCTTTCATATATAGATGTACAGCAGGTTGGCGCTCGACTGTGGTTGGTTTATTACGTTTTCTGTGACGAAGCCGTGGTACTGTCAGATTATTGTCCTGTAGTACAGACGCCTGCACATCAACCTATCCAAAACTGTCAAATTTCTTCAATACATTGACAACCATATGCCTTAAGTTCAAAGTCTATTGAGAAAATTTGACAGGTTGTGGTAGGTTGATGTGCAGGCGTGTGTACGTGCTTGACATGCTGAAGCTCAGCGTCACAGATACCGCGTGACACCCAACACCCAAAACGGAATGCACCTGATTAAATTTAAATGAGGGTATACAAGCTATTAACTAATTATGAGACGACCAACACCTCAGTCTCCCTATGACCGACCACGGACCCTGCAAAGGGTTCGAAACGTCAGGATAAATATTAATTAAAACTAATGTGTAAAATAAACGCGAGTAGATCCGTAAAAGTTGTTTCATTTCAATGTGTAGTGTTCGCGTAAACTTTAGAAAACAATAAGTAATATATTATTATTAAATCAGGGTCACCGTTAGGCCGTGAGACTAATTACGTGATTGATTAATCATACGCGCCTAATCAAGGGTTTATCTGACCCTTGGACACTGTCTTTTACTAGAACTATATTGTTTATGACTGTAATAATCTGCCAGATAAGTACTAGTTATAATCTTATAATAACGAGTGTAGTAGTGGCTTATCCGGTGCGATAGGCTCCGCGCTCTACGTGTCGTTGACCGCGCTCATTAACACCACACAATACCAATAATCGTCGCGCAACAGCTGCGCCCGGACTTTTGCGAGCTTCTCTGAGATTCCGAGTCCGTGAGATGGTCTATATGCGCCTTGCTTGAGCGCAAGCCACCTTCTGGGTGTCCCTATTGTGTGTAATAATAACACCTTGCTGCTACTATAGGATTTACTCCCACTTCATCATTTTCTCACTTCAACATGTTCTCATTTGATCATTTTGAATTTATTCCATTTATGATTTTCCCTTTTAGTCACGCTTACTTAAAAAAAGAAAAGAGTTTATATTTATTTTACTACTAAAAATTGTGCAATAAAAACTAAAAATAACTAAATTATAATACTTAATTACTTTCAATAAAATTAGTAAGCTTTTGAAAAATTGCAACAAATGTATAAAAAAAACAGGTTAAATAAAAATTGTTGTTAAGTACTTAACTTAAAACTTGCATTAAAATTATATAAACAAATCAAAAACATTTTACTGAACTTAACTTAAAAAAACTACTTGTTTAATTAAAAGCCTCACGCTCTTTTCGGTGTAGCCTTTTCTACACATCTTTATCCAAAGCTAATTATTTGACTTCCTTATAAGATTTTTTGCATTTTTTAATAAATTTTACATAAATATAGGTTTTTTGCACTTGAACGTAAGTTTTCTTTATTTTACAGGTTAGATAACATGCCAATTTTGCTTTAGGTAATGTTTTGTCACTGATATTTAGCCCGTGGATAGCACTTTCTAATTTTGTTTTTATTTTGCTTCTTAAAGAATTATCTGTTTGATACAATAACACTAATTCTTCGTCTCGGGGCTATGAATGATGTTATAATGTACTTTTATGCAAACTCTATTTTTAATCAGACTTAAAACCCAGGGCCAATGTTTACATGACGGCAGCGCCATCTCAAATAACTGCGACTACAATAAAATTATTTTCAACGACTGTTTTGTAAAACTTTTTTTTCCAACTACTTTAACGATACTGTTATTTCAATATTTTAGAGAAAACAAACCAGACTAAACCAGACAAAAAAAATTAGAAACGTTGCACACACAAGTATGAAAAATTTAAAACATTTCCAATATGTTGATTTTTTTTATTGAAGTAGTATTTATAGCCATCATACATGAGGAGTTTTATATTAGTTTCCCCTATATCGGCAATTTGTTTATACGACAGTGAATTCATTATAGATACTTACCCAAATTTATGTATTAAGCATGTCGAAAATTTTTCAAAAATAATTAAAACTTCTGAAGTGGGAGTAATGGTAATAAGTATTTATAATGATTGATCTTGAAAGAATTATAAAATAACTATAAATTGTATAGAATTTGCATCGCATGACAAAATGGGAAAATGATGATCTGGGAAGAATAATGAAATGAAAAAAAAATTATAGAGGGGGCATCGCATGATAATGGAAAATGATGATGTGGGATGAATGATGGGAATAACTTGTATAGAATAAATAGGCATCGCATGATGAAATGGGAAAATTACGAAGTAGGAGTAAATCCTTCTCGCCACTACGTAACAAATATAATCAAAGAATATAAATAAATACTATTATTCTTAACCTTATTTTAGCCTACTTAGTCTGCCACAAGCCCTATAGTTTGCGGAAGTTGTTCCCACTCAGTTCACTTCGACCCACTGGAAAATTGTGTGCCAACTGCCACCCCATCTCTTCACTACTGGGTGCCTAGTGCGAGTTTCATTCGCCATTACGAAAACGATCATCGACTCATTGAAAAATAAATTCATTAGCCGTTCCGCCACTTCAAATGGCTGCTTGACAAAGCTTCAGATTAAGGAGGCACCGGGACCTGTGTTATACCGAGTAACCATGATGGATTACATTCACGGGACTACGGTATACTATTAGTTACTCGTCCCGTGACCTATCAGAAATGTAATTCGTTCGTTGCTCGGTTATGAACTTATGTCGTGAAGTAACATTTTATAATACTAGTTGGGATTAGGATTATAAAATACTTGCTTCACTGTATAAAAGTTTTTTTTTTTTAATTTCATATCCGACAACTGCTTAATTTTTATCTTATTTGGTGGTTAGAAATGACAAGTCCAAGACAGAAGCGCAACTCAAACTCATCCCTCTAACCCAGGTTCACCAAGGCACTGTGCTATGTATGTTGTTCATGGAGGTGGTGTTGTTGCAGACGGTGATAAACTTCGCGTACTGCGGGCTGGCGCTTGTGGGGTTCGTCGTGCAGCGGCTGGTGTTTGGGCGCCTTCGCGTGGCGGAGGCGCAGCGCGTCAAGGACAAGCTGTGGAACTTCGTGTTCTACAAGTTCATCTTCGTGTTCGGCGTGCTCAACGTGCAGTACATGGACGAGGTGCTGCTCTGGTGCACCTGGTTCACGCTGCTCGGCTTCCTGCACCTGCTCGCGCACCTCTGCAAGGACCGGTTTGATTATGTTAGTGTCCGACGCCTTGATGTTTAACCTTACTTCTCAGTGGAAACGCATTCCGGCATTTAGTTTGCTGCCGACAGCAAATAGAATTGCAAACATTAGTTACCTCAAACATAAATTACGACCTCGACCGATCGGGGTCGTACCCAAACCTCCATGAATTTATTCCCACCACCTCTACGATTAAACCTGTTGTGGCAAAGAAAAAAACAATTATTAAGGTAACTAATGTATGCATAATTTTTTGAGAACAATGGGCTTTGGAGTTCTGGGACTTACCCATCGGGCATAATAGTTTGACTTTGTGTCTGCCCTTAGTCAGTTTATTTTACTAGACCCTAAATTCTATGTTTAGCTGATGTGATGACGTAATTTAAAATGCTGCTTTTTAGTCACTTTCAAAACAACAATTTACCATATTTTGCCTTTGTTTTTTGACATTAGTGTATCATTCACAGACCTTGGAAGTGCAATGCCTCTCTCCCAAGATTTTCCTTTGACTAAATGACTGTGATCATAGTTGTGTTTACTGCATAGCCTTGGCAAAGGTTGCGTGGACGGCTAAACGAGGACAGCGCGGTCGTTACAGAAATTATTATTACTAACGCAGAAATACTATTTACGAATAATATTTATGTAGGTAATATTAAAGTCATACTACCCTATGTTAGTAGTTAGTGTTATCGCGTCTCATTCGCGAGACTTAGCGCAACGTAACGGTTATTACGGATCAAATTAACTCGATTATAATTATGACATTGTAGCCAGCTATGTTAAATTATTTACACAATGCGCACGCCAGCCGCCGCGCTACGGCTACGGCTCTGCGTAGAATGTTTTGCTCGAATTCCGATATCAGTCGACAGCGCCGCAAAACAAGTTGGGCCGTTTTTTTTCACCAGACTGCACCCCGCCCGATCCTCTAAATGCCACAACTATTTACAGAATACACTAAACATGCACACTGGTTTAGGCCCAAGACACCGTACTCGTAGAACAAGGGTACGACGAACCGGTTCACACGCGCACACGTACAGACATGTGGCTGATCGCTTCTCTCCCCCCACCACAGCCCGAATAACCCGAGCCGAGGTCCGAGCCTTTAGAGGCGCCCTCGGGTTGTTCCGCTCCCCGATCCGATCCGAACCCTTCGGAGAATCTAGTAGGGCAAGAGGACGCGCACTAGTGCGCGATGCCGTTCCCTCTAGAAATCCTCCGAAGGTGATTCGTTTCACACGGCTTGAGAAACCCTTTAGGTTTCTCGCCGCCCCCAAGCCCGGTGAAAATGCCATTTAAAGCAATCAGCAATCTCTCTACAAAAAAAAACATACTGCAGCTATTGAGGTTGTTGTTCAAGTCTAGGTTCGCTATTTCTGTTTATACAATGTAAATGGTAAAATCTAGTATACTGACAATATTGTAGGTATGGTCTATATTGTGCTACTGGCATTCGGTCACGTTTCGAACATACACCTAAACACGTAGCCATTTATAATTTGCTTTCGATAATGGTAACCACTGAGACGATGGTGTAACTTTGAACACGGAAACTTTGTTCGTTACAAATGAAAATTTGTTTTCTAATTTTGCTAGAAGTAAGTAAATATCTTTGAATACGGTTTTAAATGCATTACTTTATCACAACTTATTATTTTCTCCAAAACTGCACTAGATGGCTAAAATACGTTTCTCAAAGTCGTGTATTTGTTTTCTTATCTTCCTAGTACACCTACTAGACTAAGTGATTAATAAAAAGTATGACTACAAATGTACAAAAATCAATCGCATGAATGTTGGTACCTACTAATTGAAGCTGCTGTCTGTTTGTGACGTAGCATACTATAATTTCCAATTAGTCTGAAAACTTCCGCCATAAGCAGTATGAATATGACCTTGTTGTGGTTGATTTATTTTACTACGCCTAAATATTATGCGTTTAGTGTTAATAATGTGTGTGTATAATATTTATATTAATACATAAACATAAGTATTTCAAATTGTAGCGGTTCACGTTAGCGGCTCGTATGAAGAGATTTTATCTATTAGCGAAAGATAAGTCGTTTGCAAATGTGACTCTTGTATGGAAAAACTTTGTCTCATATTCCAATAGTCATGGCATCTTGAGGATATGTATGATACTTATATTGAGGATAATCTTAAAAAAAAAACATATATTTGCGATAACAGCTGATTGCATGCTAGCCAAAGACATTTAACTACTCTATATTAAATCTCTTTGGTGCTAGCACCTTGCCTCCTTCATAGGTATGGCATTGAAGCAGCGCTGCCTGATGCCAAAAGAGGAGGGTTACAAAAGTTCTTATTTTTGTTAACGTGATCGCATGCCAAATGAAACTGCCGCGGGGACTCTGTAAAAGTGTTTGTGTGTGTGTGCAGCTTTCGTCGTCGCCGCACACGGGGTGGTGGGCGCACGCGAGGCTGCTGGCGCTGCTGGCGTTCATCCAGGGCGCCTGCTGCTGCCTGCTGGCGGGCGCCGCGCTGGCCGGCCTGCCCGCGCACCGGGACACCTTCGCCTTCATGGCTGCAGAGGTACGTACTTACTAAGCTGGGCTAAGGCTGCAATCCTACTTTTTTATGCAGTGGAAAACTCATCATCCTGGTACCACCGCGCCCGGAGCCCCGGAGAAGCGCGAATAGTTATGTGGGTTTTTCCTCTCCAGCTTCCTCTTCAGAGAGGGAGGGAGACAGAGATTCGGTACCAACTAAAAACACACTGTACTTCTTTCTTTTCATGTGCCACTAGACTAACTACCAGTCTATGGCAACGGCAGTCTCTTATAGGCACTGTTATTAACTTACTTATTTATTTCAGTTGTGAAACGAGACGTGTGTATACGTTGCTACATCACGCGTGCCGTTTTCACAACTGCACCGCACTGCGAGAATATCTGCTTTAAGAGCTCATAGTAAGCTCATTGCTCATAGTAAGGTGGTAGCGAGCACCTCTGTTTATTTTAAAAATGTCGTTGCCAAACCGAATAGATGCAGACAAAATCCTAATGACAAAAACGAAAGTACACAAATATCCACTTTGTCAAGTTCTAGAATTAACTTCAGCTCACGTGTATGAATCGCGTGGCACCACGTAATGCTTCGCTACTAAAGGTGAACTGAAATAAATTATTCTATAATGGAACGTGTTGCCTAGTTTGAAGGACACCCCGCTACACACGACTTTAAAGTTTATACTGACACCCCCTACCAGCCTAGCGGTCACAAAGTAGGTGTAAGACATCCATACGCAAGCACATGGGACAATCTACGTCAGGTCTACGCCGGATCAGGACGTGCCGAAGCGCATTCTTCATCCGGTACTTTAAGACTAGTGTCTCGAGCGAGTTGCTCCGTGGGCACGTATAGTCCACTACCTAATATCCAGATAGGTTACCGGAGCTGTAAGCTCGCTCACTTCTCGTTGCACCAAAAGCACAACTTGCAGTTCCACTGCTCGGGTCGTCAACTCTAAAGTCGACTACCAAATGTCCTCTTTGGTGGCGGAGTTGTAAGCCCACTCACTTCTCAGTACCCATCCAGGCACCTCATCAGTTCCAAAATCCTACGCGGCTGATTCAACCAGAGACATTGCATCTAGCGGGTGCCTCTACTAGTTATCCAGACTAGTGCCGGAGATGTTGGAAGCCTACTCAATGGAAATCACCGAGCAGAACAATCAACTATGGACAACTCACGTGCCCCGCAGATCCTTTCGCTACAGCCCCACTTGGCTGTGGTTTAGCTAGATAGTAGATAGGGACAAAGTTTGAAGGACAATTGTAAACTGAAGTTCAGGACTTTGCTTGTTATAAACAACAACATACGCATCATAAAAGTAGGTAGGGAAGGTCAATGTCCACGCGTTAAATTTAACACTCTGATGTTGGCTTGCAAGGTCAGTATAGTATTTGTTCACATAATAATGGTCGTTTTTTCTATCACTTTAGATGAAACTGTATTAATTTTAAGTCACATTTGACACTTTATTTGTATAAATAGACACATTCACAGTTGTGTAAACAACAATGAGTTTAGTACTGCTATACTAGATAAGAGCGAAAAACGGTAAAAAGTGTTTACATAACTGTTTTCGCGTTAGTTGTGCGCGTCCTGCTTGCACGTTGCTGATGTTTGGTTAGCGCGGCGCCGCCGGCAGCCGCGTGTGACGTGACCTCTGGCGTGACCTCTGGCGGTTGTGAAAGCTCACCTTTCTCCCGGGACAACAGCGCACAGCTGTTGCAGATGGCACGCGTGACGTCAACACGCGCGCGCCCAGGGCTGCCAGCTCGTATTAGTGAATAATATTAATTAGCATAAATTTTCATAAAATTGTGTACCTTTAAATGATACAAACATACACATAAATACAATGTGTATATTAATGTTTCATGTACCCTGTTTGAAGCAGATTGCCTTGTACAATTGAATATACAAGTATAAATGATTACAAGAACTAAATGTAAAAACTTTGCGATTTCATAAATTTTTACATATTATCTACAAATTTTATTTACTTCTTTTTACTGTTTTTACGGACAAAGTGTTAAATGAGACAACTAATCCAATAAGGATAGGTATATCGTTTTAGTGTTACAGACTCAAGTTTTTATTTGTCTGTATAATGGAGTTGATTTAAAGGACCCAGCGGTATCATGGAGTATGTTGTCCTACGGCAGCCCTGGCGCCGTGACTCACCCGCCGCGCGCCGAGCGAGTGGCGTGATGCACTCTCGCCATTATCAACGCTAATCGCCTTTAGATGGTCGATAACTAATTATTGGACAAGATCTTTATAGGCCTCGGACTACTTACTTTGTCAACATCTATTAGGTTTATAATTAAATCCATGTAGGTACTTACTATATGTGCGTGCACAGTACAACGAATTATAAGGATAAATAACTACACTGCCTACAAGAAAATTAGACTTGTACTTAATTTAATTTAAAAATATCACAATAATATTAGTTGCAACATCTGCATTACATTCATTTATGCAATGTGATTAGAGTACATTTTTGACTAACATTGTGAAAATGTTTAATACAACAATTTAAATGTGAAGAACTTTTTGATGATTTAGGCAATGCATAGGTCAATTCGATGCCGAGACTTGAACTTAGATAAAAAGTAAATTCAGTACAGTGTTGTAATAGCAACAATAAAAAATACTTTGGCTCCAACGCGTAGTTTAAAATGTATGAATATCGAAGGGCGAACGGGTTCTCAAACATTGCTTTCACTTTCGCTGAGAAACTTCCGCTTCTTGTTTATTTACTTTAAATGCTAGTTTGTAAGTACCTCTTACACACCTCCTTTGTCCTTTATGAAATATGTAAAACATTGCAGATATACCACCAGGATTATTATCTTTCAACTAACTAATAGCTAATATATTGTTTTCTAAAGTTTACGCGAACACTACACATTGAAATGAAACAACATTTACGGATCTACTCGCGTTTATTTTACACATTAGTTTTAATTAATGTTTATCCTGACGTTTCGAACCCTTTGCAGGGTCCGTGGTCACAGGGAGACTGTCGAAACGTCAGGATAAACATTAATTAAAACTAATGTGTAAAATAAACGCGAGTAGATCCGTAAATGTTGTTTCATTTCAATAATAGCTAATAATTAATGCGTTTAAGAATAAACGAATGAAAGTGATTCCATCTTCCGAAGGTTGTGTAATACTTGCGTCACTTCTATAAAAGTAAAAGTAATAAGGATTACCCAACTGTTAAAAGACTAGTTAAAAGCAATGGATGCTTGCTTAAGTTATAACTTTTTTTTATATGTATTGTACCGGAGATGTCAGCCCAATGTCCATCAGACAACTAGTCAGGTAGCCCTATTGTATACGTTGTATTGAGTGTTGCTCAATGAAATAATAGCACGCTATGATTTAGCCAGTGTTTATTTTGTGAACGCCTCGGTGGCTGGGTGGCAGAGCGCTTGGCCCGATACCCGAAGGCCCCGGGTTCAGTTTCCAGGTTGGGCAAAGTGTGTATCGGATTTTTCGATTCATCATAGCCCGGGTTTTTAAGCGGTGTTTAAGCCATTATCAGCTAATGTCCCCATTGATGGGGCACGAGCCTTCCCTATGGACAGATAGGGAGAACGGGCCATAAACCACCACGCGGGCCCAGTGCGGGTGGTTGTGAATGTAGCCGGGACCACGGCGACCACTTTCCGAAGCACGGAGGAGCTTGAAATGGAAAAATATTGATTACCCATCCGATGACCGGCCTTTGCGAAAAATGCTTAACCATAGCTATCGCAGACCTGGCGCGTTAACCACTGCGCCATCGAGCTCCTCCGAGGTGATTAAGCCATTACCCATCAGTGGAACAGCTATAGGCTATTTACGTTTACGTTATTTTGTGGGTAAACCCTGCACCAACCCATGCTCCTGCCTACCTTGCGGCATGCGGACCGAATCTCGGGAGAGCGCGAGGGTACTTGCATGGGCTCTTTCCCCGTCTGTACAATTCACTTCTCTCCCTACAAATTTCTAATTCCATCCCTTCTGTTACCAACTCTCCTCCTTCTGGGGCTATTTTGTGGGCAGTTGATGTTATGTGATGTCGTTTGCCGGCAGTGCACGCTGGTGCTGGTGGGCGCGCTGCACGTGATGGCGCGCTACGTGCTGCAGGCGGCTGACGCGGACGCCGCCGGCCCGCTCGCCTACTACACGCACCTCGGTTTCGACGTAAGCATCGCCACCATCACCACTCATCACCACTCATCGCCTCTCACCACCACCACCATTTCATGTGAAGCCTGCACATCAACAATTTATGGTAGACATGGTAGCCGATGTGCAGGCGTGTATACTTTAGAACCAATAACGCGCCAAGAGTTCGTCATCACAAGCTCATTGTATATCCACCACTCGCCACTACCTTCTCATGTTACATAGTTGCGCCAAGAGTTCATCACCATCAGCTCATTGTATGTCCACCACTCGCCACACCTTCTCATGTAACATAGTAGCGCCAAGAGTTCATCACTATCAGCAAATTTTTCATACCCACAAAAGGGGGCACCCTTTTCCCTATGGATGGAAACACCACCACAGGTATAACGGGTCATAATCACGCATTTCGCACTAAGCTCAAGTGTTTGCCAATTCGTCTCCGCCGGAATGCTCATATTGTTTGCTTACTTTACAATATCTTATTTAACCTTACCACCCCATTTTATCTTATTTTGGAATCCTTATTATATGCGCCAACTTTTGAAGTTACTTGTCAAACTCGCGTAGTACATTTTTTTCAGTACAGTATGTTAAAAGCTGGGCGAAATATTAATTTTGAATATTTAGTTGGGTAAAAAGTGAGTTTCATTTTAAGCTCGAGCAGCTGGAAGTGTCTATAATTTTGTAAATTCTTGAATTCGATTTTTTTTTAAATTTTTCTGATAACTATTATAACTAGGCCTATCACTCGGTTTCGGCTTGACGTCGATATCTGGGACACCCTGTATATGTATATTTATGTTTTATGTAATACCTTATACTGTACACTTTTTGTCAACGCCTCCATCTTATTTCATATCGATCCTCTCTATCCGTAGGTTGCCTGGAAGATATCGCTTTT
This sequence comes from Eudonia truncicolella, assembly GCA_949315975.1. Taxonomy (NCBI): domain Eukaryota; kingdom Metazoa; phylum Arthropoda; class Insecta; order Lepidoptera; family Crambidae; genus Eudonia; species Eudonia truncicolella. The sequence continues at coordinate 444,980 of OX438841.1, forward strand.
AGTGATAAGGCCGCCCTTTATACGACTCCAATTTTTTATTTTTTATTTCTTTGTTAACATGTAAGTATGTGTTTTTTATGTGTACAATAAAGTATTTTATTTTATTATTCAATTCTATTCTAAATCACTACGCGACCCAGATGTAGGTAGTTGCTAACGACTGCTAGACTGTTAGTGCAGCCGGGACCGACGGCTTTCCTTGCCTTTCGAAGCACGAAGGAGCTCGAGATTATATATTTGGTCACCCATTAAATGATCGTCCTTGGCGAAAGTTACTTAACTTCAGCAATCCTTTCTCATATCTTGTTTACCATTGCGCCATTTAACTCCTCAACCTCCGCCTATGGTTCAGGATAGTGCAAACACGTCATTTGTTTTTATTACGAGGAATTTATAACCGTATCAGTAATTTGTTTCGTTTGGGTATCAATTCTGAAGAAGCAATTTCGTAAATAAAGACAATATTACTGATACTGAACTTGACTCGTTATTATGAGTATTTAAATATTTAACAAGTCGTATTATGTTGTGTTATCAGTGTGTGCTGGTAATGTCAAATGCACGCTTCTCTCAGCGAAAAGAAAACAAACAATGCTGCTAAAGATACCACGACCTAAAGTTATTGAATTAGGCGTTCCACGGTCCACAACATAGTACAAACAAAACATATCTATGTTAATTGATGTTTGCATCTCGATTGTTCTAGATCATGGACTTATTTAGTATTGTAGGTCTACTGTGTATGTGTAGTGTAGTGTATCTGTCACTGCGCATGCGCACCTAAATAGGACTAAGACCTGAAGATCGAGGTCACACCACATGTTTGAAGGACTCGTTGAAGTACCTTACTTACTTATTCGTAAATAAATAATACATATTTACTTGACTACCGTTCTTCAATGTTATTTGTACGAAAAATTTGATAAAAGATTATTTTATAATTTTTTTAATCGCGTAAATAAAGAGATTGCAGATTATATCTACTGCTATTATACCAATAAGTAAACGTCACGATAATAACAATGTATTATTTCATGTCATGCTGAGTGCTGACCTTACAGACATGTGCCGTTCGCGTTCCCGTCTTGAACAGATAATACGATAGCTATACCATAATTTATATTTAATATCTTTATGCATTTAAAGCCGCAAGATTGGTTATGACTATTTAATTAATTCTACAGTTGCGATCATAGTTGATATTATCATAACAATAAATTACAAATATTACGTATAATTTAATTGACTAATTTACTAGATCCAAACAAATACATTATTAATTCATTATAAATAATTAATGTGATGCAAACACTTTTTTGTATACAAGAAAAAACAATAGGAAACCTCTAGCATGCATTGTTCTAACTCGTGATGCGTGATGCAAAAACAAATATCATTGTCGAGATTTTTTTGTAGTGCCTTCTCAGCATAAAATTACTTACTAAAACCATTTTGTTGGGCATGCATGCTGCGACACAAATCGCCAAGTGATAATCAGGCAGGCAGAGCATGCGGTTGTTTTCCATTGATTTTCACTCACAATCATACTGCGATGAACAAGGTTAGACGAGTAAAACCACCTTTAACTAATTAGGTACATTTATTGTGCTCAACCTTGTTGCAGCCGTCACAAAAGAGGACGAATGGTTTTTTTTTTGGAGAGAGATTGCTGATTTCCTCAGACGGCATTTTCAGCTTCACCGGGCTTGTTTGGGGTCGGCGAGGAACGTAAAGGGCCGTGTGAAACGGATCAACTTCGGAGGTTTTCTAGAGGGAACGGCATCACGCACTAGTGCGCGTCCCCGAGCCCTTCTAGATTCTCCGAAGGGTTCGGATCGGATCGGGAGGACTAGTGGCGGGCGCGCCGGCCCTTATATAATGGCAGTCTGGCGCTGTCTGCGGGAAATATAGGAACTAATGATAAGTGATACATTTGTGTAGATTGATTAAAACATATTTAGTTTTCCTTGTCGGTGCCAGATGGCGCTAGATATACAACCATTATTTTTTATGGTTTCAATTGCACCAGCCTTGTTAGTAAAAAAAAGAGAAATGAGAAGCTCGCTCCGCCTTTTTTTGAAGTCTGTTTGACCTTTGAGGCGGAGCCGCGGGTAACGCTAGAAATTTGAGAAAATGTGCTATACTGAAGATAGACGCGGGCAGCTGTGGCACGGCTTAATACTAGTGCAGCTGCCGACGTTAACCTCTTGTTTGATTGTATTGTAAAAGCATATGAATAGGTTATGTCTGTAATTCTAAATTGAAAAATAAATATTATTATTATTTTGTATATTTTTTGTATCAACTATGCATAAGAGAGCGCATTTCACAGTTGTCAGCGCCCTAATGTGTTGTGCGTGTGTTATTGCGCAGTCGGTGGCGCTGGTGGTGGAGCTGGCGCACGTGGTACACATGGTGGTGTACAGCAACATGCTGGTGTCGATGGCGTCGCTGGTGCTGCTGATGCAGCTGCGGCACCTGCTGCACGAGTTGCAGCTGCGCCTGCGCCGGCACCGCCTCTACACCACGCTCGCCACGCACATGAGCCGCAAGTACGTCACCCACACACCGTTCACACCACTCGCACCCGCCAACGATACTCACATTTGGAATCGTGACAGAGCGTTTATACATTTCGGCATCTTACACAAACTTCAAAGTTTGATTTTTTCAAACCAATATGCCATTCATCCGTCTATCACCAGCTCATTATGTATGTCCCCACTGCTGGGGCACGAGCCTTCCCTATGGATGGATAGGGAGAACCAATAAGCCATTTAACTGTATTCATGCGATTCGAAACTTTTTAGGGGACTTGTTATTCTATGGATCATACCGAGATCTAGATATTTAGTGGAAAACATTTTAAAAAAACCGTTTGTTTATACTGAATTTATGCTATTTAATTCCACTATTAAGTTTAGGTACATTTTGGTAAAGCATGGAATATTTCATTTATTAATTAGAAAGTTTGTGTGGAAATGTAAAAATGCTTATTTAAAAAAAAGGACGGAAAACAAGTCTTGGCCTCGTCAGTTACCATGTAAATTTTTAAGTCCGTATGATTCAATTTTGTTTTGTTTTGTACAATTTAGGAAAAACTTATTGATTCAAGGTCTTTCCAGATTTTTTTATATTTATTTGTTATTATTGCGGCTACTATAAGAAATAACAATTAAAAAATATAATAGAAATTAATTGCTAAACAGTTTTATGTCAATTTAAAACTGTTACCGTGAATTGCACAAACTATTTAGCGCTAACAATATGGCAATGCCCACTTAAGTTGTTGATATAGTTATGTTATTAATGATATGTAAACAGTGGCCGGTGGTAATGACGTCGCGGTCGCGCGTCAGCGGCTGCGGTCCGCAATTAGGCTGCGCCGGGTTTCCATTCATTAGCGCTTCGATTGTTTACATCGTTTATATTCGTTATTATCAAAATAATATCAAGAACTTTATTAGTTATAAGAAGAAATTGGTTTACCTGATTATGATCTCTTCTGTTAAATTCTTTAAAACCTGTTGAAGAAGTAGAAGGTGGACAGTTTTTCATCTTTTCTGTGGAAAGTTTTTATTATTGTAAATATTACGGCTACTATTGTATTATAATGCGGTGGTGATTAAATTAGCCGTAAGTGTTTCACGCCTTGGCAAACGCCTCCTCATACCGGTCTCCCATTAATTTTTTTGTCAAGGCGTTCTCAGTGTTTGTCTATCTCGGCGCCTTATCGCATTCAATGTAACATTTCACGTACAGTGTGGAAGTCAGGTTTGATATGTTTACAGTAAATCTAAATAATTTTAACAAAATGAAAGTCTGGCATCGCAATGCTACGCATCGTGTAACTATCGTGGAATAAAACAAGACAAAGAAAAACAGACATGTTACATATTATTATCATTTTCCTCCATTCGTCACTAACGTGCCATTAACACAATCAGTTTGGTATTTACAACAAATTGTGTTTACAGAGAGTTGTATATCTCTTTATTGCCAGATAACCAAACGCCCGTAAACATAAATTAGTGTTACGAAATGATATGTTTCATAATGCGTCGTAATCAGATCGAATCCCTACTGAAAAGCAGCTTACTCATCACTGCTGTCATTATAGAGCTTCTATAAATCCCAGCAGCTCAAGCCTAACATGTTGTTATAGAGGAATGCCCTCTTACACACATTCTGTCATTGGCCAACCGCAATGTGTAAGACGTCGATCTTTTGATGCCAGCCAGTGTTCAATCAATTCGGTTGACACTGTTAACTTACTTACGAAATAAACGATTTTTTCCAATCCATCCGAGTACCGACTGCATCAAAGACAACTTGACTATTTAGATCGTTATAGAGAATACATGACCGCGCCTCCTTAGACTTAGAAACTTACCTTCGTGTCTTTATATTAGTTTTAAAAACAATATATTTTTTATTGTTTTTGAAGTATTACTTAAGTAATGGCTTTTTTGAAATGTATATAAAAAATACTTCCATTTAAATAAATAAATAAAACTAGATAAGTGTTGAAGCAACCGCTTCGGTAGCGGCGAGACCTCGGAAATGCTTGTATTATGATTATGAATAGCAAACCGTTTCCTCTCCTCGTCACGTCCACGCGCTCGGATCTCAACTGCTACATTAAATCAACGGACGTACGTGATTACACACCTATAGTAGAAATAGCAAATAACTCTTGAAAATAGACGAAGATTGGGTTCTTCTTTTTTCTCAAGATATTTGCATTTCGATCTGAACGCAGTAATAACAGTTGAATACATTTCCAGTAGTTCATTAAACACTACTAAATAAAACCGATTAATTTATAAAACAAACCCCACCCTCAAAATGTTACAATTTGACATTTAGGGAACATTTCCGTAATTTCTTTTCCTATCCTTAAAAAGAAAATGTCGTTACTAAAACAGCTAATAAAAATATTAGTCCTGAATACCGATTCATATACGAGTACAATACCAATACGTAGAAATAACTATTTTTTTATTCAAGTAAACTGGGTAGTAGGTAAAAATTAAGTTTATTTGAATTAACAAAATTGTCTTTGACTTTGAATGAAAGAGATTATTAGGTACATGGTTAACGGCATTTTCCCTTGCAGCTACCCGATGGCCAGCAAGGAGGAGGTGGAGAAGAACCAGGACAACTGCGCCATCTGCTGGGAGCCCATGAAGGAGGCGCGCAAGCTGCCCTGCTCGCATCTATTCCATAAGTGAGGCTTTTACCATGGCTAGTGCGTCTTAACATCTTTATATTTTATGGGTCTTACAAATAAACAGAGAATAAGCTGCGAATAGTTATTCCGTGTTTGGTTCCCGTTATGCAAACTTCATTTGGAATTAGAGTATAGAGTTATTTTTAATGTTTTGAATGGTTTTCAGTGTACATATCCATTGTAACCGCTTTCTTGTAGTTCGTGCCTATGCCAGTGGGTGCAACAGGACGCGTCATGTCCGACGTGCCGGCGCGCGCTATCGGCGGGGGGCGCGGCGGGGGCGGCGGGGCTGGGGGCGGGGGCGGCGGGGCTGGGGGCGGGGGCGCGCGCCGCGGCGGGGGCGGGCGCGGGGGCGGCGCCTGGCGCGGCGCTGCGGCTGCTGGACGAGGTGCCGCCCGTCGCGCCCCGGCAACCCAACCATCTGTTCCACTTCGATGGTAAGTGGATGACAACTCATGTTTCATGTTACGTGTCTCTTGATGTAGGACTATTCGCGAGCCAACGTAGGTGCTACCTAGGTGGAGACGTACGCGCCACGCCATGACGACGGTGAAATACCGTCTATCTTTTCAAACGTGAATTATTGGATGCTGGTTCTAACACGGTTGATTGCACGAATTTACGGATCTAAACCCAAACTACAGTGCTACCCCAAGCAGCATCACAAGCTGTATAACAGCTCTATTGAAGTTCGTTTATACTCTTAATGCTGTATTTCTTGGCCGCATAAAGGCTGTATAAGCGCTTATACAGCCATTATAACCCAGAAATTGGCACAAATTATACAGCGTTTTGCGTTACATTAGCTGTACAGTAGCTGTATAAGCATAAAATAGGCTTCATAATAGCTGTTTTGCGGCTGTACTATGGTGTACGAGGAAACCAATACACTCCAATTACTACATTGTAACTCACTTGTTAAGCTTTACGTTGTAAAAAGTCTGTTAAACAGAGTTACAAAAGAATTAAAACGAAACAGAAGATATATTTTAATGATGGCGTTTATAATCAGTATTGATCAAAGTGACATTTATTATAAACGCTTTGTGTTTAAATATTTGGAGATTCGATAGGCGCAGGATACAGTGCATTATCGTGCAAAAATAAATTTATTGTGGACATATATATGTTTTGTGATAAAAAATAAACGCGCCAGCAAAATAACCAAGGAAGAGGTATTATATAAGGTAAGTAAATATGGTTTTTATAGGTTAGAATTTAAAAATGTTTGAATTAATGGACGTAGAGCCTCATTGGTGCATAGTAGGTTATTGGACAAAACTAAAATATTGATAAACATAAAAACATTAGTCTAATTTTTATGTACTCATGTTCGTAATCTTCGATTTGTAATTGATAAAATGGCGACAATTTGCTAAGCAGCCTAAATTCTATTTTGATGGTCTTATAGCATTAATAGCTGTACTATGTAGGTAATGGATACTAGTATTCAGCTTTTAGCGGTTGATGGGCTGTATAAACGAATAAGTTTACTATTAATGTTGCATAGCAGTGTTTCGAACATAACCTGTAACTCTTTTTAGGGATACGTAATATTAAGTGAAAAACCAGAATGCACTGAGAGATCACGTTTTCGAAAATAAAGTATTAAAGTTATTTTTTAGAAATTTCAAAGCAATTATTATAGATTTGCGTCCTAGAATTTGTAAAGAAATAAATAAAATGATGCAGTCCAAAACATATGCAATTCATCAATTCTCACAATGCACCTTCTACATCTGGGAAATTATAAGTTTAGGTTTATGAATATTATAATAACACGAATCCACTATGAAACATTAAACAGCGTCTTCTACAAAACCCTAAAATCTTTGTTTACGAATCTGCGATGCTATCTCTCAGTGCACACACACACATTGAAATCATATCGTTTTATTTGACTCTTTAAAGTAAACAAAAGCGAAGTCCTTACAGTATTATCGGTATCTCTTTTTTTCATATTCACTTTCGCCGTCACTTGAACTGCTGCATGATAAAATGTCGTCATCAGTTGCAGAAGGTAAAGCTAATAAGTTACACCTGATATAAATATGATCATTCACAATATTTTCTACGGAACCCCTTTCATTAGATGTCGACGGTATTGACGCTTGACTGTAGGTGATCTGATCTGTTGCAATATCTCCATGTTCCTCGACAGTAATTTCATTTTGTTGCTAATTTGTAATATTTAAATATTCCTGTTCAATCTTTCTTCTAATAGCACCAAATCTTTTTCGCTTTTTCCACATATTTATAAAACAATCACAACATATAGCATACAAAGCACAATAATTCAAAATGGCGACTCTGTCACTTATACAGATTAAGGCTGTACTATAGGCGTCATTTATTTTTATTGCTGTTTATTACTCTCAAAGACAGAAATTAGACAGCTATCGTCTGTAAAAGGGTGTACAATTACACCATAAAAAGAAGCTGTAGAAGAGAGTTTGCCTACTTCATAATACAGCTCTAAGCTGTATTAAGTATGTGACGGTATGCAAAATGCAGCTATTGTACAGCTTTAATACTAAAATGAGATTAAAGCGTTACAGAAAACTTAAAGCTGTACATGACAGTTATCATACACTGATTTAGAACTTTAAGCGTACTTTAACTCCTTAATACAGACTTAATACAGTTAGAGCTGAATAATTACTCCTAAACCGACATTATAACACTACAATGTCTTTTCAACGTTCTTATACAGCTGTAAAACAGCGTTAAGTGCTATATTGGCTGCTTTTTAGGTGTTCATTACGCTTGGTTGCTGCTTGGGACAGTATAAATGTGTCATATTTTGTGAAGTGTTGTTTTACTTAGGTATACTAGGTGACCGGCGGACTTCGTAAAACAAACAAATCATTCGTCCGCTTAAGAACACCCGTATCCCATGATGGACCCGTATGGCAGCGCCACCTACCGGGTCCAATTGTAAATCTAACCATTCTCGAATCCACTTGAACACACAGAAAATTTCATCCAAATCGGTCCAGCCGTTTAGAAGAAGTTCAGTGACATACACACGCACAGAAGATTTATATATATATAAAGAATATTGTGTGTGTCTGTATTCAAATAAATGCATTGTCTATCTGTCTATTAGTCTTATCATTTTGTTTCTCGGTGTATATTTGTAAACCTATTTCGTAAAGTATACTAAAACTTTTACGCACATGGATATAGAAAAAGTATGATTATGGTTTTATGTAATTTTCTGCAAATTTTGTTAACAAATTACAAATTTAAGACCATATAAAAAAAAATAAGATAAAAATAACTCACAATACGCACTTTATATAATTAATAATATATGTTTATTGTATACAAAAAGAAGTTAATTAGTAATAAAGTTAAAATTTAAAACCTCTTTCGGCCAACCTCACATTGAAACCGCATTTGAATATAAAAAAAGAAACGCAGAATAATTCAAACTGGCGTGCTGTCAGAGCTGTCAGCGGCGCCGCGCCGGGTGTCACGGGTGTGAGTGGTGCGTGACAGGAGCCGGGTAGGTGGTGCCGGCATGCGTCGCACATGAACCAGCGCGTTGCGTGCGCCGCGCTGCTGACCGTGCTGTGCTGCTCGCTGCTGTTCGCGCTGCTGCGGCTCGACGTGCTGAAATGGAACCAGACCGGTGACCGAGCGCGCCCGCGCCTTGCCCGCGGAGCGAGACAGTTAGCGCTGCGTTGCGCGTTTATTGATAGCGTTACCAAACCTGTGCTGTGCTTATAGTTCAACACCACCATTACCTTATATTAGTCCACATTTTTACTAAAGACCACGTCAATACCTTTAACCGACGAGCATGTATGAAGAATTTAGTGAGAGTAGACAAAGCGAAAGATATATATAAGAATCGTATCAAGTGGCAGGAAGTGGTCTCTGCCTATCCCTATGGGAGACCGGCGTGTTTGATCATATGTATATGCTGGACATGGCCTCTCCTAGTACACGCCACTGAGCACGGTCCGCGGCTACTCTCGTCCAGCTCATTCAACTCATCTCATCATCTGATAGTTCAACTGTTCGGTGTCGTAGGTGTCCCTGATGAGTTCTGCCCGAATCGAGTGGATGGCGAACACCTCAATTACTTTTTTGTTGCTTAGCAGCATTGTTTTGCTTTACTATGTTCCGGTTTGATGGGTATTAGATAAATTACAAGGCACAATAAGAACTAAAGCTTCGGGATCAGCAACGCGGCGCATGTGTGATCCTTGGTGTTGCAGTCTAAAGGGCTCAGGTTCACAAATAATTAAAACTGAGTAAGATTTCTTTCTAATTTATTAGATCGCAAATGCACACGTAGCCAGATTTTTTACAGAGAGAGAACAGCGCTTCTAGTGGCAGAAAACCGTAACTTACATTACCTTTTTTTTTATACAAAAGCAAAGGTTGTTTTACATAAAGCTTATTATAAAATGTATTATTCAATACAGTCGTCCATAGGCTTCGTTTCCGCTTCCAATCAGGCGGGTCGATTGCTCCCCTGCCGGCTTTTGAAGATATGTTGTAAGGAGTACCATACCATTATAAGCAATTAATAGCAGTATGTGTGAATGTGACCAAAGAAAGACTTGTAGTCGTACTAAGCGTGGCGGTCGTGTTGTCGGCAGGCTCCCGGTACGTTTCGTGGTTGCCCAGTTTCTCGGTGGAGGTGACGCGAGTACGCATGGAGCCGCTGGCCGTCTCGCAGATTGAAGCCATGGTGCGCCAGGTGAGAACAGATCTTATATACATACAACTTTGTTTATTTAGATGATTGGAATTCAGACTGCTGCTGATGTGTTCTTTTTGACTTTATTGTCATGAAATAAGTATTTGTAAAGTAAATTTAAAGAGGTGTGGTGGGTTCCTGCGCCTATCCTCCTCCACAGCTACAAAATAGACATCTTGAATGAGTAAGTTAACCTACTAAACTAATGTTTTGACGATTCAAAAGCACTTATGTATCTTAAGTTTATTTGAATATTTTTTTTTACTTTGTCATTGATATGTTTTTTTCTTTTCGTTGATTGATAATCGATAGTAGCTTCTCGAATTGTTTTTTTTTATACGTAGCTCGACAAATGACTCCACTTCACCTGATGTTAAGTGGAAATGGAGTCCAGACGCAAGGACAACTGGTGTAGCGTGAAAACAACGTAGCATCAGTCACCCACATGTGTTGAATAATTAGTATGTTTCGATACGGCAAATACTTTGAATGCGTTCGTAATGCAAGTGATGCGTGCGCAGGTTCAGGCGATGTTCCCGCAGTACCCGTCGGGCGTGCTGGCGGCCGAGCTGCAGCACACGCGCTCCGCCGCCCTCACCATAGACAACATCCTCGAGGGCCGCCTGCCGCCGCCCGCGCCCCGCCCAGGTACAGGAAGAAGCCTAGTTTGTAATTGTTATTTCCTTCTTTTTGCCGTGGTCTCGTGTTCCTCGGACATATATTTCTGAAACCTTGAATATCCAAGCGTTGCTGCCGGTAATACCGGACGATCTTAAGCCCACATGCTGAGAGTCGAGTTAACTTTAACCCCAGTGTGAACCTGAACGAGCCCAGGAGAGCCGAAGTTCGTCATCATCATTATCACCTTAAAAACTTCCCATTTCTGGGATCAAGCCTACACATGTGGGGTAGATCAAAGCGAAATGGTAAGTTTTAGCGACTGCAATGTAACGATAACAAGAGTTGAGGTTACTGTTGCCATTATCTTTTCACCGATTTTTATATTTACTTCGAGATGCTTTATGCACCATCTTTAACTCCAATTGCTCTTCTGCTCTTCTTACTCTTGGACAGAGGGGAAAACTTTTCGCGATTATCACCCTAACGCAATTATAACATGTGGGGTGTGAGTTGTATTAAAGAATAATGCAGCTAGATAGCCTGCCCCGTTGCTTACCGTCCTAAAGCGGGTCGCCGTTGCAGAGCCGGAGCCGGCGCCGGCCAGCGCGCCGGGCCCGCGCCGCCCGCCCTGCGCCCGCGCCGCCCGCGCCGCCCCGTGAGTCACGCTTGCTATACTTCCATACTTATATGTTTAATACCTAATGCCTTATTCAATATATCTCTCGCCATTGAAATACCGTGTTTATCGTACGTTCTGTCGGGGGAAACGTAATTATCCATTTTTTATTATCTTTTTATGTTCCTATTAGACTTTCATGCAAAAACTATCATGATCAATTGCAATAGAGTATTATTGTTAACGGGATTCTTACCATGTTTATTATTTGTGAGTATCCGATGTGAATATCCGAGATGGAAGAAAACATGAGCTTGGCATTTCGACGTCATGACGAGTGTGGGGTGACGGTTCTCTTGGCCACTCTGTATGACTGTGTAGCTTCACACGCTGATCGCTATCCTAACCCAACCACCAACCAACGCACCACCCAAGATATCTTGACTCTGTAGCATCATCCTTGACTAACCGTGCATACGACTTGTGTGATGATGAAACTGCACGATGAATTATTCCATGTCCGGCATGTTCTACAGAAGAATGGATACAAAGGGAAGGTAGTACCATCTAGACACAAACTCAAACACCATAAGTACAAGATAGACAAGCAACCAGTATATTTGCCGTATATGAAGGGACTGACAGATAAGGTCTCAAACATATTTAATAAGTACTCAATCAATAATAATAATAATACAATACTGGTTGATATCATCATACCTCATGATGAGAACCTCGTGAAAGCCGAGAAGGACAAGCTCAGTAAGTACCTTGACTTGGCTCACGAGGTTACCGCCATGTGGGATGTGGATTCAACCATTATTGTACCAATAGTCGTTTCGGCAATCGGTCTTTTAGCCAAGAGCCTCGATCAACACCTAGAGAGGCTCTCGCTGAAAGGTTGGGTCAGATGCAAAAGGCAGTACCTACTCCTTGAAACGGCACGTATTGTCAGGAGGTTCCTCACTCTGCAGCCCTAACCACTGACAGCTTTGGTCTATGCCCGCTGCCGGTGGCAACCTAGGTTAAGTTTTTTATAATATTTTATATTGTAAATATGTTTATATATAAAATATTGTAAAAAAAATCTTAACATACGTATTTAATAAAGAGAATAATAATAAAATCATTTATTTCTCATCACACAATAGGTTTCTTAACTCTAGAACATAATTGGGTTAAAGACAATGTATGACCTGGAGTGTGAGAAGCTGGTGCCTGCAATAGGTTTTAAAAGTAAACCGGTGACACAGGTCACCACGCCGCCCCCGCAAAAGGATACAATTGTGTTCTTGACGAAACGTATTTGTAGACCTATGTGAAGCGCTAGCAAAGGTAGTATTAATTATTACATTAAAACTTATCACAAACAACTTAGAGAACTACTAAACATTTTAAATAGCAGATTTTTGTGGTCGTGTATGTGTGCTTGTGTGTGTATGTGTGTAGGGGTGTTTACGTGTATGTGAGTGAGTATGTGTAGTTAGTGTGTAGTGTATATGAGCCAATTTTATTATATTTGTATTTGCCAATATAACTCGAGTCGAAAGTAGAAGCCTATGTCATTTAGTAAGTTTCTATTTTTTAATTTATTTTTTATTTATAAGAGGTATTTTTTATTTGTGCGTAGGGAAATTTAGATTATTATTTTATAGGAATAGGTAAGTTTTAAGTATTTTGGTAGTCCTGTTCCTTCAGGTAGTTTATGATCGTTATTTTACACCAGGCTCTGGGAGCGAATAGATATTAATTTATTATCCATTAACTTATTATATAGGTTACCCATAAAAACTAAACAATTGTATGAGGTAGCTGTCCTAAGAGAAAATGTTCGACAAACGGTGCCCTTTTTACGCTTGTCCCTTAACAAGTCAAGATCATATTTCAATTCAGTGTGTTTTTTAGGATGGTGTTCAGAATGTTTGACTGTGAGTATTTTCCACTCTCTGTAGAGGTCTACTGTAGGGTGCCGGAAAGGAAGACTAGCGGCCACCTTGAGGATAGCACGTTGTGCCCTCTCTACCTCGAGATCAGTTTTTGCAACACCACCCCATACCAAGATACAGTACTCCAATAGTGACTGGCACAGCGCATAATATACCGTCTTGATGACTTTGCGGTCGGCTACGTGTTTAAGGATTTTAAAAATATAGATTAGTTTCCGTAATCTGGGTACGAGGGAGTTTATATGCTGCCTAAAGGTGACCGTTTGGTCAATAATGACACCCAAATATTTCACGCTACTGATCCTTTCAAGTGTAGGGCATGAGCACAACGCATGCTCATGGATGCATTCATGGGCAGTTAATTAAAAACTATCTGATAGGAGCTGAGAAGTTCTCAATGCGAACGCGATATTATATTTAGTTTTAGTGACATTTAAAATCAACGTATTTCTCTTTAGCCAATCAGCAACCTTGTCAAGACCCATTTGAGCGTTTTGAAATGCTTCATTCCAGGTAGGTTCACTAAAAAAGAGAGCAGTATCGTCGGCAAAAGTATAAACCTTGCCCTCACAAAGCTGTAGATCACATAGAGCGTTTATATAGGCTAGAAAAAGGAGTACCCCAAGGTATACTACCTTGGGGTACTCCAATTGGAACCGCAGCCTCATTGCTCAACCATTCACCTATCCTGACTCTCTGAGTTCTATTGGTACGGTAATCCTTGAACGGCATTAACGGAGTACCTATAACTCCCAGATTTTCTGGAGATATCTCTTGACAACCCTACTTGAGATTTGATCAACACCAATAGCCTAGCCACTTCCTCTTCATCGACAGGCATTATAACTAAAGAATTAGATGGGGATGGTTGCAGGCGAGCATTAGGTACAGCTGCGCAGGGGTTTGCAGAAGTAAATTTCTCAGTTAGTTTTTGCCAATGTTCACAAAGTAGGTATTCACATTGTTAACGCTCTGCTCTGCTCTGGTGGTTTTGTGACACAAGAGACAATGAGTGGTCAACAATTTTGTTTTGGCCGCTAATCCCTTTGACTTCTTCCCATAGTTTCTTTTTATTGTTTCCCGCTCTCTCTATCTCTCGCCTCTCATAACTTCTCTTTGCCTTTTTAAGAACTGAAGTACAAAAATTCCTGTAGCGTTTGTATGTTGTTTTTAAGACTTCATTATCTGGATCTCTTTTGATTTTTTTGTGAAGACTATCTCTGTTTATCATACAGCGTAACAGACCCGGCGTTATCCAAGGTTTGTAGATGAGTTTACGCTTAGGAATACTATCTTTCCTAATTTTAGAAAAGTAGCACAATGTGCGGTCGCCGAAAGATAGTTTTCCCTTGGAAAAGCCTGGTATATACAAGATCGATTGCAACTGCGGTAGCTCCTATATGGGCCAAACGCAACGTACAGTCGCCTGCCGAATTAAGGAGCACATCAAAGCTGTCAAGAACAACGATACGCAAAAATCGGCCATTGCTGAATATTTGATCCAGTCGGGTTCTAATCACTGGATTGAGTTTTACAACCCTCAGATAATTTCGACAGAACGCTACTACGTACCTAGATTGGTGAGAGAAGTGATTTAAATTACGACTTACAAAAATTTCAATCGTGAAAATGGGTTCAAACTGTCGCGTGTCTGGAATCCAGTGATTAGTCTTGTTAAAAACAGCGAAAACAACAATAAAGCCGTTTCGTGTTCCGATACTGTGAGTGTAGTGTGTCGTGAGCAATTTCGTGTGAATAGTGACTTAGAAACCGATGGTACGGGCATCGAGCGCAAAAAATGACTAAGGAATAGGTTAGATCGTTTTGTCTGCTCATAAAAAACTCACCCGCATTAACTTCAGTAATTCCGTGATCATGGCGCATGCAACTGTGCCGAAATATCAGATACTCACAAATAATAAACATGGTAAGAATCCCGTTAATAATTAATCTATTTCATGCAAAAGTTCGATGGGTGCTAAATCTAGAGAAATCACTTAGAGGCATAACATATAAGTGTATTTTATGTGAAAGAACTGGTAGTGACCGAGTGTTTCCCCCTAGCGTGGAGTTGCGGCCCTCCAGCACCGCGTTCCCCGCGGAGGCGGGCGCGCGCGAGGCCTCGCTGCGGCGCCGCAAGGACCAGCTCGTGGCCGCCGCGCGCCGCCGGTACCTGGCGCGCGCCCCCGCCGCCGCCCCCGCCCCCGCCCCCGCCGCGCCCCGCAGCTGAGCGCCCCCGCCCGCCCCGGCCGCCTTGCCCGCAGCACTCGATCGCCGACCACGTCAACCCGCGTATCGAGTTCGGATGCTGCCGGTCCGGAACGCCTGTCAGGAGAGATGCCGCTCCATCGGATTGAAAGCGATGCATCCGGGGTGACGCTCGGTGCGCAGAGACGCGGGCGGCATTGTTATCGGCGAAAAACTCGATTTCATATCAGTTTCCACTTTGAAGGAGGCCGGCGGTGCTCGGCGACCTCCTCCACCCGGAGGACGACCGGCCGAATGATACCTTCGTGAAATTTTCGTTCGTTCGGGGAGGACCCTCCCGGTTCGTGCGGCTCTCGTATCTTATTTCTCTTTCCTCGCTGGTTACTGTTAAATTGATGCGAATTAAAATCCAACCCCCGCGACGTTTTTTAGACCGTATTTAAAAAAATACTATTCTAGTCTTAATGTTCTCCCGCGCGGGTCGCCGGCTTGCACCGCAATCGCTCGAACGGGATCCCGAGCGGTGCTCGAAACGATCCCAACATTTATTTATTTATTATGTGAGCCATAAACTTTTTACATTGAAACGTTTCACGTTTTGTGATATTTTAATTAGAAATTCGGAACTAGATAATATAATTTTAGTGATATATCGGCGACGAGCGGAGTCCGCGAGAATGTCCAACGTTCCTCAGCCCGACTTCCGCGAGCCTTACTAGTTGTTACTTTGAAGCGGCGAACTATTTATTTTTCTATAATATCCTCTAAAGTGTATTTTTCTAATTGATAATTGTAAAAACGATATGCATCGTTCACAGGTCGCCCGGTTTGGCCGATCACTTATATTTTCGTCATCATCATAGAACGAATGTGGATGCATTGTTGTTTTAAATTTTAAATCCAGAAAGGAACGATTCAATTATAATTATAATTTTTCTTAGTTAATAACATATCACATTATGAAGTATTGTTTTATTGAACATACTGGTGTCGTAAAACACGATCACCTTACTTGCGACGCACTATAATCATTAGTAAGCGAGAAAAACGTTTTGCAACCCATTATTATTATTTTGTGCACATTTTACTTATTTACCTTTATCAAATGATATGACTGCACATTAAAGTGTGGGTTGTGTTGTTGTGGTTCAAACCCAACCACACTAGCAAGGGTTCCCCTAACGCAGGGGATTGTAAGACATATAATGTGAAACAAACACACTGACAAATATAAACACACTACACTAATGTTTATTGTTTGTATAGCTGTGTGAAATATATAATCGCAAATCTATCTAGATTGGGCTAGTCTGCATTATGGCAGTGAAAAGATTGATTAACTAAGTTCTTCAAATTATTTTATTTTATACATCAAGCCTTTTCAGGAAGCACATTATAAGCGCCATTTTACATTTTTACAGGTTTTTTATTCATAATTTTTTAAATATTAATGGTATATTTTTAATATATTGTAAGCGCCAAGTAAGTGTCTGAGCCCTATAAGGTACAAAATCAAATGATCTTGCGGTTACTATAAAAATATATTTTTGAATTGTTGGCGGTTACGATGTTCTTCCTGAAAAGGCTCGACATATAAATTAGTATAGTGAAATATGTGCAACATCATCAACTCAAATAGAGTTAAAATAATTTATGTTAATAGCTATTGTAAATTAGCTAGTTTTTATGTTATATGTTAAGTTAGGAAACAATATATTAAGTTCTATTGATATGATCAATAGATTCATTGTACTTAGGAGTGGGCGATGCCGTCCAGGGCGCGGCGAGCGCCGCCCTCGCGTGGCCGCTGCAGAGCTGCGGGGCCAATGCCCTTTTTATTGTATATTTGGAAGCTAAATTTGCAATCTATTGGTGTCGCCTTTTCATTTCACTATTTTGCATAATATATTTTTGTTCCAGTAAAAGGTCTCCCGTTCACCCTAACATGATTATTTTGTTACCATAATATAGCTAACACTTTTTATAATGAAACCAGCTTTCATTTATGTTCTTCTCAATAATAAATTAACTATAGGAGTATTGTTGTTACACTTGATATAATAATTGTTTTATTGATTCATGACTAGTCAAAATAAAACATTAAATATTAATCATGTCTTTCTTTTGTTCTGCTTTCTTGTATAAAAATTAAACCATATTATTATTTATTACCTACCATGTGCTTCATTAGCCTGGTACTGGCTGCCCCGCACTAAGTCTTATAGGTAAACTATAGTGCTCTGAATCACTCATTCCTATTACAAATCCAGATTCAATTTCCATTACATCATGGTAAGTAGGAACTTTACTTTTCTGTTGATTTGAAATTGAACCTACACCTCCTTTACACAATGTGGTAGGGTGGCAATAGGAAAACATATATCAGGACTTAGAAATATTTATTTATCAAGTACATGGGATTAAATAACTTATGCATACTACCCTATAAAGTTGACCACAACAATGTGCAACACAAGATGTGCAAATATGAAGTCTGCAAATCCTCGTTCAGCACTCAGACCTTGGAATTCATTCTTGTTGTCTGGATTAACTTGAAGCCTCAAGCACACTGAAAGCAATTAAATAATTTATTAAAAGAGCTTTGAGAACTCTGTTCAACATATAGATATGCAATTTGAGTACAAGCTATAAGAGGTTCAGAAATATGCAAGGTCATTGGGATGTGTATTTCTCACCTAATTAAATTTTTAATGTTATGATTAAGATGAAAAATGAAATATTCAAACATGCCCCCATAAACAGGGTTAAAGTGAAATATATCTATTTAATTTGCAATAAATTAATAATCTAAAGTACGTACCTCCTAAAACGAAAGAACTAACAGTGGAAATGAAACCACTCAGGAATGAATTGAAAGGGAACGTCCCGACAAGGCAGCAGTAAACAAATTGTATGACAGCGGTGAGGAACACGTATAGTAAGTAAGCATCAATGATTTTGAGTTTCTTTGGTGTCTTCGTGGAGTATTCTTGATATAATTTGGGAATAACAGACATTAACGAAGTCATTTTAATATTTTTTTTAAGAATTCGGCTTTTTGACGAATTTAGAACCTATGAGACACGTCACCGGTATGGTAATTGGTAATATGGTATTTGATGTATTGACGTACTGGTATCGAAAATACCTATTCCACGTACCTAATATTTATTCAAGACTATTGATATGACAAAATGACAAGTCACAAGAATACTGAAATAGGTCGAGCATATACAGCCAAGCATGCTTCAATATTTTTTGGGGTCGGGCGTGGCTTCCCTAAATCGCAATTCGTCTGATTCTTACTTCGTTACACATCGCAAATAGTCTTAGTCGCAAAATGTCTAAATTCTAAATCACCAGTTCTCACTTCGTACACATCGCAAAATATCTAAATTTTAAAATAAGTATGGATCGGGTCCAGGTCGGGCGTGGATTACCCAAAATCTAATTTTCTGAATTATATTTGATTCGAAATTTCCAGAGCTAAAGGGGAAAGTAAAAAAAAAAATTATACATACAAGAAATAACTTTTAATAACTAAAATGTTCTTATCATTAATTAAAAATCGTACGCTTCACTTTGTATAATTTTGTAACTAAGACGATTTGTGATGTGTACGAAGTAAGAAACTGGTAATTTAGATAATCAGACGAATTGCGATTTAGGGAATCCACGCCCGACCCATTCTTTGTGATTATCTAGAAATTATGATATAAAAACTTCAATCTATTATGTACTAATTATCGATCTAAGTTAACGAAAAAAAATTTGCACTTCCCATGTTATTTCTGCTCTACCCTAAGGTTGACTGATAGAAAATGCCTCAGGCTTTAAGTCTGCCATGTTATGTTTAGTTTCAAGTTTTAAATAAATAAATAAAAAATAAATAAACGAAGGACTTATGTTTCCCCCAAAATTCCGAATCCAAACATTTCAAAATAAAGCAAATATTTGGCTGCATGGGCGAGATCGCTCAGCCTTTTCTTAATGCGAGATTTTAACTGAAAAAATTAAAATGATTATGCTTGTCATTCTAGTAGAAACAAATTGTGAAATTAAACGTTCGTAATATTAATCACTTTTAAAATGTTGAACGTGAGTGCCAACTTCCCTGAGTATGCGGTTCCTGGAGCTAAACAGGTTCGCTTTGAACCATATGCTGACAACGGAGGTAGCGTTGTTGCGATCGCTGGTGAAGACTATGCTGTGATCGGAGCGGACACACGTCTCAGCACTGGATTTTCAATCTACACAAGGGAACAAAAGAAGTTATTCAAGCTATCGAACCGCACCGTGCTGGGTGCAACTGGTTGCTGGTGTGACACGCTCACCCTTACGCGCCTGCTTCAAGCGCGTTTGCAAATGTATGAGCATGAGCACAATAAATCGATGTCTACACCGGCTGTCGCTCAGATGCTTTCCACCATGCTGTATTACAAAAGGTTCTTTCCGTACTATATATCTAATGTCTTGGCTGGCTTAGATGCTGATGGGAAAGGTTGTGTGTACAGTTATGATCCTATTGGTCATTGCGAGAGATCAAACTATCGCGCCGGGGGTTCTGCCGGGGCTCAGCTGCAGCCATTGCTTGACAACCAGATAGGCCTGAAGAACATGCAGAATGTGACAGAAGCCCCACTGCCTCGGGAAAAAGCTCTAGCTCTCTTGAAGGATGTTTTCATCAGTGCTGCTGAGAGAGATATTTACACCGGCGATTGTATTTACATATTAATTATTACAGCTAATGGTATTCAAGAGGAGAAATTTGAACTTCGTAAGGATTAATGTTTACTCAACATCAATAAAGTTTTTATCATAAATGTTGTTTATTTTATATGGATTTTCCCTGTAACTAGATTTATTTTAATTCATTACATTTATATACTAAGTTGCTGTTCTATTTTAAAATTAAACACTGTACTCTGTACTGTAGGTACTTACTGCACATAGTTCTACAGGAATCCTGTGAAGTTGTATAAATGAGTAATTTGTTTTAAAATTTAAAGAGCAGTAACAAATAACTGAATTTATTGTTAAAATTATAATTACAAGGTAACTATAGCTAACAATATAACTTACTCATTTTTGTTCATAATTATTTACAATTCATAATAATTATTGAATGAATAACATTTTATACAATTTATTTATTGTACTTAGGCATAACAAATATATTTTGAGGAAATTTTTTTTCAAACATCTCTTTCACTACTTCTTGATAAGCATTGTCACCTAAAACCGTGGCCTGCAATCGAGGTGGTGTGGTGTTGCCAGTAAGGAGTGGGTGGATGTTGTAGCACAGCTCCACACGGTCATTAGGTGGCACTGTGACTGAAAGCTTCTTGTAACCAGAGAACATATAAAAATCTGTTCCTTCTACAGTGAGGCTCAGCCTGATTGGGCTATTTGATTTTCCTATTAATGTACACTTCAGAGGAACTGATGTTTGGACTTCTACAACTTCAGGATAATTGACTTCTATTGCTATTGGACATTCATCTATTTGTAATGCAGAGAGAGCTGTGGTGCTCATCACACAGTGGCCATCTAGGTTGGCTTTTCGTTTCCATTTGATATTATAAAGGCCAACTCTAGTAGGAATATCCTTAGGTTTGCAATTAGCTTGAATACAAATGGCATCTGAAGCTATGTTTTTCTCAGCTACTTCTAGACCTTGGATGCAAGACAGAGGTTTAGCGGTATCAGAATATTCAAAACAGTCCACCATCTCCAATTCTGTATCAACAATTAATAATTCCCAAGGACTCAATATTTTTATTTGAGGCATAACAATAAAGGGATCATCTACAAAACATTTTAAAATAGGTTTGAAATTCATAGAAACAAAATTAGTAGAAACTTCAAATGGTTTTATAACTGTGATTTTTGTAGTGAAATCTTTAACACATTCTAGCTTTGTTATTTCTGGTAGATCTATCAGATAAGATACTTTTATCTGAACCGTTGCTGTAGCAGTCCTATTTGTTTTCAGATAAAACATTAATGAGTTTTCAGAAGACTCATTTATAGCACCTATGCTTATTGTGATAGGTTGAGTTTGGGACTCACCTTCATTTAGACTTAACTCTGTAACCGACTCAGGGTTTGGATTATCAGGAGAGCTCAGCAAAGAAAGAGAAAATTTAACATCATACACAGGTCTATCCTCATTGTTTATGATAATAAATGTTGTGGGGAACCACTCGCCCTGAAGGGCAGGACTAGAGTTTTGTATAGTTATGGATAGTTTACATTCTCTAGATGTTATAGAAGCCACTGTTAAAGGCACAATACAATCAAATTCCATGTCAGCTTTAGGACTTAATATGAAATGTAGTAGCTCAGGATGAATTATCGGCTCCAATGTTTTATTGTCTTCAATTTTAAAGTTCATAACAATTTTTCTCTTTTTATCAGAATCAAGAAGAAATGAAATATTTTTGATATGTAAGTCTGATCCATTATCATGAGGATTTGGCTTAAACTGACATATAAATCTTTTTACCTTACCACCTTCCAAAGCTATTGTATTGTTTCCATCTTGGGTGATAGGAATTTCAATTGTTTCAGAAGCGCTGGATATTGTCATGAAAGCTTTGACTGCTTCCAAAATTGTTTCATATGTCAATCTTACATATATTTCAACTTCAATGATTTCATCCATCCTATATCGCTGCTGTTTGAATTTGGGTTTAACTTCCAAAAAACTAGATATGTTTATCATATCAATTGTCAATAGATATGGTTCTTTTTCTATTGCTGTCTCCCAAATTTCGAGTGCCTTGGTCTGTGAGTGAACAGGCACATCTGGCTCTGGTCCAGGTATGTTCATGTTAAGAACGGACATGACATTTCTGAATATTCTATCCCTATCTTTATTTGGCACTTGTATATGTTTGGATAGTGCTTCAATGGAGAGTTGAACATAGTCTTGTATTTTCGCAGAGAGGTAGGCACACTGGAGAGCTCTATTCAATACATGAGAGGCTAGATACCACCACTTCTCTCTCCTATAGTCCCAGAGCATGTGGCTCAATAATGTGAGTCCTTTGCCATAGTCTGCTGAGTAGTAGTACTCGTTAGCCATTTCAACTACAAGTTGTTTCCTCATTCTGGGAGAATGGAATGTTTTGAATTGTGATATAGCGCAGCCCAGAAAACTTATAATCATTGCTGAATGATTAAATACTCTTTCATTGTGTTGTAATGCCAACACTGCAGCCTGTTCCTTTTGAGGGTCATGGGGGTCAGCACTCAGGCGACCTGGCCTCCAAGGTCTTTGTCCATAATACTCAACAATACCTTCCAAGGGATCTGGGGGTGGAGGGTATTTTGTGGCTTCACTGCAAACTGATCTCATAGCTTGTCGCCTTTTGACTGTAAACTGTGCAGCATATTGGTAATAGAATCCAGGATGTTGAGTCTGAATCCCAGGAAGCCCTGCTCTAATGGCTTCGTCAAACAGCTCTCCAAATGCACTATACTGCCTTGCAATCCAGGCATAATGTTCAAATAATAATTCAGTAGAGCCTACTCTGTTCTTGTATTTTTCAATATGAGACTTTAGTTGAGCGATGCCATCTCTTGGCAAGTTAAGGGCAAAGAGTAACTTGCACAGCTTATAGTTGATGTAACCTGCAACAGTTCTCACTTCGTGCATGTTGGTGTCCACTGCCCTAGTCTCCAGCAGGTTGTTGTAAGCATGCATGTAATGTTTATGAGCAGTGCTCAAGTCTTGCTTCAACTCATTGAGGTATCCAAGTTTGAATTGATGTCTCACAAATAAATACTGGTGTGTTGTTTTGTTGAGGTGATCTCTGTGTTGCTTGATGTTTTTGGTTTCATGGTGATAGTAGTTTTGAGCAATATCATAAAAGGCATTCTCCAAACGTATAATGTAGCCCATGAGGTGATCACTATGAGGAAGAACAAATAAAGATTTAGATTGAATCTCACAAGCAGCACACAGAGCCTGCGCCCGCTCGGCGCCGAGCATGTACTCGGAGGGCGGCGGCGCTTGCCCGCCCTGTAGCACCACGACGGCGACGCGCGTCGCGTGGCCTTCCACAGCAGCGCGGATGGACTGTACTTTGGACGCACATTCTATAATTTTTTCATTCCACTGAGGATCATTCCACTCCATATCGTAAAACAACACAACAACTGCAGGAATCAAGGAGATTCGTTTCTGAACCCAATTTTTCTTCAGGATCCCTTTGGGGATGTACCACTCGTAAGAATTCCTTTTTGGCTTCACAACAGGGAATTCGAAAGTATTGTTGAGTAATTTGAAACGCACTGCGGCGCGATCCGGCCGCCTGTTGTTGGCAAAGGCATCCCATATCTCCTTGTGCACTGCGTTGTTCACGGCATCTAATCCCGACAGTCCGACCAGAGCCAATGGTTTTAGGATTATTTCAGGCGGAAAATCAGTGTAGTCACTTGGCTGTGTCGCCATCCCTGTAGCGGCGGTGGCGTAGGTTTTCGCAACTATGTCATATCACAGTAAACACAGATTACGGAGTGTAGGGGTTTAATATTTCTGTACGAATATTAAAACATCCAACTCCCCCATCTTAATCCTATCAAGGAAAATGACAACACAGTACCGAGTCTGACAGACATGACATGACAACCAAAAACTCGGTTCCAAATCCCTGATTAAAGTAGGTACTACAATCAGTATATATTAATGAGGAACTACCTGAGTAGTCACTAATGTCTTAACTTTATTTACTATACAATTTAATTTTAATCCGATAATCATCATAAATGAAAAAAGGCTGGCAAAACATTTTCAAAAACAAAACCTTAGCAAGACATCATAAAAAAAAATATTTTTTTAAAGATCAATTTATTGTGTTTTATATTATTATTCTATGTATGAAACGTTTTGACGCGTTGCGGAAATAAAAGGCGTTCAGAAACTGTACAAAGGAAGGAAACCCTTGCGTTGATGCGTTTTACGTATAATTTTACTTTATTTGTATACACAACTCAAGAAGTAATATAAACCTCATATACCTCCACTAATCACATCGAATGCGTCGTTGAATATCATCGTCGAGAGAGCTCTCCTTTTATTTAGTCCTTATGAGAAAAGCAACTAAAGATTTGACTGTATGAGCTTGATGCCTTTTCTGTCTAGTCTCTGAAGAAAATAGTATAGTCCTTGCTTTTGCTTTTGCTTGCTGTCACTGTCAGTCAGCCAGCTTATGCAGTTCAGCTTAATGTTTGGAAATTATTTGGTAGATTGTAAAGGTTAAGCTGGTTGATTAAACAATTATAATTTATGTGAATTCTCGAATCACTGCATTTTTCATTATGCATTAGTTTGTTATTTAAAAAAAAAACTAGAAGACTAGAAGAACACTAAAATTTATTTTCACAATACTGCAAGCAGTATCTTTATATCTACCATGACATCCCAAGCATTAGCTTCACTCACAGCCACGTATACTGATTCGGAGGGTGAAGAAAGCATCGTAGACGAACAGACACCTGAGAAAGATGAGCCTAAAGTGACACATTCAGCACCAGTTAGCCCGAAGAAGAGCGATGAGAGCAGTAAGTCAGCATCCGCGCCGCCTTCGCCCAAACGGCGCCTGGTGTCGTACATGGACGACACTGTGGTTTCCGACGAGGAGGCGGCGTCGCCGCGCGGTGAGGACCAGGATGACATGCGCCGCCTGTCAATGGAGACGGACACGGACGAGGCGGTGCCGCGCGACGACGCCGACGACGACCAGGACGGCGCCGCCATCCCGTCCGAGCCCGCCGGCAAGTGCCCCAAAGAACTGCAGGACACCATTGCAAAGTTCTACAGTCGAATGTTGAACGAAGGCCTGGACATGAACAGGATCATTCAAGACAAAAAAAACTTTAGGAACCCTAGTATATACGAAAAACTTATTGAGTTTTGTCATATTAATGAATTAGACACTAATTACCCGCCTGAAATTTATGATCCATTAAAATGGGGCAAGGAGTCTTACTATGATGAATTGTTTCGGGTCCAGAAAGTAGAAATGGAAAGGAGAGAAAAAGAAAAAAAGGACAAGTTATCCAAAATTGACTTTATAAGTGGAGTTGCAAAAAAACCAGAGAGTGATGATGAGAAAAAGAGGAAATCGAAATGGGATCAGGCAGCACCAAATGTGGGGGCCAAACCCACCATTAAGCAGCCGGGCCTGGTGCAGCAGCCTCTTACCACCAACGTCACTGGCACCAAAAGCACAGTCATCTCTGCATTTGGATCCTTACCAAAGAAACCAAAATTATGATTCAAAGCCAAGACACTAACATAAATTTTCGAAAATTTTATGAAAATGAATAGTTCTGACTAAAACCAGACAATTACAATTTTGTAATTGTTAATAGAGAAACTATGCCACTGTACTTTTGTAATTTATGTTTGTTATAAAATGTCATGAAAAAATATTTGTGGTACTAAAACAAAATCCCTTTGTGATGTGAAGTTATTTATTTATGTTTGTTATTTTTGATCCCTTATGCATTAAAAACAAAATCTTTTTCAACTGACTACCTAACCTAGTAGAGTATATAAAAAAATAGATTTGCAGAAGAGGTAGGTACTATTGTCTCTATGTTATATTAATATATAACTCTACTCTTTGATCAACCCACTGGTACGGGTAAAGGTTAGGGTCATTCCGATACTAGTAAATACGAGTAGGGTACTCGATACTTTTGATTTGATACCGAGTAGTAATAGCATCGAATCAATCTTGCGATACTTACTCGGTATCGAAACAAAAGTGCTTGGTATCGAATCGAATCAGACTGATCTTAACCTCCTGACCGCCCTCGTATTACTCATAATAATACATCAAAAAAAAATTGGCGGTTATAAGTCTATATTGCGGTGAAAATACCTTAGAGCGACATCTACTTTTGCCCGCCGAACAAACTATAAAAAAAAACTTTCTTTTTTTTTCATTATTCTAGTTTTTATTTACATGAGTTTTTTTGTTTAAATACTTAATAACAAAAGATATTTTTTGTTAATCAATAACTTCACTTTTAATTTTTGCCCTTACGAAATTATTGTCCTCTAGTTAGTGTTAGTTTCTTAAAAGAAATCTAAAAGTATCGATACATTAGGAGTATTCGTGAGTAGAATCGAAAAATGATTTGAGTACTAATGCACAGGGGGCCTACCGCCTAACTCTATTGATATCGCGCTCTATAGTTTATGGCGTAATCTTGCCATTTCGAAAGCTATATAAAAGCAATATCGAAAGCTATAGGCTATAGCTTTCGATATTGCTTTCTTAATACTTTCATATCGCTTTAAAAATTACAAAATGACGCCATAAACTATAGAGCGCGATAGCGAGAGCGATGTCGATAGAGTTAGGCGGTTGGGGGGCTGATATAAGTAGGGATATCGTGACTTTGATGGTATCGGGACATCTCTAGTAAAGGCCTCTTCTCTGTTGCGCCAAACTTCACGACTATTCGTAAATTGTTTATCTTCGTTTTTTGTCGAATGTCGACGTTCGCTACATCGTCAACGAGAGACGTACTTAATACGCACAGACCATCATGTAATTAACACGGAATGCTTACATTGCTGCATTGCTCTTTTGCCATCTTAGTTATATGCATTTTTGCTAACTGAGCGTCTAAGCTTGGCACCGCACCATAAGTGAGGGTGAGAGAGGATAGACAAGACAAGAGTACAAGAAACATTGGTCGTATAACTGGATCTTATTGAGAATACCCAACTTACGGGAGGCAGTTAAAATAACACTCTCGATGTAGCATTTTGGATTCAGTTTCTGGCCGATGTCCATGCCAAGAATGATGAGGTCCATAGAAATAGGTAACAGAGAGTTCTGGAGGAGTAAGGAAGGGAGTAACCTTGGACGAGAATGCACAAACCTGGGTTTTGCTGGCATTAAACTCGACAAGGTTTTCAGATCCCCACTTAGAGACACGATCGAGAGCCAGGTTCAGTTTGGCCACCAGTTCTGGCCTTTTCACGATATCGGCTTGCTTTGCCGCAGGATATCCCAAGTATCGCTCAAGGAGCACAGAACCCTGCGGCACTCCGGCATAGACTTTGTAGAACGCCGAGGAACTACCATCACAAAGGACACGAATCCTCCGCTCTTCTAGAAAGTATGTGCTGAAACCTCAGAAAAGTAAAGACAGAAAACAATTCATAAAGATAATTATACAGAGACTAAGGATATAGGTAGATAGACTTATTGTTCTGACAGATAGGCTGCCTAAAGATGCTATGCTCATGAAGCTGTAGATATAACACAGCTTCATGGCTATGCTACCATGGTACAAGCTACGCTACGCATAACCATGAAGCTGTAGATGCATAACGCATACAAGACCACCGAGGCTATAAACAATTATTGTAATTATTATTATTTCAATAACTTGCTGCTTAATACTAAACACTTCTCCATTCCAAATAAAACGCATTTGATGTAGAAAAAAGCATTAATTTACTGGTTACTGACTGACTGACTGACTGACTGGTTACTGTATGACAAATAGTTGTATTTGTGGTAGTATCTTTGGGTATTATTTTTTATTTCTAATTTTATGTTTATATGCTAAACAAACAAATGTATTTCTATACCTTTATAATCTACCTCTTACTGAGCGAGCAACAGAAGATCGGCAATCTAAACCCCACGCACAAAATTAAAAAATAGATTTTCAACTTCTATTGACTTTACATCTGTTGTCATCTTTCCGGTTTAATAACATCGGTTCAATAGAATTGAAAAACTAGATGTTTTTACATCACTAGTAGTGGGCGGGTCGCGGGAGGGAGGGTTTCCTATAAAACACAACAAACCTTTGTTTGTCGATATTCGTATTTCAATTTGTTTGTGTTGTATTCGTCTGCTTGTGACGGACGGACGTGTGCGTGTGTTTTGATATTAATTTATTTTCGCGCTATGGCTGAAGCTCCTGAAAGCGAACCTGTTCCCGTTCCCTCTTCGAGCGAAAGCACTATCGCTTGTGACGTGCAAGATGAGGAACTTGAGGAAGAGCCATTGGCTAAGAAACGCAAAGTAGACAAAGAGCTTAACGATAAGCTCGAGCACAGGCTCGGGGGCATCCTGTGCTGCGCAGTATGCCTCGACCTGCCGCAGGCGGCCGTCTACCAGGTATTCTAAAACAGCTGATCGCTCAGCTTACGCGTATCAGCTGTTTTACCAAATTTTCTTAATTACATAATAAGCTAAGCTCTTGAGCAAGAACTCTTACGAAATGTAGAATAGAGTCGTAATTGCGCCTACACCACTGCGGTCACCATTTTGACATGTTTAGTTTGTATGGCGTCACATTAACCATTTTGTACTAATGATTGTAAAAGCTAGGGATTATTGTTGTAAAATGTATACATGTATACAACAAATTGTCTGAGGCCATTTGTTGTGGCTGGTATGTTAGGTTTCTACATTTGTTATGAATGTGTTGATGTTTTAGATTTAATATGATGTGGATTTGATCTTACTGTGTACCTGATCATTGTGTATTGTCAACATTAGTTTCAACAATTGTCTATTATGAATCTGTGATACTATTGTATAGGATATTCTAGTTTGTATAATTTCATAGCAAGTAAACATAGCCTGTATTCACTCTTGTAACATTTCACTTTTAATAAAGAAATGTTTCAGAGAAGTAGTTCTTTCTTTATTTAGCTCTCCCCCTTAAATTCCTTATCCCATTCAATAAACAACTTACATTACAAATATCATTTAACATAACATGAATAAGGTATATTTACATCATCTAGATTTTCATAACATGCAAATTAATAATAAATTTTTGAGAAACAATAATTCACGATGTATATTTTTCACATTACTTTACATAAAAATTGGAATTCAATTTCAAATATCAACGGTCACTATCCAAGTTTTAAGAGTAAATTACAGTTAAATATGCATATTCCAAGTATTAGAACAACAATGCTGACTGCCACCAGCCATTAAAATATGATTTGTTTTCTGTTCCAGCTATATTTATTGTGTAGTTTGATTACAGGAGCCACGAGCGATGAGGGGCAGAGGTAGACCAAGTAGAAATATGATTTGCACAAATCATTGTTTATGTATTTGATCACACATATCAACATCCACAGTTTTCACTTTTCTCATGCAGGAAATAAGTATTACAAATTCAATGCTAAAATAATTCTTAGCAAAGTAATTCTGTAGATGTTTGTATGGGAAATTATAAAAAACGAATTCCTAATTCAATTACAACCGTGTACATGCCAGCGCTGAGATGTTGATCAATCTTTAAAATTGCAGTGTAGCAATGGGCACCTAATGTGCGCGACGTGCTTCACGCACCTGCTGGCGGACGCGCGGCTGCGCGACGAGGCAGCTACGTGCCCCAACTGCCGCGTCGAGATCTCCAAGAGCTCCGCCTCGCGCAACCTGGCCGTCGAGAAGACCGTCTCCGAGCTGCCCGCCGGCTGCAAGTACTGCACACAGGTCTTCCCGCGCCACTCGCTGCACCACCACGAGCAGAAGTCGTGCGAGAACAGGTAAACGATCCGCGACTAATCTAACGAGAACATTCTAAATATTGCTCGTGACTACAGACAGAGTGATACAGCTTTCGACTCGAAACCTTCCGCATAGTTAACCGGCATATCGGGTGGACGTGCCTCTTCCAAAGATCGAGATGCATCAGCGTAACCTTCCCTGTTACATGAGGTAACTTCTTCTCCAGGGAGTACAAGTTCGCGCAGGTGGTAGTGGAGGCGCGGCCGGCGCGCTGCCTGGGTAGTTTGGTTCGCACGCTGGCCGGCGTGTACGCGCTGTGTGCGGCGGCGCTGCGCCGCTCGTACCTGGTGCGCGTCGCGCCGCCGCCCGCGCGCCGCTCGTACCTCAGGTGCGTGCGGCACTCACTAACATAGCGTTACACGCCACACTAACACCCGCTGGGATGCGAACCAAACTCTTTCAGTTATCGTGTCGTTTTGTCCAAAGCTTGTGTCTGGTCATCAGTGCCAAAAAGTTTAGCTGAAGGTTTTAATATTAACTAGTCATATCGTGGACTTTCCTCGACTTAATCGCACCCTGGGACGCTCCTTTGCCAAAAGTTTATTCACCAGTTGTTACTCTTTTGGATGAAGCGAGGGTGGGCGGTAAGATGTGCCGTAATAAGCGGAAAGAAGATAGGTAAAAACAAAATGCTATGGCTGCTTACGCCATAGTTTCTCTTTTCTCTGCCCATCGCTTTAGAAGTTACCGGTCGTTAATCTTGCATGTGCATGCCGACGCGCATATGACGCGATCAAGACATATGGTGAAGGTACGGAAGAGCATGCAAGCGTGATGTGGAGGTGGGTGGCAGTGTCCACGCCGCAGTGATTAGCGGCGCGGCGAGCGAATTCTCTCTTCATTGCGCGGTTAAAACGTTCACCGCACAGTGTTTAATTGGCATCACACGCCAATATGTATTATGGTTCCCATTCAATGGCACATCACTCCATCGCTCCACATTTAATCATATAACTACTTAGACTGCATGGCAGGCATCGCACAGAACGTTGGATTTCCAAACATTCTACAATCCATTAATTTGGAGTGATGGAGTGGCGCGTAAGAGTGACCATGAATGGGAGCCATACAACTACGTGGATTGCGTGGCATCGCCCCGAGCGTTAAATATCCAAATATTGCAAAATCCGTCTGTAATTTGGAGTGATGGAGTGGCGGCAATACACTGCCCGTGCCGGGGCCTTTAGTGTGGTTGTGACCCTGGGATGCTGGCGCAGGCTGACTGGGTGCCGCTACGAGTGCATCGGGTGCCCGTGGCGCGGGCCGGCGCACGAGGCGGGCGCGCACGAGGCGGCGTGCGCGCACCCCGGCAAGTCGGCCGCCGACGTGGTGGCGGGGCTGGCCGACGCCGAGCGCCGCCGCCGCGACGCGCACGCCGTCTACGACCAGCTGCTCGACCTGCTCTCCTACGAGAAGATCTCATTCAACGGTACCTACTTGCTCTACTCTCTAATTTATTTTATTATGTAGGAAAGTTTATAGTCAACATTAATAATTGTAGAACTTACAAGCTTGCTTACAACTTACAATAAACCACCACATTTTTATATTAATACGTGAAGTAAACACTTTGTACCCCTTTTACGAAAATTGCGCGGACGGAGGAGTATGAAATTTCGCACACTTATAGTTTATTTAAAGTAGAAGTGCAGAATGTTATTTTTTTAATGATGCATAAAATACATTAAATCAATAAAACAAACATTACACAAACTACCATGTATTTGACACACACGCATATATACTCTTTTCAAAAGTTTCAAAAATGGAAGAGGATAGGGATGGGTAAAAAATATCGATATATCAAAATATCGATATTTTTTCAGAAAAATATCGATTTTAATTAGCGATATTTTTTCCCGCGATATATCAATTTTCGATATTTATTTTCAGATATCAAAATCGATATATTTTTAAAGCTCTGCTGTCTGCTCATGCGTCACATCATGATTTTGACCAATCCGATTTCTTAAATTTAGAAAATATGCAGAAGGCTGTATGGGTTTAGTTTCTTTGCTTCAAACACAAACACAAATTACTCATGTTGAAACAGCCAGATGTGTATTTGCTTTAAAATTTCGATAATTTAGGCAATTTTTATAAATAATTGCAAATTGGGCAAAAAATATCGATATATCGAAATATCGATATTTCTTGGGTTATATATATCGATATATTTGAAAAATATCGATACGATAAATATCGATATTTTTTTTCCATTTGCCCATCCCTAGAAGAGGATCGGCCGAAATCTGTCAATGCGAATGCAAACTCACATTCTATCTTTTTTAATTTTTCATTGCTTAGGATACAATCCGTGTAGCCTTAATAAAATTACGGTCGAATTTCGACCACTGGGCGACCACTAGTATAGACAAATATACATCCTTATAACATAATTATTTTTTCTTTTCCTTTTCATAACACTGTATAAATATTCAGATTATATTTTAAACAGCCAGCACCGTATCTTCGATAAGGACTAGTTATGAGTGGCTTTTCACCAGAGATGTGCTAGGTAGCTAAGTCGAAAAGACTCATTATTTACTACATTTTAAACCGGCTGAGTAAGGCAAGCAAGGAAAATAAAGTAATAATTTTAGTGAATTTTTCCTCGCACACCGCATATATGGCTACCTTGCTCTGCTCAGGTGGAAAAGCAGCCCGCGACTGATACTTTCATCATTTCATCTTAAAGCGATAAATGTAGTCACTAATAGCATTATGGTCCTCTTTTTTAAATCACTCTAGATTGACTTGTGGCTATTCTATACCTATTAACATTTCATAACACTTTATATAATTTGTGAAAGTGATGTCCAATAGAATAAATAAATAATATCCTCAATTATGCATAAGCTGTGTGTTCACCGCCATAGATGGTAACAGCAACCGATGGGTTGGTTACGGCGTAATCAATTCGGTTACGCTTAACGCATGTCGCGCAGTGGTTGGTAATGGCACCAGTGTTCGACAAGAACCAATTCGATAATTGGTCATTGGTTGGTTTTGTCGATACACTCCTTTAATCATTAACGAGCAACAATTATTATTATAAATTATCAGGGTGAAACAATTGATAAATGCCTGTATTCTGCTATACATAAACTAGTTATTATAATGTTTTTTTTTAGAATATATTTGTCGAGACTTAAATTGAATACAGCCCACCGGCTTCGTAGTCATCCAGTTAAATTTCAATGAAATTCTATTTTATTATATGGCGACAATAACTAGTGTGGAAAAGTATGAAAATTGATGAAATGTTCCCCGTGGCGCAGACCTGCAGCTGAAGCCGTACCGCACGGAGGAGTACGTGCACAAGCTGTACTACGAGACGTCGCGCTTCTCCGCCTTCGGCCACCAGTGGGTGGTGAAGGCCTTCGTCAACAAGAACCAACGCGACCCCACGCAGAGCTCGCAGCGCGAAATCACATACCAGGTGCGTACGGGACAGCTCTTAGGCCGGCCCGCGCCGCGTGCGACGGGCGACCCGCCTCACGCAGCGCTGCTCTATGAATTCACACGAAACAG
Source organism: Eudonia truncicolella (assembly GCA_949315975.1). NCBI lineage: Eukaryota > Metazoa > Arthropoda > Insecta > Lepidoptera > Crambidae > Eudonia > Eudonia truncicolella. The sequence goes on from OX438841.1 coordinate 478,437, forward strand.
GCACGCCGCGCGGACGCTCACCATGTCAGCAAGTACACTACGAAAGATGAACGCTTTCGATATTTTGATGGTTGTAGTAAGTACTTTGATTAACAGAGTTTTTAGTAGGTAAAATGAGGTTTTAGTTAATTCATATTAAAAAATCTAATGTGCGCTTTATTTTTAAATAAAATTACAATATATCGCGCTAACACCTAATTCGTAAGAACTATGGTTTTTATCGACTTTGGGGCGGCTAGAGTAATGTTTATTGTGTAAAGCCCTACTGCGGGGATATGGTGCCAATCACTTTTTAAAGGCGGCACGATTTATTAATTTTATTTTAAATTCTCAGGCAGGCAGTTAAAACATCAAGGGACAGTTTCCTACTTTACATCACTAGTAATCATAATGTTTTTATATTGTTTGACCCGTCGCACGCGTCCGCTTCATCGGCGCTGCTAATACATTTTTGCGAAATATACCTACGCAAGGGTGGACCAGCGCGTGCGCCCGCTCTTGTTTTAGCGGACACCATAAAACCAGCCGCACTTTAGATGCATTTTCGTACGAATTTTACTCGTACATAAACATACTATATTGAACGTCTGAAACGGCACACTGGTTGCGGTTTTCTCAGTTCAATTGCCAGAGTGCACGTCACGTTACGTTTATTCCTGCAAACGCGTGAAAATCCAAACCATCCGGATTGATTTCGAACGTCGGAACTATACCTACGCGTGTACACGCACGACTAGTTTGCACCTATCGTGCTCATCAGACTACCACAAACTGTCAAATTTCCTCAATAGACTTTGAACTTTACGTATATGTAATATGGTTGAACATTTATTGAAGAAATTTGATAGTTTTGGATAGGTCGATGTGCAGGCGTCTGTACAATAGTAGTCGGAGGTTCGGAACGTATCGTGCGATAACGCATCCGAAGTGCGGCTGGCCTAAAGGTCGTCGAGCCCGCACCCACAGCTGATCCTGAAGAGCAAGACGGCGTGCGCGGTGCCGCTGCAGTGGGCGTGGCTGCGCGGGCCGTTCGGCGAGGCGGCGCTGCGCCCGCGCCTGCGCGCGCACGCCTTCACCGACGACGCGCCCGACGCGCCGCCGCAGGCGCTGCCGCTGGCCGACGCCGCCGACGCCAACCGCCTGCTCTCCAACAAGGCCATCCACTTCAGGTACCTACTGCGTGCCCGCTGCTAACATGAACAATCCGGTAGTCCCAGTCACCCTAGTGGCACGTGAAGGGGGGATGCTCAGCGGTTTTTTAGTGGGTAGACCGAGTCCTATTCGAGGTCGAATCCTTGTCGAGGCCCACGGGCTTGGGCAGGGAGGCGGGATCTAAGGGGAAGAACCCCACGGACGAACTGTTTTCCACTATATAAAAAAGGTCAAGTGTTTGAACGACTAAACCGTACCCTACGATTCTCCATTTCTTAGTGTTCTGTGGCTAATTTTATTAGATAATTGTTTTTCTTAAACTATTAAAACTTTAAACTTTAAAGTATAAAGTTTAAAGGATTTAATAGTTATTTGTAGAATCCTGAGTGTAGGGAGGGTTAGAGGGAGGGCAAAACAACATTGCTGCCGAGCAAAACGCACAATTTTTCACCTCCGCTGCGAGAAAATGTTGGGTGGAAGAAAAACGGATGAGCTTTATTATAAAACAGTTTTATTATGAATTCATATAATTTTTTACGAAAGAAAAATTAGGGGTCTACTAACAAGTTCTAAATTTTTATTAGTATTATATACTGTCTCTTTTACACACCTATTAGTGTGAGCGGGACGGCACAATAGAGGTTCGAATTTCTTATTTCGCAGTAAAAGAATAGTGCGCACCATAGTGTTCATAGTCACGTTCTAAATTCAAAAACCTTTTACACCCAAGCGGGGAAAAAGCGCTTTTCCACCCAGATTTTGAAGGAGGAAGGAGTAAGCCTCTTCGAGCAAGTGAGGTGAAAAAAAAATTGCCTTAGAATAAGTTTCAATGACATACATTAGTTACTGAACAATCTTATTTATGAGTTTAAAACCAGATCTAAAAATATTGAGTTTAAATTAATTATTAATATTGCCTTTTAGCGACAAAATAAGTATGAGAGTGTGATCGTCATACAAATGACTTCTTCAGCAGATTCAAGTGAATAATGAACGAAGTGGGTTACTCGATAACCCCCGGTCGTTTCATAGTAATAGCCATTAATAAATATGTATTAATTTCAGTGCATTGTATGTCGCAGGTTATTCCTGGCTTCGAAGTGAAGTGCGCAAGGGCGGAGGCGGCGCGCTGGACGGCCGCGGTCAATGACCTTACTTTCTCTATTCATTTCACAGGCATTTAGGTAAACACTTCACACAACAAACGTCTACGGTTCACGAATCAAACGTCACATTGTCCCTGATGCAAAAAAATTACAATGTACCATTGACCCGTGAACCGGCCAAAGCAAATCTTTGACACTGTCGCAATTTCAAAACTTTTCCATTCATTGTAATATACCTACAGCTAAAATATTAATATTCAAGTAACAACGGCTATGCGTTTACAAAAGTAGTGTTGTTGGTTGAGAGTTTAAAGACAATTGAATTAATACGTTAGTGTAGTTTAGCGCAACCAAAAATAAGGACCGTCTGTAAGTCTGATGTGATGTGGGTGTTAGTTTTATCAATCATGGACTAAATATTTAATGGCAATTTGTCGCTTTGATACAAATATTTAATACGATAGCATGCACTCCTCGCTCCGAAACAGTCAACGTAATCGTGATAGTTAAGATGTAATCGACGGGTTTTTATTTATTGATAATGTTTAAATTTATGAATTACGGTGCCAACGCATGTTTCGGCTTCTCTTTGAAAGGCGATTGTTGATCAACGTTTTGAGGCGTTTTATGCTCGCGCATGCCAGACGGAATGCTGGATTGATGCGCACGCGAAATTATTGCATATTATTTCATGGTGTTTCTGTAGTGGTAGGTATAAAAACTAAGCATCAACATACACTGATTTTGCCAGAGCGTGTGCCGAGAGCCCTGAACCCTGCATTTGTTCAAGACTACTCTAAACTAGATGAAGGCGTATGTCAGAGCATATTATCAAATCCCACATTCAACAAAGCCAGGTTGACCCACAAATTCGCATCTGATAGGTTGAGGGAGGTGAAAAAACCACTCCCCCCGACCACGTCGACTCCGCGACGCGTCGTGCGTCGGTCTGTCTGTATTGTTTCGTGAGCTTATCAGATAACAAATTAATAAATTGTTAGGTAATTATTTCCGGATCCAAAAAGGGCAAGTGTTCGAAGTTATTATTGAGTACAAATTTTATATTTATTGGGATTATTATTGTTTTAAGTGTCTAATATAGTTATGATCACGTTATGGAGTCTGGTACGATATCAAAAATTAAAAAAAAACCAGGTATGTGAAAATATGTTGTCGCTATTTAATATATTAGCTTGGTCGAGAGGGTACTGTTACCATAGCATTGCAATGCATTAGGATTACTTTGGCTTAGGACGTCGAATATATATTTTGTAACTTGTAGGTTTTTGTGATGATTCTGAGGAACTACGGTTCTACTGACAGGCAAGCGGATTATTAGTAGTCGACGGGTCTGCTGTCATTTGATCTCTCACCCCGCTTACTGTCGATAGAAGTGTAGACCCTCTTGTGTGTTAATATATGGTACATTTTAGTCTGTTTGTGTGTGTCTGAATGATTATATCTCGATTATGTTTAATAATGGATTATTTTGTTATACTCGCGACACTACTGTAATTCACGCTGACATTATTAGCTAGAGTTTATTTTCTACATTTGTTAGCTTTTATTTTGGAATTCTAAACATAAAATAATATGTAAATGAGTTTTGTATTATTATCTGCAATACCTCTCCTATTTTATGTGTTAAGTTAATCAGCGATATTACTGATAACTATTATTGCAACTAATGCAATAAATTAAGAACCTCTTGCTCCTTGCACTGAGGAGGTTCCCATTTCCAGGCCTCAAGTTGGGTAAATATTAAGTTATTAGTCAGTATGAATGAACATAATATGTTGAGTGTATTTTACATTTCTCGCTATTTATTTATTGTCACTTACGCTGAAATATTTTAGATACATTTTCAGTAATGGATATAAAAAACAATCCAGCAACGGGCCAGCCCCACATTACAAGTGGCATAACGCTAACCATAGCATAGAAATTAAAAAGAAACATAAATGACATTTATGTCAATCCCATACAACAATCATTATATTAACGTTAAGCCATTTGTCTAGGGCACTTTCCTTGTGCTATGTTTATGTGGGGATGCCTTAATTCCAGCTGTGCTAGTGGGACGTTATTTCGGTTAAAAATGATTCTGTTATATTAGCAGTTATGGTACTGTCCTATCAATGCTATGAATAATAGACACACTTGGTCTTACAAATAAACAATTAATAAAGGTCCGAATAGATTTTCCATGTTTTGTCTCTTTTACTCTAGTTTGAAATGACGTTTACATGACCGGAACAAAACACGGAATAACTATTCGGAGCTTATTCTTTATTAAGGCGCACTGAGTTTCAAGTACTTTTCAAGATTTTTATTATTTTTGCATTTACAATGCTATATGTAGTGTGTAAGATAAAATTTTACTATTCAAAATTCAAAATTAAAAAATCATTTATTCAGTTTAGGCTACAAGTAGCTCTTGTGAATGTCCCTATGCCATCGGTTCGTAAGTCTACTCTGGGCGGGAGATCTTGTACTGAGAAGAACCGGCAAGAAACTCAGCTAGTGTCCAGCTCTTTTATCCCTTACAGCGTCAAAAATATTGCAAAATGCCCATCATTTTATATGAAGCAGGCACTTTCCATCACAAATAAACACAAACAATATAGAAGACATCCACAACATGTAAAACAACAAAATAAAAATCTAAGTTAACAAATTTACATCAGGTAAAAGTTTCAATTTCCATAATGTCGTACAGTACCACTACAGTATTGTAATAAAGGTAAAAAATTGTTTAAGAAAAACAAAGTGAAACTATAGTGAACTAGTTGTTGCCCGTGACTTCGTCCGCGAAGACTACTGTAAAAAGAAAAAGTATCCTATTTGCTGGTCTGGGCATGGTCTGTATATGAGGAGTTTCATTAAAACCCATTCAGTAGTTTTTACGTGAAAGAGTAACAAACATCCATCCATACTTACAAACTTTCGCGTTTATAATATTAGTAGGATAATACTAAAAATAAGATAAGTATGTAAGAGGAGACCAGCCTCCACAGGCAGCACCCGTTCACGAGTATAGCATATGAATCAGTCATCGCTGCGCTCAACCATATTTTAGGGAACGTCACGACGCCTGACCGCGCTGAGCTACCGAGACCGCTTTCAATAATATGAGTAGGAATGCCCTTAATCAGCTGTAGCCGCCCAGCACCATGCCAAAGGAAATTGACTAATGAAAGACTCAGTAAAGATATCAATACGGTTTATGTCTGTTCACATGCTTGTTGACCGTGTGCGTTTGCTTGAGAGAGGTCGCGCCGTCGCCGCTCTCGCTCCACACGCTCACGAAGCCCGACTCGCCCGCCGTCACTAGGATGTCTCTCTGAAAATAACGGAAATCAACATTAAAAATAACTTTATATATTATAAAAAAAAAACAATTGTAAAGCTTTTAAGCCTTCATCTAATCTGAAAGTAAGTGATGTTACACACAACAAATGCTACTAACATTTTGTTGTTGTAACAGCAAGACTTAGATAAGATGGTGGTAGGGCTAGCTATGGACATACTATCAGCCAAACAGAGCATAATAATATGTATCCATTGCTGGGAAATAGAACACGGATCCTTGGGTCTGACACCTGTGGTTTAACCTACAACCCAAAATGTCTGTAGTTAAAGTTAATAAATTTAGATTCTAGCAAATTTTACTGTTTTATTATGCTAGCCTCAGGGTGATTTAGCTAATAATAATGATACGAAAATGTTCTGGATGAAAACGGAAAACAGTAAATAATGTTGAACTTACTTCTTTATCATACCAGCAGCATCTGACGAATTGCTTGTTTTGCGTGAAGTTCGTTCTGGGCTGCAATTTCTTCTCAGTTATAGTTAAAGATCTAAGGATATTCCTGCAAATATAAATTAAATATTAGACTTCTCTTTAAAAGCACTTTTAAGTATCTTTAAAAAAATACTTACTCATTTTCACAATTTGATCCTGCTAACAGCACAGGAGTATTATCGGCAGATAAGTATGCATCAACCAAGTAGCCATCATCGGTTTTACTTCTCTGAAAAGCATAACAATATTAAAATCAAACAACTTTTACAGTTTATTTTACACATTAGTTTTAATTAATGTTTATCCTTAAAGTTGTTTCGTTTCAATGTGTAGTGTTCGCGTAAACTTTAGAAAACAATATAACAATATTAACTATGTCAGTACATAAATCATAGTTGAAATCAATTTTCATCCACATTAAGTGACACATTAGTATGGGCACCGACTGCAGTGCAACACCATATTAACTTGGAAGCTTAATGTTCAAAAACAATGCAGACTTACTTTAATGCTCTTAGTGATCTTGTCTCTACTGTAACTCTTCAATAAGTCTCCAGAGTCTGTGTCCCATATTTGCAAGTCATGTGATGGTGTGGTGCAAGCCACTTGCTTCGAGTCGAGCCAGGTTATTTTTTCCACTGCATTTTCTACATTCAAAGAGAGTGTGAGAGCATCATCCTCGTTTTGTTCCATCACATTGTAAACGTTTAGCAAGCCATCCAAGGAGCCTGTTATGAGAACTTCTGTCTTTTCTTTGTGAAACTTTACCTGTAAACATTTTTAAAACATGGTAACATTTATGATTTGAACAAATTATTTCTAGAAATATTAAAAAATTTAAATGTAGTTTCTAAAATTAATATAATTTGCTTCTCATATGGTCATTTCATATTTTTACTAATCATTTGAAAAAACACTTAAATAGAAAAATAAATCAAGACAAGAATGAAGCATCAATTTTACATTCAGAATACCTAGTACCTTAAAAAAAACCGGCCAAAATCTTATCTTATTAAAAAAAAAAAATATCTCCTACTAGTCAGGAAGTGTATAACAAGCTCTAACTTTTTGTTTACAGCCTGAATATTTAAATTTTTTTTTAGAAAAGTATAATAACACATTGGGTGTTTTTTGTTTATGTTTAGCATTTAGATTTGATTTGATTTGCTATAGATGTACAAAGTAGTGATAAAATTATTTGTTAGTAATCTCACCTGTGTTATATCATCTGTGTGTGAATTCCAATATCCACCGAGAGGATTGGGCATCCTCTGGTCCCAGAAAACGAGGTATGCGTCGTCCTGCACCAGCTGGCTGCCGGCACACAGCACCCGGCCAGTACAGGACACATCCATGCATTCATACGGTTTTATTAACTGCTCGTCTTCATCTGAAACATGTAAATTTAAAAATTTTATGAAATTCTAAATAGAGGTTGGTTAACCTAGTTTTGAATCAAAGTAGCAAGAAATATATTTAAATTAGGTCTAAGAGCTAATGACTACTTACCTTTATATTCTTGTACACAGTTACCGCTAGTCCTTAGGTCCCACAGTTTGACAAGACCGTCCTCACCTGCGGAATACAGCAGCTGATCATCCTTGGGACAGAACACCACCTCCGTGAGCGCCTTCCCATGGTCATGACCACTAAGACGGCAAACGGACGACAGCGAGCTCTTATTTAAATCAAAAACTTCTATACTACTGTCTCCTGACACACCTACTGCTATTTTCAAGGACCTGAAAGCAAAACCATTGCTTCAATTCTTGAAATAAACCCAGAAAACACAGGCTTTGCGCTTTTTTAGAAATAGGAATCACTTACTTTGTTCCATGTAGCTTGTTAACATACGAATCTTTCAGTGCTACTGCAGCTTCGGTTAGTAAATTGTATTTCTTTTCAAATAATTGTTCCAATATTTCTGATTTAACAGTGTCTTTATCAATCTCTTCATTCTCAAATATGTCATCCATTTTAAAAATAATGTTTTACATTAAATTACAATAGAGTTTAATGGAATTAAAACAGTAAACAAACCACACACGCGCGAAGTATTAGAGGTATTTTTATCTGACTTTGACAGTGTCTTTTTTTTTGCGAATTGTTTTACGGCTCCGGATGAAATCCATCAAGCCTATTCCTTCTATCTTCTTCTTATGAATTTCTACAGTCGGTTATTTAAACTTTTCGATATTGTGTCGGGTCTAGGTGGTTGTGGTACCGTCGTTGTTTCAGATTTCCATGAAAACGCGTGCTTTAGCTACTTACCTTGGGATCAGAACTTATTTTTGTAAATCTTTAGGACAGCTGTGTCAAAGTGACAGTGACACATTTGACATGTAGTGATGAGACTGGAAGCAAATATGCAAAAAACCGATATTCAATTCAATTATTTTATTGTAATCCAAAATCCATAACGTATATTGTTACAATATTAGTTCATATTCTACGGTTTCATTCCAAATAAATTAACAAGAACTACAAATACATTGTTGTTATTGTTATGAGACTAAGAGCATTAATAAAAACAAAAATAAAACATCGAATTTCTATCGAGCTAACGCTTTGCTTTATATTACCAATTAAGCGCACTACATCGGTAATTTTAAAGTCATAATAAACTTTTGTACCAAAAACTAAACAGCTAAAACGTAAAGACAACTATTTTTAGCCTTATCAATCAAGAATTATGGGTAATACAGAGTAGTGCTTAGATTTAACTGAAAGGAAGTGTTATTTCTCATGCAGAGAGTAATTACTACAAACGATAAATAAAAATACAGTGACCAACCACTACTTAGAAATAAATTGTATGTAAAAGGATTTATTGTGCAAATGCCGGTAAGGTGGTGTACTTGTAGTGCGGCCGGCGGCGCGTCGCGGCGGCGCGCGGGCCGGCGCGCTCCACGTCGCCCGCCGCCAGCCGCGCCGCCACCGCGCGCAGCGGCAGCGGGCCCGCGCGCGCCAGCTCCGCGCTCGGCTCCGAGAACGCCCAGCGGATGTAGCGCTCCATGCGGATGTGGTCTGAGAAACGTCTTACGGTAATGCGTATCTCGGAACTTTGTAAGAAATTGTCTTAAAACTAGATGGCGCTGCCGCTGCGATCATCGAGGGCCATTTAAAATATTGCAAATAATATTCCACTAAAAGTGCTCTAGTATACTATGGTCACAGTTTTTTGTTCATTTATTATTGGCATATTTTAGGTATCTTTGTGACCTCATTATTTAACAAACAGCAGTGACTGTTGTTCGAGCACAGCCCTTTCATAGCTCGTTGAGTGACTTTTGTGAACCAGCTCTACCGTGAGTGAGTCAGTAAGTGTATTTGTTTAAGAGGTACCGATGGCAGGGTCGACGATGGCGAAGGCGCGCTTGAGCGAGTCGACGGTGACGGGGCGCGGCGGCGCCGGGCGCGCCAGCTCTGCCACCACCTCGCGCAGGTACTTGTGCTGCGCGAGCTGCCGCTGCCGGTGCAGCTCACGCGCCAGCTCCACGCGGTCGAAGCCCTCTTCGTTCTGAGACAAAGAGGCCATTGCAAAAACACACACGAAGAGGGGTGTGTCACATATAGTCTTACGAAGGGAAAAAATATATTTGTACGATGAGCCTATCAACATCGTCAATAATGGAAATGAGGCGCAAAATCATTGCCAACATTTCATGTCCCAATAGCTGGGGCACGAAGTCCTTTCGTCCTCGTATAGATGGGGATGGAAACATCACAGAGAGAACGGGCCATAAGTTTGATTGAGTCTTATATTCTTTTTTGTTCTATTCTATAAATCACCACGCGGGTCCAGCGAGGTTGGTTGTTAACGGCTGCTAATACAGCCAACGGCTTTAGAAATAGAATTTATGGCCAATGCTGTGTAGGTACAAGTTGTGCAGAATAGGTGCTATCCGAAGCACGGAGAAGTTCGTGATGAAAAATTTTTGATAACCCATCTGACGACCTAAAGGAGAAATTAAGTTCGATAGGTCTATCTAGGTTGCGAAATTTGAATTGCACTGACGATCATATCATTAAAATACTATTTTCGAGAATATGTTTAAATAGTTACCAGTGACTTTGGACGCCAAGTCCCCGCCGGAACTTGGTATTGATATCATAGTGTAAGAATTGTTGTCACCAGTCCACAGTGTTGGTATCCGAATTCTGCTGTTGCTACTCACCTCTTGAAACAATTTGTCCAAGTTCACTTCGTTGTTGTTGATTTTCAGCTTGAGCTGCTTGCGCACTACGTCTGTGAGATTTTTTATGTCCACTTCACTCTTCAGGGGAAACACCACTCTTGCTACTTTTTCAAATTCCTCGATTGTTATAGTCTACAACAATAAATTAACACCCTGTCATTGTTACCAAAACTACCTTTTTTACTAAACAATAAAGGTGGACGTGCTTCTGTTTTCTCATTATCTGTGAGTGCTGAAGTGGGTATGTCAGGATTGCTAGATGATTCTATTTCCTGTTCCTAACCATTTCTTTTCTTTGTAATTTTTTCTACCACATATGCATGCTATGTTACCTGTAATTTTAAGGGCAGTTAGTTTTTAGCAACTCTGTATTGTCTATTTATTTTGTTTTAATTGCTGTTCCTTACGTTGGTGATCCAAATAAAGAAAGAAATAAATAAAACGCTCATCTACAAGTAGTTATGACTAGTACACACACCAAATAATCCATTTGCACATTAACTCCCTCGGCGACGTTACCTAATTAAAAGTTATAATAGCTGCATAATCACTAAAGTAGAGCTACTATAGAGCTACTAAGTAGAGCTGGTGGTGTAAAGTGGTCCAGAAATAAACCTCTTGAGTTTCTTGCCAGCTCTTCTCGGTCGAAGGCTCTCCCATTATACGAACTGGTGGTAGATTCAGTAGTTTCATCATCTCAGCTAAAAGACGTTTACTGCTGGACAAAGGCCTCCCCCAAGGATCTCCAAAACGACTGGTTTTGTGTTGCTCGCATCCAGCGGCTTCCCGCGACATTTACCAGATCGTCGGTCCACCTTGTTGGAGACCCACACTGCGCTTCAGTAGTTTAGTCTAAACATTTTTTTTAGTTTTCTATTATTATTTGGTTATTATAGTTTTGACATCAATAAACAATAAAATTAATAAGTAATAAATAAGTGCCTGTTAAGGCTTATATGTTGACTTGAGTTGGAGTTAGAGTGGGACCTGGCGGTGCTGGGCGTGGGCGTGGAGCTGGTCCCGCAGCGCGCGCCAGTGGCGGCGGAGCGCCCAGTAGATGTGCTCGCTGAGCTGGCCGTGCAGCGCGCCCCAGAACAGCTTCACCTGCGGCTCGTCCAGCATCTGCTCGGCGCCCGCGCACAGGTTGTACGACCACTCCGCGCGCACCGACGGCTGTTGGTACCTGCGCCAGTTGTAGTACTAGCTAGTTTTATGTTACTACTTATATTATTTATTTATATTATAGTAAATTTTACTTTTTATTTTCAAGTGCTAATTGCTGCACTGAAGCTAAATTAAATATTTATAAAATATTATAAAATACAGTGAAAATATTCAGCGCTTACGTCAGCCTTCCCGATAGCATAGCGGTCAGAGCAGCCGCCCGGATTGCGGAAGACCCAGGTTCGATTCCTGGCTGGGTCGGGTGGGCGTTTAATTTTTTCACTGCATTTAATAAAATTTTATATATTTATATATAGTATACGTTTTATTTATAGTAGCATAGTTTCAGCGACATGGGCCCATAGAGGTGGGCAAAGATCGCCACTGACTTCCATGTGATGGACACTGAAGATGTGGCAGGCCAAAACGGAGATGGGAGGACGACTTCAGCACTTTCTTTAGGCTGAAGTGGTACGAGGTGGCCCAGGATAGAGACGAGTGGAGACGCAGAGGGAAGGCCTTTGCCTGGTGGTACACATACAATACAATATGGGCTACTTAAACTACTTAAGTCTATTCATTTATAAGTATAATTGTAAAATACTAGTGGTCGCCCAGTGGTCGAAATACGACCGTAATTTTATTAAGGCTGCACGTAAGTACGTACGTAATCCTAAGCAATAAAAAAATAAAAAATTGAATGTGAGTTTGGATTGGCATAGACAGATTTCAGAAAAGAGTATGACACACACGGTGTCAAACACATATGCGTGTAATGTTTATTTTATTGATTAAATGTATTTATAATGCATAATTTAAAAAAAAAACTTTCTGCAATCCTTCTCTATATAAACTATAAGTGTGCGCCTCCGTCCGCACAATTCTCGTAAAAAGGGGTACAAAGTTTTTGCTTCACGTAATCTATAAGACAATATCACGGACTTGGTCCGTGAATAATATATAACGCCTCGGTGGCCGAGTGCCTGAGCGCTCGGCCCGATACCCGAAGGTCCCAGGTTCAATTCAAAGGTCTGGCAAAAAGTATTACGGATTTTTCGATTCAAAACCCCGGTTTGTGATCACCAACCCGCATTTGGCAAGCGTAGTCGAGTAGCGATGACTTGATTTCAATGATGGAGGACTTTGCCCAGCAGTGGGAGAGTTATAGGCGGTTTACTTTTGTTGGCTGAACAATGTGCATGTTGTTCACACTTAGAGGCACAGCATCTCAATTACACACGCCTGCACCTTTCTATTGTACAGACGCCTGCACATCAACCTACCACAAACTGTCAAATTTCCTTAATAGACTTTGAACTTTATTACTCAGGTATCTGGTTGAAAATGTATTGAAGAAATTTGACAGTTTTTGATAGGTTGATGTGCAGGCGTCTGTACAATAGAAAGGTGACACTCTTCCTAGCTTAACATCATTGTTTAGTATAGTAGTTATGATTATTTTACAGCGCAGTAATATTTTATCTTGTAACTATTTAAAGCATTGTGAATGCAAAATTCAAAATAAATAAGAAGTAAGATGTAACTAAGAAAGTTAGCTCAGGTGTTTTAATGAAACGCCTTTCACTGTCGGCGTTACATTAAAGGAATTTGAGAGTTTTGGATAGGTTGATGTGTAGGCGTCTGACTACCGGGTGAGGTGCACTTCCAATGATGTATCGTGTCTAAAATCATTAAGAGAGAGATCCCTCACCGATCTTCGAAGTACTTGGTGACGTAATCCTGCATGGTGAGGTCCGCGTGCTGCTGCTTGCCGAGCCAGATGTCGTTGATGATGACGCCCACCTCGCGCCGCGACAGCCGCAGGTTGCGCACCTTGCCCTCGTACCGCAGGTATGGGGGTATCGCCGGGTCCATCCCCTACGATAGACATTTGCTCGACTGACAAACGGTTATTCGTGAGTAGAACGATTCAAAGATTTATCACGCCATACCAAATCTATATCTATAGTATTATTAGAGAGGTAACGATTTGTGACTTTGTTGGTTCGTATGTCGGGGCTAATCTCTGGAACTACTGGTCCTATTCCAAGAATTCTTGTACTGATAGAATGCTACTTTCCTGGCGGGTAACATAGACTATAATTAAAATTTATTAAAAAAAACGGACGAAGACGCGGGTAAAGTGCTAGTAAGTTAATAATTAAGAAATATATTGACCTACAGGAACTTGTTACCAGGATAAAAGTATCCTATGTGATTAGTCCAGGTCAGGGTCTGTCGATATGCAAAGTTTCATCCAAATCCGTTCAGCCGTTCTCGAGTTTTGCTCTTAGCGACATTCATTTTTATTTGATAAGTGGATAAGCAACCGGGCTCAGACCCAGAGGTCCTGTTCGATTCCCAGCGGGATGTACACATTAATTAATTAATTTATTTATTTATTTATTTGATAGGTACAAAAACAGATAACAAACTGTAACATTCAATTGGTCATATACATATAGATTTTGAGTTCTTTCCAAATTTGTTAACCTAAATATTGTACACGGCATTAAAAGTAAAAAATAAAGCACATGATCAACAGCATGATTTTGGTATTTGATAAAATAATTGGAGATAAGAGTCAGAGATAACCAGTGCCAGTAGTTAAGGATTCCGTGCGCTGCTATTTTTGGCCTTATCGCCGCTACCAACAGATTCTTATCTGTTGGTGGAGGTGATTCCGTATTGTAACATATAGTTTTTTAATACGAATCATAATGTTAAAAACAATGGTCCAAAGGTTTGCGAATGCGAAACTTACGAGTCCATCGAAGTGTTCCAGCTGCTCGCTCTCGGCGGCCGGACCCAGTTCCTTCAGCAACACTCTGAGCATGTCCCGCGACGACAAACCACTGGCCAGCTGCCACCACCTGCAATCACACCATTAATACCTACCCCTTTTTACCGACGATCCCTTAAGTGACCTGGAGAGCACTACCTTTGCAATTTAGGTGACGGTTTTGCTACGGCAACTGTCACTTAAGGTTATCTAAAAATACTTAACTAAAACCGCTAAGGTTATCGGACAAATAGTCTTTATCCATTATTAGTCAGAAAAGCTAAAATGTTTTTGTTGTTTAACCGCCTCTGTGGTCTAGTGGCTAAGACCACCGGTTTAGACCCAGAGGTCCCGGGTTCGATTCCCAGCGGGGGGTACATGTTTGTGTACTAGGTATGGTTGGTGGTAGGGCCTTGTTTGTCCGCCTGGCTAGCTACCACCATCTTATCTAAATATGTCCCCATAACATCAATGTTTGTAGCATTGTTGTGTTCCGGCAGCTAGAGATAAGATAGCCAGTACCTCACTAGATGAGGATCCCGGGTGAAGTGCGCTTCCATCATTGGCCTTATCATCACTTAACATCAAGGCACTGTGCTTACCCGTTAATTTTTTTAAAAACTAAGTTGAGTTTTTTGTTACTGGCTGCTGGAATGGACAGTCCGTGCTGCTGGGAACCCATATTGGCACTCTTATCATACTCTACATACATACTCATATCTTTGGGTAGCGATATGTCAGTAGGAGGGTGGAGGTGACCTGTCGCGGCCGCCGCCGATGAAGTCCGCGCAGAGCTCCCAGCGCGGGCGCGGCGTGCCGGCGCGCTCCAGCTCGCTGCAGCGCTCCTGCGTCTCCAGTAGCTCCTCCTCCACGCCTTTCTTTAATGCTACAAAACAATATTTTTAATATTTTAAATTTTGCATTCACAATCACAATGCTATTATGTAGTTACAAGATACAATTTTAATAGTAAACATTAATCAGGTTCAGGAAGCTTGAGTGGAAATCGAACCCACGACTGTGGTAGTAGTAACTTCACAGTGACATAATACCGCTGACTTCCAGCGTAAACCACAAACCACTAAAAGAATTTAACAAGTCTTCTGGGGTCTCGGTAACTCAGCAGTCGGCGCATTGAACCAGTAATCCAAAGGTGGGTTCGATTCCCACTCGAGCTTCCTGAGACTGATTAATTTTTCCTAGTTAAATTTTATCATGTAGCTACATAACAAATTGATTTAAAATTGTCACAAATTGTTTGTTTGGTCAATGCTTGACTCACATAAAGTTTTGGTGTGAGCGTCCAGCAGCGCGTCGAGCTCGGCCCGTAGGCTCGCCGCGACCTTGGCCTGGTCGTGGCACTTCGCCGACAGACAGTCAAACTCCCGCCGGGGCACCGTCTCCGCGTACTCCTCGGCCGTCTTCTTCAGCTCACTCTGGGTTGCTGACAACTGCTCCCTATAGTCTCAATACTTAAGTACCTATAATATAAGACATCATAGTGCTGTGTGAAGGCCTCCCATTTATTTCGCTACTTCTGTTTAAATCCTCCGAACGCAACTTTCTAGATCTGGGTGCCTAGGTGAATTTTGTTTACTATCCGTATTCGATTATATTTACGAAATTGAAAATTAGTATGGCATTGCAGCACCGCCTCATGCCAACATACGAGAAGTTAAAATTTTGCCATACGAATTCTCGTTTTAGTTAACGTGATCGAGCAGTAAATTTCGACTCGCAATAGTCTGCGAGGTCGTAATTTTCTTATTAAGTAGAATAGGTACCGCCTTCGGAGATTCCAATAGCTTTGTTATCTATATCGACGAGACAGTGTTAAGCTGCACACTTGTCAGCATAAAATATAAAATATAGCGATTCATCATCATCATCATCATCAGCCCAATCGCACGATATAATAATATAATTTAATAAAGCGATTACTTTCTAAAAATATAAACATGTAGAAAGTTAATTCAGTGGGCTTTATTTCTGCAAGGCACTGACTGGCTACATTGCTTATTGCATGAAGTAGGGAGAGGTTACCTATCTATCTATATCAACTCAATAATTTTTATTTATTTGTATATTTACCTAGTTTGGTTAATGCTGATGCAGATGCAAGAACTGACCTTGACTGTACAGGGCAGAAACGGTCGGCTCATAAAAATGTTTAGCGTACTTACCTAAAACTACTTACTACCTACAGAAATTGGTTTGAAAAGCAGGTGCTCAACATTTTGGTGATCGGGCTGTACCTGCATCGGTCGAGCGCTATTCGGAGCACCACCGGGTCGCCGTAGGTATCGTCGACGTGTTGCGAGCTGCCGTCCAGCTCCTTCAGCTTCATCTGCAGCCCCAGGTTCTCGAAGTACAGGGTGTAGCGCGCGTCACGCTCGCGCATCAGCGACAGGTACTCGGAGAATTGCTCGTCCTTTAGCTGAGTGGAAAGGAACGAGTAGCTCCCGGCTTTTAGATCAAAGGCATTAAAACTATTCTTTTAAAATACTTACTAATTCAACAGTGCATTCTGATCCTTCCACCTTATTACTTATACATTCCTAAATAGATAATAACACAAAATAACAAATAGACAGAAACAAAAGCGTTACATATCTTTGATGTTATTTCGCTTGCGCCGCCGCCGCCCGGCAACCTTCACATGGGTCAGATAGCAGCCCATTTCGTGGTGCATACCTATCCTATCCACATTTGATATTATTGAGCTTTATGCCCCTGAAAACAGGAGTTAATTTTTTTTTAAATCTGTGTTTCAACTGACACATCTGTCATATCTACCGCAGTGCTGCATTAACTAACAGTTGTGTTATCATCACTTATCAGTGCTGATGTAATAATTAGCATAAAACGCTCATGTTGGGAAATAATAAGAATTACATTAGCAATGTTAATAAACATAAAGATACCGCACGTCGTACACAACATACAATAAAAGACAACTTTTAAACATAATTATATATATTACAATAAAACTGAAGTTACATGTTGTATATTGAATAAAGTAAAAAAACTTAATATCAATGACCACCTCCATAAAAGAATAGTAAAAAATATAACCAGAACACCCACCACAGAGAATTGTTACAAAGGTGCAGTCTTTCTGATAAAACTCACCTTTCCAATATCGTTTTTTAGTTTGGAAATATCAAATTTTAATTTTAAATTTTGCTCTTTCAGATTCTCATTCTCTTTGAGCAAGTTTTTAATTTTCTCATCTCTTTGATTTTTTTTAACTGACAAACCAAACACTCTCTGAAATCAATAACAGTTTTTCATTTTGCAGATCCATACCCTTTTATCAATTCAGATCAGATTTTAACCAGGTTTCAATTTAAGTCTTAAAATTTGCTTTGTTATGACAATTAAAACAAGATAACTATTAAATTAACAATACTTCAGCACTTTATATACAGGGATTTATTAATTAAGATAACAATAAAATTTACAATGTAACTTTAGCACTTTTTAAACATCAATTAATTTATTATATATCTATACAATTACTCACTGGCTGATTAATCAGAAGTTATAAAATCTCAGAAACTTCAGTTAGTAAACAATAAAATATATACATTGTGCCAGTTTTAACTTTGTAACAAGGATGTATACTTTTGCTGAGGGATATATAGATAAAGACATATTATTATGAAAGTGTTTTCTTGTAAACCACTGCTAGATTAAGCTGTAAAAGCTTCAAATAGAAATAACCTTTCTTCTTTCTATCCAACTGTTCACTTGAGTTCTAACACGAGAGATGTCAGCACTATATGTCCTGCAGCAACCACCAATGTATCTGACCCCGAGGTCCAGCCATTCCTGCACAAATGTTTCAATCGCCTCACACCGCTCTCCATCTATCCATCCTATCTGCGGGTTGTACTTCTCACCAGAGTTGGGGTAAGTGATTAGAGGTATTGGTGCCTGCTGCCTGTCTGTATTTACGCCTTCAAATAATTTAGAAACAATTGTAGGTGTACAACAATTAACACCTATTGCAATTAGTTGTCCATTGCTAATTTCCCAGCATTTCTTAGCTGTTTCTTGGAAGTTTTCTCCATGTGCAAGAGAAGTTCCATCCTGACAACTGAAAGAAAGCCAAGCCTTTGTGGTTGGGTATGCAGCGAGCATCTCAACAAGAACTTGGGCTTCTTTCTGACAAGGAATTGTTTCAAATGCAAGAAGGTCAACCCCTGATTCAATTAATGCATTTATGCGGGGAGCATGCCAGTCATGCATAGTCTCAGCAGAGGTTGTATCTGCATAGCTGCCATCATACTCCGAGCCATCGTGCAAGTGCGCTCCATAAGGGCCTACGGAGCCAGCAACTAATGGAGTTGTCACTGAAACGCCACTTTCGCGGCATTCTTCTAGGTAGGTGTCGCGGGCACCCTTCGCAAGTTCTACGGCTCGGCGTATCAGAGTAAGACCCTCTTCCGGCATGACGCCGAGGTGTTTCACGAAGCCACCCACAGATGCCTGATATGTGTTGGTTATGATTATATCGGCGCCGGCTCTTAGAAAATCTAAATGCGTGTTTACCACTTCTTGCGGGTGAGTTTGAAGGAATCTTGCGGTCCATAATGGATCGCCATCTACAGTGGCGCCGACGTGACAGGACAATTGGGTTGAAAACCCACCATCAATAACCAAAATTGAAGAAAGATCACCGGTGGTTTCGTCAGTCATTTTAATTTTTTATTAAAATATGTACAATGTATTATCAGTTTCTATAAATAGATAAATACCTCACGAGTCACACACGACACGAGAGGCTTCAATCTAAATGCACAATTTACTTAAAAACCAGAACGATATCAAACGAACAATAGTAGCTACAATAATCACAAACACTATTTCCATAAAGTTTTTTTTTTTTTAAGTTTAGTTTGTTCCTTAAGGAACCGGCTAAGGTCATAGACCATGCTGCCATGTCATTAGTTTCTTAATTTCATTGTAATACATAAATGAACAATATTGATGATGATGAATGATAATAGAAATGGGAAGTGAGAAATGATATTACCCCCCAACCCCTCGAGTATCTCAGTAAAGATGTGGGGCTTTACTAAGTCCTCACGCAGACTTCTTGTAAGAATTTGAAAAGTAACATTGCACTGTTTTGTTTCATTTGCCAACACTCATGCACACTCACGAACACTTAACGGTTAATAATCCACCATTATTTCACATTAATATTCGACATAACACAAATTTTAGAAAATAAAACAAAACCGCAGACATGACTCTTCACTTTCCCGCCAAGAAGTCTATTTCCATAAAGTATAATAAAAATACTAGTTATTTTTTAAAGTGTAATTCATTCCGTGAGGAACCGGCTAAGGTTATAAACCATGCTGCCATGTCATTAGTTTCTTAATTTCATTAGTTACTTCTTTGTTACTTTTCCTGTCTTGTTTCCATGATGATGAATGATAATAGAAATGAGAAGTGAGAAATTTAGACCCCCCAACACCAACCCCTCGAGTATCTCAGTAAAGATGTGGGGCTTTACTAAGTCCTCACGCAGACTTCTTGAAAGAATTTGAAAAGTAACGTTGCACTGTTTTGTTTCATTTGCCAACACTCATGCACACTCACGAACACTTAACGGTTAATAATCCACCATTATTTCACATTAATATTCGACATAACACAAATATTAGAAAATAAAACAAAACCGCATACATGACTCTTCACTTTCCCGCCAAGAAGTATTATTATTATTTTCTTGAGAAATGGCTTCTGTAGGGTTTTCCAACACCAATAATTTCGCCAATGTCGAGTGCACTGAGCAAGTAATCACTACGTGTCGAGTGATTAATCTAATACTATTATTATTTTCTTGTGAAATGGCTTCTGTAGGGTTTTTCCAACACCAATAATTTCGCCAATGTCGAGTGATTAACGAGACACTTTATAAATTACTGTTAACTGTTTCTCGACTCGACTGTCACTGTCATTCTTCGTACCGTGCGGGTGCGGTCCATTAGCAACTGTCACGCGTTCATTGGAGTTCGTGCTCACAGCTGTGTATCGGACCGCAGAGTAAAATTAAATTAAATTAATTTAATTTACATAGCTCAATTTTGTTAATATTTTTTTATGATTTTCTTTTAAAATATTTTTCTAACGTATTTTAAGTCTAATTGTTACTAACAAAAAATGTATCTAATGTTGTCTTATTCAATAAATATATATAGTTAAATGTTATTGAGATTCGGGTTTGATTAGTATTAGGAAAGACCACGGTTGACGATATAAGAGGGACCTCACTCAAAACAATAATTAATTAATATTGTTTTGAGAATAGGACTTTATAGCGGGAAACTATTTTCAATTGTTTTGTTATTACTTACTTATTTGTGTACTGCAAATTAAAAATGAAGAAAATAAAAACACATTAGCTCGGAACTTCAATATAAAATAGAAAAGAACATCACACATATCACAACTCCACCACATAATTTTATAATACTTACATCCTGAGTTATATAATGCGCTATTCGTTCATCTCTTATTTGAATTGTATTTTCGTAAGCATCTTTAATTTTACTAAGCAATTTAGAATACGTTACAGAATTCTCAAGAAAACTGTCGAAGGCTTCTCGATATACCTGAAAACACATTGTTTTCCATAGTTTACAAAAATATCACGCTACGATACGACACATTGAATTAGAGAGTGTAATAAAAACGGAACTTAAAAAGTAGCAGTTATTTTGCTTAAAAATTTATGAGGTATGCAACGCAACGCATCGCAATGCAACGCGTCTAGATTCTAGTCTCTCAAAATAATAAACATGTTGTAATAATTGAAATAAAACAACTTTTACGGATCTACTCGCATTTATTTTAATAATGTTTATCCTGATGTTTCGAACCCTTTGCAGGGTCCGTGGTCACAGGGATGTTGTAATAACTTTGTTTGTAATAATCAAGTTCGTTTATTTATCCTATAATATTTAATACATACTTACTAATTTTAATTAATCATTAATATTTATGAAATGATACTGTATACATAAGTGCATATTATTTTATCTTTTTTACACGTGTTCAAGCAAATAATCTTAAAAACTTCTAACTTTTTTAAATAAATAAAATTACAAAAATACAAATGTTGAAAAAATTTCCACGAGCAAAATTTGAACCTGCACCCTTCCGACATACCGGGTCAGGTGCTCTCCCAATTGAGCTATCGTGGTTCTAACCAGCCCGCCGAAACTATTCAACACTATTTACTTGTTTACTTTGAAAGCCAAAGGCGCCCATTCAATGTCAACAACTGCCGTCATTAACATCCAACCATAATATTTAGACATATACTAAAGATCAGATAAGAAGTAGGTAAAATTTGCGTTAAAAATATATAAACAAAAACATTTTATTAATAAAACTATCTTGTGTAGAGAAATTCTTATTCACCTTAAGAACTTGATCGTGGTATAATTGCTGTGTCTCCAATAACTCACTGCTAGTTTTTTTAACTAACTTTAATTTGGCTGTTACTTTACATAGTATTTCTTTTAAATATTTTGGAGAACTATCTGATGACATGATTTTCTAAAATAGGTTACATTACCTACAATAGTGATTTTGTTTACGTAGTGATTATCTCTAAAATAAGGCGTGAATGTAACAAAGTTACAAGAGAATATCAGTTCATATCTTTCTAGGGTACTTCTCTTGCAACTTTGTCTTTTGCAGATGATTTAAATATACGTTAAATTTAATTGTAAAAGTTTCTGATTTTTAAGAAGCTAAAATCTTATTTTAGTAGTATGTTAGCATAATCTAAAAGGCAAAACATATGTTTTAGGCATAGACAATATAGTTAAATATTGTAGGTACTGCTGCCATCTATGAAATAAATTGACAACTGTATGTGAATGTGACGTCACTGTCTAACATGACAGACAGTCGTGAAATGAATGAAAACGAAATACAGAAATTAGAAATGGCTGCGATGGGTAGTGGACGGGGAACGATGAATTCCCAAAATCAAGTGCAAAGTGATAGTGTAGATCGTTTAAAACTGCTTTATCCTAATGTGAATGAAGATGAAACACCCTTACCCAGAGCTTGGAGTACTAAAGACAAATTTAGCTACATTGGTTTATCGCAAAATAATCTTCGAGTCCATTATAAAGGTAAGAAATTTCAAGGTTTGTTTATGGACCAGTAACTACAAAAAGTCTAATAGTTAGCTTTAAACTAAATAAGGAAGATTATTCATAAGTTATAATAATTAGAAATACATTTGACGTGTCATTCATAGCAGGCTGTCGTTCTACTGAGCTTAGAAACTATCAAACAAAGAAATCAGCTGATCGTATATTTTGTAACAACAAGCTTTATTTCGAGATGACTCTGCTAATGTTTTCACACGTATTTAGGTGTTAATAAAACACTGTTGGACTTTAAATTATATGGTTATTAAGATTTATTATCTATGTCATAATAATATCTCACAAGGTCTCTTCTTCTATAAAATGGCAGACAAAAAGGATAAACTAGTGTGGATTATTCTCACACTAAGCTATGCTGTAGAAAACATGTTCTAAAAAGTTGTTCAAAAGTTACTGTAATAAACCAATTAATTGCAGACATTAAACTTGAATATTGAACTGTGTGAGAAGAAGCAGTTGCATTTTGTGTATTTTAATTAGCTGTTATGTAACTTCATGTTGATGTTTATTTTGATTCAATTCTGGTTTTCCAAAATAAATTATGAAATACTTAAAAATATTGAAGACAATTTTTTAAATTAGTTTGCAAATTACAATTCTAGTCACCAATTGATTACTTGCATTGCAGCATCTGTGAACATCCTTCATTTTCATTTTATTTATTTGCTAATTGTTAGCTTGCTTAATTTTAAAAATGCCAGTAATGTTTAAATGTTAGATTTTTGCATAATATTCTGTGCATATTCATATGTGAATGAAGTATACTGATAGTTCTCTATGTATACTTTATAAAATTATAATTGTATAAGAAAAATTTAGAAGCTTGTATTTCTTATTACAAAAAAAAGTATTAGCCAGTAATTATCTAAAGAAATTAGGTCAAAATACTAGCTAATGCTGATTTTTATTAAAACCAAGTCTTCTTTCCTTGTCAACCTTTTGCTTTTGTTCTCATAATTATTGTGATAAGATAAAGTTTGTCTAGCATAACTGATAAGATTGTAATATTTTTGTTTAGGGCTGAACTGTCCGGGAGGTAGGTAACTATCATTCTAATATATTTCTCATAAATAAAAAAACATAAATTTTATAACCTAAATAATTTTATTAATAAATAAAGTATTAATAATTTATGACCTCTGCCATTATTTGCTAATGGAAAGTGACTATATTATTAAATTTGGTAAACAACAAAAATCTGTTGTTAATTCATTTAGCCACCATACAAAGATTTGCTTTGCAATAAATCAAAATCAGGCTGCAACCCTTGATCTGCAAACTATTTTAATATTGTCAACAATTTAATTGTTATTAAATGTACAGCTTATAATTTTAGTCTCTACATAATAAATAGATGAGCTGATAAATAATTAGTTGGTCAGCAAATTTATTTTAAATTTTGCTTTACTTTTATTTTAAATTAAACAAAGGTTTCATATAATTTGCAAACTATAGGCTGTGGTGAGGTTATGAGGAGCGAAGCGACGTCGAGCTGTGCACATTAACCACATGAGTGAGCAGAGCCAGCGAAGAGCCTGAATCAAAATCACTATTATTTGATTGTTTGCAAAATGATTTTTCTATGAAAAGTATAAATCTAATCTAATAAAATTATCAATAACGAGTTTAAATGTATGGAATTAGTATCAAGTATATGTTATTTATAAACTTATCTGATCTCCAAACTTCAGTATGAAGATGACACTGAACGAAGATGATGATACTCTATGTAGTTCCTTAAATTGCATTGATTTTGAAGACATATTTGCATGTAGCATAGAAAATTTCAAAAGCAAAGTTATGGAAATATTATCAATATAGACTACCTCTACCACAATCCCCAATTAATGTTTATTATAGTTAGTGGTGTCCTTTCTTTATGTAAAATGAGTTTCGTTTTATTTTTAACTTCACTTTGTTTTCCTTACTTTGTACTATTGTTATTATTGTTAGTGGTTCGACTCAAAAACTTATGTAAATCTATGATCAGCATAGTGCATTATTGTTTAATAGTTTTCTCTAATCGTAATATTAAGCATATAATGTTGCCGTTAGCTTTTCCTTAATAAATAAAATAAAATAAAATCAGAAAATTATTCTGCTTACCTTAGGAGTGCTTACGAAAATTTTATTAAGAATTGCAGTCAATATAACTCATTGGATTTACAAAAAAATTATAAACTGCTGTACTCAGAGACGTCAGTTAAGTTTTAATGTCTTTCCTTCTCTATTTAGCGCTATACATAAGAAAGTGACAGCAAGAGACTTAATTGTCATTAAAACTTAATTGACGTCACTCGTCGTCTCTGTTGATTGGAAATGAATCTCCCGTTGATTCTAACTTGACGCTAGCTTTGCCTTCCTTGTATAAATTTGTGAACTCCTTGGTCTCCCAGATTATGCTAGATATGGTTGTGGTTGGGGCTGCCAGATGCTTTAAAATAGTTAATGTAAATGGGTATTTTGTACCTCTTTTAATTTTACCCAAATACGTCAGAAGGCCTTATGTTTTTCGAGTGTATTGTATGTATGTAGGTATGTATGTAAGTATGTATGTATGTTTGTATGTTGTATGTTGTTTCTTTAGCACGCCCTCCAGCCCAAACGGCATGGTGGATTTTAACATTATGAGGTGTCGTTATATTTGTTTTGACTGTGGGAGTGATATAGGCTATAAAAAAAAAGTAAAAATATTTGTCGAGTTGACTATTAGTAGTAGTCTTGACCTCAAAAAACTGTTAGATCGACCACACAATCAAAATTCTTTAAATGAACTACAAAGACTACAGACTTTAAAGGATAGGGCCAATTTTTCTATGGATGTGGATGTAGTTAATAATTTTCTTTAACAGCAATGTTTTATGGTGTTTTGTTTTCGGGAATATTATCAGATTTTTTTCCCATGTTTAAATAAAAATTCTCAAAAGCTAGTCAGTTAAGAGTACTAGACGTCAAGAGTTTCGTACCTATTGACAATTGGTGTATGCGCTATGACTTTGCTATTTAAAAGAGTAAGGCGTTTTAATATAATTATTTTATGTAGGTCTTGAAATGCTTGGTTATTTACTTTAAGCGGCCGTGGCTAGCTCAATTAAATTCGCACTCTTTTTAATTGATGATTATTTCTGCCTGCGACAACTTTCAATATTCAATGTATTTATAAATGCTCATTTATTATAGATTTTATTATTTAAGTATAGGTACCGGAAATATTTCGTGTTGGTTGCAATCAAAATTACTCAAATTGAAATCACACCAAAACAAAACACCCAGACCCGAGACAATTTAGAAAAACAATAATTTATAAATTGACCCGACCAGGGATCAAACCCGGGACCTCAGAGATGGCGACGCGACACCATGAAAACCGGTGTACAAACCACTCGACCAAGGAGGTCGTCCAATCTATATTGATAATATTTCCATAACTTTGCTTTTGAAATTTCCTATGCTACATGCCAATGTGTGTTCTAAATATCTTTCATAAGTCTCCATCATCCAACTAAATGTCAAAGTCTTACTTACTTACTACTTCTGTTACCAAAAATACAAATTTTAATTATGCGCAAATATTGATGTTGCACAAAGATATTTAATATAGTAGGTAATAGAGCGGCTATTAAAGACCATTTCATACAAAAACTTTCGATCTGGGCCGCTAGTAACGCCATCTAACGCCATCTAGCATATTCAAATCAATTAGAATAAGGTACAGCTACCACACGGTAGGTGTCGCTCTACAGTAGGGATGTTCCATTATGATTGCGACGTATCGATAATTTTGATAAAGGTTAACCAAAATCTGGTGACATCTCGCTCGCTCAGTCCTTTGTTGCTCTATTCCGTTGGTATAATAACTTTATGGGCTCAACACAAGGATTTCAAAAGGTATTCATGATTATCATTACCGTAATACTAAAAAAATAATACCTCATTAGTCGTTTATAATAATTATGTCAACCACATGATGTAAACTCTTTAAATGAATTGAACCGATTACGTGATTTGTCTAACTAAAAAGTCATAAATAAAATAAAAATTAAAAAAAAAAAACGAAAATCGTAAAAAATAATAACTAAATAGAAAATCAACTGAAAAGGCTACAATGTATAAGGTTATGTATGATGTTGCATAAAATTTTGAAGGATTACCGTATTGATATTTTTAATTGTATACAGTACTTATGTTTGATATAGTTTCGATTTATTTCGCTGGCTTTATGTAATTATTGAATTTTTATCTTGTACCGGTCTTTTCAGTTGATTTTCTATTTAGTTATAATTATAATTATAATTTTACGCAGGCGGGTTTTTTGTTTTTTTTTTTTAATTATTTCATTTTTTATTTAAAGATATGTCTTTTCAGCGAATATCCTTTAGTCAACCCATTGAAGTCTGTATATAATGCCACAATGAGATGCCTTTCATGATGTTGCAAGAGGCTAAAACTTTTTTTTTTTTGCAATGGTTCTTACAACTTGCGCCGATTGTTCATAGAGGTAATATTACATTTATGCGAATATTCAATAAACACTTACGTCTTTGGTGCAAACAACGGTCAAAAGACCAGACATTTATTCAAAATTAATTCAAAACTACCAGTCGACATTTCACCAAAGCCGGGATTTAACTTGATATGACTCCAACAATTAAATATAATTTATAAAAATAATGATCAGGAAATGTAGCTTTGATTGCTGCGAGGGAATTTCGGAGCATACATAGTCCACTTGCTCTGCAATCAGAATTAGATTAGTCGATTTTAGTAGAGCTAAAAAACTTCCTGGAATGTTATCGACCCGTCTCGGTCGACTTCGACAGACAATACACTGATGTAACAGTAAATTGCCCAAAGTGAAGTGTGCAGTCTGTATCCCGCCCTGCCGGGTGCCTGGGTGCTATCGACCCGGGCGCGACGGTTGTTGACCGGTCTGGGTTCGCTCTTCTGCTCGCCTGCACCTAATTCTTCGTCTAGACTCCTCCGGACAAGGACCCCGGTGCAAATGTAATTCGTTTTGGCCTTTTGTTTCCCACTCACACTCGTAATGTGTAAGCGCTTACAACACAATGGCGTTGATTATGTTATTTTTTGATATAGAGACATTTTCACTTTATTACGATGCCGATGTAAGCTTGTTTCAAGTAACAATTTTGTTCAATAAATGAACCGTAACGTAGTTTAGATGCCATAGTGACATTCACAAAAGCTACTTGTAGCCCAAACTAAATAAATTATTTTGAATTTTGTATTTTGAATTTTTGTTTACGGCAAATTAGTTTCTGATAGATCATTCGAAACATTAGCTCAACATCTCACTAAAATTATTAATAATCTAGTTAAATCTGTCTACCAGACATGGGGATACTATTTATAAGTTCATTGGAATTCCCATGATTTCAACTACGACCATGAATGCTGTTTTCATGGTGCTTGTCCTCAGTGCTTTTAGAAAGCACTGGCAACTGAATGTAACCAAAAGTTATTAAAGCAGATCTGAAGTGATTTTAATATTATACATTACAATCAATGTAAACATCCTTACAATTACAATACATGTTTACCCATACAATCGTCAATGACTTTTCCCATTTGTGCGGTTACTTCAAGCTGAAAAGAACACTTGGTAAACTACCTTGACGTACCCGTTACTGCCGTACCTACATATCTAAGTGACTACGAAAGCTTACGTAAGCTACGAGTACACAAGCAAAACAGCAGATGTCCTCGGATTGTAAGTTTTTGACAGTTGTAAAAAGCCTTAGCGAAAGATAGTACCTATGGTATCTGCTCATGGGATTATTTTGCAATGACTCATATTAATAAAATTTACGGAACCTCTGCCTGCATAAAGTACTGCAATGACAGCACTACAGCAGCACTGTACATTGTAAAAGTACTACATTTAAATATCCTGCAAACCAATATTTTTTAGAGCTTACATATATGGTGCATATAAAACCAAAAATACTTAACCCAAAACCTGAAGATCAGGATCAGATCTTAAAGAAGTATCGGAACGTGAAGATGCAGTCAACTATGTAGTTGTAAACCAGCGGCTTGTAAGCCGGTAGTTAGCGAAACCAGCGGCTAGTAACGAATAACCAGCCGCTTGATACCGGGTTGATACCCGACTTGAGCATTGAAAAAAAACAATTTTTTATAAAATTTTATATTGTTAAACTCTTATTTTTGTTAAACAGTAACACTTACTATGTTCTGCTATTTATGTTTTTTTAAAAATAAACACCGAAGACACCGTTTATACCTTCTAATTTACTTAATTCAGAGACGAACAGGAAACTATGAAACAACGTTTGTGTTTAGGTGGTGGTGTATAAAAATTATAAGAATAAAGGTAGCTCTAAATTACTTTACTTTGATGATTAAATATCATCATTATAAACCAAACAAATAAATACAACTAAATGTTTACTAATAATTTACTTAACACTATCAATTGTACTTATTATTATTATTATTGTCAATTTAAGATTCCATGGATAGATAACTTATGCCGAATTTATAAAAATACTGACATTCTTCCGTATATATCATTTTGATTAGGATAATCTGTAACTCTGTAAGCTAATATCTCTGATATCTAATATGTCTGATATGTAGTTTCGAATGCCGTCGTTGGGACGCACGCTGTTGCGAAAAACATTTCAAGTGGTACGCCCTTGCGAAAAGCTGTTGCATCGAAAATCGCTAAATCGAATGACGGAGTTTCGATTGCCGTCATTGCGACGCACGCTGTTGCGAAAACCATTTCAAGTGGTACGCCTTTGCGAAAAGCCGTTGTATTGAAAATCGCTAAATCGAATGACGGAGTTTCGAATGCCGTCGTTGCGACGCACGCTGTTGCGAAAAACATTTCAAGTGGTACGCCCTTGTGAATAGCGGTTGTATCGAAAATCGCTAAATCGAATGACGGAGTTTCGAATGCCGTCGTTGCGACGCACGCTGTTGCAAAAAACATTTCAAGTGGTACGCCCTTGCGAAAAGCCGTTGTATCGAAAATCGCTAAATCGTTTGACGGACTCGCGAACACGCTATCACGAAATCCCTTTTTTAAATGGTACGCTAGACCAATAGTTACGGTATCGAAACCCATTGTTGCGATTAGAGTGCCTATTTAAATCTATCGTATGGGAATCGAACTCACGACCTCGATGAGACACCAACTGACGATGGGCTCGATCAGTATAATTTAGAAGGAAGAGAAATCAAAAATATTATTTTTGATTAACTTTTTAATTATGTACTAAACAATAAACAAAAATAACAAAAACATCCGGTATCCGGATAGGATAAAATTAAATATGAAATAAATTAGTCACAATTCGCTTTATACGTATGCACGTATTATCGGCAATGCAGAGGTAACTAATACTCTCGAACACCTGCAATTGCGTAGAGATATAGCGTCACTCAGCGTCTTCTATTGCTTATATCACGGCGAGTGCTCTGAAGAACTCTTTGACCTTATCCCACCTTCTCCCTTCCTCCATAGGAGTACACGTGCTGCTCTCCGGTGTCATCGCTTCACTGTCTCACATATCCCATCGCGCACAAAGAAATTTGGTGACTCGTTTCTTTGTCGCACCTCCAAAAGATGGAATAGTCTACCAGCACATGTTTTCCCTCTTTCCTATGATATGGGGTCCTTCAAACGAGGCGTGAAGAAGCACCTTGTGGGCCGGCAGAGTGAAGTTGACTGATGCTGCGTTGTTTTCACGCTGCACCAGTTGTCTTCGCGTCTGGTCTCCATTTCCACTTAGCATCAGGTGGTGTGGAGTCATTTGCCGTGCTAAGTATAAAACAAAAAAAAATTGAAATTACAAAAAAAATACTCCCAAAAGCAGTACTACGAATATTACTCATTAATCTCAACAATGGGTTTCGATACCGTAACTATCGATCTAGCGTACCACCTAAAAAAAGGATTTCGTGACAGCGTGTTCGCGAGTCCATCAATCGATTTAGAGATTTTCGGTACAACGGCTTTTCGCAAGGGCGTACCACTTGAAATGTTTTTCGCAACAGCGTGCGTCGCGTCGCAACGACGGCATTCGAAACTCCGTCATTCGATTTAGCGATTTTCGATACAACGGCTTTTCGCAAGGGCGTACCACTTGAAATGTTTTTCGCAACAGCGTGCGTCGCAACGACGGCATTCGAAACTCCGTCATTCGATTTAGCGATTTTCGATACAACGGCTGTTCGCAAGGGCGTACCACTTGAAATGTTTTTCGCAACAGCGTGCTTCGCAACGACGGCATTCGAAACTACATATCAGACCCAATTTATTTAGGATGAAACTCGACTCCTGACGAACTGTTGACGCTGTATTATTGTGGTGTGGTGTAGGATGTTATTATTGTGGTGGTCGCAGAATCCCATAGTACAAACATAGTATGGGACAACCCGACACCGAAGCAGGAATAGGCCGAGGCTAACGACCAAAACCTGTTGACGAGCTAGGCACCCTGGCGCGGATGTTGTCGCCGCCGGCTTTTTGTGCTGCGTCTGCGTGCGAGGCGCACCCTACACGCGCCTTTTTGGCCGCGGAATAATTAATAGCACTATATACAGAACCCCCAACTAGTAGCCCAAGTACTCATCATTGAGGTGCCAGAAACCAGAAACATATATAGACAAATTAAAGTAAGAGCCGCGTCCTAGCTAATTAGAGTCAAGCGGCGCGTTGACAACCGTCACTTTGCGATGACCGTGTCCTTCCTTCACCATAGCTTGAGAGGTAATGCGAAAGAAAATATTGATGATTATAGGGGAATAGATATCTAATATTTTATTGAGTACTGTTTAATAATAAGAAAAACTACTAGATACCAATGTATAAATATCCAATAACGTTATATTTATTTAATTAAACTTATTTAACGCTAAAGAGCTACTTTCTGTCTTACGCGGATGTGGATGCGTATTCTAACTGCACGCGGAGCGGCATTGGTAACGTATATTTTACATAGACATCATTTACCAAACTCATGATGTCACAGGCAATATTCATAATATAATCCGCCAAACAAAACAAACCAGAGTCTACTTCAAACCGATGCGATGGAAAGAAACCAGAGATCAAGTTCTAAGAGTCTTGCATTGAACATAAACTTGAATGGACAACACAAAAAATGCAATAAAAGTAATATTTAGTGTTAATTATTCCGCTAAATAATATTCGTTCATCAAGCTTGTATGTAGTACGCAAGCACCGCTTTTCCGCCCGCAAAAATATGCACATGCAGAAGAATCAATGGATGCAAGCGAACATGCACACCAACGCCTATACCCGCTACGTGTCGCCCCTACACGAGTCATCCTCAGGAGCTGTTGACTGGTCGAGTGGACAATATTGTTTCAATTTACCGTCCTGATATTAAATATTTAAAGGCTGCCATCAACATCACAAGACTGTAAAACATGGGATTTTCTGCACGAATGGCAGAACTTCGCCATAAAAAAATTGGTAGTTTGTTATTAAAACTATTTTCATGACAGGCTCTTTGTAAATGTAACTAAAGAGTCTAAAGACCCTGCGAAAAAACGCAAGTACGTTTTGATTCGAATCAATGAGGGCATTGACTGTTGGCAGGAGGGGTCATGGTCAATGGATGGAGGAGCGGCTCTAGCCACTGAAGGACCTTTAGATTTGACCCACGCGTTTATTTTAATTGGACGGGAGGAAGGTTTGGTTCCTCCATGATTGCTATTATAAAATAACAAAACGCTCGGGCATATTTTAAATGAAGACTGCTTCATGTTTCGTAGATTGAAAGTGGTTTCAGTCAGTCACCAACCTCCTGACGTATTCAGCGCTGTTTTGACAGAAAAAGTGAAGCATGGTGTGTAATATGAACCCACCCCAGGGACTGCAAGGGCGCTCGTATATCTAATGAGGTCACGCAGCCCCGGGCTTGAAGGGTGAACGTACAGCGATCGTTCCTTTGTCTTTGTTTGTCTTCAGAGTGCAATGCACCGCATTTGCATCGTAAAGATGTTTGTAGTAACTTATCTAATTCACGTCTTATTGATATACGACTACGAATGAAGTTATTGCAATGCGAAAAGGCTTGCAATGCCGATGGCTTCATCATAATTAACCCATGGCATTAGTTCTGGCACTATTGTGCGAAGTCAATGAACCGTGCGTCGAATATTAGCCTCCTCCCTTTACTAATCGCAATCACTGGCTGAGCGATGCTCTCCCGCCTTTGTTGTCTTGTTTCTTGTCGTTTCACTTCATACGTTTGTATTTACGAAACCGCTTTGTAATGCGCAAATTGAATTTTACGGTGTTTCGTTCGGTATTGAGTTTAGTTGCCACCACAGACCTATATTAACATTTATTGGTCTGTGGTTGCCACCTATCAATTTTGAATGCCGTCATAAACAGAATTTGCATCCAAAATTGTTGATCTATAGTAAAAACAGGCCAAGTGCGAGTCGGACTCGCGTACGAACGGTTCCGTACCATTATCTATAAAAACGGCAAAAAAATCATGTCCCCCTTTAATATTAATTTTATTTTAATTTAATAATTTATTTTAAAGTGAATAATATAACTCAATATTCTGTGAATAGTTCAAGCTGTTGCCGTTATCGATATCGAGCAAAAACAAGCAAAAAAATCACAGTTGTTGTATGGGAGCCCTCTTAAATATTTATTTTATTGTTATTTTAGTATTTGTTGTTATAGCGGCAACAGAAATACATCATCTGTGAAAATTTCAACTGTCTAACTAGATACATCCTAGTGACAGACAGACGGACGGACAGCGGAGTCTTCGTAATAGGGTCCCGTTTTACCCTTTGGGTACGGAGTTACGGAACCCTAAAAATGAGATCTGTAAATATTGAAACGAATTCCTAATTATAAATGTTTAATCATCATGAATTGTCAATGATAAAATAACGAGATTATTATTTTATAACATGGCGCATGGGCATGGGCTTTCCCATAACATAACATAACACTGAATGGTACATAATTATTATTTCAAAAGAATTACATGAAATGGGTCACAAAGACGTCTTTCGTATTAAACACATTGTTTATACCTAGAATGTGGTCCACAGAAATACATAGATCGTGAACCCACAAAAGCTTGGGATTTATTTTCAAGTCCGGATAGAGTACTTACGTGTTACATAGCCGCATTCAGATGAGCCAAATCAGTGACTGATATTTTTAATTAGTTAAACATGTATTCCGATTTCCTTGGGGGGCCCTATGTACTTACGATTGAGATGATGATTAAGATGATAATGAAACATGTTTATTTAGGAGGCTTTTGAAAGAAAGTACATTTTATAAATACTCATAAGTAGGTATGCGACATGCGATTAGGGCGAGAGAATAATTTTTGAATACAAATATTTATTTGGGAAACAAACTGGCAACAAAATACTACATAAAAAGTAAAATTATTTAAGACTTGCCCTATAACTAAATAATTTTATAATTCAAAGAAATATCAAATTTATTAGTAGACTAAAGGCAACAATTAATAATTTATTTTGATACATAACCATTTGGTTATTCAAACGGTACAATTTAATGAACGTTCTACTTATTACTTATATCTTTTTTACTCACGATGAAAAGATATTATAAGTAGGTACTTCTATAATTGACAATTGATGAGAAACAATGTTCATCAATGCGTACTGGACTATGTTTAAACGAACGAAATATTTGTTTGGCTAAAAAAATTGTAGCACAGCAATCGAGATAATCTGCTATTTTAGGAATTATAAAAATATACAGGACCACCGCTCGAGACGATTCGATGCATTTCTACTATTTCTGTTTTATACGGTGTAGATGAGACTCACTGAGTGACATACAGCGCTTTTGATGTTACGGCAGTTTGCCAAAAGTTGCATTTTAGATCCAAAGCACAGTTAACCTATCGCTTTTATTTGTTTATAGCTTCCTCCTGGTTCTCGTTTTGATGGCTACACGTGTCGGTGATAGATCGCAAATATTATTAGAATAAAAGCTTAGGCTGCTTGAAGCCAAACATCTACATTCATTTTGCTTCGTAAGGGACAAAGGCGGAAAGCGGCGTCGAAGGGTCACCCTTGCTTTGAAATGGTGCATCTATTAACTAGGTCAAGCTCGCTTGCGTCGGGCTGCCACGTGTTCCCTCCACTTCTCCCCCCTCCCCTCTCGAAGCCTCGCAATGGCAGACATTGTCGTGATCCAATGTAGGAGAGTTCAATTTGCATTGTAGGGATTGCTCACATTCGACCTTGTCGAAGAGTACACAAATCTTGTTTTCCTGATAGTAGCTCACAGTGAACTCTATGCTTCGCCGTTAGAGCAACTAATAGCTCGGCGTGGTGTGCTGTTGTAATCAACAAAAGCCCCTTCATAGTAAGGTTGCTGGTTGTAGATTGTACATTGTACTGTCTTGTTTTCAGGCTGTGGGACTGTGGAAGTCTGTTCGCTTCTAAATGTTTATTGAAAAGTATAAAGCCCAGATTATATAATATATGACTGCAATTGTAATCGTTATTATCTAAATTCATTGCTTTCCTTATTTAAACCAAATATTGCTTTACAGATTATTATTGCTGGCTTATTCTAAGACGTCAAAACTTTTATATTTAAGTACATCATCTTTGCGCTACGGATTCATACATATCATATTGTTTACCACCAGGAAAAGGACCGTCATGCTCGATAAATTCTGCTGCATAAATGGGGTAAACCATAGGGGTCAAATCAATATTGCTTGTATAGTTATTACGAATATTACTACCTACTGGTGACGGTTAATCCGTTTGCGTGGACTTTTGCTTCTATTTTGTCTAGTTCAACATCATTATTGATTTAATCTACAGCGACTTTACCTAATTAGCTATTTAAAATTTCTTGCGTTTGCGTAGCTACATAAGAAGTACAGTCGATCGATTATAGTAAAAAGATAGCGGATGAATGGAAATCATGCAATGCTAATGATTTCGTTTACTTTTCTTTTATAAGACTCGCTATAAATACGTTTCAAGAATAAGTTTTGGATCCAGTAATTCAATTGGGTCAAATTCTTATAGTTGGCTGTGCTTTTTATATCACTTTTAAAAGCCAAATCTTTGTGACCTTGTTTACGAAAAGCGAACTAAAATACTGGGGACGAAACTGCATGCTAATTCAGCTTTAAACGAAGGTTTGGCTTGAAGTTAAGTCCACTTTATGTTGGAGCTATTTGTAGGTAATAAAAAAATAAAGTTAAGGTTTTTATAATGATCATAAAGTGATTTCCCTTTAAATGTTATACTAATATCTTGCGAAGATTGACGATTTTGTGGTCATGGATGCTTTACCCTAAAGCATAGACATAAAAGTTCCTAAAGTTTTTTTGTCTCTTGTCAAATGTTAAGTTTTCTTCGTGAAGTCATTAGAATTGCTAAGTGCGCTTATTAATTGGATACGGCGCGTCATAGTCTCCTTGATGACGGCCGCGTATTCCGTTACGCACGGCCTTAGCCGCTTGCTCTGCAGGGTAGTGTAGCGTACAATGTTCAATGTACGTTGTTACATGTTATTATTATCGTCGTCAGGCGAGATGGCATCGACAATATATTCTCAGAATGTTCTAAACTGTTGTTTGCCACTGCGGTTCTGTAATAGTATTTTATTGATCAACTGTTGTTACTTTTTCGTAGACTTCAGAATACATTATAAATGATAAAGCTGAAGAAAGTTATTTGCATTAGTTGTACTTGTTAAGATCTCTGTGCTCACGTGTGGGGACGCCCGTGACTAGCAGTTCAGTTATTACTAGGCTTGCTCAGAATAAGCTGCAATTTAAATTAATGTTGATAATTAAATCAGAAAAGTGAGTTTTGGAAAAAAAAACAGTATTGCAGCATCCAGCCGCATTTTTACCTCTGATAGAGAATCAGCTTGGCGTACTGCGATGCTTGTAAATGCCGCCGCCGATGTGCGCGGTAGGTGAGCATCAAGTTAGCAGCCTCAGCACGGAAAAAAACTGTGCATAAATAGTGAATCGTATACGCAAAATTTCAATAATAGTACTTCAATACAAGCCGAGATATTATACTTCAATACGAGCCGAGATAAAATGCTTGACATAAGTTTCAATAGAAATAATGTCAAACTGACATTACAACGATAAATTTTTAGTGTCATTTTATGACAGGAATTAAAAAAAATTAGACTATGTCTGTACGTCAATAAATAAAATTGTGCACGATTATATACCTAAAATCTAATGTATGGTAGAAGTTTTCATTAGATTTTTGGAAAATAGCAAAGACAAAATCTTTTTTTATTTATATCGTAAGATTCACAATTTCACGCACAATTTTTACATGTATTTATTTGTTTAAAACTTGTACCCATTTCTCTGGAATCGTCATCGCAAGAAACGTCAAGTTAGCAGCCCACTTGGAGACCGTAATATCTCGGCTTGTATTGAAGTATTAATATTGAAATTTTGCGTACACGATTCACTATTTATTTATATTTATATATGGACAGTTTTTTGACATAAAAATCACATAGATACGAACTGTATTTCTTAGGGCTGTTTCATAGGCGTTTCGTGTCGGACCTCCACCGTGCGTTTTCATATTAAACGCCAGCCGCACGACAACCGTCCGATCCGACCCGAACCCTTCGGAGAATCTAGTAGGGCACGGGGACGCGCACTTGTGCGCGATGCCGTTCCCTCTAGATAACCTCTGAAGGTGATTCGTTTCACACGGCTTGAGGGACCCTTTACGTTCCTCGCCGCCCCCAAAAAGCCCGGTGAAGCTGAAAATGCCGCAGCGGCAATCAGCAATCTCTCCAAAAAAAAAAAAAAACGACAACCGCACGATTGTTTTCCGGTAGTCCGGTGGCTTTAGCTAGTCGGTCGCATTTAAACAAAAGATTTTATAATTCTAAGCACATTGTAATCTGTTTGTTTCATTGAAATTAAACGTATCTGCATTGTTCGCGTTTATTTTTTTATTTTTTATTCTGACGTTTCGGATTCTTAGATATCTGTTTGTGATAATATATTCGCTCGTAATAATTAAGTGAATATGTATTTAAGATTGATAGAAGTAGGAAAGCTTATTTGTACTTTTGGTATTTTTATTTTAATTTTTTATACCGTCGATTAAAGTCTTAGCTTTTGCCTCAAAACATAAGATTTTTTTACGTTTTGAGTTTCACTTTGTACTAAATATTTTATGATAATGATCGTAAAATAAAAATATCTTTAAAAGTGTAATGAAAGATGGCCAACGGCATTTTAAGAGTTTTTCTTACTTTTAAGTTTATTTACTCACTATAAGCATTTAAATTAGGTGTGACCATTTCTATAGAAAAAGAGACCTGCCTGTCAATTGTGATTTTGTTTTTAAACTAATTCACATTACCATTTAAATTTGCGCGTCTTGCCATTTAATTTCGCATCATTTAGTTTTGTACAAATATTTATTTAAGAGACATTTAGAATAGACTTAAGCTGTAATCATAATTAGCATAGTCCGTATGCGGCTCCATAGCACCACTATGCTCTAAACGCTCGTGTGTCGGTAGTCAGGCTTGCATGGCGTGTTCACTTCAGCATTTCTCCATTAATGCCGCGCTTCCCCCTCGCGAGCTCCTAGCCTCCGCCGGCCGTTGCAGCCGCCCCGCGAGCGCACACGTGCCACGCTCATGCTGAGGGGAGCGCGTCTCCGAGCAGCCAGACGCGTAAGTGGTGTATGGGGCCCGCCTGTGGATCTGTTTAATGGACTGGATGTTTTCTCTATTTGTTGTAAGGTGGGACGCAGGGTCCGGGCCGCCGACCCCACATGCCCTACCTCCACTTACGCCTCTGGATGTATCGTACGTCAACATCGACTACCCTAGCTATCAATCACATGCTAATAAACAGGGCTTCTGTTAATTAAGGCACCGGGAGTCATGCGTGGACTTCGTCAGTTTCACCAGCCGCCACTTCTGTGGCGAATGGATTCTGGCAAGTTCTAGTCTACGGTTTCAGTTACAACAACGCCAGCTATTAGGCATAATCATTAACCTGATGTTAACGAGAGATATTATTTGACGCTCTGTTTATTAGCACTAAAACAATAAGTACAATGTTTTATGTTATGACAGTTTTCCTAAACACACTACAGTCTTGTGTTTTCTGTAAATCTATCCTAGTTTTGATTGTATTTCGTGCGTGAAGTCGGCATGTGCCACATTACTGTAGTACAGACGCCTGCACATCAACCTATCCAAAACTGACAATTTTTTTCAATACAATGTAAACCATATTACTTAGCCATAAAGTTCAAAGTCTATTGAGGAAATTGGACAGTTTGTGGTAGGTTGATGTGCAGGCGTGTGTACATTATCCTGGAGATTAGTCTCCAGCCCCGCGTGAGAAGCGTTCTGGAGATTACTACTTCACTCTTTGCGAGATATCCTCCATACCACTTGGCGACTTCAGCTTACATCCAGCGAAACACATTCAATCAATTCGGGTTCTCTCTACATTCTCGATTATTTATATTCTCACAAAATTTGTTTATATATCCGCTCTATGCATTGTTTCATGTGTGTTTAGAGTAAGTCGCATGTGTTCATTCCTATTAACAACACCCTTCCTAATATAATTATTAAGCTGCGTGGTTAGATGTTTGAAGTGAAATGCTTTCTAGTGCACCATATTAATCAGCCTTGTGTTACACCCTTTTCTTAACCGTCTATTCATTACCAATGAAATGGTTATATTGAATATCAATCTTCGTTATTTTAAATGCGATTTGTGTGTTTGATATACTCTAAGTACTTTTTATAAATTATGTATATATCAGTGGCTAAAACGATGTGAACAAGTCTGTATAACAGAACAGTGATATGTTTCCGTGTTGTGCTGCACGCGTTGCACGAGCGAACAGGGCTGTGCTGTATGTTCTCGATCGAAAACTATTCTGCGTATTTGATATCACGATGTAGCGTCGTATTATTTAAACGCAATTATACTAACTGGCCTTCGTTCCTCCTTTTAGTCGTCTGAAGATTTTAAGGAAAACTATTACGCAATTTTTATGTTGACCCAATGAGGCTAATGATGAAGATCATCATCATCATCATCTGATTCCTGCATTTTGATAGTAAAAATCACAGAACTGCTTGTAGCGCACGGCCAGTAGTTTTTAGTAAGATCCTAGAAGGAGAACTATGTTCAGGGTCGGCGTTTTTTGAGTCCACCGTCCCTGAGTTCGCCACTGGGTGCAGGTGCAGAGGGCAACGGTCCAGTAATGTTGTGGCTAATTTCGTCCATACGCTGCGAATGCGCGCCATTTTCCGCCGCTCGAGCATTGGTCGATTGCTGGATCGCGGCAAGCCGCGCCTGCACATTCGCATCAGCGCATTTATAAAAGATTCTTAGTTGGTAGGTAGCTCAACTTTACACATAGCTTGCTACCAAATTAGTTTAGGTAGCTCTCAATTCCGTTAAAATACTGATATGTTCGTACATTTATTAGGTACTACGAACATAAATCAGTACGTACCTACATTGCATATTTTGGTACTGCGTCTATTGTCACATTATTACGCGTAGCACAACACGTGTGGGTGGGGCATTGGAGTCTTTGTTAGAAACTCAAAACGTTACCTTTTACTGTGACATTCAACGGTTCCATTGAAAGTAACAATGAAGTAAAATAGGCTTTCTTCAATTTATGTACTACACAATGAAATGTTACACTTTTCATTCTTGAACGTGTGACGAGTGGAGGAAGTAAGTCTCTCTATTATATTTCTTTTCACGTTTCCCCAAAAATTAATTGCCAACATTTTTTAGTTATGGTAGGCAAGTTTCGAAATGTTCTTATTTATATGTAGGTTATACAAATAGTTTCCATATGTAAAATTCTCATAAATATTCTAATGTTTTGTCGAACGTAAACATTGATGTTTATAACGCAAAAATTGTAACGCAGCTGAGACTTAAGAATCATAATTCTCGTGGCTGGTTAATCAGGATGAACGGGGTTTGCAAGATGATTGCTCTCGTGTGTGTGTTTTACGTCAGTCGGTTATGTCGTTGTGGCAGACAATCGCCACACCTATATGTCTACTGCTATAAACAATGATAAACTTGAAGGTTAGAAGTAAGAAGTATCAAAATAGAAACAAAATAAATAATACCTATTACTATATTCATAATCAACTTTTTCGGCTTAATCTAAGCATGTACGAGTATAATAATATTTTAGAGCGCATTGAACTGTCTATCTCGTGTTTTAAGACAAAAGAGTCTGTTTTTTTCTATTTTAATGTCGATTTTTTAATGTTAATCAAAAAATAGATACTTCTCATTTTAGTTATAGTGTAATGATGACGAAACTCATTGGCTATGATCAAGATGTACACATAATTGTTTGAGTTGTTCTGTGTCTGTTCATTTCGGCACTCGGCCTCCTACTGGCCCTGCGGCCCACGAGGCGCTTCGCTCACGGCCGCCCAGTGTTGTTATGTAAACTGCA
Source organism: Eudonia truncicolella (assembly GCA_949315975.1). Lineage (NCBI taxonomy): Eukaryota > Metazoa > Arthropoda > Insecta > Lepidoptera > Crambidae > Eudonia > Eudonia truncicolella. The sequence continues at coordinate 519,383 of OX438841.1, forward strand.
GAGTCGTTCACCCGCGGCACGGGCTCGCGCGGCGGCATGCGTGCGTACGCGCACCAGCCTTGGGGGTCGCCTATTCACTCCTTTGTACACATTCGAAATTAGCTCCCATGTTGTAGTATAAGTAAGATTCTGCTATTTTATATCGTTCACAATTTGTCGCGACCAGGTTGCCTAGTGTGAGCTTTGTTTACTAGCCGTGTTCATTCGATTACGTTACGAAAACGAAAATTAGTATAACGTTGAAGCCTCCTGGCGATATACGAGAAGAGTTAAAATTTTGCCATACAAATTCTCGTTTCCGTTAACGTGATCGAATGGCGATTGAAACTCGGACTAGGCACCCTGATTTTGTTTTTTTTTCTTGTCAAAACTGAATGGCATTGTTCAAAACGGGAAATTCTGTTTTTGTTTATCGAAGACCGAGGTCCAGATGTTCCTAAATATAAATCTGTTTGATTTAGAAATAAATACTTTCATTTGCTTTTTAATAAGACGCTTGTGATCTAGCCGACTTGAGGCTCACTTATCGCTGATTTGCTTTCATTTAGTGACAGTCCTCTCGCAGCTACTTCGTCTTCAAGTAAACGATTTAGTCATACCCGGCGTCCTCTACTATTTCTGTACAGCTTGACTTTGCGGTTTCACTGACATTCATTTGTGTACTAATAAAATATGACGCAGTTTCTTTCGAGTCCGGCTGTCCTTGCGATAGTCTAATCGTTGTGCGCCAATGGCGTCGTGTGGCTCCGTAAACGATTACCCACTGTAACGCCAATCATTTGGGTTTAAATCACAATATTTGCATCGGAACGCTTTCTGTTTAATCTAGTTTATAATAGATCTACCTATTTGTTGTAATAACTTTGCGTTTTGTATTAATAGGTAATGGGCAATTGTTGTTTCTGTGAAAGTGGAGTGTGTCACACGGTCGACCTCGCTGGGGAGTTGGGAGTGTTCGTCGTAGTGATTTGGCTCTTATTCAGAACAGCGTGTTAAGCCCTTCAGAGTACTTTAACTTTTAAAATAATAAACATGTGACGCGCTTTCTCGGGCTTGTTTGGTCAATATCAAAATATATATAGCAATTTCTTTAGTAACTTATGTGTTTATTTATCATACGTAGCAACTATTTCTGAATACGATTGAGTTGGGAATGTAAACACGGCTTGTTTATAATAGTAGGTTAGCTGTATGAGAAGATGTGGAAAGGCTAACTAATATTCTGCGACATAGACAAGTGTCCCGTCCGGCGTGGTCCGCAGTGCCCTTGCCAAGGTCTGACCTAGGACGGACGCCTGGGTGGTGCGAGGCCTGCCGCAATGTTGGCGCAATGTCGCATCGCCCTCCCCAGAGGACTCCGACGAAAGATTATAGATACACACCCGATGGAAATGGCTTTTTTATTTAATAACTTTCTGAAATAAAGTCTTGTCTCGTGTGATAGGTATAACGCATTCACAGTGCTATACCTATTCTTAATAAAAATAATATAAAATATTTATAAAATACAGTATAAAAAATTATGCCTATCCGACCCAGCCAGGAAACGAACCTGGGTCTTCCGCAATCCGGGCGGCTGCACTGACCATTATGCTACCGGGAAGGCTGACTTACCTAAGCGCTGAATTTTTTCACTTCTTTTTATTTTTTGAGTGGTTTTTAGTGGCAGAGTGCTATCTATTCAACGGTTATTGCAACCGATGGCTATGCAGATTCATCTTTACAGATGAAATACCACAAACTTGATACCACAACGCTATAGTAACTTGTACTTTTTTTATTTTTTTTTGCACTGAAGCTGAATTAAATATTTATAAAATACAGTAAAATAAAAAAAAATATATACTGTACTTTAAAAATAAAAAAAGTTTATTTAACAATATAAAACTTGAAAAACTTACTTCAGAAGCGACTCGAACACGCAACACGATCGAACATTAACTTTGTAGTACACCACATATCTACATCGTGTACATCGTGTAATCGGTTACAACCGATTCTTATAAAGTAAATAATAAAATAAAATAATGTAATATTCTTAAATATTTGCGTCGTGTATAAAGTACAATTCTACAAGCAGTCCCCCCCGATTATGGCGCCAGTTCGAACCCCGAACTCCTGACCTACTGCATTATCTAATCAATGTGTAATTCAGTAATTATTGTGTTATATCCTTTTGAATAGATCAATAGGTATCCATTATTCGATTTGGACTGGTTGGAGTTGTGATTCCGATATAACCCCAGTTCACATAAACAATAACGAGCACATGTCATGCATCCACATAATCCGACGCCACCTACGTAGTAATCGTAGCTAATAATATCTAGTTGACATCTTATTTGTAATGTGCAAAGTATGTGTAAGTTATCTACTTTTAGTAATCACAATATATTTCTGTACCCTTTTTCTGGTGTAAAAAGTAACATTGCTTAGTGTTTGAGAGGCATGTAATCTAATAAAACCACTTGAGCATTTTTCCGCTGTGTCTGAGGGTGGCTTTCCACCAGATGTGTGAAATAGCTAAGCGGTGCGTGAGGAAAAATCTACCAATGGAATTACCTCATTTCCCTTGCCTCGCTCAGGTGTTGTAAAATGAAGTAATACTATTGGTGGATCTTTTCCTAGCCCACCACTTAGCTACGTCGCACAGCTCCGGTGGACGCAGCCTAAGACTGCTTCCCTGCGCGGGGGCCAGCTCTCAATTGTTTCTCGGCTGATGTGATCCATTGTGTTTCCGCAGGGCATGGCAAGACACATAAAGACGCGGCTAGCGTGCGGGCGACGCACCCCATACCGGCGTCGTGCGGCCTCTACTACTTCGAGGTGCGCATCGTGTCCAAGGGGCGCGACGGCTACATGGGTATCGGCCTGTCTGCGCACGGAGTCAACATGAACCGCTTACCTGGTAACTGCAGCCTTGGGGCCGTTTAGACCCACTTCTCCTCTATATCTATGAAATCGGAAGTCGATGTCTTGCAGTCGGACCACCAGTCCCGGAAATCTAATACATATAATTGTACTGTATTCAGTTTTGTTGGTGCTCGGGCTTGTTTTAAGTCCGCCTGGCTAGCTACCACCATCTTATATCTAAGTCTTGTGGCTAACAGCAATGTCATAGTAGCATTTTTGTGCTACTGCTGTGATTATATATCTTCTTGAGGATTACGGGTGAAATGCGCTATTATTTTCAGTCTAATTGTAGGCCATTAGGTGAGATAAAGACAGAAAAATTCCCGTTGTGATATAAAATGATATAAAGTGCAACAGTTATTATAGTCCGCTCGGCTCCGTCAGTCCACTCCAACGTTTGTTGACAGTTTACAATTTTCGCAATGTTTCTAATCAAAAGCTATTTTGGTGTTAATGAGGGTTATTAAATCTACGAATAACGGTGCTGATCGTCGACACTACGACGATGGAATAGAAATGTTTGCGTTGTAGGAACGCTTTGAAAGTTATTTGCGTGGTACCGGCCGTCTGCCTAAAAATATTCGTCGTGTCCTATAAATCAACAGGATGTTGTATAACCAAATGTATTAAATAACACTTTAAAAACGTGTTCCATCATGAGCAAACAATTTAAGGTATAACTAATGTTCACTAAAATAATTACTTTGCGTTAAACCGCAATAAATTCTAAATAATTAGTGTAATGAATATATTGTGATAGACTTTATTTACTTATTACATCACAAAGGTAACGGGAAAGAATTGGTTGGAAAAAGCCCAGGCCGGACAAGACGGCGTGCGGATGAGGAGCCCTACACTCAGCAGTGGAAAGTATTTAAATAATATAACGGATTATTATTAAGAATATCAGATTGAGATGTCAAAAGCTACCGCGTTGGGATATAAAAACAGTTTTTTAAAAGTATGTTAAGAAGAATAAACGTGACCTGCCGACGTAGCCCGCGCTCGCGGCTAATCACCAGCTAGTTGGTGTGTAATGTTAAATCTATTAATTCGCCATCCATTTCTGGCGGCGAACCGGATATCAGTGGGTCGGCAGCTTCCTGTAGGGCGAACGCCCATAAATTATACCCGCACTTGCCTCGTACCCACCGGTTTCTATAAACTTGCTTATTATCGTGATTGAGCACTTTATCATTATGTTCAACTTTCACTTTCCTTTCATAAGAACAATTATGATAAATAATGATTCGGCATTCTGATTAAAATAAAAATTTTGTGATTGATATATTAGTTTTGTCATAGAACTGGCCATTCTTATTTAATTGTTTGTATACATGGACAATAAAACAATATAACAATCAAATTAAATAAAGATATGTTGTAAAAACATGTTCTGTACCAGATTTGATTTTATACAAAATATATGAAATAAACCTTTCCTTATGAAAACAGATTCCATTAAAATGCATGCCAACCAACAAACAATAGCACGTTTCGATAAACAGTTGGCTTTGTTATCATGATTATAGGGAAATATAGTTGGTATTAATAACTATATAAATATTATACAGAAATATAACTGCATCGGATCAGGTATAGTACAAGAAAAAAAATAAGATAAAGCAGCAGAAGTATTATACATACTAATAATAATAATACCTATGATGATATTTAAGTGGGTGAACCCCGCACAGCCGCCACGTCGCCCCGGACGCGGCGGCTTTCATAAAACATCACATCGGGAAAAAAATATTTCAAACTAATTCTAAATAATTCGTAGTGCTTTTTTGTGTAAAGATAAAGATAATTTGTTTGTTCAAGCACAAGTAGCAGAGATTTTCGCTTTTAAAAAAAATTCAACATGTCGTGCAATCATCATCATCATCTCAGCTAAAAGAAGTCCACTGGTGGACAGACACGGTTTTGTTGTTATCGTATTCAGCGCTCCGGGAAGCGCAGATGGTTATGTGGGACTCTGCCCCGACCCCCTCAAAGGCGAAGGAGGGTATCACCATCATCATCAACAGCTCATTATTTGTCCCACTGCTGGGGCACGAGGCTTCCCCATAGATAGATAGAGAGAGCGGGCCGTAAGCCACCACGCGGTTGTTAGCGACTGCTTATGCAGCCGGGACCAACGTCTTTACGTGCTTGCCGAAACACGGAGGAGCTCGAGATGATATATTTTGGAGTAGGTTATACCCACTAAAAACTTCTGCAATTCCCCTCCGCCAGGATGACCTGGGGCTGTTATAAAGCACCGGAGCTTCGGCCCGCCGGTCGGCTGGATCTTTAGAGAAATGCCTTATTGAAAAAATAATTTTTTATTTTTTATTCTGGTGACACAGGGTGGGACAAACACTCGTACGGGTACCACGGCGACGACGGGCACTCGTTCTGCTCGTCGGGCACGGGCCAGCCGTACGGGCCGACGTTCACGACGGGCGACGTGATCGGCTGCGGCGTCAACCTGGTCGACAACACCTGCTTCTACACCAAGAACGGACACCACCTCGGCATCGCCTTCCGCGGGTTGCCGGTCAGTCGACACAGCTGTTACTTTAACAAGACCTTCGTATACTCTTTTTTTTCTTTAGGTGCTTTCAGGTCATCTTCATCAGCTTATAAACATTCGCAGTGTCGTCGGTAGCCGAACCGATAGTTGCTCGGGTTGAATGAATTGCGAGAAATCGTTATGATTCAATCCACTTAGCTCCATTAGACTACGGATGTGGACCCCATACCTAACGCAAGCATATCATTGTTATAAATAATTTTACGCAAATGTTGTTGTTTGTTGTTGTTGTGATTTGTTCCCTACAAAATTTTCGTAAAATTATATATAATAGTATATAGCTTGCCTAATTCTTAACTGATCTTTAATATCAGTAAAAATATTAAGATCGGATGTTGATAAAAGAATAGAAGAAGAAAAGAAAATACATTTAAATTTTGATGACGCAGTTGTCAAGTTGCGGTCCTTTGGCTTACAATGTGAGAGTAGAGAAAATGAATAAATAAAATAATAATAATATTTCAAGAAGAATCTTCCACAGAAGAATTCAAGTTCCACATAAAGGCGTCATCTTCCTCAAGTGCAATTTTCAGTTTGTATGATGTTTTAAGTTCAATACTATTTGTTTATGAGTATGCGCAAGTGGTCCGTGTATTGATATGCTCGTTGTCGGTTGCAGCCGAACCTGTACCCCACGGTGGGCCTGCAGACGCCGGGCGAGGTGGTGGACGCCAACTTCGGGCAGCAGCCGTTCGTGTTCGACATCGAGGACATGCTGCGGGAGCTGCGCGCGCGCACGCGGCTCGCCATCGACGACACGCCGCTGCCCGACCAGGGCCAGTGGCAGCAGGTCCTGCATAGGTATGACAACCTACCAACTAATTGAGTGTGTAAACTAAATAAGTTTCCTTATTTCGTTTACACGTACTAAGCACAAGCACACATAAACTAGTTGTGCCTTTACATTTAGTGCCTTTACAAATAAACAAAGTGTAAGCCCCGAATAGCTATTCCGTGTTTTGTTCCTGTCGTGTAAATGTCATTTCAAATTAGAGTAAATGAGACGAAACATGGAATAACTATTCGGAGCTTATTCTTTGTTTATTTGTAAGGCGCTTAGGACATAAATTAGTCTAGTATAAAATTTTGTTGAACTCTTTACGTATATATAACATTGTTAAGATAAATGTCTGTTGTGTAACCTAACAAATAAAATAAAAATAATTATGAGACGACCAAACACCTCAGTCTCCTTGAGACCACTGACCCTGCATATGGTTCGAAACGTTAGGGTAAACATTAATTAAAACTAATGTGTAAAATAAATGAGAGTACATCTGTAGAAGTAGTTTCATTTCAGCAGCTCTTGAAATCATTTACCTATTTTTTATTTTACCTAATCATGAATTCTGTAACCTAAAAAGTTGTTAATAAACACTGAAGACGGACCAAAATAGTGACGTCATAGTTCGCCATTCCCATACAATTCTATATAAATAAAATCGTTTTGACAGTGGCTAAAAACTTTCTCTATTGACTAACCAACTAAGTCAACTGTATCAAAATGTATTACGCTAGCTAGATGATGCGTATGCTGTCACGTAACGTACACAATGGCTCGCTTGCAGGATGGTAGCGTCGTACCTAGTCCACCACGGCTACTGCGGCGCGGCGCAGGCCTTCGCGCGCGGCACCAACCAGCCCATTCACGAGGACCTCGCCTCCATCAAGAATCGACAGCGTGAGTACCTTTAACAAGCTGGCGGCTTCAGCTAGGCCCCCAGGACCCGATTTAATTGAGCCTAGGTCTTACCTTTAGAGGTGCCCTCGGGTTGTTCCGCTCTTAATTCCGATTGGAACGCCTCGGTTTTGGTTCTTCTCAGTACAAGATGTCCCGCCCAGAGTAGACTTACGAACCGATGGCATAGTGACATTCATAAGAGCTACTTGTAGCCTAAACTGAATAAATGATTTTTGAATTTGAATTTGAATTCGGAGTATCTAGTAGGAGATGGGAAACGCTTGCGTGATGACACCCCCCCTTAAAAACCCTTTGAGGGTGTTTTAATCATCGTGAGGAATATTTCAGTTAACTTTCTCGTTGTCCATTAAAGTTCGGAATATGCTGTTTACGGATACAGGGATTTCAAAAGTTGTCTTTATCGCATTCCACACTGTTGGCGATGGGCCATTTGACACACTGTATAAACAGTTGTGATGTTTAAGTTAATATACTTACTATGACCTATTATATAGCCTAGCACGAAATAGAGACATGATAATATCATAAAATCTACAAAACGACGTCTATCAATTGTTTGTTCCGTTTATGGATGCTGTAAAAATTGGAGATTCTCCAATTTTTTTGTCTTTTCCATGCTTAGCAAGTCACGTAAAGCTGTTAGTCCTGGATGCATTAGCTCTTAGACTGGGCCCGGTGGTGTTACCATCCATAGTGAAGGTGAATGCCCCGGCAGTGTGGGCTAGGTGAGCTAGTGCCGATGGCGCGGTCGGTCTGGCTGAGTGTCGAGTGTCGCGTGCCGCAGGGGTGTCGCTGCTGGTGCTGGCGGGGCGCATCGGCGAGGCCGTGGAGCTGACGCGGCGGCTGTGGCCCGGCCTGCTGGAGCGCGACCAGGACCTGCTGTTCCTGCTCAAGTGCAGGCAGTTCGTGGAGATGGTCAACGGCTCCGACGCGGAGGTAGCTATACGTGTACCTACAGGTACCAGGCGACTGACGGGCTGGCCAGGTGGAAATGTTTGGTCAGATCCACCAGTGGTTTTGCTTCTGGATTTCGCTTCTGCCTAACATTAAGATTAAGTGAAGAGAAGTCATTCGTTATTACGAGTGATAAAAAAAATTTGTAGGAACGCCTCGGTCCTATTGGCGAAGCGCTCGGCCCGATACCCGACACTCCCGGGTTCAATTCTCAGGCCGAGCAAAGTGTGTTTCGGATTTTTCGATACATAGCCCGGGTTTGTAATCACTGACTTGCATTTGGCAAGCGTGGTGATTAAGCCATTACTGATCAATTGTTGAAATGGCTTGATTTTTTTGCCCAGTAGTGGGACAGTTATTACTAACTTACTGCGCTGGCTCAGGGACCCGAAGTGGATCTTGGCCTCTGACACGAGATTTTGCCACTCTGCTCTGTCCTCAGCCGCCTTTCGCCAGTTATTGGTTATTTACTATTTATTTTGGTGAAAAAGATTACAGTAGCTACATAAAAAAATTTAGATTATATTGTGTCCCACTGCTTAGCAAAGAGCTGCCTTAGAAATATAAATAACAAAGACCGCGGATCCAGCAAAACGTTCGAAATGGTGTGTAAAGTAAACATGAAAATATTAGTATAATAAAAGTTTAGAGGAGCTCGATGGCGCAGTGGTTAACACTCCTGGTCTACGATTACTAAGGTTAAACAACTTTCGCATAGGCCGGTCATCGGATGGGTGACCAAAAATTTATTATCTCAATCTCCTCCGTGCTTCGGAAGGCACGTAGAGCCGTTGGTCCCGGCTGCATTAGCCGTCGTTAACAACCATCAACCCGCACTGGGCCCGCGTGGTGGTTTACGGCCCGTTCTCCCTATCCATCCATAGGAAGGCGCGTGCCCCAGCAGTGGGGACATAAAATGAGCTTATGATGATGATGATAAGTTTTTAACAATCATATTATAAAATAAATTATTATGATTCAATATCGTTTGTTTTTAATTAAATTGCGATATCAAAAATATGCTATGATTAATCATGGTTTGTAATGACAGAAGCCAAAGTAGGAACGTTGCTAATGTTTATATTGTTCACTAATTTGTCGGCTCATTCCATCATGTTTGTTCCGTGCCGCAGGCGGCGGTGCGGGCGGGGGCGGGGGCGGGGGCGGGGGCGGGGGCGGGGGGGGCGGGGGACAAGGGCGCGGCTAGCAACGGCGTGGCCACCTCCGTGATCTCGCACACCAGCCGCGCGCCGCTCAACGGTAAGGCACAACGCACCCGCCACACACCCAGGGCTCGCACCCGGTACCGAAACTACAGGTATCTTTACGGTATGTACCTGTATTTTCGGTTCCTGGATACCGATTCTTCGATGAGTACCGGTATAGTCACTTACGAATACCGGTACCAACCTGTACGAATACCGGTACCTACCTTGCCGGTGTTTGTCACGTGATATGCAGGGCACTGCGGCTGGCAAACGAACGAGACGAGAGCGCAACACGTGCAGTTAGCTAATCCGAGCGCCATTTATTTGTCTACTCGTTTGCACTAATAAATTTGGTTACCTGGTACCGGTATTAATAACTGTATTATGTCTGTATGATACCAGTATTCTGCTACTATACCACTCATACTCATCGGTTAACCTGTATTATAAATACCGGTATCAAATCATTACTGGTAATTTATTAAAGTCAAAAGTGCCGATTATTGAAAATACTTAACTTCTGCGTATTATTTTGAGAAATGTGCTATACAAGGCTTGGCCGTAACTTTATTATTTGACTCACGTACCTGTGCCTCGGCCACATTTCCACGTTCGTCCATCAACGCCTGCTTCGCCGGCTGCTGCAGTAATGTACACACTTGCGCATCAGGCTACCACAAACTGTTACACTTAAACTTTGTGTAAATTTTTTTTTTAATTTCTTACGAGTTAGCACTTAGCCTTCATCTCACCTGATGTTAAGTGATGATAAGGCCGAAGTTGGAAGCGCACTTCACCCGGTATCATCAACTACTGAGGCACTGGATATCTTATCTCTAGCTGCCGGAACACAACAATGGTGATTATGGCTAGGCGGACACACGAGCCCTAGGTGAATCAACTTTTAAGGTATTCTTTTGACGGCCTGTTGTGTTAAAAATGAATGAAAAGTAAGTATCGATTTTTTAACTAAACTTACAGTAATTATGTACAAAATCCTCTTCCGGCTTTCTTACACTACAGGCGTTGTCCCTAGTTCTTGGAAGACAGCCCTTGTCCACCCGATTCCCAAAAAAGGCGATCGCTCGGATCCGTCCAACCACAGGCCAATAGCCATCACCTCTTTGCTCTCCAAAGTAATAGAGTCCATTACAAACTGCCAGCTCTTGAGGTACCTAGAAGAGAATCAGCTACTAAGCGATCGCCAGTATGGTTTTCGCCGCGGTCACCGATGGGCGGAGGCAGTCGAGAGGGTAGGAGCTGGCAGTTAGCTTGGACATAGTGAAAGCCTTCGACGGGGTATGGCACGGGGCTCTTCTCTCTAAACTTCCATCATACGGGCTTCCTGAGAAATTGTGTGCGTAAGTCACCAGCTTTCTTTCTGGGCGTAGCATCAAAGTCGTGGTTGATGGATCATGCTCTGAAGCCCGTGAATGCTGGAGTCCCGCAGGGGTGTGTGCTGTCACCTGTTGATATGTTAATGACATGTTGCATAACAACAGCATTCATTGCTATGCGGACGACAGTACTGGGGATACGCTTTACACCGGACGTGCTAATATTTCTCTGGAAAGCGTCATCGAGAACCGGAATAAACTTGTGACTGACACCGAGAACATGTTAAGTCATGTCTCGAATTGGGGCCGACTTAACCTAGTCCAATTTAACCCTTCCAAAACACAAGTTTATGTGTTTACCGCTAAAAAACATCCCTTCGTCGTATTTCGTCGTCTTTGAAGGAGCTCCCCTTGATACTAAACCGACCATTGGAATTCTTGGCGTCGATATTTCGAGTGACGTTCAGTTTTCGGAAGGTAAAGCTAAATTAGCTTCGAAAAAGCTGGGTGTGCTCAATAGAGTGGGACAGTATTCACGCTGACCCATCGCTTACAACTTTACGAAGCACAGGTCAGGCCTCATATGGAATACTGTTGCTATCTTTGGGCTGGAGCGCCCCAGTACCAACTCTTCCCATTTGACCGCATTCAACGCAGAGCTGCTCGAGTTGTCGACGACGTGGAAACCTCTGCTCGGCTCGATCCACCGGCCCTTCGGAGAGACGTTGCGTATCTCTGTATATTTTATCGCCTTTATCATGGGGAGTGCTCTGACGAATTGTCCGGTTTGATCCCTGCCGCTGGTTTCCTTCACCGCACTACACGCAATCGACTGTCTTACATACACTCCATCTTGATGGATGGCGGTCTACTACTGTGCGTTTCTCAAGTAATTTTTTACCACGAACTACAGTGCTGTGGAACCAGCTCTCAGCGGCGGTATTTCCGGACAATTACAACTTAGGGATCTTCAAAAAACGAGCCTATTACTTCCTTAAAGGCCGGCAACGCATTTGCGATTCCTCTGGTTTTGCGGGTGTCCATGGGCGGCGGTGATTGCTTCCCATCAGGTAACCCTCCTGCTCGTTTGCCTCCTAATATAAAAAAATAACTAAAAGGAACGTAAAATACCTACCTTTCCACCAAATATTATTTTTTATTATACTTAAACGAAATTAAATTAAATCAACTAAAAGTAAAATATGATTTCAAGCAACGTATCCAAAATCATTTTTTAAAACATCAATAAACTTAATCTTGAACGACAAATTATCCAATGTATTTTTTGTCTACATTCTCTGATTTACCGGTAACGCTAGGGAAACTTTTAAATAAAGTCAAAATTACTTAAATAAATATTGACAAAAGCCCTTTTTTGATTTGAAAACTTTACAATAAATAAACTAAACTTCTGTCTCGTTGTGAAAACCATTAGGTGTCTAGACAAACTAATCATGAACGACAAAACATCTTATGCAACGCAGGGGAAAACTAACATGAAATCTAAAACAAATCCGTAACTATTAAAGAAAACCCTTTTTTTATAATAACCTTTTAAAAATCAGACTTCAATGGCACTTACTTTCAATAATAATATCAAAATAATTCCAAAACTTACCGCGATCTACGTCGTAACGCAGCAGAACCACTGAACCAGAATATACCGCTGTTATTGTATGTAATTTAGTTCATGAGAAACGAACGTATACTGCCATCTTTCGGCTTAATAGCACAACTTTGGCCGGTAACGCTGTTGAAGTGATTTTTCGACAGGCATTGTGGACAAAACTTTAGATTTTATTTAAAAAAAAGTGTAATTCAATAAAATTCTAGCATAACAAAAATTATAAAGCTTGTATAATAGTGTATTTAACCATTATTAAAAAAGAACAAGCTTCAGTGTAAAAAATATGAAATTTAAACGGATTGCATCGTACAGGCGCCTGCACTTCAACCTATCCAAAACTGTCAAATTTCTTCAATACATTTTCAACCTTACACATAAGGCATAAAGTTCAAAGTGTATTAAAGAAATCTGTCAGTTTTTGGTAGGTTGATGTGCAAGCGTGTGTACTTTGCTTGAGGTCACGTCTTTTTCGTATGTGAACCACACTTGTTCTGCTGACCACTTAAATATAATAAAATTTATTAATGAAAGTTGTAAAAGGTAACTTTACAATCACTTATGAATCTACCTTTGATTTCAAACTGAAGAAATAATTTTGTTTTTATTAAATAGTAATGTTTTATATATTGTTTTGACAGGGACACGAAAGGAGTACTTTAAAAGTTGATTCACCCCCCTACCACCAACCGAATACACAAACAAGTAGGCTCATAACCCGCTAGGAATCGAACGAAACCTCTGGGTCTAAACCAGTGTTCTTAACCACTAGACCACAGACGCGGTTAAATACGTCATATGTTTGAACATTTATTGAAGAAATTTGTAGGAAATAGATTGATGCGCAGGCGTCTATACTACTAGCGGCCCGTCCCGGCTTCGCACGAGTGGACATTTTTTTAAATATAGCCTATGTTACTAAGCGCTAATGTAGCATTCTAATGATGAAAGAATTTTTGAAATCGGTCCAGTAGTTTTTGAGTTAATTCATCACAAAAATACAAAGCTTTCCTCTTTATAATATTAGTGTGACTACGTAGTAAGTGTTCGAACGTGAGGTGCGTGTTGCAGGCGCGGGCGCGGGCGCGGGTGCGGGCGCGGGCGCGGGCGCGGGCGCGGGCGCGGAGGCGGGCGACGTGGACATGGCGCCGCCCGCCGCCAACGGCGCGCACGAAGAAGGTACATTGTCCCCTACACTTAAGTTTCATACATCGCACGCCGCAGCTACTCCACGGCGACCGGACCCGTTGCTGCACTGTTACACGTGCAGGGGGGCGATTTTTGAAACTCACCGGTGATCTCGAATTTAAAAGTGGCATGAATACACTATGAAATACATATAATAAGTTTTATTTATTTACAATTTCATTATTAACCTATCATTTATGCCGTTCTAGTATTTTCGGTGTCAAAAATAGGTCACCAGTGGCTTTGAATAAGAAAAAAAGATCGCTCAGAACCGATATACAATTAGAACCGGTGATAACATTTTCATCCTACGCTATCAATTGTGAGTGCCTACTCGTATTCGAAAGCTTCAGTGACTAAAAATTCTCAAAAATAATGTAATGTACCATTTTTTATTTCGAGATGACTGTTGAATTTTTAATATTGCACCCCTGAACAGTAAAAGCGACCGCTCCTTACATGCGATGCGAATATAATTAAATGAATCGATTGAAGGAAACTACAAGGCGAATTGGATATATACTACAACTGATGACTATCGAAAATAAAAAATAACAAAATAATAAAATAACTAAACTACAATATTTGCTCGAGTGAGTTCTAGAACATCTAGAACATCCTCTAATGAAACTATATTCAACTTTCGGTTCTTGAAATAGACATATTAAACCGTCAACTTCATTACACATACTTTAAATTGGATGAAGAAGAATTCTCTGTTCATATTCGTAAAATATCTAGGTACCGAAGTTGATTATTCGCCGGTAGAAAATTTAATATGTCCAAATCGGGTTCAAACCCCGGCAGCGGACCTTCACCGCATTATGGAAAACGAAACCGACTGACCGTGAATATTATACTTAATTATAATAAATATATTATTATAGGTAATATAATCATATCCAATTATCGAAATATAAATATAACTGTATAATTATGTACTTGATTTTATGGAATTACTACAATTTATTAATTTTATTTATTGATGTTATTTTTAATGTTTATTTATTGTTTGCACATCATACCATTCATTATATTGGATAAAATATTCGACGAAACTAACTTTTAGTGACATTTATTTATTTTTATCATTTTTATGTATTATTTGCTAGTTGCTTTTAGTTTCTGCATGGGTTTGTATAATTTAGCTTTATTAACAGGGATAGGAAGGTGTGTTATAGATTAGTAACGGTAATCAAGTGTAGTGGTATCATATTATGATTTGTGAATGATAAAGTAATCTATAGAAATACTGCAAAATTCTTTATCATGGTAGTGGCCTTTCTAATGTTTAGCTTTCTTTTTGATTTGGCTTTGGTTTGATATAAAAGTGCACAATTTTCACATTGTTGTTAGTGCCTTAAGCTTTTATTTATTAAAAACTAGTTGTCGCCCGCGACTTCGTTCGCGAAGGCTACACTATCCCACAGGAACCTGTTACCAGGATAAAAAGTACCCTATGTCCTAGTTCGAGTCGTGGGCTGTCTATGTGCAATGTTTGCATAAAAATCCGTTCTGCCATTTTCACGTGATGCGCGCTCAAATAAACAGACAAACAGATAAACAGACAAAAATTTTAAAAACTGCTGGAAGGTGTTCTGTTATCAATTTTAAGTATCCCCAGCCCACTTTTTTTCGAATATCTTCCATGTAGACTCTTTAGCTAAAGCTAAAGAGGGTCTAATAAATTATGTTAATGAGGGAGGGGTATAATAAATTATATGTATAAATAGAAAATAGATTATCTACCATCTGTCTCAGCCAGAAAATGTTGATGAGGGTACAATAAGCCAATTTTGATAAAACTTACTTGGTGTTTTTAGAAATTGAAAAATATGAAAAATAGGCGCACATTAAAATTTCGCTTTTGACAATTACCTAAATTATTAATCACGACTTAGGTTCACACAACTCGGTAGCAACGAAATAAATAATGCAAATAATTTAAAAAGGGCCTTATTAAAAAGGGTGTGCATGTTAGTAGTGACCTCCTGACTCTGGCTGGCTTACTCACCGCTCATGAACATTAGTCTCGCATTCACTCGCCGGCACTTTAGTCGCGTATTATAATTTGGTTTTCGCGCCATGCTTGCGCGGGAAGCGCGCGTACAAGTCACGGGCACGATACAGCAATCTTATCATCCGATATCTAATATTGCCTTATGCGATCAGTGATGCCAACTAAAATTTTATAAATATAGTAAAAAATTTCGTCACATTCTTTTTTGATAAGATAAGATAATTTTATGCTGTATAAAACTTTAAATAAATAAATAAATAAATAAATAAATAAAATAAATAAACTTTCCTACACTCACACCAATTATCTAGCCCAAGAGAAGCTTAGTTATGAAACTCGTTAAATGGTTACTAGACAACGGGTAAACATACTTAAAATACTTAAATACATACTTATTATACATAGAAAAAACCCAGACTCGAGACAATTTAGAAAAACAATAATTTCTAAATTGACCCGTCCCGGGTTCGAACCCGGGACCTCAGAGATGGCGACACCATGAAAACCGGTGTACAAACCACTCGACTAAGGAGGTCGTCAAAACTACTTAGCCTAGATACAAAAACTTAAACTATGTAATTAATGTTATGGTATACAATAAAATTAATTATGTAATACTTAAGCTAAACAAAAGATTGCCTGTGTCTTAGGTACCTATCCAAAACAGTCAGGTTAGCGCTTACTTAACAATAAAACATTTACACAAAAACAACGACATGCATAGTAATAGTGAATAAGGCAATAGAAATTATAATAATTTAGAAATTGTTTAGAAATTATAATAATTACCATCATCACGTTGGCAACACTGTACGCGATGCTAGATGGCGCTGTCTCGAATAGAGGGTATTTCTAAGAATTTTGGTTTATAAGATTGTTGTGTGCGGTGTCGCGGCGAGACTTGTATCAAGCACGTACCGGTTGAAAGCTGTCACAGTGACCACGTGATCGGAGCAGTTTTTTTAATGGTATAGTTCACCGTTGGAAGGTTGTATTGGTTAGCGACACTTTTAGCTGATGGCTTGTCTCGTAGAGGTAGAACGATGGGTCATTTTTCGGGTTAATTTCTTCTCATAAGGTCTTCGCATTGTTCATGTCGGATGACTTGATGTAGCTTGTACAAGTTGGATGTAGCTTATGAAAAATGATTTGAGAGGTGGCGGTTAAATAGTTGTTAATATGAGCCTCATGGTCTTCATTTTACCTTGATAGCAAGCGTCCGACAACTTACGAACAATTTGCCTCCACGCAGAGCGCGCAGCACGCATCACATAAAACACTTTCGTGAAACGTGATATGGTGTACGAGGTTCTTCAAGACGTAGGAAACGATAAAACCCCATAAGTGTTTTAGGAGTTAAAAACACGCGAGACGTATCAAGAGATAAATAAATAAAATAAAAATAAGTTTATTTTCCCATCACAAAATTGATCCATTTGACTAAGGCTTAACCTTTATCAGGCACAGTCTCTCACAAATATAGGATGCTATATTAATTATTAGTTAATATTAACTAATTAGTCAAGTAATTAATTACTAATCAAGTCAAGTAAGTAATTAATTACTTGACTAATTAGTTAATATTAACTAATAATTAATATAGCATCCTATATTTGTGAGAGACTGTGCCTGATAAAGGTTAAGCCTTAGTCAAATGGATCAATTAGTCAAGTAATTAATTACTTGACTAATTAGTTAATATTAACTAATAATTAATATAGCATCCTATATTTGTGAGAGACTGTGCCTGATAAAGGTTTCAGAAAAAAGGAAACCTGGGCTACAGGTCGCCATTGTCGCAATCGCAAGTGGAACTATTTGAAGTAATCCTCCGTTCTATATTATCTCAAACCTTAAAACAATGTGGGAAGGGCCCCGGAACGACTGACCGCTATCTCTTTGTTCGGAGTCTCCTCGCGGCTAATTTTGAAAAACAAAAGTGAAGTCCCGTAGTCGCTGTGACAGTTGGTCCGGCGTGCGCGCGTGACGCGCATGTGCGTGCTTGTAGGTGTGGAGCTGCCGCTGGTCAAGGGCATGCCCGGCGTCACCGCCAGCCTGGCCGCGCTCGGGCCCGCACGCCGCCCCGGTTCGTATACCCTCTAGCGCGTGACGTCACCGCCACACTGGCTGCGCCCGGGCCCGCGCACCGCCCCGGTGCGTATACCCTCTAGCGCGTGACGTCACCGCCACACTGGCCGCGCCCGGGCCCGCGCGCCGCCCCGGTGCGTATACCCTCTAGCGCGTGACGTCACCGCCTCACTGGCCGCGCCCAGGCCCGCGCGCCGCCCCGGTGCGTATACCCTCTAGCGCGTGACGTCACCGCCCCACTGGCCGCGCCCAGGCCCGCGCGCCGCCCCGGTGCGTATACCCTCTAGCGCGTGACGTCACCACCCCACTGGCCGCGCCCGGGCCCGCGCGCCGCCCCGGTGCGTATACCCTCTAGCGCGTGACGTCACCGCCACACTGGCCGCGCCCGGGCCCGCGCGCCGCCCCGGTCCGTATACCGTCCCCCTCTAGCGCGTGACGTCATCTCGCATAGTGCGTATGATTCAAGCAGCCGCAACCTCGGTACCGGTTGATTAACACTTCAGCAGAGCCTGTTGCGTCAGATTTCGAGGTAACCGCTCCTGTCTTTAGTTAAACAAATGTAATTTCAAATTACGCTCTCGCCCGAACGTAGAAACATTTCAAAATTTTGTAAATAGATCTGTAATTCATTAGTCCTGAAAACTGAAAAATACTAATCTAAAAATTACTAGTTTTATCAACCTATACATTGTACTTAGTAAAATTTCGGGCGTAAATGTTTCCTGATATCCTCATCAACTCGCCGCGATGTATCAAACCTTCACCTTCTCGTTAATCAAGTCACCCCGCAAACATCAGTACTTTCCTCCATCATTATAATCAAGGATTCTTCCATTCCTATTGGATGTGCCACCCGACGTCAGGTAAGCTGTTCTTTAGTGTACCGACCGTAATGCACAACATATTGAGTGGTAAGTTATTTTCTCACATAAATTCCTCACGTTTCTCAGTTCAAGTCGATACATTATTGCTTAAAAATACTGTAAACAACTTGGACCAAGAAATGTTATTGTGTGCATGTCATAATTTTGATATCAACTGAAGTGGGTATCCTCTGATACCCGTACCTACATCGAAAATATTTGCATGGTTGATCTACAGTATTGTATAAACCAACGCATGGAAAGGTATTAAGGGATGGTTAAGGGGACTGGTGGTGACTACCAGGGAATGGGCAGGGCTCAAAATTTAGCTATTACAATATCGGCAGACTTAACTTAAAGAAAATTGACAAAAAGTCAGTGCATCGCTTAAAGTAAGAACTAGAATGATTTGGTGCAATCAATTTTCGATTTTCGATCTTAATGCAAATGACGATAAAGTTTATTTTTAATATGCTGCGTTTGGGCAGCTCATTACCTTCCCATATAGAACGCATGTCACGCGGTGTGCAAGTATTGACTTGTATCGCTTCTTATATATCATTGCGTATTTTATTATAGTGTTGTTATGTATTAAGTTTATTTATGATATCGTTTGTCGGCCAGTGGGTGGGCACTAACTTACTGCATGGACGGTTCGACACGTCAATGTGGAAAAGGTTACTAAATAACGTTTTAAGTAACTCCGCCATTTTGTGTCTGAGTAAGTCAAAATTACGTTTAGGTTGTTCCCGCAGTGTTAGGCCCGCACTTTAGTACGAAATGCACGATATACGATATTTACTCGTACCAACACGTATGCGTACGTGTTGTGTACATGTGAAAGACGAGCTCGTACCTAGTGTGCGTGTGTGCAATTGTGTGTGTAATTGGAGGATCGGAATGTATCGTGCGGATTCGTAAGTGTTCGTACGAGTCAATTTCGTACGCAATCGCATCCAAAGCGCGGCTGGCCTCAGACCACTAAATAAAAAGAACCATAGAAAGTAAGCTTCATACATACCGCGCTCGAGCGCGGCACACGTCACCCTCTAGACGGACACAACATCTCGGAACAGGGGATCTATTTTTGAATCGCACGTACGACATTGTGTTATCGCATGCGACTTAAGTCACACTCGTATTCCAAGTCGCATGACACCGATTTTCCGTATTTATGAATCGTTGATTTCCGGTGCTGCCAACATAATACGAAATGTTGGATGTTATCCGTTCCACGCAGAATTTAGAGAAAACCGGTAACAACCGCAATGCCAAAACATGCAAAACTCCAATGCTTAAATAACTATGGTACACTAAATATTCCTCTAGATTAATTTTCAAGTTGTTTTCAAAGTAGTAGTAATTATTTTCCTCAGAACGAATAGCTGTTTTGCTCGTATTTACTTATTTTGGCAGTTTCAAATTTTCAATGACACAAACAAACGAGTGACATGACATTGACACAACGCATTGATTATGACGGTTGTTCTATCAATCTCTTTGTGTCGCTCGACTGCAACGAGTGGGTGAGGGCACTCGTTGCGGTCGAGCTATTCAAAAATGTGGAAAGTCAAATGTCGAACGAAAATCAGTAGAAACCAAGCGCTCGACTCGAGGCGAAGGAATCAAAAATAGAGCCCCTGCCCTGCGAGCGCAGCTGCTGCGAGATACCATGTCCGTGAGGGGTTGTCTAGTGACCGCTGTTCGAACGCGTCTGTATGAAGCTAACGGTCTGCGGGTCTCCTCGTTTTGTGCACCAGACCGTGTGCTAGTGTGTTAACCGCGCAGACATCTGCCTGCCACCTGGGTGCGGCGTTTTCTACACCTTTCCTTTTTAACTGGAACACTACCGTTTCCTACTATTAACTTAGAAACTTGGGGCATTGATAGAGAAAGCTACACTTCTTTGTGTTTCTTGAGCTATAACTTTTTTTGCAATAACTACCTATATTATTATGCATCTGTAAAATATAGTAAGTTAAGCTTTATACACGAAGACTTTTTATCGGTGTCAGGACCTACTGATTCCGACTAAGTAAATGATGCCCATTGCAATAATAATAGTAGTTACATGTTTTCTTTTTATAAATTTAATTTTGTATTTTTAATTAGGTAACCAAACTTAATTAGAATGTATGGTCTTCCTACATTTTTATGAAGTGAAGATTGAAGTGACTTTTTTTACGTTGTCTGCTATTTGACAGTTTACTACTAATTATCATCATCTTCATCTGATGATGTTAAGCTGATGTTAGGCTGATGCTATACTAGTCCACTGCTGGACATAGGCCTCTCCAAATGCACGCCACCGAGCACGATCCGCGGCTACGTCATTTGGAGGGTATGCCCATAATTGCCACGCTGGGCATGCGGGTCGGCAATCGCAGTGCGTAGCTAATCGCACCAGTGTCGCTGCTGCCCGACACCGGTCTGTGCACTTTGTTAGCTACGTTCGGGCTGTGCTGGGTATCCCGCCATCGGTCGGTCGTCAGAGCCTCGTCTGTTGTTCAGCAGGGTGCACCACGCGCAGGAGAGGTTTGCTTGGGCCCCATATATTGTAGGTTGGGACTTGGGACCCCTTACACCCTTGTTTACTACTAATAACATGAAAAACTTTAAATCTTCAATGAGGTTTGTTATCATCGTTGTACCTGTACTTATGAAGAGGTTTTATTTGTAACAAGGAAAAGTAGGATGACCATGATTTTAATATTCATAGTTATTAACTCTATTGTTTTCTAAAGTTTACGCGAACACTACACATTAAAATGAAACAACTTTTACGGATCTACTCACGTTTATTTTACACATTACTTATTTAATGTTTATTCTGACGTTTCGTTTATTAACTTTACTTCCCAGACAAAAAAATAAAGAATGGAACGCTGGCAAGTAAGTTTTATTATTATTGCAATGGCTATCATTAACTTAGTCGGAATCAGTAGGTCCTGAACACCGCTAAAAAGTCTTCGTGTATATTTATTTAATAGTAACAAATATGTTTGAATATCTTTGAATAATATTGCCCACTGTGGAGTGGATGCAATGTAATATATGGTAATATACGTTAATCGTTATTATCGGGAATCTAGTACTGTTATTGGTGAAAAATTTCAAGCTATACCATAATATAATAAGTTCCGTTAGATCTGTATCTTTCTCGATGAATGCTCGGCTGAGTGAGTTGTGAGCGCGTCGTAACGTGCGCCTCGTCACAGACGCAGACGGGTGCGGCGCGCGCGCGTCCGTGGAGCGCATGC
Source organism: Eudonia truncicolella (assembly GCA_949315975.1). NCBI lineage: Eukaryota > Metazoa > Arthropoda > Insecta > Lepidoptera > Crambidae > Eudonia > Eudonia truncicolella. Next base: position 541,118 of record OX438841.1, read on the forward strand.
TGGCGTTCGGCCGCGAGCTGTACGCCATGAGCCAGAAGCTGCAGCAGGACCTCTACCATAAGTCCATGCTCGAGGTGAGCGCACACACAGACACACACATACACCACATGACTTCACTAGCTCATTATATGTCCCCACTTGGACACGAGCCTTCCCTATGGATGGTCACACGATAGGCCATACATAAACTACCACGCGGGCCGAGGGACATACACAACATGCTGTGAACATTTCGCCTCCATTATATTTTAGTTCAGCATCTATGGCAGTCAGTGGTCTAACCGGATTAGCATTAAGTTGCTTTTATTACGTCGTAAGTAACACACTTACGACGGCCACGATGATATACCGGTTAGTAACAATATCACAAATCTATGTGTGGTACACTTCGGCATCTATACTTTTCAAGCTCTGCTTAATTTGGGTTACAAAGATTGGATTACAAGATATCCGAAAGCGGTGGAAATGGTACATAATTATCGCCAAAGGTTCTTCAGAGCGAATTGGTCACGTAAAAAATGCATTTACAAACCATTGACAATTATTTTGAAAGAAATCTTATGTGTTGTGTTGCAGAATGCATTCAGTTTGCTAGCGTACAGTAACCCGTGGGACAGCCCGGTGGGCTGGCAGCTGGAGCCGGTGCGGCGCGAGTACGTCTCCGAGGCGCTCAACTCCGCCATCCTGGGTGAGGCATCTTACACTCGCACGACAGCAAGAGATACGACTTAACATAAACGGGGGTGGGACAGATGGGGAGCATAATGCCCCTCGGATGTGGCCTGCCTCACACGCCGTCCATGAGCTGCGGACGTCAGGATCGAATCGTCCCCGTGTCCTAGTCTGAAAATGTAGAGTAAGGTTTATTATTCGTCATTGTCTGACAAAAGATTCAAAAACGGTTATAAAATTAATTCCCAAGATCCGACTAGATAGCGACCACCTTAATTCCTATTTCTGCTACAGAGCAGCATAATTTTGTGACGTTGAGTAGTTTTTATCCAGACCTACTAAAATTACAGGACATACAGGAGTCAGAAGTAAAGAAGTGAGAGCCGCTGGCCATCGGGCGGGCCGTACGCTCGTGTTTTTAATTTTAGTGTGTGATAGTCTTATGGACAATGGGCGCTCTGGGTACCTTTTTTAAATTATTATTAAGAACTCGTGACCTTTGTTCGTTTGTGTTCTTAATGATTAAACCACATCGGCGGTTTCGTTTGTCATAAATAAAATGTTTGTGTTGTGGGTGGCGCAGAGTCGATGGGCATGCAGTGGCGCTCGCCGGTGGAGGAGTGCGCGGCGCACTCGCGCGCGCTGCTGCAGCGCATGGCGGCGGCGGGGCTGGGCGCGTGCGCGTTCGCGGACCTGCCGGCGCTGCTGCGGCGCTGACACCGCCCCGCGCGCCGCCGCCGTACGCACCACCGCATCACTCATAAGTTGCGCGGTCAAACTCTATCCGTATAAACTCTTATCGTCTCGGTGTCAATGCGCTGTCGAACTGTACCCGGGGCTCGCGATGTTGCGACGTGCGTTGTTGTCGGATTCTTTAAAAGAAACTCATGTTTTATTCTCCCGTTGTAAAGTTGACTGTGTATTCTCACCTCTGTGCGAGAAATTGTTTCCGCTTCTATTTGTTTTTTGGTTTCGTTCCGCTGTTATCTGTCCCTCGATTAGCTTTCCTCCCGCGAAACGTATCCCGGTAACAACGCGAGCTTTCGTTAAACAGTAGTGCGCTGGCGCGTGTACGTTTCGGTTTGTATTTACCGCGTTGGGACGCAAAGTGAGTTCGCGTCGTTGTGATCCTGAAGTGTCTATATTTATGTACCGCGTTGAAAATTTCGGCTGAATTCAAGAAATGAAGTGCCAGTTTACCGCGTCTGCTCGTTTGAAAGCCACCTACTGACTAACATTCGAAAACGCAAAACCTGCAGTTACGTTTAGTTAAAAATATCGAAACCAAACGATACTTCATAACGATAAAATTTATCAGTTAAGTAACAACCGGTAGTGCTAGTTTATTCGCAAGATCGAAAAAAAATAAAATGCACCGCACGTGTCACAGCTATGTGTAATTCCGAACGTCCTAAAATAAAATATATAGTTAAAAAAACGTAACATTTCGTAACTAATGTACCACTACTAAAAGGAAAAGAATTTTGCATTACTTTAAATTATAATATAATGTAATAAATAATTAAAAACTTGTAAATATAAAAATATACAATTAGTATGGTGTCATACACGGTGGTAAAATTATAGGGTCGGCCCGCGTTTGCTTGAAATTCATAAATATAAATGTCGCGAATATTATAGTGCTAATGAAAGTAAATTAGGTAGCGCGAACACCTCTCATTTTAATATGAATCCATTGCAAAAGTGGCTCTGAGGCTAGCGGCTTGGTGGGTAACGAATAACTGTGAAGGAGACCTCGAATGTAAATAATAATCAATTTTGAACGTTTAATGTAACGCACATCGGATGCCTTAACCATTGAACGGTACGCTTCGCGTGCTTCGCCCGCCGAGTGGCGGCGGCGCTTTGCTTCGCTCGCAGTGACCGGCGGCGCGCGCTTGGCCGGACAGGCGGAAGCGTGTGCGCCGCGCTTCGGGCGGCGGCGGCGGCGGCGGCGGCGGCGGCGGCGGCGGCGGCGGCGGCGGCCGGCGCTGCAGTACTTTGTGATAAAGCCATGTTGTTTTGACTTTGAAATCTCCCCCTCTATCTATTTTAATTTTAAACATAATATTCTAATAATGGTTATGAAAACATGTTTATTAACTTTAACAATGTGTACTTTCTTCCCGCGATACCGTTTGAGGCTTGCAACAATCCCGACAAATGCATTCTATTTTACAAGTCAAAACAGCGCGGTGTAAATATAATTTATAATTGTGCGTTGTAATGTCCAATTAGTGGAGCGCGCCTGCGCTTCAATTAAATCAATGTTTTTTTACTAAGCCTAGTGTGTGTAAGATTTTTGTACGGACGCGTCACGGCTGGTCGCCGGCGCCGGGCCGCGGGGGACTCGCGAATCGAGTCGTGTATATTGTCTTCGTATATATATATATATCCATCCCTTTACGGTAAATGTTGATCTGATGCGACTTCACGCGAGCACTTTGTTGATCCGAAAATGCATGTTGATCCGGCGCCTTTTGTTGATCCAATATGCATCTCTGGTAACTAATGTGGCTCCGACCGGATCAACATCTACAATCACGGGACTGCTTCCTAGCTGTCGCCGAAGTTGATCCGATCTACAAATCCACCTTGCGATAGTTACGGAAAATGTTGATCCGGTTTAAATGAGCCAATCAGAGCACAGCAAACGATCGGATTGGTTGAAAGCAGCCGCGTCGTTGCCGTTTCGTATATTTGGCCACAAAATAGAGAGATTACAATGTGCGCTCCGATAACCACTCACGGACACGAAGTCAGTCGGAATCTCAGGCGGTTTCTGGGTAGTTCGAGCGCGAGTGCCGCCCGCTGCATTGTAAGTCAATTGTAAACTAGTAGTCGGAATAGGCTGACATTTTATACACTTAAGTAATCTTGATGCAATAATACAATGCAATAATATGGTGACCTTGACCTGATGCTGCAGCCAGGATCGTCTCTCACATGAGAACTCCTCAACAGTTAAGCGTATAGAGTTGAAATTTGGTACACGTATATAAACCCGATGACAATGCAATAATAAGGTGACCTTGACCTGATGCTGCAGCCAGGATTGTCTTCTCATGAACACTGCTCAACTGTTAACTGTTTTGAGTTGAAATTTCACAGAATGCTGGTTAGGGCTTGTGTTCACTACACAGTTTGGACCCGCCAAACCGGCGGATGTCCAACAGTGGACTTCCGATGTTGCTTGGTCATTAACAATTAAAAAACATTTAGCATATTACACCTTCATATGGTTCTTTTGCAATCACAATGTAACACGCTTTTATATATAAAAAATTGAGTCTGCGATAAAAACGCAAAGATTTTCAAAATATTTTTTTTTACTAAAACACAAATGTTGAAAAAATTCCACAATTTAATTTTTTTTTAAGTTTTTAGTTCTTTTTTTTATTAATAAGTAATAAAAGCTTGTTTTTAAAAAGTTTTTTTTTCTTTAATTTTATTTTTAACTTTTTAGTATTTTTGAATGATATGTTTATACACCCTCATACCATTCAGCCCTCGGCACGTGCTCACATTGGGTCATTCGTCTAACCCATCTAATCAAAGACAGAATCCACATTCATAACAAACGGAACGAACCAACGCACGAACTTATTTTTCCGAGTTCTTATGGCCATTTTCAAGCTCCATCACCAGACCCTGGTTACCACCTAGCACCAAAGTACTCGTCAAGACAAATCATACGAGCCCAAACTCGATGGGGTTGTGTCGTTTAATTACTGAGTTCTTATGGCCATCTTCCAGCTCCATCATCAGACCCTGGTTACCATCTAGCACCAAAGTACTCGTCAAGAAGGATCAAACGAGTCCTAACTCGATGGGGTTGTGTCGTTTAACAACCGAGTTCCTATGGCCACCTTCCGGTTTCATCATCAAATCAGCTCTATGTCATAACAATTTTACATTGTCATCCGATTTACACATGCATGCAAAATTTCAGCTCAATCGGTAACCGGGAAGTGGATCAAATTTTACTTGCAAGATTTGATTACAAACAAACGGACAAACATCGAGACAGGTGAAACTAAATAAAAGGTTGTAAAAATAACACAAATTCACTCACACTTTATCAAAAACCCGCGCAAACGTCTTTCCGCAATAAAATCTGCCAAACAAGTGAAGGCAGTTCCCAAAGTTTGATCGTCAAACGCAGCAGCAGCTAACACATCTTTCTTACCTTATTACTCTAACGAAGCAGTCTACTGGGTTCTCTGTCACGCGCAGAACGCGACGTTGCCGCTTTGTGATCGTCCATTTTGGCTCCGGATTCACTTAGTCTATGTAAATGTAGCATATAAGTTAAATATATTCTGGATCTAAGAAATCATATTTACTATGAATTTTTCGGTCGTTGCTGGATCAACAAATGTTGGTCAAATCGCTGACGAGTATGTTGAAAACCTATAAGTGCAGATCTTCCGACGTCACACGCGCATCAAGTACAGATCAAAGTATATCAGTTTGCGTGACGCGGAGCTGAGTAAACATGTAATATAGGCGAATCAACAATTGTTGTAACTGCTCACTGGATCAACATTGACCGTGAAAGGTTGATTATATATATATATATATCATAGATATATTATAGAGATATAAATAAATAATATCGTAACTCACGGGGCACCGTGCGCGTTTGTATTATTCGAACGATCCGCTGCCGTAGTCGTGTATGTTATGCAATAATTGTGCGGACGTTTTAAAACTACCCGCTTCGACGGATAGCACTGTAGAACTCGAATTCTCTATTTAAAATCTTTTAACCTTCCTACTTCGTTGAGAAAACAGTAATGTCGACCAATTATCTATATTTGAATGAGTTATCTGTCGGTGTTTTCGTTGGAGACGATTCGCCGGTGCTGCCCGCGGAGGTGCTGACGCTTCGGTGAGCTCGTGCGGAGCTCCGGGCCGCCGCCGCCGCCGCCGCCACTGCGCCGCCGCTAGTGTCTTGTTGTTCTTACCTTGTTGTAACCCATCTTGGAATATAATAATAACAGGCTGTTTAGTTGAATTCTTTAATACTAAGTGAACGAAATACTTAATCGTCGTGTGTTCATTTTAAATGTCGTCGATATTGATCATTTGAAACTTCTAATGTTAAGTAGATTTTTTAGAATTTTTTATAGTGAGAGTGTAGAACACCGGAATGATGATGCTTAGAACGACGAGACGTTAGTCGCCCGAATATTGCTTTCGCTTCGATTTTAGTGATGATTGAGCCGAATGGCGAATAAATACTGTTTTGAATTTTTCATGTTTGCATGGGAACGTTTGTATAAAATATCTTTAGAGCGCGTGGCTTAAACGTGGCAATAATATAACATTAATACATGACATTGTTTTGTGTTTGAGGTATGCACCTCAATGCGAAGGTTTATGCGATTATACATCGCGTCAACCTTCGTATTGTTCATTTTTCTATGTAAAAATGTCTGTATACGTGTGTAAACGTTAATCAGTAAGGCGGTACATGTCCGTAAGTTCTATTAAATTATATTGCTCATTATTGTGATACAGAGCTCGAAATACAGTGGCGGCGCCGAGGCGCGTCGCAGGCGACCTCGAGAGACATGTGTCAATGACAATTTTAATTACCGACTAGAATTGTGAATGTGCTATATACTTTAGACGATTAGTAATTATGGCATAGGCAGTGAGTAGGCGACTTGAACGAACAGTTTTGTAGGTTTAAAACTTTAATCTAAGCACGGTTCACGCTATTACGTCGGGTGGGTAAATGTTCGTAACTTTAGCTTTTCTTATAAGCTTTGTAGAGTAAGTTTAGCTACTGTCGTCTGAAGTATATCAGAGTTGTATAGAGCTAGCGCGCGGGTGCGCCGGGCGCTACGGCCTCGCGGGAGCGCAGCGCCGCGGGAGGCGAACTCGATTCCGGACTCGTGCTCGAATAGGCTTGGCGAGAGCGAATCGAGTTTGCGAACTGTGGTAGCGCCGCTGTACTTTCTGTAAAAATGACGATTCTACAATATTGTTCTTATATTGTATTGTTTTCTTTTTTAATAATATATTGTGTTTAAACAGCAATATGTCGTTTGATTTCTTATAATAATCATTTAATCAATCCATAGGTTCAATCTCACATTGAACCTATGGGTTGATGGCGTAGAGGTCAATAACGGCGAGTTGTATGTATGTATATACACAGTGGTGGTCGTATAATTAAGAACGATTTATAAAACAAACTTTTTGAACAAATCATGTAATATTTTTTGTGTTTCTCTCTGAAATTATTATATTTTATTATGAAATATTCACATGACCAAAGCGACGAAACGAATTAGGAATAAAATGTGTAAAATAATAATGAATTTTTCACAAAAATACCTTACTTAATACAAACAAAGCTGGACAGATAGATAAGAACGAACATTGAATTGTTCGAGAATTTATTTTGATGAAACATAGGCTAAGTAAAAATACATTAGTTATGTGAAATTAGTTTAATAAATATAGTTTAAACTATAATTAATATTTCGTGGCATGTTCACGGCTCTCAATAACTGCTTTGCAGCGGCGAGGCATCGATTCTATAAATTTCTAACATTTTTCAAAAGAAATTGAGTTTCATTTTTCTAAAAAAACATCATAAAGCTCTCTCAAATTGCCGCATTGTCGATTTGATACACTTTTCTTGACTTCGCATCAAAGATGTTCGATTGGATTTAGATTTGGGCTGTTAGCTGGTCAGTCTAAGACAGAAACTGATTGTGAATCAAGAAATTCCTTTACTGAGCGTGCCGTATGTTTAGGATCGTTATCTTGCTGAAATATCCAAATTACCGGCAGAATTGAAAGAAACATTGTTGTTTCCAATATATTTTTGTACTCGAGTTGATCCATGTTATCTTCTAAGAACTAATAGGTCCGATTCCGTGACCATAAAAGCACCCCCAAATTTTCACATTTCCACCGCCATGCATTTTAGGTCTTTTTTGTGAATTTGGGGTCAAATGCTTTTCAAAGGACGCCGCACGTAACGTTTGCCATCAGAATACACTCTGTTTATTTTGGTTTCATCAGAAAAAAGTTCATTTTTCCACTGTCGAGCTGACCAGTTTTCATACTTTCTTGCAAATGCAATACTGGCCCTATGGCACTGTTTCAACATGGGTACCTTTCTTGCTATACGTCCGTGCAACTTTTCTTATATGACCACCACTGTACGTATGTATGTATTCATTGTGCAAGCAGCCGTTAATTCGTGCCCCTTTTTGAGCACAGTGCGCGCACGGAGGAGTGTGAGATTTGATTTAGTTAAAGTTTACGTGGAGAAGGAGTCCCGCGTTATAAATTGTATGTATAATATGTGCTACAAGAGCTTTTAATTAAATAAACAATGTTTCATACATTGTTTTGTTTGTCCTGCAGAGGGACAGTATATTGGCTGTTTTACTTTTTTTCCTGGATACCTACTAAAGCATACACAGCTGATGTTCATTACTATTATAGGCTATGTAAAGTTCCCGATTTAAATTTATCAAAAGAATTGTTTTTTTTAAAAATTAATTACGATTAATCACTTTACCTTTATCTCACCTGACGTTAAGTGATAAAGCCAAAGGTGGAAGCACACTTCACTCGGAATCCTTAACAGCTGAGGCACTTGCTATCTTATCTCTGGCTGCCGGAACAAAACAACGGTACCAACATTGATGTTATAGCGACATATTTAGATAAGATGATGGTAGCTAGCCAAGCGGACAAACAAGACAACCAAACCAGACATGTACCCCTGTTGTCTAATAATAACTGATTAACAAGAGCGCTATCTAGCGGCAAACCATGTAATTTTAACTTAACTTTTTTGTATGTATATGTTACGACTAATACCCGCACTTATCTTCGTTGTATAGAGCTAGATTTCTGTTGTCTAATAAAAAAATATATACTCTACTGTAGTGCCTACAACAGATGGCGTGTAAAAATACGCATTATAAAAACGCCTGCGCGCGTCAAGACATCTCTATTTTTCACCCCATGTTTCACCTATCCCTACCAGGCTATCTCCACCGGAAGGGGTAGATGGATTTTTTTTTCATCTGTCCAGGAGTGGAACAGGGGTTTTTCACGGCTCGCATACTGAGAGCACATTAAATAGGTAGTATGCCTATCTGTTACAGAACCCTTAATTTCCCGATAAAACTAGCAAATGGAAAACGAATCCGGAACCTCTGGGACTGAGTCCGGTAATCTTAACCAGTAAACCACAGAGGCGGTTAAAATTAAAAAAGTGATTGATGAATAGAGTTTAATAACTTTTATGAGGTACCTACGATACGTGCAACTATGGCGTAAGGTCCTTATACCATGGATCATGACATTAAAATCTTATTTATAGTTATGACATTAAACATAATGTGCGCAACTACCGTGGTATCTCCAAGCTGTCAGTACTACCTAAAATATTCGACAAAATTATATACGACTGTTTGTCCAATAATAAGTCCTTTACTAACCATACATCAACATGGTTTTATAGCTAAACGATACGAAACTAACCTCTGTGAATTTCTTGACTCTGCTTGAATCTATGGAGGAGGGCCATCAGGTGGACGCTGTTTACACTGATTATTCTAAAGCGTTTGACAAAATTTTGCCACTCACTGTTAAATTCTAAATTCGGAAGCAATAGGTGTGCACGGTGATTTACTGCGATGGCTAAGTTCCTACCTTAGAAACAGGACTCAGGCAGTTACTTGTAAGGGTTTCACGTCTAGCTTCATTCCTATTTGCTCCGGGGTTCAGCAGGGCTCTCACTTTGGCCCACTGCTGTTTAATATTTTTATAAATGATGTCATCAAATTTTTTTAAAATTCAAAACTATTATTATATGCTGATGACACTAAAATATATTTGATAATAAGTCCCGTAACGACTGTGAAAATCTGCAGTGACTTAAACCGTCTATCCGAATATTGTATTTTTAATAAATTGCATCTAAATGTAGACAAATGCCATGTCATAACATTCATGAGAAAAAAGCATTAAATTACTTTTAACTACAAAATTAATAATAAAACTTTGATTAGGGTGAGCGAGGTGTGCTGGGACTACTTTTGGATAGCGGTTTACACTTTGACTCACACATTAATAAAATAACAGGTAAGGCATATAAACGATTAGGATTTATTTTATTGATTTTAAAAATGTTAACACACGAATAATATTATATAATTCATTTGTTAGATCTCAGTTGGAATATGTTTCTACCATCTGGATTCGAAATATACAATATAATATATAATTTAATAGACAGAATACAAAACAAATTTAAAAGGCGTTTAAAGTATAGGTTTAAAGATTTCGACATCTGTGTCGATATAATCAAGTCTTTGTCAACCCGGCGACTGCATAGGGACCGAGTGCTACTATATGTATAAAATTATAAATAACTTAGTTGATTCTCTTTACTTGCTAAGTAAAATAGGGTTAACAGCACAAGACTAAATGGTCGTAATAAACAATATTTTTTTCTACCTTTCTGTAGAGCCAATTATAGACGTAATAGTTTTATAAATCGAGCTGCAAATGAGTTCAATAGTTCAATAGTGCATTCAATCACATCGATATATTTCATTCAAAGTTTGGGAGTTTTCGTAGCCTTTTATTGGGCGTTGAGAAATCATATACTGTTACTTACCAGTATACTTACTTGCCTGCCTTTGTTTTAATTGATTTTTAATTTATTAGTTTTTGTATTTTACTTAAAATAACCTAGTGCCTTAGTTTTTATGTAAATTATTTTCTGTTTAAACTTTTCATTGTAAGTTATTAGCACTTTTGTCACTCAACATAAATATAACTGTACCAACTAGTAGTGGAAACTGTTAAGCTAATGTGCTAACACATAGTATATTACCATTATGTTATTTAATAAAGCTGTTGTTTCCTGAATAAAGAAAAAATAAAATAAATAAGTGACACAATGACCTTCCATATGACAACACTTTATTTCCATATTGACGCTTATGATGGCGGTGACGACGGCGCCGCGTTGCATGCATGCACTTTCTATTAGCAACTAACGTGTAAGTACCGGGGACGCGTGATCAGAAATCAATTCTCAATTTTTTTCTTGGTGCCTTGTTTTTTACCTACTAATATAAAGCCACGTAAAGCCGTCGTTGTCTGAAAAACTACGTCAGAGGCCGGCAGGTGAGGCGGCTGAAAAAAACGCTTAAACTGAATTGAATTGAATTGAATTATTACTCGTTATTGTTCTGAGGGTAAATATAGCTGATAAAAAAATACTTCCAATATGTACACCTATAAACAGAGACAAACGTTTGTCATACTGTACCTACCTTATTTGTATATATCTATATCTTTACATACATCTCTATATATTAATACGTGAAGCAAAAACTTTGTACCCCTTTTTACGAAAATTGCGCGGACGGAGTATTTTTATGCATAAAAATACATTAATTAATTATCTTAATTATGGCTTCGCGTTTAGCATTTAGCCAATTTCAAGTATTTTTTTATTATAAGTAGTAAGGGTACAATTGTACGGTAGATAGAAAATAAAATGGAGTCTTACAACACGTGTTATTACGGGAAGAACTCGGTGAAACTCCTAAAAATACATTACATCAATAAAACAAACATTATCACACGCATGTATTTGACATACAGGAGCGGCCGAAATCTGTCAGTCTGTCAATGCCTACCTAGTTTGTGGTCAATGCCAACTAAACCAAACTCACATTCTATCTTTTTTAATTTGTCATTGCTTAGGATACAATCCGTGCAGCCTTAATATCTTTTAATAAAACTCTTAAAAACTAGTGGTCGTCCAGAGGTCTCTATTCAACCGTAATTTTTACTAAAAGATATTAAGGCTGCACGGATTGTATCCTAAGCAATGACAAATTTATTTATTTATTTATTTATTTATTTCTATAGGTACACAAACAGATTACAATCAATGCATGAGTACAGTAACATATTTGGTTAACCTTACCTTAAATTAAAGAAGATGTACCTACTGATGTATTAGGAAGCAGAAGCAGCAAAATAAATAATTGTAATATGTAAGTACAATATGATAATTGCATTATCTTTATAAACTAATAATTAAACGTTTCGCCAATTCAAGAAATGTAGATTAGGTACAAATACGTTGTAATAAAAGTTAGCTTCGGCGACGTCTCGCGTCGTGAACGTTTTACACAGATAGCCTGCATGGAATTCTCACTAGTAAAAGTATTCTTGCTTCCTTTAAAATCTTATTCCGCAACACGATGTGACAATAAGTTTCGGGTAAAAGCCAACGTTAGGTTCTTTGCGAGGACGGCAGTTCCCGGGACGCCCCGGGCAACGCAGCATCACGGAAACTACGGAACATTTTCAACCATGCAAATCTTACTGGCTCTTGTTTAGTTCGACAAGAATAGATATTTAGATATCCTATAAAAATATTTAATACTACGAGCAGGAACTCGATAGCGCAGCGGCAAGCGCGTCAGGTTAGCTTGAGCAAGTTTAAGCAACATTACTATGCATTGTCGGGGGCAATGGATGGGTGACCAAGTTGGTCTCAAAGTATGTTAAACGGTTCATCCCGGTCCTGGTTGATGTCGTAGATAGCAATCGTTAAAACAACCCGCATTTGGTTAACGTAGTAAGAATCTCACCATGTGTTTTAATTACCTCACAATTAAATAGTATTATGTCGGAAGGCTAAAGTCCAACTATGGGACGTTTTAAAGCTAATGATGAGAAGTATCAACTCTGTACAGTATTACCACAGTATATCGTATAGGTTTAAACAATGAGCCAATCAATAAGGAGAGTAACAGTACCTACCTACATGTATGTTGCAAATGATTATCGCAACACCATATCGACGGAGTATCGGTCATTTATGTATAGCTACTGTACGATTATTCTAATAGTTTTACCACAAGAAAATGGGTTTAAGAAAAATGCTTACATAAGTATTCAACATTGGTACTTAAGTGCAAGTACAAGTAACGAGTATTCTCTGAGCGTAAATCGAACCCGCAATAGAAGTGTTATCGTTAGTGTTTATTAGACGACCTCCGTAGCAGAGTGGCTTGCACGCCAGACTTTGGGCGGCGCTAACTCCTGAGGTCCCGAGTTCGATTCCCGGTCGGGTCAATGTCAAAAACGAACTTTTCGATATTGTGTCGGGTCTGGGTGGTTGTGGTACCGTCGTTGTTTCTGATTTCCATGAAACGAGTGCTTTAGCTACTTACCTTGGGATCAGAACAATATATGTGAAGTTATCTCATATTTATTTATTTATTTTATTAGACAAGTCGGGCCCGACAGGGATCCTACCGATTATGGCTGAACCACGATTTATTCTAAATAATCATCATCATCATCATCATCATCTCAGCTAAAAAGACGTCCACTGCTGGACAAAGGCCTCCCTCAAGGATAAATAATTTTGAGGGGAATTTGCCATAATCGCCACGCTTGGCAGACGGGTTGGCGATCGCAGTAAGGTAAGAACAATCACAGAGAGACGCTGCTGGTCGTCCTCTGGAATGGTCCCATAGTCGCCTTCTACGACACCCACGGGAAGAGATGGGGTGGTGCAATTCTTTATCCCCGGCACCACACGGGGAGCACGGGAAGAGATGGGGTTCTAAATAATAGTTAAGCAAATATTTTGAATAAGGAGTCCTTTATGCTAGACGATGCGGATTCTAGTAACGCTATGTGGAAAATTATGTGGTTAAGCACTTGACTACGTAATATTTAGAACTTTCTCCATTGGACTAAGTTATAAGAATTACCTATTTTATTTATTTTTTAAGTTCTAATAAAGTTGATAATTATTTATCGAAGTAATTGCGTTATATAAAAGTTCTTTGAAAAAAGGTATCTGCTAAGTTCCGGATATAGGACAAGAATCATACGGTCTTTTAGAGTTATACTTAAATAAATGAACAAAGTATTTTTTACACCAAATGTTCTTTTTTTGGATTCAATTAGAATAATTTAGCATTTTAGCATTTAGCATACCAGCATTGGATTTGGAGGTGATATGCATCTGATATATAAATATTAATCTTTAGATAACGAAACATTGAATAATTATGATAATTCAGAAAGAATTATCGGGTAAACGCGTTCAATAAATTCCGCGCGAGGCTTGATTGCGAGCTCCCCTTTGCATCCCTTCCCGCTTGTGTTTGATGATTATTGGTAATTTACGGCGTCCAACTCTTTTGATAAAATCGTTAAAAATCCTTCTAGCTGAAGAATTAAATTTTGACTTTTTATATTCGCGTCCGCGATTCATAATATCGCAGCAGCAATTTTATTACAGTCGTGTGTGCATTAATTTAAATATTTATGTTGTGGCACGTTATTTATGAGCCTGATCGGGATGGGGGGTGCTTCATAATAAAAACCGCACGGAGACATCCGGCTGGGGCGCGGCGTCAGTTAACTGTTGATATATTATATAGGTTATGGACAAAGTGATTAATACGGCATTATTAACGATGCCCAGCCTGACAGTTATTTTGTTGAATGGGCTCATCGCAATATTAAAAGTAGCTCACTGCTTATTAGGAAGTAAAACTTCCCACAAAAATGATCTCGTTTAATTATTTATAATGTTCTTATAAATAATTTGATCATCATAACCAGCTCATCTTATGTCCCCTCTGCTGGAACATATCCCATCCTTATGGATGGAAACACATCAGGGTGAACGGGCCGTAAACCACCACGCAGGCCGGTACGGATTGGATGTTGTTGAGGACTGCTAATGCAGCTGAGACTCGAACACGGAGGAGTTCGAAATTATAATTTTTTGGACAGCCTTCCGATGACCGGCGGCCTTGGTATAAGTAGTTTAACGTCAGCAATTGAAGGCCGAGCGCGTGTTGGATAATCCTAAGGTGATTATTTGAAAACGGGTCAACGTCAACCGTTGTCCTTCTTATTTGAACGTTTCAACATTTCTGCATGATTATCAACAACAGCTCCAGTTCAATACTGAAATTCGAGCTACATTTTTACAACACAGCGTCAGATGCGATATCTTTGTTTCAACAGGCCGCAGCCGCCCGCGCCCGCCCCGCACCCGCGCCGCCGCCGCCCGCCGCCGGCCGTCCCGCTGGAGATCGCGAGAAATTGAATGAAAACATTGAATATTTATTCTGAGACGATGCAACTACATCACTCCTCGTTTCAGACAAAGATTAAGTTCGTAGACGCGTATGAGGCAGCTAAAGAGGTAAATTATCTTATTGCCAAAGCTTCTTGATGTGAGCCAATCAGTTAATTGAAAGTGTGTGAGCGGTACTCTTTTAATATGCCGTTTTAGTTTTCATTTTCTAATAGGTATAAAGGTTGTACCAAAAAAAATCATCATCATCATCATCAGCCTATACTAGTCCACTGCTGTACATAGGCCTCTCAAATATAACAACACAACGAAAACAACGGCGTTAAAGATGTTATGGAGCTCCTTTAATACAGGTTTACCGCCTGCTTTGAGGAGCTCAGATGTAACACCGTCTTCGCCAAGGGCTTTTCCGTTTTTAAGCTGCCTAAGAACCATCTAAATTTCACCTAGGCTGATATCTGGCAAGTCTTCGGTAAAGTGGCGTGTCAATGTGGCTCTGCTATCCTCATTTTCGGGATCAGGTTGAGATGCATGCTATGCGTATAACTGGCTGTAGAAGTTTTCGATTTCCGAAAGAACCTCTGGCCTCGAGGCCTACTCCACTGGCCGTAGTCAACTTCGTCAAGTGACTTCTCCCAAGAGACTGGACAAACACTTTCATAGTCTATGTGTGTTCCCTTAATTCCTGGTTAATTAGGCAACATATTGTATTACTTAAAATATAAATATTTACTTAGGATTTGGCCCTTTACCATACAGTTTTCATTTACCGTAACGTACTATACATCTGTTCTGCGGCGCCGTCTCATCTCCGCGTGCGGTTGGGATCATCTCGCGCTGTCCTTTTAATATTTGATCTGCATATTTATAAATCGGCGCCGGCAGTCCGTTCGAGTCGGATGTTTGCAGATTTATAGGTTATTTCGACCCAGCGTCGCTCGCAGCCATTGTGCGAGGACTCCACACCGAGCTCTCCAACCAGAAGGAACTTTTGACTAGTTTTGACTCTTATTCCATTGTATTAAGAGTTACATTGTTTACATGTTAAGACTGTACATGAATTCACATTTTTGTTCCTCTATCGGTGTTTTGAATGTTTCTATTAGTTGGAGAACAGCATGCAACATGCAGCATGGTATGCAGAATGTCCAAGCGTGCAGCTATTTCATTTACCCCATTCAAACTAACATTGACATGATTGACTATTATAATCATAGCCTTAGTGGGGATGCAACGTGGATGCTTGTGATACGATTATAATTCAAAAATGAACTACAGCAAAACAACTTTACTTAGTATATTTTATTGTCTATAACTCAGGTCAGTCAGTCAATGTAATATTAAATATATACAGTGGTGGTCATATAATTAAGAACGATTTATAAAACAGAAAATTTTTGAACAAATAATGTAATATTTTTTTGTGTTTCTCTCTGAAATTATTATATTTTATTATGAAATATTCACATGACCAAAATGACGAAAGGAATTAGGAATAAAATGTGTAAAATAATAATGGATTTTTCACAAATATACATTTTTTCTGAAGAGCAACAATTTTTTTTACAAACAAAGCTGGACATAAATAATTAAGAACGAACATTGAATTGTTCGAGAATTTATATTGATGAAACATAGGCTAAGTAAAAATACATTAGTTATGTGAAATTAGTTTAATAAATATAGTTAAAACTATAATTAATATTTCGTGGCATGTCCACGGCTCTTAATAACTGCTTTGCAGCGGCGAGGCATCGATTCTATTAATTTCTTACATTTTTCAAAAGAAATTGAGTTCCATTCTACTAAAAAAACATCATAAAGCTCTCTTAAATTGCCGCATTGTCGATTTGATACACTTTTCTTGACTTCGCACCAAAGATGTTCGATTGGATTTAGATCTGGGCTGTTAGCTGGTCAGTCTAAGACAGAAACTGATTGTGATTCGAGAAATTCCTTTACTGAGCGTGCCGTATGTTTAGGATCATTATCGTGCTGAAATATCCAAATTACCGGAAGAACCACTTCAGCATAAGGTAACATTGTTGTTTCCAATATATTTTTGTACTCAAGTTATCTTCTACGAGCTTAATAGGTCCGATTCCGTGACCAGAAAAGCACTCCCAAATTTTCAGTTTTCCACCGCCATGCTTTAAGGTCTTTTTTGTGAATTTGGGGTCAAATGCTTTTCAAAGGACGCCGCTCGTAACGTTTGCCATTAGAATACACTCTGTTTATTTTGGTTTCACCAGAAAAAATAACATTTTTCCACTGTCGAGCTGACCAGTTTTAATACTTTCTTGCAATTGCAATACTGGCTCTATGGCACTGTTTCAACATGGGTACCTTTCTTGCTATACGTCCGTGCAACTTTTCTTCTACCAAACGTCTCCGAATAGTGCGTGCTGAGATCGCTGAAGGGTTGTTTTCTCCAAAATATGCTTTTCTTATCTCATTAGACCCCTTAAAAGGTTCTTGTCTTGCTAAATGAACGATATTTCTATCATCTCGTCGCGATGTCTTTCTCTGTATAGACGCGCGCGGAATATTTGAAGTCGTTTGATACATATTAAAATTCTTCACAGCATGATAAACCATCGTTTTTGAACAATGCAGATGATCAGCCATCTTTTTGTACGACCAATTATTTTCACATAGTTTTGTTATGACTTCCCTAGTAAATTTGTCGCAACTTTTATATTTCCCCATTGCTATTTTACGAACAAATATCGTTTCAATAATATTAACTAACTAAATGGCACCAACATTATACTAGAAGTGACATAGACACAGTGTTCGATATTTATTATTATTTAAATTTCAATATAAAAAGAAACTGTTCAGTGTTCCTAATTATGTGGCCAGCCAGTTAGTAATCATGTTATAATCAGTGTAAAGTTTATTGGATGTATAGAATTTATCCGTTTTGATTTTTAATTAGTCACGTGTGTAAATGAATATATCGATAGTATGAAAACATTTTGCAATGGCACGAAAATGAATAAAACGTGTAAGGAGGAATTATGCGAGTGTGTTTGAAAAAATCTTGAATCACACATAAGTATTCTTAATTATATGACCACCACTGTATACAGGGTCTAACAAAATCTATATTCAAGGGCGGTATCTTTACATCATTCTGAATACAAGGACAAAAAATGGGCTCCAGTTTTATAGTGATTTTACAAAGTTAAGTTTTCTAACAAACTAAATCAATTAAAATAATGTACATCATGAAATATGCTGTATCTTTACTAACACGCACGCAAGCGTCAATAAAAAGATAGTGTACAGGTACACGCACACAATTAAAAAACCATTGTATGACATTTATACACACACGGCTATTTTTGTGTGCGTGTAGTACAGCTGTACAGCTGTTATGGTTTGGAAAGGGTGTATTTTTTGGTGAATTCAATGATGATGAAAAGTATCGATTTTGACATCTTGGTCGTTATTCATCGCCTTCATATCTTCTGCCTTCAATATTGGAGTTGCCACAGGCTTGCATTCCTCCATCAAAAACCTCTCCAGCACACGGCTGGCATACGTTTTTTGGTGAAGTAGTATCGAGCCGTTTGACTGTCTCTCTACTTCCATGCCTAGAAAATAGTTAGCAGGCTTGGTGGTGAGCTTAAATCTCATCTTCATTTCATTTAAGAAATCCTCTCTTCCCCTCTCTTTCTTGTAAACAGACAGGGGTCTGATTTACTTTGCTTAAAGCCAATTTTTACTATGCAGTCTGTTAAACACCTATTCCAACATACGGGTGCTTGCTTTAGCCCAAAAAGGTTCTTATGCAGCTTAAATACTAGCTTTTCATTTCATTTTATCATTCGTATAGTCTTCTGGTGGCTTCATGTATATCTCTTCATCTAGCGTGTCATATAAGAATGCCGTCGACACATCGAACTGTGCTAGACTTAGCTTCTCTTTTGCTGCAACACTTAATACTGCTCTGATGGTGCTACTTCTCGCAACGGAACTAAAAGTCTCGTGAAAATCAATATCCTTCTTTAGTGAGTATCCCTTTATTACGAGTCTGGCTTTGTAGTTATCTATAGTTTGGGTTCGTTTTTATCATTCGTATAGCCACGCTTTGACAACCTAAATAAACATTTAGGTTGTCAAAGCGTGGAATTTGAGATTGTATGCAAGCAAAGCAAGCGCATGGGTTTTTCTGAATTGACATTGCGGTCGAGGCGCGGGTGCGTAGGGTACGCGACCGTACGTGGTCAAAAATGTCAATGTCGCTTACGACAGTGACAGTGTGGCTGCGTTCAGTTTGTAGTCCGCCTCGCCAGTTTTTTATTTGTTTAAGGTTTTTTAATTGTGTACAATGTCTTTTATTTTGTTTATTTTGTTTTTTATGTATGTGCATTTTTATCTATATAATCTTCTTAATATCTTTCTAATTTATGTATTTACAGCGCCGGCGCCGTTGCGATGTAACTTTCTCACACCGTAGCGACATATGCTGAGGTGAGGTAGGGTATGCTCACACTTGTATTATTTTAATTTGTTACTTATTTGTTAGTTATTTTTTTTGTCTTGTATTTCATGTCTTTGTGTCTGTGTATGTGAGAGTCAATAAATGTTTTTTCTTTTTTTCTTCTTTCTTTCTATTATGCACAAACAGTAATGTTGTCAAACATCGATGTTACACTTCTGCGCGCTTTCGCACGGCACGTGCCCCGCTTTGCCGTAGGTGCAAAGGAGCTGAAAGTAGAACTCCTGGTGCTCGCTGGGCACCGGCTTGACGAGCGATAGCCGCTCGCTCAGCTGCATCATCAGCGAGGAGTTGGCGGGCGGCCATTGAGTCGGGAGCAGTTTCGTCGTCTTGGTCGGCGTTGGGTCTCTGAAAATTAAAGTTTGAAGATAGTTATAGATAAATTTACAATTCATTCATAGCACTGCAAGCACTGCAACCCTTGCATAGCTTGGTCAACAGATCGCTGTGGCAATTAAAGACTGGGTAGTTACCTAGTGCAAGTTTTTTTGTCATTCGATCATGTTATCTAAAACAAGGATTTGTATGACATTATTGCAGTAGTAGCCCCCTCCCCCCCTCATTCGCTAAAATTTTGCCATGCTAATGGCAAATAAAACTTAAAAATATGGGCGGGCAGGCATTGGTTTTTGATGACATCTGTTTTGAAATTAAAATTAAAATTCAAAATCATGTATTAAGTTTAGGCTACAAGTAGCTCTTGTGTATGTCACTATGCCATCGGTTCGTAAGTCTACTCTGGGCGGGAGAACTTGAATTCAAAAATTCAAAATTCAAAATCATTTATTCAGTTTAGGCTACAAGTAGCTCTTGTGAATGTCACTATGCCATCGGTTCGTAAGTCTACTCTGGGCGGGAGATCTTGTACTGAGAAGAACCGGCAAGAAACTCAGCAAGTGTCCAGCTCTTTTCTCCCTTACAGCGTCAAAAATATTGGAAAATGCCCTATCATAGCAGGACACTTTCCATTACAAATAAACACAAAATTATAGAAGACAACCACAACATGTAAATAAAAAACAAAAATATCACAAAAAAAAAAAAAAAAAAAACTAAGTTAACAAATTTACATCAGGTAAAAGTTTCAATTTCCACAATGTCATACAGTACCACTACAGTACTCAAAAAAAAAAAAAAAATTTGTTAAGAAAAACCAAGTCAAACTACAGTAAATAATATTAAAAATAAGATAAGTATGCAAGAGCAGACCAGCCTCCACAGGCAGCACCCGTTCACGAGTATGACATATGAATCAGCCATCGCTTCGCTCAACCATATTTTAGGGAACGTAACGACCCGACGCACACGCCACCACCGCAGAGACAAATAAAGAGAGCATGACATACTCAAGATACTCTAAATAAAAACTTAATGATCTATTTAACGCAACGCTGTTTGTTATCTGTAGGACACTGCTGATAAAGGCTATCATATCAGTATAAAAAATATATAAATTAATTTTATTATATTAATTCAAATAGAGTATATGTTTTTCATTATAACCAAGCTGTTTTATCATCTAAATATTCTTTGACTGTATAATAACCTTTTAAAAGTAATATAGATTTCACATGTTTTTTAAACTTATCTAAAGGTAAATCTAGTACAGTACTTGGTATTTTATTGTAATAGTGTATACCTTGCCCCAAGAAAGAACCAAGAACCTTCTGTAACCTGAACAGTGGCATTACAAGTTTTGTCTTATTCCTAGTATTGAAATTGTGTACGTCACCATGTTTAGTATAGGAGTTGATATTGCAACGTACAAAAACTATACAATTATAAATATATTGAGATGCAACTGTCAGGACACCAATCTCCTTAAAAAGATTTCTTAAGGAAGTTCGTGATCCGAGTCTATAGATTGTTCTTATTGCTCGTTTCTGTAAAATGAATATAGTTTCAATATCAGCCGCTGTTCCCCACAGTAGGACGCCATACGACATGACACTGTGAAAATAACTAAAATAGACCATTCTAGCAGTTTCAACGTCTGTTAACTGCCTAATTTTTCTAATGGCATAAGCAGCAGAGCTGAGTTTACCGGCCAATTTCGATATATGAGGATTCCATTGAAGCTTTGAGTCAAGGGTTATGCCTAAAAAGACTGTAGAATCTACCAAATCTAATTGATCACCGTTTATTTTAATATCGGTTGGTTCATATTTGACATTTGGTAATATAAATTTAATACATTTTGTTTTCTTAGCGTTAAGCTGTAAATTATTAATAGTAAACCAACGGAGTACCTCTGAAAGAGCTTTATTTACATTTTCATAATTAGTCCTACACCTAGTTACATTAAAAATGAGTGAAGTATCATCTGCAAATAATACAATTTCACAAAAGTTCTCTACAAAGAATGGCAAGTCATTAATATAAATCAAGAAAAGGAAAGGACCAAGAATCGACCCTTGTGGAACTCCCATTTTTACATGTGAACCAGATGATTTAGTACCATTTATATCAACAGTTTGTGTTCTAGAGCTGAGATATGACTGTATTAAATTTAGTGCAAAATCTTTGAGACCGTAATAATGAAGCTTCATCACCAGAGTCCGGTGCTCAACGCAATCGAAAGCCTTGGACAAGTCGCAAAAAACACCAAGAGCGTTTTGAGACTTCTCCCAGGCATCAAATATATGTTTTATTAGAGCAACACCTGCATCAGTAGTAGAACGACCCTTAGTAACGACCCTTAAAGCCATATTGCTTACTATGTAAAAGGTTGTTTTGTACTTGTACTTAGAAGACCCGGCAAGAAACTCAGCAAGTGTCCAGCTCTTTTCTCCCTTACAGCGTCAAAAATATTGGAAACTATCATAGCAGGACACTTTCCATCACAAATAAACACAAAAAATATAGAAGACAACCACATGTAAACGAGCATTTAACGCAACGCTGTTTGTTAACTGTAGGACACTGCTGACAAAGATATCAGTATAAAAATTATATAAATTAATTTTATTATATTGATTCAAATAGAGTATAATGTGTTTTTTATTATTACCAGGCTGTTTTATCATCTAAAAATTATTTGACTTTATAATAACATTTCACAATACAAAAGTGTAACTACTTACAATGTGAAATATCATGTGCAGACAATGCGAGCAGGCTAAGATGACCACACATTCTTATCATTAAAATAATCATCACATAGTAGCCTTTTTTCATTAGTCTTTTTTTTATTTCTGTCTTAAACTTGTGTAGAGGCAATTCCGTTAGAGTGAATGGCACTTTATTGTATATTTTTATACATTTCCCAACAAATGAATTACCGACCTTATTGAGTCTAAGTTTTGGAACGGCAAGTTTGTTTTTATTTCTTGTGTTAAAATTATGGGTATCACTTTTTTTTTAGAATTTATCTAAGTTTTTATAAACATAAACTATATTTTCATAAATATACTGTGAAGCTACAGTTAAAATATTAATGTGCTTAAATAACTCTCTCAGCGTATCACGGGGTTTAAGGCTATAAATAGCTGGAATGGCTCTTTTCTGTAGCACAAAAATGGTTTCAATGTCAGCCGCTGAGCCACACAATAAAAGGCCATATGACATGACGCTGTGAAAGTAACTAAGGTAAACCAATCTTGCCGTTTCTACATCAGTGACTTTATTTTTCTAACCGCATAGGCAGCTGAGCTCAGTCTTCCTACCAGGGCAGCAATATGAGAACCCCATTGTAATTTGTGATCCAAGGCAACACCCAGGAAAACTGTCGAGTTAACTATTTCAACTATTTCATCGTTCATAGTGATACTGGTATTAACCTGCTTCACATTGAGCATCGTAAATTTCACACATTTAGTTTTTTTGCATTAAGCAACAGATTATTAGTGGTAAACCAATGTAATCATTGAGAGAGAGTATTACTTACGTCGTCAAATATTGCTCTATGTCTATCAATTTTAAAAATCAATGAGGTGTCATCAGCAAATAATATTATCTCACAAAGATCTTCGGTGTAGTAAGGTAGATCATTTACATAAATGAGAAATAAAAGAGATCCTAATATTGAACCCTGGGGCACCCCCATAAGTAACGGAGCGCCAGAAGAATCGGTACCGTTAATATTAACTTTTTGAACTCTGTCAGTAAGGTATGATTTCAATAAGGTAAGTGAGCTGTCTGAGACACCATAATATTCCATTTTTAACAATAAAGTCTCGTGATCGACACACTCGAAAACTTTTGATAAATCATAAAAGATACCTATCGCATCCTGTTTCTGCTCCCATACATCGAAAATATGCTTAATGAGTGCAGCTCCCGCTACGGTTGTATTTCTACCTTTAGTAAAACCGAATTGTTTGTTATGAAGTAACTGGTTATCTGTAAAATAAGACAGCAGTTGATTAAAAATAACTTTTTTTAACAATTTTACTAAGAGCCGGTAGTATGGATATAGGCCAAAAATTAGTTGGGTCACTTTTATTGCCAGTTTTAAATAAAGGTATAATTTTACTGTGCTTCATTAAGTCTTGAGATACACCTCCATCAACGCATTTATTAAATATTATTGCTAAATTAGACGCGATAGAAGATATCATAGATTTTAATATATCAGTGGAGATACCCCAAATATTCTCAGTCTTTTCATATTAAGTTCTCTAAAAGCTTTTATTATTATATCAGAATCAATATAGTGAAAATTAAATGAAATATTACATATTTTTACACTCGACGCAAGAAGAGACTTGGTTTTCCACTTGACCAACAAGCAATAGGGATAGCGGTTACCACAGCCAGAGCCTAAAGACGTTTGCAACCACGGGTACGATACGTGCGTTGCCACCCTGCACGGGTCTTTAATCGACATTTAAATGTACCGATGCCGAAGGTGGAGGTTAAATAAGAACAAAATGAGGTAGAAATTAATACACATTTGTGCTCTGAAACAATATTGCCAAATAGCCAGTTAAGTATATCTCAAAACTATCAATAAAAACATGATGGTATTACTCTTTTTACCGGTAACGCTATAATAAATAATGCCTCACCATGCTCCGGATGTTAGAGCGCTTGCCCAAAAGTACAAGACAATTAAGTGCAACATAATTTGAGCAATCGTCATGCGACTTTGCGTAACGTGGCTGATGTGTTTTTGGGGCATTTACTCAGTGTGCCTGTTACACATCCCTTTGGACAAACAAAACAATCTTAATTGCAGTGTTTAGTAAAACGACAAAACATCACCAAACTCTATAATTTATAAGTTTACGATAGAATAATAAAAAATAAGTAAGACAGTCAAAATTATACACGCATGTATAATAAATATTAAACAAATCAATTTTGTCTCAAGGCCAAGTCTGCATTAAAATACTAACTACAAAGTGAAGGTAAATACTAAATATTCGATTTCAACGAATTAAGCAAGGATAACGACCGTTTGTCCTCAGCCTTGACCTCACTTTTTCATAACTTCAAGACATATTATGTATGTGTGTAATAAATATTTACTACGATTTTAATGAACACATTTTCTTTTAAATAATTTTCTCAATATCTCTTGATTTCTATCACACCTAATGAGAGTGATAATTAGGCTGAAAGTTTAAAATCCTTGGAATCCTCAACTACTGAAAAACTGGCTATGTTTCCTCTAACTATCGGAACACAACAATGCTAATACAAAAAGGCGATTATTATTTTGTTCTTAACGAAGATAATGCAAAACAGAGCTTACCCAAACTTCATGAAGTTAGTGAACATGGTAGTAAGTCGGTCTATGAAAAGCTGGTCCTTGGTGGAGAGCACCAGCGACAGGCCGCCCGGCTTAAACAGGTAGAAGATGTCGTCGGAGTGCGTGGCGCCTCCACCAGCGCCGCCCGGCGCCAGCAGCAGCGTCGCGAAGTTCCGCTCACCCTCGTACGAGAAGAGGTACGAGTACACCGGCTGCCCCGACTGCTTCACCATCAGATCTATGAATGCCTGCGCCGTACCATTCGCCATCCAATCCGAGTAAAAATCTATTATACGAACACGCAAATTCCGCGTTATAGGCTTCGATCCAAAGTAATAAGAGCGCAATTTTGAAGCTATCTTCTTCCTGTCCTTCTTCGAGCACCAGGAGAATACGGATGGTAGTCTCTCGACGAATTCCTCGTCGAGTTCTTGCAGCGTTTTGTCGCTATTTAATCCGTAGAATAGTAAGCCTTCAATGCTTGTAATACCCGTGAGGATCGGGACCTTATTGAATCGACCGGACTTTATGAGGTTGTATGGAGTGTCAAGGAAAAACGGATCGGGGAAGCTGCTGTCCACGCAAGGACTGTACTTAAAGTACCTCGGGTTTAAAGAGGTGTCTCGGGAAACCGTCAACACGTCGTCGACTGAAGCGTTTGCGAAGAAGTTGAACACGTCTCGTTCGCTAGTAACATTTCTCATTTTCCTGGCGTCGGCGAATGCAGCCGTTAGTGGTTCTACGTTGAAAGCCCACGGCGTCAATGGCGATCCGCTCATCAGGATTAATTTATGAAATAAATTTTTGCTTTGTTCGGAGAGCATATGCATCGCGGCGCCACTGGCCCCTGCGCTTTGACCAGATATGGTGACGTTGTCCGGGTCTCCGCCGAATGCTGCAATATTCTTCTTTAACCATTTCAATGCTGCGACCTGGTCCTTCAAGCCGAGATTAGCGACACCGTTTAAGCAGAGGAAGCCGAGCACACCGACTCGGTAGTTGACGATGGCTACGATGACATTTTTGGTGACCAAGAACTCGGGGTCGTAGTGTAGTTTGGTGCCGTAGTAGTAGGCACCGCCGTGCAGGAACACGAGGACGGGGAGCTTGTGCCCCGGCGCGGCGTGCTCGGGCGCATACAGGTCCAGGCGCAGGCAGTCCTCGGAACCCAGCCGCAGCACAGACACCGCCTGCGCGCACGCACCGAACCGCCGTACCGCGTTTAACACGCCGTCCCATTTGGCTGGCTCTTGAGGTAACTGGAACCAATATTACAGTACAACATTAGGTATTTATTCTAAAATCACGAAGTTCTTGGCCATCTTCTTATTTGGTGGTAAATAACTGATGATGGTAATTATGGTCTGATGGTAAATAATAAGGCTTATGTACTAAGTTCAATTACAACGAAATCTCATCTCTAACTGTCGAAACACAACATGCTGAAACTCAGCATTGTTGTTATGGCGACCAACTTCTGACTCATTCTTTTCCACAGCTAAAAAAAGAAGTCCTGAATAGTAGGTAAATATTTATTTTTTGACGATTAAAAAGCACTTTTCTTTAAGTTTATTGAAATAAAACAAATTGACTTTGACTTTCACTTTACTTAGACATGGTGTTGGGTGTCGGTAGCTAAACATACAACAACCGAGACGAACACATTAACATGTGTCCCTGCTGGAAATCGCAAGTATCCGATACTTCGACACGCAATCGTGGAGCGTGACTGTGCAGAAATATTGGATACTCAAAAGCATAAAAACATAATATTAAGTAATACTCAATACTCGTATCGTACTTAAATACTAAAAATAATTACACAATATGTTTTTAGTTTTTTAAATTATCATTGCTGTCCCAATAAATAATTATTTCCAATTTACACAGAATATACTCTTAGCCCAAATAAACACTGTCTGTACTACAGTGTTTCATTACCTTCTTTAGTGTTTTTGTAAATTTTAGAAAACAATATGTCTACTTTTTTGTTTAGATATTAGTTTTTGTGACATGTTTCCACGCGCGACAATTTAAACGCGCTCCGATCAATATTTTCCGTCATTTAGCTAATCATAATGAAAGTGATGGAGATAGTTTTTGGCCGAAGTATTTTTATAAGTCACTAAATAATATGTTTTTGATTTTGAGAAGTTTTTTACATTTTTATTTTTAATTTTTAAATAATTTGTTTGCAAAGAGGTCACAATGAAACCATGGATGGGAAATGGGTTAAAAACCACATGAGATTTTTGCTTCATCGAGTCCCAGCCTTGATATCGGGATATAAACTTCCTCCATTTGGATAATGATAATTCTAAAGCAGCGTTAACTACGTGACGGATAATATAGCTCATTTTTAATAATATGTATGTCTTTATCTCATATCCTAAAATTTTTTAATTAGGTGTCAATGTCAGCATTACATTTTAAATAACAGAAAAAAATGGCAAAGGGGTTAATTCAATAAAAAAACGTATAAAAATACAGCCAAATTGCCAGCTCTTCTCGGTCGAAAGCTCTTCCAAAATCCGAACTGGTGGGATACTATTTTTTCAAAATTATTATTTGTATTTTAAACTTAGTTTTGACGTCAATAAGTGCCTGTAAAGGTTTATATTGAATAAACGATTTTGCAAACGATACTTGTGCATTGGCATGCCATTAGACTCTTTATTAACTTGTAGATAGATTGAATGCGAGAAATTATGTTTCACCCTGTAGCTCCGTTGTAATATTAAGATGACGCTTTCCAGATAGGTTACTATAGGACTGTTATAAATGTGGTAAAAGCTAGTGACATGATTCTTACGTACTTGAAATCTCTCGCTGGTTGCGTACGGTATCCCGTAAAACAGGTTCTGTCCGGAGATAGACCTCAACCCTCGCAGCCTGCCGTAGCTCGTCTCCACGACGGGAGTGAACGAGCACAGCACGTGCGCAGATTCACTTAGCACACAAACATAGAACAACAAACACGCAAAAGTTCGATGCATTTTTTAAAACTTATACTACAGTTTGTAAAACAATGCACTTCAAATTAACGACGCTATTTTCCGTCACTTTGAAAACGTACACATATTTTAAATATCTCCTTTTTACCGACACCACCTCATTCTATGATTTCATTGATAGTAATGTATAACTTTTCACTTCAACTTTGATGTTGTGTACAACCTTGTTAAATAGAACCTTGGCATTTATGGGATGACCGTCGCTCCTTCTTGTTGCGAAATTACAAAACTGCGCTTTTGAAATTGTAAAAACTGTCACTGTCACTCGCCACCATTGGTCCTAACTCGACTGTTCTTATCGTAAAAACTGAACACTGTCTTAGAAAGAGCGAGTCACTGGATAAGAAATTAACTGTAGTAACTGTAGTTAGTAGTAACAGTTTCAATCATGGGATTGTAACAATAAATGAAGTGAGCGAGCATGCCTCATGAGGCGGGCTTGGGCCCGGCTGGTGGTGACGAAACGGTTCGCAGATCGTGTGTCCCAATCCCAGACGTGTTGCGCAAATTACGTCAGCGTTAGTGCAAAAAGGCATTTTGTTGTTATCGCCATAGATGCTGGTGGGACGAGAGATTATCAGTTGCGTTTGGTCAGAAAAAAACGGTCGAGTCGGTCGAGAAACTGATTTGCCTCCACTATCTCATAATCGATATTCTGAGTAAGTTGGTATTATTAGTAAAGCAACTCGACGTCATTTAGGTATTCATCATCGTCATCATCATCACCCTATAATTGTCGTACTGCTAAGCTCAGTCCTTCCCACATGAACTAATTAATTTATTACAGTTTATGGCCATAAGTCACCACGCTGACCCGGGACACAAAATCAATTAGCATAGTGACGATACGTGTACATTCTATACAGACTATCATGTCACTAACGCCAGAACGTTAGCGACATGATAGTAATTCAATAATGACCGTGAAAGACGATGATGACCTGCCTTTTATTATTTTGATTTGACAGATTGAAAACAAAAGTGAGAAAACAAGCAAAAGTAAAACACGCGTGATTTGAATTTAAAACCAAATTCGAACTTTTTTTTTTAAATACGTTGTACCTATAACATTAAGGTTTTATGTCATACGATATTAAAATTCTCTTTAATATAAAGTTAGTTTCATGCATGTAACATTATTAGTTTACAAAACACATAGGATTTTGTTGCTGACCCGTATTATTTGTCCACGAGTGTAAAACATTACATTTGCAGCACTGTGGTTTTTGAAATTATGAAAAAGGAATAACTTTATATGAATATGACTCTAAAGTTTTAATTTTATAGTAAAAAAAAATATGAAAGTAGGAACTCTTCTTAAGGGCAAGGGTATCTTTTTAAAGGTTAGAACAAATCAGGTAAACCGAAGAATGAAAGTTGCTACTAATGATACTCTTATTTGAAAACATATTTGCATTCTGTGTTCATTAATATGGGCAACAAGCCCGAGGGAATTGCAAAAGGTCATGTTTAGCGGTGTTTGCGCAGTTTCATAATGTACTCCGACCACGTATCTTGATAATAAATGCAGTGAAGTAAGGAAACATTATCGTGTAAGATATCACTCCTCCAGGAAACCGGATTATCATATACTACGAAATTCATGTAAATCAAATTTCGCACAAAAATCGACTGTATTCTTTTTAAAGCTTTATGAACTTTACACTTTTTCTTACCTATTGCTCTTTCAAAGTTATTGAGATATCAACGACGTATTAAAAAAGAAAAGATTTACAAAAAAAAATAATTAATATAATTAACATGCTTTCTGCCCGCGACTTCGTCTGCCTGAGCTTTAATCAACAATCCATCAACTATTACTGGCGAAAAATCAGCATACAACGCTTACCGTTTACACGTGCAAAAATGACGAAAAATACACTTTATAAGATAAGTTGAGTTATCAGTAGATAGGCAAATTACGAACTATTCATTTCATAATTTTAATAAAATAGAAAATTTTCTGGTTTGCCTTTTGTACTGAGCATGAAACTCGGTCTCATAAACAATTGGAATGTTTAATCGTATTTCCTATTTACGTATGTCATTTCTTGAAAGAGTTACTGGCACACAACAACATTTTCGGAAACGTTATTTCTGTTTGTGAGTCTCTAGGAGTTTGCTTACGAAAGTTGTTGATTGCAAAGTAATTTTGTAGCAGTTAGGATGCACGGGGGAGGGGCAATGAATAAATATGAACGCAGCCCCACACGCGTCTCAGTTTGTAAATACAGAATTATCCCTTTGAAGGATCTGTGCTATGGTTGTCAGATTTTCTTCGTAAATTTTTATTCGTGACAAGACTTTTCCTATTATTAACAAATACAACAGTCTTATGTAGAATTACAAGCACTAAATTTATCCCAAATGATGATAAGTGACTATATTAGGCAAAAGATGGAAGTACACTACATTCAGAGTCCTTAACCACTGAGGTCATCTTACCTCTAACAGAACGCAACAATCCAAGTCACCGTCAAGTTTTAATAACATTGATATATTTGCAGCCAGTATTTCAACCTATAGGAAGTTGTACACAATATAAAAGAAAAAAAAAAACCTAATTAGATGTAATGTATAGTGAATGTATGAATTGACACAGCTTATTTAGATAATACGCACCATATATAAATAAATAAGTAATGTAATGATCTAACGCCTACCATCAACCGATACATGTAGATAATCTGTGGTTAACGAAGCTGGTTTCACAATTACTAACCCTATTTAACTAAGTCTACGACAAGTAATATGTATTGTGGAATTGTTTGTTTACCCTAATAAATGAAAAAAAAGAAAAAAAAAAAGGGCTCTTTCAATTTAGTCGGACGGCTAACGCACGTCTGCGGCGTCGGTCGTCGCGCCGCCCTCGCGACTGTTTTAATATGGAACGCACTGCAAACGTGCGTTAGCCGTCCGTCTAATTTGAAAGAGCCCTAACAGTAATACTAGCATTGCTAAGGTGCCGGTCTTAGTATGATAGTTAAGATTTACATTTAGGTTTTTTATTTATTTATGAACATAGAGTTTAGGGCACTTTCTAAACTAAGTTATTACATTGTATACTTAACCTTCTGCCAATTACAGTTTAAAACATTACAATATAATTAATATAGTGCAAGGGGCGCACTGCAAGAGCACAGCGACCAGCGACCGTGGTGCTTTGCGCCCTCAACTGGGAATCGAACTAGGACTAGTGTGTTTGTCTATAGGCCGCTTGTCTTTAACTTACCTATTAAAATTTGTCATCACAAGTAAAAATTACATTCAACCCATGACATCCATCTGTTATTTTTTGACTAATAATATGCATTTTATTAATTATTAACCTTTCTTACAAGTTTTACAACACATCATTGGTTACAAACAAACATAAAATACAGATTATATTCAACGCAGACAGAGAGATAATCCAAAAGAATGTGTCTCCAATAAGAGTCTCAACCTTAAAGTTGTAGAGGTCAATATATTTTTGATTTTGTTTGGTGTATAATTCAATGGGCAGCTTCCCGGGCAGCCCTGCGGCGCGTCGTCTGCGCCGCGACAAAGCGAGATAACTTCAGAATTAAAAGGCGGAGGAAGTCCGCTCCAATTTGCATGTTTGCCCAGTTTATAACAATTAGGCGCTGCGCCGGGTATTTTTCTTTATTACCCGGATTAACCGGGCCGCTCGCCGTGGCGCTCGCCCGCTCTAATTGCGATTTATAAATGAATCGCTTAATGTCAGATTCGTTTCATATCTGTATCAGTGCCGTAGCACCTACATAATAACGATTCAACCTCCTTTAGGTAAAAGAGCGAGCTAGCAATTTGTCTTGAGAGGTCCATGGCATCGAGTATTTTGTAAGGCGTTAAATTTAACTGAACTACATTGTTCATGGTTGCTACTCTGTTATATAACAGAAAAATCGTACACCCCAAACATAACGAAAATACCAAATTAAATTAATTATTCCAAGAGTCATAATCTCATCATCATCATCATCATCATCTCAGCCAAAAGACGTCCACTGCTGGACAAAGGCCCCCCCCCGGATCTCCACTAAGGTTACCGACATAACCCGAAGAGTTGCTAAGCAAGAATACGTATTGTAAAAAATAATTAACTTCGCATAGGAGGTACACATTGATTATACCGATCTTGGGCCTCTGACGGATATTTATTTCCAACTGAAAAAAGCAACGTGCTTGTTTATTATCTTTATAAAATAATCTATATATGTATATAAAAATCAATTGTGTAAAACTCGAGAATGGTTGGACCGATTTGGCTAATTTTGATTTTGAAATATTTATGGAAGTTCAGGGAAGGTTTAAGCGGTGAGAAACAAATAATAAGTAACGGAAAATACTAAAAACGACAATTTAATTTTCCAATACAAAATTATTTTTTGTTTCGTTGTCATGGAAACTGTCAAAGCGGCAGGCAGAGGAAGTCCGCCGGGTCAACTAGTGCTGAATAAAATAAAACTAAAAAAAATAATACTAATAATAAGTAATCAAAAATATGATTAAACAGGTAGTCCGAAGAAACTGTTTTCTTTCTTGAGAAAAGGAGGATTGTGCACTGATGTTTATTTTATTATTATCTATATTGTCAGAAAATTATTGATTTAATTAGTTAAAATTTTCTCGTGATTCAATTAAGATACATAAATAAACCTTGTAATGTAAACTACGAAACAATTGAGTACAAACTTAACTATTTTAACATGTTTGAGATTAATAATTTTCAAATGATAATAAAAAATATCCAATTAAGCGGTGGTAGTGACGGTCTTAGATAAGTCACGAAGGCCGAGTATAAATTTTATGTATTTTCTAAAAGCAGATTGCTTGGTGTTAGTGTAATTACAGATAAAAAAGTCGATCATAGGTATTTAATATCAATAGGTATAAATGATATTTTAACACAAAATCAATTAAGTATTTAAAAATTAGTTCGTTATTCTTTTTTTTTTTTTTTTTATATTTTTTGAATACGAATTTTTTAACCAATATTTGCCACTTAAGGGATTTAAATTTGCGCTACACTATTACAAAACAATGCACTGTGTATTTGGCAGTCAGAGACACTAACCGCTCAACCTGCCTGGACAGCCTTAAATGGATTCAATATTCAACCAGTCTCAGGAAGCTCGAGTGGGAATCGAACCCATGACTAGTAAAATTTAATCCTGGAACTACATATACTTAGTATTGTGAATGAAAAAAATCAAATAATAAAAAAAACAATATTTTTCAACAACAGTAAGATATGAATGCTCAAAACTGTACATAGAAATGTTAATGCAACAACTGTTCATTATCATCATCATTTCGGCCGCTGCTAGGTTCCCTTCCCCCTTCCCTCCCTTCCCCCCCTTCCCTGCTTCCCTTTAACACGCCAACCTAGCCGGTCCCGTGGGAGCCTTATCCTACAACAGTTTGATAATAATATTTTTAGTAATAAAATTATCATTTCCAATAGGTAGTCTGGATTGTGCTAATGCTAATGCATCCAGGATAAACGCATAGCTTTATGCTTAAAGGATAAAGGATATAATAACGAGAACGTAGTCGTGTATTTATAATTTTCATTTATTATTTGTTTATTAACAAAAATCATAATACCCAAAATGTAGACAAAAGCACCAAAATATAAATAAGTATAAATAAACGTGTTGTGTGATATGTGCTACACTCTTGGCAGTCCCACCATCCATATTATATAATTACTATTTCACTATGTGATCTATAAATTAACTTGATGAGAACTAGATGCTAATGAATGAGCAGACGTGTGTCGTGTGAGTGCACCTCCAACAAATAGAACTCAAAACCAGCACACGTGTTGTCTCCTGCCTAGAAAATGGGAAGTTTCAAACGAGACCTGAAATAGCAACTCGCGGGTCGGCAACGCGAGCTAATTGTGCATGCACACCATGTTACATGAATTGTGAAACTTTGTGGAAATTCAGATCACATATGCCTCAAACATCAGGCGGAGTGGTCATGCAAATATATATAAATACATTTGATCTGATTTGATTTTAGTGGAGTGTGAAATGTTTTATTTCAGTAAGAATCCTAATTACATCCTAGACTATCCTGTCAATAACAACAATAGCTGTATTATGAATATAATTATTTCCTTTTGTTTTATGTATAGCATCGCGCTTTGTTTCCTTCTGTGTTGCTATATGTAAATAAATAAAATATCTTTATCACTGCGATACACATCACATTATAACCGCCTCTGTGGTCTTGTGGCTAAGACCACCGGTTTAGACCCAGAGGTCCCGGGTTCGATTCACAACGGGGGGTACATGTTTGCGTACTCGGTTTGGTTGGTGGTAGGGCTTGTTTGTCCGCCTGGCTAGCTACCACTATCTTATCTAAATATGTCGCCATAACATCCATGTTTGTAGCATTGTGTTCCGGCAGCTAGAGATAAGATAGCCAGCACCTCACTAGTTGAGGATCCCGGGTGAAGTGCGCTTCCATCATTGGCCTTATCATCACTTAACATCAGGTGAAATCAAGGCACTGTGCTTACCCGTACATATAAAAAAATATAATTTATGTGATGATATGATATTTTTTTACTAGCGTTATGATGGTCAGTTGTAACATCTGGATAAAACGATTGACATAACTATAACGGTGCCAGTCAATTTATATTATCCGTATCGTTACATGTAAGCCATTTTAAATCACAGCACTTGCTTTTACTATTACTACTTAACGCCTTAACGTGTCTAAATCCGTAATCCTTTCTCCTGTACTTGTTGTATGTGTCGTTCCACAGACGCACTGAGAGTAAGTCCCACATTGGCGCAGTGGTTAGGTCATCGTCGATAACTAATGCTTTCGGGTTCCATTCCCGACTGGGGTGCCACTTAATGGGCAGTAGATCTGACGTCTCAGGTGTTGGCTCACTGAAAAGACAAATTAAATTTAAATAAAATGTATACTATGTAAGGTACACTATTAAATAGGCTTAGCCCAATTTTATTGACGTATTGTTTGTGTCGGATAGACTGGGCCCAGTAGTAGGACGTATATTATGATTACTAAAAGTTACATTTTGTTTATTTATTGGGCGAAATGCATTCTTTGTCGCCCCGGTTAGGCAATGGATTTTCAAAGAATTTGGCCTTCGTCCGCATGAACAACTATCCGTATCCGTTATGATGGTTTTGACGACCTGCGAAAATAGTCGCAGAGATCGCACGCATAACAGCTTCTCAAATTTTCATCACATAAGCATTCAAAGCATTTCTAAGTAGTATAGCAACAATATATAGCAGAAAAACAACTACTACAGATTATATACTAATATCCAATTCATAGAAAAGATAGGTTTTCGAAGTTATTAAAAGAGAGATCCAGAGATATACTTATTTATGTGCTTAATTTCATACTAATAAATGTTTTTCCCACTTTAATTCGTGTTTGAAGTGGAAAAAACAAAAATACTTATATAAATACAACTTTATTTGACTTTTTCTTAACTGCGCAGCTATAAGAACCAGAAATGTATGAGTAACAATACCAGAAGTCACAACAGGTTAATTTATTGTAGCTTAGCCATTAAACCAGTTACGTATTGACGCAGTCGGTATAATTATACCTCGCAGTCGGTATAATTATTTCTTGATGCTTAATTAAGCATCAAGAAATGAGAATATTATTTATGAATAGATGCAAGGTCCAAGCCATCACAAACCTAGTATAACTTGTTACATTAATACTAGTGGCCCGCTCGCGACTTCGTCCGCTTGAGAATACCCGTATCCTATGATGAATCCCTATTGGAGCGCCACCTACAGGGTCCAATTGTGTTTTCGAACCATCCAGGAGCCCATTGAAATATACATACAGAATTTCATCCAAGTTGGTCCAGCTTAGGCGGAGTTAGGTGACAAACACACGTACAGAAGAATTAAAAGTCCTAAAAGTGCAAAACCTCTTTAAGCTTAGAAACCTTCAAATGAGGTACTGATACAGCGCGGTGACTTTCGAGACATTCCAATTTTGAAGAGTATTTGCTTATGTTTTTAAGTGCTCAACCTTTTTTGAATAAAATCGGATTGAGTTTTCAAACGTGTGTCAAAATAAAATGTAATTTAAATCAAAAGCACTATAGAGTATTGATATCAACTTTGAAGCAAATCACCGCCAAAATAACTTTCTATCCCTTTTTAACCCCGTTAGGGGATGAATTTCAATAAAATACGGAACACTTCTTCAATTCTGTTAACAAAGGTTTATGCAAAATTTGAAGTAGATTGGACCAAGGAATCACGTTGTTCTATACAAACTATGCGCCCCTTTTTCATCGCCTTAGGAGTAGAATTTCGGAAAATCTTTTCTTATCGGATGCCTACGTCATACAAAGAACACACCCTCCAAGTTTCAGGCCTCTACGATCAGCGGTTTAGGCTGTGCGTTGTCCGTCAGTCAGTCATTTAGGACAAACTATTTTAAATGTATAGATAATAAAAATACAAAACAAATTGCAAACGTAAGAGTTATTTTTAAGTTTAAATTTTCAATGCCAATACTAAATTAACAACTATCGCACTGAGAGTAAGTCCAGTACTAGGACTAGTCGACCAGATGAAACAAAATGGTGGGCTTTAAGCATTAATAATAATAGTTCGTGTTCACATTGTGCACAAAGTAATCAGAGCCTTTCAAAAGATTTAAAGAGTTTCGTCAAACAGCATTGTTTACCTGTGCTTGGCGAAGTTAGTCCACATGGTGACCAAGCGCTTGGTCATGGTCCTCTCGAGCCACCTGTGCGGCGCGGGAATGATGTGGGACTTCAGCATGTAGAACAGCTCATCAGCGTGTGACGCGCCCGGCCCTCGGAACAACGAGATCAGCTTGGGGAAGTTCATGTACCCACTGTACTTGAATACGTAGTAGAAGATCGGTTGCTCCGTCGTACGAGCGTATATCTCCGACTCCACTACAGTCGGAAATTTGAAGTGCAGATCCGAATATAAATTGACCATGCTCATTATCAACTCATCCTTGCCGGACGAGAAGTAATGGCCACGAATCTCTTCCACCACCACGTTCTTCTCCATTTCGCTCGGGAATGTCAAATCTCTTTTTAATAAATCCGCCACGTCTGCTTCTCTCAAACTTCTTCCAAAGTCTTTGGCTACAAAAAAATATCCTTCCATGTCATTATAACCTATCATCATTGGCACTTTGGTGTAGTTCCCCCGACTTATAACGTCCAGTGGGAACTCCGTGACTATTGGCTCCACATCTGCTAACTCATTCTCGACACATGGCACGAACAGATTATCACCTGTTATCCACTTCCTTCTTTCGATTATTTTAACTGCTCTTAATATATCGGCGAAGGGTATTTTCGACAGTATATTATATATTTCGTAAGGATCTTTGGTATTGTATCCTAATTCTTTGACTAGACTGCTAGCTGCTTCTAAAGGTTCATGTTGGATGCCCCAGGGCACTATGGTGGAGCCACTCTGCAAAATCACTTTGTGAAAAAGCCCATTCGCTGCCGGAGAGATAGTTAAATATGATATGGACACGGCACCAGCACTTTCGCCAAACAAAGTCACATTGTCTGGATCACCACCGAACGCTTTGATATTGTTTTTAATCCACTTTAAAGCAGCTATCTGATCTTTGAGGCCAGCATTTCCAGGCGCTTCCTTTATACCGAGGCATAGGAACCCTTCCACGTTTAGTCTGTAGTTGATGCCAACAAAGACGACGCCATGCTCTGCGAAGTAGTCCCCCCCATACAGATATCTAGACCCCACGCCTTCGAAGAAGCATCCTCCATGAACGAACACCATAACGGGGACGAGACCCCCGGAGCCAGCTGTAGTGGGTGCATAAACGTTCAGTTTCAGGCAGTTCGGATGTCCAACAATCACGCCCGTCTCGTGGAGCCTTTGGGGGCACCAGGTGTTTTCTTCGATGGCATCGTACACTCCTTCCCATGATGGAGGTGGTAACGGTGCCTGCAATAATATATTAAATGATATTAAAATTTATGTAACACTAGCTTTTTGTTCGCGGTTTTGCTCACGTGGGCTACATGACTTGTGTTTGTTCGTAATAAAAGCCAAACTTATTAAAGGTACATATCATAAGGGTATAATTAATAAGGGTTAGACAACTAAACATGTCACGTCATTTCAACATTCAGTTTTTCATTTTGTATCATTAAAAAGCCCATCCATGCGAGCTAGAATTAGTAAAAAGTGTAACACAAAACCGCGTAATAAAGCTCTTTATAACTAATTTTGGTCCATTCTTGAAACCTTCTGTACAAATTGATCGTTTTCCAAAAATCCTGAAACTCTTCGTAATTTCTAACCAGGTTAAATATCGAAATTTAAGGAATGACAGATTTCCAAACAAACTTTCCACCCCTATTTCACTTCTCTAGGGGAGGTTTTTCGAAAAATGCTAAAACACGTCATTCTTTATTTTTGTTGAAAAATCTTAAGATCGATTAAAATATTCATTTTGATAGTTATTACTTTAAAAATAACGACCTCCCTAAAAAAACCTTTCCTTTTTTACTCATTTAATGATGGACTTTCATACAAACTTTCACCCCCAATTGGGGGTCAAATTGGGGTGTGATTTCCGTAAGATCCTTTCTTAGTGGCTGGTTACGTCACTCAATTACCCTACATTACAAATTTTATCTAATTAGCTACAGCGGTTTAGGCTCGGCGATGATGAGTTAGTCAGTCAGGACAAGGCATTATATGTATATATATTGTAACATGACCTTTTTCGGTAGGGATAGAGCCTATTTGTCCTTGTGTCACCTTGCGACATTGTTCTGCATTGATGTGTTTCTCCATGGAATGTAAGAAATAAATATTTTCACGGTTCTTATAAAAGGTCGCGACAATGTCAAATAATTCCAAATGTTATTAATCATTTGTCAAGACAATGTCAGATCAGATTACAAAATATTCATCTAATATATAAAATTCTCGTGTCACAGTTTTCGTTGCCATACTCCTCCGAAACGGCTTGACCGATTTTGATGAAATTTTTTGTGCTTATCCGGTATCTATGAGAATCGGCCAACATCTATTTTTCATCCCCCTAAATGTTAAGGGTGGTCCACCCCTAAATTTTTTTTGATTTTTGAAATTTTTCCAGTACAAAATGATTTGTTTGTAGTGTTGTCATGGAAACTGTCAAAGCGGTACGAAGTCCGCCGGGGGCAACTAGTATTAAATATAAATATATTCATATAACTGACAGTTGTCAGCAGGTTAAGTAAAATAAAATAAAAATAGTGTTTTAAATAGAAGAATAGAATAGAATTTTAAATAGATAAGTAAAATAAAATAAAAACGCGCCTTTGCCCATATGTGCGTTAAGATTATGTGTAGCTGTTTTTCTTTCGGTGTGCTTAAGTCTATATCTATCTTATTAAATAAAGTAGAATAAAATAATAATAAAACACTTATTTTAGATGTGTGCTACCATTTTAAAAATAGCATAAACAAATATTTGTAACAAAATGGACCGAGTTCAAGGCACAATCAGAAGATTATTATGAATGAAACATTGCTTCATCCAAGACCATCCATCATTTATATATTTTATAATTATTGATTTATTCATAAACAAGATATGTTATGTGTGAATGTCATACATAACTTAATTATATATTTCAATCGAATAAGTAATATTATTAAATTAGTAAATTATAAATTCATTCAGCAATAGTACAACTTGGAATAATGATGAAAACCTATACCATCTGCTTGATTCGTAAAATCGTGATAAATAATTAAAACAATATTATAGGAAATAGCTAATTGTCATTATAAAATGGCCGAAAGGTGAAAACGCACTTTACACGATATCCTCAATGACGTACTGACTATCTCATTCTGTCGATATACTGCATTAATTTCATAACAATTTATTAGTTCAGTAGTATACTGAAAATTTGTTTAAATGCAATGCGATAATTTAAAAATGTATGTAGTGTAAATGCCAGATTTCAAAGTTGTTTTCGTCACAGATAACTGTTGGGTTGTATATAAACATTAACAAGCGCAATGTCTAGTCTACGCGCGGGCCGATTAGATTTGCTCTCTGCTCCAATTTCCGCAACGGGGAAAAGTGGCTGTCGATGGTGATGTTTTAAAAAAATCTCACCTGAAATCGATTGGTATCGTTAACCGTCCCGTACGGTATCCCGAAGTATTGGTAGTAGCGCGCGCGCGGCTCCAGCCGCCCGCGCAGCAGCCCGCCGGCGGTGCGCACCAGCGGCGACGGCAGCCGCACCACGCTGCACGCCACGAGCGTCGCCAGCGCCACCCACTTCATCACTGCTCGAGCGGCGGGCGCGGGCAGACGGTCCAGCTGACCGCGGCGGCCATGTTTCTTTTCTAAGCAGCCCGCTCGTCAACATCGATCGTCATTTGTTTCGAATTATTCAAAACTTTTTTCTTTTTTTTGTGTTTTTTATTTTGCGTTCGTTTTGTTTGTTAATGACGAGCCGTTGTCGTCATCGTCGCCACGACCGATGTCCTGCGAAAGGTCGAATATTAAGTGCTTATCGTTCTAAAACACTCTTTGTGTTAAATGAGGACTTAGAGCAGGTAAATAAAAACGAACGAGCAGTAGTCGCATATGATGTGTAACATTTGACATCTCACCTTTTGAAATCAATATTACAATAGAAAATAGAATATAGAATTATCAATGACGTATATTTTTTTACAAATCAAAAAGAGAATGCAGTAAATACTCATTAGAAGACACTTGACATACTTGGATTTTTTATCAATGATCTGCACTTTATTGAGACTTATTATCATCAGTAAATGTTTATTATTATAGTTTAAAAGTCTATTACACACGAAATGGTTGAAATCAATATTACAATACAAAATAGAAATCATAAAGAGAATGCAGTAAATACTCCTTAGAAGACATTTGACATATCAAAATGATGACACATGATAAAAACGTTATATTTTATGAATGCCCACATTTGTTACTTGACTGCTGCGTTGTTATCAATCTGTGACAACTGTCATCATTATGTAGTTCAATATGATTAAGCAGTTGACTTATTGTAAATATCGCCGTTATTTCTTAACTCTTAGGTACTAAATTGCTTTGCAAGTACAATTTCAATGGATCGCTAACGGTCAAAGGGCAATTACATTCCGGTCCTACATTATTTATAGAGAAGTCATTCACATCCTCTGAAAAGTGCAACTCAGATAGGTAGATGAAGATTTAATTGCAATTGAATGGAATGATTGTTGTCACAATAGATATAGAGCGATGGAAGTTGATATAACGTGGACATCCAGGTCATATGTTCTGCGCTTTACCTTGCTAATGCACAGTAAGAATAGGAAGAAAGGACCCCTCGCAGGAGCTCCTCCTAGCGTGTAAACCGATTACGCTAGTACATAAGGAGGAAAAGATTCTTGGAACTAAATAATCATCATTACTATCATAGAAACGTCTCACTGCTGGGCTTAGGCCATATGCACAATGCTATATGAAGCGGGCCATTCAAGTCCCAATAATTTGTGAAGTTAAAGCAAATTCAGTAATTTGTACTTTAAACAACTTGATGAAACACGACTTTCGAGCGATAATTTTACAAACTTTATTTACTAAAAGTGCTATCGCCGATTCTCTTGATTTAATTATACGCACTGATTACGTAAAATATAGCTGGATTGCGAATAGGCACAAACAATTTCATTGTAATTAGATAATCTTCGAGCCATCCGCTTTCCGAGGAAGGAACTGTCCGACGTTTTCACAATAGATCGCGTGTCCTGTGTTGGGCAAAACGCATAACAAGGCGTGCAGCAACTTTGCATCTCAACTATAACATTGTAACGGTTGCAGGTTTGATACCACGTGCGTGTAATCGAATCACATTGTTTTCTAAAGTTTACGCGAACACTACTCATTGTAATGTAACACTTTTGGTAAGACGCATGAGAGTACATATTATATTATTTTATCCTGAAGTTTTACAAGGTCCATAGTTACAGGGAGACTTGGCAGGTAATTCAAATAATAATCTAACCATGCTTTAGTTTGTTTGTTTTATGTTTTTTTAAATGAAATTTTTACTTGATGTTCTACATTTTACGTTTTCTGAATCTTTA
This sequence comes from Eudonia truncicolella, assembly GCA_949315975.1. Classification (NCBI taxonomy): domain Eukaryota; kingdom Metazoa; phylum Arthropoda; class Insecta; order Lepidoptera; family Crambidae; genus Eudonia; species Eudonia truncicolella. The sequence continues at coordinate 583,320 of OX438841.1, forward strand.
TTGAAGTAAACTTAATAGATAATTTTTTTTTTGCTTAAAACGCATTCTGGACGTCTTAAACTTTTTACCTAACTAGTTAGCATATTCGAAAAAATTGCAATAATGAACTGTGCGAGTCCGTCTCCCACATTGCCGGTTTTTATAACATTGGTGGATTCCAAGCCGCGTTGAAGTTAACTAACATATTAGTAACATTCACATTAATATTAAGAAGGGCTTTCCAAATACCAGTAGGTAAGAACCAACGAGAATTGAACCACCAGATTTGAGTCTACGTGACCACGGCCACGTCAAAATATAAATGGATTTGACGATGGATCTTTTAATACGAGTAAGTACTCTTGATCCAAAAACTCTAATCATTGTTAACAAAATCATTGCCAACCTAATGAAACTGAAAACTACTTTATTTTTGGAACTATTTAAAAATTAAGCCGATGAGAGGGTTTTCGCAAAAAATCTGTCTGGATGGTTTTCAGTAACGGACAAGGCTCAGAGGAAGCATCACTACTAAGACCTTAAGGTCTATATTTACCCGTGGTGCTAGAGCATCATTAGAACATTATGCGGACCCCCCACTATTTATAATTAAAACAAAACATATTTACGATTCCACGCACTTTATTCCACTTTATCCACAGAACACGTCCACAACACAATCACTGATAACAAAAATGTTTGATAATAACAATTGGCAACAATAAATGAAAAGAGAAACAGTCATCTGTCCTTATCAACATCGTTCGAACACATGTTAAGCACGAAGAGATTTTTAAAAACAATTGACTGTAAAACTATAAAGAACGTTAATTTTGATTACACTTGTAATATTGTTTAGTTTTCTATTTTTTTTCGTTAAATGCAGCGAGGAGTTGTGCGCATTTGTTCGCGCACAGGAGGCGAATCAGCGGACACCAACCTTTCACAACTTCGTGCTCAAGGCTGGCCGCTGATGAACGATCGCCAACCTGTTGGGCCAACAAGCCAACATTCCGAGTGGTTTTAATGGGCATATACGGCATAAGTACTCTTATATACCACTGTTACGTGTAAACCTGTCACACTTTACATATGGTCTGTGCAATAAATTGTCATCGGCCTTGGTATATATTGATTATGTATTACCAGAAAAATAGCATTGTTACGTCTCGGTTTGGTTGAAAATTAATGTCTTCCGGCTGAAAAGGCGAATGTATTTGTTACCTTGAATTATTGCTCTAACCTTTCGTGGTTGATACCTTTTTTCGAACTCATTTATGAGCTAGTAAATTATATTAAAATGATCCTAGCAAGCCTTAAAAGATATAACGATTCTTATAACATTTTCGCTCATAAACCTCTCGTGAAGAGAAGTAGCTTTTTTTTTATAAAGTTACATAGGTCCCTACAAAACCTTCAATACGCTTTCTTTTAAATTATTTTAAGATTTTTTTCCTTGATGGTTCCGGGTTTTTATAAATCAGTCAGTGATGATAATAAATTGGCAAACACAAAGTTTTGGACAAATATTTACTTTACTTAAAAAACATGTACAATCCAGCAACATCGTAGCGCTTTTGTCTAGTTATCATGTTTTTATTTGACGACATTGACCGATAGACGCTTTGGTCAAACGTTGGCCGTTAGTTTATACATGTCTTGCAATATTGTTAGTTTGCAGAATATACCACTGGCCTTGCATTTTTGCCTTGTCGAAGGTGAACAACACAGATACTCTATCCTATCATGTAAATCAATAAATATGAAACACTATTGTGGCAACATATTATAAATAATAATATAAATATTTAGACAACTGTACATACATTATTCTGATCCCCAGGTAAGTAGCTAAAGCACTCGTTTCATGGAAATGAGAAACCACTACGGTACCACAACCACCCAGACCCGACACAATATCGAAAAGTTAGTTTTCGACATTGACCCGACCGGGAATCGAACCCGGGACCTCAGAGTTAGCGCCGCCCATAGTCCGGCGTGCAAGCCACTCGGCTACGGAGGTCGTCATCTATTTACACATATTTATTTACACGATTACATTAAGTCATTATAAAGAGTAATTTGGGAATTGGCGGTTAAAATGCATTTAAGTTACCCACCCACGTCTGGTTTGTTGATTGCTACGAGTTTTTGTCTTATCTTATTATTTGTTGTTTATGTTTTCTCGTAAGTGAAAATCTTAAACCTAAACCTTATTTCCTATATTTCATCATCTAGTTATTCCTATACAACACTTTGAAAAAAAATCCACACATTTAAATCCTATTTTCACCCACCCCTGGTAAATGTTCAATTAAGTTCAATTATTATTATTCATTTCTATTCAGTCATATATTTAAAAATACACATTCGTTAAAACACAATTAAAGAAATAAAGCAAGCTGCATTCAAGATTTTCTTCTATATTTCGTGTAAGTAGCGTTCCAGTAACGTATAGTTTCGCTGTCCCACAAAGGAGCTATTGTAAACTCTTTGTCTATGATCAGGAGACGCGGGTCTTCCTTATCTGTGGGCCGCCATTTGGTTGGCAGCAACGAGGTCGTTTGCGGCGTGGGGTCCCTGAAAAGGAAGCGGGAATTATATGTCATCTATTGTTATCCCGGAGCTGATGGCCTGGAAACGTCGTACAGAGATGTTTAGGGCTTAAAACTGGATCGCATTCTGTTAAAGCACAACACTATTGTCTTATCTCACTCCTCTGTAGTGCTTTGAGACAAGAAGTTTCAATTTTATGGTGTCCTTAACACGAAACTAAAGTAAACGGCTGATCACTTGGCCTTTATCTTTCGTCGTTGACTACTCAAAGGAAAATTTGACAATGTTGAAGAACTGCCTGTGTGGCGAGTGCGAGTTTTACAAGCCACATTTGATCACGTTAATGCATACGAGAATCTGTATGGCATTAAATTTGCCATATTTTCTACTCTTTGGCATTAAAGCAGCGGCGGCGCCTGCTTGTCACGACAAACGAGGAGAGTTAAAATTCTGTCACACAAGATCGCGTGTATGAATCGCAAATAAAACTTGCACTACTCGCAAACTGCACTACTCGGAACCATGAGAGAGAAATAGATAAGTACCAAAAACTACAGAAAAGTATAACTTCACATTAAAATTGTTATGTAATAAAGCAACGATCTTCATGTGTGCATATTTTTTTTCAATGTATTACTATGTGAAACAATACTCGAGATTTCTTAAATAATTTATGCGTGATTTTCAAAAAACAATACGTATAACTCTACGTCGAAACTTAACTGGCTGGTTTAATGTATGGTTTTAATTTTGATATTCCTAAAAGCATTGTATGATTATGACGCTTCTCAACCCAAAATTAATGATCTCAATTAATGGCTTCACGTTTAGCATTTAGCCAATTTCAAGTATTTTTTTTATTATCAGTAGTAAGGGTACAATTGTTTGTTGTCAATTATGTTGATAACACCTACCACTAATTACTTCTCGTCGAATGTATTCACTCGTCACAAGCTAAGCCCGATTTTTATACTGCGAAATTAAATAATTAAACTCACCTGTACTTAGCGAAGTTAGTCCACATGGTGCTGATCTTCAGAACCATCTCCCGATCGACATACTCGTGAATAACGACAGGAATTTTCAGTTTAAACATGTAGAACAAGTCGTCGGCGTGCGTGGCCCCCGGCGCCATCCCGTAACCGTAATATGTCTTCGCGAAGTTCATCCAGCTGTCATAACAAAGCTTATACACAAACAGTGGCTGGTCAGACGTATATGCAATCAAACTTGCAGAAAATATCACAGGAAAACTTATACACGACTCCCCTTCAAAAAATGAAAATCTTAAAATAGTATCTTTGGTCACTTCCTCCTCACCCATGTAAAGTTCTTTAAGCTCATTAGCAGTTTTGACCTTTTCTTCATTCGTGGGGAACTGGAGATCTCTAGGCATAGCTCCATAAAAGTTCATTTTGGAAATGGTAGTATCATTTTCTTTACCTACGAACATGTAACCCTCAGCACTGTTGTACCCCATAATTATTGGCACTTTAGTGTAAAGACCCTTAGAAATTAGATTGTATGGAGTGTCAGTTAAGAACTGTTCCACATCAGGAATAGTTTTCTCCACACAAGGCACGAAAATATTCTCTGATAATACAATGTCTCCATCGTTCCTGGGGACGCGAGTCTTCAATAGCTCTTCAGCGGTTTTATTCATAAACATTCTGTAGATTTCATGTGGATCTTTCGTGTGGTAGCCCATTTGTTTGGCTAGTAAGCTCGCTGTTTCTAAGGGTTCATACTGGAAACTCCAAGGCGATATCGCTGAGCCGCTTTGCATGATTACTTTTTGGAACAGCCCCCTTGACATCGGCGACATGAGGTGGTACATGACGGCGGCTGAGCCAGCGCTCTCACCGAATATCGTGACATTATCAGGATCACCACCGAACGCTTCTATATTTCTCTTAACCCACCTTAAGGCGGCGACTTGATCTTTCAATCCAACATTACCTGGTGCTTCTTTTATGCCTAGACAGAGGAATCCTAAGATTTCCAGTCTATAGTTAAATGTGACTAGAATGACGTCATGTTTTACCAAGTACTCCGGGCCGTAAAGGAACGGTGAGCCTGACCCGTCTCTGAATCCACCCCCGTGTATGAACACCATGACGGGTCGCAGGCGCTGAGGGTTCTCTAAGGGTGTATATACGTTCAGGGTGAGACAGTCTTCCCTCCCCGATATGCTGGTTGCAGAAAATCTCTGCAAACATCGGATGTGCTCGTCGGATGCGTCCAGAACGCCCTGCCAAGACGGCTCCCCTTCTGGACCCTAAAACAAAGAAGAAAACAGGAACGATAATAGATGGACAAAAATACACATTTCAAAAACGTCAGTCGTAACAATGAATGTAACGGAACCTTGAATAAATAATTACAATGTACGAGTGGAATACAGTGACTAATAATTTATAATGCACCTTTTTATACATTGTGTAAAGACATACAGAAAGATATTAAGTTTAAGCCTTTTTAAAATACACTTATATACTTCAATTGTTCTTTTTCCATTCACATAGTTGTACTCGTCTATTAGTATTTGAATTGCAATTGAAATAACACTTTGTAGAAGATCATTTTATCATCATCATCATCATCAGCTATCAACGTTCCACTGCAGCTCTCCGGCCTCCCCACATGATCAACAACCTTGCTAGTCGAGTGTCAGTACCTGAAACCTATGCGGCACCGTGGCGTAGGGCACGCCGAGGTACTGCGCGTGCGTGCCGGCGGGCGCGACGCTCCCGCGCAGCCAGCCGCCGCGCACGCGCACCGCCGCCGTCGGCTGCCGCACCACGCGCGCCGCCCACAGCGACCACAGCACCGCCCACTTCACCGACCACATGACAGCTATCGCTTACCTTTAAACACAAACAGTAGCAATAAGAAAAGCACTCTCCCAGAACGTCAGCATCCTGCGTCTGTATTCGTTGCATGAAGTACCTCATGGTAGACGGAATAGTCTACCAACACATGTATTCCCTCATTTCTATGACATGGGTCCTTCGAACGAGAAGTGAGAGGCGGGCCGCTAGTACAAATATATATGTAGAATTCTAATGGTGAAAGAATTTTTTAAATCGGTCCAGTAGTTTTTAGTTTGTTCGTTACAAACATACATACATACAATAATACAAAGGTTTCCTCTTTATAATATTATTTATTTATTTAATCTTTAGAATTAGTATACATAAAGAAACAAATATACTTGAATATGCTTATAAAACAGATTAGTAGTTTAGTATATCCCCCCGGTTTATTTTTATTAACGTTACACAGAGTAGGTTAATTGTTAAAAAAAATATATTGTACTAATTCTTCATATTATTTTTATACTAATCTCTACTACTCTTGTTATGTTTCAAACAATTTGATTTCGGTAACACGTACGTCTGTCACGGCTAAGGTCGACTTGATGCTGACCTTGTTCGAGTTCACCATACGGTACCCGCGGCTATGTGATGAACTAACATATAACATAGCTTATAATCGTCACTCTCCAAGGGTTAGATTATCTCCAATCGGCAACCTTAAGGCGCTGACACCTGTGAAATGCGTTTATGTGTGCATGGTTTATATAAAAAATATATAAGTAGAAGGCTATTTTAACATCAATGTTATTTATTACACCTCACCACCTCACCACCTCACCTCTAAACAGTATCTATTTATATAATATATTACTTCATTTTCATTAACTAGTGTCGTAATACTTATTAGCAAAATGTTATTATTTTTTAATAAAACATCGAAATTTAAAATAAATAGTGTTAAAATGTTTTTGTTTTGTTCATATAATTTTAACGCAAATTTTGTTGCGAAACAAATTACAAAAACACAAATGTTGAAAAATTTCAACGAGCAGGATTTGAACCTGCACCCTTCTGACATACCGGGTCAGGTGCTCTTCCAATTGAGCTATCGTGGTTCTAATCAGCCCGCCGAAATTATTCAACACTATTTACTTTTTTACTTTGAAAGCCAAAGGCTCCAATTCAATGTCAACAACTATGTCAGAAGGGTGCAGGTTCAAATCCTGCTCGTGGAAAATTTTTCAACGTTTGTGTTTTTGTAATAAATAGTGTTATTTGAATTTCCCGACTCTGAATGATCACGCACTATTTGCAGATCGCCTGTGAGCGCTACTTCGTAGTTGTCACAGCTGACGAGAGCGCACGACCTTGCTGGCTGCTGACGCAGGCTGGGTTGAGGGTGCTTATGTTAACGACTTGCAGGAAGCGATTCCGGGAGAAAAAGTCGACGGTGTCATACACTCCTTTTTAAAATAAGATTTAAAACGAAATATTTAAATTAAAGTGATTATTCTTATTCGACATGATCTTTTAAACATAGTAATCTTGGACTTCAAAATCTAAGTCTTGGCTTCCTGAACTCTACGTACAAGGAAGAGAGGTCCTTAGCTTATGACAATGTCAAAGTCAAGGTGAAAGCCTGAGTATGTCGAGAATGTCGATTTGTATGTCTTCAAAGTTATGTGAATGAAATATGTGTCATTACATTATAAAACATTGAAAATGTTTACTAACATACAAAATACATCTATATGTTAATCATGTAATAATGTTACTAACACTATAGACAACAATGAATTGAACAATATTATTAAATTTATGTAAAAAACTACCCGCATCAAACGAAACTAAATGAAAACAAAACTCATTTTGTCTATATTCCACACAAACATTCAGTAACAAATGTGAAAATCTACCTTGTAACGGTAATGGTTATGAGCACAAGCAACACTTTCACGCAATCCCAACTCACTGCACACACATCACGACAGCACTACAGCACAGTCCACAGTTTTTTCTGTTCCTTGGTAAGCCTGTGTAGTTCGAAACGCGTCGAATGCGCGTGCGCCGGCCGGCACTCTCGGCGTCCATCGCCGCACTACCGCGGCCAAGGCACGCGATATTCCAGATTCCTGCTATGTTGAGTAGCCATGTCTAGATTACGTCACAAGAAAGGTCATTGCCATCGCTAGTGGAGATATATCTGTCTTGATTATTGGTTTTGTATTTTTTACCGTGTTTTTTGTGTTGGTTATAAAGTACTAAAAATTATAATATTTTAATTGAAATTGAACTTTTTAGAAAGTTTTTATTTTTGAACGTCAAATCAAAACCATGGCTTCTTAAATTTACGATGGAGACCTTGTACCGAAAAGAAGCTGCAAGTAATAACGATACTTATAAATACCACATATCTCAGTGTTAATTCGATTACTTACATAATTGTTAACCATCATTACTTAAATAAACTTGAGCCATACTGTGCGCACGTCATGTTAAGAAATGCCATTATGTATAATATGTTAATGACTGTAACTTGTTTTGTGACCTTAAATAAATGAACAACGAGTTATACCAGAGACATCGAATTGGTTATCTAGATCTTAAGAACATTCGTATCTTTATTGCACTCCATAAGTTACAATGATGTTAAAAATATAAGTAGGTACAATTATGGACCCTGCAGGGCACGGCAAGTAGGAGAGGCGAGGAGTCACCTTATGCTCGTATTCACAATTTTTTATTTTTTATATATTTATATAAATCATGTACTTATAGATAAATCTATATATTTAGCTTATACATAAATTAACAACTTTAATATGATAAAATATTATTTGAGGTTCCTATCATCTAAAAATTCTTGTAGGGAGTAGTAGTTTTTATTATTTAATAATTGTTTTAATTGTTTTACACAAAAGTAATAAATCGTTTTTGAACTCTTCTGAAAATGGTATTTAAGTTTCTGTATTACTTAGAGATGAAAAATATTTTTTTACTTATTATTTTTAACGAGTCTACATTTAAATATTCAAAACAAATGGCTATTGTCATAATAACAAATGTCGTTTCATTGTTCTTACGATATTTTTTGTTCTCTCCTCTTTATTTTTGTAAACTTCCGCGAGCATGTGTTCGCGAGTGCACCACGCAGCAAAGGCACATTTTGTTTGTTGTTTTCTGGTGTCCTCTTTTCTAGGTTTCCACGGAAGATCAGCGTCGGGACACCTTTGGTGTTCTGACAAATGCTGAGTGGATACCTTTTTTGTGTCACTTTGCATGTTTTAATTCTATTTTATTTTATTTCATGTATTACACTAAATAAATAATTTTTCATATTTCATTTTTCATTAACATTGAGTAAAAGAGTCTCACTTTTTTTAAATAGAAGTGTTGGCAAATGACTGCTCTGCTCTGATGTTAAGCAGGAGCAGAGTCCAAATGCGAGGACAGCTAGCGGAGCACGGAAATGCCGCACCAGCCGTCCTCACGTTGCCGACCTGCAAGCTGCTTCTCCACACCTCGCTTAAAGCACCCCATGTTGTTTTTTCTCTGAGGGATCGGATCCGAAACGAGTTCAGCCCACAGGATTAGCAAGTTGAAGTGGCAGTGGGCTGGCCAGATTAGCCGCAGAACCGATAACCGATGGGGTAACGAGTTCTTGCGTGGAGACTGCGTATCGACAAACCTAGTGTAGGACGTCCTCAGACTAGGTGGAACGAAGATCTTCGCAAGGTGGCTAGCAAGAGCTGGATGAGTGTAGCCGCGGTTCGTGCTCAGTGGCGTGCACTCGGAGAGGTCTATGTCCAGCAGTGGACGTGTATAGGCTGATGGTGTTGTAGGGAGGGAGAAATAAATGTGCTGGGAGAGCATTCAATCTGTCGGTGGTGCGACAAAGAAACGATTCACAAAATTCTTCTCAAACCGTATTACACAAAATTTATGCCAAATATGAGCAATAAAGATATCATGGTGATCATCATACTAATATTATAAATACGAAAGTTTGTGTGTATGTGTGTATATTTGTTGCTTCTTCACGCTGCAACGGATGGATGGATTTGGATGAAATTCGGCATACAGATAGTGTATAACCTGAATTTTTTGGTAGTTTTTTAAACTTTTTTATTGAAATTTTGAGACTTTTTCTTTTTGACATTTGGTTTTCAATACAAAATGATTTGTTTGTTTTGTTGTCATGGAAACTGTCAAAGCGGTACGAAGTCCGCCGGGTCAGCTAGTCCTTCATGAGAATGTACAGACGTCGCGACGGATGGTTGCCACAGTAAATTTTTGTGTACAGACGCCTGCACATCTAGCTATCCAAAACTGTCAAATTTCTTCAATAAAAGTATCATCGTCATCATCATCATCAGCCTACACACGTCCACTGCTGGAAATAGGCCTCTCCAAGTGCACGCCACTGAGCACGATCCGCGGCTATAACAAACTGTATATTAATTAACTTTGACAATTTGTGGAAGTCTCTGATATAAAAATTCAATAAAAATAAATAAATAAATTGGTGGCTTCGTAGGCCAGCACACGTAGTTCTATGGAGGAAGGGAGAACGAGGATATCTCACTTACACGCAACTACACTACACCACAACTGATTTGCATTTGCATGCGGACGCTTCGCCGGCGTACCAATAATCCCACCATATAAAAAGCGACTTGTTTACTGTACTCACATAACTACCTAATTATAAATCGCGCACGTATTGCGCCTTACTCTGGCGGGCGCGGTGGAAGTAGGGCCTGCTCAGTCGGCGATCGGTCGGCCGCAGCCACAGAACAGAATATTAATCTATTCCGCGGTCGCAGCAGCCAGTACTACCGGTTCCTAAGCCTTACCGAACACCGAATGCCTAGGCGAAGCCGTATACCATTGACCTTTATGGAATTTGGCGATTCCTATGAAAAACTGCTGATATGGGTATCGCAATATCCATTTTAGATCTTTGTCATAGGAATAGCTAATTTTAAAAGGCATTGACCTTCGAATGTCGACACAACTTTTTTGGTTAGGATCATCGATATACTGGCATGGATATTCATGTCCTAGCATTTTTAACTTATTTTATAATTATCGTTTATTGTTACCTTAGTGTTTTCTTTTTTGCAAGTTATGGTGCTGCATGACAAATCTGTTCTATATATTTGGAGCAGAGATTCTCCGCTATATGCTATGACCTAGTGATAAGTATGTTATTTCATATAAAGTTCTAAAAACTTTAGATGTAAAAAAATATAAATGTTTTTTTTCTTCTATAAGTGTCTATATTCGGCCACATCCCATTTGGTAAACTTCCCATTTCGTAAAATCATATTATATCTATTAAAAAGTTGCGTTTGGTAAATGGCTATTCGGCTACCGACGACGCTTGTTTGTAATGATTATGAAACTGTCAGTGATTAAAAATAGAACTTGCAAATTTAACGGTTATATTGTATATTTAAAAAATAGTGTTAAGGTTATCGTCTTCCAATTGGCCAATTGATCTTGACCCGGTAACCGACAGTAATGGATGGGCGTGCGCATTAGATGGAATCAAGTTTCTTTATACCGATATTTTTTTGGTACTTCACGTACTTATATAGACGGTTGCAGCAAATGGCTACGTTTCACTGTTCAGTGTTCAGTTTTAATTTACGCAATTATGCTATGTCACAATGACTCAATAGTCAATTTACTAAATAAATCGGACCTTATTGTTCCAAGTTTTAGATAACTGATTTTTGTGGGCTTTTGTCACTTATAATTTTTTTTTATTTTATTTTTTATTTTAATCGGTTTATAAACAGCCAAGGCCAATATAAATATAAAAATAATGATGACACATGGTGCTTACACACTACGACTAACAATAATCACATTATTCATGAGAGGACTAAGATGAAATCTGTAATCTGTAAATTATATATTTATTTACCAACGTGTCACTGATAATAAGATATTTATTTACAATTTTGAGGAGCTCGATGAGGAGCGCAGTGGTTAACGCGCCCGTTCTGGGAGTGCTGAGGTTAAGCAACTCTCGCAAAGGCCGGTCATCGGATGGGTGACCAAAAATTTATCATCTCGAGCTCCTCCGTGCTTCGGAAGGCACATAAAGCCGTTGGTCCCGGCTCCATTAGCAATCGTTAACAACCACCGTACCGCACGGGCCCGCGTGGTAGAAGTCAAAACATGTCATGGTTGTATAAAAAAAATGTAATTTAATAAATGTGGGTTTTTGTATGGAAAAGCAAATCTATGTAAATATGCTTTAGCATATTACCATGTTGTTCTTTTTACTTGGTTTCGTAGCTGGTGGTGTTTCGGGATTACCTATTTACCAAACATTCTGTATTGATCCCCATCAATACATATGCTACATGAGGTAATTGATTGCGTCACCATGCCAAGCCGACGGTCACCACAGTACGAAGGGTGTTCCAACTCCAATCTCTGTAATTAAACTTCGTGCGCCCAACTACCGCCATTCGCGGCGAACCCCTTATCTATTGACGGCTCGAACTTGCATTCCCTAATTATGATCTTACAGGTAGACACCGAGCACCAGCATGGCGTAGAGAAAATAAGGGTTTGATAGTTTTAAACAAACCAAATATCTTAAAATATTTGTGATTTTAGGTTTTAGTTTAGTTTAGTTTCTCTAATTAAGGAGGCTATACACTCTGAAAACAGCTTGTGGGGTACTGTCCTCAATGAAAATATGTAGCTAGCGTTTATTTATTTTATAGTTACACCAACAAAGTAAACACCATTACATTTAAAAAAAACATTACATTAATCAGATGCTTCATAAGTGTCACCTCAATTATACGTGTAAACTACATGCATACAAAAAGTGCTACAGCACAAATCACAAAACTATGCTAAGATTAAGACATTAACAATTAATAACAATAAAAAATATAGTTGAATTTAACAAAAGTAATAATAATAATTTAATAATTCAATCAACAATAAAAAATATAATTTAGTTTAATAAAAGTAATAATAAAAAAAAATTGTTCAAGATTAAATAATAAAAATAATTTAATTTGACAACCTAATAATAATAAAAATATTATATATCGTTTCAGCGAACGGTCTGATAGCGAAGAGCCTCGACCAACATCTTAAGAGGCTCTCGCTTGATGGTTGGATCAAGGGTCAGATTCAGAAGGCAGTACTCCTTGACACGGCACGTATTGTCAGGAGGTTCCTCCCTCTGCAGCCCTGACCACCGGTAGCTTGGGCCCTGCCCCGCTGCTGGTGGTACTCTAGAATTAGGTTTTGATAATGTTTTATTGTTTTTATATTAAAATATTGTAAAAATCTAGTTTTAAGAAAGAAAATAAATAAAGAGAATAAAAATATAATACATGCAAATTGACTTTAAAATAATACATAATACAACATTGATAGTCACTTTTAACATTAAGCTAACAATAGATTTTCACATTTCCGAAAGAACAATTCTTAAACATGTCTTAAAATTTGAATGCGACCTAAGAAAATTTTGTCGTTTTAGTAATTTTGTCAAAGCAACTAATCTTACAAGCGCTTTATGTTATTAAGAGTGTGATACAGTAGGTGCTGTCAATCATATTGTATACTAGCTGCACAGAGTACATATACCCCCAGCTGACCCGGTGGACGTCGTACCACTTTGACAGTTTCTGTGACAACAAAACAAACAAATCGTGGAACATTTTGTATTGGAAAATTAAATTGTCGTTTTATTTTTTCGTAGTATTTTTCCGTTACTTATTCTTTATGTTTCTCATCGTTTAAACCTTCCCTGAACTTCCACAAATATTTTAAAATCATAATTAGCAAAATTGGTCCAGCCATTCTCGAGTTTTAGCGAGACAAACGAACAGCAATAAAAAGAGTATTTATAAAATGTTTTTGTTTAGTTTATATAATTTTAACGCAAATTTTGTTGCGATACAAATTTCAAAAACACAATGTTGAAAAAATTTCCACGAGCAGGATTTGAACCTGCACCCTTCTGACATACCGGGTCAGGTGCTCTTCCAATTGAGCTATCGTGGTTCTAACCACATCTGATCATAATATTTTTACAAATACTAAAGATCAGTTAATGACGGTAGTTGTTGACATTGAATTGGCGCCTTTGGCTTTCAAAGTAAAAAAGTAAATAGTGTTGAATAATTTCGGCGGGCTGGTTAGAACCACGATAGCTCAATTGGAAGAGCACCTGACCCGGTATGTCAGAAGGGTGCAGGTTCAAATCCTGCTCGTGGAAATTTTTTCAACATTGTGTTTTTGAAATTTGTATCGCAACAAAATTTGCGTTAAAATTATATAAACTAAACAAAAACATTTTATAAATAGCTTGCCTACTTCTTAACTGATCTTTAGTATTTGTAAAAATATTATGATCAGATGTTAATGACGGTAGTTGTTGACATTGAATTGGCGCCCATGGCTTTCAAAGTAAAAAAGTAAATAGTGTTGAATAATTTCGGCGGGCTGGTTAGAACCACGATAGCTCAATTGGAAGAGCACCTGACCCGGTATGTCAGAAGGGTGCAGGTTCAAATCCTGCTCGTGGAAATTTTTTCAACATTGTGTTTTTGTAATTTGTTTCGCAACAAAAATTTGCGTTAAAATTATATAAACAAATTAAAAACATTCTAAAAATGCACACTAGTTTAGGCCCAAGATTCCGTACTCGTAGAACAAGGGTACGAAGAACCGGTTCACACGCGCTCTACACCAGGTACATACATGTATCTGGGCGCTTCTCTCCTCCTCCACGGCCCGGTCAACCCGAGCCGAGGTCCGAGCCTTTAGAGGCGCCCTGGGGTTGCTCCGCTCCCCGATCCGATCCGAACCCTTCAGAGAATCTAGTAGGGCACGGGGACGCGCACTAGTGCGCGATGCCGTTCCCTCTAGAGAACCTCCGAAGGTGATTCGTTCCACACGGCTTGAGGGACCCTTTACGTCCCTCGCCGCCCCCAAACAAGACCGGTGAAACTGAAAATGCCGTCTGAGGCAATCTCTCTAAAAAAATAATAAAAAAAAAGTCAAGTCCGATTAGAGATCTAAAGATAGCGGCTCAAGATACTCATTTTGACGGTTACGTCAACAGTCAAAGTATAATGCTCAGAATAATAAATATTGTTCTGAGGTATAATGGCATTGAAGAGAAGTCAAATGTCCGCTAGATGATAACATATTGATTCGATCATTGCCGCTACGCAACTCCTTTTGTAAACTAAATAGTTTTATAGTCGGCGTTTGAACACAACACTACCACGCGTAACCTACCAATTTGATTGTGCTAAAAAGTTTGTAACCATTTTTGCGGTGTAATTATAAAAGTGAGCTAGAGCAAAGTGAATGTCAATCTAACCGATTTCTTATAAAATATGTTGTGACAAACAAGATCTTAAGCATACGCCTGTCACATAGTTCATGCTCGTTTAGTTCACGGTACTTGTGATATTGCTAAATTATTGCAACAGGAATTTTGTATATCACAGTTGCTTGGTCATGTGAAGAGCAAAGTGCTTTTCAACATTTAACCAAATGATAATATTCTACTAGAACGCCTTAAATAAACATTGCATGTAACGATAACTTATCTTTGTCCACGGGGATACCTTGAAATATCAGATTGCAAATATTGTCTCGTCATTAGATGCCGTCTGTCGTGTGTTATAAAAGTTGTAAAAAACCGATGTAGGCATAATAAAAATGACGATTTTTAACTTCATTGATTATCGTTAGTGGTTTATTATGTCAAACTGATAAAATATTGAGATTGAGTAAAATAAAAAAGTAATGGCAACTTTTGATAACGGTATGAGTAATCATTTGTGAATAAACCTGTGTAGAAAATGACATTTGTGATGTGCCAGTGCTAACATGTGGTCGGTGAAGTGGGCGGTGCTGTGGTCGCTGTGGGCGGCGCGCGTGGTGCGGCAGCCGACGGCGGCGGTGCGCGTGCGCGGCGGCTGGCTGCGCGGGAGCGTCGCGCCCGCCGGCACGCACGCGCAGTACCTGGGTGTGCCCTACGCCACGGTGCCGCACAGGTTTCAGGTACTGACACTCGACTAGCAAGGTTGTTGATCATGTTGGAAGGCCGGAACTCCGCAGTGGAACGTTTATAAGCCAATAATCATGATAAAGAGATTATTTGATAAAATTTTAATTAACCCAGTTTTTTAATGATTTCATAACCATCGTAGAATATCTTATATCATATTCAGAACTTGATTTAGCATTGTTAGACTATATAGTTTTTATTTCAGTATAGATCTCCGTTAATAAGAATTTTAATTGAAATCTTTGTTTACACTGTTGTTGGTTTAAATAAATGTAGTTACCCTTTGTTACAAATAATACTTACTTTATTTTATTACCAGGTTGTGTTATCATTACCAACGAAATACTGCCAGATCCAACGAAATGTAAAATTGAGGTTGTCACATAGTAGGTATTCTGTAACGTTTTATTTCAGGCTCCTGGACCTGAGCCCACATGGGAAGGCGTCTTTGAAGCAATCAATGAAAATATAATATGTGAACAGGCAACTTCCTCCGGAGCGCAGTACACACAGGGCCAAGAAGACTGTTTAATACTCAACGTTTACACGCCGCTAAATGTACCACCACAGGAGCTCCTTCCCGTCATGGTTTTTATCCACGGAGGCGGATATTTCCAACGATCAGCCTCCCCCGCCTTATACGGCCCAGAATTTTTAGTTACAAAGGGAGTAATTCTAGTCACATTTAACTATAGACTCAATATCCAAGGATTCCTCTGCTTGGGAATCAAAGAAGCACCTGGTAATGCAGGCATGAAAGACCAAGTTGCAGCTTTGAGATGGGTACGGAATAATATTAGAGCGTTCGGTGGAAACCCTGATGACGTTACGCTATTTGGCGAAAGTGCAGGGGCATCGTCCGTTTCGTACCATGTTCTATCGCCGATGTCGCGAGGTCTCTTCCATAAAGCTATAATGCAGAGTGGATCGTCTTTGTGCAGTTGGGCTTTCCAGTATAACCCTGTTTATATGGCAAGCTTGTTGGCAAAAACTATGGGATTCCACAGTCAGGATCCACATAAACTATACGAGTTTTTGATGAGCAAAAGCGACGCTGAACTAATTGTTACACGCGTTCCTCGAAAAGAGGGAAACATTGTTTTGTCAGAGATTTTATACGTGCCATGTGCCGAAGAGCAAATAGAAGGTGAAGAGAGTTTCTTGAGTGAATTGCCACATGATATGCTAAGAAAAGGCACGTACAATAAAGTGCCAATGATAATTGGTGCTAATACAGAAGAGGGGCTTCTGTTTGCTGCACTGGAGAACGATACTACATTGCAAAAAGTAAAATTTGAAAAGTCTTTGCCAAAAGATCTAGTTTTCCCATCATATTTTGAACGAAAAGAAGTTGCAGAAAGTTTAAAGAAATTATACTTGGGAGATCAAGAGATTTCCAATAACACTATACACAAACTATCTAAATTGCACGGAGAGCCGTTCTTTAACTATCCTTCTTTGGAAGAGGCGGAATTGATAGTGAGGAGCAATGATAAGCCAGTGTATTATTATCTGTTTGGCTATGACGGCAGACGCAATATGCTTAAGCTGATGCTGGGCAGTCATGTCATCAGAGGCGTGGCAGGAGCGACACATGCCGACGAGCTGTTCTATTTATTCAATTCCAGGTTTATTCCTACCTTCTTCGAGCACAAAATGATCAATGTGATGTCCACGATGTGGACAAACTTCGCCAAGATTGGGTAACATTTACTTATTAATATTCTGTAAACTTTTTTTAAGTAATTGCTTTTATCGTCCTAAGCACTTGCTCCGACGTAATGGATCAATATCAATGACATTACGCACAATTGATAAAATTTGTAAGATAGTTATCTACATTATCGTGCCGCTATCGATAAGGATATGATACCACAGTATTGGTCATGCACGGCATGCCGTGTTACTTCGGTATTTGTAAATTACTTTTACTAAGTTTCGACTGGTTTTAAGGGTTTTTGTAACAACGCTATTTATTTCGCATAAAATGTAGCGTTAAATCTCCTCGCTATAATTTAATTATTATTATCACAATATATTTATTTTTATTACAGAGACCCTACTCCGTCGGAAAGTGAATTGGTACCAGTAAAGTGGCCAGTTTTGAGCACAGAAGATCAACAGGCGCTGTTTATAGATCGACAATTCAGCACGGTGCCACTGTGGCATAGTCGATCCCTCAAATACTGGAAAGACATTTATTCCAAGTACAGGAGAAAGCTATGAGATTATATTTACTGTAATAAGACTCACTCACCTGTAAAGGACCATTACACAGTGTAAAACCAATTAAAAATATTATTATGTTTTGTTTTTATGTAAATGCTGTATCCATATAAAGTTTTCACGTCTGTGTAGTGACTAAGCTGATCATGGTCACTGTCTAATGGCCGTCTCACATCTAACAACAAATTGGCGCAAATATAGGCTTGCGCTTGTGTTAAAACCCAAATTAGCATGTACAAACTAGTGTTACCTTGTATCTTGCTCTTGGTAGGCGTACCGCTTGGCGATCAGGCGATTATTTAACAACACTACAGGTTTAACACCATCCAAATCTTTCAATTTTATTTCAGTTTCAGTTAATTTCAAATCAATTATTATAAATGTATATTTTAAGATAAGTTAATTTGTTAGAAGTACTATTACCGTACTTGTAACTTATGATTTCGTCTTGTAAGTAGAGTGATTAAATAATTGAGTAATATATTATGGTGCATCATTGAAAGGTTTTATGAACCTAAATCTCCAGTAAGTATTCACATGTATTTTAACTTTCTTAGGTAATAATAATTTCATGTGTGTATACATTATTTAAACACGTGCGAGCAACCAAGTGGCTTATAAAAATACCAGACACGACGGTACAAGCCTCATAAAAAAATGGAAATTCTTGTTACAGAACTCGCCATAGCTTGCGCAATTTTATCGTAAGGTCAGTGGCCGGCTTCAATGTCATATGATTTTTAAATGCCTGTCAAAGCCAGCATTCATCTATGTATTCTTCAGCTGATTATACGAGGACAACGCCGTCACTATACGGCGATAAACATTGAATGCCAATGATAACACGATACAATATAATTTTTAATAAAATATGTGCCTCTACATAACCGACCTTTGATGTTGTATCTACATAATACAATGACTTACAAAGAGTTGGAAGGTTTAAAGTTCAATTACGGTGTGGATATCTTTCACTTTTATATCAGCGTAGCTACAGTCCGCGTTTGGTGATAAAGATAAGCGGCTGTGTCATTCATAACTCACAACACACCAACAGTCGTAAATCGAATGCAGAAGTGAGTTGTAGCGAGAGCTGATGATGTGGTCTGTGAAGTGGTTGGTGCTGTGGTCGCTGTGGGCGGCGCGTCTGATGTTGCAGCCCACGACGGAGGTGCGCGTGCGCGGCGGCCGGCTGCGCGGGAGCGTCGCGCCTTCGGGCACCCACACGCTCTACCTAGGCATTCCATACGCTACCGTAGAAAACAGGTTTCAGGTACTACTACTATTTCTCCTATCGTCTGGTTGCTATTGTTGCAGGTTGTGAGACAGATGAGACAAGATACTAGAGAGCTATAATAAAGTGTAGGCTGAAAGCCGAACTGACAGTTTTTGGATCTTTTTAGAGTTTAAAACATTTTATTTACTGTTTTCCCAAGGTTTTTATCGTGATTGAAGTTTTTAATTAAAAATGTTTTAACAATCTCGTCATTAAATATGATCTCTAATTATATAAAATTCTCGTGTCACAATGTCAGTTGCCATACTCCTCCGAAACGGCTCGATAAATTTTTATGAAATTTTATATGTATATTCGGTAGGTCTGAGAATTGGTCGTTATCTATTTTCATACTCCTAAGTGATAAGTTGGGTGGTCCACCCAAAACATTTTTTTTATAATTAAATTTTCCAATACAAAATGATTTGTTTGTTTTGTTGTCATAGAAACTGTCAAATTGGTACGAAGTCCGCCGGGTCAGCTAGTTATTATCAAAAATCATAGAATTTTTATCCGATATTTAAGTCTCTCGCCGTTACGTGAGTGACAGTAAGTTATTGTTTCGCTTCACTTTCGTTTACATAAATCGTATTTATTACAGGCTCCCGGGCCTGAACCAACATGGGAAGGGGTTTTCGAAGCAGTCAACGAAAATGTACGGTGTGTGCAAGAGCTCATCGTTTACTCAAACGTAACAATGGGACGGGAACAGTGCCTACACCTGAATGTCTACACCCCACTCAACACTTCACCGGAAGATGAATTACCTGTCATGGTCTTTTTTCACGGCGGGGGATATTTTGAAGGATCTTCAACGCCATTTTTATTGGGTCCAGAATATCTGACAAGTAAAGGGATAATACTAGTGACGGTAAATTACAGAGTCAACGTACAAGGTTTTCTTTGTTTGGGAATCAAAGAAGCTCCGGGTAATGCTGGACTCAAAGACCAGGTGGCAGCTTTGAGGTGGGTACGAAGAAATATAAGAGCATTCGGTGGTGACGTGGAAAATGTTACCATTTTCGGAGAGAGCGCAGGCGCCGCCTCAGTATCGTATCATCTGATATCTCCAATGTCTAAAGGACTTTTCCATAAGGCTATAATGCAGAGCGGATCATCTCTTGCACCATGGGCTTTGCAATATGACCCAGTGTATAGGGCCAGTCAGAAAGCAAAGGTATTAGGATTTGAATCTGATTCACAAGACCCCAATGAGCTCTACAATTTTTTAAGTAAGCATACTGATGTTGCTCTTATAAGTCACATAGTACCAAAAAGAGACGGCGGTATACTTATGACACAGTTGATATTTTTACCTTGCGTAGAAGCAGAAATTGAGGGAGTGGAACCATTTTTGACTAAAACGCCTTACGAATATTTCTCTAAAGGCGATTTCATTAAAGTGCCTATGATTATGGGCGCTACTTCTGAAGAAGGATTATTTTTCGTGGGTATGGAAGAGGAGAAAGATATACCACTACTAAAAATTGAAGCAAACATGCCAAGGAACTTAGCTTTCCCGTCAAACGCAGATCGTGAAGACGTAGTTAAGGATACCAAGAGGGTATTTTTCGGTGACGATGAAAATATTTCCCTTCAGAATATGTATAATTTGTCTACATTTATTGGGGAAACGTTTTTGAACTTTCCGGTTCTTGATGAGATAGATGTCATAGTTAGACATAGCGATAAGTCAGTGTACAGTTTCGTGTTTGGTTACGACGGCAGAAGGAACATCGCGAAGTGGGTGCACCGGATGAGGCAGCTGGACGTGGGGGGCGCCACGCACGCCGATGATCTGTTTTATTTGTTCTCACAACCACTGCTGCCTTCCTTATTTGAGAACAACATGATCGATAAATTGACAACAATGTGGACCAACTTCGCAAAATACGGGTAAACACTTTTAATATTTATTTTAGTTGGATATAAGTACTTTTTGTAAGTGTAGTTATTATTTTGTTATTAAGTGGAAAAGTAAGGACTTTTAATAATAATAACAATAAGTGAAATGTTGCTAAAAGAGAAAACTATATTTAAATAATATATGATAAAAATACTGAACCATGAAGTAATTTGAAAAAAAAAAATACATTATTCGATGTTATGTTACACTATTTTCAATCAGGTATCTTTTAAGTCTTTAATCGCCGTGGTGGTCACCGGTGACCGACAAACAATAAATTTTCTATTGTGTCTGGTTTTGCGGCAGTCAACGTGTTAATGTGTAATATTTAACATTTATACTTTGATAGAATGTGTAACTTAAATTTTGATTTTTGATTTTATAGGGACCCTACCCCTTCGTTAAGTGAGTTGTTGCCGGTGAGATGGCCTGCGTTGACGAAAGAGATGAAAAGCCGGCGGTCACTCCTCATCGACGAGCCCTTGAACCTCGTCTCGCAGCAGTGCCAGTCCTACGCCCTTTGGAAGGACGTGCTGTTGAAGTATAGAAGAAAACACACGTGGGCTTCTAAATAAGTGGTAGTATTTGTTGATAGTCTTAACTTGTTATGAATCTGACTAAGGTACATTTAAGATTAACCCTAGCTTTTCTGCATTTATGCGTGGTTAGTTAAATCTGATTGTTTTATAAGTAGGTATCAACTAAACAAACTGAATCTGCTCTTCTATATTTAGTTATTAAATTAATACTACTGCAAATGCAAGTTGCATTTTACAACAGCAAGCAACATACTTATATTTTGTATAAAAAATCTGAATACTTATACGATAGGCACCTTAAAGTAGCATTAAGTTTATTTTAAATAAATATTTATTACTACTTACATGTGACAATATTTTAGTTTATAAAAATCTGATCGCACGATCCCGTTGCTATGTCCGGGCTAGGACACAATGTGGCATACGGTATAAATGGTGGCTTATATGCGTTATGCATTAACGTGGTCACCCGTGTGCGGTGGCGCTCTCACATGCAAACTCCACAATAAAGATTAACCGCGTCGCCCCAACGACGCTGCGTCGTAAAAATCCGTGAAATGCGTCCAAAAATCCGTAGCACGTCGTAAATCCGTCCAAAATGCCCATAATCCGTGCGCAGAGTAGTATTTACCGTAATCCAGTGTTATCGGCGGCGCACACGGCCATATTTCGAGGATCCCGCCAACTATACGCCTTTATAGGTGGATGCAAATCGGGGAGCGTATACGTTTGGACTTGGGCCATGGAGTGTCGGTGATTGTTGGAAACGTTTGGAAAATTGTAATTAAATTTCCTATTCCTCTCATAAAGAAAGAAGTATTGCGTACTTGTCATAAAGTCAATGTCGCGGTGCCGTATGGGTGACCAAATTCTTTTTAGATTATGGCCTTAATGCCTCAAAGAGATATTGTGAATGTGGGAAGGCCGGCGGGCGCCCAGCTGTAGTACTTTTATAAGCTGAGGGTTCAAAAAATGGTTTAAGAAGAAACATTTTATATTAAAGTGGTTGGGCATTATTTGATACATGAAAGCTCATATTATATTTAATTCGTTGAAATTATTGAGTGCACTCTCTAAATCTAGAAAAAGAGGATGTGTTTTTAGCCATCCGGGCATGGCTAAAAGCACATCTTCAATGCCGTGACTGGTTGCCGCTATTAAAAACCTAAATCAAAAGTTAACAAAAATTGCGCAGGTGGGTGGTAACTTGGTGGTAACATAGAAAACATTGACGAAGAAACGTCAAATTTTTCACTGCTAGAGTTTTGCATCTAATTTTATAAAATAACGCTTTATATCCGCCGCGGGTAATTAAACATTAATAATGAGCTACGCTACACGCAAACATAATATATACTTTGATAGACACTTGTGCAAGAGACACTATAGTGTCGACCGATAGCCAGGAGCCCTGGACAGGGCTTGGAAGCAGGATCTGGACAGCATCGGGTGAGTCATTGGTTGTACTTCTTGATCTCGGCAAGTTGTTTGTTAGGACATGACAGCGTACATGACAGCTTAAACTCTATACTCTATACCAATCACCTTCTTCTTTTTTCTCTATACTATTAAATTATGAAGAGGTAAAGTTTGTTTGTTTGTTTGTGTTTGTTTGTTTGCGGCGAGTGATCTCTGGAACCACTGGTCCAAATCCAAAAATTCTTTAACTGATATAATGCTCTATTCCTTGCGGGCGCATAGGCTATTTTTACAAATGAGTTTATTTTTATCTAATATCTTTAAACGAACAATTCTTGTATATATCTATATATATAATCTGGATCTCTGAAACGGCTCCAACGATTTTCATGAAATTTAGTATACAGAGGGTTTCGGGGGCGATAAATCGATCTAGCAAGGTTTCATTTTTAGAAAATTACAAAATTACGGTCATCCAGGTACTAATCTTAAAACAACGCGGATGAAGTCGCGATTAAAGTGCTAGTAATAAATAAATAGATAGGATAGTTCCTCTTGGAGTATTGTTTTAGTTTTTGTTTTGTATCAAGCATCACTTCACCAACATTTACTAAGATGTAAATAAATATTGCTGAAGTTAAGCAGCTTTCGTAAAGGCCGGTCATCGGATGGGTGACCAAAAATGTATCACCTCGAGCTTGTCCGTGCTTTGGAAGACACGTAAAGCCGTTGGTCACGGCTGCATTGGCAATCGTTAACAACTAGGGTTGGTGGTGTTTTATGGCTTGTCCTCACTATCCATCCACAGGAAAGGTTTGTGCTCCAACAGTGGGAACATAAATCGAGCTGGTGATAATTAATACGCATAACGAAAGTTTACTAGAATTTAAATAAATATACTGACCTTTTCTCCTAACACAATTAAAAAGTTTGCATGACGACAGATAATTTCATAATTTCGGCAAGTCATCGTTCTATCACAAGGTCATCGTTGTAGGCCAAACAAAAGTCACGGTTATCGCTACTATTGAAAGTGCAAAGTCCAGTGTACGGCGGCCAGACTATGGCTACTATGACTAAACGTTGCCATCTGGCTCATTGTATGTGTGACAGTATGTGGGACTAGCGGCCCGCTCCGGCTTCGCACGGGTGTTATAATTTTTTAAATATAGCCTATGTTACTCAGCGCTAATGTAGCATTGTAATCTTCGATTGTAATGGTGAAAGAAATCGGTTTTAAATCGGTTAAGTAGTTTTTGAGTTTATTCGTTGTAAACATTTATTCGCTCTTTACATACATACATAAATACATACATACATACATACATACATACATACATACATACATACATACATACATACATACATACATACATACATACATACATACATACATACATACATACATACATACATACATACATACATACATACATACATACATACATACATACATACATACATACATACATACATACATACATACATACATACATACATACATACATACATACATACATACATACATACATACATACATACATACATACATACATACATACATACATACATACATACATACATACATACATACATACATACATACATACATACATACATACATACATACATACATACATACATACATACATACATACATACAAAGCTTTCCTCTAATATTAGTATAGATACTATAGATAGATAGAGATAGATAGAGGATAGATTGAAGCTTGCAGGACCTACTCTAGTTAGGGCTGCCTCTTTTGCTGGTTCGGATTAGTTCTTTAAGTAGCCTTTTTTAAACCACCTCTGTGGTCTAGTGGTTAAGACCACCAGTTAATACCCAGAGGTCCCGGGTTTGATTCAGACATGTGTCCAGGGTGTGAATGTACTGTAAGGTGGTTTTGGTAATTATAGTTTAAAGCACATATCTATGTTCCTGTTCGAATCTAACACATGATTACTTCTAACTTAACCATTCTTATAGTCGTTCGAAGTTTTTTTACTAATAAACAATAAAAAATGCAATCAGCTTTCGAAGCGAATAGTTATTCCGTATTTTGTCAAAGGGTACATCTATTGCAACTCTTACTCTATATATTAGTAACCTCCTAAACGTTTGTTAGTTTCTTTTGTTACACGTTAAACGTTAAATCAAAAACTACAAAAAATCAGTGGTTCATTAACACAAGAATTATACACGTAACTGTTTTTTGTTCCGCTGTCCCAATATGTATAATAAAGAGTTTTCGAATCTCGATCTATTCTACAGCCCTCTTAGAACATTCAAACGTTTGATAGCTATGAATCTGCGAGATGTAACATAAATTACACTCATTTTTAGTATTTAAGTCTAGCTAAAATAAAAAATATTTAAAAAAAAGCGGCCGGATTTGACCCCACTGACCGTGGTTCGGGTGCATTTTCAAATGCTGTCGTGGCTCTGGCTCTGTCCAGCCCTTGTAAGTCTATCATCACTATCTACTGTTACTTTGTAAGTCAAGCGAGCCTTATCGAATTTCAACACGACATCCGATCTTATATTTTCCAAAATCGGTTTTTGCTCACAAAAAATATAAATAATAATAATAAACAAAAAATAATCATTGTTTGCTCTTCGAAGCTCTTAAATTTCTCAAATTCTGTTACTGTAAATTTTAAATGACTTGTATTACCTTCTTTTTTTTGTTCTTTCACATAACATATTGTCGACACTGTTTTGTCTATTAGTATTGTCCAGTAGGTACTACTCTAACTATAGAACTATTGTATGTAATGACTGTTATGTGCCAAAATAAATTAAAAAAAAATATCATCTCAGCCAAAAGGCACTGCTGGACAAAGGCCTCCCCCAAGAATCCTCACAACGACCGGTTTTGTGCTGCTCGCATCCAGCGCCTGCCAGATCGCCAGTCCGACTTGTTGGAGGCCTGCCCACACGCGATTTCCGGTATGCGGTCACCACTCGAAAACTGTTCCGCCCTAGCATCCATCAGTCCTACGAGCAATGTGCCCTGGCCTCTGCCCCTTGAGTTTAGCAACTCTTCGTGCTATTTCGGTAAACTTTGTTCTTCCGCGGATTTCTGATTCGGTCACGCAGAGAAATCCAAAGCATAGTCCTCTCCATTACTCTTTGAGTGACCTTGAGCTTTCTTATGCGGTTATTCAGTGGGTATTGATAGTTATATTATTATTTTAAAGAGCAAATAGTATCGTAGCCAGCTCACTTTACTCACTTTGCCCTCCAAAGATTTGTTTATCCTATAAAGCCAAAGCCACTTCATCGCCGGACCATTTTCTATTTACATGGCATTGTAATATCTTGTTACATTTCTTATTTCGCAAGAATTTGTTTCGGCTCGCCCGCAGCTAAAAGGGATCAAGAAAATTGGGACCAGTGAAAACCTTGTTACGTCTCCCCGAAAACTATTGAAAAACCACTTTTGTGAAGCCGCTTATGTTATTATATCAATGTGGTGGACGTTGCGAATGTCGATATTTTGTCTTTCTTTTGAATAACATTTTGAATAAAGCGAACGGTCCCAATTAGGTAGTTCATCTTGTTCACACTCATATATTACTTTTCGGGAAAAGTCCCCATAGTCAGGTTTACTAAAAAAAACCACATTTTCGATGTTTAAATGCCAAAGCGTTCCTAGAACTTGGAGTTCGGTAAAAACTGATCACTACTAAATCACTACTAGAACTACAAACTCATCAAGTTCTCATAGTAATGTATCAAAGGTATGTTCAGCATCGTTCACAAGCAAAAGCAATATCAAAACAATCCGCAGTCAACAACTTCCGTTATAATTTGCCGAACCCTCGAACAGCACACAAGTGGAGTGCGTATGCAAATGTGTTCGCATTTGAACAACTTGCCTAATATCTTGACACACTACACCCGGGGCCCTCGCATTACGCAAATAAACATAGCGTATTATGGCGTACAGAGCTATCTGCGAGCCACGGCCCTGCGTTAATAGTCCGAGATGGATCTCGTCCTAAAGACTTAACCCTTGCGAAGATAAACTAAAAACTGGGCTGGGTGCGGCCACAGTGACCCGGGCGACCGACACAAATCTGGCCGAACTGCCAGTGGGTTCTAGCGTTGGCGCCAATCATGAGATGTAGCGATACCAAATTGTTAGCCACCTCTGTCAGGCTAAAACAACCTTGTAATCAAAAGAAGTAATGTAGCCTAATCATCAGCAGACATCTTTTAAATAAAATTAATATGGTAATGAAATTAATAATGTAATTTATTTATATAATTTAGTTTTCATGCGAGTATAAACGAAACGAAATAAGTGTTTGTACCTTTAATTGTTGATTATATACTATTGTATAGCACTATCATTAATTGCAGTCATATCCCAAGTTCACTTTATACGATAACTAGCTTTACGATACGAGACGCGCTGTGTACATTATTTTATCATTAAAGCAACCTTCACTTCCTAACCAGCTAGGTTATGCCACCTGCATAAGATTGAAGACAAAATTGGTCAATCATCGACTCCGGGCTCTTAATTGCACCATAAGAGTATTATTACTATATTATTATTATTAGTATACTCTTTATTTATTTTCTTTCTTAAAACTAGATTTTTACAATATTTTAATAAAAAAATAATAAAACATTATAAAAACCTAATTCTAGAGTACCACCAGCAGCGGGGCAGGGCCCAAGCTACCGGTGGTCAGGGCTGCAGAGTGAGGAACCTCCTGACAATACGTGCCGTGTCAAGGAGTACTGCCTTCTGAATCTGACCCTTGATCCAACCATCAAGCGAGAGCCTCTTAAGATGTATTAGTATTATTATTATCTTCTTCTTCTTATGGTGGCATCCCCTGCCGTAGATTGGCGATCATCAAGGCAATCCTGACCTTGTCAGTTGCCGCTCGGAACAAGGCTCTTGTACTCAGTTCGTACCACTGTCTGAGATTTTTGAGCCATGAGGTTTTACGTTTGTCTGGTCTGCGGCGTCCTTGTATCTTTCCCTGGATGACAAGTTGGAGAAGGGCGTACTTTTGTTGCGCACTATGTGGCCAAGACATTGGAGTTTCCGCTGCTTTATCGTATCGAGAACTTCAGGTTTATTGTTGAGTCTCTGTAACACCGTACCCTATATATACACCTATATATATTATATACTGCACTGTATTATATAAGACATGCAACATGTAGTCTGAGCCATTATACACCTTATAGCCACAAACTATTTTTTAATCCGTTGCGCCGAATCACACTCACAACACACCTTTACAAGCATTGTTAAGGCCCTGTGTCCGATCTTCCAACACTCCAACTTTGAATGTACATTTTCACTATCGCCCGCCGCCTCCTATGGCTTAAACCGTCCAATATTTTGCGAGTATGTGCAAAAATGTTCCGGTTGAACCCACATTACTCACGTTATCTACCTGCGTCTAATGGCCGCACCCCTTAAATATTACAATATGATAAGTGCGTTAACTTGCAAGCCCTATCGCTGCCGGTCCGGACAATCGGGGTTATCCGAGTGTTGGGTTATGTGGGCTCAATGTTTAGTTCTTATTATGGTTGTGGCAGATATGGTAGAGGACAATTCCTTCATTTATAAAACAAAACACTTATCCAGGTTAAAAAATATCAAGCTATGAAGTTTGCCATTTGAAAACTTTATTTAAGTAATTAATTGGTTATTTCCTTCAAAAAAGTTATAATTGAACTATTTAATGAACATCCAGGAATTGTATATATACCAATAATAATATTACTACCGACCGAAGCCTTCGTCCGCGTGAATAATTCTGCACCCTTTTTCTTCTTCCTTACTTTTTTTTTCTTTAGTTGATGGCTTCGTGCGATTAGCACATTTAGCCAGGTCAAAGTAATTTGTCTTACAAGTAATACATAAATAACAATATTTCCTTCCAGTATGATGATTATAAATGATAATAGAAATGAGAAGTGAGAAATGATATACCCCCCAACAACCCCTCGAGCATCTCTTGAACTTCTTGAGAGAATTTGAAAAGTGACGTTGCACTGTTTTGTTTAATTTGCCAACACTCATGCACACTCACAAACACTTAACGGTTAATAATCCACCATTATTTCACATTAATATTCGACATGTCACAAATTTTAGAAAATGAAACAAAACCGCAGGCATGACTCTTCACTTTCCCGCCAAGAAGTCCCTTCTTCCTGCCTTGGTCCCATGTTACTTGGGGTCTGCGCAACATGTCCGTTTCTTCCACTCTCCTCTATCAGTTGTCATCTGTGCAGTCACTTCCTTCACATTCTTGTCATCGGTCGCACAATCCATCCATCTTTTCTTTGGTCTCCCGTCCCCCTCCATCTATCAACACTTATATTCATCACAATGTAGAATTACTCTACACCTATATTGAAATAAATACTTTCTTCCTCTCATCTTCATCGACGACCATCTCCCGAAAGACGTGTCCGGGACAGCGTTGTCGCGTTGATTTTAGTTATACGTAGATATTAGATAAGTCTTCTATTTCCTTGTTCTTCCTTATGCACCTAGCCTTATTCACCTTTCAGTGGGTCCAGTATGGTCTCTGAGTTTGTATGCTTTAAAGTTTCTGTGATTTCGTGATTAATCAGTCTGTGAGTACGTGTATTACGACTTTGAATTCAATTTCTTGTTTGATGGCTCTCGCTATAATTTAGCCAGTGTCTAACCGCCTCTGTGGTCTAGTGGCTAAGATCACCGGTATAGACCCAGAGGTCCCGGGTTCAATTCCCAGCGGGGGGTACATGTTTGTGTACTCGGTTTTGTTGGTGGTAGGGCTTGTTTGTCCGCCTGGCTAGCTACCGCCATCTTATCTAAATATGTCGCCATAACATCAATGTTTGTAGCATTGTTGTGTTCCGGCAGCTAGAGATAAGATAGCCAGTACCTCACTAGTTGAGGATCCCGGGTGAAGTGCGCTTCCATCATTGGCCTTATCATCACGTAACATCAGGTGAGATCAAGGCACTGTGCTTACCCGTATATGTAAAAAAAAAAATATTTATACTCGTAGATGGTACTCACGACTGCACATCAACCAACCACAAACTGTGAAATTTCCTCAATAGACTTTGAACTGTATTCCCAAGACATATGGTTGAAAATGTATTGAAGAAATTTGACATTTTTGTATAGGTTGATGTGCAGGCGTCTGTACTTGAAGGTCTTTAGCTAAACTTAGGTTCACTTAATTAAGCAGTTGGAGTCGCAACCTGCGGGTAATTATCACATTAATTAGAGCAAATATCCATTTGGAGATGCTACGTGATTTGATTTACTGCCAATGGAATTAATATTGGCCGGCACTTGTAGATACAACGGTTATCTTATAGCGGCCATCGGTAATGAGTTCCGTGCTGTTTGGAAAATTTGATTAATTCAAAGTGATTAGCCTATTTAATGTCCCACTGCTGGGCAAAAGCCTCCATTTTTAAAACAAGTCATCGCCACAGCTGCGTGGCTATTGATTTTATCACCACGCTTTCGAAATGCAGGTTGGTTATCACAATCCCATATTACACTTTATCGGACGCAGGAATTGAATCCAGGACCTTTGGATCACGGGCCAAGTGCGTTTGCAAACGCACTTGAAAGAAAACCATTTATACGGGTTTGTGTTTGTTTAATAGCAAAAGATACTGTAAGCCCATTTTGCATGAAACGGAACGCGAGTGCCTTCCATTTTGAAATAGCAAAGCTGACTTGCTGCATGTAAATAGACAATGTCTCTTTGTTGCAAAGGAATGGAAGCTACAACGCCTAAATAAAATAATATGTAGGTAATAATGATACAATAGATCTGTATAGTGTCTGTTTTTATTTGTTTTTGTATTTAAATTGTACAGCGTCTATTCGTTGTGCCGATTCGGGGTGCTGAGTGCTTGACCAACTGGACAAAGCGAGTACAAGCAAATTTTACCTGAAAGGAGTGAGTTAAGTTCCGAAGCATGTTTATTTATCTGAACTTTTAATAAAATTTAAATTTAGCGTAACAATCCTGTTCCAGTACCAGTAAGATTTTGCTACCATTTAATAGCAAAAAAGGCAAGACTACCTACCGCTATAGTTGAAGAAATGAATGTTTAAATAGTCGAACTGATTTCTACCTTAATAAAAAAGTGTTCAAAGTGTTGATATAGAACATAATAAATTATTTAATACAATGGTTTAAAACAAAAGTGGCTCAAGTTTGGCAGAAATTTCAGCAGGCTGTACGCACCTGCCATATGTGGAGCAAGATCTACTGAGATCATTTATATAATATATTTTCGTGCGTGCTGTAGGTATCTAAATTTTAATATTCTCTAGTCTTTATTTCGATATTCCTAAGCATTCCTGATAGCTCTCCAATAGATAAAACGCGAATGATTAGCTGGCCATGTATTGATATTTAGTAACATGGCTTCCAAAGCGTATTCACCAACTTTTTAAAAGAACGAATGACTGAAGAATTATATACTTAGTCGTTATAATCTTTATCAATATTTCGTGAAACTAGCAGCATTACAGAAAAATCTTCTGGCTGTATATTTGTCGTTTGTGTTGTCACTTACTTTCTTTATTTTATCAATTATCAAACCTAGCTCTCCACGAAAGCGTCTTTCAATCAAAGTTTAGCAATTCTCCTCCACCTAAAGATAACGTTCATAAGTTTTACCTATTTTAAATTAAGATTTTAAATCATACATTTAATAAACCTATTATCATAATACATTAATGTCTTCAGTCAAAGCCTGATGAAATTCACAGGACTAATATAGTTAATGCGAAAGTATAATCTGTTTGTCCTTTCCTCATGTTCAAGCGGAACAATGGATCTTCCCGATTTTTGCTAAAAGATAGCTGAAGGGTTCGAGAGTGCCATTGAGTACGTTTTGTCCCTGGGAAATCTTATCTCATTCCTGCGGGAATAAAATATCTAATCGACTTTGAAATGTTTATGAAAGGTATTATTTATAGTATTAGATACCTATTATAATACGACGACTAATAGAAAAAGCCATACTTCTGTGCTAAGGCTTTCTAGAAGTAGTTATACATAAATATTACCAATACCTATTACAATATTATATTAATAATACCTTTGTTTGCAAAAAGAAAAGATCATAATAGTATTATTTAATCGTTTGTATGTTACTTTAAAAGGTCTGTACCTATATTTATGTGGACCTGTTATGTTATTATGTTACATTGTTGCCTGATAATAACTGAGTGAACATTGTTTCAAAATATATAACTCTGAAATGTAATTTTACTTTGCATAACGCCATGTATACCAACGACCACACTACGCCATTGATCTCCCGTGAACGCCTGACGAAAGAGAAGCACTGTTTACAAAGAACAGAAAAGAATAAGCTTTAGCAAAGCAGGTCAAGCGCGTTTACCACTTCGCCATCAGCTCCTTCATAACAAAATAATCCGACCAGCCCCCCGACCGCCTAACCGATCGCTTTGGCTACGAGTATAGTTTATGACGTCATCTTGTCATTTCGTACCGCCTTTGAAAGCAATATCGAAAGCTATAGGCTATAGCTATAGATATATGCCTATACCTATTAGCTAGATGACATGATGACGTCATAAACTATACACGTAACCAAAGCAATCGGTTAGGCGGTCGGGCCTCTGGTTTGACAGAGGGTACGGGTTTGAATCCCGCTAGTGAAAATGTTTTTAACACTTTTCCAAATAAGATAAATTAAGTTTAATAATTAATATATATTTTTTACATAATTTACTTGTATCAGTTTCGTAACATCTGCTCTTATAATTGGGAGTGTCGTTAGTTCCCGCTGAACCCCCGAAATGCTGGAGGACCACACCCTACGTTGGTCAACGGGCCCATCGGGCCTAGCCGTTAGCATAGCCAGGCTGTTCTACCGACCGTTCCCCCATCCGCCACCCTGGAAACGCGAACCGTAGCCGCGAGGACCAGT
This sequence comes from Eudonia truncicolella, assembly GCA_949315975.1. NCBI lineage: Eukaryota > Metazoa > Arthropoda > Insecta > Lepidoptera > Crambidae > Eudonia > Eudonia truncicolella. The sequence continues at coordinate 616,085 of OX438841.1, forward strand.
GCGGGGCCGTGAGGGCCAGGGGTAAGTAAGTAAGTTTTATTTAATTTATGATTTATGATCAAACGTACCTGAAGTGAAGTCCGATCAAAAAGATTTTTGTTGCTGACCGTACAAAAACATGCAAAATGTAAGGAATGGATCGGATTGGAGTGACATTTTAAATTTATTTTTCTGATCCCTTGTGGTATCTACAACAATGGGTCGGATCGGAATAAAAATTAAATCGAAATAAAACGGATCCCTTGTGGATCAGAATGGAATAACTCATAATTACACATATGCGATGCTTAAATAAATACATTTAGCCAAGTCAGGACCGTTGTCGACTCAACAAACTTACACATAGAGCATTCACTGTCGCCGAAGTTCTAACACAAATCCCGCTGTCGTACGAGTTAAATTGACGCAGCTCGAACAAAGCGGCGCGGCTAATCCACAACTCCTTACTAAGGCACTAAATAAGGAGAATGCAGAATGTTACCTTCATACACGACGTGCGAGCAACAGCGATAGACAACCTCTCCGGACACGGACCCTCGCAACGCAACAGCTACGCTCGAACTGTTGCGAACTGTTGCGAACTGTTGCGAGATTCCACGGCCGTGGGAGGCGATCTATGTGCGCGTTCCTCGAGCGCGTCATATGTCCCAATCCGATCCGAACCCATCGGAGAATCTAGTAGGAAACGGGGATACGCATAAGTGCGTGATGCCGTTCCCTCTTGAAAACCTTTGACGGTGCTCCGTTTAACACGGCTTGAGGGACCCTTTAAGTTTCTCGCCGCTCCAAAACAGTCTGGTGACGTTGAAAAGGCCGCCTGAGATAATCAGTAAACTCTATACAAAAAAAAAGCATCAAGTATGAAAGCTAACCTCCTGCAGCCCCCTTATTTGTGCCTTAGGCGAGCGCAGTTGGCGCAGTAACGAGCCTGTGATGAGCTGAGCTAGCCTGCTAATTGTACTAATTAGTAATTGTACGCCTCGACTTGAACGAATTGTATTATTATTAGGCTGCGGCAAGTAGTCAGTTAACGATATATTAAGCAACATTCGCAAAGGCCGGTCAATGGATGGGTGACTCAAAATGTATTATCTTGCCTCCTATTATGACTCAAATTATATTATTAAGATTATATCGAAAAGAGGCACGGTATCCAATGGAAAGAGCAGCCGAGTATGGAACACTCCAAATCCTTCCTAGGCGAAAACGCCTTATGCCGGATTAAGTTCATATGCGGACGCAGTAGAAGGCAGGCCCGATTAACCATCGGTGTCTTGACAGGGCACTATGCCACAAAACAAATGCTTCACAAAATGCACCTTTCAACAAATACTTTGTGTAGAGCATGTGGAGAGGAAACGGAGTCGATGCAGCACCTGCTGTGTGACTGCGACTCTCTGGCTAGGAAAAGAATGGGCCTCCTGGGGTCGGCCTATCCGAAACCGGAGGACTTCAGGCTCTTCGCTCTTAAGGACGTTGCCAAACTTAAGGCATTTATCTTTACAGAGGAAGAAGAGTGAAAGGATGGGGTTGCACAAAGATCCCGATGGGTCGATGTGTTACTGGGAGAGGGAACCTCAGCAGGCCCCACTAAGATAATATAAGATTAGATCTTACCTGCTTTGCTTTGGCTGCTGTCGTTAACAACGATCAATCTGCATTGGGTCCGCGTGATGGATTATGGCCCGTACTTTCAATGCCACCAGCTTTCGATACTTAAAGCCAAATCAAATCAAATTAAATTAAAGTATGACATGTCATGGGGTGCGACTTCGAATCCCGCTCGTGGAATTTTTTCAAAACTTTGTCTTTTTCAAATTGTAATTCGTTCGCAGAAAAAATTGCGTAAAATTATTTGTAAATAATCATAAATATAGCTTGCCTAATTCTTAACTGATCTTTCAATATTTGTAAAAATATTAAGATCGGATGTTGATGACGTAGTTGTCGACACTGAATAGGGCTCCTTTGGCTTACATAATGTTGATTAATTTCGGCGAGTTGGATTGAGCCACGATAGCATAGTTGGTAGTGCACCTGACCCGGCATGTCATGGGGTGCGGGTTCGAATCCCGCTAGTGGCATTTTTTCTTTCCTTTTTCAAATTGTTAATTAAAGTATAATAAATAAAAATAAGGAATTTTATTAAAATGTTACTGGATGACAGACAGCTAGGGAGCCGCTCGCAACAGCTTGGTCTGTATTCAATTGTCACTAATGTAATTTTTACTGACCCCTATTTCTAATGATTAAAGCGAAAAAGTGTCGATCAACAGTTCCTGTCGAGCACTGGTGGTGGCAAGCCCCTGATGTTAAAGGCGAAGTCCACTCGCAAATGCAGTTCTTGTGCCACATTAACCGTCATTCAATTTTGTGGTGACCCTGCTAAAATATTACTCTCAACATGGAATTCGCTACAAAATGTCACCGAGCCCATTTTAATAGTGTTCTAATGAAGTTAATGGCGGTGTGCAGTTCAACGCGATGCGCCTACCATCGCGCCCCTAATGATGATGAATTAATGCGACATAACATAGTTTGTCTTCCGTTCAGTCATTGCTATGTATGTTGCAGGTACTATGAGTATGTGTGTTATAAAACTGCATTCTCAAAACCAAATTGTAAGCAATCTTTATGTATATAAATCTTCTGTGCGTCATACACACGCACTGAACTCCTTCTAAACGGCTGGACCGATTTGGATTAAATTTTTTGTGTGCGTTCAAGTGGATTTGAGAATGGTGTAGATTTACAATTGGACCCGATAGGTGGCGTTGCTATAGGGTCCATCATCATGGGGTACGGGTGTTCTCTTTTTTCTTTCTTTTAGTCGATGGCTTCGTGCGATTAGCACATTTAGCCAGTGTCAAAGTAATTTTTCTTACAATACATAAATATACAATATTTCCTTCCAGTCAGTATGATGATGATGAATGATAATAGAAATAAATGAGAAGTGAGAAATGATAGACCCCCCCAACCCCTCAAGTATCTCAGTAAAGATGTGGGGCTTTACTAAGTCCTCGGGCAGACTTCTTGAGAGAATTTGAAAAGTAAAGTTGCACTGTTTTGTTTCATTTGCCAACACTCATGCACACTCACGAACACTTAACGGTTAATAATCCACCATTATTTCACATTAATATTCGACATAACACAAATTTTAGAAAATAAAACAAAACCGCAGACATGACTCTTCACTTTCCCGCCAAGAAGTCCACGGGTGTTCTTACTTCGAACGACTGATTTGTTTGTTTTGTTGTCATGGAAACTGTCAAAGCGGTACGAAGTCCGCCGGTCAGACATATTAAATAAATTTAAAATTATGTTTTTGTTCAAGAAGGATTTATTTATTTTTTATTAGTTTATTGGCTGGCTAGATGATTCTGAAACGTAAAGCTATCTAGCTAGATGGACTTGAGACAAGAACAACATTTACAAAACTAAATATTTAAACCTGGGCTCTCTGGATCTGAGACGGAAGTCTAACCACCTAACCGAGAAGACAGATTAATAATATTATGATCTTTATATACATTTCATATATACACTAGAAATAAGTAAAATTAACATAGGTACTTAATAACCTCTCAGTTGTTTGTGTTTGATAGGTATTTTTAAAGCTACAAATAAACACAAGCAAACGTTAACACAACGAATTAAAACAACTAATTAAAAATACTTACTATTACTGGGCCGGGCTTTCGCAAAGTTCCATCAAAATGGCTCGCGCACCGAATAACAATACATTACAATATAAAATGATGTTATTTCGCCTCAGTTTAATTATTTTAGTTAAATTCGTTTACGGCGCGGCGGTTAACGGGCGAAGTTATTTAATCTGTGCACGCGGGCTTATCGCGGCTCACCCGCTTACTGCGGGTCCCTAATTAGATATAGTTATAATCAACAGAACAACACTTAGCACTGGGTGGACCAACTTCTAATCGGAATGATGATTACAAATAGTCCGATGGGAATGTTTAGGCGCGTTTATCATTATGACAATAATAAACGATTGTAATGTACACTTATACATACTCGTCGCAATTCAATATTTCATTATACAAAATGTTTTTGTTTTGTTTATATAATTTTAACTTTGTTGCGAAACAAATTACAAAAACACAAGTGTTTAAAAAATTTCCACGAGCAGGATTTGAACCTGCACCCTTCTGACATACCGGGTCAGGTGCTCTCCCAATTGAGCTATCGTGGTTCTAACCAGCCCGCCGAAATTATTCAACACTTTTTACTTTGAAAGCCAAAGGCGCCGAAGCCGTGATCAAAACAGCCTCACGAAAACTCGGTGTTCTGAATAGAGTGCGGCGATTCTTTACGCCTGACCAGTTGTCTTTTATACAAGACACAGGTACGGTCTTGCGTAGAGTATTGCTCGCACATCTGGGACGGTTCCGCAAAGTATCTTCTCGATGCCTCAGACAGATTGCAGCGTCGCGCTGTACGCATTATCAGCAATGCAATGGTCATTAATACTCTCGAACCCCTGCAATTGCCTCGACATATAGCGTCACTCAGCGTCTTCTATCGCTTATACCACGGCAAGTGCTCTGAAGAACTCTTTGACCTTATCCTATCTTCTCCCTTCCTCTATAGGAGTACACGTACTGCTCTCCGGAGTCATCGCTTCACTGTCACACATATCCCATCGCGCACAAAGAAATTTGGTGACTCGTTTCTTTGTTGCACCTCCAAAAGATGGAATAGTCTACCAGCACACGTTTTCCCTCTTTCCTATGATATCCCCATATCATAGGAAAGAGGGAAAACGTGTCAAACGAGGCCTGAAGATGCACCTTGTTGGCCGGCAGAGTGAGGTTGACTGATGCTGCGTTGTTTTCACGCTGCACCAGTTGTCTTCGCGTCTGGACTCCTTTTCCACTTAACCTCAGGTGGTGTGGTGGGATTACTAATGTTTGACCAAAACATTATTGATAAATGGTCATTCGACAAACAACGTTTCACCAAATGTTTATTTGGCAAACGAGACATTTGACAAAAGTATCATCTTACAAAAACTCACTTAGCAAATGATCCATTAGCAAACACTACACTTGTTAAATGTGTTAAATATTAAAATGTCAATTGACCTTTTTTCATTTCACCAAATAATATGTGTCGTAAATAAAAAAAAAAATAACCTCGAAATTCAAGACAAAAATTACCAAAAAGAAACTCTTTCTGTTGTCTAATAAAAAAAATAACCTCGAAACTTCTAACCTATCACGTGACCTACAGGAGTAGGGCAGCTAGTATCCTCATACATTTGAATAATATCCACTACTTCAAAGAAATTTAGACTATTGTAGTCGTTTTTAGACCAATAGTAGTTTTGTCTGATAACTCAGTTACTAAATGTTCATTTTATTAAATAATTATTTATAAAATGTAAATTTAAGTGTTGATCATTTGGAAAAGTGAGTCATTTGTAAAATGATTTGTAGTAAAATCATCAATCGGCGAAACCATATTTTGCCAAACGTTGTTTGTCAAGTGTAATTTTGCCAAATGACTTTTGGTCAAACAGCAGGACCCCGGTGTGGAGTCATTTGCCGTGCTAAGTAAAAAGAAAGGCGCCCCTTCAATGTCAACAACTACCGTCATTAACACCCGATCATAATATTTACAAATACTAAAGATCAGTTATGAAGTAGGCAAGCTATTTATAAAATGTTTTTCTTTTGTTTATTAAAAATATTTCAGAAGGGTGCAGATTCAAATCCTGCTCGTGGAATTTTTTTCAACATTTGTGTTTTTGTAATTTCATAATATTTTTTATCGGATAAAGGGTAGATAGAGTCAATTCTACCCGCTTTTTTCTTGTGTATCGTATCCCTTTATAAATGATGTACTTAATGTATATTAATTTGTTTTCTAAAGTTTACGCGGACACTCTACATTGAAATGATTTCTGCGTAAAACAGAACACACCTGATTAAATTTTAATGATACATAGTTTTTATGAATACAAGCTACTAACTAATTATGAGACGACCAACACCTCAGTCTCCCTGTGATCACGGACCCTGCAAAGGGTTTGAAACGTCAGGATTAACATTAATTAAACCTAATGTATAAAATAAACGCGAGTAGATGCGTATATTTGTAAAAATATTAAGATCGGATATTGATGACGTATGTGTCAACATTGAATAGGGCTCCTTTGGCTTACAGAGTATGAGTAGGTAGTTTTAATTAATTTCGGCAAGTTGGATTGAGCTACGATAGCATAGTTGGTAGTGCACCTGACCCGGCATGTCATGGGGTGCGGGTCCGAATCCCGCTTGTGGAATTTTTTCAACAGTTTGTCTTTTTTCATATCGGTAATATCCGTTCGTCAACTACGATTGAACGCTTCGTTTCACGGTCCCGACATTGCATTTACTATTATTTTGTGTATGTGTTTATCAATTTGTTGTTACTATCTTCATATTCAAACTAACAATGGAGTTCCACTTTCGCGTGGTTTCGACTGACTTTGTCTGTCACGTCATCGGCCACGCAGCACCATCGTCAGCTATTAGATCCGATTCGAACGCCTCGGAGAATCTTATAGGGCACGGGGACACGCACTAGTGCGTGATGTTGTTCCCTCTAGAAAACCTCTGGCGGTGCTCCGTTTCTCACGGCTTGACCCTTTAAGTTTATCGCCGCCCCCAAAAAGCCTGGTGAAGCTGAAAATGCCCAGTTGCAACCAGCTAACTCTCTTAAAAAAACATAGTCAGCTCGAGAACTCCCGCCGCAGAGACTACAGAACGGTAATGAAGGTTGTTGGTATATTGAAATCCGCGCGGTAATCGTTCCATATTTATTCACGATTTTTCTATAATTTCAAAAATGGTAACAATAGTAATTACAGTCCACACCCTTTCATACCAGCGATCTTATGCGTATTTAACCCTTTCAAAAGTATTTTACAATTTTTTTCTGATGCCCCAATGATATTGATTTATAGGCCTGACATGTTTTGATACCCGCCACTTTCGGTCTGACGTGAAGTCCCAAAAGAAAACGGCGGTATTCCCTATCCTCTATTTTATTCAGGATCGTAATATCTGTGTACCGAATTGCTCAATCCGCTCATCAGTTTGTACGCGACTGCAAAGAACAAACAAACATTCATTCATTTCGCATTAACAATATTTGCAGGGATGACACGGCCGCCATCCCCGCGCACGGTATGAGCGGTCAGAGCAGTCGGAGCAGTCGGCACAACGGACGGACAAACAGCAGTCTAACACGGTTTTTCATAGCGAAACTACTTTGTGCTGGACCGGGGCCCGTTTAAATTAATTACGGACAGAGCCGCGCGTCGAACGCTGTTCATTGCGCTTACTGCCACGATGCGCGCACGCTGTGGATATGGCATCGTTAATTTAAGGACATCACCAACGGCCTCATACGCAGAGCTCTCGGGCTCGTTTCTCAGCAGGAAACGTGTTCTTGCACTGTGTTTGGTTGGTGGTAGAGCTTGTTTTATTAACCGCCTACTTCCGTCTCATCTTTGCTGTCGCCATATATGTATATATTTTTTATTTATTTTTTACTTTAACAGTGTAGGATAGTACCTCTGTGGCCGCGGTAACCTAACATTGGCAACTGCCATAGTAAGATGACGTTAGACAACAACTGGAGCTAACATCTTAACTCGTTTTCCAAAGCATGTAGGGAATAAAAAAAAACACATTTATAATTATACTGTTTTTGTTTAATTGTTTACGTTATATATCAGGCGAGGCGTGGCTGTCTAGCTTGTCTCAGAGTAGCACAGCAGACGTTTTTTTTTCCAGAGAGTTTGCTAATTGCCTAAGACGGCATTTTCAGCTTCACCGGGCTTGTTTGGGGGCGGCGAGAAACTTAAAGGGTTCCTCAAGCCGTGTGAAACGAATCACCTTCGGAGGTTTTTTAGAGGGAACGGCATCACGCACTGGTCCTCGTGCCCTACTAGATTCTCCGAGAGGTTCGGATCGGATCGGGATTCTGCTAAACGTGCACTCGCAACCTTAGAGACAATTAATACCGCATCCACTGTACACTAAGCTCCTCAGAACAGCGTGCAATCAACTAACAAACTGAAGTAATTTGATTGGTCCGTTGCGACCGAAGAACTGGAATTATTTATACAAATCTTTGGCTGCCGAGCCGCCGTCCGCGTTGCACGTGCGGCCGTAAGCCGGTTAGCTGCCAATCTGCATGCGTGCTTGAGAATTGCAAACTGTTCACAATTAAGAACTGTTACTCTGTTTGGCGACTGTACGGTTAACGGACAAGTTACTGTCCAGCTTTGTAGGACCTCGGCTACGAGCACGAGCGGCATGCGACGCGACAAGCGAATTTCTTGTTTATAGCGCATTATGCTGCGGCTGCCAATGGTAACCGACAGAACGCAGAAAAATCGCGCGCCGTCGCGCCGCAATTCGCCTTACGTCGTTGCAGAGCTTTATTTATATAATTCTTCTCAATTATTCGTTTTTATTCTAAGGCTTAATTACAGACAGCAAAATTAAAAACATAATTATAAAACTATTTTTTTTTTACATCTTACGGGTAAGCACTTGGCCTTCATCTCACGTGATGTTAAGTGATGATAAGGCCGAAGGTGGAAGCGCACTTCACCCGAATTACTCAGGTTCTGAGGCACTGGCTATCTTATCTCTAGCTGCCGGAACACAACAATGCTACAAACATTCATGTTATGGCGACATATTTAGATAAGATGGTGGTAGCTAGCCAAGACAAACAAGCCCTACCACCAACCAAACCGAGTACACAAACATGTAGGTACCCCCCGTTGGAAATTGAACCCGGGACCTCTGTGTCTAAACCTATGGTCTTAACCACTAGACCACAGAGGTGATTACAGATTACTAACAATCTGATGACACTATATGTGTGGCCAGGGAAGGGATCATCGAGTACGATTTCCAGGGGGGAATTTTTTCTTGGTTTGTTTATGGGACTTGTTTTAAGTCCCATAAACAAACCAATTTACAACACTTACAGCACTTACAACAGCTTAATTCAAATGTTTGTCACATTTTTTCTTTCCCTCTACTTGCGGTTCTTGAAATAGTTTCAGGAAGAGATGGACTATTACTATCATCATTGATAGATGCAAATATATCACTATCGCCATACCAATATCTCAAAAGAGCTATTGTCATAATTCAGTAAACATAATTTGAAAGACGCCAAATATGTTGGTGCCTCTCCTAATTCCTGTGACCCCATAGATATCGCCACAGGGGCCCGTAACCTTCGCTTGCAAAGAGTAATGGGGGCATTTTTTACGACTTATTTACGTTATTTGTGTACGTAGTTAGTTTCGTACAGTCGTTATTGCGTAAGAGAGAAAACGGAAGAAATATGATAGTGGATAATAGAAATAAAAGATGTGGATATAGCGATGAACCTCTTATGGATGTAGTAATAACTTTGATATAACGTAAATTTCATTAACTACATCGGTGGATTGGTCTTTAACTTACATTTAAGTACAGTAAGGTAAGTAAGTTCGTATGAGGCGAGTAAAGGATTATTAACTGTATAAATACCATTTCAAAGCACATAATCAAGTAACGTGAAGCTTTGTTCATGACTTATACCTGCCAAATTTCATTAACGCGCGACATCGTTTACCAATGCTACGAAAATCGTAGCAGTGATCTATGCCGTAGCCGTAGCGGCCATTCCTGTTTATTGCGTAGCGCCTTACCGGGGGTATTAGTGCTCAGTGTGGAGGAGGCTAATGAGCCGCGGCTCATTAGGAACAAATCGCCCGTGCAGACTACTCACCGATCGCGCTTGACCGAACCCAGAAAACCACCCCGAGGACAAACGGAAAGCGAACTATCTAAAGAACAAAATACATTGCCGCTTATACTTTACCACGCCGCTAGTGCGCTGCTAGAGCACGGTGTCGTGTACAACCACCAAAGTTTGATTGCAATTTTAGTTTGGTTTCGTAGTAGGATCACTGTTCAGTTTAGAGTGAAACTATTGTTAGGTTTTTATATTTGTTTGTGTATCTAGCTCGTTTACGAGTATGTTGTCGGAAATTGGATAATATTAAAATAAAAACACGATTTAAAGGTTGCGTTGACTCGTCACTTATGTGCCTATGTACATATGTGAATTCATCTTAAACTTAAACATAATCATATCTAAGTAACTTTTTTTGGAGATAGTTACATTATTGTACAAAACAAACATAAATAAGAAAAACATTTATAACATAGATTACAAAAAGGGCAGATTAGTAAAGTATAACATGTGCTAATAAAACATTGTGTTTTGAACATAATCGGCCGACAGTCGGACAAACCCAATTACATTTCTTTATTTACTCACAAATTAATACTGGGATGAACATACAAGCTTTTGCATTCGTAAAGGTCTAGACAATTAATTTCGTACCGTGGACCTTTCGTAATTTACTTTGTATATACTTAGAATTTGTAGGGACATTAATTCAAATAAAATGCAAATATCATAATTATCGTCTAAAATAGCTTCTATTTATTGTAAGTTAATAATAAATACTTTTTTTTTAAACGGAATGAAACAATATCAATGTAGGATAAAATGACTATATTCTATAGAGTTTACACAAAGTGTGTGAAAAACAAACAATTGCCTGAGGGTCGGGATTCGTCACAAAAGTTCACTTAAAAAAAACAGCATTTTCGGGCTCGTTCCAATCTCACTTCAGGCAATAAATAATTTTTTATTTGCTAAATTCGTTAAAATTATGAAGAATGAAAACAATGTAGGTCCCAATACACTACCTTGTGACACGCCGAAATTCCGTGACTCCTCACCACTTAAAAACTGATCAATTTGCGAGTGATTTCCAAATATGTAGAAAAAAATGTTTAGTGCAATTCCTCTGAATCCAGTTTGCTCCAATTTTTTAGCATAGTAAATAAAAATTATTGTGTGTACTTAGAAACGGTCATTGATGCGAACTACACCCTCCCGCCTGATCGTGATAATTAATAACCAGCTGTACGGCAATTAATAATAAAACCTCACCATCGAGCCACCACTCGACATATTTATTAAGAAAACGATAAATCAGAACTAAACGCCCCAACAGCGTTCACCTCACTAGCTGGGACATCGATATCGATGAAATCATTAACGATACGGCCCAGTTCTATAAACAATTTTACTTACTAGAGACTAGAGATATGATTGTATCATTAATATTATTAATTATGTAAAATATATGTGTTTTCATCGCTTGTATGTAGGTATGTATTTTTTATCTTTTAAACTACTGAACTTATTCAAAAAATATTTCTTTGCTAAAAAACTACACTGCCATTAGTATTACAGGTTACCTGTTATCTCAGTCAAATGTAATTTTCTAGGGAGCATACTATAAATACTTCTATGACAGACTGAATTTTAATACGAAATCAAGTAATTTATTAATTCTTGACATAATTGGCAAATATAAAAATAAACCTCACCTGTCGTAAAGCAACTACTTTGACAGATATGCATTCTTTTTAAAATACAAACTAACTTTATCTCATTGATTGCAAATCAACTACGGAGCAAATCAAATATGTCAATAAAATGTATTTGATCGATATCTATGTATCTTTTTGCCCCATCCCTACCAGGGATCTACCCTATAGCAGGGATTTAGTCGAGATATTTCGCTGAAATTACTGGCAATACATCATTGAGATGTTTTTAATAAGCGCTAGTGTTGCCAGACGCTGACAGACCTGTTTCGTTCGAAATGCACAACAAACAATTTACAGTGATTAATTTCAATTTATCGGAAGATCCTTCGTTTGCACTTACGTTGCGTAAGTGGTTTTCGGGGTTCGAACCGTTTATAATTCTTGTTCGTTTCGATATATTTTCTTTGAAACAATATATATATATATATATATATATACATATTAATATAAATATGAGACAACGTCACATACATTGTTCTGATCCCAAGGTTAAGGTAAGCTAAAGCACTCGTTTCATGGAAATCAGAATCAACGACGGTACATAGAAAAGTTCATTTTCGACATTGACCCGACCAGGAATCGAACCCGGGACCTCAGAGTTAGCGCCGCCCAAAGTCCAGCGTGCAAGCCACTCGGCTACGGAGGTCGTCAAACAATCAATTATAACTCCATAATGTTCATCCATTTCTGTCCAGTTCTGTCCAATTGTTATCAATTATAAATTGATAACAAATGGACTCAAGACTGCTATTCAATCACTTCTCAAAGTGTGTCGGTAGTTTGATTTGACATAATAACTATGGGGCAACTGTCACGATCAGGCTACGTCCATATCATGTAGATATAAAGTCCACATTTGTGTTTGGGTGTTGTGGACGTTCTAAATAGCAGCATCTACATCCTATAAGTTGTTATCATTGTAGACATAAAAGGCAATGCAATAAACTTAAGCCTTAGCCGTCGACTTCGCTACCATTTTTATTATTTCATTATTCCATAATTCCACTATATTTATAATTCATTTGGTGTGTAGGTATACTCGTACAGGCCAAAATCTGCCGCACTATCGGTATCCGAAAGTGTTGGGCTTTCGAGATGTTTGGAGGAACTACAAGATGAGACAACGACGTGTTTATATGCGTCAGCATGTATTTGAATAGATGTCACCAGACTCATGTGATTGAGAGAAACTGTACTTAACATAACTTTAAAAGAAAACTTCAAAGGCGGCAGTTGACTATCCCACAAAGGTATCCCCTTTACGAGAACACAACAATACTTCAACTGTAGAAAATAATAATCCATGGCAGTACTTGTTATTATTGTGTTAGGATCGGGCCCGGCAGGCTGTGGCGTACAATAACAGAAGTAAGGGGATGAATTCCCGCTTAAACTCCGGTATTGACTTTAATCCCGGCCTGGAGTATCGCCGGCGTCAGGGTATAATAATTAATTGCCGTCCGGACTTCTCTGCCGACGATTGTTTCAATGAGAAAGTTCACGGAAATTTTTAGGATCCGTTGCTAGGCCTGTTGGAAATAGGAGTGACCCACTTAGTAGCTCGTTTTACCTGATGGAAGAATGGCGGGGGAAAGTTTGGTCAATCTATTGTCATGGTATGAACAACGGATAGACAAGCTGACCAGGAGCTATGTCATATAATAGAACATTTAGAAAATTCACTTTACGAAATAAGGGTTTGTGTTCCGATGTTCCTGATTTTCAATACAACAAATAAAATTAGTTACAAAATCATTATTGCTAACAAGTGGACACACCATGCACAAGTACACACGCCTGCACATCAACCTACCACAAACTGTCAAATTTCCTCAATAGACTTTGAACTTTATGCTTTAACAATATGGTTGAAAATGTATTGAAGAAATTTGACAGTTTTGGATGGGTTGATGCGCAGGCGTCTGTTCCTAAATTATCAGCATCAAGGCTCAGATCACAGTAGGTGTGTGTTACAGTACTTCCTATATATATAATCAAATAAATATAACTAACCGCTTTCAATGCAAATAAACTATTCCAGTCAAGTGGAAGTAGCGTTCGGCTCAAAATCCGTAGGTCTTAGGTTCTGTTCCCAGGTCGGACAATTATATAGTATGTGTTTCACATTCGGATATGCTGCTTTTCGTTTCATTGAATTATGTTTGTTAACGCTTTATCTCTAGTGTATTTATTTTGGCAAAAGCAAAACCTTAACCACTAGAGATAAAGGTTTTTACACAAATGCTTTTTTCACATCAGCAGCTTATTTACCACCACGGGCCAAGTGCGGATTGGGGGTTGTCAACGACTGCTAATGCAGCCGGGACCAACGCAACGGTTTAACGTGCCTTCTGAAGCACGGAGGAGATTTTTTTCTTGGATTTTTTTATAGTGCGCTATGTACACATTAGCAGTCCTGTCAACTCACTTTGTGGCTTAACGTGAATTAACTTTGGGGATTGAACTAAGATTTCTCTCATTCAACCTAAGCCCCTACCCGTTCTGCTGCCCCTCTAATGTAAGGTAAAGGATATCGTCAAGTGTTGCATGCTGCACTGCTAATTGGGCTTTCATTATCGCAGCTCACCGCCTAAATGGCATTTCACAATAAAATCGGTGCACCCGATAAAAGCGCCTGACGTTCGACTGACGGCAACGTTGGACTTTAATTGCCACCGCTCCTTTGTCCCGTTTCCATTCTCTTCAATGTTGCTGTAACATTAATTTACGCTTATTGACAACCGCGTTAACCCTTAAGCGGTGGTAATAAGGTTCGTAGTCGATCAACGCGAGGTTTCGAGCGTGTAAATAATGGTGTATTCGCATTAAAATTTACGCCGAAGCGCTGGGAAGAGTGGGCGATTATGGTAAATTCCGATTTTGGGATGTGTCGCGTTATGGTTTAATAAAGACTGTGCTAGTTTAAAAATGCTGAGGAGGATTGAAATCTGTGCAGCTGTTTCTCATTAATTAAGTCTAATACTATAATAGAGTTATAGTATAACATATTATTATAAGTAGGTACCTATACTACTCAAAACAAAATAAGGGCCACGAGGTATTTTGTCTGTACCATGAAAATAATAAAACCAATATTAATTTTTTTGTCTCCATAACGAAAACTAATGTTGTTTTTACCGTGTAGACCAATAAATTTATTCCAATAATAATGATTAAAAAGTTTATTTGCTTTTGAAAGAAAAAACACATTTAAGGTTAAAAATAAAAACAATGTAAAGGTACTGAAAACAAAAGAAAATACTCCATGCTCATCTTTTAGTAACGGGTATGCCCCCCTCGTTTCGTTACGCACTCCTGAAGCCTGGAGTGCATGCTCTCAATCAAATGCCTGACATTTTCCATTGGAATCTCTTCCCAGGCCCTTTTAACAGCGTTGATGAGTTGCTGTTGGTTGTGGATTTCCTGATCACCGTCTCTAACTCTTCGTTTCAACTGATCCCACATGTGCTCTATTGGATTTAAGTCCGGACTGTTCGCCGGCCACGGCAAGACTTGAATTTGAGACGCTTCCAGTACAAACCGAGTCGCTTGAGCCGTGTGTGCACGAGCATTGTCTTGCATCAAGATGAATCCAGGACCCGCTCGCTGGGCAAATGGGATCACATGTGGTCTGACGACTTCCTCAATATACCGCTGAGCAGTAACAGTACCCTCATTTAAAATAGCGAGCTCAGTTTTGCCGTGTAAGCTTATCCCGCCCCAAATCATTACATTTGGACCACCAAAACGATCGACTTCATGGATGCAGGCTTCTAAAAATCTCTCGCCGCGTCTTCTCCATACTCTAATACGCCGATCGTCGTTAAAAAATTTAACTTTGCATTCGTCTGTGAAGAGCACCATGCCCCATTGGTTTATGTCCCAGTCCAAATGTTGACGGGAAAATCTTAAACGATTTGCACGATGATTTCTGGTTAATGGAATACGGACAACTCGCCTTCTTGATGCCTGCTGGTCTTCATGCAATCGATTACGAATAGTTTGGTCACTGACACGAGTACCCGTTGTGAGCCGTAAACGATTTTGCAGCTTGCGGGCCGTCGTTGTGCGATCTCGGCGCGCACTTAATCGAATGTAACGATCCTCTTGAGCTGTTGTAATGCGAACTCTGCCCGAACCAGGTCTTCTTCTAACACTGCCGGTCTCTTGGAAACGATTCCATAGATTTTGAATAGCTCTTCGAGAAAATCCCAATTGCAAACCCACAGATCGCTGCGAATGACCTTCTT
Source organism: Eudonia truncicolella (assembly GCA_949315975.1). NCBI lineage: Eukaryota > Metazoa > Arthropoda > Insecta > Lepidoptera > Crambidae > Eudonia > Eudonia truncicolella. The sequence goes on from OX438841.1 coordinate 631,836, forward strand.
CAATCATTGTAACGGCTCTGGTTGCTGTCAGCGAGTCCATATGACGCCTGCGTGCTTGTGGCATATTGCAAAAGATGTTTCTGACTCGAGATATCAATGAACTCTGATAATTTCTAATAAACCAAGAAGCTAAGGAAAGCAAAACGTCAAAGAAAATAGAATCAAAATTTTCAAAAATAATTTTAAATCAAATTTTATTTAAAATTGTTGCCAGCATTAGATGAATACAACAATATTAAAAAGTTTAGGTATCAAAGAGTTTGTATACTCAATATTTTACTACTTTCTATATGTAAAAGTTTAATAATTTACACCAAAATGAAAAAATACCTCGTGGCCCTTTTTTTGTTTTGAGTAGTATATATAATGTACATAATGTCTATTTTTACTTCCATTTATTTTATATCGTCTTGGTTTCCTTCTTACTTAATGGTGACCGACGATAAGCCCAATGGAAACGCACTTTAGCTGGAATCTTCACTTAGTCATCTTATCTCTAACTGTCTGAACATAATAATAATGCTAAGATGGTGGCAGCTAGCCAGGCGGGCTTATAACAAGCCCTATTAGTACACAAGTACAATAATATACCAAGGAATACCTAGCAATAATATACCAAGAAATACCAAGCAATAATGTACCAAGGGAAACAAATCTGCGATCTATAGGTCTAAAAACATTAGTTTCACCATTAGTCACTCACAGAATCTGATTTCGCATTAACTCCGAACATCTCCAAGCTCGCCCACCGACGCGAACGCCTCCATAATTAAATCACTACTGTAAAAGAAACGCAAACCAATTTCATCAAGATCGAGCACATAATAGCCGGCCATCATCTCACCCCAGTGGTACGGCTGCACAGGATGGCGGCGCATACATGGACGCCATAAATCAGTTCGCCAAACTTCCCGAATAAAAGCTGCGCGCGCGGCGTTCTTCCGCGAAGGCCGCGAATGGCCAGTCGCCCGGCGGCGCGGCGTAGTAGACGGGATCGCTTCTAGTTTTTTATCGAGCAATTAGTTGTAGCCTTGGAGCTAGACTCCTTGCTGCGTACACATGTAACTAAAATATATTTTAAAAATAGATTGAGGTTTTAAAATAATCTAAAAACTTGTGAGGAGTAAAAAGGCAGCAGTTTGCACTTTGGTATTGCGATCTTGGTATGTTAAGCAAAGATAAAGTTGCAGTCAGATGGTTTATTTCAATGCCTGCCATATTAATTTAGGCCTTATATGTTTATGTATATTAACGTCAAAACGTAATAATAATAAATTGTTTTTCTTAAACCTAACTACTGAATCTACCACCAGTTCGGTTGTGGTAAAACCTATAAACGAGAAGAAACTAAAAAGGTCACGCAACTTTAGAAATACCGCGTCACCGGTTGGTTGTCATAATTAAAATATTTCGAGCAACTCCGTTCTTTGGAAGGAGACATGCCCGGTTACGGTTTGTAGGATACCAACTCTTGCGAGCCAGCGAAGATAAAGACCGCTACAATGCAAATTCTTTGCCAAATAGTAACTTTTTTTACGATAAGTTAAAGTTGTAAGTTAATATTTTCCGAATTTTTTTAGGTTGTACAAAAAATATTATCTATCGACATATAGACATGCCTTAATAATTCTCACTCTTCCGCAATTTAAAACTTTACCCCATAGTCAGTGGCACCCGGTCCCTTCGACCAGTAAGTGGCTGGAGTCACATAATTGTGAGTGTGCCGCGGCCGCCAGACGCTGCTTCCGTCGATTACGCGACACAATTGTAATAAAAAATTGCGCAGCCATCTCATCACATCAGAGACTCGGTCCAGTTTGTCATAGGCCAGTGGCGCCATCTGTTTCAACGTGTTGTGTAAAGTGCCGGTCTACTGGTACAATTCTGCTCCAAGTCCAACTAAATTGCGTTAACCCTAATACCAGCAATTTCTGCCGTCAAGCAGCATTGTTTAGTAATTTAATGGTATAAATAATTTTACACAAATTTTGTTGGGAACAAATTACAATTTGAACTAGTGTAAAAAAATCCCGCTCATAGAAAAAAAAATCCGGATTTAAGACTAATTAAATCCAGTGAACATACTGGCACAATAACTAATGCTTCAGGGTCGACAATGCGCGTGATACCCTTGATGTTGCAAGCGTCCATAGCCATTTACCATCAGGCAAGCTAACACCAACAGGCAAATACTAACTTATAACAATAAAACTAATATTTGATTAAAAATAAATCACCTCACTAATTGAGGATCCCGGGTGAAGTGCGCTTCCATCATTGGCCTTAGCATCACTTAACATCAGATGAGATGAAGGCGCTGTGCTTACCCGTTAATATAAAGTGAATAAATAAATATTTTTTGGAGTGGGTAATTTAGTCAAACAGTACATTTCTTGTGGCAAATAAAGTTAACTGGAACAAAGTTCAGGATATGGATTTCAATAATTATTTTAACGATAATGAAAAAGTATTTATGTATTAATTCTTTTCTAAATCTTCGACGTTTCTAGTGAAATATAAAATCTAATATATAAAATTCTCGTGTCACAGTTTTCGTTGCCATACTCCTCCGAAACGGCTTGACCGATTTTGATGAAATTTTTTGTGCTTATCCGGTATCTATGAGAATCGGCCAACATCTATTTTTCATCCCCCTAAATGTTAAGGGTGGTCCACCCCTAAATTTTTTTTCTCGTGTCACAGTTTTCGTTGCCATACTCCTCCGAAACGGCTTGACCGATTTTGATGAAATTTTTGGTGTTTATCCGGTATCTATGAGAATCGGCCAACATCTATTTTTCATCCCCCTAAATGTTAAGGGTGGTCCACCCCTAAATTTTTTTGATTTTTGAAAATTTTCCAATACAAAATGATTTGTTTGTAGTGTTGTCATGGAAACTGTCAAAGCGGTACGAAGGCCGCCGGGGGCAGCTAGTATACCTATATATTGTGATTTATTTGTATTCGTAACAGAAGGGTTACCGAAAACTAATTACGCCCAGTGCAAGCGCTTCGTCAAATTAAAATGAAAGAGTAGAAATTTAATCTGTCAAGCAAATGTCGCGACCCGGGGCAGGGTAAGTTAGGAAGCTGGAAAATTACGTTCATTGCTATCTAAATGATAAGATAGATTTTATTGTCATTGTATTGGGTGGTGATGTATGTTTGCACTTGTTTTAAGCGATTAATAAGGATAAGTCTCGATGTTCTAAACTATCTATATAGGTACTCTATTAGTAAGGTTATGGCAGAATAACAGAGATCGCGGTCCTACTGCGACCACTGACTGAGTCATAAACAGTTTTGTCTTAATTTTTCAAACATGTGTAACCTTTCATATAGTATTTTTGTTAAAAGACAAATAAACGATTTTATTATTATTATTAAGTGTAGGTACAGTACTAGTATTTTTGTGACTAAACACTGATGATCTGCATCGCTGCAAAGATGAAATACAGCTTCCTGAGTTTCTTGCCAGGTATTCTTGCTTTAAGGATCTCTGAATATGTGCCATTAAAAGCTGCTTTATATTTTACATAAAGAATTTATATGTACTCGTATAAGTTAAGATCTATTATTATGTTGATGAATAATATCACCATCATCACCATCAGCCTAGACGTCCACATATACTCGTACCTACTCGTATGTCCGTTGCGCCAAAAGAAGGCATAAATGTTTTTATAAGTTAATTATCGTATTTCTTTTTAAGTAAACTGTATGTTGTTGAGAAATAATTTCTTTAAACCTTTAACTGTTAACCCTACAGATCGAATTACAAAATTACGTGTAAACAATTTTTAGGTTTATAGCTACTTAAATCTTCATTCCTATAACTAAGAAAAAAAAGAAGTTAAATAGTATATGAAATAGTTTAAAAAACTATACCTTAAATCAGCACTTAATTAAATTTCCAAATTACGAAAGCCCGTGGCTACTCCAAAAAAAAGAAAGGTGCAGAAGGCTGGCTCCAAACAATCTATTCTGCATATCAATGATATGCTTCCACTTGGAAATATTCATTGCTATGCAGATGATAGTACAGTGCACGGTGGGTATAACGGTCACCCTGCGGCTGGGCGAGTCGAGACTGAAGAGAAACGAGTGAATCTTGTCATTGAGCTCGATCGGGTTTTGGACCTCATATCTAATTGGGGCTCTAATAATCTGGTTGAGTTCAATGCCAAGAAAACACAGGTATGTGCGTTTATGGCCAAAAGTCACCATTCCTTCCTCTTCCAACTCTTCAGGGCACATCTCTAAGCCTGCAGAACAATATCAACATGCTCGGTATGACGATTCGCTGTGATCTGAATCAAAAACAGCCTCACGAAAACTCGGTGTCTTGAACAGAGTGCGGCGATTCTTTACGCCTGACCAGTTGTGTCTTTTGTACAAGACACAGGTACGGTCTTGCGTAGAGTATTGCTCGCACATCTGGGAGGGTTCCGCAAAGTATCTTCTCGATGCCTTAGACAGATTGCAGCGTCGCGCTGTACGCATTATCGGCAATGAAGAGGTCACTAATACTCTCGAACCCCTGCAATTGCGTAGAGATATAGCGTCACTCAGCGTCTACTATCGCTTATACCACGGCGAGTGCACTAAAGAACTCTTTGACCTTATCTCAACTTCTCCCTTCCTCCATAGGAGTACACGTGCTGCTCTCCGGAGTCATCGCTTCACTGTCACACATATCCCATCGCGCACAAAGAAATTTGGTGACTCGTTTCTTTGTCGCACCTCCAAAAGATGGAATAGAACAACTTTTACGGATCTACTCGCGTTTATTTTACACATTAGTTTTAATTAATGTTTATCCTGACGTTTCGAACCCTTTGCAGGGTCCGTGGTCACAGGGAGACTGAGGTGTTGGTCGTCTCATAATTAGTTAGTAGCTTGTATACCCTCATTTAAATTTAATCAGGTGCGTTCCGTTTTACGCAGAAAGAGCTTAGAGTATCTTTTGGTCTGGCAGTATGGTGTTGGGGCTGGGATTTAATATTTTGTATGATGGGATCCCAGGCTGGAGGTAGAGATTCCAACCATCTTCTCTATTAAAATTAGGATGTTTTTTAATTTCAATAGCCTCGCGTATCATCCTAGGGATGAATCGTTGTTCTCTAGCGAGTATTTGTGGTTTATCAAATCTAATGTAATGTTTGGGCCCCTCAACGGAATGTTCGCATACTGCAGATTTATTTTCGCGCCTATGCTTGACGTCGGCTATATGATCTTTAACACGTGTTCCTACACTTCTCTTTGTTTGCCCGATGTAAGAGAGCCCACAGTCGCAGTCCAGTTTGTACATGCCTGCATCTTGAAGGGGTATGTTGCACTTGACAGGTCGTAAAAATTGGTTGATCTTCTTTGGCGGCTTTAAGTAAGTGTTGATTGAAGCTCGCTTTAAGATATGTCCAATCTTGTCAGTGAAACCTTTGCCAGACCTTGCCAGACCAAGAGATACTGTAAGCTCTTTCTGCGTAAAACGGAACGCACCTTATTAAATTTAAATGAAGGTATACAAGCTACTAACTAATTATGAGACGACTAACACCTCAGTCTCCCTGTGACCACGGACCCTGCAAAGGGTTCGAAACGTCAGGATAAACATTAATTAAAACTAATGTGTAAAATAAACGCGAGTAGATCCGTAAAAGTTGTTTCATTTCAATGTGTAGTGTTCGCGTAAACTTTAGAAAACAATATAAGATGGAATAGTCTACCAGCACACGTTTTCCCTCTTTCCTATGACATGAGGTCCTTCAAACGAGGCGGGAAAAAGCACCTTGTGGGCCAGCAGAGTGAAATTGACTGATGCTGCGTTGTTTTCACGCTCCACTAGTTGTCTTCGCGTCTGGACTCCATTTCCACTTAACTTCAGGTGGAGTCATTTGCCGTGCTAAGTAAAAAAAAATGCTTGTTATTAACTGATGGATATGTAATGCTATAACATGTTTATCAGTGTTACATTCATACAACTTCATTTATACATTTTTACTTACAACTTTAATAATTCAAAGAAACAAAACATAGTAAAGAAGAAGTAGGTCCAAGGGCTTTGCTTGTTTTAGTCCTAGCTTGCACTCACATCAAAGCGCAATGAAAATAATATAAACATATCAATATATAATTAAGTCTTCTATAACATTCTTAGAGATACGTATTATATAGACGCCTGCACCATGAACCCATCAAAAGCTGTCAAATTTCTTCAATACATTTTCAACCATATGTTTTAGGAATAAAGTTCAAAGTCTATTGAGGAAATTTGACAGTTTGTGCAGGCGCGTAAACAAGTAGTTACAGAAAAGATTTTTTTTTCTGAGAACGAGGCTCATTATCATTATCATCATTTTGAGGAGATTCATTATTCTTCAAAACATGAACTAAGCGTGCCTTTATACCTACGTGCCATTATTAATGAAAAAAAAAAACATTTTAACATTTTTTCGTTTGCCCAAAACAGAATTCTCTTGTTTTCAAAGGCCTGTTTTATTATAGTTCCTCACTCAAATTTCGGAATGCTTATATTTTTATAAGATGCACAGAATGCTTTAAAAAACTTAACAAGGCGGAGCTAACCTTCTGTGCCAATCTATTTTGTGGTACCTAGAGCCCCGCAGCGGAGTGGCGGGCAGCGCGCGCGCATAAATTACGTATGCTAATCACCTGGGCCAATAAGAGCCGCAAGCCTGAACCATTGCTATACATCATTAAACTGAAGTGGAACATCTGCATGTGTAGTTCTGTTTACTACTCCACTTGGAAAAACTTCAGTAGACTTTTTGAAAAAAAAAGTCTAAGCCTTACAAATAAACAAAAAATACGTTTGGAATAGTTATTCCGTGTTTTGTTTCTTTTACTCTAATTTGAAATGAAGTTTACATGACAGGAACATACATACATACATGCATATAATCACGCCTCTTTCCCGTAGGGGTAGGCAGAGACCACTTCTTTCCACTTGCTACGATCCTTACATACTTGTTTCGCTTCGTCCACTTTCATTATTCCCTTCATACATGCTCTTCGGTTTAGGGTACTCTTGACCTGGCCTTTTTTCAAGACGTCCCTGATTTGATCTCGAAACGTCCGCCTAGGTCTACCCCTACCAACACTTTCATTCACACTCGCCTTATACACTTTTTTCGTCAATCGTTAGGAACAAAACACGGAATATCTATTTGAAGCTTATTTTTTGTTTATTTTTAAGGCCCTGTGGCTTTTAATAAAAATGGAGGGTTACAAATGTCTCAAAGAGACGACATTTTTACTATAAAGTTAGCTTCAACGTTTTCAACAACCAACCCTATGGTGTAGTGGTTACAGCGCCTGGTGTTGTAAACAACAAGGTAAGCCTTTGATGATTCTTTTTAACTACTTCCATTTGGTCCCGGTGACCAACGGTATCACATACCTTCCGCAACGCGCAGCTTGATATAATTTTAATTTGATCACCTATCTGGTGTGGTGACCCGACTAGCGACTGCGAAACTCGCAAAACTTGCAAGCCACTGCGCCACCTAGCTGTTTAGTTTCGAACTAGATTATGAGGTGATCGATCTCCTAACGGCTACAAAAGCGCTATAATAAAGCCGAGAGTTTTATTGGAGACCGCATCATTAGCAGTAAGCCTCCGATAAAATATGGGACAATAAAAAATCATTTAATACCACTCATTGATAGTTTAGCAGCCGGCCGCGGCGGTAATGGCGCTGTCGTTACTGTGCCTCGTTTCCATTGTTATATATTAAGGGAAAAGTTGAATCGAGTCAATCAATTGTGGCCACTATTCCGTCGCGGACGAAGTTTGTGAATCATTTCTTTGTAGTGCTACCATAAGGTGGGATACTCTCCTAGCACACGTTCTCTCCTCCGCTCTCATCCACATTCCTTCTCGCAAGATGAGGTCATAGGAACTTGCGGATCGGCTAGATGAGCACGGCTAGTGTGGCATAATCCTGCTTCATAACTCTCTTTGCATCTGGACTCCGCTTTGAATTAACGTCAGCTGGAGCGGAGTCATTGGTCCATACAAAAATATTTAAAAAAAAATCAAACAAATTATTGAATTCCTCTCCTCAATCAATAGTGCCAGTTGTCACCCTGGTGTAAGGAGTAAGGACTCTTTGGCGGTTTATAATTCTAGTGTCAATAATATGCGACAACTTAATACGAATACATCATCATCATCATCAACATCATCAGCCCGTACTAGTTCCACTGCTGGGCATAGGCCGCTCCAAGTGCGAATACAATAAAGTACAAACTGTTTATCTGGCAACATATTTTAAACTCACGCCAGTATTTATACGTATACTCGTATAGTTTTATGAAGCGTCGGCTAGTCGATAAACAAAATAATTGAAATTTCCAATGGACCCGTCCCCGCGGCGTCTTTCGCCAATAATGACCCTCATCGCTGGCTTTGTGAAAATCTGGGGTAACTCGTAAACAAAACCAAATAAATGATTGCGATCCTCAATATAAATTTTCAGTATTCTCACTACATTTAGTATAGCATGAAGACAGAAGAACTTTAGCATGTTAACACACTCATTCAATCAACAAATTTCTCAAATAAATAGCTGCTTATTGTTTGTTTATCAATAATCTTTTAATAAAATCCAATAGAATAAATTTGGTATATTATTTTTACTTTTTATTTTTCAAGTGCTAATTGCTGCACTGATGCTAAATTAAATATTTATAAAATTTTATAAAATACAGTGAGAAAATTAAACACCCACCCGACCCAGCTAGGAATCGAACCTGGGTCTTCCGCAATCCGGGCTGCTGCACTGACCGCTATGCTACCGGGAAGGCTGACGTAAGCGCTGAATTTTGTCACTGCTTTTTAATGCTTTTTTCTGAGTGCTTTTTAGTGGCACTTGGTATATTATATTGAAACTCGGTAAACGTACTAAAGTAGGATAGCACCCCCTTCGGCGCGGTCGATGGAGCTACGATATACGCCAAGTGGCTGGCAGCGGATCGATGAGAATAGCCGAAGATCCGTTGTAGCGTGCATTCAATTCAAAATTCCGGCATGAAACTCAGCAAGTGTCAAGCTTTTTTCTCCCTTACAGCTTCAAAAATATTGGAAAATGCCCTATCATAAAAGGACACTTTCCATCACGAATAAAAACACAAAATATGAAGAACAATCACAACATGTTAAAAAAAACAAAAGAGAAACAAAACACAAAATATTTTATTCACAAAAAATACAGGTTTGGCAAATACAGGTGGACCCTCCTTTTAAGTTAAACAATAACCTGTATTGGGAGAGAGCCGCTCTTCACTAAGACTAACTACACAACTGTATTTATAGTTCTAATAAGGCAATTAACTAAGGAAATATAAATTTTAAAAATACATTTATAATCATAACTAACTTTGCAAATTTACATCAGTTAGGGGAGACCTATGTCCAGCAGTGAACTATATGGGTTGATTATGATGATGACATAATTAAACATAGTATCATCAAAAGCCACAAAATTTCAAACCCCATTTATAACGTTTTGAAGTTTGGCGTAGTAGTGCGCCAGGTTTTACTTTCTCCCGCGAGCATGAATTCCTAATCAGCGTCGGTGGCGTCGCGTCGGTACTAAAAAGTTGGGGAGCTCAGCTTTTAATGAAGTATCCGGGGCGCGTAAAGCCAATGTCTGTGCAAGAAACCAACATTTATACTCTTTTTTTGAGAGAGTATGCTGAATACCTCAGGCGGCATTTTCAGCGTCACTGGACCTATCGAAGGCGGATAGAAACGTAAAGGGTTCCGCAAGGCGTGTGGTTAAAACACCGTCAGAGTTTTTCCAGAGGGAATGGCATCCATGGTTCCCTATTAGTTTTGAAGGGTTAGATCAGATCGACACCGGAACAATCCGAGGGCGTCTCTAAAGGTTTGGACCTCGGCTCAGGTTGACCGGGGGTGGGGAACATTTATACTCATTAATAAGAATATTATATTGAAATGAAACAACTTTTACGGATCTACTCGCGTTTATTTTACACAAGCGTTTATTTCGCGTTTATTTATGTGACCACGGACCCTGCAAAGGGTCCGTCCACGGACCCTGCAAAGGGTCCGTGGTACTTAATGTATTGTTGAAAGGATAATAATCTGTCACGAGTCAGTAGCGTAGTAGCACAGTCTGATTGTAATACTGTGGTAGTAGGCTCAACACCTACCTATAATGTTATCAGCTTCTTGGTGTTTAATCTTGCGCTTCGCTGCCGCCGCCGCCGGCGCACTACACGATTCGCGCTACTCGCGCTTTGATTTGGTCACTGCACTGTACTGTACTAACCTAATCGATTTTTTTGTGACGGCGGTGACCGAAGCCTAGACGAAAAATATTTCGTTTCTTAATTTTCGTTGTTTGTTTGTGTTTCGTTGAGATTTGTAGTATCAACGCGGCATGCGTTCAGAAAAGTTGAATGCAAGCATAACTCGCACATCTTCATTTTATTTTATATAGATTAATATATAATAAAATACGAGTATACTGTCTAGCACCCGCATGCAATAGAAGTATTGGCTTTACGCATCCGTGGAGTGCGACAGCCGTTTAAAGTTAACGAGTCACTTTCTCGGACAAACGAAGGACAAAGGTTAGATTGAATTAAACGGTGTTTACGAATACCTTGTTGTTACCCTAAACTTGACCGCCTCTGTGGTCAAGTGGTGGGACCGGTGTCAGAGCCTTATGTCCCGGGTTTGATTCTTTGCGAATGGTACATATATTATGAATGTACTCGGTTTGATTAGCAGTAGGGCTTGTTTAAAGTGTGTCTGGATGATTTGTAAAAGTGCAAGGGCAAAGTGTGTTTCGGATTTTGGGATTCGTAGCCCGGGTTTGTGATGGCCAACCCGCAAGCAAGCGTGGTGATTATGATCAATACTATTCAATTTCATTTCTATAACTTGATATTAATTTACTGCCTCTGTGATTTAATGGTTACCATCACCGGTTTGAGACCTAGAGATATCGGTTTGTGTACTCGGTTATGTTAGTAGTAGGGCTTGTTTATGTCCGCCTGGATAGCTACCACCATTTTATCTAAACATGTCGCCACGACATCAATGTTTGTAGCATTATTCTGTTCCGGCTTAAGATAAGACATAAGAGATAAGATAGCCAGAGCCTCGTTAGTTGAGGATTCCAGTTCATTTTCGGCCTAATAATCACTTCAAATCTGGTAAGTTGCAGGCAAAGTGCTTACCCGTAAAAAAATTATAATGAATTCGGGGTTGCCGCGACAAGGCAGTGCATCAGGGATGTTTGCTGAGGCGCATGTAGACGGGTTCCACGCCATTATCTGCATTGGGTTGCACCTCTGATGAGACGGGTGCGGGGCGGTGCCAACAGCTATCTGGATACCGTAGCGGACAGGGTGGATAGCCCTATTCTAGTACACTGGGCCACGTTGCAAGTGACGTCAGGAGTTTGGGCCGCAATATAAATTTTAATTTAAGCCCTACACTTAGTAAATTCCCTCGAGTGTCGTAAAAAGTGACTTAGGGTACTATCAACAAAGTAAACAAAATCTCTAGAAACCAGCAGGTTAACACTGGATACAGAAAAAGCTTCAATAGCAAAGCGAGATTTCAAATGAAGTGGGCTTCTACTATCGTCCTTATCATCACTGAACATCAGGTGAGATAAAGGCCAACCAGCTTACCCGTTCGGAATAAAAACAGTTACGAACATTTCATCGCGCACAAAGAAAGGTGACTCGTTTCATTGTCTCTCTCCCAAAAGATGGAATAGTCTACCAGCACACGTTTTCCCTCCTTCCTATGACATGGCGAGGCGAGAAGAAAATGAAACGAGTCGTGAAGAGGCACCTTGTGGGCCGGCGAGGTGAGGATGACTGGCTGCGTTGTCTTCACTCTGCACCAGTTGTCTTCGCGTCTGGACTTCATTTCCATTTAACATCAGGTAAAGTGGAGTCATATGCTGTGCTAAGTAGTAGTAAACCGCCTCTGTGGTTTAGTAGTAAAAACCACCGGTTTAGGCACAGAGGACCTGGGTTCGATTCCCAGCGATGGGTACTTGTTTGTCTACTCGGTTTATTTAGTGGTAAGGCGTGTTTGTCCGCCTGGCTAGCTATCACAATCTTACCTAAATATGTCGCCAGAACATCAATGTTTGAAGTGCGCTTCCAGCATTGGCCTTATCATCACTTAACCACAGGTTAAGGTTAACCACAGTTAACACTATATTCACTCGTAAAACATTAAAAAAAAATACATAAAAAAAGAAAAGAAATAGGAGCGGTGTGAACGCACTATATATAACAACACGTTGTAAATATATATTTTTTTATTTTTTATTTATTTATCATTCCAATAGTTATTACATAAGACATACATGCGATAACTTTAAAAACCACTAAGATTTGAGCTTAAGTTTACAATAAACAAATTTAACTTATAATTCCATGATAATAATAAATAAATAAATTATATACACACATACAGTTAGGTCTTGTAATAATATATATCCACAAATAGTTCATACGTAAAGAGTTACAATAAGTCCAGAAAGTGTTTTTTTAGTTTAAATTTAATGTACGTATACATATATATGTTGTACGTACTATGAAGACAATATGTGTATTATGCTCGGTCGTGACACCGGGGCGCATGTGGTCGGCTTGTACGCCATATTAATAATTAAACCGTGGATTTATTGCGCCGTAAGTCAGATGTTATGCGATCGTAAAACGCGAGGCGCGATCAAAAAAATAAATAGTCGCGACATATGTGCCGACACGCCCGCATAGAGATTTCGGCTGTGTACAGACTGTATTGTGTCGTGCGAAGGTATAAATAATATTCACCAATGTATTATACCTAGTGTTGCAAACTTTTATTATTGACAAAGCTTGTAAAAATTGGTACGACAAATATGTTTCTTTCGGATGTTAAAGGTGTAATACCTTAACATTGATGAAAGTACCTTAAGCCAGCATTGTATTAAAATTGTAGTGTATTAAGATCAACGCGAAGAACTTGAAAAATAGCGTTAGGAAAAAATATGTTGGTAGCGCAATTGGAAGAGTTGTTGCCCGGACAAATCTTCGTATGGACTAAAACTCGTTGCGAGTCATCTTTACCGTGTACTATTTTCAGTTTTCATTTGAAGTTATTTGGGAATAAGAAAAACATAATAACCGGATGCAGTCTTCATCTCACTTGATATTTATTGTGTTGATAAATGTGGAATACTTTACCCACTGTCCTTTACCACTACAAAATGGGCTCTATAACTGTAATTGTCGGAAAACGACACTTACTTTACCCATTTTAATAAAATGGTGGATAGTGAACATACTTTGTGAGACGTAGGTACTCGGTAAGAATCGAACCCGGGGTAAGCTATCGCAAACACACAGTTAACGTTGTCTCGTCTTAAACGCTATGAAATGACGTCTATTGTTGGTCCATTTATGGACATTGTGGCGTTGGATCAATTTCCTTAAAAAAATAAAAATTGCTTGTGCTAGAAAGTGAAAGTGATGTGTAAGGTACGTTGGCGCCGCCGTCGTTCCCCCGACTGTGGTCGTTAAGTAATGACACAATAATCTCGGCGTGACAGCGCAGCTACTGCTAGGAAGCCCCTGTCACATATGGCCGGCGGCCGGAGGCACACCGGGAGAAGGAATTCTTATTGTCTTTTTCCTAAAATGAGATAAAAATTTAATTTTAGTTATTATTTCTACACTTCAGCAAAATGCTGTAAAATATGCTTCATGCTCTATCATGTGTGTTTCGTGCTGTAATAATTACATAAATAAATAAACATGCCTTATGATTTTACTGTAAATTGATAAGCACCTGTTACATTCATAAATTGGTTTAACAAAGTAATTTTTAGGGATTACTATTGTTTAACAAAAAACGTATGACAAAAGATCATTTTACAAACAACGTTTGAAAAACGAATCATTTGACAAACTTTCATTTCGCAAACATATTACTTTAAAAAGAATAATTTGACATAATACAGGTTTCGCAAATGTATTACTTAGCAAATATTTCTACTGTTAAAACATTATTTTAATAATATTCACTTAACTAAATAATTTCTTTTGCCAAATTGGTGATTCTACAAAAAGTTAGTAGATAAATTATTAGTTTGTATAAATATGTAACTATTTTAACTAAATATATTATCCTAAATACTTAGTCATTTAAATAAAATTACATCCTGCTTTAACTAAGCGAAATAAGTAGGATTCGGTTCTGGCAGGCGTTGTAGTCGCAGTTCTTACCTAACCAAACCTTTTTTATTATTAGACTTCGATGCATGAACCTAAAGTAATAATATACACGTACTTAATAGCTAACTACCTTCTTCTGTGTAAGAAAGCTGTTGTATTAACGTTGATTTTGGTAAATAAAATATTTACCAAGCAATGCATTTTGTTAAATGTTATTTATGCTCTACGTTGTTTTGCCAACTAACATGTTTAAAAAATAACCAATTTGTGAAATAATGTTTTAACATAATGATTTTTTTTTAGTAAATATAATATTGTCTAATGAGTAGTTTATTAAACAATAGTTTGTAAAATGATAAATTTATCAAGTATAATTTTGTCAAATGTTATTTTTCAAATGAAAATTTGTTATTTGTTTTTTGTCAAATTATTGGACACCCATTTTTAAAGCTTAGGGTCGTCGCTTAATGATGTAAATTGAGTCAATAGAGCAAGTATCTAAACCTTGTCAAACGCCTACGTAAATCAAATATTATATACTGCTCTCGCAGTGTCCAAAGCTCAACTCCCATCCGAAGCGGGTGTCACTCGAGACAAATAAGCAATAAGCACGACTAATTGTCACCGCGCCGCGACGCCGACGCGACGCCGACGCGACACCGCGCCAGTGACGCGCGTCTCGCGGCCACTAAATGAAACTGCAGATGGTAAGCTTCATACAAACGCTTCACCAGGCTGTTTTGGGGGCGGCGACAAACTTAAAGGGTTCCTTAAGCCGTGTGAAACGAAGCACCGTCATAGGTAGTCTAGAGCGAACGGCATCACGCACTAGTGCGTGTCCCCGTGCCCTTCTAGATTCTCCGGGGGGTTCGGATCGGAACGGGATCCATACAAACGCGCACGAGTAACGCACAAAAAGACAACTTTTCACGGAAACGGAATCTCGCAATAGCTGTGCTCGGGCTGGTTTGAGATGGTCCGAGATTCTATATCCGTGAGAGGGTGCGTGCGCGGTATGTATTAAACTTTCCTACTGGGGTCTCGTTGTTTCGTGTCGCGGCACTGACGAGGCGCCACGGACGTATACAGAATGCTTGGTAAGAAGAGTATCATGGCTCAGGATTCTTTTACCGTGCCAATTATCAATAGCTTCAACTATTTTACTTAAAACTCTTGTATCTACTGTAATGGATTAACGTGCTTTCAGACGCACAGCTGGAGAAAATTTTATTTAGTCACCTATCGTTCGACCCACCATCGCAATTGGGAAATTATGCTTACCTAGCGAATTGTCTGTCACTTATAAAAAAAAAACTAAGACAGCTGTGAAGCTTCTTCTGTCTAGAAGTTCTTAGTGACATGGAAGCGCTTACTATTGCCTAATTAACTTTATATTTGCATACAATATCTTTTCAAACATTTTACCAAACTAACCTATATAATTATCAATTACAAATAATTTAAGACGCTAAACGCTTTTTCTTTGACTTTGGTAGGAATGACATGATAAACAATGCAGTGCCATTTCAAATAGACATTCTTAGAAACGGTGTGACGCAAAGACACACGCAACACCTCCTCCACGAACAACAAAAAAACCAGTAATTCACGAAGCTCGTGACAACAGAAAAACGAAATAGGAACACCTCGCAATAGCTAACGGCGCCCGAGTCCCATATATTTTTTTCAACATTTCTCCAACATCTTACCTAATAATAAACTCAGATGCGAAGTAATTGTGCGCCTCTTGGAATTGGGAAATATCAAAGGGAATTTCGGAATCATTATCAAAGCTAATAACGGCAGCGAGGGGGGAGGGGGGAGCGGCTTCAAAGAATCTGAAGGTGACTGGTGATGTCTCCACGGGGACACATTACAAACTGTTCTTGAGGTGTGCTGCGGAGCGCCGCTGTCGGCGATAAGCGGGATACCGACATTTTATTAGGTACCTTTTACGTTGCTTGATGGTACCTGCTGACTGTGGCCCCGATCCACCTCCGCAAGTGGATGGTACTGCCTTTTTAGTGAGTATGGGGGAGTTAGAGCACCCTGTCTAACTTCTTGGAGTTGGGCTTTGAGCAGAGGCGAGAGCAACACATAAGGTTGCCCTTGACCATGTATGCAATGCAGTGCAAAAATTTAAATGTACGTTTACTATAAACAGTTAAGTATGTTTCACCAAATTTAATCTTACTAATGACAAAGCTAATATTCTTTACGCATATGAGTTAGTTCAGATTAACGAATAAAAAATATAAAGCTCACTTATACACGCGATCAAAGGTTATTGCCCGTCTCCTCGATAGATGACTGTGTTTTGAACCACACACGCACCCCGCTACACACGACTTTAAAGTTTATACTGACACCCCCTACCAACCTAGCGATTACAAAGTAGGTGTCAGATATCTATACGCAAGTTCCATCTACGTTAGGTCATAACGCCGGACCAGGACGCGCCGAAGCGCATTCTTCATCCGGTACTTTTAAGACTAGTGTCTCGAGCGAGTTGCTCCGCGTATAGTCCTAATATCCAGATAGGTTACCGGAGCTGTAAGCTCGCTCACTTCTCGTTGCATCAAAAGCACAACTTGCAGTTCCACTGCTCGGGTCGTCAACTCTAAAGCCGACTACCAAATGTCCTCTTTGGTGGCGGACTTGAAAGCCCACTCACTTCTCAGTACCCATCCAGGCACCTCATCAGTTCTAAAATCCTACGCGGCTGATTCAACCGGAGACATTGCATCTAGCGGGCGCCTCTACTAGTTATCCAGACTAGTGCCGGAGATGTTGGAAGCCTACTCAATGAAAACCACCGAGCAGAACAACCAACTATGGACAACTCACGTCCCCCGCAGATCCTTTCGCTACAGGCCCCACCTAGACCGCTACTCTGTGCACGAAATGGAAGCTTGGCCAGACCTCAACCAGGCAGACGAACATTCCCTCTTCTACAGCTAACCACATAGCCACCACGAGTTCAACCCATGTCCGGTACCTGCCGGAGACGCCCGCGAAGGCATAACCGGCAAGGTGCCTAGGATCCGATTTCCCGTGGTACCCTTGAAAAGACTGCCGGACCCGTAGTTCCAACTGCCATACCCTACCAAATCAGGGTCAGTAGATAGGGACAGCTTGCTTGCTTGTGTTTTGAACCAGTGTGGTAGCCTCAGATTACTTGATTTTTTTTAAACTTTTACTTTGCCGCGTCGTTTGTAGCCGCAGCCGTAGGCAGGTGTGGCTGCGCCGTATCGCCGATCACTTTGCAACTGGAGTTCTCCTAAATGTCACGAAGCCAGCCGCAGCCATTAGTCGAGGTCAAGTCGACTTTTTTGGAGATCTTCACTGTTGTAGTAAATGAATCGCCTTTATGGTTGTGGTTAATACCACCGGTCTCAGACCCAGAGGTCCCGGGTTCGATTCCTAGTGGGGTTACATGTTTTTGTACTCGGTTTGGTTGATGGTAGGGCTTGTTTGTTCGTCTGACTAGCTGCCATCATCTTATCTAAATATGTCGCCATAACATCAATGTTTGTAGTATTGTTGTGTTCTGGCAGCTAGAGATACTTGTAAGATAGCCAGTAAAATGAAATAAAAAAATAATCAGGTTAGGCACAATAGTGCACTTATGAAAGTCGAGTAGATGTCTTAAAATAAAGAAAAAAAAAAATTAAATTGAAAATGAATTTGAATTTTTTTTCAAAAAACATAATTTTCTTCAGTTTTGGCTACAAGTAGCTCTTGTGAATGCCAATATGCCATCGGTTCGTAAATGTACACAGGGAGGGAGACCATGTACTGAGAAGAACCGGCAAGAAACTCAGCAAGTGTCAAACTCTTTTCTCCCTTACAGTGTCAAATATATTGGATAATGCCCTATCATAAAAGGACGCTTTCCATTACAAATAAAACACAAAATATAAATGACAATGCTCTCCTCTCCATGCTTCGTAAGGCAACGCAATCATTATACATTATACGACAACATCTTCGGCCGGCGTAGTATACCCGAGCACGGAAAAGCTCAAGATATTATTTTAAATTAGGCGACCCATGCTGTAGCCCGTCTTTGCGAAAGTAGTTAACTTGCAAGCTCGCAACCCAAACGAATTAGGTAGCTTTATTGGATTTATTAATTGCGAAGATCATAACGTTACCCTCAAGCGTTGTGAATGTAAGTTTTCTAGGGGCAGACTTTATTAATTCGGTTGAGGTAGATACTATTATCACCTAGGTTCAAGCCCTGGCTGTCACCTAGGTTTCACCTGGGTATCGCCTGGGTTTCACCTGGGTGTCACCTGGGTGGTCACCGGTGTGTTAATATCAAGTGGCAATTTCCAGAGGCTTCTTCTAATGAAATAGTAGATATTTAATTTCAAAACTTCTTGAAATGAAACAACTTTTACGGATCTACTCGCGTTTATTTTACACATTACTTTTATTTAATGTTTATCCTGACGTTTCTTCTATTACAAAACTTCTATTACACAATTATTCTGGTCAACCGGAAATGACATACAAAATACAGTCTTATGATAAAGAAACTCGTTAGCTGCGAAGTTGAAACTACAATATGTACAGTAGGTACATACCCGAAGAACTCTATTAATTAAAACATAGGTTAATACCTCTCGGGCGGTCAGGTACGGGCCTGCCTCAACAAACAGGCAAGTTCTTGTGAAAATTGGAAATTAATTATTCAAATTCGCAGCTTGCGGCGAGTGCGACTTAGTGGCCGACACTACGGGCACGGCCACTCCGATATCTCGTATTGTTTTTTTGTTATCAGTGTATACTGTAGCATCATCGTCAGCCTATAGGCCTTAATAGATAAACCAACCAATTTTTTTTGTGTGTTGTGTTTAGGGTTGCCACCTTTTTTTGTGCAAATACGTCGGTTATTAAAAGGTAGAAAAAAAAACATTGAGTCACAATAAAGAACGATTATTTATTTTGCATAAAAAGATACGTTTCTCATTGTTTTCAGCAACTTATAACAAATAAATGTCACTGCTATATAGCTGCATAACAACATTTTTGTGTGTTATATGTAAAAAGAATCCCAGATAAATAAAATATGTGAAGTAAAATATAATAAAACTTGGTTGTTCCGATTGTCTTTTATGGCGGATATCTTTCAAAAACTTAACGAATTGAATTTATCGTTGCAAGGTAAACAGACAACAGTGTTTCAGGCCTATAATAAAATAACTGCTTTTAAAAGAAAATTAGATTTTTGGATCATTTGCATTGGTAAGAAAGAAATAGAAAGCTTTACGTTACTCAGTGAGTTTGTTAGCGAAAACGACTCAGAAATGTTTGAAGATGATGTGTTTGAAGAATTGGTCCAATATCTCAGTTCGATGCGCGCATCTTTTGAAAAGTATTTTCCCGAAGAACACAATACAAAAATTAAAGTGAATTCATGGATTTATAATCCTTTTTTACCCAACTTGGAAAAGCCTGAAAACATGTCAAACGAGATATATGAATCTCTTTTAGAAATGTCATCAGACACAAGTATGGAGTCACTGTTCAAAACGACGCCTCTCAATGATTTTTGGTGCAAAATCCAAGATGAATATGCAATGCTTGGCCAAATGGCTCGGATATTCTTCTCCCGTTCCCAACTACATATTTGTGCGAAACAGGATTCTCTACCTACGCAGCCACGAAAACAAAATATCGCAATAGACTGGACGCCGAAGCTGATATGAGACTCCAACTTTCTTCCATCAAACCTAATATCAACCAATTGATGAAAAATAAAAAACAGTTTCATACCTCCCACTAGTTAGATTTTTTCTTTTTTAATGTTTTCTATTATTGTCCTTGGCAAGTGGTGAAGTAAATAATAATTAGTAACTGTTACATTGTACTTTTATTATGCTGATTAATAAAGAATACACTTATAAAAACAATTGTTTTATTGTAGGGTTCCATCAAGTATTTTGCTTCCCAAAAGGGTTCCGTCATTCAAAAAGTTTGAGAACCACTGCTCTACACATATACGCTAATAGTGGACAGTCCCCACTATCAGCGATGCCTTTCAGGAAAGTATTACGGCTGCCGCGGAGTCGACGCAGAAGGGATCCCGCTTTTTTACGCAGAATAGCCGGGAAACTGTCGACCTGCGCATCTGCAAACATTCCCGACGCAAATATAGTAAATATAGTATAGTTTTATTATTATTATTATCATCCAATACTTTCCAATTGCAGGACAAAGCCCCTCCTTCTACCTATCTCTATCCGGAGCTAGTTTAGAATAGTATAGATATACAGTCTGTCCGGACATGAACTAGCGATATTTTAAATACTTATATAACAACTATTTTAAAACACAAATTCACTCTAGAATTGGGTGTATTTTTTTAACTTACAATTTTTTTTAAATCGTATGGAAATGTGAAAACCTTATATTATAATGCAGATAGTAAAAGATATAAAAGATATGAGACAACATCACATACATTGTTCTGATCCCAAGGTAAGTAGCAAAAGCACTCGTTTTATGAAAATCAGAAAAAACGACGGTACCACAACCACCCAGACCTGACACAATATCGAAAAGTTCGTTTTCGACATTGACCCGACCGGGAATCGAACCCGGGACCTCAGAGTTACCGCCGCCCAAAGTCCGGCGTGTAAGCCACTCAGCTACGGAGGTCGTCAGGAGGAGTAATAATATTGTTGCCCTCCGATATAAGCCTATTTTTTATCTCTGTCAGACCAATTCTCGATCGCAAGGACATATGGAAGAGCAAGGTGCTACACGGGCGCTACTATCGGGCTCTAACTGGGCCTGATGTAGATTTAACTGCCTCGGTGAACTGGCTACGTTTCGGTGACCTCTTTGGGGAAACCGAAGGTTTTGTCTGTGCCATTGAAGATGAAGTTATCAAGACGAATAACTACCGGAAATATATTATGAGGGACGGTACGGTCGACATCTGTCGGGCATGCCGCCGTCCAGGTGAATCACTCTGACATATTATTTCTGGTTGTTCTCATCTTGCTAACGGAGAGTATTTGCACAGACACAATCAAGTAGCCAGAATAATTCACCAGCAACTTGCTCTTGGATATGGCCTTGTTGAATCGGAGGTGCCGTACTATAAATATGCACCTGCGCCAGTACTCGAAAATGGTCATGCAACGCTCTACTGGGATCGCTCTATCATTACGGACAGGACTATTGTCGCCAATAAGCCTGATATCGTGGTGGTTGACCGATCCCAGTGCCGGGCAATACTGGTTGATATCACCATACCTCATGATGAGAACCTCGTGAAAGCCGAGAAGGACAAGCTCAGTAAGTACCTTGACTTAGCTCACGAGGTGACCGCCATGTGGGATGTTGATTCAACCATTATTGTCCCGATAGTCGTTTCAGCCAACGGTCTGATAGCGAAGAGCCTCGACCAACATCTTAAGAGGCTCACGCTTGATGGTTGGATCAAGGGTCAGATTCAGAAGGCAGTACTCCTTGACACGGTACGTATTGTCAGGAGGTTCCTCACTCTGCAGCCCTGACCACCGGTAGCTTGGGCCCTGCACCGCTGCTGGTGGTACTCTAAAATTAGGTTTTGTTGTTTTTTTTTTTATTAAAATATTGTAAAAATCTAGTTTTAAGAAAAAAAAAAATAAAGAGTATAATAATGATTTATTTAATTTAGATTAAAAGCAATTACAATCCATATTTTGTTAGCAGAGTAGTCAGTAACAATTTTTCTTAAAATTATGTTACATAATGTTACTAGATTCTGTTGGTCTTCCAAGAAGGAGGACCTAAATAAATAGACACATGCTTTAGATTTCGATGTAAAATCGCGTCTTATCATGAGTATCCAACCACGTAGCCCCTTTCAAAGCAAACGAACTTTGACTAAATTTGAGCAACCTGCATTCAGAGCGTTTTGATCACGTCGTCGGTTGTCCGATTATATCTCCCCCCTCTCCCCCTAAGGGGTGCAGGGGAGCGGTGGGGGGGTCTCGTTTAGTCCACGGCACAAAATGGACCCTTTAGGTATGTACAGTACAGCTTGCTTGACGTATGTGTTACCGATCCCCAATGTGATGCCACAGAGTAGAGATTCATGAGTTGATAAGTATTTTTATTACGACTGTCATGAAATGGCTTGATGGCATGACTTCTATGTACAGTCACGAGCATTATCATGTAAACAATGTAACTCATATTACAATGGAATAAGAGTCTAAACTAGTCGAAGTGTATACATGTTAATGGTCGTGACTGCACGTATCGTAATTTCAGAGCATTTACGTTCTATTGCTTGAACTTTCAACATTTTACCTGCGTGCTTCGGAAGCTGTCGGCGTCGTGCTGTCGGTCCCGGTTGTTGTTGTAAGACGGCAGTTGTGAAAACCTGGGTTATGATCTACCCATGTGCTCACGTGGGGAAGGCCTGAATCCAAATAATAGAATCAATGTAGATAGATAATTTATATTTATTTGACAATACGCAAAGAATGCAAGAAAACGCAAGAAAACATAGCAAAATGAACATTAAACAAAAATATAATCATGCAGTACGAATAAAAGGTTGGTGAGAAATTTGGGAGCATGCTGGGACATATGGGCATACCACGGGACTACAGCATACAACTACGATTACTATCCTTAGTAATAATAAACAAAAAACTATACCAAAGGACAAACAGGGGCTAAGTCTGTCATTAGTTCATAAGAAGGTACATATCGGGAAATACAGTTTATTTTAAACAACAAATTACTACATGGTATGAATCCTGTTAATAATTTAACTCTAATATATAACTATGATTCGTGGCCATTCAAACTCGGGCGAACGGTAAATAAATCCCGCACTAGTCATCCTGCATCCACCTCGTCTGTGTGCCAACACACCCGGGCGAGCAAACGCACCGAGGCGATATGTCTTCGGTATGACGTGGCCGCCGATTCGGGACTGCTCCATCAACCGGACGCGCAAGCCACGAGACCCACCGACCACACGTGTATACTTGCACAACAAGCGCTGGTTGTTTGTTTACGGTTGGTAGCGCGCGCGATGTGCGTTGGCTGTAAACATCTTTACTATTGACATGTGGTGTTGTTCATGACATATCCTGGTACTGATGGCAAAACACTCAAAGTAATAGTACTTTAACATTGTATGTGCCGATACAAATATGTGACTGTACCGAATCAGGCGAGACGTGCATTGGCTAAAGCTATATGCCAAGTCAAAGTCAAAGGTATTTATTGCCAACTAAGTGTATTAAAGTGTACAATTAACAATCTGTAAGCGCGATTCATAACGCGTGTGGAGCCATCTAGCGAAGATGCTTTTCCACTTACTAATTAATATTGTAATTTTTAATTATTTAACATTACATACATGTAACTAATGTATTGAAATCCATTTTATACCCGAACTTATACGGTGTAACTCATAGTTTATAACTTGTTAGATTCTTTAGCTTTCTAAATATTTCAGAATCAGGCTGGAAGGCGATCATCTGCTACTTGGTTTACTCGAGACCGAGACTCCTTTGTGCTTCGGAAGGCAAGTAACCGTTGGTCCCAGTTAAATTGAGCTGCTGCTGATGATGAGACCAAAAAGCAATCAAGAGAAGAAGGAAAGTGAATAATATAAAGATAAAAGCAAGTAGATCAATAAGCCCAGCCAAACCAAGCAACGCCACCCCCTCCATTGAATGGGTCAGCCATCTCAAGGTAAGCCAGTTAGTCCAAACTGGTCTAAGTTGGAGTCATCCCGAATTGCGTCAATTACTTACCCTCCATTGAAGAGGTCAGCCATCTCAAGGTAAGCCAGTTAGTCCAAACTGGTCTATGTTGGAGTCATCCCGAATTGCGTCAATTACGTACCCTTCATTGAAGGGGTCAGCCATCTCAAGGTAAGCCAGTTAGTCCAAACTGGTCTATGTTGGAGTCATCCCGAATTGCGTCAATTACTTACCCTCCATTGAAGAGGTCAGCCATCTCAAGGTAAGCCAGTTAGTCCAAACTGGTCTATGTTGGAGTCATCCCGAATTGCGTCAATTACGTACCCTTCATTGAAGGGGTCAGCCATCTCAAGGTAAGCCAGTTAGTCCAAACTGGTCTATGTTGGAGTCATCCCGAATTGCGTCAATTACTTACCCTCCATTGAAGGGGTCAGCCATCTCAAGGTAAGCCAGTTAGTCCAAACTGGTCTATGTTGGAGTCATCCCGAATTGCGTCAATTACTTACCCTCCATTGAAGGGGTCAGCCATCTCAAGGTAAGCCAGTTAGTCCAAACTGGTCTAAGTTGGAGTCATCCCGAATTGCGTCAATTACTTACCCTCCATTGAGGTTTTCACGACCGCCATCTTACGAGATAATCAGTGTCAGCATAAATGTCACAATATTCGTTTACCTACTTACCGAAGAAACTTTCTGTTCTCCAAATAATCGCTTAACGAGAACAAAGTCCTATTATTGATCATCCCCAAATCCAGCAGCCGTCGTGCATCGAACTTGGACAATTAAACAAACTCGAACAAAGAAAAGTTGGGAAGAAAAAATAAATTAATTGCTCCTTTTAATGACCGGTACAAAGTTACATAAAGGCCGTGGGGCCGCGAGCGGGACCGGCCACAATATTTATGAAATTGTCGCTCCTTTGCGACGGGTGTGCGGTGGAAACCTTACTGGACCTAGTTTCCTCAGGAAAAGATTAATGTTTAAATGAGTGAGTTAAAAAGAAAGTTTGATTTAATTTTGTTTCGTCCCGGCTAAGAAAAAACTGCGGAGGTTTATGCCAACATTCATGAAACAAAAGGAATCGCTCTAAGTTTTAACTGGAAACGTTGCCGACTATAAATACATGCAGTCAGTGACTACTTCTGGCTGGTACTTAATATCACTTCTGTTGCAAAAATACTTTTTGTATTTTCCGTTTCTTTCGCAGAGCTTGTGGTCCCCGATTCAAATCCCAGTGGGAGTGCAATAGTGCATTCTATTTATTTTATTTATTTATTTATTAGATTACACAACAGACATTTATCTTAACAAAGTTATATACATGATAGGTTTAACAATATTTTATACTAGACTAATCAGAGCAAAAGTACTCTTAGCGGTTTTATTTTCAACCCTATTAGTCTTTACATACAGTTCAAGGTATACCATTTAACATAGTCTGTGAGAGGCTAGCTAGATCTAACTAGCTACCTTATTCAATATACTTTATTCGATTCAATTTTATTTTAATGTGCAATAAATGAATAAATATCATTAATGCTATGTAGATGTCCACTAAGATGTTCTAGACTAATGTCCTAAATGTGTTAACACAAACAGTCAGTCAGTTGGATTAGTAATATAGCTTCTATCGTCTACCTAGAACTATCTTATCTAATTCTGTTCCCACAAGACCCGGCGTTGCAAGAGTTCCTTAACTCGCAGCTTCTTTGCATGTGCAACTGCGCCATTCACTTATATTTTGGGTCTTTTAACGAAGTTTTTTATTATTTGTTTTTTTTTATGGGTTGCTCTAATGCCATCGAATTGTAAGTTTTACTGTACAAAGAAAAATCGAAAGAAAACACAGCAAGGGCATGCCCTTTCTCCCCAAGCACTTGGTATTATAATATTTAACTAATAACATCTAAAAGCTATATAAATAGCCGTATTAAAATAATCAATCGAAACCTAAGTATGTGGAGTAACAGAATCCCCCCCAAAAACTATTAATCAGAACGTGATTCGTAATTATGTTGATTCGTCGCTTCGCCCGTGAGTCCGCAGCCGCCATGAATTTTCCCAGGTCATTAGGTGGTGGTGGAAGGTGGTCATTACCCAGAATTGATTAATAGCACCCGAAAGCGGGCAAAATAAAAATAAATTACGTCCCACAGTCGATCTTGCGTAACTATAACTCTAGCGGAGTTAATGGGATGATAGTACTTTTAGCTTTGTATGGGTGGGGCTGTGGCCAGCATGTTTTGGTTGCCTTTTTTAGGACTCGTGTGCCGCGTGGCTAAAACAGAGGTCCCGAGTTCAGCTCCCAAGCCGGACATAGTGTGTTTCGGATATTTTTCAAGCATAGCCCGGGTTTGTGATCACCAACCCGTATAAGTCATTACTCATCAATGGTGGCGATGATTTGATTATTTGATTATTACTTTACTTTACTATTGGAAAGGTATGCTGCTGTTCGCCGCCTAGGGAATTTCAGCGCGACTTATTTTTTTTAAAGTTTAAATAATATTTTAGCTATTTAATTGTTTTTTTTTTCAAAAGAAAAAATAAATTAATAAGAAAACCCATTATAGAAGCGGCAAGAAACTTAAGGTACCTTTGCTGTAATGATGGAACAACCTTGGGTTACTAGAGAGGGCAGCACCACAAAAGCGTTACCCCATCCCCTACTAGATTCTCCAAGGCGTTCGGATCGGAATCGAGATCGGAATAATCCGAGGGCGCCTCTAAAGGTTACCTCAGCTCGGGTTGAACATAATCGTGACCATAATAGTCATACTTACCTACTTTATATGTAACATTCATCATTATCATCATCAGCCTATACTAGTCCACTGCTGGGCATAGGCCTCTCCAAGTAACACTGCAGGTAGGTAATCTTTCAATTTTGGTATAGTAATAGATTTGTTTGCTGCAGTTGTTTTTTTTTATGTTAAAAGGAGGCAAACGAGCAGGCGGGTCACCTGATGGAAAGCAATCACCGCCGGCCATGGACACCCGCAAAACCAAAGTAATCGCAGATGCGTTGCCGGTCTTGAGGAAGGAGTTGAATCTTGAGGAGGGAGTAGGAATTGGGAGGGGTGAGAGATGAGCCTCCGGTACTTTCACTCACCGGACGAAACACAACAGCAACGAGTGCCATTGTTTCACGCCGATAGTCTGTGAGAGGCTAGCTAGATCTAACTAGCTACCTTATTCAATATACTTTACTCGTTTAATATTTACGAGTGCTGCAGGTTCTTCCGAAATGTCTCTTTCACAAGAAAGTCTGGGGCGCGTGCACGGTTTGTGCACACATTTTGAGATATTGTTGTGTTCGCGCGCTGTTTGCGATGGCGGCATCGATCAATCTGCGCTGTTATCACCGCAAAAAAGCTTCGGGAATTGCTATCGTGTTATAGAATCACTAAAGCTGTGTACAGTCAGCCGCAAAAGTTGATGGCCACTTTTGTAACATGTCATAATAGCTTTATTGGAAGTTCTAGTCATACTTTGTCAGCCATATTCAATGTCAACAACTACGTCGTCTTGTCGACGTGTACGTCTACGTCTACGTCATTCATACAAGAGTAAGAGTAGATAATGTTGATTAATATCGGCGAGTTAGACCGAGCCACGATAACGTAGTTGGTAGTGCACCTGACCCAGCAACGTCATCGACATCCAATGTTAAAGTAACAAATGTCAAAATCAGTTAAGAATACTCAAGATATATTTATATATTTTTTTAAAATATTGTTGTAGCAAAAAAGTATTTATTTATTTTAAGGTTAAACTGAAACACAAAATACAACTAAAACAAATACTGTTCATTAGCTTAGGTATTACACTCGTGCATTTTGGTGTATGCTTTTAAATTAAAGGTAATTACAACATTGATACATAATCGTACATGGAGAAACCTTACATACAAGTTTACGTTAAACCTCGATACTAAACACTTTATCGAATCTCATATGTAACGAGAAATTCACAAAATTCACTTTCGCTGTCTACACGTATCTTGGTAAGATCTGAATGTTAACACCGCATCGGCAACCTTCACCGTATTAAACTGTACGCCGACCTCTCCCGCCCGATGATCAATCATTATTAGTATCTCATTACTGTCGATTTCTGTTCAGCCGCGGAATTTGTTTCGTTGCTACGGTCCCGGTGGTCCCGGGTCCTACGTCCGTTCAACTGGAATTAACTGAGCTCTTGTAAAATAGTGATTTCCTAAATAGATTTTTTTGCAAAACTTTCGTAAATATAAACCATATTAAAATGTTTTTGTTTTGTTTATATAATTTTAACGCAAATTTTGTTGCGAAACAAATTACAAAAACACAATGTTGAAAAAATTTTCACGAGCAGGATTTGAACCTGCACCCTTCTGACATACCGGGTCAGGTGCTCTTCCAATTGAGCTATCGTGGTTCTAACCAGCCCGCCGAAATTATTCAACACTATTTACTTTTTACTTTCAAAGCCAAAGGCACCCATTCAATGTCAACAACTACCGTCATCATACACGCGATCATAAATTATAAATTTGCGTTAAAATTATATAAACAAAACAAAACATTTTATAAATAGTTTGCCTAGGGTGCAGGTTCCAATCCTGCTCGTGGAAATTTTTTCAACATTGTGTTTTTGTAATAAACTATATTGATATAAAAGACGCATTAATATAAAAAGTGAAGTAATTATACATTTAATTGTAATTAAGATTTTTTGTAACGGGGATTAACGCAGTTTGCGTTAATTGTAATAAATAGGTAGGCTGCTGAGAGCCAAAACTCGGGTATAAAGGTATGTCTACGTAAAATACACTACAATACTACCTATACATTCATAAAATTTATAAAATACAGTGAAAAATATTATTATAAGCACTGAAAAAAATAAAAATAAATAATAATAATAGTTGCAACGACCGTTGGATAGATGGCACTGCGCCGCTATTAGCACTCAAAAATTATAAAGCAGTGACAAAATTCAGCGCTTACGTCAGCCTTCCCGGCAGCATAGCGGTCTGTGCAGCCGCCCGGATTGCGGAAGACCCAGGTTCGATTCCTGGCTGGGTCGGGTGGGCGTTTAATTTTTTCACTGTATTTTATAAATTTTATAAATATTTAACTTAACTACAGTGCAGCAAGCACTTCAAAAATAAAAAAAGTAAAAATTTACCTGTACATTCTTTGAGCAAAGTGATTGAAATGTACCTATAATTGCTGCAATGTATTGTAGTATTGGTTTCATCTCCACGTTTGTATATACAGACAAACCTGGGCTGTGCATCGCATAATCCGAAACCGCCACTGTGGTCTAGTGGCTAAAACCACCGGTTTAGACCCAGAGGTCCCGGGTTCGATTCCCAGCGGGGGGTACATGTTTGTGTACTCGGTTTGGTTGGTGGTAGGGCTTGTTTGTCCGCCTGGCTAGCTACCACCATCTTATCTAAATATGTCGCCATAACATCAATGTTTGTAGCATTGTTGTGTTCCGGCAGCTAGAGATAAGATAGCCAGTGCCTCACTAGTTGAAGATCCCGGGTGAAGTGCGCTTCCATCATTGGAACTTATCATCACTTAACATCAGGTGAGATCAAGGCACTGTGCTTACCCGTTAATATAAAAAAAAAACTCTCTTTGAACCCAAGACCTCCGGTTACCGAACGCTCGGTCACTCTGCCACCGATGCGTTAAACGAGGTATAAACCTTCGTATTGAGGGTAGGTATGCATACGATGTTCTACGTAACTCAAAGCGCAGTAAATACTTGGCTTAAAACTGTATTTTACTTTGTGAGTCCCTATGATAAGATTTTAGTTTAAGTGTTGACCAGTGTTTCATGCAAAACTGTCGTTATAATTTTTTCAAGCACTTTTTGTCATTTGTACCTACGTCATTAAACATTACATACGTGCCCGACCATACAAAGCTGAAAAAGGTCAAATTTAAGTTAGTTGTTAGGTGATTTCCGTGCGGATACGAGTAACAAGTGAAAAGTCGGCGGGAAACTGCGGCGTGGCCGATCAACGATCAATTTAATGGCAATAAGTCAGCGGCCCGCTGACGCGGCGTTTTCGCACTCGCCGTGTCTGAAGCCGCTTTACGGCCTACGACTGCGATCCGATTTCCTGGTAACATTATTTAAAAACCAAAATAATACTTAGTAAAAAAAAATTTACATGCTCTTATAATTAATAATTAATTTTCAATAGGTATGCATAATACAGAATAGACATGCATGCACACATGTATACTCGGACAAGCATGCATCTAGGCAAAATAAATATTTAAAACAAGCATTAGGTACAAAGAATTGTCAAGCAAGTAGGCATGCATATGCAAGATATTTGCGTGTCCGCGCTTGAAAGAAAATAAAGTCCATGTATCGATATTAAGGATATTAAGGATAATATATAGATAAAGGATAATATATTAAGGATGGATGGATATATGGGGTGAACATGTTATTTCTTATGACTGCTCAGTTACATAGTACCCTTCAAACGGAAGCACAGTAAAATGTTAAACAATCGCGACTAGTAAAAGCGCTTGGGCGCGGGCGCGGGCGCGGGCGGCGCGACGACTCAGCATTTCTTTAACAAGAGCCTGTTTATTTTTACTGAGAGCCGCCGCTCGCCGCCGCCGCCCGCCGCCGCTGCCCGCCGCGCGGTTTTCTACATACTTACTAATACCTCGTTCAATTAATTATAGACTTATGTGGCAACATGCTAGGGCAGCCCCAACCTTTGTTGTTAGAATAACGGGAATACTAAAGCGAAGGTCCTGGGTTAAATTCCTAGTTCGGGCAAGGGTATATTTAGGATTTTTCGATGATTAATTGGTGATCTCCAACCCGAATTTGACAAGCGTGGTGATTAAGCCATTACCCACCAATTGTAGTGATGACTTGATTTCAATGATGGAGATTTTTGCCCAGCAGTGGGACAGTTATAGGCTATTTACTTTAATTACTGTTTACTAGTTATACTATTATTTTGCGATTATTAAAAGCAATCCATAAAGGGGTGGGACAAATCTCGCTAGCGATTTAAAAGTGAAACGACAACGATACACTGCAAAATATTACCATTTCAAAATTATTAAACATTTATAAAAAAAAATTGTGTCAAAATAATTACTTAGGTACGAATTGATCGAAGCTTAGGTATTATGTAGGTGAACGATATCATAGTAATTGAAATCACATACCTGTGGTATTGCGGTTACATGGAAAACTGGTTGAATCGCTCCAAAAGTGCCATGTATAGTCTTTTTCACTTTAGTAGCTCAAACATGTAGGTTTTGCTGCCTGAAATCAGTGAGCAAAATGCGATTTTAATTTTACAGAGACCAAGTAACTTTTTACTTTAATTTTTTTTCAGAAAGCCGCGAATATGTTATTCAGCCTTGGGTTAAACATAGAATTCGAAACATTCAAACTCTATCTCTTTCCCGCCTTTAGAAAGAGAGAGAGAGACAAAGACCAGCCCTTTCGAAGATCCAATTTTGAATTCGACCTCAAAGACAAACACGTTCGAAATCTCGTACTAACTAAAGAAATTTTGCAAAAAGATAATTATGTCTTTTAATGTAATTTATTGAATGTTTAACTTATTGTTGTATTTAGACGAAAATAAGTATTTACTGCAAGTAAAACTGATATTTAACCTGTAAGTATTTATTTTTAGTTTCAATAATGTTACGTAATATATTTTGAATAATAAAATATCATGGGTGCTATTTTCGAACACGCCTTCATTTAAATAAAAGAGCGGGAATAAAATTACGTGGCTGGCGTAAAGAGTTGAATAAGATAAAAAATATTAAAACAATCGTAAAATATGAGTGAAACTAGCGACCGTTGTTCCTTCTCAATCCGCCACCAAAACACAAACCTTAACCCCAGATAATCAAACTCAACTCAATGCAACTATAACGTTGCCAAATAAATCTGTTACTTTTAATTTGCAGAATTGCAGTAATTTTGCTTTTAACTTTTAAAAAGTTCCATTTTATTGAATTGGTATCTCTACATACAATGTTAATTATTTAGATTCACAATAAATAGTTATTTCAATGTATTCCTGTTTATTATATTATCTCCTAAAGTGTTCTCGCTGCTGAAGTGAAAAGTTATGTGTGTTACACGAGAGCAAAGTCGTTTTTTGCATCTCGTGCCTTTGAATCCCTCGCCACACTCATGATTCAAAATCAGCACTCGCAGCAAAAAACGACTTTGCTCTCTTGTTGCACAAATAACTATTGTTATTTGAACTTGTATTACGTAGTATTACTTTTATTATAAAGAGCTCTTTGACCTCATCCCACCTTCTTCTTGCCTCCATGGGAGTACACGTGCTGCTCTCCGGAGTCACCGTTTCACGGTCTCAAATATTCCATCGCGCACTAAGAAATTTGGTGACTCGTTTCTTTGTCGCACCTCCAAAACATGGAATAGTTTGCCAGCACACGTTTTTCCTCCTTCCTATGATATGGGGTCCTTCAAACGAGGCGTGAAGAGGCACCTTGTGGGCCGGCAGGGTGAGGGTAACTGATGCGGCGTTGTTGTCGTCGCATCTAGACTCCATATTCACTTAACATCAGGTGAAATGGAGTAGTTTGCCGTGCTACGTATGAAAAAAATTACGAGTACTTTTCTTTATGCAAGACGGGAACTCGAGTGCGGGTACAGATTTTTTTTGAAAACATTATGAAACCAACCTAACTTTGTAAATATAATTTTCGCCGCTCATCCTGCCAGCAAACAGCAACAGGAAATAAGTTAGCACTCCCTAAGATTGCCCATTACCTACATAAAGTACCGAGGTCACATCAAAAACGAAAGAAATACATCAGACACCTTCAATTAACAGTATATCTGTTGGAAAATAATATCTGTCCGCGCTCGCCGCCCGCCCTCCGCCTACGCCCGCCCAAACATCGGCACCGCGGGAGTCGCCGGGCTACAACAGGATCGGCCCCGAATTTCCAATCTTGATATGTTCCCGAAGGAAATTGATAAAGTTTCCTCCTACCTAAGGAATTATTGAAGTTTTCTTGCACAACAAAATTCAATAAGTGACTGTCACTGATTGAGAGGGCGGTGTGACTTTTGACCGGCGGCTGCGGCTGTAAGGCGCGAGCGGATAAAGATTTTCGTTTTGTTTTGTTTTAGAAACTGTCTAAAACTTGTAATTTTTCACGTTGCATGGGCCAATTAAACGTTAAGCTACGAAATGGTCAAGTAACTATTTAGAACACGTCCGGTCTTTTTAAGGAGTTCCATTTTTTGTAAATATTTTCTTTTTTGCCACTTAAAAAATTAAAAATAATGAATGATCAATCATTGCACCGTTTGGGTCTAAAAAGGTTTGGTTTAAAATTATATAAAGATATATAATATCGCTTACATCTTTTTAAGTGATTGTTCTTTGTGTCAATCTTAGTTTTGGTGTAACTTTTATTTTTCACTTGTTGTGACGTATGTTTTTTTTCTTTGTTTGTTTTTAAATGTTTGTTTAAGAATTTACTGTTTATCAGGTTTCAATTCAATTAAGTATTTTTTTTACTGCTTGGCTGACTGACTTATTTCGAAATGTAGGGTAATACTTGTGCAGACTTGAAACAAGTTCCTTATAAGGTGTAGACATAAGCTAACATGAGGATTAAAAATATCGTGATATTGGATAAGGTTTTGTACGCGTAAGATGTTGTAGACGCTGGTAAATATGAATTGAAAAATTTCGAAAAAGCGTTCCTTTTGATGTTTCGGTAATAAAATAAGCTATGAATAAAAAAATAAAAATCTCCTGACTCTTAGACCACAGAGTGAGGACTTGTTAACGTTAACTGAAATTTCTTTGGGCGTCTAGTCTAGCGTGTTTGTGTGCGAAGCGACAAGTTTTTTTTTCAACGCCAACTATGTTCACGACTGTTTTCTACCACATATACGCGACTAATGTATCCCGAAGAAAAGCGATGTTGGAAAAAAGCTTGTGTGTTGAAGTTACAGATTGATGATCATATTTGTTAAACTTAACGCGAACTTTTAGCGCAGTCTTTAGCAGATTTTTTATAGTAAAAGTGTAAATAAATAAATAAATAAATCATTTATTTAGCTCACAAAACTACAGTAATAAAAAGGTTCTACTAGTAGATTAAATATTTAGATAATTGATTATATAATTGATTAGATAAAAAATTAGATAGACTAGATACATTGTATGTTTTAGTATATACATAATTTTTATTTATTTACAGGAAAACACTTTTCATTTCACCTGATGTTAAGTAATGATAAGAACGAAGCGAGCGTACTTTACCTGGAATCCTCAACTACTGGCTTTCTTATAGCTAACTGTCGGAACCAATATTGCCGAATTTACCAATATTTCAGTATTTCTACCGAAATTGAATGTGTTTTACCGATATTGAACATTCGCAAATTATTATTAAGACTGATTATATTAATTATTTTTATTAACTTAATTTCAAAGTAAAATCAAGAATGATGTGTCACTTATAATGGAGCATATATCAGAACGTTTAATGTGTGTCCTGCGGGGGTGTACCTGTTTAAATAAATACATAAGAAAAATATATATTTTATGTTAGTTGTAACAAAATTGTTAGCACCTGATAGTGTTCTACCGTTATAAATTACCTAAATTTTAAGAAAAAACCGCTTTTATTTAGTATAACAACTTTTTTAAAATGTAACATCAACTTATTTTAATTTAGAGTTTCGGCAACACTGGTCGGAACACAACAAGACCTAAGCTACTAAAGATATCAGTTTAAACTATGAGAGATCCAGTAGTTTGACCGGCAATGCGAAACAACAAAAAATCCTTCGCTATGCCTGCTTCCATGGTAGATCATGACGTTTCTTAGTTTCTAGGACTTCCTTGCTTTGGAAGGCGTGTTGACCCAAATTAGTTAGTTCTATTTTCTGTGTGAGTGAGCGAACATGAGCCCAACATTAGTAGTGAATAATGGTAGGTATACTATTGGGTTGAAAATAATGCCGCTAGTAGTTGCTTTGTTCCAAATAGGTATACTTTATTGAGGAATTACATGGACTATATGTTATTGGCTAAGACGATTTGATAGCGCGACTCAGAAGACGAATCGCGCCATGCGCTAACTTATTATATATTTACATGCGTTTTCAACAAGTAGTTTTAATGAGTCAGGAGGACAAGCCTATCCATAGACAAAACAAACATACAGTACACCCTCACCTCCACAGCGTATTTATTTATTTGGTCGTGGAACGCACAGCATTATGCCCCCGCACGCACCGCCCTTTAGGCCCTATGAATATATGTATTATTGCAGTATTTATTACTATAACTACATTTATTATAATGCTGCTTTGCGCATTTTGTTTTTCCTCCGCCCGCCGCCGACACAGTTGAGTATATGTAACGTGTTCGTTTACGGTTCATCTAACGTTTGCGTAGATACTGTTGCGTGTTTATATTAAAGGCCTCATTCTGATGGGTGCTTTTTTTTATATATTTTTTTTGGGACATAAATACACGACGTCTGACATAGTATCCAAGTACTCAAACCGTCGTTACACCATGGAGGTTGAAACTTCGAATTGGACAAATCGCAAATTGGACTAACCGCGAATTAAGTGGATTGGACCAAACGCGCCTAAAGGTTATTTACCATTAGATCACTTTAACAAAATGGAGCATACATATAACAATAAAAATAATAATAATAAGGCTGGGATTCGGCGGCGGTTCGCTTCCAGCGAAAATGCAAAAACCGGTGGTACTTGATACCGCGCGCATAGTCCGCCGATTTCTCTCCCTCGTGCCCTGACGCCGGCCGACTGTGCATTGCCGGACTTAACCGCCATAAGCGAGAGGTATTTTGCCAATGCTGAAATAATAATAATAAATTCATATGACATTAAAGCAGTGCCTCCTTTCATTTCATTATAGAGCATTTTCCAATATTTTTACGCTGTAAGGAAGAAAAAATGTCCTTGCTGGGTTTCTTGCCGGTTCTTCTCAGTACAAGGTGTAGACTTGTGTAGACTTACAAAACGAAGGCATAGACATTCATAAGAGTTTGTAGCTTTTACTGAACAAATGGTTTTGTTTTCATTATGAATTTAGACTTTATTAATTTAGATTTTTATTTTTAACGTCTACGAGACCGTCTCGACCGGTTTGTTGCTAGGACCCCGGAAGGGGTGTGAGGTAGAGCGATGGTCTGCCCGACCTCATTTACCACTGTACCTGTCTTCAATCAAGTCTTTTGTCTCTTCAATACTTCAATACTGCTCTATGGTCTCTACCAAAGCAGTGCACTGGCGACAAACATGGAGTAGCTGCATCAATAAAAAATCGAATAAAAAATCTCGTTTTCTTGATCGAATAGTTTCACTAGAATAGAATTTGCAATCAGAAGCTAATATACTCGTATAATTAGATAAAATAATGTAAATTTTACGCAAAAATTTGGTTGCAAAGAAATTGCGGAAAAACTGTGTTAATAAAAAATCCACTAGAGGGATTCGAACTCCGACCTTTTTGGTAGTACACCAAACCGGGCACACTTTTGCGCACCCCAGTAAAGTTAATTACAAACGTACTTAATTTTTTACTACTGCAGAAAGGTCTTGTGATGTAATAAATACTTTATTAAAATTAGTTAAGTTACGGTTAAGTCTAGCCGCACAGTAAGGGCGTTTCATAAACCTAAGTACTCATATCAAATGTGCTAAGTTAAATCTAGATGCAAGCACTTAAGTGAGTCCTCAAACAGAAATTAGTTGCTAAGGCAAAGGAAGCGAGCGGTGCTAGCTTTTTTTATAAATACTTTTTTTAAATATAACTTGTTCTAATCAGCCCAATTGATTAAAAGCACAGGAGGTTGAGCCATACCCCACTAGATTAGCCCAATGTTGGGTTTTGGTTAATCGGTGGCACATTTTATTTTTAATTTGATTTATTTATGAACATGGAATCAACAGCATTTTGTAAACTGAGTCATCATTATATTGTATATTTTCCCTTATTATTATTATTTATCTGTTACTATGGTCACTGCAAAGAGTAAAAAACAACGCGAATAGATTCGAAAAGTCATTTTGGGCAATTTTTAAACATAAAAGATAAAGTGCGAATCGGACTCGCGCACGAAGTACCCTTATCTATAAAAACGGTTTGTTGTATAGGAGCCCTTTAAATATTCATATTTAATTTTTTTGTAGTTATAGCGGAAACAGAAATACATCATCTGTGAAAATTTCAACTGTCTAACTATCACGGTTCATGAGATACCATGATACATATCATGAGATACAGCCTGGTGACAGACGGACAGACAGACAGACGGACGGACTAAGGTAATAGGGTCCTGTTTTCCCCTTTCCCCTTTTCCCCTGGGTAACCCTAACTCGATTATAATGTCTTTCTGATGCTAAGTAGAAGCGGAGTCCTAGTGGAGCAATATAGGGTCTCACTAGCCTTCATCACCTTCCCGAAAATTTCGACCCGAAGTTGCTTCTTCGCACCACGTTTAAAAGACTTTATGTTGTATGAAGGGAATACGGTTTTAAAATAAAAATACGGTTTTCCGCCATTCCCCAGTAGTTTGGCCGTCGCTGTTAATTGCAGTACTTAACAATGTTCGGATTGACGCGGTAACTACATAACTGCTGGGAACACACGCTGCCGCCGTCCTTTGAAACAACACGGCTAAGGAGGCTACTCAACTTGAAAAATCTAGCTTGCCGTGAGTCTACTAATAAAGAGATTTTCGCCTGTTAATTTTCATTACTGGTTGTGGTAGTGTTGATTTTTCCTTTCGGTATGTTATGATTCATTCTATTATAACTGATTTTCGAAATTGTAAGAAGTTATCCTAACGGAATATAATAAATGCGAAAGTGAGTTTGTTTGTTTGTTGTTTGAAACTTTTCTACGGTACATCATTTTTTTTTTGTACACATATTCTTAAAAGTGAGTTTGTTTGTGTGTTTGTTTGATACGCTTTCACGCGTAAACTATTTAATTCAATTCAATTTCTTGTAAAATGGCTCTCGCTACGATTTAGCCAGTGTCTAGTTTTAGGGTAGCTTATTAGTGTTTTGATATTGTCCGTAACTTTGCTTAAAACTTCAATAGGCGTTGTGTTTGTACAAGCAAGAAAAAGTCAAAAACTGAGACCCAATTTTGAGGATACAGGCAGTAACTGATTGATTCTGTTGATACCTGAAACAATGACAAATAACTTAACTAATTGGACGAGTTAGTGAAGCAGATTAAACTATTTAACGATTTGTTTGTTTTGTTGTCATAGAACCTGTCAAAGCAGTTCGAAATCCGCCGGGTCAGCCAAAATGAAACCACTTTCACGTAAAGGTTATTTAAAATGTGTAACATACACGCGAATAGAAATCTAAAAGTTAAACGTTAGTTCAATATATATGTACCTAGTGTTTGGGGGTTACTGTAGAAAACAGTAATGCATGTAACAATAAGTGATCGTAGTCTAGTGGTCTGGACCACCGGTGGACCACCGATCTTAGACCCAGAGGTCCTGCGTTCGATTCTCAGCGAGGGCTATATTTTTGTGTGCTCGGTTTGTTTGGCGGTAGAGCTTGCTTGTCCGCCTGGCCTTCTACCACCACTTAGTCGTAGTTATGTCGCCTTAACATCAATGTTTGAAGCGATGTTGCAGCTAGAGATAAGATAGCCAGTGCCTCAAGTTAAACATTACGGGTGAAGTGCGCTTCCACCGACAGCCTTATCATCACTTAACACCAGGATAATTAATAACAAAAAAGGTATGTATAAGTATGAAAATGACTATAATCTCACACAAAACACATACAGGATTAATCATCCCATATCACGTGCCAAAATCTTTCCATTACCCAGCCTTATAAAGCTAAAATGGCGCAGGTAGCAAGCGAATGCACTTAAACACCCGTCGCTGACTAGCGGGCGTGACGCATTTCAAAACTAGCCAGTGCTACGGCACTGTGAAAGTAATAATATTAACAACAATTTAAACAGTTTACAAAATAAAAAATATTTTCCGGTAGAGTACCTAGTTGTTTATCGTATAATGTTTTGTCACACTCTCTCTAGTCCGGCTCACACACACTGTTATTAATCAGAGTTTTCAAGCGATCAAACCAGAGCAATCATAATATGACTGCTGCCACTTCAGAGGATAGTATATGAGACAAGTTCACATACATTATGATTGTTCTGATCCCAAGGTAAGTAACTAAAGCACTCGTTTCATGGAAATCAGATCAACGACGACGGTACCACAACCACCCAGAGCCGACACAATATCGAAAAGTTCGTTTTCGACATTGACCCGACCGGGAATCGAATCCGGGACCTCAGGAGTTAGCGCCGCCCAAAGTCCGGCGTGCAAGCCACTCGGCTACGGAGGTCGTATAGTATTATAATATAGTTAAGTAACTCACGGGCAACTAAGCTCAACTAAGCTCGGCAACATAACAACAGAGGCTTGTTGAAAAAAATTAAAAAAAATTCTTACATCTAAGAAGTCTCACATGAAATCGAGACAGACGTTAACAAAATTGCAGATTTTAGCAAACATCACAATAGTCTGGCAACATTAACGAGGTTTGCTTACAATTGCTGCCGGGTGCAGTGTTTCAATTTCATTTGTCTGCATCCTTAAGCGTAATAAATATACGACTCAAAATGACGTTTCGCCGGAAGCGCATACGTGTTTGTTAATAATTTCATATTCCAGGTCCGTATGCGTGCCGCTCGCCTCCGCGCTCGTTTTATGTTCAAATAACGTTTTTCATTTTTGGCCGCCATTACGGATTCCGGTGACGTACTAACATGCGAAATTAATTTGTTTATGAAAATTCAAGAAAAATGGGCCGCGCGTTATTGTACTTGTTACATAAGTATGTTATGTAGTATACTAGTAGGTATACAACATGTGGTACACGCATCGGTCACTGAATCTATTTCAAATTTACTTTAAAGGTAATATTTTGCTAAAAAAATTAAAATTAATATTCTTTTTTTTTCAAATTTTTGTTTAAGTTTTTGCTGTACTCCGACTGTACAAACAATTATAAAGCAAGTATAAGTCAGGCGTTTTCAAAAGAACCAACTTACTGTTCAAGACGGAGCAAAAGGAAACTAAAACTTATGGATTGAAATATTTTAACTAAATAGAAATAGGTACAATACAATAGCACAATAGTACAATCTGGGTTTGTATTAGTAAAAAAAGGTGCGGGGTTCCACCGCTCTGGTCATTGGTGGGGATGTATTAGTCCCATTAATGCCGTTGTGTGATAGGTCCGTCGTAGACACTTACACATTGTACAAAAAAACTGGAATTTAAGTTAATTTCGTGTGTGTTAATTCCGATAACTCACACGTTTATCCAGCTTGGATGCAGTACGCATGCACCGCCCTCCCGCCCGCAAAAAGTGTGCACATGCAGGAGACCCATGCTTGCACCCATTGTTTCTCCTGCAAATGCATACTTTTTGCTACATCCAAGCTGGATAAACGAGTGAGTTAGCGGAATTAACACTACATATTATTTAAATTCATTTTTTTTGTACCATGGATTTCCGCAAAATTACGCTTGATTCAATTTAATTGACTTATACATTACATACATGCGTTTTGATTTCGTTTGTTTCAACTATTCAACGAAGGAGTGACTGTAATTTACTTATTTTTAGTAAACTAAAATAATACAAACCTTTTATGGATGTAATAAACACAAGGCAGACAAAGTAGCGAACGGAAAGCAAGCAAACACATATTTAGAGAACGGTAATAGGATAAGGATATAATCGAATGAAAATTAATCTTGAAACCTTGTGTTGTTTAGGAGAAAAAATATACGATAAATTTTGTAAGAAAATGAACTATACATTGACTGAAAGCAGACTTTAAAACAGAAATACGTTTTCATTAGACCTGGTACTAAACCTGCAGCGCACATCTTCCATTCGATTTGTTTCGACACAAAGTAAAATATTCTGCTCTCCTTATTTTTATAAGTGAAAATATACTTTCCTTTACCGTCAAAATAATATCACAAAAAAAAGTCTGAAGAGCAGTTTCAAAAGGTTCGCAAGAGATCCGGCGACAATCCTAATTTCCTTCTATAAACACTTCAATTAAGGGAGAAATGTTAAAACAATAAACCGTTTTAACGAAACTTTAATTAAGTCGCCGGAAGTCGAACCTGGGCCTGGGGCGCAATTACGAACTCTTCAAACATTGTTTCGCAACGCGACGCCGACGACTTGCTTTCAAAGCGTAAAGGGAGGATCCGAGAAATTAATGAAAGTTGATTATATGCACGCGCTTCCATAGAGATTACTGAAAGACATCAACACATTTTTTGAGAGCGTTTGCTGGTGGCCTTAGTCTGCTTTCCAGCGTTACTGGACTTTTTTGGGGCAGGCAAGAAACTTAAAAACGTGCTTCCTCAAGCCATGTGATTAGTACCCCGATCCGATCCGTACCCTTCGGAGAATCTAGTAGCGCACTAGTGCGCGATGCCGATGCCGATGCAAAAAAAAACCGTCAGTAGGTCATCATCACACATCATCATCAGCACGCATCACGGAAGCGTGTCCCTTTTCCCTACTAGACTCTCCGAAGGGTTTGGATTGGACCGGGAGCGTAACAACCTGAGGGCGCCTTTACGAGGGGTGTTCAATAAAAAGTAATAATGGCATATAAACTCCTTGAACAACAAAAAAGTAAATACTGGCAGGTAAAGTCCAGACATTTGACAAAATAAAAAAATAAAAATTATTTGATTTTCTTTTCTTATTTCAAAAATAGAAGTCATTTGTTTTCGTCGTGAAATTGAAATCACGCCGTAATTAAATATCTCTACCCGAAAAAAATTACTACTGAGCAAGTGAATCTAGACTTGTAAGGAACATTAATCCTCCGTATTCTACGGTTGCGCGGTGGTGTGCCGAGTTTAAGAGAGGAAGAACTTGAACTAAAGACGTCCCACGCTCGGGACGCCCTACGGCGGCAGTTACCGAACAAATGATAAAAAAGTTGAAAAAATTGTTTTGGCAGAACGTCGTGTTACTGTTTGTTTTGTAGCTGAAGAGCTAAAGATTTCGATAGGAAGTAGGTATCCATAGTATTATACATGAACATTTGGGCATGAAAAAAGTATCAGTGCGTTGGGTGCCTAAAATGCTTACAGACGAGCATAAACATACAAGACTGAGGATTTCTCAAATCAATTTGGAACTGTTACAACAAGATCCTGACCGATTTTTGGTTCACGAAGCGAACTATGGATGAAACATGGCTCCACCATTATGATCCTGAAACGAAACAACAGTCCATGACTAGGAAGAGGCCGTCATCTCCAAAGCCTAAGAAGTTTAAAGAATTTCCATCCGCCGGTAAGATTATGGGCTCTGTTTTCTGGGACAGCCAGGGGGTAATATTGATGGAATACCTCAGCCATGGAGCCACTATAATGGGGGCCTTATACGCAAAACAAATAAAAAAGTGCGTCAGGAAATACGCGAAAATAATCGCCACGGCAAACTTGCTAAAGTTGTGTTGTTTCACCAACACAACTTGTTTCCTCCATACTCACCTGACCATGCGGCTAGTGATTTCTACCTGTTCCCGCCGTTAAAAGAACAACTGAGGAAGTGATTGCCGCCGTAAATGATTTTTTA
Source organism: Eudonia truncicolella (assembly GCA_949315975.1). Lineage (NCBI taxonomy): Eukaryota > Metazoa > Arthropoda > Insecta > Lepidoptera > Crambidae > Eudonia > Eudonia truncicolella. Next base: position 674,524 of record OX438841.1, read on the forward strand.
AGTGATCAAGATGAAGATTTTTTCTAGAAGGGAATCTTAGGATTAGAAAAACGATATACCAAATGTATAAACCTCAAAGGTATAAAATTACAATACAATACAACAATAAATAAAATAACAATCTATATTCAATAAAAAATCAATTGCTGTTCGTTTGAGTGGCTAAAACTCGAGAATGGCTGGACTGATTTGGCTAATTTTGATTTTGAAATATTTGTGGAAGTTCAGGGAAGGTTTGAACGGTGAGAAACATAAATAATAAGTAACGGAAAAAAGTAAAAACGACAATTAATTTTCCAATACAAAATAATTTGTTTGTTTTGTTGTCATGGAAACTGTCAAAGCGGTACGAAGTAGTGATGTACATCGGAGGCCTCGAGCCTTGTACATCACTAGTACGAAGTCCGACGGGTCATCTAGTAAATAATTTAAAACTGCTTTATACTCATTATCACTTTTTATTGAACACCCCTAGTAAAGACTAGTCTTGTTCTATGAATACTGTGTCTGGGGTCAATATTGGTGTGCATTATGTAGTCTATTTTACGCATCATTACCATCAACATCAACGCCTCTTTATATACGCTTATATTTCATTATTAATTTGTAAATGCTGTACTTCTCCGTTAAACAGAACTGAATACAATTTCAATGAAATTATATTTTTAGACTACACTTTGTCGTTAGTTTCAGTTTCCAAGAGTAATATAATTTTTGAACTTACACCTTAAAAAGAGATACAACCCACTCTTAACTGGACCATACATATTAAAACTAAACTACATTATACATAACTAAGTATTATACAACCACAACCCAATAGATGTTATCCCGATGTTTAAAAGGCTCATCAAGGATTCAATAGCAAGGTTGATCGCCACCTAATCTGCTCCTACATAAATCGATGAGCACTACGCCAATAATAGGGTCTCCTCAATAAGGGCGGCAAAGGCCTCCCATCACTTCCACCTTTCGTTATTCAAAGGGTTCGCCTGTCCCGCGAGTATCCAGTCCAATTCCGACAACTTTCCAACCACCTGCCATCTCGTTCGCCCCTAATCCTCATACATATAGATTCGACTTAGATTTGTAACGATGTTATTTATTTCGTGCAGTTTGTTGGTTGGTACTTTGGTAACAGGTCGGAGAATGAAAAACTGGGGCCAGTTTAATAATTTTGGCGCGATGACGTCTTTTGGGGGTTACTTGTATTCACACATACCATTCGGTATAAACAAAGGATTCTACGAGGATTAACAAAGGCTAATTAGTACATACATAACCGCCTTTGTGGTCCAGTGATTAAGACCCAGTGGTCCCGAATTCGTTTCCCAGCATACGCGTTTGTGTACTTGGTTTGGTTGGTCCTAGGGTTGATTGTTTGGCCGCCTGGCTAGCTACCACCATCTTATCAAATTATGTCGCCATACCATCAATGCATATGTAGCATTGTTGTATTCCGGCAGATAGGGGTAAGATAGCCAATTCTTCAGTTTTTGAGGATTCCCGGTGAAGTGAGCTTCCTTGGCCTTATATCGTATCATCAGGTGCGATGAAAGCCAAGTGTTTACTGTTGGGGTGTAGGAGCAAAGGAGAACACAGACTTAATGTCAACTTCACATGAACGCATCTTAAGTTATTGGCGTTGTATAATCAAGGTATCTGATTCAATTTTTCAATTCAAATTTGTGCTCTCTGCTATATTTTGACTAATTACGTGACATTTATCAATATTTCCAGTAACTATAGTTGATATCACAGCAGCAGCACTTAATTTTAGAGGTCGTCAAAACAAGTGCTTTCGCTAAAATGACATCGAGAAATGAGTCCGCGCTCTAAACGAGTTACTCAAATCACTGGCTCTCAAGTAATAATTGGTGAAGAGCAGCGAAGGGACGCTGTCAACTTATATTTGTTAATTGAAAAGTCACTTGTCAACCGGTTGGCCATTGGCATTGCGGAATGCGGAGCTGACGGCCCGGAACGAGGCGATTGTATGACAGCTGACAGTCTTCCGTTAGTATTTAGTAGCTAAAGACAATTATTCTCAATACAATAAAAGCAATTATTATCTGTTGACACTTACACCGGTGTTATATTTTTTTGCCTTATTGAACTTGAACCCAATCGGGGACAATAAGTAGAATAAAAAGAACTTCAAGAAGCATTTTTCTTTTAAAAGATTTAATGGTTACAATGTTTTTGTAGTTTGTTTCGCAAAGAAAGGAGACGGCCTACCTTCCATAGAACCTTGGGCTTGAGGTGAAGTTGAGGTGTAACACAATGAAAGTAGTGTTATTTGAAAGATAGTATGAAATTAAAGGATTACTGAAAATTTGGCTAAAATTGGCAGTCTGAGATCTGAGAAATAGAAGATTATAAAAAGTGAGGTTAAGAATAGCCTACGCCGAAATAGTTATTTTTTACAAACAATAGGTAACCTATAAAAGCATTTCTTTTTAAAGTAATGGAACATTTTGTCTTAATACAGATAAGCGTATTTTTGTTACTAGCTATTTGTGTCCACATTGGGTTAAAATATTTAGGTAGGTAGGTACATAATCTCAACAGTCTATCTACACCAGTAGGTAGGTAGGTAGGTAAAAAGACATAACCAAGCAGCATGTAATGCATAAATACCTACCTACTCAGTTGTCATTCCTCATCATTTGATAGCTTACTATTATCACACGAGTAAAGAAACTGAATTTACTCATGTGCTATTATTCTTACCTACCATTTAACACAGCTGTTATATGCTAATAATAATAATAATACTTGGTAGGTACTTACTAAATAAATCAAATATATTTTTATATAAGACTATTAAGTAAATCATACATAGGTAGACTTATTAAAATCAAATTATTATTTAACTTAAACAATAGTTGAATTAACCTGAACTAGGATAATTAAAGTTAAAAGTACATCAATACTCAAATAATAATTGTTTTAAGTCCAAAATGAGAGATGCAAAGTCGTTGTGTGTTAGCGGGTTTTCAGTGTCCGTGGTGAAAACAAAGGTCGATCAAGAAGAAGAAGATAACTGTTAGTCAATAATAATGAATGCCAAGGTCGAAGAAATATCCAAAAACAGTAGGAGCACACTCATAACGCAGCGAAGCTAACAAAGCAAACGAGTCGAGTGACATTTTTTTTCTCCTGTCAATGTCAATTTTTTTGTCACGGCCTTGGCACGAAAGGATTTTTAGAAGTATATGAATAATATCGGGAGGTTCTTGGCGGGAAAGTAAAGAGTCATGTCTGCGGTTTTGTTTTATTTTCAAAAATTTGTGTTATGTCGAATATTAATGTGAAATAATGGTGGATTATTAACCGTTAAGTGTTCGTAAGTGTGCATAAGTGTTGGCAAATGAAACAAAACAGTGCAACTTTACTTTTCAAATTCTCTCAAGAAGTCCGCCCGAGGAATTAGTAAAGCCCCACATCTTTACTGAGGTACTCGAGGAGTTGGGGGGTATATCATTTCTCACTTCTCATTTTTATTATCATTCATCAATCATCATCATACTGACTGGATGGAAGTATTGTATATTTCTGTATTACTTGTAAGAAAAAATACTTTGACACTGGCGAAATGTGCTAATCGCACGAAGCCATCAACTAAAAGAAAGAAAAAAAAAGAATAATATCGATTATTGTAATCGTACAATTATTATTAATAAAAAAAACAACATTGCTAACATCTATCATAAATTGATTTCTGTGTTTTATGCATGTGTTTACATGTTTTTGATATTATTTAATGTAATTGACCTGCCAGTGAAACGATTAATTAATAAATCAAACAACTTGATTGTATTGTGTTAATAAATCGATTCATTTCATTCGATAACAGTAACTTCTTTCTTACGTCGTTTTCTTTTTTCCTAGACTGTAGATAAAGCTGATTTTTATATTTATCTTACCTATTCAATATGTGTTTAAATAAACAATATATCATCTTGTTACATGCTTGTTAAACTTAGGCCCACGACGGGCCGTCTCCTTTGCGTTAAAATTTTAAAAACAATACAAAAACATTTTGTAAATAGCTTCATTACTTCTTACTAATCTTTAATATTTGTAAAAATATTATGATCGGATATTAATGACGGTAGTTGTTGACATTGAATGGGCGCCTTTGGCTTTCAAAGTAAAAAAGTAAATAGTGTTGAATAATTTCGGCGGGCTGCTGGTTAGAACCACGATAGCTCATTTGGGAGAGCACCTGACCCGGTATGTGCAGAAGGGTGTAGGTTCAAATCCTGTCCGTGGAATTTTTTTCAACATTTGTGTTTATGTGATTGAATGGTTGTCAATTTACTGTCATTATTGTATGTGATTATTTTAATATTGTTTTTTAATTATTATAATTTGTGTGTCGGTAATAGTGAGAGTAAAATAAATAAGTCTCGAGCATTGCTTTTTCTGACAGAGACTCAAATTCGTCGCCCTGCTGACACGTCCTACTTAATTTACCCCGGCTATCAGCTTGAGGAGCAATTCCTTGCGAAAGACGGAGTGTGTCTGTACGTGAGGGCTGACATTTGTTGTCGTCGTCTACACCGCTTGGAAGACCCCTCCTTTGCCATCCTTTGGGTGCGCATTGAATTTGGCTCCCGTTGCCGTGTCTATGCGTGCCTATATCAGTCCCACACGGGGGATGCTAACACAAGCAGCCTTTTTGACCACCTCGGCCGAGTGACTGATGTCGCACAGGAGGATCGATTCCCAAACGACGAGGTGATGGTTTTGGGAACTTCAACGCCCACCATGAAACATGGTTGAGCTCCTCCAAAACTGATCACGCTGTTAGAGTCGCTCATGCCTTCGCTCTGACGCAAGACCTGACAGAACTGATAGACCAGCCCACCAGGATACCTGTTGGGCGTTAGGAAGTTAGGACCCTAACATTGAACTATATATAAATTAAAGACGGACTGTATTTCATAGGCATTACTCGTACGTTATTATTATTGACCGCAAACAAAGGGAGACGCGTGCCTACGCTGGTCTCGGCCGATCTGTCTTGTTGGCATCCGTGCGTGCCTCGCCGCCCGCGCCCGCGCGCCGCATCCCGACGACCGACGACTGGAGCCGATGCCTCCCGAAGGCGTCCGTGCTCCAACAATACCAGATATCGTAGGTCACGCGCCCTCCTTATTGGACTTAATGTTGACGAGTCGCTCTTCAGGGTATAGAGTGTCGGTGCTTGCACCTCTAGGCTCGTCAGACCACTGTTTGTTCATTGCCACAGCACCGCATTTCGTTGGTCCACCGAAAACGGCAGAGACCAAGCGTCGTCTGTGGCACTACTCGTCGGCAGATTGGCCAGAGCTGCTTTCTTGGAAAGGACCCGTTACCCGTAAGTTGGGTATTCTCAATAAGATGTGGCGGTTTTCACTCCCGAGCAGCGCTGCTTGCTGTACAAGACTCAGGTGCGATCGAGTATGGAGTATTGTTCCCATCTATGGGACGGCTCCGCTAAATACCTCCTCGATGTACTTCATAGACTGCAAAGGCGAGCGGTACGCATTATTGGAGATGCTGAGGTTACAGCCTCTCTTGAGGACCTCCAGCTGCGTAGAGACATTGCTTCTCTCAGTGTCTTCTACCGGAATTACTATGGAGAGTGTTCTGAAAAAATTTTTGCATGTCACTAGTTCTAAGTCTAGATGAGGACAGGAAAACAACCGTACAACATACTTCTACATAGATTACGTACTACTAGGGCTACACTACACGTATTACTACTAATACTAGGGCTGATGCTGCTTTCGGCAAACTAAACCTGGATGAGTCTGGATATCACACAATCTGCAGCTTAAGACCAAGATAGCTGTATACAAGGCCATTGTTTTGCCAATACTATTATACGCATCTGAGACCTGGAGCTTGTATAAAACAGTTATCAAGCGTCTTTACTTTTTCCATCTGAAATGTTTACGGCCTTTTGTCGACTAAGGACCATAAGGAAAAATTACTAGGTATAAAAATGTCGAATACGTGTAAACTGGCAGGATTAAATTCCAAATTCTGAAGTTCAACGAAAACCAAATGTAAACGATATGGAGTCTATGCTTATTAAAGGCCAACTAAGGTGGTCTGGACATTTGGTGCACATGGATGACGCCAGACTTCCAAAATCAGTATTTTATTCGGAACTCCGTAGGAATTGACCACCATCCTTATGTTTGCTACAAAAGGCTGGTGGTCAATTCCTACGTTTTAAAGACGTCCTAAACGACACCTAATATCGAGCAGCGTATCTGTGGAAAATTAGGATCATTTTGTTAAAGCAAACAGGCTAGGATGGCGTAACAGAATCCACAAAAATGTAGACGAATTTGAATTTAGAAGACCTTGACGCGAAACGCCAAATACGAAAGACCCGGCCAAAACTATCTTACAATGACCGTGGTTAGCTGTACCGATCGACTTGTAACCGAACCTTCAAGACCAAGTTCGGCTTTGCAAGTCACATCAGGGCGCACGCCAGGAGATGTCGCCATCGGCGTATACGTCGTGGAGGACATCATCACCTACATAGATAATAAATTAATTCTGCTTAACTTACTTAGACCTTGACTATTACCTACAAGGTCTCTTATACAATAAACTGATTAAAACATAGTATGCACCTCTCAACGCCAGCCTAACTCCTACTTGTCCAGTTTTGAATTCACGGACATTAGCGTTCAGATAAGGCACTTAATGCCTCCGCCGACGGGGCGGTGCGCGCTCACGCATTTTACCGATGGCCTATTTAAATCTGTTTCTCGCGAATCTACCGCCAGAATTTATCTCCAGCCTCCACACTCCACCGGGTTGATTCGAAATTATCGTCGTTAAGGAGTTACGCACTTTCCACATGAACGGTCTTCAACTGCGATTTAAGATTTATAACGGCAAACATGACTTACCGTTCGGCGAACATAATCATAACGCACAAAAGAGCTTCCACATAGGAGGTAAGATTCAAAATTGTCCGAATTCGCTTTCGTTGGAGCGTACAAGTAAACTTGTCGTTTCCCCCCTTAAGGTAAGAACTTCCCGAGTAGGTTTTTTCTGTCGTCGACTGTAGCTCTGATTTTCCTTAAGGCTTGTCACTGTTATGCATATTACGGCATCGTAAATATTGTGAATGTGGCCCAAATAAATTGCGCGGAGATTTTTTTGTTTGCGGTATATCATTTTGAGATTGCGCCTTTCCTGAAAAGGATGGTTTGCTATATGGCCTATTTGAATAAGTGGGTGAGTCGAGAGACTATTGAATTAGCAACTCGGAAAGGTATGTTTCCTTTATTTTTCTAATATGGCCTCGCATAATATCTTTCGGTTTCGAGTACCGGGTAAGTATTGTAGGTCGTTCCTTTTTTGTACTTGTATCTTTGTTACAACGATGCTACAGGCCTTAAAGCTCCCCTTAAGTCACGCAGGTTTCATTCACTTCTGTAATTTAAGGCAAAACTCATATATGTTGCGTGCGGCTAACAATTTCAATGCAGTATCCAAAGAGGTTGATATAGATTTATTTAACACAAATTGTTTGTCTGCGAGGCGTCTCTTGAGCCAGTTGTTTTTTAATGGTTAAAGCGCTGTGCTGTTATTGTGTTGTCTTGTTTTTGTTTAGTTAATCTGCTGTGCTTGTAATGTATATAACCCTACTTTAACGTGTTGCTATATGTGAGGACCTGTTATTGGCTTTTTGTTGCTATTTTTAAGTTTCTACTTTGTTTATTAGCTGTTGGTTTTCCATATGAATAAATAAATAAATAAACGATCATGATTATGGCAAGTGCCTGATATTATGATTTCTTTTACATGAAGTAGTCTTGCACGATGAACTGGTAACTAAACTAGCTAAATAAAACAAATTTTGGATCAATGCTTATTTTTTTAGGAAGTAAAGCAGACGTTGGTGTAATTGTCGATTTTCTTAAGTGTTTCTAAAAACGTATTAGGTAGCAATTTTTTGTTCAGACATAATTGGAAGAGCACCTGACCCGGTATGTCAAATGGAAAACTAATTCAAGAAAGTAAGTAAGTCTTTTTCGACAGTTTATCTAAATTTTCAAGGTTTTAAAATAATCTTTATAGGCCTTACTTAATAAACAGAGTGTAAAGTTGAAATAGACTTTCCGGGATTTTTATCCCGGTATGTAGCACGGAATAACTATACGAAGCATAACTCTGTTTATTAGTAAGAGGGCATAACTAAAAGTTTAAAGTGAAAAAGACCAAAAGCCTCAACATGTTATCGAACCCCACTGTACACAGCGCTGGTGCTCACGAGCCTCAGACGATACCCCCGGTTTGCTCGCCGCTTAGCATATCGCTTACAAAGGGCCGCCATCGAGACACCCTCACGGCTCGCACTCTAATAAGTCTTGTATCAGGCTATCGAAAACGGATCCGCTGACGGTACACGTGAAACGCTTTTCAAACTGCGCTCTGACTAATTAAAAGTCTTTGTGAACTCGCTGTAGAAAAAACACGAAGGTCGTACCGTTTTAATGTACCTATCGCTGCATCATCCATCAGCCTATAAAAAAAAACTTTAAAAATAGGCTGTTTTTAGTATGTTTTAGTTTGCTTTCCAATAGTTTAAATTTGTGTATGTCGTGGCAACCTTTAAGTTTGTGTGTGTACACTATCTATTGTAAATGTGAGCAGCGTTTGCTATGTTGGTTTGCATAAGTATAAGCACATGGGGAGATTGATCATGAGATCATGGGACAAAAATGCGAGTGAAAATGACGAGAGAGAAAATGATGATGAAATGGAATGGTTTTTACGGTCGCTATGCTGCTACAGCAACGGGGACCAACGACATAACGTGTTTTCCAAAGCACGGAAGACGTTGAGATTGATTAATTTGGTCGTGGCTATTATCCCATCGCGAACGAAGTGTGAACTATTTCTTTGTCGCAATATCAAGAGATGCAATGCTTTCCTAGCACATTTATTTCTCCTTCCTACAACGTCCTTTAAACGGGGTGTAAAGAAACAAGATGCGGGTCAGCAAGGTAAGGAAGGATAGTACGACACAATCCTGCTTCACTAGTTGTCTTCACATCTGGACTCCGCTTCTGCTTAACAACAAGCGGAGAGGAGTCATTTACCAAGGCATATTATTTAAAAAAAATAGTCGCACTTACTGAACCCGCCATTGCGAAAGTTGCTTATCTTTCAAAATCACTATCCGAACGCACATGCCACTGCCCTTAGTAAATAGCGTTACCAACCAAATGAGTATAACGCGAGTGTACGCTACGAGCGCATATGGCAGGCTACGGTCGGAGCGCGTTACGGATCAACCGTGCTACGAGATTAGCGCGTTACGAGATTACCGCGTTACGAGCAGAACGTCACACTCGTGAGCAGTCTCACGAGCTAAGTGCTATCCGTACCGAAAGCATTATAAACAGGTTAAATCCCATCAATTAGATAATAATATTACACTTAAATGTTATTCAAAATTTTCCTATACGACGACCTCCGTAGCCGAGCGGCTTGCACGCCGGACTTTAGACAGCGCTAACTCTGAGGTTTCGGGTTTGATTCCCGATCGGGTCAATGTCGAAAACAAACTTTTCGATATTGTGTCGGGTCTGGGTGGTTGTGGCACCGTCGGTCGTTGATTCTGATTTCCATAATACGAGTGCTTTTGCTACTTACTTGGGATCAAAATATATAAATGTTGTGTGATATTTGTGTTGATTTATTTATTTTTTATCATACTGACGCATTTTGTTTTGTTTTTGTTAAAATAGGAGAATGCAATTGTATCACATTGAAATAGGATCGGAGTTTGTAGATCTAGCGCTAAAAACGACCACTTCAAGGAAAAAAAGTGTCGTTCGGGTGGTAAAAAGTAGTGAGTTAGATTTTTGAATGAGACAGATTTTCAATATTGTTATTAATCCACAAACTAAGTATTTATGTATGATTAATTGTTATCTAGCACCCATAGCTTAAGTTATATTAAATATAATAGGTGATCCCGTGCTGGTCTGGGACGTGCAAGAATGCATCAGCTGCCTATCTTCCCATGCATGTCGTAAGAACCGACTAAGGGTCAAGGGTTCCAAGATGCTCGCACATCAGGCGAACAGCTAGAACCTATCACTGATGTTATCTATTCCAACTTGGAGCCCTACTTTGATCACGTAAATGTGGCGTCAAAATTACTAATGGTTAGTTTACTTATAATTTGTGATTTTGATGCTCTGTCGACCTTTTTGGAAGAAGACCGTTAGACTATGTATTCATATTCTTAACAAATAAAAATATATGTATGTAATAGGTGTAAGTGTTAGTAATAAAAGTAAATGACACTACGTCTCAATATTAATAATTTTTAATTTAATGTTTTTGTTTCTCGAATTTTATAATATTACAAAATGATAACCTTTTCAAGATACATTTGTTTGTGATACCGTAAAAAGCTCTGTTGTATTCTGTTTTTATACCGAATAAATAAATTTAAAAAATAGTAAAATATACGGTCATCCCATTCACCCAACCATGGTAGCATGCAAAAACATTAAAATTAAAAATTAAGTATAGTAAAATTGGAAATGATCTAAAGAACTTAATTTAATTAATAAAATAAAATACAATTATATCAACCAAAAGAAGCATTTTTGAGGCTGTATGGTGCAGCTCGTCTGCCTTATTTGTACATGAAGGTTAAAAAAACAAAGCGTGGTGATTGAAGTTGAAACAAAGTTTAAAAGTCATACCCAGGGGGTCGACACTACATATACAAAAAATATTGTATGGAATTATGTACGTACTTGGTGCCAACATAAAATTATGAAATAATGCTACCAATGAACAAAGTTAATAAAACGTTCTGTCTTATTGTACCAGCCACAACACGCTAATTTAGTCGCATAATACGGTCTGGTCATGTTGGCCAGCATGTGCCATTTACGCGCCATTGTAGTTCTGTTAAAATATTTGTGTGTTTTGCTCAGCTCGGAAGTTTAAAAACTGTAAAAAACGTGGTAAAATTACATCATGGGTGGCAAATCTTTGCGAAAGTGTAAAATTTGTGGTGTTCAAAGAGATTCTCATACTTTCGCTATTAATACTTTTTTTTAATATAGTACGTCTGTACCCTTTCAACAGTATCAGGCTGTAAATAGCGAGGCGCCGCCGCCGCGCCGTCTGGCGCTCCGGTAACCTGACACCGGGAAGCCCCGGCCTGCTGCCACTGCAGCGAATTACAATGAACGCTTACATGCTGCTCGGATGTTTTGTTCTTATTAATGTGCAACTAGAAATAGTTTGAAATAAGAAAAAAGACATAGTGTTGAAAAAATTCCACGAGCGGGATTCAAACCCGCACCCCATGACATACCGGGTCAGGTGGAAATAGTTGATGAAAATATGGGTACAATACCTAATAGGGTAATGGTACCATAAGATAGATTTTCAAAGTAAGAGTATATAGTGTTGATTAATTTAGGCGAGTTGAATTGAGCCGCGATAGCATAGTTGGTAGTGCACCTGACCCGGCATGTCATGGGGTGCGGGTTCGAATCCCGCTCGTGGAATTGTTTCAAAAGACAAAGGTATTTTTTCAAATTGTAATTATTGCGTAAAATTACATGTTAATAATCATAAATTTTCATTGAAATCGTAAGTCATAAGTCATTTATTCCATAAAACAATAATATCGTGGAAATCAACACACACATAATTAATAACACAAAAAAAAATAAAAAAAATATAATTAAATATGATTAATCATTAGGATAAAAATAAATTAAACAAGCCATGTATTAACTGACATATTACGGTATGACACCGAGGAAGCAGGTTCTGTACTCAATTGTTGCGAAACACTAAAATAGGTTGCTGAAACGATGAGTACTTTATACTTAGATGGGTTGTGACTGTCATTAGGGGTCTGATGATGAAGGCGAAGGACAGTCAAGGAAACTCCTCAACGTTTAACGTAGCAAATGTGATTATGCCAAAACACATCAATTGTACGTAGTGTAGGACGCCTCCAGACTTGCTGGAGCGATGATCTCCGCAAGGTGGCTGGCAAGAGCTGGATGAGAGTAGCCGCGGATCGTGCTCAGTGTTGTGAACGCGGAGAGGCCAATGTCCAGTAATAGACCAATGTAGGCTGATGATGATGTTGGTGACATAGATTGGAGCTATAACCTGATTTCAATGATGGAATTCCTCAGCTGCCTCTGCCTTCGCTCAGAAGTGAACCAGTATATAGGTAATTAGGATAGGACCCAAAAACTATGCCTCTATTTTAAAAAGTCCAGAAAAGATTGTAGACGTTTTCAAATAGCAGATTTGTGGCTGGTATCATATCTCCATGATTCGCCCGTAAATGTTATTTATTTTCTATTTCCCCTCCGGCCTTATATTAGCATGTCTGTATCGGATTTCAGGTAACTCAGTGATATCCCTTACACTTTTCCACCCCTTAGGATTGCCATTTCTGAATATCCCCTATAATCTTGACATTAAAAATAAGAAAAGAACACTATTATTTGTTGAAATATGTATTTGTGGATACACATACACACATATACTATTATAAAGAGGTACATTTTGTTTGTTTGTTTGTTTGTTCGTTTGCGGAGGGTAATCTCTGGAACTACTGGTCCAATTTCGAAAACGATGTCACTGATGGAAACAGTCCTTGCTGGTAACATACGCTATATTTTATTTAGATAAAAAAATTAAGTATTAATTTTTGTACGGAAAAATACGTGCAAACTGCGAAGTGCTATTTGGATCTAAGTAAACGTTTGCGAAATTTCTGTGTCAAAAAAGTTACTAGTGATCGATATAATTGTGTGGGAATTATTGTATCTGTTTCAAAGGTAGTACTCTAATTAGGGGTAGGGTTACGAGGTACTTAAATTTAAAAGTTTACACCCGTTTGCACTAAACTTATGAATCGCCTAAGTCTTTGCCTAAATATTACCCGGTCAAGTTAACTAGGCACTTGAGTGTAAGTGACGTTTTCGAGCCAAGTGCCGAGTTAACTTGACCGGGTAGTAGATAAGCCAAGACTTAGGCGATTCATAAGTTTAGTGCAAACGGGTGTTACTCTGCGTAATTTAGCCAGACATTTAACCCTAAACACCAGTTATTGTTTTGAACGCTGAATTTTACTACGCAATAAAACACATTGATCATTTAGCATTTACTATATTAGTGTTTCGCCTGCTCACTTGCACACTTTACAGAAAAAAAAACCATACAAGATGTAAGTTTTGGCCGGACCCATGTCTTAATAATCTGGACACCTGGCACCCTGTAGGTTTTATATTGTACACTTTATTTTATTAATATGAATAATCAAAATCTTCATGAGTTCATGTGACATACGTAAAACCACATACGTAGTACTGATGGTATTTCCTTTTCCCTAAAAGGTTTCAAAAAAAAATTCATTATGGAGTTTTTATTTCCTGCTTTTATATCCTTCCACATATATATTTGGATTGGTGTCAACGGATATGGTTAGCAATACAATAGCCTATAATGACTTATTTCTGACTATGTTTCTTTAGTTACGATATTACATTTCGTTGAGTAATGTTTACGACAATGCCTAGTTAAGGAAGACACCGTAGAAACAGAAAAAATCCTTTATTTGGAATTAAATACAATTTATAAAATAAGGACGCGCGTACGAGCTGAAATCACGTTGAAAGATGTCATTGTCCGGCAGTCGCCGGTGTCTTTGGTGTCACTGCGTCGTCCTTGCTCCCTTCCCCATTGCCGTCAGTATGCTTAACATCCTCCCCCCCTTCCATCCAAGCTGAGGTTCCAAGGAGCTCATGAGAATCTCCTGTGGGCAGAGCGCAAACTTTAGTTAATGCTCTCTTGAAGATGCCCTTGGACGTAGTAACGTCTACAACTCTGCAAACACCGTCAGTTCCATAATATAATTTATTGATGCGTCCTAGGATCCATTTCATCGGTGGAAGGTGCTCCTCTTTAATAACCACCATGTCTCCAACCTTATTGAGTGATATTGTTGTTGATAAACAAAATAATTTTTTAAATAACAACAAAAACAAAATCAGTTTTGATTAATTTTCAGTTGAACTTATCTAATAGATGTATAAGCCCGAGTAGCGCGCAGCTCGTCCCGTGGCTGAGCAGCTCAGTGGGCGCCGCGTTTCAAGCTCATTAAGCCGCAGCTTAAAGCCTTAGACGTGTCCTTTAAATATGCACACCGCCGTCTACAGGGTGCTTCGTGTTTGTGTGGCGTTGGCGCACTTGTCTATTACGTTTTAAAACTTTGAAGCTGATTTAGAACCTAAGCTAGCCAAGCGTCAAATTGTCTATCCATAAGTTTTGTCTCTGTATTTCTATTGTATGACAAGACTTAAGGGATAAGCTATCATCTGGCACTTAGTTTAAAGTGGTACAACTGATGCTTAATGTTTTTAAAGTTTTACTACCTACAAAAGATGTACTACCAAAACTGTAGGGGACTTAGAACGAAACTTAATACATTATTTACTAATATTCTGGCTAACTGTTATGACGTGGTTATACTTACGGAAACATGGTTGGTATCGAATATAAATGATTGTGAATGTGTGGATTCTCGATATATCGTGTATAGATGTGAAAGGGATCGAATTATCACTGAGAAGCGAGTGCGTTGCGAGCTGCAGGCTAGGCGTGTCCGGCTCGACGCGCACCGCATCCAGGGCCCGCTGGACGACCCTGGTGACGGGGATAGCTGTCACCGTCCATTAATTATGTTTTGCTTAAGTTTAGTATATGTGGTAGGGATTGTTTAATTTGCGGTGTATATATTCCTCCGAAACAGAACATCGAATCATATTCCGTTTTCTTAAATACCTTTTACTGGCAATTAAATGACAAGGCTTTTGATTCATTTTATGTAATAGGAGACTTTAACATCCCTGAAACTGATTGGCACGGATACGATTCCAGTAAGTCATATGTACTTCATTCAACTGGTGATATCTACTTGATAACTTGATACTTTTACGATCGACTCATAGCTCACAATTTAACGTAATAAAAAATAGTTTAAATCGTATTTTAGACTTATTTATATCCAATGTTGAGATTTGCACTTGTACCCCACCACAATATCCTTTAGTACCCGTAGATAACTAACATCCACCGTTTTGTGCTTTCGGTCTAAAATCCAAATGATAGTGAGTTAGTAACAAACTGTTTTTTGTTCTATCGAGGAGAGATTTTCGTTTCATTACTTATATTTGTTTAATAAAATAAGTAACAATATGTATTTGGTTTTATAATTTATAACAAATATATTAGGTAGATACTAAGGTGGACTGTATTACGACGAATCTGGAATACGTCAGATCTGGAATACGTCGAATCTGGAATAATACGAATCAGAAACACGACATACTAGGTTCACGAACTTCTTTAAGAAATCTTTTTAAAGAAATTGGTGTCTTGACAGTGGCTTCTCAATTTATTTATAATTGTATAGTTCTTGTACGTTGCAATATCAACTCATTTACTAAACACGGTGACGTACACAATTTTAATACTAGAAGTAAGACAAAACTTGTAATGCCATTCAGGTTACAGAAAGTGCTTGGTTCTTTCTTGGGGCAAGGTATACACTATTACAATAAATTAACAAATACTGTACTAGATTTACTTTAGAAATAAGTTTAAAAAACATGTAAAGTCTTCTTTACTTAAAAAAGGTTAGTATTATACAGTTAATGAATATTTAGATGATAAAACCGCTTGGCTATAATAAAAAACGCATACTTTAGTACTTACTTTTTGTATGATAACTATGCTGATATGATAGCCTTTATAAACAGTGCCCTACAGGTAACAAATAGCGTTGCGTTGAACATTTCAATTAGTTTTGATTATGAGTAGCTTGGGTGTGTCATGCTCTCTTTATTGTCTCTGCGGTGGTGGCATGTGCGTCGGGTCGTTACATTCCCTAAAATATGGTTGAGCGAAGCGATGGCTGATTCATATGTCATACTCGTGAACGGGTGCCGCCTGTGGAGGCTGGTCTGCTCTTGCATACTTGTCTTATTTTTATTATTAATAACGATAGTTTAACTTTGTTTTTTTTTCTTCGACAGGTTTTGACTTTTACTAGTACTGTATGATACTGTAAAAAATTAAACTGGTAAATGATGTTTTTGCATACTTAAGTATTTAATTAATTATTTTTTCTTTTTTGTGTTTTTTACATGTTGTGATTGTCCTTTATATTTTGTGTTTTATTTGTGATGGAAAGTGTCCTTTTATGATAGGGCATTGTCCATATATTTTTGATGATGTAAGGGAGAAAAGAGCTGGTCACTTTCTGAGTTTCTTGCCGGTTCTTCTCAGTACAAGATCTCCCGCCCAGAGTAGACTTACGAACCGATGGCATAATGACGTTCATAAGAGCTATTTGTAGTCTAAACTGAATAAATGATTTTGAATTGACGAATCCGGAACAAATC
Source organism: Eudonia truncicolella (assembly GCA_949315975.1). Lineage (NCBI taxonomy): Eukaryota > Metazoa > Arthropoda > Insecta > Lepidoptera > Crambidae > Eudonia > Eudonia truncicolella. The sequence continues at coordinate 691,020 of OX438841.1, forward strand.
TTCTAACGCAACAATGCATTTCGATACCGTAACTATCGATTTAGCGTACCACATATAAAAGGATTTTCGTAACAGGGTGTTCGCGAATCCGTCATTCGATACAGCAGTTTTCGATACAATGGCTTTTCGAAAGGGCGTACTTGAAAAATTTTTTGCAACAGCGTGCGTCGCAACTACAATTTTCGAGCCTACGTATCAGACCCGTTAAAATTGTATGTAGGTTTAAAGAAACTTTATTCTTATAAGAATACAGAATTCACTTACATGAGATTCATAATTATAAAAAGTAATTAAATTGCCTTGCCGAAATATGCATTTAAACTAGGCTATACATAATTTTAATAATAGTACAAAACAGAACAAAAACGAAAAGTCAAATTAAGTGGGTAAAAAGTTTTTGTAACAAGTAATTTTTTAGCAAGATCACCGAACGTTATGTTAAATGTAGTTATGCTAGATAAACCTTTTCCTATTCTACTATTTTTTGTTAAAATATTTTTTTATTAATATAATCGACTTTCGAGTTTTTTTTGTTTGGCGTTTATCAAAAGATGACTGCGTTCTGAAATGGATGGCCACAATTGTAAGAGCTTATTTTTTTCTTAGTGGTATGTCATGGCCTTCATCTCACCTAATGTTAAGTGACGGTAAGACCAAAGGTGGAAGCGCACTGCATCCGGTATCCTCAACTACGGAGGCACTGACTATCTTATCTCTTGCTGCCGGAACACAACAATGGTACTAACATTGATATGATGGCGACATCTTTAGATAAGATGGTGGTAGCTAGCCAGGCAGACAAACAAGCCCTACCACCAACCAAACCGAGGACACAAACATGTACCCCCGCTGGGAATCGAACCCTGGATCTCTAGATCCGAGCCCTGTAATCTTAGCCACTAGACCTTAGAGGCGGTTTAATATTTATTGTATAATATTTATTGTACTAATAAAGAAGTGATATTTAATATATACGTAGCAAATCTTTGGGAGGGAGGGTAAGCCCGTGCGGTGGTGACGTCACGCGGGCTAATGGCCGCCGCGTGTCCCGGAAGCGCGGGAAGCGGCCGACCATCTCGCCAAATTTTCATTTGTCGTTTTATTGCGGGGGTTGTTTGTTGCCGGTTGTGGCTGTTTATGTATGGTATACGTATATAATATAGTGAAGTAAAATATATATTTGTGATATATATTTACCTATTTAGTTATTTGATTGTTGGGAATTGACGATGTTCTCGGTGAATCACACATTGCCCAAGCACGTACCAAATATAGGTCTGTACTTGCAAGTAACTTTTCTACGTTGAATTAATACTATCAGCATTAATCAAAGTTTACCGGGATTAACGGCTTTACATGCTTTCGAAGCACGGAGGAGCTTTACAAATATACAATACTTTTACACACACGCACGCAGGCAAGCAAGCAAGCGTGGTGATTAATCCATAAATTGCCTGGCTAGCTACCATCATCTTATCTGAATATGTCGCCATAACATCAATGTTTGTAGCATTGTTGTGTTCCGGCTGCTAGAGATAAATTAGCCAGTGCCTCACTAGTTGAGGATTCCGGGTGAAGTTCGCCTCCATCATTATTGGCCTTATCATCACTTTACATCAGGTGAGATCAAGGCACTGTGCATACCCGTACAAAAAAAAAAAAGTAGTGATGACTTGATTTCAATGATGGAGGCTTTTGCCCAGCAGTGGGACAGTATAGGCTAAAAAGCCTACTTACTTACTTTACTTACACGCAGGCATGCACGCACGCACCCACGCTTAGGTTACGATTCAAGAGACAAATGTCCGTACACCACATACCAACTACACCACACAACAACGCACTTTTATTTTAAAAAAAAAGAAGTTGTTTTCCAAAAAATATCACCAATTGAATTGTGGGCCGCGGAAACTCGATCGCGCGCCGATACCTCGGGCTGTTATGTTTTATTAAATTCCGACGAATGACAGCCGTTACTTAATACCCAAATTGAAGGGAATTCTCCTTTGCACCGCCGGTATTATTTACACGGCCCTCGCAGAGGAAAATAAGATTTCTATTTGAGTGAGTGGCTGCCCGGAGTCGGCGTTTGATTCGCCACCTCATAATTTTAATTACGCCATTCGTTTTGTTGGATGGAGAATTTGAACGGTTCATATTTTTGTTTTGCTGTATCGGTGATTCCGTTTGTGATAATAAAATAATGATTTTATGAATAGCTTGCCTACTTCTTAACTGATCTTCAGTATTTGTTAAAATATTATGATCATATGTTAATGACGGTAGTTGTTGACATTGAATTGGCGCATTTGGCTTACAAAGTAAAAAAAAAAAAAAATGTAAATAGTGTTGAATAATTTCGGCGGGCTGGTTAGAACCACGATAGCTCAATTGGATGAGCACCTGACCCGGCATGTCAGAAGGGTGCAGGTTCAAATTCTGCTCGTGGAAATTCTTTCAACATTTGTGTTTTTGTAATGAACACTATATATGTATTTTTAAAATTGAAACAACAAATTATTTAATTATACCTAAACAAAAAATAAAATAGTAAACAGTTTTAAGTAGAAAGATGAAGTATTCACCGCTTATCTTCCTCTAGCCCAAGTTGGCACATTCACGAAATAAACCTTCCAAAATATCGTGGCCAGAGAGCACCCACAAATCATACAGCCGGAATTCCTAAGCTACCGCTTCCGGCCGCCCTGTATCCACACAAAATAAAGAGCCTGCAGGATGTAAGCTTCATACAAACGCGCTCGAGCAACGCACACATAGACAACCTCACACGGACGTGGAATCTCGCAACATCGCCCTGACTGTTTCGAGCTGTCCGTGAGAGGTTTTCTATGTGTGCGTCGCTCGAGCGTGGTATGTATGAAGCTTATATACCTTCTGCAGTATCCTTATTTTGCGTGTTCGTCGTCAGCTATATCATAAACATCCACCTCGGGTTGATCTTTGCAATCTGACTGCCCAACTCAAAGGCGCAGGTTCGTATCCTGCTGTGCCAACACTTTTGTGTAATGACTTTAATAAAAGCTCCGTTTTTATTACGTACGGAGTAAGGGCGGTAAAGTCAAAATTTTAAGTTTGATGTGCAGTCAACTGTGTAAACGCTTAGAGCCCCTTTACACTAGCGTTTCTCCAGCGTAGGTGTTCGATAAACATATGCGCAAGGCAGCGATGCTACGGGAACGTGACGCATTATCTCTTATTTATTGTTTTCTGGTGTTCTCTTTTTTAGGTTTCCACGGAAGATCAGCGTCGGGACACCTTTGGTGTTCTAACAAATGCTGAGCGGTTACCTTTTTTGTGTCACTGCATTTTTTTTAATTCCATTTTATTTCATTTACTGTGTGACACTGAATAAATATTTTTTTAAATCATTTAATTTCACTCACCGCCTAAAATGCATATACTTTTCGCCTGGCGACGCGATGCAGCGTACGTACAATCGTAATCGCATCCGTCTTTTGCCCCTAAAAAAGTCCGGTGACGCTTAAAGGCCGTCTGAGGCCAACAGCATTATTAGTCCATGCCAGCAGAAAACTACCAAAAAAACGTAATATCGACGTATAAGTTTGTCAATTGCCTACGCTGGAAAAGTGCTAGTGTGTAGAGGCTCTAACCATTTGTACAGTCGTCTGCACATTAAAAGTAATAATTCAATTTTAAGCCCGCCCTTACACCATACATAATCTATTATTATGTAACCTCTAGGTTACTTTTACAGATTTGTTCAGGACAGTTTTTAGTCTGGCAATAATATTTTCATTTCCAACAAAATGAGTGGCTGTTTATGTCACTAATTTAACTGACGCTGGCGAGCTAGATACTTAAATTATATAGCCATTTTCTGCCCGTCTATCTTTATACTATGTGTCAATGGGAAAAAATATGAAAGGGTTATCTCATCTAATACTTGATTGGGGTCGTTGCCCCAGCGGAGTAAGCTGGTTAGTAAAATCATCGCATTGTTTTGGCGTTAATGTGATTAGTTATGCTGTTTAACAATGCCTCATCGAATCGGAACACCGAGCCTTAATTCTGCGAAGTGAGCCTCCCCACTGAACATTGAATTAACGACGTTGCATGCACGAAACTTTACTTTAATTGAAAATTTGTATTTTGTTACTTCCCGCGTATATATAATACTTACTTATATATATATATATATTATATATATATTATATATATATTTACTTTTGTTACACATATTCCTCGCGTGAAACAGACGTAGCAAATCCTTTGTATGGACAAATGAATTAAAAACAATATTATTATAATTAAAAAAATGAACGAGGCTTACAGTAGTCGCATAAGTGTAACATTTGACATCTCACCTTAGTATTATACAATTTTAAAATTATATTCTGAAAACAATGTATATTTATAGAACGTATATTTTTTACAAATCTTAAAGTGAATGTAGTGAATAGGTACTCATTATAAGACATTTGACTTACCAAAAGTCTTGTTCGTAGTATCGATTTTAAATTTACAACTCCGTATATTTTTTTTACAAAATAATCTTAAAGAGAATGTAGTAAATACTCATTAGAAGACATATCACACTGTTATCCTATCCTGCCGCACAATTTATGAACGCAGTAAAGAACATGTAAACAGTTTTGAGAAAATAGATCGTAATGTCAGCACCTCAAATATCACAATCACAAACACAGTAAGCGGTACTTACTGCGTTCATAAATTTTGCGGCAGTATCACACTGTTACGATCACATTTCTACGAAATCACTCTCACAAATTATTGTATTATATAGAAGGCAAGCCGATCACACTGTTACGACTCTACTTCCGCCCCTTTTCTACGAAATCACTCCCACAAATTGTATATATAGAAGGCGAGCGGAAAGATGTTACACATCAAAAACATGGCATGCTGGCATTTACCAACCGTCTAGAAACACCACACCGCAAGACCTGTAACATACTGAAAGCTCACTTTTGCTAGTTGCTGGTGCACTACTTCTCATTTTTTCCTTATTTATTCTGTCTCAGAGGTTATCGGGAATAGATCACTTTAATTAAGCGCTAAGGCTGCCTTCGCCTACTTTTACATAAACATTTTTGTTATTTGTTTTCTGTTTAAAGTGTAAGCATTAAAGTGTGTCTATCTACTAAGTAAGTGTAAGTGTATCTATCTACTTCTATTAACGTGAAACGGAACACACAGTTCCATATCAATGTGTGTGTCCCCCCTAAACTTTAGATAACAACATTCAATATTGTATACCTAAATAATTTCTTTCTTCGATATTTACTACTTTTTAAAGACGGTAGCAACTCCTTACATCGAATCACTCCGGTGATCTGGGCGACGTGACGCGCGTGTCGATGAAGCGGGCCGCGTGACGCATGTATCGGCGAATCTGATCCCGGCAACTATCGCTTTTAACGACTACTCCAGACGTGGAGGGAATGCTTGCCGGCCGGCGGCGGTGGAGGTATCCTGTTAATATGCTTGAGACCAATTGACCGATAATAATTTCCGAAATTGCAACCGCACTTTAGAGGTTCTAAAGCACTCCGTAAGTTACTAACATTTGTTGACACTAACAAGGACACTATAAATAAGAATCGATATAGTGTTATTGATATTGAGGAAATAGGTAGTAACTCCTGTGCTTAAACTTAATTATGGAACTGCTAGCCAAACCAATTCAAACTCCATCAAAGAGGTTTATTTGTTCATTGTTACAAATTGAATCAACGACTAGTCTTTAATTTTGGAACACGTTCAATTGGAAATAAGTTGCTGTCAAAATTATAGAAAATAGTCAATATCCAAAAAAACAATACGTAAAAAAAAATAGTCTCAAGTAACTTTCAGCTCTGTGCTATGCTGAAAGAAATTCATCTTAAGAAAAGCAGTAGCCACCGTGCAATAAATTTTTTATTTCTTTGGATAATTTCTTAGAGAACATACACGATTCAATAAATTAACTATTTCTGACAATATAATGTGTTATTTTTTGGTCATTTAATGTGTTTTTTCAAATTTCAGATAGATAAGATATTTATTTTATTAGATTGGTCTAACGCTCTCCGTCCGTTCACTACTAATTTTTATTTCGGGAAATCACACAAGTTTTATAATTAAAAAAATTAAAACACTAGCACATTGCTGTAATGTTGCTCGTTAACTCGTTAGGTACCCTCCGTCGAGACGTCAGCGCTTGATTTAGGTAAATCGCGGTGCATATCGGCGCGATGCGTACGTGAGCGGCGTGCGATAACGCGCTGATGGAGTGCGTGAGGCTGCAGCGCGTAATGGACCTGAAACATCGCGATTGTATCAAATCCTGTGATGGTGTTCACACGCTGTTTTGTACCGCACCTTTAAGTAACTCGCGTCTTTTCGAAAAAAAATATGTTCAAAATGACGCAAGAAGCTCCTAAGCTTAATATTTAAATTAAATGTTTTGAAATGTAACAACTTTTACGGATCAATACTTACTTTTATCAATAGTTATTTATATTGATGTTTCGAACCCTTCATTTATTTATTTATTTTACTTCTAACAAAACTTGTATCAATACAATTAAATAAAAAAAAAACAATCAAAACTTATAGCTAATAAACACAAATCTTACTTAAAGGAAGCCACAGCATGTACCAATCTAAAGCTAATAAAAGCTAAGAAAGCTAATATATGAAAACAAATTAAGTACTTACAATTGAAAAATAAATAAATTATCATTGAAAATTAAATTAAAAGAATAATGAAAATTGAATTTAAAAAATATTGAAAATTAAATAGGTAAAGTAATAAGTAATTTTAGTAAAATTGTTCAAAACTACCTATTCAGACAACAGTAGCTGTGTTGTGGTATCTTCACTGCACATTGTTAGTGGTTATTTTGAAGGCAATCAATGTGGTACATATAATATTTTTTTTAGAAAAATTGCTATGCATTCAATTACAAATTCGAAAGTGCTTAGGGTACACATAACCACTTTCAAATTCGTTATGTACCAGTACATCGAAAGTAAATGAACACATCGAAACGAAATTCTAAAAAAGGGCACAACACAAAACGTCGCCGACGCGCCTGTCCCTACAAATAGTTTGTCAACAGGCATACGAGCATCGCCGGGGAAGGGACGGCCGATGTGTTATTCAATCGATCCCTCACATCGCCAAAAGGCGTCCCGTGACGTCAGCTCTTCCCGACAATTACCGGTAATGAGAAGATCCCAGACGTGTCTAAAATTGGGATGGCGGCGCGTGCCGGCAGGCTGCGAGCGATTCGGATATATCGATGTTTACTCAATTGGTGTCTTCAAATTACAAAAGAGCTAAATCACGGAATAACTTTGACCCAGTGATCCCGAGTTCGATTCCCAATGGGGGTACATGTTTGTGTAATGTCATGGTTGGTGGCAGGGCTTGTTTGTCCGCCTGGCTCATATCATCAATGTGATGATATATTATATAGCATATATAGCATTGTGATGTTCCGGCAGCTAGAGATAAGAAGGTGCCTCAGTGCAACTTGCGGGTAGATAGGCGAAGACGGCTAGTAAGGTATAAGCTATCCTCGCATCTGGACTGTTTCTTCTTAATATTACGAAGAGTAGGTTAAGGGCCAGTTTCACCATACAATGTTAGTTAGTTAACACCCCTGTTAAATGATTTAACAGGCTGTTAAGGTTATTGAGTGTCCCGCCATGTTTTAACGAATGTTAAATATCCGTAATTCGTTGTTAAATTTAATTGCTGCTACTTAGGTCCGTTAAATGGGTAACAGGCTGTTAATTTACTGCCACACAGGAACAAGATAGCCATGGCGTACAATTTTATTTTTGAAAACGAGGATCCTTTGGAAATTTTAGACAATTTGGACTTTATAGTACGACGTCCTAAAACTTTCAAAGAACGGCGTCATTATTTCGAAGAATATGACGATGTTGATTTTCGCACAAGATTTCGACTATCGAAAGGATCTGTTTTGGATGTGCTGGAATTGGCATCGGTTTTTTTGTTTTCAACCAAATCTTTAAATTTGGTAACAAGATTGATAAGAATTTCCTTCTCGTTTAAAGAAAAATTCGGCCCGCGTGATTTCTTCGATATTATTTAAAAACAAGAAGTAACACACGGTACCTACACACAAAAATAACACCACAAAAACCTTTTAATATAACACAACAAAAAATCAAAACACCAATGCGAAAACACAAGATAACCTCCAACTCAACAGAAAGCAAAATATTTGACATTCATACAACCAGCAAAATGAAATGCAACCCGATTTCTAATAAATTCTATGAAATACATGGTATTTAAATCAGTCGTCTTACTTAGCACAGAACTATTATACGACTAGAGAAAATAGTGCTCGTTTTCGAAGCAATGCCAGTACATACAACGACATTTTGTTTTGGTTGGTTTAGAATGTGAGTGAATGATTTGAGAGCCATTCACATAAAGTTTGATTTCGTAATGGTCTGTTAAATTATTACCATGGGACATAAAAATTTAACAGTGCCGTTAGCATCCCTGTTAATTTTAACGACTGATTAGGTAATGCCTCATTTAGAGAATAACTAACAGAGTATTGTAAAACTGGGCCTTAGTTGTCTATCTATTAAAAAAAACTAATCTCGTAAGTAAGTAGCAGGCGTTTTGATTTCAAAATTTAGGTATATAAATACAATTCTGGTTTATATTTAAAACAATAAACGTATTTTTCACAATGTTGTTTTTAGTAGTTCTAGTATAACTAATCACTCCATTAATTTACAAAAGCATAAATGTCGATAAGATGTTCTTTTCATCGACATCGATGGCTCCCCGATCGATGGCGCCCACCCCGTCACGTATGGCCCAAGCGCATTTGATTAGGCCGGGAAGTGATTCATTCGCGGACGTGCCGGGCCCGCCGGCGAGTGGCCCTCGATGGCCGTTGAGATACCGGTTATGTAACGTGACCTTAGGCTGATTCTTTTGCCGACTGTCTTTTTGGTGGAAACGTTTTTGCGGTCATATTGTTTCGGTGCAGTTTATTAGTCTGATATTTTTAGCTGTAATAACTGGTGGTTTCATGTTTTCAAACGTTCTATACCAGTCGATTTCCCGAGATCATAAATAGAAAAAGGATTAAGGAAAAATCGTTAATATACAAACCTAACACACACACAACTCTAAGACACATACAAACCTAATATAATTCCTATTGTACGTAGCTTGGTATAGTGTTATTTTTATTTATCTTTTTAACTTGTGATATTTTAAAACTGATAAATGTGGAAATATTTTTGTTATACACAAGTTTTAATAAAAAAAAGTCCATTGTGAAACCGTCAAAAAAAATTAAAAAAACCTTTTCTATTTTCTTTTATCTTTTGGTGTTTTATAATAATAGTGTTACTCGGTTATATTTTAACCATTCAAGCTACATTTGCATAAATATATAAAGCATTCATGTATTTTCATTCGTACTGGAAGGAAAGAGGTTACAATATTATATTGTCACGGGTAAAATTCGTCCATCACCGACCACAGAGCTGAGTTCAAAATTAATAGAAAGCTTTATACAGCTCTCAAAAAATTTCAACTAATACACACATCAGTCCCACACAAAACCGTATAAAAGCACTCATAATATGCATCGCTCCATGACCACCAAAATTTTCACTCACACAACAAATCTTCACTTACAAGTAAATTCGTAATATACATACCGTAACAAGGAAAAAGGGAAAAAGAACTCGTGCCGAGTATAAAATAAACAAAGCCTATATATTTATGGTCGACGTATCAAAGCGTAATACGTGATACGCGGCCGTATGTACGCAAAGCGGTCTCGGCGCGGTGTTGTGTTGTGATGCGGGGCTCACCTGCCGACGCTTGCGCCGTGTTCAAAGTCCATTGACGGCTTCAAAATGCAAAATCATTTGTTTAGTTTAGGCTACAAAGTAGCACTTATGAATGTAACTATGCCATCCTTCGAAAGAGGAATGGTGGTATACAGAAGTTTTCAGATTTATGTCAAAGTTCATAAGAGGCAACTAATTGCCGCTTTACTAATCAATTTAATTTTCATAACGATAACTTATTTATAAATAAAGAAAGAATAAGGAAACAAAACACTTTTAAACACAAACATAATATGTAAAAAACTTTAAGAATTGTTAATATCTTATTCCAAATCGACTTCGCCAAACTCGGCAATGCTGCGACCAACGCTGTCCTTCCGACGGATTAACAAACTTCAAAACGCTTCTCAAGAAAAGATAACGATTTTAATAACTTTCTTTTATTATTCTATGTTTCGCCAACGAACACACTAACACCTCCATTTTTTTCTCATTAACAATTATTATTTCTTCTACAGCGGAGTACTTCTACAACTCTCCATTTACAACACAATTGATCACGGATCCTGAATCCCTGAAATTGTCAATGTAAAATAATACGTAAAACCTTTGCCAGTAAATGTTGAAGTGTTACATTTCAATGTTAAAAACTCTTACTGAACCAATAAGGCTGTTGAAAAAAATCTAAGAAACTAACATTTAATAAAAACCGGCAATGTACACGAAACACGGAATACCTACCTCACGCACCGCAATAAATATTCTCAGGATGAATCTGCAGCGATTTTTGCCACCGGTACATTTACATAGGAAACTAAATTACCTCTATTGATGCCGAAGGGAGGGTCGCCATAAATATATGATGCACGCCGCGGAGTGCCCTTACACAACGCCGGGTATCTTTGTACTCATGATAGTGCCCTTTTGCGGCTTCCTACTAACCGATTTGTTGCAACTATATAAATATTATGTTGCGTAATAATCTGAAGTTTTATTTAGAGTTAATAAGAAAATAAATACAGACAATATATTAAGTGTTTTGGCAGGCACGTAAAGCTGTTTCTCCCGGCTGCATTAGCAGTCGTTTACAACCACCAATCCGCACTGGGCCTGCCTGCGTGTTTCCATCCAAAGCCTTCCCGCTCATATTATATTGGTAAACATATTTTTACATAAAACGTAGCATGGCAACACCGAGGAGTAGTGCCCGAGTGACTGACTCAAATAGAGGTATTAGAGTATTACAGTCCTCTGTCCTTTGTTATGCTGTTTGTGTGGTTGATAAATGTTTTTTCTATCTTTCTTTCTTCTGTTAAAGATTAATTTAAAGAAAGGAGTTTTAAAGGCATGCCATTTTTTTTAAATAGAAGCAGTGTGTGTTGAATTATATTGTCTTACTATTGTAACAAAACTATGTATTTAAATCTATATTCGAAAGTATTGCTACGCTGCTAAATGTATTCAACAGTAATAACTTAAAGTGTCGCAATACAGAGTTCTGCATTTAGTAAAACTGAAAATTTTCGAACGGTAAATATGTGACCAAAAAAATTGTAAATACCTAATACAAGAGATTATTATATTCACAGTGTACTCGTATAAGTAAATATCTTTTTCATTTCATATTCCAAGAACACCAAAGAGATTCCAAATCACACCCCAACAGCCAGACAGGCAACGCCCAGTATTGAGTTTTGTTCGCACCGTAGTCACTTTTAACTTCCATTTTCATAATGTACGCGTCAACGTATTCCCAAGTGACATGTAAAGCCTCCCAAAAATCCAGTTCAAACAACGTTTGACGCCAATAACAACCAGAGACGACGTTATCCCGCGGTTGTGTTTGTCGCCGCCGTATTTCAGCAAACGTAGCTACAAGCCAGAGGTTATAAAGTTATTATCCCGATACCGAGCAAACTGTGCTCGTTCGTTAGTCCGCATTATTGGCGCGTGGTCTGTAATTGCTACGAAATAACCCCCCATGGTAGCGTTTACACGGCACGACTGTGGAACGATTGCTGAGCATAGAATCATCAATCATCATCAGCATGTACTGGTCCACTGCTGGACATAGGCCTCTCCAAATTGCACGCCACTGAGCACGATTTGCGGCTACTCTCATCCAGCTCTTGCCAGCCACCTTGCGAAGATCGTCGCTCCACTTGGTCGCTCAGTGGCGTGCACTTGGAGAGGCGTATGTCCAGCAGTGTAGTTCACTGGCTCAGCCTACACTAGATCACCTATTAGCCTATTAGGCTATTAGGCTGATGATGATGATGATGATGATGATGGCCTCCACTTGAGAACTCGTTTACCCGGTTATCGGTCCTACGACTAATATCGCCAGCCCACTGCCACTTCTTCTTGCTAATCTGGCTATGTCGATAACTTTCGTTCTCTGTCGGACCACTTCTTTCCGAATCAAATCCCACAGAGAAGAGACTTTTTTCTAGAGATTTAAGCTTACCTTTGTATATGTCTTAACGTGTGTTTCTATGTGTATTTTATATGTACAATAAAGGATTTAAGAAGCAGAATTACATTGTTAGTAATTAAATTGTGGCATGATCAAAATTGCAGCTAGACTCCTTTCTTAGAAACTTTTGAGCACTATTTTAATGTCCGCTACTTACTTAGTCATGGTCATTTGAAGAACCGTCTCTTCATCAACCTGCTGTCGTTTTAACTTTGTTACCTTTTGATCTCACGATGTTATCTTTTAGATATCTTACTTCGATCATATCGCACAGAGAAACTCTGAGCACAGCCCTTTCTATAGTTTGCGCAGGTCGGACCGTAAATGACAACGTTCTCTGCCAGTGAAAGTATTTGTTACTATGTATTTAAACATAAAATAATAATTTTTATTTTTAGAGTTGTCTTCTGAATAAAAGAAGTTGTCTCCGACATACTTGCATTTAGAAAACTTTATTGAGCTACGAAATAATGAATCTACGAATATAATAATGCGATCGGATCTGTGTCGTGTCGTGGCGTGTCATCCCCGTTCTCTTTGCGACTCCCCTTCATAGTAGCTCGTTAAGACACATTCATGTTTGCTTGTATAACGGATATTTTCGCTATTCGTATAGGTTTTTTTTTATAATTATCGTATTTATAGGAGTGTATCCGTACGACTGCCAATGTTCTCGCCTTGCTGTTTGGTTCAAAGAAAATAGATATGGCGATTCATACGCTGAGTAAGGTATTTTGTGGGATTTCAACATTTCTTGGAGTAGCTGTTATTCTGTTCAAGACACGAGGCGAACTGAGTCGTAATCAGTACGGTCAGGGTTGTAAGTAGTTGTTGAAATGCAATTATGTATAATACCAACATCGCGCTTAAATGGACTTATTTGCTGAATGAAAAGTTCTTAATTAAGCAACAATTGTCAAATAAAAAACTAATCAAAGCTGCTTTACGAATATAGATATTTAAACCTATCAATTTAAACCTACATAATAATATGTGGATCCTTGGGATAGGCCTGTCGCCAATTAGCTAAACGTTATGACGAATATCTGTTTACATGCTTATACATAATAACACGCTGAAAGTAATACACTGATACTGCATTGTCTATATGTAATACAATAGACTTTGTTGAGTACTGATTATCTGTTACTGAATACTGATCTTATAGAATAGGGCGGTGTTTCCCCCTAAGTGGCCTCCAACCTCCCCTTATAGCCACCCCGAGCCTCGCATCTGGTAGTCTGATCTGGTTCAGATTCTGATACTGGTCACTGTTCGCAAACAGGCCGATCGCATCGGCAACTGGTAAGACTGTTGGGTACACATTGTAATGTCTAGTGAATCAGGTAATGTATGCACTGAGCAGAGCAAATCACTTACCGATGTTGTTCCTGCGCCGATCTGCCCGCCAATGCCGGTGCGAGCGCGCGTGCAAGCTAATGTCATGGTTTCTCCCTCTCTTTCACTCTAAGCGTGACGTCACCGTATGCTATAGCTAGTTACGTTAGGTTTATTGAATTTACTTCGCGTTCGCGACACTCCCCCCAGGGCAAAAATTAGAAATAAAAAAAATTATGTTATTTGACTAATTAAAATTTTAATCAAACTGATTTCGGCTAATTTATAATTTGTTACATAAAGATTATAATTATATGGTTGATTCTACTGCTCAAATAATCTGATCATTAACTGAGACGTCCACTCCTTAACCTTCTCCCTAGCTCTGACCGCCGATATTCTAGGTGATCGTTTTCTGTTGTCAGTATCGGTAACTGTTTCAATTTCAACTGGCAGTTCGGGTTCACTACTGGTTGTCGATTTCCCGACTTCAGTATCCGTTGACTTGTAACTGCTTCTGAGTGGATCACTTTCGACTTGTACTGGTTGTTCAGGATCTGGTGAAGGGTCTGTGCTCTGATCGTCAATTTCAAGCGGAAAGAGGTGGCCGATGGAGCGGGTAAAGGTTTCTCCTGATGATAATTTGACTCTAGCTACTCTAACTTGTCCATCCGAACCCCTTATTAACTCTGCTATTTTACCAACCCTCCAATTTATTCTGTTGCTATCTGATTTTAACTGAACTGTTTCTGCTATCTTAGGGGTTCTACTAACAACAACTCTGGGTTGACGATGCTTGTCACTTCGCTCACGAAGACTGGTCAAGTATTGGTTGCTAAACATCTTCGCAAATTCTGAAATTACTATTTGACCACGCTTCCATCTGTCAATCAGATTGCTCTTGGTTACAGTAGCTGGTTCTAAATAGTCAAGGTCTGAAGTTTGCATAGTAACTGGGCCGCCTACACGTAGGAAATCGGTAGGCGTTAAAACGTGCTCTAACTCAGCACCCACTGTTGTCAAGGGTCTGGTATTTATTACAGCCTCAATTTCTTTAATTACTGTACATAACTGATTGTGATTAATGAGGTGTTTTTCTAATGTTCGCTTTAAACAGTGCTTAACTAATCCTATCAGACGCTCGTAAAAACCTCCGAACCAGGGAGCTAACTCCGGGATGAACTTCCAATGCAATTTATTCTGAATACAGTAATCGGAAGTCATCACATCAGCTGTAAGTTTAAACTGTGTGGCATTATCTGATACAATCAGCTGAGGTAAACCTCTAACTGCAACAAATCTCCTTATTGCTAGTAAACATTCTTCGGCAGATAAATCTTTAACGACTTCCATATGGATGGCTCTTATTGTTAAGCATGTAAAAAGACATACCCATCGTTTTTCTCTAGTGACTTCATCAACAAAGAGTGGTCCGAAATAATCTAGGCCCGAAAACGCGAATGGCAGACTGAGCTTCACTCTTGCAGCTGGTAAGTCGGGCATAGCTGGTAGTTTGAAAGGACCACCACCGTATTTTACACACTGTGGGCACTTTCTAATAACTTTCTGAACTGTAGACCTACCATGCGGAACCCAAAATTTCTGCCTTAATAGTGCTAGTGTATGAGAAACTCCAACATGATAGTTTTTCTGATGTAATCTAATTATGATATCGTGCGTAAATTTTGCATACTTCGGAAGTAGAATGGGTTCTTTCTGATCATGTGTCAAATCCGTATTTTTAAATCTACCTTTACATCGGATAAGTCCGTTACAGTCTTTGTATAATTGAAGAGACCTTGATAAATCAGTAGTAATACCTTTAATTTCCTTAGGGAAATATTCCGATTGAATTTCTAATATCTGTTTGATTTCGTCGTCGTTATCATTATCTATTATCATCTCTTCAATCCTACCTGAATCTGATCGGTCCACACTATCTGGAATCATTGTATGCGGAAGACCCTCCCCGGCCACAGAAATTTGAGTGTTAATAACATCTGTATTAGGATACACAGGCCATTGTTCTGAATCCCTCGTCAAAAAATCAGGACCCGTGAGCCATCTATTGTAAGAGTCTACTCTATCTGCCCTAGTACCTACGTCGGATGGGTTTAGTTTGGTTGGTACATATCGGACTTGTAAATGGTGGCTCTCCTTAATTTCATTTATTCTTCGTGACACAAACGGCGGAAGCAGTTTGTCTGATTTATGCCAACTCAAAACTATCTGACTATCAGTCCACAAAAATTGATTTCTGATCTTTAGCCGTAAGAATTTCGATACGTATTTTAAAAGCCTACACCCAATGAGTGCTCCCAGCAATTCTAGCCTCGGAATTTGTAGGTTATTCTTGTCCTTTAAGGGCACTAATCTAGATTTGCCAATAACAAAACTGACAATATTACTAGCGCGCAAAGAACTACGTAAATAAATTATCGCTGCATAGGCTTCCATAGATGAATCAGTAAAGCAATGCAGCTCATACTCAATTGATACCGCAGATTCATCCCTGTTTAGACCATGCGCGTAATAACGATCAATGGAAATATCTTTTAAATAAGAAAATTTTGAAGCTATATGTTTCCATTCAGAAAGTAAGTCATCACTCAACTTTACATCCCACTTAATTTTTGCTGTCCATAATTTCTGAAAGAATAGTTTTGCTGGGAGCATCACTGGTACTGCTAGCCCACAAGGATCATAGACTGAAGCAATAGTCTTTAGCACGGCTCGTTTTGATTGAACTGTATTTAAATCATTATTATTTAAGGTTGGTTTCAAATAAAGCTGATCATTACGTATGTCCCAAATCAAACTTAATACTTTTACTGTTCTTTGATCTCTAGCTTGAAATTCATTTGGTATAGACGCAACTAATTCTTTCGAGTTTGAGTTCCACTCGCGCAAATTCATGGATAAACTATCGAATGCTTGTTTAGACGCCCTATATAACTTTTGCGCATCTGAATCTGTCCGCGCTCCCGTTACTATATTGTCTACATATATATCGTCTGCCAGTTGTTTCATAAGGTCACTATTTGATGTTGTTAAATGAAACCTAATCGCTGCATTTAGTAGAAACGGACTTGATATAACACCGAATGGAACACGACAAAACCGCAAGTGCAAAACATTATCTGGGTGACTATCAGATTTTATATTTTTAAACCAAAGGAATCGTGTTACGTCTCTGTCTAAATCCTGGAGGCCTAATTGTAAAAAAGCCTTTTCAACGTCTGCTATTATTCCTATAGGATGTTCTCTAAATTTAATTAACAGTCCCGTAAGATCTTCTAACATCAATGGTCCTCGATGTAAGCACTCATTCAAGCTTCGGTTATTTGCTGTTTTAGCCGATGCATCATAAACAATACGAAGCGCTTTTGACTTATCTCGACTACGAACGCAATGGTGTGGAAGGTAATGAACCGGATGAGACTGTGGCACAGTAGGATCAGGCACTAATTCTATGATCCCTTTCTGTAACTGCTCATGAATAACATGATCGTAAGTTTTCATTTCTGAATCATCTAGCCGCTTTACTAAACTTTTGAGACGACCCCAAGCTAACCCCAAATTACTAGGTAGGATTGGCGGTCTTTCAACCCACGGCCATTGAACATGATATCGGTTGTCTTTAAACTGAACGGTATTATTGAAATGCTTGATTGCTTCTTCATCGCGTGTAGAGTTTGGAGAATCTGTAATACCTATAGATTCTAGGTCCCATAATTTTTTGACATCATCTAACTTTAACGGCAGATCAGGTTCATTTAATTGGTTGCTACATAATCCATCGGATTGAAAATAAGTCAAAACGGTTAACTGATCTGAACTGTCAACATTCTCGCAAAGTTTTCCCGACCACACCCAACCAAAATCAGAATTAACTAAGAAAAGATCTCGTTTAACAGTGATCTTTTCATTCGACATGACCGAATGATAATAATCATTGCCGATTAAGATATCTATTTTATCACCAGAAGAACCATCATCTGCTAATGTCAGATTCTTTAATCTGATATCGTTCCACACTTTAGATTGATCGTTAAAAACCGGTGTACATATGCTGTGTGTGATATAAGGTACTACGTTTGCATGTATGAGCCGCTTAACACCAATTCGAGTGGTCATTTTAAATTGTACTACGGGACTTTCTAACTGATGTGGGGATTTGGAACCAAACGTAAATATTGATAAATTTATTTTTTCAACTGTGGGTAAATTTAGTGACGTAGCAGTAGACTCTGTTATGTATGAGCGCTGACTACCGCAGTCAAGTAATAGTCTGCATTGCAACTGTTCGGAACTTGTCTCGGCATTACCTACACTAACTAGGCATGTTTGTAAAAATGTAGTGCTTACTTCAGACTTGACGTGCAAGCCATCAGTATGTATTGATTTCAATGGCTCTGTCAATTTAGTAGGACATAAGGCTCGATTATGAGTACCGAACTTATTGCAATGCCGACATTTTCGTTTGGAACGGCAATTGTCAGCCCTGTGCCCTTCACCAAAGCAATTGTAACAACGGTTACCTAATTGAGATTTTCTTTCTTGGACTGATTTGAAAACAATACATTGATCGTTGAAATGATCTCGTTTGCAAAATATACATCTATTAAATTTCTTTTTAGGTGGCTCATCGGTTCTATTAGAGGTATCATGTGGTCTTTTGCGAGGAGGTAGTTTGCTTTTATAACTGTTATCATATTTAGGCTTATCTTTTCTAAAAGTTGGGTATCTGTGTTGTTTACTATCTCTCACCTCTTCAGACTTGACATGTAAGGAGCCTAGTGTAAAATGGTCCGATATTTGTTTGGTTTCGAAATTTGTTTTATCTGTATTGGTAATACCTACTGTCGCTTTCTTTAACCTATTCGATGTCTCTCTAGCCGATATTATATACTCTAAATATTTTCTAATATTATCAATTGATTCGTCTTCGCCACTAATTTTCATTCTCAATTCATAAATAAGGTCTTCAGGAAATTTTTCCATAATCATAACCCGTAAGTGATTGTGATTGACATCTTCGCCCAAGGAACTCAAAACTCTAAGATGTCTTTCGATTTCATTGAGAACATGTCTACAATCTTTAACTTCATTAGTTGCAGCGGTTTTAATCCTATAAAGTGCCACATAATGAGCATCAATGATCGCGCCAGGTTTTCCGTACCGCTCTTTTAATGTATTAACCGCTATACTATAGTTTTTGTTTGTTGTGTCTAATCCATCAATCGCCTGCTTCGCGTTACCTTCAAGAACTGACTGAAGATACAATAACTTATCGACATCGTTGATATTCCGATTATGAACGTTTGATGAAAACTGGTCCCAGAATTGATACCATTTGAGGACGTCACCATCAAACTTAGTTAATTCCATTCTAGGTAACTTGCTAGTAATGTTAACGTTCTCACTGCTGGTTGAAAAAGATGCAAGATTCCGGTTATTACGTCTGACAATAACTTCTATTTCTGACAATAAGTCTTCGGCCTGAATTTGAGTTAACGTATATTGACTGGTTTCCTCAACGTTAGGTTCTTTTATAAGTGTACAGTAATTATGAATCTCCGAAACAAACCTTTGATTTGCACCCTTAAGTTTAGACCCAGCCAATTCTAATGCATGATAGCTATCGTCACAATCTGATAATTCTTTAAGAGCACACTGAGCAGAGTTCAAGTATGCCTGGACAGAATCATAAATTAGTTTTAATCGAGTTCGGATGACGTCTTCCATTTTAAATACTATTCGTAAATGACCCAAGAACAAGATTGTAGATTATTGTCTTCTTATTGAAATGTTTGAAAATCTAAAACAAAAATTTACTAAGTAAATGTAAAATCTCTAAAACTCCATAAAGGAATGCTTATTGTTATACCAACATGGTACGAAACATAATTAATAATTAAATATGAAATATGTTTTTTTTTGCTAGGTAAAATGACAAATCAAAGTAAGGTCTAATTCAACCGTTATCTTTGTTTACGTTCGCAACTTATAGTAAAAACTAAAAGAAGAATGCCATGTATTCTATTCTACTCTAATAATTTTCAATGTAAGATCATTGTATAAAAATAATGTTCACAGCAAGATGATTGCACAAAGTAAGCATATTAAAAGAAAACATAATGCGATAATTGTTAAATCGATATTACTGAATAAACTCACAAAATAGTGAATAGTTTGCATTGCTTACATAAAATAATGACCCGGTGCACTTTCTTTTTACGCTAAGTGCACTGGTTAACTATGGCACTAATTAATAATATGATTGAACACTAACTTCACGTAAAACACTCATTTAAATTGTTAACTTAATTATTTTTACACTTCTATACGAATTGTCTTTAATCTACTTAGCTTACTGAAACCAATTTTTACTGTGAGCATCGCTTGCAAACACAAATCGAACTACCCTCTTTGATGAAAAAAAAAATTATTTAAACGAAACAAATTCGTTTTGAATGATATTTATAGATATCCCAGCACCTCCACCATGTCGCCAATTAGCTAAACGTTATGACGAATATCTGTTTACATGCTTATACATAATAACACGCTGAAAGTAATACACTGATACTGCATTGTCTATATGTAATACAATAGACTTTGTTGAGTACTGATTATCTGTTACTGAATACTGATCTTATAGAATAGGGCGGTGTTTCCCCCTAAGTGGCCTCCAACCTCCCCTTATAGCCACCCCGAGCCTCGCATCTGGTAGTCTGATCTGGTTCAGATTCTGATACTGGTCACTGTTCGCAAACAGGCCGATCGCATCGGCAACTGGTAAGACTGTTGGGTACACATTGTAATGTCTAGTGAATCAGGTAATGTATGCACTGAGCAGAGCAAATCACTTACCGATGTTGTTCCTGCGCCGATCTGCCCGCCAATGCCGGTGCGAGCGCGCGTGCAAGCTAATGTCATGGTTTCTCCCTCTCTTTCACTCTAAGCGTGACGTCACCGTATGCTATAGCTAGTTACGTTAGGTTTATTGAATTTACTTCGCGTTCGCGACAAGGCCTTTGTCTAGCAGTGGACGTCTGTTGGCTGAGATGGAGATGATTATGATACCTACATCAGATTCATAACGTGTAGTCTATCATTTGTAACAAATTCTTAAATCTTTAAGAAATCGTATATGATGATTCTTGATTTGAATGATTTAATTTAATAACGTATTACATTGTTTACTAACATACATTAAGATTATGTTGTAACTGACACATAAGGACTTAGTATGTTCTGAAATAAATGATTTATTATTTATATCATACAGATTAAGTTTTCATACCAATGCAATAGATTGCAAAGAAATGTTCGAAGTTTATTTACTTCGTCATTGCTCAAAATTCAAAATTCAAAATTCAAAAATCATTTATTCAGTTTAGGCTACAAGTAGCTCTTATGAATGTCACTATGCCATCGGTTCGTAAGTCTACTCTGGGCGGGAGATCTTGTACTGAGAAGAACCGGCAAGAAACTCAGCAAGTGTCCAGCTCTTTTCTCCCTTACAGCGTCAAAAATATTGGAACATGCCCTATTTTAGCAGGACACTTTCCATCACAAATAAACACATAAAAATAAAAAAAAAAAATATAGAAGACCACATGTAAAAAAACAAAATTAAAAATCTAAATTAACAAATTTACCTCAGGTAAAAGTTCCAATTTCCACAATGTCATACAGTACCACTACAGTACTCTAATAAAAGTCAAAAATTGTTTAAGAAAAACAAAGTCAAATTATAGTAAGTAATATTAAAAATAAGATAAGTATGCAAGAGCAGACCAGCCTCCACAGGCGGCACCCGTTCACGAGTATGACATATGAATCAGCCATCGCTTCGCTCAACCATATTTTAGGGAACGTAACGACCCGACGCACACGCCACCACCGCAGAGACAATAAAGAGAGCATGACACACTCAAGATACTCTAAATAAAAGCCTAATGATCTATTTAACGCAATGCTGTTTGTTAACTGTAGGACACTGCTGATAAAGGCTATGATATCAGTTTAAAAGTTATATAAATTAATATTCTTTGACTGTATAATAAATAATCTTTTATAATATAAAAGTGTAACTACTGACAATGTGAAATAACATGTGCAGGCGAGCAGACTAAGATGACCACACATTATTATCATTAAAATAATCATCAATTTTATAGTAGCCTTTTTTCATTAGACCTTGTTTTATTTCTGTCTTAAACTTGTGTAGTGGCAATTCCGTTAGAGTAAAAGGCACTTTATTGTATATTTTTATACATTTCCCAACAAATGAATTACCGACCTTATTGAGTCTAAGTTTTGGAACGGCAAGTTTGTTTTTATTTCTTGTGTTAAAATTATGGGTGTTACTTTTTTTTTCGAATTTATCTAAATTTTTATAAACATAAATTATATTTTCATAAATATACTGTGAAGCTACAGTTAAAATATTTATCTGCTTAAATAACTCTCTCAGCGTATCACGGGGCTTAAGGCTATAAATAGCTCGAATGGCTCTTTTCTGTAGCACAAAAATGGTTTCAATGTCAGCCGCTGAGCCCCACAATAAAATACCATATGACATGACGCTGTGAAAGTAACTAAAGTAAACCAATCTTGCCGTTTCTACATCAGTAAGTGACCTTATTTTTCTAACCGCATAGGCAGCTGAGCTAAGTCTTCCTGCCAGGGCAGAAATATGAGAACCCCATTGTAATTTGTGATCCAAGGTAACACCCAGGAAAACTGTCGAGTTAACTATTTCAACTATGTCATCATTCATAGTGATACTGGTATTAACCTGCTTTACATTGGGCATCGTGAATTTAACACATTTAGTTTTTTTTGCATTAAGCAGCAGATTATTGGTGGTAAACCAATGTAATATTTGAGAGAGAGTATTACTTACGTCGTCAAATATTGCTCTATGTCTATCAATTTTAAAAATCAATGAGGTGTCATCAGCAAATAATACTATCTCACAAAGATCTTCGGTGTAGTAAGGTAGATCATTTACGTAAATGAGAAATAAAAGAGGTCCTAATATTGAACCCTGGGGCACCCCCATAAGTAACGGAGCGCCAGAAGAATCGGTACCGTTAATATTAACTTTTTGAACTCTGCCAGTGAGGTATGATTTCAATAAGGTAAGTGAGTTGTCTGAGACACCATAATGTTCCATTTTTAACAATAAAGTCTCGTGATCGACACAGTCAAAAGCTTTCGATAAATCACAAAAGATACCTATCGCATCCTGTTTCTGTTCCCATGCATCGAAAATATGCTTAATGAGTGCAACTCCCGCGTCGGTTGTATTTCTACCTTTAGTAAAACCGAATTGTTTGTTATGAAGTAACTGGTTATCTGTAAAATGTGACAGTAATTGATTAAAAATAACTTTTTCAAAAATTTTACTAAGAGCCGGAAGTATGGATATAGGCCGAAAATTAGATGGGTCACTTTTATCGCCTGTTTTAAATAACGGTATAATTTTACTGTGCTTCATTAAGTCTGGAAATACACCTTCATCAACGCATTTATTAAATATTATTGCTAAATTAGACGCGATAGAAGATATTATAGATTTTAATATATCAGTGGAGATACCCCAAAGATCCTCAGTCTTTTTTATATTAAGTTGTCTAAAAGCTTTTATTATTATATCGGAATCAATATAGTGAAAATTAAATGGAATATTACATATTTTTACACTCGACACAAGAAGAATCTGGGCAAGATGTTTAGAAGAATTTAATTTACTTGATGTAATGAGTGGAATTTTTGAGAAAAATGTTTCAAACGCGCCTGCCACTTCCGTATCACCATTGATGTAAGCATTATCGACTTTGAGTTCAAGTATACGATCACGAGACCTTACTTTACAAGTTTCTTTATTAATGACGTTCCAAGTGGCTTTTATTTTATTTTTTGAATTCACAATCTTTGCTCGAATGTGGTTAGCCTTTGCTATGGAACAAACTTTTTTGAACATTTTTGAATAATTTTTAACATATTCAATTACACTTGGATCCTTAGAATTTGCCTTTATATTATATAGTTGATACAACCTATTTCTACTCTTATAGATGCCAACTGTGGCCCAATCACTGAATTTAGATTTAGTCTTATCTATTTTGATTAATTTTTGAGTAAAGTTGTTATTAAACTCTTTTTTGATTAAATCAAATAGGTTGTCATATAAAATGTTCGCATTATAATTGTTACATGGTATTTGTGACACTTTATCATAAACATTCTTCTTAAATCTGTCTAATCGATTAGTGGTCACTGGCCTGTACAAAATATTCGTTGAAGGACGATCATATTGGTGCTCAAATCTAACTATCTGACCACTGTGATCAGAATTTATAAAATTTATTACTGATTTCTCAATAACATTACAATTAGAAAAAATATTATCTAAACAGGTAGCTGATGTGGCTGTAACTCTTGTAGGTTCATCAAAAAGATTTTGCAAGTTAAATGATTTGAAAAGATTAAGAAACCTTACCGAGTTCTGTGAGTCATCTAAAATATTTATATTAAAGTCACCACATACAACTATCCTCTTTTTACATTTGCATACCTTTTGCAAGGCTTCTTCCATAATGGACTCAAATAAGTGGTAATTACCAGAGGGAGGCCTATACACACAAACAATAACATACTGCTCAAGCTCCGCACATGATAGTTCAATATTTCGTTCAACTGAGAGAGATACTATGTCTTTACGTTCCTTTGATTGTAATGTATTGTTTAATAATATCAGTGACCCACCTCTTATAGCAGACTCTCTTGTGAACGAACTAATGACTTTATAATTATCAATGCTTACTAATAGTTCGCATTGTTTTAACCAGTGTTCGCTTAAGCATAAGACATGTACATTTTTTTCATTTATATATAATTCCAATTCTAATTCTTTTCCAGAAAAGCCCTGAATGTTTTGATGAATAATGTTCATAAAGGTGGACCTTTCATTTTTCTTAATATTTAAGTCGCAAGAGTTTTCCTCTATTGTCTGAGATATCAATTTAAATTATTGTAAACAGATTGATTTGGAACAGATTCCAAAGTACAATTAACAATGTCAATGTTCTGCCCAATAGGGGCAGATAGGGTAGCCAAATTTTTGGCTGAGTATTCAATATAATATGATAGCGATAATGCTATCTGTCTCTTAAGATATTTATTAAGATAAAATTTATCCTTTGTCAAATATAATTTATTATCTAAATACTTATTCAAGTCAATTAAATGAAATTTACTCGTATTATTAAATGTCAGAGTATGTAATGTCAGATTTATTTTATGCCTTATATTGTTTTCAGTCTGTGGCAAGCTTTGGCTATAAGGAAGTGTGAACAAAACAACATTTTTAACATTTAATGAATACAAAATATCAAAACATTTTAACAGTTTCATCTTGTCCATACTTCCTCTGTGTCCCACTAAAATCAATAGTGTGGTGTTTTCGTTGAATTTGTAATTCATAATTTTTTTGATAATATCATGATAAGTTAAACCAGGCGTACAATAATTAGTAACAGATTGTCCCAAATACGTACTTAATAATTGGCCCATGGATTTCCCAAGTTCATCACTAAACATGATTGTCTCAGATTTTACAATGTTATTCTGAGTAAAGGAACTATTGGTATTTTTATTTTTATTTTTATTTGATACGGATGAAGGACTTTGGTGATGATGAGTGAACAAGGACTCACAGACTGCCTGAGGGCTGCTAGATGAGCTATTTGTGTCTGACTGGTCACAATTAGACTGAATTAGGTACTTTAAAGCAAGCATGTGTTCCTCGCACTCATTTTTAGCACTATTATACTTATTTGTCATTAATTCTAAGGATTTGTGAAGGTTACATATCTCAATTTCCATTTTCTTTATGTCACTATCATATTCGGTAATATTATTTTCTAATAGTAATGAATACATATCAAGTTCATCGCCAAGTTGCCTTCTCTCTTTAATATACATAACTTTTTTGTACATACATTTTTGCCTCTTAATAAGTTTTTTAGTTTTGGCTATGTACTTATTAATTTTAACATACTTTTTAAATTTGTTTCTACTGCACTGAACAATCCCCACCTCAGTATTTAAATCTAAGGTTTTTATAGTGTCATCACTTGTCAGATCAATTGTTAAAATGGGTTCCGAGATTTGTGCAGTAGAAACCAGGCTGGGCGCACTACCAACTAACTCATCAAACAAGCTGTGGCTATGGGAAGTCATGGTGTCTCGTTTCTCCGCCTCCAGGGTGGTAATGTGGCGGTGGGCTTCTTGCAGCTCCTGCTCCAGGACCGACATGCGCTTGAGGCCCTGCTCGTACTCGTCATTGCATTCCCTGAACCCAACCAGTATGCTATGCAACTTGTCCCGCTCATCTACTACTAACCTATGCTCAGTGTGCAGCTCAGCCATTTGTTTTTTCAAAACATCATATTTTTGTAACGAATCCAATAGTTCCGTCCTACATTGGTTAAGAAATAAACATACAAGGTACCCATTTTACACATTTTCATAATTTGTTTGCTCAACAATTTTAGTGAAAGATTCACTGAATTTCACAAACAAACAAATTACTGTAATATGAGGGTTGCCGTCAACGAATTCGTAAGCGTTTATACAGGGTGACCTTTGCTATAGAGCCAAGTTGATTTTATAAATAAATTGGGATCGTTAAACATAATCAAATTAAATCGAGAAAATTACATTTGAATGATTATCGTGTTATGTTGCTGACGCGTGGTAATTATAAATTAAATTGACTCAAAAAAACATTTATGTTCGTATTTAAAAATCCTTTTATATGTTGCAGATGTATTTTATTTTTCTGTGAACGTTATCGACAGAAAATAAGTTGGAATAAGTACGTAACTTTAATGACGGTTTGGCGAGGCCAATCAAGTCATCGCTACACTTGACGGGTATTGGCAAATCACCACGCTTGCTAAATGAGGGTTGGTGAACGCAAACGTGGACCTTGTATCAAAACATCTCTTTGTCCGACCTGGGAATTGAATCCAGGGATTCCAGATATCTGGCCGAGCGCTTTGTCACTAGGCCAACAAAGCTGTTAAATAGCTAAACAACTAAAAACATTGCTCAAAATGAATATAACATTTGTATCATTCTGTATATAGAACGCCGTTTGCCGGAGCCTACGGGGAAGCCAATCGTTATTGCCTTTGATCTAATAATAAACAAATTATTATTTGTCATCGTGTCGTATAAACGGGGTCGATATTTGGTTACGAAACTACTTTCATATGATTATAATTTCACATGATCGTGTGCTAACGAATCTTAATTGCTTAAAGACGTTGACCAACCCCAAACGAAACTTTACTAACGGCTTAGGAGCTGGATGGCGCAGTGGCTTGCGTGTTTGGGTTGCGATCTTACGTAAAGCAATTTTCTCAATGCCGGTTTTTCCGATGGGTGACTAACTTACTTACTCACTCTGATGGCTCAGCGAAACAAAGTGAGTCTTGGCCTCCGACACAAGGTAACGCCACTGCTCCCTGTTTTGCGCGATCTCTTGCCAGTCGCTGGTTTCCAGGAGCTCATGTCCATGTCTCATGTACTTGGGGCGTCCAACTGGTTGATGGGTGACCAACTAACATACCTAAATATACCTATATAGCTCTTCTGAATCGGAAGGCACGTTAAGCGCTTGCAGAGGTGTTGTAGTTAGATGACGACTCACCAGCACACATATGGCCAGGGTGGTGGATAATGGACCAATTTCACCATGTATTATTATTTCACCATGTATTATTTGTCCCTGAGGCGAACTGGGCGAACTTAAAAGCTGATTATGATGTTGACGGTGATTTAACCTGCGACATTATCAAAAATTATTTTACATTGAAATGTATTCGAGTTGAAGAAAATGTGAAAATGCAGATTTAACACTTTCAACCTTTTGCAAATTAATTAACAAACGAGACGTTTCCCACTTTGAAGAGTAAACGCCCCCTTACGGGAAAGAAGCCGAAATAAAAATAAAAAAGGAGATTTACGCGTTTAAAAAACAATCGCACCCTTAATTCGGGTAAAGTTCGACAATTCCGCTCAATTTCGGCGTTCACCCGACACCGTGGTACAGTTTAAAACTTATTCTTTTGCCCCGCCCAATTAGCGGAGAGCTCTGGAGAATCCCTTTTGTGTTCCGCGGTGGTTCTGATTCGGTGGCGTGGGGGGGATGAGGGAGGCCACGGTTGGTTGGGCGGGTCTTAAGTAACCACATCACGTAGTGAACGTTCCCCTGATCTCACGTGCTCGCGAAATTGGTCGGTCGTAGTGATGTGCTGTGCGGGAGTCGAGACTAATGCGATCGGGTTTCTGCGCTAAAGCGTATGCCCTAATGTGCTAAGTCTATTTAGCTTAATAGAATTTGATGCTGACAATGTTATGTTGTTATGGCGCATTCTTGTTTAAAATTAATATTAATATTACGAAGAGTGTTTGGTTAAATCCGATAACATTATAACTGTCAGTGAGTACGGGTTCGAATTCCACTCATGGATTTTTTTTACACTCTTCCAAACTAAACCTGATAACTTACAAATTTTCAGTTATTACATTGATTTATATTTATTTTATATTCTTTCTTTTAATGCAATACTATAAAGTAAATATATCAGTTGTGATTTTAGGTCAAAATATTAACATATTTAAAAAAGAACATTGTCAAAGTTTTCTTACGTATTTCTAAATAACATTCAAAGTCCTCGGCCTACACTTTTATTCGTCAAAATTAATCACTTAGAAGTGTATTACGCAACCCACACGTAAACTTACTTACAAACTCCGCGTCTAAATTAAAGTGATACATTTTTGACAGACACAAGTTCTGCAAAGACTTTACAATTTGTCTCAGCTGGCCTTAAGTGTTTTATTTCAAGAATGCTAAACCTAAATTAGGAACGCCACTGAAATTTCATCACACACATAATCATTATCAGCCTCTATGCCACTGTTTGACATAGGCTTCTCCACATTCACGCCACTGAGCACGATCCGCAGCTACTCTCATTCAGATCTTGCCAACCACCTTGCAATAAAAGTCGTCCCTTCACCCAGTCTAAGGGCATCCTACACTAAGTACGTTTGCCGATACGCGATCTTCACTCACTACTCATTTACCCCAAGTATTTCTGTATATCGACTGAGCAATCGATAGCGTAAAGGCACGTCCCTACGGGCGGAAATGTCGGGAGCCCTAGGTGCGGGAGCAGTCTACGTGCTAAACTCTAACGTCTTCGCTTTGTTTTTGTTGGCAATGGCCTGAGTGCTGGAACTCGAAAACAAACAATTATTGTTGTTCCCAACAGAGTAATTAATGATTAATGAAATAATTTAAAAGTTTTGCAACAGTGTTAACGTCTGCAATTGGAGGTTATATAATATTACGAATATCAGTCACAATCGCAAACGTTAATAAGTGTGAGGCAGATCGGCAGTAAACATAATGGTTTATTATTGCATACAATAATATCAACAATGTGGCATCCCACAGCTGGGCAAAGACATTCCCCAAACGCCCAACTTCGTTTCATGATTGGCGAGTTATAAACCCATTGTTATAATAATATCAATGGAAGGGAATTAAACGCAGGCATAATTAACTAACAAAAACAGTTAGCTATAGGAATAATTCAATATTGAATTTTTTTTGGAACTGTTTTGATGAAGATGTAACTTATTTATAACACGTAAATATTAGACGATACAACGAGTGGTAAAAAAACATAAATATACGAGTATAAGTACCATAAAGTTATTATACCAACGGAATAGAGCAACAAACACGAGCTGTCAAACGAAACCGAAATAGGATGACATTTGGGTGTGTAAAATTGTTAATGAATGCGCGTCAGTGATGTATGTATGTCATGTCGCTTTTTACATTAATATCGATATCGATAATATTAATTAGTAACAGTATTAATAGAACTAAAATAGGATGGGATGGGATTTCGCATGACTGAAACTACGATTCTTTAAGAAAAACTCAAAAGATATTTTAAATAATTTATTTAACATATCTCATTGCCCTCGCAAAAGTATTATTTTGTTTAAGTAATTTCTCAAATATTTATAAAATTTATAAAATACAGTGAAAAAATTAAACGCCCTCCTGACCCAGCCAGGAGTCGAACCTGGGTGTTCGGCAATCCGGGCGGCTGCACTGACCGCTATGCTACCGGGAAGGCTGACATAAGCACTGAATTTTGTCACTGCTTTATAATTTTTGAGTGCTAATAGCGGCGCAGTGCCATCTATCCAACGGTCGTTGCAACCGATGGCCATGCAGATTCACCTTTGCATATGAATACCACAAATTTGATAACATAACGCTCTAGTAAATTGTACATTTTATTTTCAAGTGCTAATTGCTGCACTGAAGCTAAATTAAATATTTATAAAAATATAGTTGTTCTTCAGGCTATGGGAAGTTTTCCTTAATAAATCAGGTCTCCCACATGCCTCAATCCAAACCTTGCATTTAAAATTGGTAAATAATAATATAATATACAGTAGCTTTCTTTACAGTTAAAAAAGAGATATTGTACTACTAAGAGGTCTATACTATTAAATTAATATGATTTTATTTAAAGGTCGTGTCCGCCATCTGGGATCTCGAAATAGATGTTGTATTCGAAATCGGCAACCCCGAAAACCATTTAAATGATACCCATATTGATTTTACATAAAAAAGTCACGTCCACCATCTTAGATCTCAAAATAGATGTTGTATTCGAAATCGGCACCCCCGAAAATCATGTAAATGATACCCATATGGATTTTACATAATAAAGTCACGTCCGCCATTTTGGATCTTCAAATAGATGTTGTATTCGAAATCGGCACCCCCGAAAACCATGGAAATGATACCCATATTGATTTTATATAATAAAAGTCACGTCCGCCATCTTGGATCTCAAAATAGATGTTGTATTCGAAATCGGCAACATTGATATTGATTTTATATCAAAAAGATGCTTCCACCATTTGTGATCTCGATTTTAATACTAATTTAAATATTGCCTAAATATTAGCGAATTCTAAAATGGCGTTTATACATAAAAAAACATAGGTATTGAAAAAGACATTACGCATATTACTAATACATGTCATTAAATATTACGTTTAAATTCTCATTACAAACACAAACGTCCGTCATTTCTATTGCGTATAACATCAGAAACACAAGCACATTCTAGAAACAACAAAATAAAATATTAATGTACCTTTCTTCTGTGGGCGGAAACAGATAAAATTTAAAATTTTAGTTAACTTTTTTAAACTTATAAAAATAAATTAAAATCGACTACGATGCGCCACTCCTGACGCGTGTGTCCCGAGTGAAGTTTATGGCAAGCCCGAGTCGCACCGCGCCCCGCTCGCCCCGCACACCCCTCACGATTGCTCTGTCTAGACGTGCCCGTTGACCGACTGTAAGAATTATGCAGAGTATAGACTGTGGTGTTGCTGCTGGTAACATCTCGCTCGCTCAGCCCTTTGTTGCTCTATTCCAATGGTATATTAACTTTATGATAAGCACATAGTTTCGATCCTCTTTAGAAAATTTAGCTGATTACGTTAAACGCTTGCATTGCCTACATTCCACCACAACACCTTTCATCACTTAACGCCTGTACTAGCCCCTGCTAGTCGTCAAAAACCAATCAAAACATGAAAGAGAAGGTGAGCACGTTGCTGACTAATAATAAAAAAATGAGCACAAGCGCCAAAACCTATCTGTTACCGCCGTTGCCGACGTATCGCGACGCAGTATCGGGACGCGTTGAAAAATTCAGATATTCCCCCAAAAACCAACTTAAACCTGATGGAGTGGGCCGTTTTATGCCAGATTGATCTTGGTTATCTCGGTTTAGTTATTGACGGAATTAATTTTACTTTTTAAGTTGCGTTCAGACTATATAAAAAAAATTATTATATCAAAACAAATAATCATTTATTGTATCAAATGTATAGCGAAGTTTGATTACATATTCTTATACACAAACTAGATACGATATAAAGGCAACGCTGGTTGACGAAATATGAGACTATCTTCAACCAAATCAGGAAAAACCTGTTCTTCGGTGTCCCCATCTCGGACTACAAATGAAACCAACAATACAAATCATTCTTATGCACAACGAAAAAAAAGGAAAAAAAGGCAAGATATGGCATAGTTTTGTCACATGTTTTATTAGGGTGGACGATAAGTGACAATAAAACAATCTTATACTTATAGTTTGTAACATGTCATGTAGCATAAGTTATATAACATGTTATTTAGTGTGGACTCACCTTTATTAAAGGAAGACGAAAAACCTTACTTGATTAAAATTTATTACTGAGAGTTCTCAATTATTTTAGCTTACACCTGTTATTGATGGTAAGTAGGTATAGTTTGTAACTTTAATTGCAATGACGTAAGAAACAAAAGTAAGGAGCTCGATGACGCACCAGTGGTTAACGCGCTCGGTCTGCGAGAGTTTCAAGAAACTTTCGCAAAGGCCGATCATCGGATGAGTGACCAAAAATGTATCATCTCAATGTCCTCCATGCTTGGGAAGGCAAGTAAAGCCGTTGGTCCCGGCTGCATTAGCGTTGTTATCAACCAATCCACACTGAAACATAATCGAACTCGAACATTCCATCGCGCACAAAGAAATTTGGTGACTCGTTTCTTTGTCGCACTTCCAAAAGATGGAATAGTCTACCAGCTCGTATTTTCCCTCCTTCCTATGACATGGGGTCCTTCAAACGAGGCGTGAAGAGGCACCTTGTGGGCCAGCAGGGTGAGGTTGACTGATGCGTTGTTTTCACGCTGCACCAGTTGTCCTTGCGTCTGGACTCCGTTTTCACTTAACATCAGGTGGAGAGGCGTCATTTGCCGAGCTATATAAAAAAATGCATTAAAAATGAGCTGATGATGATGATGGTGATGGATGACACAACCTGTTATTGACAGTACGTAGGTATAGTTTGTAACTTTTGTTACAATGACATAATACTCAAAAAAAGCGAAATTCTGTTACATATCTCGGCTTCCAACTGTGAAAAACATTTATTTACACCATGACTTGTAAATCTTCTAGTCGTGTATTAATTTTAATTTATATATTATTAGTATGCATGTTAGCCATGTATATATATACTAATAATAATAGAATAGATATCTGTAAGGTATACTTTACAGATATCTATTCTATGGGTCTCTTTGTACTTTACCATCTTGTACACTGTATATTGCCTGAAATAAATAAATCTATTCCATTGAAATAAATATATCTATTGTATAGTTGTTTTTTTTTCAATTAGGCCACGGGAACATGGCAAATGGGATTTCGGGAACATGGTAAATGGCAATTAATTTAAAGTTACAATCTACAAAAACCTGTTTACATTACTATGTTGGTGACTGCTTGTACATTGTCGTTGTTCCACCATTCACAATAATAACGTATTTTCCGATTTTCCGTATTAAATTCGGCATTTATTAGGAAAACTTGTCTGTTATCAGCATCCCAACATTGTATAGACTGTTTTTTGTTTGATATCCGATAAAAATATAAAGTTAACATTTTCATTCTGACTTGCAATGAAATATTGGCTAAATGTGGTGTAATATTTTCCCTAAAAACTCTCTTAAACCAGATAGAGTGGGGTGGTGTATGAAATATGGCCGGCGATTGCCCAGCCGAATTTATCTATGGTATCGATGGATGGATAGGCGTTTTTGCAACGGAGAATTATTAGCAGCCTGGATCCTATCTAGCTTTAGTGTTGTCAGCTCTAGAGTTTGCAATATTGTGTTCAATAAACAATGAGTTAACGATTGCTGCCTTTCCATTTTTGGATTAAGGATTGATGTTTTATTAAACGTGTATTATTTTATGGTCAATGACTTGGTTGCAGACAATAATGTGTGAAAATAAATCGGCTCAACACTGGCCTGAATATTGATAATGTACAGTACGAACAGAATTGTACTTTAATATTATAATTTAATTGAAAAGATCAATTAAAATACCCTCCTGTTTTCTTGCCAGCACTTCTCAGTTTAATATGTACTGATGGTAGATTCTGTAGTTAAAAAAAAAACTTGCGGCACAGTGCGCCATCTATCCAACGGTTAATGCAACCGATGGCTATGCAGATTCATCTTTGCAGATGAAATACCACAAATTTGATAACACAACGCTATAGTAAATTTTTACTTTTTATTTTTAAGTGCTTGCTGCACCGAAACTAAATTAAATATTTATATATTTTTTATAAAAACCAGTGAAAAAATTAAACGCCCCTCCGGCACTGTGCCACTATTAGCACTCTAAAAACATTAAAAAGCAGTGACTAAATTCAGCGCTTACGTCAGCCTTCCCGGTAGCATAGTGGTCAGTGCAGCCGCCCGGATTGCGGAAGACCCAGGTTCGATTCCTGGCTGGGTCGGGTGGGCGTTTCATTTTTTCACTGTATTTTATAAAAAAAATATAAATATTTGTATAATACGTTTAAAAAAACCTTAGTTTACTTTGGTGAATTGGCAACTACTTCAGGTAATGAACATGAACGTGAAGGTAACATTTTAGGGTTTCCTTCGAGTTGCGACAATATTTGCAATGTAAGCATTAAAAGGCAATGAGGCATTGGGAGGCAAGTAAAGATGTCGGTCCCGGTCATTATCTTAAGATGACAGCCGTCAAACCTAGTCCGTCCGTAAACCGTCTAATCTAGTCATGTGCAATTTTTTTAGATTTTAGCCCCAAGTTTAATGTCTTATGTTTGTAGCTACATGTGCAATAAATAAATAAATATATGATAAATATTGTTCATGTTTGAAGTCCAGCTGTGGGTCGTTTATAGGCTAATGACCACTATTGACAATGATTATTTATCAGTTAAGTGTAACGGTGGAACCGGAACTTCTTTTTAATTACTTACGGGTAAGCACTTGGCCTTTATGTCACCTGATGTTAAGTGATGATAAGGCCGAAGGTGAAAGCGCACTTCAAACGGATTCCTCAACTACTGTGGCAAAAACTACTGGACCGATTTAAAAAATGCTTTCACCATTAGAATGCTACATTAGCGCTGAGTAACATAGGCTTTATAAAAAGGAAATGTCCACCCGTGCGAAGCCAGGACGGGCCGCTAGAATTTATATAAGATGATGGTAGCAAGCCCTACCACCAACCAAACCGAGAACACAAACATCTACTCTCTGCAGGGTTCAGAGACCGGTGGCCTTAACCATGAGACCACAGCACGCCGCCGCCTCTGTGGTCTAGTGACTAAGACCACCGGCTTAGACCCAGAAGTCCCGGGTTCGATTCCCAGCGGGAAGTACATGTTTGTGTACTCGGTTTGGTTGGTGGTAGGGCTTGTTGGTCCGCCTGGATAGCTACCTAAATATGTCGCCATAACATCAATGTTTGTAGCATTGTTGTGTTCCGGCAGCTAGAGATAAGATAGCCTGTGCCTCACTGGTTGAGGATCCCAGGTGAAGTGCGCTTCCATCATTGACCTTATCATCACTTAACATCAGGTGAGATCAAGGCACTGTGCTTACCAGTTAATATAAAAAAAATAAAAAGAATATGTTTTAAACAATGTTTGTTTAAGGAGCATTGTAACGAATTTGATTTACAAGCAATTTAAAGTTAGAAACACAATAAGCGTCGCCTAATTAATTTCCAACGGTTACAATATTCTTTGATGTGACAGACAATGAATTCGCATTTATTTATAATTAGCTGAAAAGTTTAGCAGTGACACGTTTTGTAAACAGTTTATAAAATAAATGATAACGATAATTTTCTAAATGACGCAACATTATATAATTGGCTCGTATAATATTGTGTACCATTTCAAAGTTAAACTTATTTCATGACAAGTGCTTTGTAAGTGATGTACGCATTTGTTACGGGTTTTTAGTTGATGGCTTCGTGCGATTAGCACATTTAGCCAGTGGCAAAGTAATTTTTCTTACAAGTAAATAAATATACAATATTTCCTATCAAGTCAGTATGATGATGAATGATGATGAATGATAATAAAAATGAGAAGTGAGATATGATATACACCCCAACCCTTCGAGTATCTCAGTAAATATGTGGGGCTTTACTAAGCCCTCACGCAGACATCTTGAGAGAATTTGAAAAGTGACGTTGCACTGTTTTGTTTAATTTGCCAACACTCATGCACACTCACGAACACTTAATGGTCAATAATCCACCATTATTTCACATTAATATTCGACATTAACACAAATTTTAGAAAATAAAACAAAACTGCAGACATGACTCTTCACTTTCCCGCCAAGAAGTTCGTTCAGGATATTATTGGTATAAATAAATATATATTTTTTAAATAATAAAAAATGTAACTATCATATCAGCAGGGTTTGCTTACAGCAATTTAAGGAAGCTAGTAGCACTGGGTCAGCGTAATGGTCGATAAGCCAATCAATCCATGTGTCCATATCCCCGTGCATATATCCGGGGCGTGGTGATAATGATGAATGTTAGTGATTATGTGTATTGTTAACTAATATATGTAATTAATAGCAAATTAACTCTGGGATTTGAAACTCCCACAGCTCTCGTGCGGGGTAGACCCAGCTTCATCCGCTAAGATGTAATTTTTGCTTATGTATAACATAATTTATTTTTAAATATACCCCAATATTAATTACTTTACATAAGAGTATTTTTTTTATGTAGACAAAGGTTTCATTCTGCAATGAGTTACCTTATCTTATCCTATCTTACTATTTTGATGATTCTGCATAAGCTAAGGTAATGTTTATGATAGAGTAACCGTATATACACACGGTTATTCACTTATTCATGCATTGATGTGGTCGAAAACAACCAGCTCGTTTACCATCTCGTTAAAAATACATTTTCTTATACAGATATTGTTGTCTCATGTTTATTTATAATGTATTTGGTAGGAAACAAGGACATGTTATTGATAAACATGAAAAAGGCGATTTTCTATAAATCGATTCCGGCCGGGCCCTGCGTCGACCGCCACTCTATTATTAAACGCTACGAACAAAAATATCGTATATATCGTGTGCCCTCACGCAAAATAACTAAGGCTTAAGCTTGTGCTACACCGCGAGATGGTACTGACCATAGTTGCAGCGATAAAAAGTGTCTCTCTTTATCTTTCTACCATAGTTTACATTTTTTCAAATGCCCAACGCTAACATAACTAATTAGCTCAGCTGGTTAGCTTGGCTCAGCTGGTTGTGTTCCGAAAGTTAAAGATGATAGGTAACCAGTTCTTTAGTGATTCAGGATTCCGGATCTTCACCCGGAATCCTGGTCTTCGGAATTTGAGTCTTATGCCACTTTCTATTATGTGAGATAAATTCTAAGGCACTTCAATACCTACTTTTTGGTGAGGTGAGAATCTGTTTCCCTTATACCTGGAACACACTTAAGTGTGATTACTGTGGTTGCTATAGCGGCAAAAATTAGCTTGCAACATATTTTTTAGGAGGTTATTTTCCATTTAGGCGGGTTCTATAATAGTATCACCACTCCGCTACTACCTTCGGTCTATCAGGTGAGCAGATGAAGGCCAAGTGCTTACCAGTAAGATATAAAAAAACATATAAAGAATTTTTACCCTTCAGTTGAAATCGATCTTGACGAATCTTTTGTTTCACCCAGAAAAATGGTAGCTGAAAAATAGCATATATATAGCTGCCACAGTACACATTCTCCAAAAATAATTTGAGTTTCTTCTATACTGTTGGCCGCGTAGGTACCTAATGGTAATTGGAGGGGTGTGGAAGAAAAATACAGTTTACGAACGGGACTGACACACTGCGGGCAGGTCAACGCTCGCTGTCTCCACTGGATTACGCAGTCGAGGGTAGGTGTGATTTTTCATATCTGAACTCTGACTGCTTTAAATTGCCAGGTTTGGAATTGAAACTTTTAAATATCTTATCAGAATCTTATAGTAGGTTCTACGGTCACAATGCCAGAAGAAACTTTGACAATTTAGAGGGGGTAGTTGTGATTTTTCATATCTGAGTCGACTGGTGCTTTAGTTTTCATGATTTGGTAATGAAACTTTAAAGAATCTTAGAGACGGTAGGTACTTCGGTCACATTGGCAGGCGAAACGGTGATGATTTAGAGAAACTAAGCAGCAGTGTTGAAAGGAAAAGAGCTCGCGATCGCAGCCCGAAGCGCTGGTCCGATGAAATCGGTATCGCATTGCCTTGGTCCAGATGGCGCACCATCCTCAAAAGTCATCCTCAAAAGTGGTGAAGGAGGTTATAACAAGGCTCAGCAATGAAGAAAACGAAGCACGGAGGAATACACTTCTAACCGGAGTACAGCAATGCTAATGATGATGATTCCGTGTGACAGCAATAGATAAGGTGGTCATGATCTAGTCGGAACTGGAGACAGCCCTACCAACAGGCGGGATTCTTTATGTTGGGCTTAATAGAAGAACGGAGCATTTTTTGTTGTAATATTTTAAGTTACTATGGGGAAGCGCTGGGCTCAGTGGCGAGGCCAAACGAAGGAAGCGCATTTCTCCCCTGTAAGCCGCAACTGTTTAGGAACTGCTTATCCTATCTACATCTATCTATCTGCAAGTTTACATCGCCTTGTGTCAGTCGATACTAACTTACTGCATCACTGCATGGGGTGGTACGTATAAGTCCCTGTTACTAACTGTCGAGAGAGCCCAAAGAGCAATCCTGAAGGTGTGCACTTTCCGTCCTTATCTGTATACTACTCGTCTTTTGTATGAATCCTGTAAAGTTATATTAGTTCGGCAATTATTTATAAAAAGCACGATACTTAAACAGCACACGGCTCTTCCTTACAGCACTGAAATTACTAATAAAAGGAGGAAGGGCATTGTTTGCAATTATCTCAAATGTACAAAGTGCGCTTTCTCATCAAGGTTCTTTATATTCTTAGGACCCTTTCTGTACAACAGGATAAATGCTAAGTGTTATATTTATCCATTAAACACTATCAACTGCAAAAAGGTTGTACAGGAAGAACTACAAAAATATACCTACGACGATACGGAGGGGTTATTGACCGTTGTTAAGTAATTTTTTGTTTATTTATTTCTGTGTGTATTAACTCATTATTATTTTATTTATGTCTTTATATTAGATTGTAACTTAGCGTATAAACTGTTATATTCATTTATGTTTTGATCTATATTAAGCTTAGACTAAGCCCACATTCGCCTGATAAACAGGGTTTACCTAGCTCAGGCAACAGCATTTAATGTATTTTAGATTATTAGTTTAGAGCTCTTTGTAAACAATAGATGTAAACGTATTTCCATAAAGATTTTATTTATTTATCTCTAGCCTTAACCTAGAACAAGAACTAGCACCAATCGAACGGAGAACAATATGCACCACAAGGTAAGCAACAGGGAACTATGGAGGAGTTTAAAGAGAGCCTTTGCCCACCAGTGAGTCAATTCATCATCATCATCAGCATACAAAAATGCACCCTTCTGAACATAGTTTTCAATGGATTGCCACCACACTCGATCCTCCGCCTTCCGCATCCAATCGCTCCCCGCTTCTTTAAGGTCGTCGGTCCAGCGAGCCGCCCCCACGACGCTTTTACTTTTCGTCTGCTTAGTGCCAGATCGGTCCTACAAACAATTAAAATTCTTTTGTGTCTGGATTGACAGCAGACGACAAGTTAAACGTGTAAATGATATTTTAACATTAACATTAGATTCTTTAACATTATTATACAATCTGTCCGGGGAAGTAGTAATCAAACTTTAAGAGCGTGATCTATAGATAATTGTATCGATAGAAATACCTCAAATCAGGGGTCTGACCCGCCTCTCACCTTTAAGTTTTTCTTTATCTCTTCCTTTAAAAAATGCGATGGCATGGGCATCTTGACACTGATAAGCAAATATTTGGTATCATTCGATAGCTAACAACATTACCTATTAGTAGAAGTAGCAAACACACACGGGCCTCATACATTTTGAGAGAGCAAAGATTGATAATTATTATATAAAAAAACATAGGAAAGAAAAGAACGAGGGTAAAATTACTCAGTCAGAACCCTGATTTGAGGTATTTTTATCGATAAAATTGTTCATAGATCACGCTCTTAAAGTTTGATTACTACTTCCTTTGTTTTCTGATAACCCAGGGGAAAAATCTGCTTACAGATTCAACCTTTCGGAAGATCTGGGGTGGCCTTGTCCTTTTCTAAAAAGGACGAAGGTCGACCCAGTAAACGACTCCTGGGGTTATAAGGACTGTAAAGACTATCGGAACGCACGCCTCTCGGATGGCCGGGAGGCGCGGTTGGCGTTACTCAGAAACCGTTAAAAATGGGACACGGCGCGCCCACTAGCGGGGCGCGCTCAAACTGCAGTGAGGCTGCCTAAGTCTGCTGACTTAACTAAGTGTCACAGTATCCTGTTCCGCAAGTAGGTAGTCCAGGTCACATGACGGATCAAACGAGTCTAAACTTGATGGGGTTGTGTCGTCTAACAACTGAGTTCCTATGGCCACCTTCCGGTTTCATCATCAGATCAGCTCCATGTCATAATAATTTTACATTGTCATCCGATTTACAGATGCATGCAAAATTTCAGCTCAATCGGTAACCGGGAAGTGGATCAAATTTAACTTGCAAGATTTGATTACAGACAAACAAACGGACAAACATCGGTACAGGTGAAACTAAATAAAAGCTTGTGATAATATTAAAATGACTGTAAGGAATACGACTGCGGTTTTATTTTGAAGATCCAAGATAAACAGTGTTATCGCCGAATCCGAGTTTGCTCGACCGTCCTACCTACAAACCCCTATTAAAAGTAGTAAAATTAAAATAAAACCTTCTAGGTCGTACGCGCACCCTGTCAAGCTAGTTATTCATACACATGTCAAGACGTCATTAGGGGAATACATTTATGCTCATAATTGCAGGGTGTCGGCCCCCTTCAATTAGATTCTTTAATTATACTGCGCGCCGTAAAGACATTAGTCTTAATAATCTGGTGTGGTGTGTTATGATCGGAAACCGAGGATCGGTTCAAGGTTTATTAATTATGTAAGTCGTGCCGTTGGATCAAACGAGTCTTGGGTGAAATTGTACGAGATCAATTAACATATGTAATGACTTTTTAACATTTGTTTGAACTACCTACCTTTATTCTGTTCTGTAATTGAAAGTAGCCTGCTTTGATGGGAAGCCCCTGAGGAAGAAAGTAAATGCCTTTGCTAAGTTAGGATAAAGGTCTTTCGCCCTGTAGACATTCGAACCGATGCATGGTTTATTTTTCATAAGAGATCCATTATTGGTAAAAGGATTGAGAATTAAATGATTGTTACTTGGTTGAAAAGATGGAGATAAAGAAAATAGCTTCATTAGTTTTTTTGCCAGCTCTTCTTGGTCGAAGGCTTTCCTAAATTCAGAATTGGTGGTAGATTAGGAGTTCGTATAAACAAATTTTTATTTATTTATTTATTAATAATTGTTTTTTTGTTAGTTTTGTGCATGTGAAGGCTTATCGAACTGATTTGACTTTGAATTCAGAATTCACTAAAAACGATACAGTTTATGCGTATAACTACAAAGTCTACCAAAAATGTTCTCTATGGTACCGGAATTGTAAAGCCAGTTCCAAGGCGATCCTCAAAACGATCCATCTGGAATTCTTAGTCATGGTCGATTGGCCTTGTTCTTGCTACATTGCGCATTTGCCTCCGGCATGCGCAGGCGATTGATTTACGGCATTGGACACTAAATCAAAGTAGTGTGTGCCGTCGACTGATTTATGTAGCGCCGATGTGTTGCAGTAATGAGCGGGCTTAATGAGGGCCTGGAATTCGATATATTTGTGTAAAATGCTAATTAGGAACAACAATACAAATATTTGGACTTGGGTATTGCTGCAATTATAATTAGATAACACATTATGTAAATGTAAACGTTGCTCTATTTAGTTATCTCTCTAAATTTGGCTTAGCCCTTTTTTCTTTTTACACGACTGCTAAAAATGTAAAATGTAGTCTAAAATGTTATAGTGTTATGTTTTCAGGGTTCATGTATGTATGTGTTGTTTCTTTATTCCACCATAACTTATTTACGCCTGAACCGATT
Source organism: Eudonia truncicolella (assembly GCA_949315975.1). Classification (NCBI taxonomy): domain Eukaryota; kingdom Metazoa; phylum Arthropoda; class Insecta; order Lepidoptera; family Crambidae; genus Eudonia; species Eudonia truncicolella. The sequence goes on from OX438841.1 coordinate 732,887, forward strand.
TAGATATACGAGGTATCGTTACAATCCTTGCATCGTTCCGACTAACATAGGCTAGTAAAAATTTGAAAACTCCACCCGAAAATGTAGGCAAATAGGGCCAATATATTTGCCAATATTTTTGACGCTGTAAGGGAGAAAAGAGCTGGTAGACTTACGACCGAACCGATGGCATAATGACGTTCATAAGAGCTATTTGTAGCCTAAACTGAATAAATGATTTTGAATTTTGAATTTTTTTGAATTTTGAGATAGGTAGAAATATTCGTTGGAAATGCTACAATAATCATATTAGTACATATTTCAAAGGGTTATTCTCCGAAGGACCTAATGCCGCATTTCAAGCAAATAAAATTTTATAATATACAATGTGTAAAAAAAACCCTGTCCGATCGCAAATAGGTACAACGGTATACCAATAAAAATACAAAAAAAATATTATTCATTCAAAATAAAAAAGTTATCGTAATTTAAAATGTACTTAAGATTTTTGTACCGAAATTGCTCAAATTACCCCAAAATCTAGCAAATTTTATAAATGTGACAACACTTTCTATCAATGGCGGCGGCGCCAAAGGTATGTAAGTTTCGTCGTTTAACAGAACTCTAATCGGGTTAATTTTTTTCACCTATTATTTTAAAATGATTACGTAAATTACGATTATAGTAAATTTTTACTTTTTATTTTTCAAGTGCTAATTGCTGCACTGAAGCTAAATTAAATATTTATAAAATTTTATAAAATACATGGCCATCGGTTGCAACGACCGTTGGATAGATGGCGCTCAGTGCTGCTAAAAAGCATTCTAAAACATTAAAAAGCAGTGACAAAATTCAGCGCTTACGTCAGCCTTCCCGGTAGCATAGCGGTCAGTGCAGTCGCCCGGATTGCGGAAGACCCAGGTTCGATTCCTGGCTGGGTCGGGTGGGCGTTTAATTTTTTCACTGTACTTTATAAAATTTTATAAATATGATTACGTTAATAGAACTGAATCTCAATAACTAATACATTTACGGATCGGGCAGGGTTTTGTATACATATTGTATGACAAGAATATTATTATACCCGACGGTCCCGGGTTCAATTCCCAAGTCAGGCAAAGTGTGTTTCGGATTTATTCGATGCATAGCTCAGGTTTGTGATCGATCACCAACCCGCATTTGGCAAGAGTAGTGATTATGCCAATACCCATCAATTATAGCGATGACTTGATTTCAATAATGGTGGCCCTTGCCCAGCAGTGGGACAGTTATAAGCTAGTTAATATATAACAAGTAAGGTACTCCGTTTTGTATCTACTTCGCCTATGCATAAGTAGGTACCTACTATATGTAAATATGTAACTGCCTTAAACCTGTACCGAAAAAGTAATCTGTTTTTGTTCGATATTGGTTTTCAGTGTCAAGAAAAAAGCTTTGGCTGAAGGTTGCTAAGAGCTGTAAATGTTTTGATAGCAAAAAAGGCTTTTCTGAGAATCGCAAACAAAATAAACAATTATTAGAGCCGACAATCCAATCAAACTTCTACGCAATAAAATTTGTGTAAATGTTTAAATAGGTGTAGGTATAATGTAGGTGTAATGTAGGTGTATTTTTAAATCGTGACCTTTATTTACTATCACGATTATTATTGCTTTAAATTTTTCTTTGGACATCACAGCATTAATAAATAAGTAACAATTCTGATCCAAACGTAAACAATTTAAGATAGGATGTCAATGATTTCCATTGTTACCAAAGCGCAAGAACTAGTTCCTTTTATAAAAGTATTTTCAACAGTTTTTTTTACCGAATTTGTCATTATCATCATGGAGGCCTCTTCGTGATTCATTATTGAAAATAGGCATTTTCCCCTTTTTCTCCATTCCCGGCGGTTTTGTGCCCGCTGCCGTCTGATTATCTTCTCACATGCACTCAGCGCTGCGGTAGACGGCCTCTTCCTCTGGTATCAGCTCTGGGTCTCCACTCAAGGAGTCGCTTCGTCCAACGGTTCATTCACGTCCACGGCAATGCACTCCTGCAATGTGTCCTGCCCACTTTTTCTCTTTGCTATCGTAACCATTATATCACTCACTTTTGTTTTGCTCCGTGTCAACTCATTTATCTTTATATTTACTTAGGTATCTACCCTAAAGGCAGTGAGTACAATACGTGAGTATATAGTATCGTACGCTACACACAACACAGACGAATTAGAGCAAATAGCCGCAGACCACTCCGCCCCGCAAGTTGCACAATGAAGACGCGCGATACTTGCACAACTCGATTGCGATCTACACTCGACACTTTGACTGTACACCGTTGGCCAAAATAAAAGGACACACAACATAAATCAAAAATAATTTTAATAGTTTTAACATTTTTTATCAATTTGCTGTGCTAGAATGAGAATCGAAAAAACCGCAAAATCATAGACAAAACAACAATGGTTCTGTTGATTCTGATTGAAAACAAGTTCAACTTCATTAGCAATTATTGTCTTTAAGATTACACAAAAAATGCACACGTGTGTTTCATTTCAGACCCTGCAAACAGTGATAATTTTTTTTTCGAATCCAGAATCTAATGTATCTGAGCTGCACAAAACCGGTAGTTGGTTGAAACTCTTGAGTGAAGCCTTTGTCCATAAGTGGACTTTCGGCTAAGATTATGATGATGCTGATAGCTCATAAACATACCCCCGTATAAATAAACAAAGTGGAAGCTTGGAGTAGTTACTCCGAGTAGTTACTGTTGTTCCCGTCATGTTAACTTCATTACATATTAGAGTAAAAGAGACAAAATACGGAAAAACTACTCCAAGCTTAGATTTTGTTTATTAATAAGCCCCATTGTGATTAGTTTAATATCAATGTATCCTTCTGTGAATTTCTGAAAGTCAATAAATAAATAAACAATAATAATCCATTAATCGATTTAAATGTCCCCATGTGGAGCACACTCGAAACAAGTCGACGCGTCATGTGAGTTGCACTATTGCCTGTCTGGCGGCCCATCTTCTGAACGACGGGCGGCGTAACTTGCGACGACTACACAACTACTCTGACAACTTATCAAACTATCATTAGTTAAATAGTTACAGTAGTAGCAGCAGTCACTCTTGACATTTAGCTGAAATGCACAATTATATTCATCATTAGTCTATTATTGTCCCACTGCTGGGCTTAGACGTTCGCACATTAACAGTGGGAACATCGGGACATAACATACCAAGTGGCCCCAATGGTGGGCGGGTTTGCTTTATCCTCCGGGTGAAGGGAAGCGCACTTCACCTTCATCCTTCAAGTGAAGGCCACTTGGCCTGCGGTTAAGCACTTGCTTACCCTTGATGGTTCCTACAACTAGATCGGGTTAGGCTAACAGCAGTTGGAAGAGAAGAGCTTATGATCGGGCTAAGAGGCGCATTAGAAGAGTCATTTATGTCCAGCAGTGAACTGATACGGTCTAAAATTATAATGATGATTAATATACCGTGCTTCCGAAGGTACGTAGAGCCGTTGGTCCCGGTTGCATTGCCGCGTGGTGGTTAATGGTCTGTTCTCAATTTGGTGTTTCCATCGCCTAGTGCGGCTTATGCCCCTCACAGCAGTGGGGACATAAAATGAGCTGATGATGATGAAGTAAATAGCCTATGACTCTCAAAGGCAGAGGCATGCTAGGAAAATCATTCATCAAGTCATCACTACAATTGATGGGTAATCGCTTAATCACCACGCTTGCCAAATGAGGGATGGTGACCACAAACCTACCCGGACTATGCGTCGAAGAAATCCGAAACACACTTTGGACCTTCGGGTATCGGCTAGGCCCGATTTCGCTTTACGCTCGCTTTACCGAGTGCGATCACCGAGGCGTGATGATAATGATGATAATATATCTATTGAAGTGGATGAAAAGTGGTTTAATTTTACACGTCTAACACATACGAGGGTAGGGTAGCTCCCCGAATCTCTAATATATCCCAGGTGGAACAATCGGCTAAGTTGCCGGCTCCGGCGCGCAGTCCCGCGGCTCTAAATTCGCGCAATAAGCGAAACTGCGCTCATTGCGGGCCGGCTTTAACACGCGTGAAGAAAACCGCTCACCTCACTATATACACTGCCTTTTGACCGCTACAGCATAAATGCGACGCCGTGTCCTGTACGCCAAGCAACCACTTTATAGTAAAAACTTGCTACAGGAATAGATATTCCCAAATTTTTAAATATCTTGATTTTGTATTTTTGTAAACTAGAAGCATTGTCGATTATAGCTGACTGTGGCGGTCAAAAGGTTAATGAACTTACATTAGTGGTGCCTGTGGAGGTTTCCGTCTCCCAGTAGCACTTGGACCGAACGGGAACTTTCGTGTATAGGGTTATGGTAGGGTCAATCAAGCTTTATAACAAACTAGTTGCTGCCCGCGACTTCGTTCGCGAAGAATACAGTAAAAAACAAAGTATCCTATATGCTGATCTGGGTCATGGTCTGTATATGAGGAAAGTTTCATTAAAATCCATCCAGTAGTTTTTACGTGAAAGAGTAACAAACATCCATCCATACTTACAAACTTTCGCGTTTAAAATATTAGTAAGATTACCAAATTATGTAAGATAATCATTATCTGTTCCCATATTTAAATCTAAATTAAATAAACTATTGATCGAGCATTGTTATTATGGTGTTTTAGAATATTTAAATATTATATAAAATGAATTGATTTAAATGCAACTTATTCTTAATTAGTAACTTATTTGAATTATTATTAATATTTGCACGCCAATTTAGTAAAACATGTATGTTCGAACTATTGTCGTGACAAAAACACAAATGTTGAAAAATTGTCTTTAGTATTTGAAAAATATTATGATCGGGTGTTAATGACGGTAGTTGTTGACAACGAATGGGTGCCTTTGGCTTTCAAAGTAAAAAAGTAAATAGTGTTGAGTAATTTCGGCGGGCTGGTTAGAACCACGATAGCTCAATTGGAAGAGCACCTGACCCGGTATGTGCAGAAGGGTGCAGGTTCAAATCCTGCTCGTGGAAATTTTTTCAACATTTGTGTTGTTGTAATTTGTTTCGCAACAAAATTTGCGTTTACATGTGAGGATGCCACGGTGTCAGCACAGGTCGCATCCCACACCAATGGCCTGCCAAGCTTCCAGGGCCCAATGGTCATCCCGTCAGGTCTCTTGCCATCGCTGCGAGATATACCAGCTGGCTCTAAGACAGCCGGTATACCAACGGTGGCAAAAGCACTGCGGATGACGCTGTTTATAGTGGAGTGACGCAGCATACGCCCAGCACTGCGAGCGCATGATAGGCCGTGGTGGCCAAGCTCGTCAACAGCTTCTCCACACACGCAGCGGTGAGGGTGGACTACCCTGGCGCCTAGACGAAGACAGACCGCTAGAGTGAGAGATGGCCCGTCCAACAAGGTACCGACATTGGCAGATGGTAATGCCTGGAGCCAGTGGCCTGACTCTCTCTGGGAGACGGCAGTAAGACGAGCGAGTTCTGACATATCACCCGAAGTGGATAAAAGCCCCTCCAGAACTTGCTTGCACAGTGGCTCGTCCCATTGCCTCTGAGATTGTGGTAATAAAGGTAAGGTAGAATTTTGACAGGCGGATAACCAGGCGTTACTCGCATCAGCTTTGCATGACAACTCTACGGAACCCAAAGATGGGTTGATAATTTTCCTGTAGAGATTGTATGTGCTATGAGCAGAAGACAAAAACGCTGGCAGGGCCACACTGGATAAATTTCTTATTCCTAGGCCTCCGAAGCGTACAGGAAGCGAAGTCTGTAACCAAACGCGGTCGTTTAGTGAGCAATTTAAAATTTTAATAAGAGTTTCTCTTAACAAATTATCTTAATTGGATAACATTGCTGGAAAAAGCCAAAGTTGGTAGCAACGTAGAACATATGTTTTTACCGTTGTTCGCGTAATTAGTTCTTGATTTTTGGGAACAGAAAAAAAACATACGGTGCCAGGTTAAGACTGTATGCTGGATGACTTGTACCTTTTTCGTCTTCAAAAACTAATTTGGCCGTCTGGCCGTGTGGGAACTTGCATTGTCGTGGTGCAAGATGATACGGCGTTTACCGTTATTTTCACGGAGTTTGCCAATAATTTCCGGTAAACAAATGGTCGTGTACCAGTCACTATTCACGGTACGACGATTTATTAAAGCAACTCACAACAAGTACTCTTCAATAATGAATGGAATGCTAGCGTCTATGGACTGTGGTGGTCGGTCTTTCAGGCGGGCCGTATGCTCCTTTGCTAAATCAGCGAAAAAAAAACAAAAAAATCATCAACTTAAACTAAAAAATACACGCAGCGCTTTCCAACGCCAGTGCGAAACAACAAAATAGCGTTGAAGTAGCGAAATTCTCATTGAACAAACTATATGGAAAATTACAACTTATTTACTCCAACTGTAATCTCGAGTAAGCACTTTTGAACTCAACACAATAGTAACATTGGTACCATACCTACGAGTGCGTTACGCGGACACAATGGAGGCGCGAGTTATGGCAACGATAAAACGAAATATACAGGCAACTGGAGTTATTGGTTTGAGTGTTGGAGATTAGAAGAAAATTTTGGGTAACATTTTTACCACGACTTCCTAAAAGGATATTGGAAAGATACAATTTAGAAAGTGCTTTGTAACTATTCCAATTTATGAATAATAATTTAGATAGTAGTTACTTTTAACTTGATTGTAACATAGAATACAGCTCTTGTACTTTAAAGTTGACTTTTACTCGTACATGTAAACCTGTTTCTGGAGGTAGTCACACTAGAGACGTCTAGAACGCTAGGGACACCCGTTTTAGCGACAGCAGTTTTCTTCTTTACTATCGAAAAACAATAACGCTACAAACATTGTTGTTATGGCGACATTCCCTTCTAAGATAGTGGTAGCTAGCCAGATAAACTTAGAAGACGCCCTACCATCAACCAACCTGAATACAATATGAACGCCGTGCTGGGAAAAGAACCCAAAACCATTGTGTATGTGTGTGTTAATTTAAAGTTTTTATACCAGAATTTTAAAAATGGTTTAAAAAAAGATTCTCTTCAACCAATGTTTCTTTAAAAAATGTGTTGTGTTCACGTACTGGTCAGTTTTTGCCCGACAGTGGGATGTTGTGTAGCTAAATTAATACATAAACCATTAGGTGTAATGAATATAGATGTAATGTCAACGGTAAACGAGTATTTTCGTATGGGATGGGCACAATAATGGGCAATTTCGGATAATCACCTATGCGGACTAGCGGTACACACGCAGGCACTGCTGCATTGAGATGTACGGGATATACGATAAGACAATACTACTACTAACTACTAAAACTAACTACTAATACTACTAACTATTAAAAATACTATTATTATTATTAATTTATATATTTTTCATTTTTAATATATTGTAAATGCTAATAATAATTATTGATATACTGTATGATTTTACAATCTTATTAGCTTAGTATTATTGTGTTCTGGCAGCTAGAGATAAGATAGCCAGTACCTCACTAGTTGAGGATCCCGAGTGAAGTGCGCTTCCATCATTGGCCTTATCATCATTTAACATCAGGTGAGATCAAGGCACTGTGATTACCCGCTAATATAAAAAAAAATTAAATGGTCAAACTTTAGTGATCATATCGTAAAATATTTACATTACCCACAGTTAGAGGCGCTGATATTGTTTACTTTTTGTGTCAATTTGTACAATCTTATGCTGCTCCCCCCTTCCGTGACTGCGCCCCTCCCCCTTCCGTGACTGACCCTTGCTAAGTTGCGCTTCGCTCGGGAAAAAAAAATAACTTAACCTAACCAACAGTTAGGATTTCCTACATTAATGTTATGGCCAAACGTATATCATAACCTATATCATCAAACGTTGACGCTTTAACGGTCAGTAATCAGTTTAAAGCTGGTCATATCATGAAATATAACCATTCCATGAAATGGTCGATTACATCACAAAGTGATCAATTTCAAAATCCGGCCACGACATAAACACCAGACTCCAGATTTCTGACTGAAATAATCTGCGCCCTTGCATGTGTGTCCATGAACTTGTAAAACAAAAGGAATAGGTTAAATTAAATAAAAATAGTTACAATAATTGGCTCACCGAAGTCCACAGTCTTCAGTAGGTGTGCACAGATAGGCCAGTACCAACGTAGATCACCGTAATATACCGGCTGACATAATTATTTCGTGCCTAATGGAGCATTACGAATCGACATAATCGCAGCCTTGGTTCTACATATATATATAGAACGGCTCGGTTTGGTGATTGACTTCTGTCGCCTACTTACATGACATAAAACCGGCCAAGTGCGTGTCGGGCCACGCGCAGTATAGGGTTCCGTAGCTCATCTCAATAATGCGGACTCTGAGAAGAGGGCTTTTATAAACATTTATTTAACGATGGCTCATATACTGAAATGTAGATACTACCGGTTCACACACCTGACAACGTTATTTAAGTAGTTCCCAATGAGGAATTTGTACTGCGCCAAGTACATTTTATAAGTTGGTTGACTGTTACTCGTAAACTTGTAAAGCCTACTTAGCCATACTTAGAAAATCGCCCATTTACTGTACTGTACCTGTTATACAGCGTGTGTGAACCGGGTCTTCGTACTCTTGTTCTACGAGTACGGTATTTTAGAGCTATTCTATAAGAATAAGAATAACAAACATTTATTGACCTTCACAAAAACAAATAGAAACAGATGAGAAAAAATAAAATTAAAATATCAAAAAAATAATAATTTTAAAACAACTAACACGATAAAAAAAATGGAAAAGAATAATAAGAATAATAATAAGATGTGCAAGGCAACGGGTAACTGTCTCAGCAATTCTTTTGTGGTGGTACACAGAATGCCTCAGAAGCGCTGGTTTTCAGACAGCTCCCTGAACGTGAGGTGGCGACGCGTGGTGTGATAATAATCACATACATAAAAATACTAATAAGAAAATTATAATACAAAAAAAAACTTACACATACATTGAGAAAAATATATAATGGCTGCATGTTTATTATGCCTTTGCCTTGGCTTATGTCAAACACAAAATAGAGGAAAAGAATAACAAAAATTCAAAAATAATATTAATTTTGTCATGGAGCATGTGTGTGGTGTTCATTAAGTGTATCATGTGAGAGGTAGATGGTAGGTAGGTGGTACGTGTAGAGGAATTTGGAAGATCGGGCGGGATAAAAAAATAAGCAGACTGTGTGGTAAGTTTCAGCTAGTATTTCAGCCATATGCGGTCGCAACAGCGGGCAGCCGACGCCGCGGGTGAAGGCAAGCCATAAATCAGTCCCCGGAAGGCCACGGAGAGCGCGCCCGCCTACACTCTCATCGCACCGACCACTGTCTGAATATTTCATATACGGCCCGTATCCCGGATAACACATTTATGTTAAACATGTAGTGTGTTTAAAACTTATTGCTTTAAGGTCGGATGAGTGATGCTGCTTAGTTACATTTGGTAATGCTTTTAATTGAACTAGTGGTCGCCCTGTTGTCAAGTTTTTACCATAATTATCAAAATATAGGTACAGTTTCATGTAACGAGTCAATACATAAATCAATGAGTGAAACCGTCAATTTGTCAATCTGTTATGTCGTCAATCCGTCAATTCGTCAATCAGTCAGCTCGTCATTTATTCAAACTGTCAATCTGTCAATCCGTCAATCCGTCAATCCGTCATTCCGTCAATCCGTCAATCCGCCAATCCATCAATCCGTCAATCCGTCAATCCTTTAATCGATCAATCTGTCAATGCGTCAGAGCGTCATTTCGTCAAATCGTCAATGTGTCAACTCGTCCAACCGCCAATTTTTCAAATCGTCAATTCGCATATCTGTCAAATCGTCAATCCTTCAAACCACAAATGACATAAGGTCACTGAAAACTCAACTAAATCAGAATACAGTTTCTTGAACGACTACAGCTGGACAAAAGCCTCCATTAAAAATATTAAATTATGACATTCATAATCAAAGGGTATTTAAGGGTAAGCTTCACGTTTGCTAAAAGCGGATTGTGCATCGAAAAATACATAAACATACTTTGCCAGACCAGAGAGTTCAGAATGAAACTTTTGAATTACATTTCAATTTTTAAATTATATATTAAAATGATAATTGAAATGATGATTGAAATGATATATTAAAGAATTGCACCACCCCATCTCTTCCCGTGGGTGTCGTAGAAGGCGACTATGGGACCATTCCAGAGGATGAGCAGCAGCGTCTCTCTGTGATTGTTCTCACCTTACTGCGATCGCCAACCCGTCTGCCAAGCGTGGCGATTATGGCAAATTCCCCTAAAAATCATTTATCCTTGAGGGAGCCCTTTGTTCAGCAGTGGACGTCTTTTTGGCTGAGATGATGATGATGACGAAATTGATTATGGGTTAATGACAAAAAAAAACTTTTTTTTTTCTTTTTTTTCTAACCACGAAAGTCTTAATTGCCATCAGTTCTTACAAAACTGGAACTTAGCAAAAGAATTTCTTTCTTCCTATATTTTTACAAAGTTTTCATTTTCTTCCAGAAAACCACCGACAGCGCCGGGGCTCAATTTTAAAATTCCATTTTGCCAATCTCCAATAACAAAAGCTCTGTCAATTCGTTAAATGTAAATGCCAAATGAAACAATAATAATTTCTCGTTAAGAAACACGACCTGTCCTGGGGGTAATTAAAAATAAACCTTCAAAAACGTTGCCAAGTCGAAATTTAATTAGGATTAGCGTAACAACAAGAAATATATAAGTTGCCAGTTAAGCCATCTGAGAAACAATTTGACCGTTCTTTAAATATTGTATCTCTAAAACAGATGTTTTTGATAGGAAATACAGCACGTACATTACATATCAAAGTCTAACTAAGCTTATTTTAACAAAAAAGTTTAATTGAAACTAGGCGAAATAATACACAGTAAGTAAAAGAAACTTAAACAAATTATATTAAAATGATTTCCAAAGTTCGAAATTCGGAAACGAAACAGGTCGGTTATATTAAGTAAGATTTAACTTAGCAGTTGAACGAAAACAAACTCAGAACTCTAAACATTAATGAGCCGAAGCTTCCGTAGAGAGGCGCTGAATGTTCTATGATTTGAATAAATAAGATACTTACGATAATCACGATCTTATTTATTTCTTATCGCTACAGTTATTAAAAGCTAGCTCGTAAAATGATTAGAAATATTTGGGTTGCAAATGTGAATTCTATTAACTGGGAATGGAAAAACACATGTTCTTTTTTCTTTTGTTTTTCTTCTTACACTTTAATAACTTTGCTTGACTGTACGCTCAATTGTTTTATTTAAAACTAGGTAATTTCACTTACTCGTACCTCTAAGGCATTTTTATCTAATATTACCCAACAAGGAAAGGGTACATTTCATCTCTCCAGATGTATGTGACGATAAGTGACAATAAGATCCAAAATCAAAGTGCAATACACCCGGAATTCTTACTGCTTTGGAACTTGCTGTAGTATGCTACGTCCTAGGCCGCATGATGTTTCCATTTTATGGAAGAAAAAGAAAACTTTGTAAAATATAGGGAGAAAGAAATGCTTTTGCTAAGTTCCAGTTTTGTAATAACTGATGACAATTAAGACATTCGTGAAGTGATGGCTTGCCATCAGACGAGATAGCGGTCAAATACTTGCCTATAAATAATAAAATAAAAAAAAGTATACGTTATAGTTATAGAGATAGACTTAGACAAGTTGTTGGTTGCTAGCCAGGCATACTCAAACAAGGTCTAGCACGGACAACTGAGTAAAATAACTACAGGCGAGGTCAATAAATATGTATACTTCAAAAATATCTGTACAGAAAAATGTATAAAAATATCTAGTAGACCGATAAGTTTAAAATATGTCAGCATTTCAGCCAGTCATTATTATAATGAGCAAGAATTTCACATTAATATTATGTTCAAAAGAATATCATATAATATCTGTACAACTCTCTTGACATTTTCTCACTAGTTGAGGATCCCGGGTGAAGTGCGCTTCCATCATTGGCCTTATCATCACTTAACATCAGGTGAGATCAAGGCACTGTGCTTACACTTAAAGTATATATATAAAAAAAAGAAAAAGACAGAGTCAATAAATAATATGAATTAAATTTGTAACTGTTTAAACTTCAAAATTGTATGTACCGATATGACATGTCAAATGTAACGTTCTTTGTTATAATGGTCAAGAAATGATTTAAAATATTTCTATAGTCTTTTGCAATTTAAAAAGTAATAAGTTGACAAGTCGAAAAAGTCGATTGGCCACCCCGCACATCACTAGCCCTCCATTCGGCATGTTCACTTATTCAGCAGTAGGACAAAAGGCTGTGTTGCCTTCGGAAATTGGAAATTTTAAACAATGTTTGATTACAGTTTTTCGTGAAGTGAACACTGTTCGTGAAACGCGAAATGAATTTTTGGATTGGTAAGTCCCCTTTCATTTTCCTTTATCAAACTTGAAGAGTTCGTTGGCGGGCGGAAACGCTTTTAATTATTATGTACTAGTGCATATTGTTGGAAGGGTTATGTATTACCGACATTTTGTTTTAAAAACAACGCCAAATCAATTTACCCTCACTTAACATCATATAATCGTAGGGAATTGTTTTTTTTTTGGAGGTGGAGTGCTGATTGCCTTAGACGGCATTTTCAACTTCACCGGGCTTGAAAGGGAATTGTCATGTAGCATTATCATGTAGCATTGTCAATGATCAATGCTACTAAGCATTGATCATTCGATAGTTAAATTACTGCAGCATACATGTGGATGGGTAAAGATGTCAAGAGAATAAGGGTTCCTGATTGAATAGATACAAAAACAATGAAAAATAAATGGTTTATACCTATAGTTTAAGCTCCAAGTAAATTCTTTAAAACAATGGTGTATAAACTGTTTCTACAGGAATCAACACCCACGTAAGAGATTCCCATCATCTTTTCTTGTTATGTTTAAGTATGTTCTTGTAGTCTATTTTTATTTAAGTTTTTTTATGGTATGTATATTATAGAAATATTATTATTATTATTGCCTACCCCTACGGGAAAGAGGCGTGATTACATGTATGTATGTATGTATGTATGTATGTATGTATGTATGTATGTATGTATATTATATTATTATCACTTAATTTTATAAACTTGATATGTATATTTCAGTTCTTATAAATTTATGTACGGTATGTTTCATTTTCGTTCTTTGTCGCACCGCTTACCAATTTTTCTGCCTAGCCCTTAGATCGACTGGTAGAGAATGCCATTTGGCATTAAGTCCGCCTTTTGTACTTTATTTTATTGTATTGTGCAATAAAGATTAAATAAAATAAATAGTTTGTACCTTTTTGTCGACGCTTTTTGCTCTTTTCCACAAAACTGGGTTATTGGTTTGTGGTTGGTGGTAGGCTAACTTTCGCTATCTAAAATAATTCTGTTGCCATAAAAACAATTTTAGTATCTCCATTATTTGGAATTTTGCATTTACAATGCTTTATATAGTTACAAGATAGGCAGCTCAAAGCATTGGACCGGTTATCGAAAGGTCGTGGGTTCGATTCCCAGACTGGTTGATTTTTTCTAGTAAAAATGTTAGTATCATTATTGGGTTTCGATAGTTACAGATAAGAAAACCAGACCCTTAGTAATTGATCTACCTTGTAAAGTGCTTCCCTAAATTCAGCTTTATCGTGGTAAGACGAAGGCCAATCTTTTTCCCAAAGTATATAAAAAATATTTCCCAAATAAACAGAAGCGACATGCCGCACCGCCTTTCTTCGGTACACTTTAAGTTGGCATTTTCCTTGAAACAACAACTCTCTGGATTTTCTAATTTCTCAACGAATACACAAACAAAGGAGACTACAGAAGTTAAGCTTCATACAAACGCGCTCAAGCAACGCACCTCTCATGGACACGGAATCTCGCAACCTCTGCGCTCGGACAGTTGAAAGTTTTTGCGAGATTCTGTGTTGGTGAGGGTCTACGTGTGCGTTGCTCGAGCGCGTTTGTATGAAGCTTACCTTCTTGGTGTCCTATTTTGTGGCGAATAACAGAACAGTGCGCAACAACATCTCGGGCCGGAAGTGCCTGTTCGAGGGTGCTCCAACTTTGTTCAAGCCAAGTCTTGTTCGTTAAAAATTATAACTTATTACTTTGTACTTTGCGACCGGTCGGCGCAACGAGTAGTTGCTGATGGTGATGTTACTTCTTGTTTAGGCTTTTGTACTTCGGTGGAGGAGTTACGTACGTTTTTTGGTGGGTAGGCCTCTTCTCCCCCTGTCTAACTTTTTGCGACTGGACGAGGGAAAGGATAGAGACTCCCACCAAGAGACCTTTTCGGGTTTTTGCACTAGCTTTTTTTTAAACGTAACAAACGTAATAAAATAAAATTCGCTAGTTTACAGATACCCACTGATTTATCCAAAACTATCGATATACTAACTTGGCAACACTATTTTGAAATGAAGACGCACTAAAGGGGTATTTTCATTGTCTTGAACTCTCACGCTCACTCTCACCCTTCACTACACGATAAACCACTTAATACCAACCTGTTTTACGTCATCAAAGCATAATTGGTCGTTTAAATTAAACACGTGACGTCACTCATCCGTACCGTCACCTCAGATCATCCGTCGGCTCTGGGTAATTGGCGCCCAAATAACCGCCTGTCACTTACAGCGCATAGTACAAGAGGGTAGACACTGCTTTATCTTACAGTCATCTTAATTGACATAGTAATTAAGATTATAAAGAACCTGTGAATATTTTGATGTTGACTCAAGACTTGGTTAAAAGAGAACCCGATAAAGTTATGTCGCTTATTTTGTTTATCGAATATGACAACATTAGGTCCACTTAAAGAGTGATAATGATGGCAAGTGACGGTTAGAGAGAAATAGAAGCGCACATTACTTCTGGTGAATCGTGTTTTCTTCTTATCATTAATTAATTAAATAAGGTAAAAATAAAGTTTTAGAAATAAAACGCAGCGTTCAAGTGCCATGTAAGAAGAAGAAGAAGAATATATTAAAATAAATGCAAATGTCAAAAAGAAAAAGTCTGTCTAATTACAATAAAAAAGTATAAAAACTACCAAATAGGTTCTATTCCCAACAGTACCTAAAACTTGGTCTTGTGGACAAAAATATACCTTGTTGTATTGCGATATACAAACAACAGCCAATTTTAAGGTGGTGAAACAACTTCATGGTCGACTATACATATAGTATAGTCTAGCGAATTGATAGTTAATACTAGACGCGCATCAACGACTCCCCGTGATAAACCGACTGACACATCGGCAGAACCATGGGCGGATACTGGCAGTCATATTTCATTGACGGACAGTATCTGCCGCCCCACCTACGAATTCTCCCCACAGCTATTTCCCGCTTACGTAGCGCTTTGGTTGCGGCAATTAGCTACCCCAAATTAAGGGTAAATATTTTAGACAAAACCCCAATCATTGTACAGAGTCACAATGATTGTGAGCGTATTTGACTTGATCGTCATTTTGATACTTACCATGATATTATTATAATAAAGTTCTCATGTTACTAACAGAAAAAAATACAGCTTTTACAGAAGCAACGACATTAATAAATGTACTTTTTGGATGATCCAAAAGTAGGTAAGTGATTATGAAATAAGTTTCTTTGAATAAAGAAATATTATAGCAATGTATACGAAAATATAATTAGAAGATTTTTAACATGATGGCCATGTCTCCGTAATAATTATCACTTCGGCTATTTATATATTTTTATTATGGGGTAGCAGTTATCTCTAATCACACATCATGGTAAGTGATAAGGTCAAAATTGAAAGAGCACACTGTTCACAGATTTCTTTACCACGGTAAACTAGTTTATCACAAACTGTTGGATCAAAAAAGTGCTATTAGTGTTGTTGTTATGGCGATATAACTAGAAAAGATGTTTTTACTATCCAGAGAGGCTTAGAACTGTTTCTTTTATCAACCATAACGAGTTAGGTATGAAACGTATCCTGGGATTCAAACCCGGTGGTTTAACCACTAGACTTGACGCGGCTGAACGTGTATCCCAGCATTTTATGTAAATACCTTTGTTTAGATATACAGGTTGACTTTTTTGTCACCGTCCAAACCTTCTGAGATGACTCCCGTGATACAAACGAACAACTCTTACTATTAGACCAACTCCCTAACTCGAAAATAAAATTCGGCTGTTCCATACAAAGCATCAATATTACCATACAAAGCATCAAATTAATGAAATATACCTAATGTGTTTTTATTATAATCATTGAACTGGGATATGAAGATAAAACTTCTGTTGTCTCGCAATCATGCGAATATGTCGTGAGCCCCCCATCACCGATATGTTATCAAATTATCACATTATTATTATCAATATTGATTTGTATTTCGATTGATATCATCGCCGTCGTATTTTAAGGCTTTAAAAGAATTTGTTCCAGGTGAAATTGCAATCGGTCTGACTGTCTATTCATTGTTATAATTTTTATCTTATTTCTTTTTTATTGCATGTGGTTTTTTGTATTGCATCTTTGAGATTACTATAGTAGGTTATAAGAATTGATGCTTGTGAATGAAATAGTGTATGCTAAAACTGTGGTTTGTCATCACACATAAAATATAGGTAACTGAGGACATTTTTCAACATTTTTTTTTCAACATTTGTGTTTTTGAGGACATTTGGTATCTACGTCAAAAATAAATAAATATTTAAGTGTTTTTTATATATTTTAGCGTTTTATTAACGCTTAAATATACTTAAGTAAAATTTAAACACTGAAAAAAGACGACAACCTCAGGCGGGAATCGAACCACGCACCTTCCGCATTCCGGGCGGCTGCCATAACCACTTGGCTACCGAGGTCTGGCTTTCACCCGTCGAAATTTTTCAGTGCTTGATGCTTATGTTTTTTAGTCAACATTGCTTCATCAATCTTAGAAGTTTTCACCTCTGAGATCCGAAAGAAATATTTTTACAAATATTTGAACATTCGGTTAAGATGAAGCTGCGTTATAGATAAGTGTTTTTTATATATTTTAGCGTTTTATTAACGCTTAAATATACTTAAGTAAAATTTAAACACTGAAAAAAGACGACAACCTCAGGCGGGAATCGAACCACGCACCTTCCGCATTCCGGGCGGCTGCCTTAACCACTTGGCTACCGAGGTCTGGCTTTCACCCGTCGAAATTTTTCAGTGCTTGATGCTTATGTTTTTTAGTCAACATTGCTTCATCAATCTTAGAAGTTTTCACCTCTGAGATCCGAAAGAAATATTTTTACAAATATTTGAACATTCGGTTAAGATGAAGCTGCGTTATAGATAAGTGTTTTTTATATATTTTAGCGTTTTATTAACGCTTAAATATACTTAAGTAAAATTTAAACACTGAAAAAAAAGACGACAACCTCAGGCGGGAATCGAACCACGCACCTTCCGCATTCCGGGCGGCTGCCCGGTGTTTCAGTGTTTCTTTCAGTGTTTAAATTTTACTTAAGTATATTTAAGCGTTAATAAAACGCTAAAATATATAAAAAACACTTATCTATAACGCAGCTTCATCTTAACCGAATGTTCAAATATTTGTAAAAATATTTCTTTCGGATCTCAGAGGTGAAAACTTCTAAGATTGATGAAGCAATGTTGACTAAAAAACATAAGCATCAAGCACTGAAAAATTTCGACGGGTGAAAGCCAGACCTCGGTAGCCAAGTGGTTAAGGCAGCCGCCCGGAATGCGGAAGGTGCGTGGTTCGATTCCCGCCTGAGGTTGTCGTCTTTTTTCAGTGTTTAAATTTTACTTAAGTATATTTAAGCGTTAATAAAACGCTAAAATATATAAAAAACACTTATCTATAACGCAGCTTCATCTTAACCGAATGTTCAAATATTTGTAAAAATATTTCTTTCGGATCTCAGAGGTGAAAACTTCTAAGATTGATGAAGCAATGTTGACTAAAAAACATAAGCATCAAGCACTGAAAAATTTCGACGGGTGAAAGCCAGACCTCGGTAGCCAAGTGGTTAAGGCAGCCGCCCGGAATGCGGAAGGTGCGTGGTTCGATTCCCGCCTGAGGTTGTCGTCTTTTTTCAGTGTTTAAATTTTACTTAAGTATATTTAAGCGTTAATAAAACGCTAAAATATATAAAAAACACTTATCTATAACGCAGCTTCATCTTAACCGAATGTTCAAATATTTGTAAAAATATTTCTTTCGGATCTCAGAGGTGAAAACTTCTAAGATTGATGAAGCAATGTTGACTAAAAAACATAAGCATCAAGCACTGAAAAATTTCGACGGGTGAAAGCCAGACCTCGGTAGCCAAGTGGTTAAGGCAGCCGCCCGGAATGCGGAAGGTGCGTGGTTCGATTCCCGCCTGAGGTTGTCGTCTTTTTTCAGTGTTTAAATTTTACTTAAATAAATATTTAATTTAAAATTATCTTTGCCTATAAGTTATGATGCAACTCCTTCTTGTTGCCACATCGTAATAACTAACTGAACATCAAAAAACGATCCGTATTTCTTATTTCGGAACAAACGTGAGAATTCGTGACCGTAGACAATATGTTACATCACAACACTCATTTAGAAGTGAAGTCAAACATTTTGTAACCGAACCGTCATTAACACTTCCACCTTGTCACTAAAACGTTAAAGTTCTAATTTGAATATTCCTGAAGCTACCGGTTGTTGATCGTAACATTTGTGGCCAAGTTTAACAAACTTCTTACGTTTCTTATCACTCTTGCAATACGGTTCAAATTTGTATATCATGGAAAGGCGAATAAAATTGTCTATTTGATGGATTGGAGTGAGTAAGCAACAGTTTTAAATTTAAGACAAGTATGTATGAGTTTAATGTCTCCATAAATTAATAGTGTGAAATGACATTATGAGGTGTCTCCAGTTGTGTTATATTAGTTTTGTGGGGCTCAAGTCATTGCCTAGTTCATTGTATTAGCTTCGGATTAGTAAAGCTGCATGATATACTTAGCTTTTAGTGACGTCGGCGCCACATTAAGTATAATCAAAGTAGGGCTCCGAGGAGGAAAGATAATATTAGTGATAGGCTGCTAGCCGATTGCCTGGTGTGCGAGCATCTTTGAAGACTTGATAAGCTTGATAAACCAGGGACCTTCGGGTATCGGGCTAAGCGCTTTGCTTCGCTTAGCGAGCGATTAAAAAAGTAAAGAAATGTTTTTAGAAAAACTTGTTTTTTAAATGTTGTAGGTACTCGCATTACCTACCCTTGTTTCCTTCACAATAATATACAAGTAAACAATTCGAATTGTTATTTACGGCATACACGGCTGATTTCTCTTTGTCTCTATTTTGTGAGATGATTGCCGTCTACTTATACTCCATGCATCCCTTTCGAGTAACCTTAAACTGGTATTATTAAAACTAGGAATTGCTCGCAAAAGTTTGAGTTAAATGGATACACTAACGTTTATTTTGCCGTTTACTTCAGTATGTAGTAAAATGAGATCAGGCTAATATACCTATATTGTTGAGAATATAAAATAAGATAGTCGAGATTGACGACCTCCTTGGTCGAGTGGCTTGCACGCAGGTTTTCATGGTGTCGCTATCTCTGAGGTCCCGGGTTCGATCCCCGGTCGGATAAATTTAGAAATACCTGTTTTTCTATATTATTTCGGGTCTGGGTGTTCCTTTGTATAATAAGTATGTATTTAAATATATTAAGTATGTTTATCCCGTTGTCTAGTTATTCATTTAGATAATTGGTGTAAGTGTGGGAAACATTTATTATTTTATTTATTTTTCATTGATGATCGGGTTGAATGCAGGGAGTAGTGGTTCGATCCCCATAGCCCCATTTCTAAGACAAGCGTACTAGTTTTTTAGGTAAATGAATAGGAATGTATCATTAAAAATATAAAAACAAAAACACACTGATTGTAAACAGTTATACCTGACATATTGTATTGCATGTTTGTTCCTCTTAGTATATTTTATCATCAACCTCCGAAGACATGAAGACATAACTTCAAAGACATCGTATTATCGCCGTGTAGCGTGGCATTTTAGTCAGTTAATCAACTCCAAATGAGTCATCAGAGTTTACACTTTTAACACAAAGAGAGACGTGCTGACCTGATTCCCGAGAGTTGAGTCACGGCGAAATGGTATAATGCTATCAAGTTATATCTGAATTACGGCAACAGCTATTAGATTAGTCAGTCCATGCAATTGGACTTCTAAATGGTAGGAAACACATGAAATTTTAACAAATACTTTCAATTTTAAATGTTTATAGAATTTAATGCAGTGGGCCTAGATAAGTGCTTAAAGATAATAGAATGATTATCGTATGGGATTGACATAAGCCAACGATATTTATAAATTCCGTTTAATTAACCACTATAAGCCAATAGGCTTATAGGGAGTTTTAGGTCTTTAGTAAGAAGGTAAACCGGTATAAATTTATTGGCTAAGTAAATAGTTACTAAAGTTGTCGACGTAACTACGAATTATTTATTTGTGAGATGATTAATATTATAATGATGAATGTATAAATTTGTTAGTTACACTACACTTCCACCTTATTTACGGTATACAAATAAAAGTTTAGACAAAATAGCAAATAGGAACAATAATAAATATATCAGAACGATCTTCCATTACATATGTTTAAAGAATATTTATTTCTTATTAAAAACCAGTCACTTACATAAGGAAATTATTAATATAATGTAGGTAGGTCTAACTGTCCAGTAGTTGGCAGATGTATTGGGTTTGGGAGTCATACATAAATATATAATAATACATCCATAAATACTGATGATAATTTACGTGGAATTCAGAATATTCTATTAAAAAAGAAGAAAACAAACTTAATTCTAAATTCTGAAAACCTTAAAAACCTAACTTTTATGAATTCTGGAAAAATTACACAAATCCAAATGGGCACGCAAAAACTTCCTCCCTCATTCGTTGCGACTTAAAAGATTTCAATAATCTCCACAGATTTGAATCTCTCGGTGGACCATTTAATATCTAATCGAAAGACATCTGAAAGCTTTGATATATTAAGCCGTGGTCCCGATCCTGAGTACGTACCCACTGAAATCCTTTACAAAGTTTCTCCGGCGCACACAAATAAATAATTAAACATTGTTACCTACGTGCGCTGAAATCACATTCTCAATACTAACGTGCTTCGTTTCGGCATTCCGAATTTATCTCTTTCAAATCGCATTTGAAAGATTTTTGGTCTTTAGCCCGTAGACCTCATTAAATTGAGTTTGCCTGATGTCAGTTAGGTACTTCTTTACACTTTCTTTTCTTCGGTGAGATCAAATTATTTCATGTTTGTGAAAAAAATATAAAACGTAAAATACACAGGTTGAATCGCTTTCAAAATATTTTTAATTGTAACCCATTATAAAAAAGTGAAAAATTAGATCCATTTGGGTTGCAATCTCAAAAGCTAAGCAACCTCCCCAGAGCCGGATCACTGGATGGGTTACTTTAATTTAAGAAAAATCGAGTTTCTCTATGCTTGGGATGGTAAGTTCAGCCGTAGATCCCGGTTGTTATTAAAAGATGGCAGTCGTGGAAACCCATCAACCCAAATTGGGCCAGCGTGGTAAGCATCAGTTCAAACTCTCATGAGCATTCTCTATATGGGAAGACTTAAACATAGCAGCGGAACGTTAAAAAGTAGATGAACCTATAAAAAAAACGGAACCACCTATAGGTGTGGTCCTAACAAGAACCCCTGTGTAATTCTTAATAACTTCGAAAACGAACTACACATATCGCACAACCATTAACGTTATAAATGGTTCTGCTCATAACCTTTTGTCTGGAGTGAGGTTATTAGTTACTGTGATGGATGGGCGCCAGTAACTGCTCTTGGCTATTAGAGTTTTAGTAAGACAATCTGCGTGTTAAATGTCACGCATTACAGTATGCTGTCTAGTTTACACTGGGGTCTTGTACCGAGGTTATTGCCACCTTTGCAGAAGGGACATACAATTCAAGGGTCATGCCTTTTTCTACTGATTGTGATGGGCAAAGTCGCTGAAACGACACGTTTTTGCTGGAAGATTTGTCTTCGTAAGTAGTATAGGATATTAGACTTATCTGCTGAGTTTCTTAGCTATAAAAACCCGGCCAAGTGCGTGTCGGGCCACGCGCAGTGTAGGGTTCCATCTCAATAATGAGGACTCTGAGAAGAGGGCTTTAATGAACATTTATTAAATGATGGCTTATATACTTAAATGTTGATACTACCGGTTACACACACCTGACAACGTTATTTAAGTAGTTCCCAATGAGGAATTTGTACTGCGCCAAGTACATTCTATAAGTTGGTTGACTGTTACTCGTAAACTTAAAAAGCCTACTTAGCTGTGATACTTTTCCTTTTAACTTCGTCATTTATACACAACTACCGTGAATTTTTTCACGTATCTAAAAACAACCATTTGGCTGGCAGGGCCCCCCCGCCCCCCCACTTGACTCTAAACAAAATTTTACACTTTAAAGCTTAATAGTTCACAAACGGATGCCTCAATCAAAAAAACAGTTTTCACAAACCCGCAATATTTTTGAAATTGCTATCCAACGACACCCCACACTATGGGGTAGACAAGAAAAAAAAATTACATCACCACTTCACGTGTAGGGGAGGTAAACTAAAAAAAATATTTTTCAAAATTTTACTTCACTACTTTGCCGGCGTTATTAATATGTATATCCATGCCAGCATACAGCTTTCTAGTACTAAGAGTCTATGAGTTAGGCTGGAGACAGACAGACAGACAGACAGACGATAGATAAATCAAGTTACCTAAAGTAGAAACTTACTGACGTTCACCAAAGTTATCTAAAGTGGAAAATTAAACAATTTTAATATCATAATCTAGGAAAGTGTTGACTATACTTGAATTAATCTAATAAATACATCGGCAGTATGATAACAATATTGTTACGCATATCTGTAATCTGCTTTTCCCGCATTCGATTAATATTGACATCAATTAAAGCAGCAACATTTTTAAATTTCTATGTTCTTTTTTAATTCATCATTCATCATTGCTGTGTATATATTATGTATATTACAATAAAAATATACTTATACATGTATCATATGTATGTCTATCCGTTACCCTAGTATCTGCAAACAAGTCTTACAGTGCTTACTTCGGGCTAGGCTAATTGGTGTGAATGTAAGAAGTATTTATTTATATTATTATTTATTATAACCGTCCCACTGCTGGGCAAAGGCCTCCATTATTGAAATCAAGTCACCGCTACAATCGATGGATAATGGCTTAATCACCACGCTTGCCAAATGCGGGTTCCTCATACTTATCCTCATCAGCTCATTTTTATGTGCCCACTGCTGGACACGAGCCTTCCCTATGGATGGATAGGGAGAACGGGCCATAAACCACCACGCGGGTCCAGTGCGGTGCGGTGGTTGTTAACGACTGCTAATGCAGCCGGGACCAACGGCTTTACGTGCCTACCGAAGCACGGAGGAGCTCGAGATGATAACCTTTTGGTCGCCCATTCGATGACCGGCCTTTGCGAAAGTTGCTTAACCTCAGCAATCGCAGACCGGGCGCGTTAACCACTGTGCCATTGAGCTTCTCAATGCGGGTTGGTGTTCACAAACCTGGGCTATGCATCGAAAAATCCGAAATACACTTTTCCCAACCTGGGAGTTCTGCCACTCGGCCATCGAGGCGTTAACACTGTTAAACATAGGCCTTTAAGATGGATTGCCACCATACCCGATCCTGTGACTTTCGCATCCATATAATTCAGGTTCACTATATTAATTAATACAAGAAAGGCAACCTCTTTTTAGTTTGGTTTTAAAGTTCTTAGCTTACCGACGGACTTCGTACCGCTTTGACAGTTTCCATGACAACAAAACAAACAAATCATTCGTCCGCTTAAGAACACTCTGTTTTCTAACAACACCCTCAATTTTGTATTTTATGTACAAATAAATAAAGATTTAAAAAAACCCCATGATGGACCCCTATAGCAGCGCCACCTACTGGGTCCAATTGTAAATCTAAACCATTCCCGAATCCACTTGAACACATACAGAAAATTTCATCCAAATCGGTCCACCCGTTTAAAAGGAGTTCAATAACATACACACGCACAGAAGATTTTTATATATAATGATGATATATTTACTGGTGAGTTCGATTTATGTAGTTGGTATTAACAACTCTACACAAGTGCAATTAGAGTAGTTGCGCAAGGCCAGTTTCGGTGGCGTATCGACGCCCGATAGCTCCACATCTGGCACCGAAATTAGAAGCTCTTCTAATCTCCATACAAGATCAACAACATACTGCTTAAGTTCGTTGTTCATTGCTGCGTTTACAGTACCACCATAAACATTAGGACCAGTTGTAAGAAGTAATGAATTTGATCTAAAGCGAAGTGTCTGTAAAACAAAGTTCAGAAACGGCGTAACGATCACACGTGCTCACGATTCTGTTCGTAACAGATGCATTTAATGCGTCTTATTTTGTTGCTGTAGGGTTTATTATTGCATAAGAAGTTTACACAATGAACCCTTACATTAGATATATTGGTTGTTTCGTCATTAGAACAGTAACTATGTCTTTAGTTGCGAGATTTTTATGGCGCTCTGATTGCGATATAATTAAATATGGAAATGGTCGATGAATTTGTCAGACTTGTTAGAACAAGGCTAAATGTAAGAGTACGATCGTAGTACTTTTGCTTAAAATGATTGTTCATGCAAAATCGATGTATCGCGCATCTCTAGTGAGGCGATGTTACCAGTTGCCATTAGGTTCCAAAACTACTGTAGCATTTATAATTGTGAGGCGTGTATGTTTTTTGTGATCTGATTTGGGTGAAGTATCTATTACGATATGCGAGTTGTAACCTTGGTTGATGATAAATATTTATAGCATTTGGTACTTGTTTTATTCAATTAATAAGATTTGGATATTTATGACTCATTACTGCCTTTGGGTTCAAGGTTCTTTTAATTTTAGTTTTTGTTAAAAGGTTGATTTAATCGTTGAAAATCGCCGACGTTATAAATTGGTGGCGAATTGCAACTCAATATTTGTCTAAGCTATTCTATAATAAGCTATTAATAATTTACCAATATAGATTAATATCGTTTAGTTTAAAAAAAACATTCACAATACAGATGTAAATGAGAAAATGGCCATGGTAGGTGATGATAACATAACAACTGATGGTAGGTGATAACAAGTCTGAAAGTGGAAGTGCACTTCAACCGGAACCCTTAATTACTTCTGAAGAATTATTATATAATTTAAAGTTCGCCTGGCTAACAACTGCCATCTTATCTAAATCTGTCACACAACAAGACAAAGGTAGTGTTCCAAAAATTAGGGATACGACAATTTTAACATTGCTATTTATTTATTTTTAGATCCTTTTACTTTGATAGTGACATTTTTTATACGACTGCAAAATTATTTATGTGTAGTAAAATAATATTTTTTAATCCAAATCGGAAATAAATAAATTTAATTATTTTTATTTTTATTTATAACAGCAATATAATTAATAATATTTTTATCATTAACTGTGAACAGGACACGTTGTAAGACTTTTTTTGTCCTATTGCGCTGCAGATGATTTAAGGCGATGCTACGCTAACCGGTTATCAGTAAAAAAATGGTAACTTTACCGAAAGTTTTATGTAAATATACGAGCATGATCCAGACTGCGACGTATTAACTCAATAATTATAGTTAACTACATTGATTTGGACAAACGTTTGTACTTGACACACAGGAGCCGCGGGAGATCACGGCGGCTCCGTCAAGTAGTAATCACTCATAAAGTTCCTGGATAATCTCTAATAGAAAGATTGGTGATACGCTTACAGGGAAAGGCCATTACTCGGCCTGTGGGGCGCACAACTTCGGTACACTGCTAATAACCTGCTTAGTTGTTGGACGTTGTTATTTTGACGTGTATTTTTCTACACGAGGCTTTCGTCAGGCCCCTCCTGTTTGATATAAAGAAAAGAGACAATATAATGTAATAGGATCAGTCATCGGACATGAATGTAGGAATTAATTTAACTGCCGCGTTGTCGTCTAGTGGTCGAGCTACTTACTGGTTTTAGAAATGTTTTAACTATCTCTGTAGTTTAGTGGCACAAACTATATAATAGTCTCCCAGTAGTATCAGGGTTGATAGACTTCGGAGTATATTTGGTTTTGGCCATGGTTTGCAACGGCCATCATTATGTTAGTTTATCACCCTAATAACATTGTCTTCTGGTCTCACACTCAGTGGCTTTGGGTTTGACTCCCCGTGGGGGGTCCGTCCCTATCTACTAACCATGATAGATAAGGTATGGCAGCTGGAACTACGGGTGCGGCTGTCTTTTCAAGGGTACCACGGGAGTTCGGATCCTAAGCCCCCTGCTGGTTATGCCTTCGCGGGCGTCTCTGGCAGGGCCCGGACATGGGTTGGACTCGTGGTAGCTATGTGGGTAGTTGTAGACGTGAGAATGTTCGTTTGTCTGGTCGAGGTCTGGCCAGGCTTGCATCTCGTGCGCAGCGAGCGGGTCCCAGTAGCAGTCTCGGTAGGGCCCGAAGCGAAAGGATTTGCGGGGCACGTGAGTTGTCCATAGTAGGTTGTTCTACTCGGTGGTTGACATTGAGTAGGCTTCCAACATCTCCGGCACTAGTCTGGATAACTAGTAGAGGCGCCCGCTAGATGTAATGTCTCCGGCTAAGCCAGACAGGTAGGATTGTGGAACTAGCGATGTAACTCCGCCACCAAAGAGGACATTTGGTAGTTGACTTTAGAGTTGACGACCCGATTCCTGATGGAAGTGTGTTACCGTCTTCGACCTTATCTTCGTACATTTAATTAAACTGCAGACAAAATATGTTTAAACTCCGTCACCATTTTATACTGCTTGCCAGTAATAGCACATCCTCTTTGACTACTTCATCATCATCATCATCATCGCAGTCAAAAGACGTTCACTGTAGCGGAGAAAGGACTCCCCCAAGGATCTCCACAATGACCGGGTTTGCGCTGCACGCATCCGGCGGCTTCCAGCGACGTACTACACCAGATCGTCGGTCCACCTTGTTGGAGATCTACACTGCGTCAGCGTCTTCCGTCTTCTATTCCCGCTACTTAGTCAAATTGAATTGAATTTGTTAGTTCCACCTTCAAAGAAAGCTGACATCGTCATTCTAAACACTACGTACAATCTCCATCCATGAATAATTATCATGTCTTCGCTAAAATTCTAAAAGACTAAATTCTTTGTCGCACTTCCAAAAGATGGAATTGTTAGTGGAGTTATTTGCTCTGCAATCTATAAAAACAAGTTGTATCGAATGACAGTTGAAAATCGAAAACAATAAATATACTGCAACATCATCATTTGGACTTCTTGGCGGGAAAGTGAAGAGTCATGTTTTGCGATTTTGTTTTATTTTCTAAAATTTGTGTTATATCGAATATTAATGTGAAATAACGGTGGATTATTTATTTATTTATTTATTTTATTGTTACACCAACAAAGTAAACACCATTACATTAAAAAAAAACATTTCATTAATCAGATGCTTCATAAGTGTCACCTCAATTATACGTGTAAACTACATGCATACAAAAGTGCTACAGCAAAAATCACAAAATTATGCTAAGATTAAGATAATTAACATGCAAATTGACTTTAAAATAATACATAATACAACATTGATAGTCACTTTTAACATTAAGCTAACAATAGATTTTCACATTTCCGAAAGAACAATTCTTAGACTTGTCTTAAAATTATGCATGCAACCTGAGAAAATATCAATTTCGTATTATTAGTATTATTAACTGTTATGTGTTCGTGAGTGCGCATGAGTGTTGGCAAATGAAACAAAACAGTGCGACTTCACTTTTCAAATTCTCTCAAGAAGTCCGCCCGAGGAATTAGTAAAGCCCCACATCTTTACTGAGATACTCGACGGGTTGTTATATCATTTCTCACTTCTCATTTTTATTATCATTCATCATCATCATACTGGAAGGAAATATTGTATATTTATGTATTACTTGTAAGAAAAATTACTTTGACACTGGCTAATTGTGCTAATCGCACGAAGCCATCAACTAAAAGAAAAAAAAAACATCATCATCAAATACCTTAAGGGCCTGTTTCACAACGTCTGATTAGGAGATACTTAGCAGTTAAAGTGACAGTTTTGTATGGACTAACTGTCAAGTAAACACTAATGGGAACTTACTTGTAGATGGTGAAAGAGGCCATAAGTCTTATAAGTCACATACTCTTTTATACGGCCACCGACACACACATAGGCGTGTGTTCGTCGATTTATTATAGACACGTACGTAAACTAAATCCGCTCATAACAATCAATATCCCGTACATAACTACCGGCGTGACAAATGGTCGGACGTTGTTCTCCCGATGGACGGCGCCGGTATCGATAAGCACTTATCGGTACCGATACTTATCGATATCGAGAAGATAATAATCGTAAGCGTTCCAGGTGTGGAAATCACTAGTCCACTTGTTGTGGACTTAGACCTTATCATGGTCTTGAACGTGATTAACTTCTGACATTTGTTTTTTGTCGAGATCTTTTATTTTTAGACCATACTTATGGTATCGATATCGATAAGATAAAACAGTATCGTAAGAGTTAGGTGTGGAAATTATTAGTGCACTAGTTGTGTTACCGTTTGTTATGATCTTGAACATTGGCTGGTATTTGTTTTTGTTAAATAGCTTTTGATGGCGCAGCAACTGGCGCGTTCGCTTTCGAATACACAAGATAAGGAAACAATCGCAATGTCAGCTCACCAGAGAGTAACTTTCTTCGGTTGATCTTACAGATGGCAGTCGTTATAACCCCATAACACGCATTGAACTAATACAATGGGTTGTGGCCTGATCTCACCATGTGCTATTTAATTTTTCTTGGAGCTTCCTCCATGAATCTAGGTCCTCATTTGAGGCCAGAAATGGGACGACAATGAGGATGATAATATTTTTTTTTTGAGACCACAGTGAACATACGTTACGTGAGTTCTATCATCCAAATAAAACTCGTTGAGATATTAGTAGCATTGTGAATTTAGGTTTTTAAAATAACCAGATATAACCAATTCTTATCTTAAAAGTTGTTTTTGTCAACCGTTCGATTTTTAATCAGTGTTTGATATTTAATAAATTAACATAATAGTAGATAAGTAAGGAAAAAATAATGAAGTCTTACTGCACTGAGACGTCAATTAAGTTTAATAACAATTAAATATCTTTCCTTCTCTATTTAGCACTATAATAAGAAAGTGACAGCAAGAGACTTAATTGTCATCAAAACTTAATTGACGTCTCTGAGTACGGCAGTTATACCACTTTTAAAACTGTGTAAGTGAACTAAAAAGGAATTAGTTAAAACAAAAAACTAATATGCAAAACCAAAATTCAACATGGAATGTTAATTTAATGTTCCTATTGACCGTTTGGTTCAATAACAAACACTTAATTTTAACAATGTCAGGTTGTATAAAAGGCTAAAAAAAGAATACAAAAGAAGGAATGTTAAAGAAGTCTGGTTAAATTGTGGTTCTGATTATCTAGACAATTGCCTAGGAGTAACAGTTGAAAGCGATAAGACTGCTAGTACTGTCTTAATGTTAATTTACTTGATTATACTAGTTCGATGTGAAAAAAGTCTATTTCAAATTAATAAAAATATTGAAAATCGATAACTGTCTCCATCCCTCTGCAACACCCTCCCTATGGCAACTTCCCACCCTAAGTAGAGACCCTTAAAGATTACTAACGATTTACGGAAAACATTTGGCCAATTACTAATTTATAATCAAATTTTCAGTCACTGTTCATTCTGAAATACATTTCAAACTTGTCAAGTAATATAAAATACATTGTTAATACAATATTATGTAGTTAAAATGATACGATAGATGTTTCTTGGAAATATTTGAATACTTAAATCATATGCAGTGCATGCAGATGACAAAGAATTAACCGGCAAAAATCAACGTAAAATATATTAATCACATTATGAGATCAACTTGGGTTCGATAACAAAGCCAAGTCACCGACGTTATCAAGTTACTAGAAAACAATTAGTCGTAGTGCAAGAATCTCAACAAATTGATTCCCTGGCCTGAAGAAGATCTCAAATGCGCTGGCTAGACGACATCAAAAAGGCGGCCGGATAGAACTACATACAAAAAACGCAAAGCAGAGGTTCATGTTCATATTATGATACACCGTGATAAAAGGCTTAGAAGGTAAATTAAGAAGAATTTGACAAAAAACTATTTTAGTTGCTTCATATCTGTGAATTGATGTTAGGTGAAATGATAGGATACCACCCTTACCTACGGAAAGAGGACAATAACTCAACGGCCGCGTCTCAGAAAAACAAAGATGGGCCCGCACATAACAATGGTCCAATTCGGGCCCGTGTACCTCCGATGTAACTGAACTTAATGGCGGGAAATGGCTCCCATTAATATGTCAAAATAAGGAGATAATTCCTTAAAGTGACCTGTTATTGACATAATAAAAACGAACTACTAGTATTTTGCAACAGAGTTTTGATGACATAAGTTCTTGGAATGCATGTATATAGAAACACCTGCTGCTTAAATTATTAAGCCAAAGGTAAGCATCCAAGTAAGTAAGCTTCAAAATATCTTCAACGCTATGAGTAACAACATTTTTCATTTTCATCAACATAAAATGTGACACTGCAGGACTCGCACCTAGATAGATAGATCGTGGCTTGTGAAGCAAGAAAGAGTGTCTTGATATATAACATTTGAGTCACCCGTCGGATAAACCAGCATAGCAAAAGTTTCTTGACTTCAAAGATCACAATACTTTAGAGATACGCCAGAAACAACATACATACACGTTACCTGCGCATTTTGAATTTGAATCTGATAATGATAATTTAATACCGTCCTATACATAAGCCGTAGTTATCAGCAATCAATCGTAGTTATCATTGGCTTGTTAAAAATACTCAGTAATTTGGATATCAACTGAGGGCGTGTTGCCATGCGTGTTGCTTAGGGTGTTACTTAAACGGTTAGCAAAGTATTCGTATTTTTGTTAGCAAAAAAACGCTAGTTGGGCAGCAAAAAAGCTAGTTGGGAAGCAGCTTATGGTCAGCAAATATTTCTAAATCAGACTGCTACTTATATCATTCTGAACAGCAGTCTTATGCCGCTCCCCTCTTCCGTGACTGGCCCTCGCTACGCTGCGCTTCGCTCGGAAAAAAAATAACTTAACCTATCCAACAGTAAAGATTTCTTATGCTGAACGTTTGTATAATTTATTCTGCTGACCAAATAATAATTTTGCTGACCAAATATTTATTTTGTAATACAAATTAATTATTTCCCTTAATTATATACTAAGTAGCTACGTTAGTAGCAATGCTGTACGTTCTATATGAAAAAAAACATGATTTAAATGTAATGTAATAATCAGAATCACAAATTGTTATTAAACGTATAAAATAATTCAATGTAAGCACACCACTGTTAGTCCACTCATTTCAGCACATCGCTTTTTGAGTTCAGTAATTTTGCAATTAACGCCAGACCAGGTTCATTGGCGGACTTGTACCAATCGTACTCCTTCAAAGTGTTGTACCATTCCGTCAATTTCGGGAATTCGTCGATCGGTATCAAACTGTCCAAAGTCGAGATTGTAGACACCAGCGAAATATCGGCCAAAGTCAAATGGTTAGCTGCCAAGAACTTTGTCTTTTCTAAGTACTTCTCCAAAAACCCATACTTTTCCTTGATCGCTGCAAGTTGTTCTTCGGTCGGTATCGGTTTCTTCTCTTTCAAGAGTGTTTCAAGTAGTTCACGCACAAAAGGGAAGATAAGAGTAGCATCCAAATACATACGCTGATCAATTGTGGCTCTTATTTCCATGTCGCTAGGGTATAACGTTGATCGTTGCGTTGCGCCATATTTGGAGACTAAGTAGGTTATGATTGCGTGACTGTCTGATAGTCCAAAGTTGCCATCTTCTAAAAACGGGATGGTGTGAATTGGATTCTTTTCCAGGAACTCTGGTTTCATAGTGTCACCGGCAAGAGGGAATACTTCAGAACTCTCTACGTTTAAGCCGAGGAGATCGATGACCATCATGACTGCTCGGGCCGGGGGACTCCCGTCAGTTTTGTAAAGCACCATAGGCATTTTGCTGTGTCCGGCGTTATACTGATATCGATTACCAACGTGAATCTCTTATAAACGATAAAGACACTACTACGGATCGATATCGCGATATACCAACAAAGCTTATCTAGAAGATAATGAATGTTATATAAAGTTGAATTGAATATGCCACCAAAAACAAATATTGTGTTTGAATTAATTGTTACAATATATAAAGTAATAATATGTTCGTTTCCCCGCCTGATGGAAAGCGGCCACCGCTCATAAACGCTAGCAATATCAAGGATAATTTTGAAAATACTTATTATAAAATTTCTCGCGTCTTACTCATCCACTTTAAGCAATCTGTGGAAATTTAGGCTGCCACGTCAAGTGCCTTCCGACTATTTACAGTTTTGGCATGTTCTCGTTCAACAGTAAACCGGCTATTGGTCAACAGATTATTACTGTGTTGGACACAATATTGATATAGCATATTGATATGGCAATAGTTCAAAAATGAAAGTGTTGTTTATCTCTTAGATTATTGTACGTTAGGACAGTGGGCGATATAGTTCAGTGACTTGATTTTGTTGTGAAAATAACACCAAACAATCAGCTAGCCCCAGCTTTGACACTCAACCTTTCGAAATCCAGGCGACTGCTTTAACAATGGACTTAATGAGATATTGCTTTCCGCTATCAAGTTTTTCAAGTGCTTGTTTAGTAAGCTAATCATCATCATTATCCCCCTATACTAGTCCACTGCTGGGCATAGACCTCTCCAAGTGCACGCCACTGAGTACGATCCGCTGCTACTCTTGTCTAGAATTTGCTAGCCACTTTGTCGTTCCACCTAATCTGAGGGCGCCCTTCTCTACGATATTAAGCAGAGATGAAGAAGTATTTCTTGTTGCGTGCATGATGTGCGTGTTGACTATGATGAGAAAGAGATGGGGTTAGTCTGATGTTATGGCCTACCTACTACCTAGGGCACCCGTCTACCGAATGGGTGGATCCCAAGAACTCTGGAAGAGCCTTTTTTTTTGAGAGTGATTGCTGATTTTATCTTCACCGGGCTTGTTTGGGGGCGGCGAGGACCGTAAAGGGTCCCTCAAGCCGTGTGAAACGAATCACCTTCGGAGGTTTTCTAGAGGGAACGGCATCGCGCATTAATACTAGCTGACCCGGAGATCAACGAAGCCAGACGCGCTGCGGTTGGCATCACTGCGTTGACCCGTGAACGCAGCCAGACGCGCTGCGGTTGGCATCACGGCGTTGACCCGCCGAGCCAATGAGAGACAGGATCGTGGCGAAGGCAAATAAACAAAGGAAAAACGTCACCGGAGCAAGCGCCGGCTACTATTTATTAGCGATTTTGGTTGAGACGATGTGACATCTATAAATGTCTTGTATCAATATACGATTAAATAAAGTTTACATATATTCCTCAATACTTCGTATTGTTTTATGTTCCTGCGGTAACATAAAAGTGGCGACCGTGACAGGACACTCCAATGAAGCAATAAAAGACGCCATCAGCACCAGCGAAGCGCCCGCCATTTTGGGGCCTCTTTTGGGGACGAGACGCCGCCGCCTGCCTGCTGCCGAAGCTGCATGATCTGCAGATTGCAATGCAATTGACGATGGAGCCGAAAAATTAAGCAGAAACGGTGATGGTGTTGGTAGTGGCGACGATGCGAAAACACGCTGCAAAAGAAGTGGTCGTTCCCGAGGGAAGTGTCACTTTAATTTTCTTTAACTAAACCTTTATTGCAGCTATTGTGTTAAAGGAGTTGTCAAACCTATACATTTATTTAGCTATTTAGCAACTGCGTACGTATGCCTATAAACCTAGCCTAATTTAATGCATACGCCAATGCACACGCCTAATGTGGTTGCAAATTATTTTATTTCATTTTCACGAATGCTATTTTGAGGATTTAAGCTATTTCATATGAACACGATGCCTATCATTACCATTAATGCTTATCATGTGTATAAACGCAGTGTAATGTTTGTAAAATGAAGGCACGTGTTATTGCACGCATTTGCACTTTGCCTGCCATTTGAATTTTGGGGAGTGCCTTTGAGCGTGCCTTGTATTTTTGTTTATTTAGCGCTGATTGTGCTTCGTTACTAGCGAACTATTATAAATTTTACTTGCTGACAGTTTCAGCGTCAGCAACGTTGAAAGCGCATCCATATGCGTGAGTAAGGTTCGATTGACCAACATAACGTGCTGCGCCTTGTGCCGACTCTTGCTGCTACAGCGGCCGGCGTCAGGGCAGTCTATTCGTGCTCAGGGCTGAGCAACCAACGGGGCTCCGGCTTAACCGCGTGCTGCATCGATCTAGAAGTATTTGGTTAGATCTGCACATTTTATTTGCTTAGTTCGTTGTTGGTCCTATTCTATTCTACTATTACAATGGCTAGTGATAGTGACAATAATTCTAATGATAAAAGAGATGTTTCCCGCCTTATTCGGCAACGCGTTTCTATAAAGGGGCGTCCAACGAAAATGAAGGAACTTATAGAATCTATGTTCAACTGAATCCTTTCAGTTGAGTGCTATTCAAACGAATGAGTTAACTATTCGCTTAGAAAAGTGTCAAACATTATTTTCTTCATTTGATAATATTCAATCTAAGATAGAAAGTTATTGTGATGATTTCTAGATCATCAGCTCAACGAAAGAGAATTGTTTGAAAACAATTATATATCAAAATTCAACATTTTATATCTTCTAACCAAAAAAAAGACGCTGATAATTTTTGTGAAGCTAAAAGTAATGTCTCAGCTGGTCATCGCGACAACATTAAATTGCCAACTATTAAACTGCCATTATTTGATAGTAACTATACTAAGTGGCTCGAGTTCAGAGATACTTTTGACTCTTTAATCAATTCCAACGAGGCTATTCCTGCCATAAGTAAATTTCACTATTTAAGATCATCGTTGGAGGGCAGTGCTCTTGTTGTTATTAAGTCAATTGAATTTACATCCAAAAATTACACAATAGCTTGGGACTTGTTATGCGAGAGATATAATAATAAAAATATTTTAATTAATAACCATTTGAAGGCATTATTTTCATTGGAGACATTGAATAAAGAGTCACATAAAGCTTTGCGATTTATTATTGATGTTGTGACAAAGAATTTGAGATCTTTGGACACATTAGGATTACCTACCAATAAGTGGGACGCTTTGGTTATATTTTTGGTTTCTTCAAAACTGGATCCGGTTACTAACAGTAAGTGGCAAGAGCATAAGGGAAACCTTTCTAGCTTGCCTACATTGGAAGAGTTTTTTCAGTTCTTGAGAAATAGGGCTAGTATTCTAGAAACTACTCAAATTAGTAATAATGATAACTCTTTCTATACTCAAAGGAGAAGTGCACATAGGGGCAACTCGTCTAAGTCTTTTAATGTATCATTTGGAGATGCTAATAATTCTTCTTAATACAATTGTTATTCTTTTAATACAATCACTACTAATGGACATTCTTGTGCTATATGTGATCAAGAACATTTTGTCTTTAAATGCCCTAAATTCAAACAAATGTCTCTAGAAAATAGGCAAAAAGAGGTATCTCGATTAAGACTGTGCTCTATGTGTCTAAGAAAGGGACATGGTTCCTCTAAGTGTCGTCTTAAGGGTTCTTGTCGCATATGTAATTTTAAGCATAATACTTTACTACATTTTAATAAACAAACCCCTGGTAGGTTACATGAGAGAAGTAAAGGATAACGACAATATGAAAGAAAAGGCTGTTTACCTACCACACCATGCAGTCATCAGAAATGATAAGTCCACCACGCGGGTCAGAGTAGTCTTTAACGCGTCAGAGAAAAACAACAAGGGCATATCTCTTAACGACACTTTGATGGTCGGACCTACTTTACAACCCGACTTAAGACACACGGTTTTACGATGGAGAGTTCATGAAATTGGGATTATTGCTGACATCATTAAAATGTACCTTCAAGTGAAAATAGCTGAAGAAGATGCTAGATTTCAAAGAATACTTTGGCGTGATAGTCCTAATGAAGAACTGAAGGATTACGAGTTGATGACCGTAACCTTTGGAACAGCTTCGGCACCCTATCAGGCTGTTTGAACGCTACATCAAATCGCTTACGATGAAGGGAAAAATTATGAGCTCGCCGCAGATAAGGTATTGAATAGCTATTACATGGACGATTTGATGACGGGGTGTAGTAATGTAGAAGAGGGATTAAAGCTATATAAGCAAATGTCAGAGTTGTTAGGAAAGGGTGGATTTAAATTACAAAAATGGAACAGTAACAATCAAGAATTAATAAAAATTAAGTGATTATATTCCAAAAAATTTCTTGTTGCCCTCTACCACTTCAAAGTCTGTCTGCGTCCAGGAACCATCAACTTTTGATTCCCATTTTACCGTTCCTGCCTTTAGCAATTTAATCCCATCTATGTCCTCCATAATCTGGTCTTTGAGCTTCTTCAACGCATAATGAAGCTGGCCAGGGTCATTTGAAAAATTGTGTGCAGATTTTCCTGTTCTCAAATATGCAGCAAATTCATTGCTAAAGCCCCGCTTACGCAATCCAGAAAAGGAGGGTCTGCATGTGTCTACAGGGTCTACATTTCCTAAACTCTTGGTAAGCAGAGCCTGTGCCATTTTCGACACGTGTGAAAAAGTTATAGGTCTGAACTCTACCTTCTCAGCAGAAGACCTCTTTACAAAAACATTGTTCATGTCTTTTCTCTGAAACCACCTCCCTGTGCCAGATGTTATCTGCGAGCAAACATCCAAGTCGTCCAAGTACGTACCAAACATTGCATGGAAGACAGATTGGGCAGTCTTTGTCTTATCAGCGCCGCTTTTCATGATAAATACAACGTTCCCATTTTGGACAAGATCAGTATAAAACTTGAGCATGGGCGCTCCAGAAAAACTCCAGGAAAAATCTTGCGGTTTTCTCTTCCACATATGTATAATAAGCAGAGATAGGATAATCGGATGCATATTTGCCTAAAGTTGAGGTGTTGTCATAACATGGAAAGCACTTTCGTATCGATAAAATCCCAGGATTCCGGGATCGACAAATTTAGTTTTTTATTATAGAATCAAATCGGGTGTAGCTATATTTACTTATTTTAAGGTGCTAATATGGAGTGCACTTTTGTATCAAAAGAATTTGGGGGTTTTGGATTCGATAAATTCAATGTTTTTATAACAGAAATAACGATTGCCTCATATTTTTTCTTCAATTTTCAAAAGATTTTTATCAAACTAATAATAACACGAATTACAAAGAAAAACTAATTAAATCTCTAAAAACTAATAACTTACTCACATTATCGCATGTGACGAATAAGTTGAAAGTTTAGGATACAAAATATCTATGTAATTTCACTGCCTCCTACAACGGTGGCGGGTGTTAAACAACTTAACTAATTTCAGTGGTTGGCCGCTGTCAATAAGGCTATCTCTTGTTTTTCTGTTTGTGGTATAGCCATTGGCACTATAAAAAGAAATAGACGGCTCATGCAAAACGTTGTTAGATGTCCACAGCACGGCTTGTACAGACCAACACAAACTTACAGAACAAGCGCGCGTAACTCTATCTTTTTCTTGTTTGTTGTTGTTGAGAAAAAAATACTTGAGTCAAGTTTATGAAGACAAATTAAAAAGAATTCGTAGTGACGTACAAAACAATAAACTGTGGGTATCACTAGACGAAACCACTGATTTTCTGGGCCGATATGTGGTACATTTTTTAGTAAAACCGTTAAGGGAAAACATATCTGGGCTAATTTACATACTATGTTGAAAAACGTTAGATGTGGTTAACGGTCATTCTGTGTCTGAATTTGTAATTCAATGTTTAAAAGACTTATGGGGAGATGAATTCGACAGTAAAGTGCAGGATGTCTCAATGTTATGTACCGATAGCGTAGCGTGTATGTTACTGGCTGGAAGAATACTAAAAAATACATTTCCCAATTTGAAACATTTTACGCCCTACACAGATTAGCCGAGATAATACGTTTAAGCTACGATGATGTAGACACTTTAATTAAAAATGTAAAGAAAATATTTTAAAATCTCCAAACAGAGTACGAATTTTTAAAGAGTTATAACCAAATTTACACTTACCTCGACACTCGACCTCGACTTACACTTATTTTGAATACATTTAGAATTTTACAAATCGGTCCACAAATGACGGAGAAATCGCCGGACATATATAAAAAAAAATACATCCAATCGGATATATTACCTCCTTTTTTTTGAAGTCTGTAAAAAAAATGCCACATGCTAAAGACGTTATTTGTCACCATAATATCGACTAGATTCGCATTCACTAATTTTCCAGAATCTCGGGATTCATATTTTAAAAAAATTATTTTGTAAGAAGCCGCTTCCATAATATTGTAGCCAAAAATGAACTTTAGGTGAATATGCATCCGAATATCCGATCTCTAATAATAAGTGATAGCGGGAAATAAATCTTTTGGGTCGATCTTGCAGTTGACAATATTAGGATGTCTGCAACCTCTTTCAAAATACCCGCAACTGCTCCTGGTGATTTGGCCTCTTTTAGACAAAAGATGATCTCGTTAGCCATTGGCATCATTTGAATGCTATTAGCAAGCGCTCTTTGAAGCTTATCATGGTACTTATCCTCCATAACCAACAATATAGCCTGGGTCATAGGGCCAAGACTCCTAATAACCCCCGTTCTACGTTCTGGTGCGAAAGTTATCCCTTGTAGTAGTGGAACGTGATGATTGTTCAAACCATACTGTGATATGTTTTGGGTCTTATCAGCTTTGGCGTCTGTCTGTCCAACTACCTTCCCCCTGGCATCCCTCTTTAATGATTTTTTTAATACGGAATCCCTCACTTTAAAACGCGTGACCCCCGTCTTCACTTCATCGAAGCAGGATTTAAAGAGCGTCATCATCTCTATAATGGGTGTAGCAATGAGAAAATTTAGTTTTATTCCTTTGTCCTTGATTTCATGTATTATCCCTTAACGGTCAATTCTATCCCGGAAAGCTTGGTAGTATACTCCTTATACTTATTAAATCCATTAGGGTCGTTCTGCTCTTTTCTCAGGCATGTGTAAACTGTCATCAGAATACCAGACAATTCGTCAGAGAAGTCGACATCTATACGCCCATTGGTTATATCATTAAAGATTCTGGTTGCATTGACATCTCCCAATAGCTTCAAGATTATGTCAACAATTTGTATAATTTTGTCTATCTCTATGTTCCTTTCCACTTTCCACTATTGAATAGCTATTACATGGACGATTTGATGACGGGGTGTAGTAATGTAGAAGAGGGATTAAAGCTATATAAGCAAATGTCAGAGTTGTTAGAAAAGGGTGGATTTAAATTACAAAAATGGAACAGTAACAATCAAGAATTAATAAATATAATAAAGAAAACGGAAGAGAACTTAATGAAAGGACAAACAAGGACAAAGGATAAGGTTGACGAGTTCAATAGGGAAGTAAGTAAATATGAAGGTAAATAGAGCTAAGGACAAATAGTGAAGAGAAGGACAAAATAAACACAAAGAAAGATGTGATAAATAGAGAAATCGAGATAAAATTAGACAGCACAATTAAAATCCTGGGACTTACCTGGAAACGAAGTGAAGACATCTTCTAGTACTCAGTAAATCTTCCTCTGCCGACGACTGTACCTGTAACTAAACGACTAATTATTTCAGATATAGCGCGGCTCTTTGATCCACTAGGCTGGCTAGCACCTAGTGTAGTCTTAGCCAAAATATTTATTCAAAAGTTATGGCTTGCAGGAGTTGGATGGGACGAAAAACTAAATAAAGAATTAGTGCAAGAATGGAATACTTACCGTCAGGAATTGTTACTACTCACTAAGGTGAAGATCCCTCGTTGGCTTGGTACAAAACCAGGCGACAGGTTAGAGCTCCATGGATTTTGCGACGCTGCCAAGGTGGCGTACTCAGCTGTTGTATACCTGCGTATAATTGATGTCTCAGGGAACGTAGGAGTCACTCTGTTGGTTGCGAAAACCAGAGTAACTCCTATAAAACAAATAAGTATTCCACGCCTGGAATTGTGTGGAGCAGTTCCGTTGGCTCAGTTGTTGTCTGAAACAGCAGAAGTTTTAAATATCGAGAGTAGCAACATAAGTGCATGGACTGACTCTACAGTCGTTTTAACGTGGCTGAACAGTCACCCGAGTAAGTGGAAAACCTTTGTGGCTAATAGGACATCAACCATTTTAAATTTGATAGGGTCGCCACAATGGTTTCATGTTTCCACTAAGCAAAATCCTGCTGACTGTGCTTCCAGGGGAATATTAC
Organism: Eudonia truncicolella; assembly: GCA_949315975.1. Lineage (NCBI taxonomy): Eukaryota > Metazoa > Arthropoda > Insecta > Lepidoptera > Crambidae > Eudonia > Eudonia truncicolella. The sequence continues at coordinate 773,531 of OX438841.1, forward strand.
CCAGCTCATTTGTTGATCATAATTTATGGTTTTCTGGACCATCATTCCTTAAGAACAAGGCTATAGCCTATAGTAGACCAAATAACCTAACCATTGATATGGAAGCATCAGCAAAGGTACACCTACTAACAGTTCCTGAAGAAGCGGATGATTCAATTTTCAAAAGATTCTCTTCATTACAAAGGTTACTCCGAGTGATCGCATATTGTCGTAGATTTTTAAAGAACAACACAAAAAGAACAAAGTATTTACAAAGATGCGAACTAGAATCTGCTTTAGAATGCTGTATTAAAGTAACTCAAATGGAACTATTTACATCAGAATATAAACAGTTGAAATATAAAGGCTATGTACAGAAATCAAGCAAGTTAACAGCACTTTGCCCTTTTATTGACAATTTGGGTGTTATGCGACTTCGGGGCAGAATCGAAAAATCACAAATGGACGAACATACTAAACACCCAATAGTTTTACCCAGTTCGAGTCGTCTCACTCATTTGATAATAGCCGACGCTCATATCAAAACCCTACATGGAGGTCCGCTACTGATGACTAATTACATAAGAACAGGCTATTGGATAATAGGCGCTAGAAATTTAATTAAAGCACATGTCCGTCGGTGTGTAACATGTATACGTCAAAGGGCTAGTACAAAAAACCAACTGATGGGTTCACTGCCATCAGTTCGATGCTCGCCAACGAGGCCGTTTTTGCATAGCGGCGTTGACTACGCAGGCCCCATCAATATCAGGACAACCAAAGGGCGTGGACATCACTCTTACAAGGGGTATCTATGCCTTTTTGTATGCATGTCCACACGTGCAGTTCATCTTGAAGTGGTCAGTGATATGACCACTCCAGCATTTTTAGCCGCATTCCGACGTTTTGTGTCCAGACGTGGTCACTGCGTCAAACTCTGGAGCGACAATGGGACAACCTTTGTAGGTGCTTCAAGAGAGTTGCAGCAATTGTCAGCTATTCATTTGTCAGCAGCAGAACATCTAGAGAACAACGGCACTGAATGTCATTTCATTCCCCCTCATAGCCCAAATTTCGGTGGGCTTTGGGAAGCCGGGGTGAAAGCTACAAAATTTCATCTTAAACGGGTTATAGGTGACAGTACCCTCACGTATGAGGAAATGAGTACACTCCTTTGTCAAGTGGAGGCGTGCTTGAACTCGCGACCTATGAGTGTAATTTATTCCGAAGATCCAGGGGAGCCTCTTCCCTTGACTCCCGCACATTTTTTAATCGGGGAACCTCTAGTACAAGTATTAGACTACAGCTATGAGAATTCCAATGTCAATGCTTTGACTCGATGGCAATTTGTTCAAAGGATGGTACAGTCGTTTTGGAGACGATGGTCCCAAGAATATCTCGCTACTCTCATGAATCGATATAAATGGTCATCTCAAGTGCCCGAGCCAAAAGTGGGAGATATAGTTTTAATAAAAGAGGACGATTTGCCACCAAGTCGTTGGTTGTTAGGTCGAGTCGAGCAAACGCATCCAGGTGATGATAACATAACCCGTGTGGTCACATTGCGCACTAGTACATCTATTTATAAAAGACCTACATCTAAGTTAGGTGTACTGCCAATAGCAGATTCAAATAAAGTCTAGTCCCAATTTCTTTTTATTTTGCTTTGTTTGTTTTGAGAATGTAATGAGGTGTGATTGTCGATGGATTAGGGTTAGTCTTACTTGTACACAGGTCTGAATACGACTTTATATTTACATTTGTGAAGATAAATAGTTTATATTTACATTTGTTATTTCTAACAGAGTTATAGTTTTATATTCATACTTGTTAAGATATGTACCCACATACATCATTTCATATTTACATGTGTTGGGATTAATTAAATTGTATTTACATTTTAAGCCTCATAGTTTCATATTTACATTTTTTTGTTCACATGTTGCCTTTGCGAAAATCACCAAGGTGTTGTTTAAATTTTATTTTTTCTTTCATGTTTTATTTTTGTTCAATTTGAGAAGGGCATTCCCTCAGTAATGTCCTTGGTGGGGGGGCATGTTTAAGACGTACAATAGTTCAAGATAATTAGTTCTGAAAGTCATCAATAGATGGCGCTGTATCATAACTCGTGCATCACGGTATGGTTTCGTTTTGTACAAATCATATATACTTTTGAATGTCAAGGGAAAATAAACCAGCTTAGAACAGAACCATATTTGTTTTATTTAAAATAAATGGGTTTCACTTATTAGATCAAATACCTCAGATGGTATTGTTCACTAACGAATCTGAAATGTTGATATACCTAGGTAAATTCATGTCTTTATCTTGAATTTGCTAGCTCATATTCATAATTATTTTTACTATTGTTGAAATTACAACAAACATTTTTAAATTATATGCTTAGAAATCACCCAAATACATTGATAACAAAAAAAATCCTAATTTTGTAGCTGCAGACTTTGATAACTAAAGCCAATAATTTTTTTTAAATATTTTTTTGATTCTGTTAATTTGCGGTCTCAATTGTCGCAGGCGCTACGTATTTTCGACCTTATTTGATACCTATTTCAATGTTCACAAATCAAGGTATTGTCTTAACTTAAGAAAAACACTACACATTAGACCGCCACTATCCAATTTTGATGTTAACGATCCGGCAAACACCGGCAAACATTATTCCCAATTACAAAACACACTCGTATTTCCCCCCAGTCACAGAGTTTTAGCGTGAGTAAAGAAAATACGGACGCCCGTACACACTGAGACCCACTTCTAATTATATTTGTAGTAGATTTATTTCGGCAGGCCCGTTTGTCAATGTTCACGGTTAAATTAATTAAGGGACGGTCACGGGTTCGACTCCCGTATTTGAGTGGTCATTTGGGATGGAGCAATTAGGGAAAAATATCGGTCACCGATTGAATGGTGATTATTTATTGGCGGAATGTTTGCGATGGGGCGGGCTGGCCGTAACGTTGGCGGGTGTGGTGGGGCTTAACCGGTTATTATTACGTGAAGGGAGTCAAAATCTAACACATATTTTTACTAAAAAAGTAGCTTTATTCGTTCTTATTGAGAGTTACAACTTACAACTTACCATAAAATTTACGTTAATGCTTCACTGACAAAACTCTATTTTTAACTAGGTTGATGCTGTCTGAAGCATACAACAAGGCTGGCTGGAGTTCCTCACACTCTGGGGTCACCCCAGAGTATGAGGAACTCTTCAGCCCTAAAAATCTTGATTGATGTAGGGAAGGCCTACTCTCTAAAGCAAGTTGGTATGACATTTCATTATTAAAACCTTTTGAAAGTTTTTAGTAATTACCTAATACCAATATCTCTTTTCACTAACTATAATCATCACCTTTCTGTTTACTCCATTCCAGCACAGTTGTGTTTTAATAGCATACACAATAACAACATCACAACTAATCCATTTATGAAACATGAAAAAAATTCTCAGTGTCTAAGGATAGGCGAAAATAATTAAACTGCCAAAGTAAAAGCAAGCGCACCTGTAAGCTTTAAATCCGAACAAAAACTGTGGAACGGCCAAAAACGCAATCGCCATCAATAGTGGCATAATCTGTGTATGATAAATGCCAAGATAAAATCGCGGCTGTTATTTGAATAAAGTCGTTTCCATTCAAACGTTCAGTGAAAACTGTGGTCGTCCAGTTTGACTGGACCTTTGTTTGTGGCGCGAGCGATAGGCGGAGGCGAGCCGGAGATATGGTAAAATGTTAAAAAACCTATAATAAAACTAAATCTATTATATATTAGGGTGTTTGGTAATACATGTATAATCTTGATGATTAATGATTGTATTGAATTGAATAAAATTAATTAGACATAGCTAAAGTTTATTATAGTAGTTTATTAGTGTCACATTATGTAAAGTATAGCATACAATTTTAGCTTTTAAAGTGTAGCACTAAAAGGTATCCGCCCAGCATGGTGTCAGGCCACCTAAATATGCTAATACTCGATTTGAATTTAGTAATGCCACCCACGACCCTGGCCATAAAATAAGCCTTACCTTCTACAAAGTCACAAAACTTGCTACATCTTTTCAATTAGACCATATGCCAAGCTTGCGCCATTAAGGGTACATATACATTCAAATGTGGATTTCGATATAGCTGTTAAGGCTCGTTTACGAATATAGCTGGTGGTTGATAACGGTGGTAAAAATAAAAGACGTGTTATTGCCGACCAAATATCGGAAGGCGCGGTTAAAGCTAACTCTTGTTTATCAAAGCGAGCAAACGGTTTGGGATCAGTGCGCCCAGTTTTAAGTTTTCGCAATTGCAAAATAGTTTTTAGTAAAGATTGTTTTGTAAAGTTAATGCGAACCCTACACTAAGTCTCTTCACGCCTCGTTTGAAAGACCCCATGGAAGGAGGGAAAACGTGTGCTGGTAGACTATTCCATCTTTTGGAAGTGCGACAAAGAAACGAGTCACCAAATTTCTTTGTGCGCGATGGAATGTTGAATTTAATATTTTATTTTAAGTTAAGTTATAATAAAATGTTTTTGTTTTGTTAATATAGTTTTAACGCAAATTTTTGTTGCGAAACAAATTACAAAAACACAATGTTGAAAAAATTTCCACGAGCAGGATTCGAACCTGTACCCTTCTGACATACCGGGTCAGGTGCTCTTCCAATTGAGCTATCGTGGTTCTAACCAGCCCGCCGAAATTATTCAACACTATTTATTTATTTATTTTTTTTTAAGTTATAATATTCAACAAATTATTTGATGTTTTTGTCATAGTCTCAAGATATATTTAAATTTAATGTTGCATTAATCACCGACTGTGATAGTTATTATTAAGTAGGTACTTTTTTACACATAGCAATGACAATATAATGTGGTAAGGAATCTCTGTGACCACACACGTTTCTTTTGTATAGGAACGATTAAAAAGGTATTTCAACTTTGTGTTCTACGTTTCAATAACCACAATAAAAAAAAACAAAATAACATCTTGCATAATAAATTTGAAAATAAAAAGAAATCAAAAAGTTTATGGGTTAAAATTAAAGCAGCTTAACGAATTTTTTTTAAGTCTATCTTTCTTTTAATCTTGACGTTTTGAACCCTTTACAGGATCACAGGGAAAAATCAAATGTAAAAAAATTACGCGAGAAGATTCGTTAATGTTATGTTTTATAAAGTGTTTACGCATAAAACACTAGATTTACAGGTTGTTTTTATTAATAACTTTGTAACCTTAACAGTAAATCGCAGAGCGAACAAAACTAGTTATCAAACATAAAATAATGTCGTCCTAACGCATGATATCCTAAAAAACATAACATATTGGTCATCCGTATTAGATGATAGATAGAAAATCTTTTGAATGTCACGATGGTTCACGCTACATCTAATTGTTGAGTTGGCTCCTGGCCATTGTTCTATTAAACGGATTCACATCGTAAAATTGCCATGAAAATTCTAAGCAAACATAAAGGGTTCTTGTACAAACATAATAATATGAAAAGGGCCGCGTATTTGCGTCACATGGAAGCCGAAACAATGTAACGACCTATTCAGGAAGGTTCACATCTGATATAATGGAGCCTCTTTATCATGAGCAGGCTTTTAAAGTTAAATAATAAAAATGGCTCGCTGCGAACCTGGCTCGGGAGCGAGGGTTCTTCCATAGATACAATTAATTTTCTTCCAGTTTTTAAAATACAGTTAAATTTATTTATATTAAAAATAAAACTACTTAAATGTTTAGCTTTAATCGTATTAAGATGATAAGTATCATAAATGTAATTAATTGTTTTATTATAAAAATCAAAGTCTTTGTCAATAATTTTGCATGTATATTTAATATATTGAATATGTTAGAATTAATAATATTATCACACTATAATAATAATAACCATATTTAAATAAATTACCATGGAGTCAAAAAGCCCGTCTTGTCTTGGTTTAATATCTCACATGATGTAAGTGACTGTAAGGCCGAAAGTAGAAGCGCATTATCCCAAAATTATCAACTACTAAGGAACTGGCAATCGTATTTCTACTGTCGGAACACATCATTGCTACTAATATTGTTATTATGACGACATACTTAGATTAGATGATGGTAGCTAGCCAGGTGGTTAAAAACAATCTCTGTCACTAACCATTCCGACTATAATACTGTACCCCTACTGGCAATCGAACCCGGAATCTCGGGTCTGAGATTAGTGGGGATAACCACAAGACAACCTGCCAAATGCCTTCTGCATTTAAACTACAACAGATTTAACAAATTGTACACCTATAAGTAAAATATATATCAAAAAGAAATATTAAATGGAATGCACAAGGCAGCTGTATTACTGAAAATCAATCACTTTCAGAAGTCAAGGGAAATACCGGAAAGACATGAAAATAGACAAATTTCGATTCAAAGAAAACTAATACAAAATATGTCAGTTCAACAAACCCATTTTTTTACGTTAATTGAAGTTATCTTTTAATCAGACAAGAATTTATGCTTAGGTACAACGCAACGGTCCCTGAAACAGAAGGGAAGCAATAATGTTTGATCAAACAGAATTATATCCGTAAACAAACCTCCATCGCTGGCTTAGTTTTTTGTTTTCTTCTGCCATTTAGGTATGGCAAAAGTATCTATCTCATATAGTCTAGTCTTCAGTCAGATTTTCTTGTTTTTAATTGTGATTATTTCTATATATTTGTTTATTATTTATTAATTATGATTGATGAATGTAGTCGTAGAAGAGACGTCGAAATGATGGATGACCCCCTAAGGTTTCAGTAAAAATGTTATCTATTAGTTAATACAAGTATTATCTATCTATCTTTCTGTCTATGGTACTTACTTTAAATAGATAGAAAGATAATACTTTATTTCTCATTAGTTGATGGCTTCGTGCAATTAGCACATTTAGCCATTGTCAAAGTAATTTTTCTTACAAGTAATACATAAATAATCAATATTTCCTTCCTGTATGATGATGATGAATGATAATAGAAATGGGAAATGATAAATGATATACCCCCCAATCCTTCGAGTATCTCAGTAAAGATGGGCTTTACTAAGTCCTCACGCGGACTTCTTGAGAGAATTTGAAAAGTGGCTGTGTTGTTTAATTTGCCAACACTCATGCACACCCACGAACACTTAACGGTTAATAATCCACCTTTATTTCACATTAATATTCGACATTACACAAATTTTAGAATATAAAACAAAACCGCAGACATGGCTCTTTACTTTCCCGCCAAGAAGTCCAAGATAATACTTTTCTAAAAATAAAACTATTTTTTTTTCTTGAGAAAGTTTGCCGATTGCCACTGGGCATTTTCGGCTTCACCGGGCTTTGATAAAACAAAGTTACAATTTGACAGACATATGACTAAAAAACAACATCTCGCAGACAACCATACGGGTGACGAGAACTTTACGCCACTAAAGGTTAACTCGGATTTCTTGAGAACATATTATTTTTAATAGTGACGTACCGCTGTTCTGGTTCGCTCTCCACAACTCTCATATTTACGAAAACTGTACTGTAATAGTCCACCATTAATACACATTACTGTTGGACAAAACACAAGTTTTAGAAAATAATACTAAGTTACACACAGTCATGTTTCTTCATTTTCCCACCAAGAAGCCTCTCAGGCTTTGATACCGTAACGAGGTGATCTGAGAACGTTCATTCTCAGCTGTTTCCCGAAAAGCAGGAAGTAACCTTCTTTACTTTCTTTTAGTTGATGGCTTCGTGCGATTAGCACATTTAGCCAGAGTCAAAGTAATATTTCTTACAAGTAATACATAAATATACAATATTTCCTTCCAGTCAGTATGATGATGAATGATGATGAATGATATTAAAAATGAGAAGTGTGAAATGATATACCCCCCAATCTCTCGAGTGTCTCAGTAAAGATGTGGGGCTTTACTAATTCCTCGGCGGACTTCTTGAGACAATTTGAAAAGTAAAGTTGCACTGTTTTGTTTTATTTGCCAACACTCATGCGCACTTACGAACACTGAACGGTTAATAATCCACCATTATTTCACATTAGTATTTGACATAACACAAATTTTAGAAAATAAAACAAAACCGCAGACATGATTCTTCACTTTCCCACCAAGAAGTACCAGGAAGTACCCTATTCGATTGTATTTGAGACGTCTTTCGTTTCTATCGACAACCGAGATGTCCCATTTATATTCCTCTGAAATATTCAGATTCTCATGTTTAATTAACCTAATTTACTACATTAAAATTGTGTTTTATATTACATACTTACATCACTTATTACAAATTTGTAACATAATTATATGTCATAGAACACAAATTGTGACTGAGAATTGTCGATAGAAAAGAAGAACGTCCCATTTATGTTACCTTGAGATTAAATTTTCAAAACTCCAAAGTCGTCGTGGTCGTGGGGCCGGTATTAAAAAGCCTAAGCAAATAAAAATTGCGCGGGGGCATCTTAGAAAAGCATTGACGACGGGACGTTAAGTTTTCGCAACGAAAACTTTGCATCTAACACGCTATGTCATAAAATAAATAGAATAACGTTTTATAACCACCTGGGGTGAAAAAAAACATTAACAGGGCTTGCCAGTCGAGATCTGGACAGCACCGGGTTAGTCGTGGGTTAGGCGTCATATTTGTGTACAAGTGACCACTAAACGTCTGTAGTGTGTGTGCACGCACACTACACTTCCTGTTCTGTGTTCTTTTATTGTACAATTTACGTGTCTCCAAATATCCCGGTCCTCAGGAGGTAGGTATTTAGTTGCTTCACCAGTAGCAATGACTTGATTATTGTTGCAATGCCCTTGCGGGGCAACGTGATGCAGTAAATATCTGTGACTAATAACTATAACTACCCAGCAATGCTACCAGCTAAATAAGCTAATTTCTTCCTACCATTCAAAACTTTAATGAAAAAGCTATAGCTTTTAACCCGACTGCACAGTATCCGACTGCGTCAGAAGGAGGGTTATGTTTTTTTAGTGTATGTATGTTTATATATATGTATGTATGTATGTATGTAGGTATGTATGTATGTCTGTTTCTTTGGCACGCCCTACAGCCCAAACGGCATGGTGGATTTTAACATATGAGGTGTCGTTAGATTTGCTTTGACTGTGGGAGTGACATAGGCTTTAGAAAAAAAAAACTAAAAAAAGTAAAAACATTGGCCGGGTTTGCTATCAATAGTCTTGACCCCAAAAAACTGTTACATCGACCATACGATCAAAATTTTTTAAACGAACTACAACGTCTACGGAGTCTAAATGATATGGCCAATTTTTCCATAGACGTAGATGTAGTTAATAATTTTCATTTACAGCAATGTTTTATGGTGTTTTGTTTTCGGGAATATTTAGATTTTATTCCCATAGTAAAATTTAAACACTGAAAAAAGACGACAACCTCAGGCGGGAATCGAACCACGCACCTTCCGCATTCCGGGCGGCTGCCTTAACCACTTGGCTACCGAGGTCTGGCTTTCACCCGTCGAAATTTTTCAGTGCTTGATGCTTATGTTTTTTAGTCAACATTGCTTCATCAATCTTAGAAGTTTTCACCTCTGAGATCCGAAAGAAATATTTTTACAAATATTTGAACATTCGGTTAAGATGAAGCTGCGTTATAGATAAGTGTTTTTTTTTTTTTTTTTTATATATTTTAGCGTTTTATTAACGCTTAAAATATATTTAAGTAAAATTTAAACACTGAAAAAAGACGACAACCTCAGGCGGGAAAAAAAAACACTTATCTATAACGCAGCTTCATCTTAACCGAATGTTCAAATATTTGTAAAAATATTTCTTTCGGATCTCAGAGGTGAAAACTTCTAAGATTGATGAAGCAATGTTGACTAAAAAACATAAGCATCAAGCACTGAAAAATTTCGACGGGTGAAAGCCAGACCTCGGTAGCCAAGTGGTTAAGGCAGCCGCCCGGAATGCGGAAGGTGCGTGGTTCGATTCCCGCCTGAGGTTGTCGTCTTTTTTCAGTGTTTAAATTTTACTTAAGTATATTTAAGCGTTAATAAAACGCTAAAATATATAAAAAAAAAAAAAAAAAAAACACTTATTTTTTATTCCCATGTTTTAAAAACTCAAAGAACTTGTCAGTCAAAAGTACTAGACGTCAAGAGTTTCGTTTTTCCTCCATTATCAGATTATGCGCTATGACTTTGCTATTTAAAAGAGTAAGGCGTTTTAATATAATTATTTTATGTAGGTTTTGAAATTGGTTGGCTTGGTTATTTACTTTACAAAACTAAAAAGTTTGAAATAAAAACAAATTATTAAAATAAAAAAACCCCATCCTGCTAAAACAACTATATAAAAAACAATTATATACTCGTAAAAACCGGACTAACATAAAAAATGAGAAAAGAGAAAAAACTGCAAAGTGAAAAAACTGAAAAGAAAAAAACAAGCTCTACGATTCCAGAATTCAATTCGCTTGGTTGATGTATGTCGCAGGCGGGGACAATCAATGAAACTGGTTTTTTATTTCTTTTCAGTTTTTTCTCTTTGCAGTTATTTTTATGTTAGTCCGGTTTTTATATTTATTTTTTATATGTATAGTTGTTTTTTACAGATTCACATCGTTTTTATCATCAAATAACGCTGTTGTGTATAATTCACAGATTTTTATGAGCAGATATCACCAAATTCGTACTCAAGCTACCAAACTCGCCGCTAAACGAATCCAGGATCGCGTCATCGCAGGATGAGGCTCGTTACACTGTTGCCATAATAACGGCCGACATTAAACTGAATATTTTTCCTTATCAACCGATATTGCTCCCTACGCGAGGGATCCGAATAATAGGACGCGAAGCAAATTTAACGACAATTCCACTGATATCCCTTTGAGTGAGCGAAGGACACTTTTATTGGCGTTTCGCCCGCCCACGCTGCCAAGGTTAGGGAAATTATCTGTACCGCTTTATTGGCACGTCAATTACTATTTTGAGGGGCTGAGTGGAACGACTTTGACGTTATTTTCCGTTTGTTGTGTTCTTTTAAGTTTTAGATCGAATGATATATTTTTAGTGAATTTTAGCATGTCATGTCAGTCCCATTCATAACTTATACTTACTAATTCATCAAACTTATTTACTAGTACTTAAATAACTTACATTATGTTTAATAATAATAGTAATATCAGTCATTGAGGGCTCACCAACAGATATTTATTTATTTATTGAAACTATTGGACATTACATGTCGGACTTAATGCCTTAGGCATTCTCTACCAGTCAGCCATAGGGTGATGCAGAGATAACATTGGTAGGTGCAATTAAGTGTGATAACCTTTAGCAGAAAGCGCTTTGCGTCATCATTCTTAATGTTGACAGCTAAGGAGTGTTAAATCCCTTTCGTCGGGTCTGTTTCCCGGTAAGTGTTTACTTATCGGGAAACTGGCTGGCGTGTTTACGCCAGCACATCACACACAGCTTTGAACTTTATATTTAGGATATATGGTTGAACATTAATTGAATAAATTTGTCAGTTTTAGATAGGTCGATATGCAGGCGTCTGTACAACTTGGACCTTTTCAACTTCTATATGTGGAGGTTTGTTATTGGTTTGTAGATGCTACTTAGTTGTACAATTACCAATGTTGGCTGTAACTCTTCCTTTGAATAAAATAAAATAAGACAAGGGTGAATAAGCATTTCTAGGCAAGTATGCTACATACTAGGCCGCATCATAACTTGCCATCGGGTGAGATCGCGGTCAAGTACTTGCCATAAGGAGTAAAAAAATATAACCATATTTGAACAAAAGCGGCGTCGTCTGTTGACGCACGAACAGAATCGGTTAAAATAATGCTGTATAAAGGCGAGGGGAAACATTAAAGAAATACGAGTATAAAAGGACCGAATGCTTCTCTTTGAGTTCTTTGAAATTGTTACGTATAGAGACTTAGCAACACCGAAAAAAATTAACATCGCAAACTTTCTTTTCTACAGGAAACTTCAACGAATTCGGGCTTGCGTGCTAGACTCAACTTCCTTGTACAGTCGGTGACATTAAATATTACACAGTTTTATAAGGTAACTTTTTTACCATTTCCATTTATACTTTTTAAAGATAACAACTGTTACTTTTGTTAGTTGTTAGCTCATTTTGTTTAAAGCACAGATGGTGTTATAAAGTTCACATAACACGAATAAATTTGTCATAAACGTAGATAAGGTCACACATCTTTATTTAATGTCTATGAAGACTTCATAATATTAACCATAATTATATTGGTATAATATTCATTTTCACAATTAATTATTAATTGAACAGTTGAAGGTGTCCTTTGTGTAACTAATAAAAAAACATAGTTGTTTTGCCATTAATGTTAATTTGTAAAGGTACTTCATAACTGATTTTTCTATGCCCTATGTAAAATGTCATCCCTCCCGCCCCGCGCAGCTAGCTCATCACAATGACTAAAAAAATGAATGAATAGAATAAATAAATAAAATGCCAAATTAAAAATTGTTAAGCTCATCACAATAACTAAAAAAATGAATGAATAGAATAAATAAATAAAATGCCAAATTAAAAATTGTTAATCGTATAACTTAGCGGAATTAATACCTTGCTTTTTTTGCATTTTAGCAAGAATATATTACGTGAAAAAAGTTATCAAAACGTGTACTCGTATATATATTGCCGACTGTACGATGTACACATAAAGTTGACAGTTTAATTTGGCGGAGGCTTTGCTTGTGACAAGGTCGCGAGTCACAAGGCAGCCGTGATTACGGCAACTCCGCTAATTCCGGCGTTCCGGCCCGGCTGCCGGCTGCCGGTTGCCGGGCCCGCGCGACGCGCTAACAACTTTACAATTTTTTTCCACAGATTTGAGGAGGTGGAATGTTGGAGAATTACGCTCATTCGGTTCGACAGCTTATAAGGGTTCAAATGGGCTTTGATTTTTATTACAGTTTTTCCTTCTTTTTTCTTTCATTTTTTCTTTTTTCCATTTATTACAAGTTATTTTAAACGTTATAATGTTGGGTTTAGACTTTTGTAGTTTACAACTTTCGTAATGTCTATTAGTGATAGAAATAAACGTGATTAAATACTAGAGTACTGTAGTGGTACTGAATGACATTGTGGAAATTGAAACTTTTACCTGATGTAAATTTGTTAACTTAATTTTTTTTTATTTTGTGTTATTTTTTACATGTTGTGGTTGTCTTCTATATTTTTTGTGTTTATTTGTAATGGAAAGTGTCCTGCTATGATAGGGCATTTTCCAATATTTTTGACGCTGTAAGGGAGAAAAGAGCTGGACACTTGCTGAGTTTCTTGCCGGTTCTTCTCAGTACAAGATCCGCCCTGAGTAGACTTACGAACCGATGGCATAGTGACTTTCACAAGAGCTACTTGTAGCCTAAACTGAATAAATTATTTTGAATTTTGAATTTTGAACTACCACGTTCGCCCTAACTGATGGTTATACTTACGCACTGAAATAACTGAGAGAAATGATAATTTTGTTTAGTAAAATATAATTTTTATAATGACAACATTACATTTATTGGTTTTTTTATTGACTTTACGTTATTCATCACCTATATTCGTACAAACTCCTAATGATCTACGATACAATTTGAATGAAACACTTCGTAGTCGCTCGCGTTTGTTTTTTACATTTAACCCTGACGATTCGGATTGTCTGCAGAGTTCGTGGCGGCAAGAAATGGTGTGATCATTCTTACGATTGACGAAATGTCCAAAAGTATAGCCTTTATACTATTCTTCTGTAAAACCCCCCAACATAACTTAATAAAGTTCATTCATCGCTACGATTGGTGGGTATTGGCTAGGTCACCAAGCTTGCTTAATGCTGGTTAAATAATATATAATAATAAAATAAAAATGAAACGCAACTCAAAGTATGTTGCTAAGTCAGCTAAATATGTACTTAACGGTGGTGAGAGTGATACATGTTGGCAACCAGAAAAGGAAGAAACAGTTGAGACAAACAGAGCAAACAATAAATTTTCAAAGTTAAAAGCGACGTTGCTTGTTCCAGGAGGTCCGCGGTCAGCACGCTCGTCACACAGTTCTCTTGCGCTCGAACTTGATGGCTTAAACTTGGATCTCTCTTCACGGTATGTATATATGCACAACTTAACCTTCATTAGCCAAAATGTAAATTGTAAAAAACATTTGAAGTAGGCGTCCGTGGACCGCGCCGAATGCGAGCATCCCGGATTCCCATTATCCACGGCGGTGGTTAAACTAATCACGGTACAGGTGGGGTGCAACATCAAAACACACGGTAAGGAGCTACGCCCCAACTTGTCCCGGTAACTTAGAATTGCTTCGAGTTTTGAGCGGCTTCGAGTTACAAGCGACAGCGGATCTTGCAGCGAATATTCTGAAGTAGGTGTGGCTGTGGCTTTAGCTACTGGTCATATCGCTTCTGTAGTATAGTGGTTAAGACCACCGGTTTAGACCCAGAGGTCGTGGGTTCGATTTTGGGTTGGTGGTAGAATTTGATTGTCTGCCTAGCTATTTACTACCATCTTATTTAAATATATAACATACAATTTTGTAGCATTGTTGTGTTCCGGCAGCTAGAGATAAGGTAGCAAGTGCTTCACTAGTTGAGGATTCTGGGTAAAGGCGCTTCCACCAATTGGTCTTATCGTCACTTAACATCAGGTAAGATTAAGGCACTGTGCTTACTAAATATAATATATAACTAAATAGAATATTCTATAGATACCATATGAGAGTGCGCTTTTTAATTATTATTATGTTACGTTACACAATAATAATAACGTGAGAAGCCGAAGGGGTAGATGCTCGGGTTGAATGCGAGAAATTGTGGTTAAATCCTCATAGTTCCGTTAGAATACTGATGTTAACCCATGCCTCACAAGTATAATCAGGTATTTAAATAATGAGATAGTTGTTTTTACCTATCCACAATGAAGACAGCAAGATTAGTAAGCGAAACATAAATAAACAAATACAGATGTTACGTTTACATACACTTTTTGATATTGGAATTACCACATAACGAAACTTAACGAGGTTCTCTAGTATATTGAAATTGTTTTTGTAATGCAGAAAGAATGAAGAAATGCAATTGTTTTTCATTTCATGTTCCTGAGCCCGCTTAGGAGCATATGTGTAGCGTGTATGGAAAAGGGCCACCGCAACCCATGGACGCCTGCTGCTCCAAGGATTAAGCGTTCAACTCCAGTTATGTCTTCACACAGAACACTATTCCGTGTGTTTTTTGCTATATCTGTATCTTTAAACGGAAACAGCGCAATGCTTATTTCATTTTATTAGTTAAGATTTGACACGACAGCCTTTGGTTTATCAGTAAGCCCATTAGATTCGCACCCGCCTCCGCTCATGACTTGCGCCGTCAATTAAGCCAACATATTATTTAAGCTAATATGAAAATTGTTCAAGTAATAACGCACGCGGCACACGTCCCGCCGTAATTAAACCCGACAATGACATGCCGGCTCCCGCTGCATGGATCGGATTAGAATGGCGGGCGTGCTGCGGGGAGTTAGTCTATGGAAAATCGTCTCGATCACTTTTTTAGATAGCTTCTTGATTAGGTCTTTACATAAAAATCATCATCATCATTATTAACAGCTCATCATTTAAGATTCCCACTGCTGGGCACGAGCCTTCCCTAATGGATGGATAGGGAGGACGGGCTAGAAACCACCACGCGGGCCCAGTGCGGATTGGTGGTTGTTAACGACTGCTAATGCAGCCGGGACCAATGGCTTTACGTGCCTTCCGAAGCATGAAGGAGCTCGAGATGATACATTTTTGGTCACCTATCCGATCAACGGCCTTTGCGAAAGTGCTTAGCCTCAGCACTCGCAGACCAGGCGCGTTAACCACTGCGCCATCGAGCTCCTCTTTACATAAAAAAAAAAATTATTTATTTATTTAATCTTTATTAAACAATACAATAAAATAAAGTACAAAAGGCGGACTTAATGCCGAATGGCATTCTCTACCAGTCGACCTAAGGGCTGCATAGTCTACCAGCACACGTTTTCCCTCCTTCCTATGATATGGGGTCCTTCAAACGAGGCGTGAAGAAGCAGGGTGAGATTGACTGATGCTGCGTTGTTTTCACCCTGCACCAATTGTCTTCGTACCACCGTTACTGTCGGTGCCCAGGGGGCGAACCATACTCCTGCACTGTGCTCCGCTGACGCGCACGCTGCGCACCCTTAACCAAATAGCCTTAAGAACGGACATTTTTTCTTGTTCTTTGAACGAATTTACAAGAGTTGCATTATTTATAATATGTTTATTGTACTTAGTACCTACCTAGTGCTTTTCTATCGTATTGGTGTTACACTGTTAAGATAGATTTAAGCTAAGATGAATAAATAAATAAATAAATAAATTAGAATGTATGATGAAAAGTTGATTTGTGATGAAAGTGTTTCCAGTATGTGGGTATATAACTGTAAAAGAAAAGGAGACAAAAGAAACGTTTTTCTCAGTCTCGAAGGCTTGTCTCTCTCAACCGATGCCGATACGATGGTGTCATAACTTTCTAAAGTGCCTATTTTAATTTTAAATATAGTTCAAAATTTTATACATATCATGTACATAACCGTGCTTTCATATAACTGCCTATCGGTATTGCATTTTAAAAGAGCACCATATAAGTCACGCGTCGTTTATCTTAGTTAACATCTCGTGAATGTGTTCAACGAGACATCTTAAAAGCTCTGTCATTTGATCCTCTGTTTCAGCTCTGAACACTCGTATTTGTCGTACATCGTTAAACCAAGCATTTAACTGACATAACATTAAATACAGCAACGATTTTTAAACTTTTTCAAATTTAAAGACTGAAATCAAATAGAGTACGTAATGTAACCAAATATACTAAATAATCTTACATGTTTATATACAAATAGCATTATATAAAGATCCGAAGTTACACGTTGTTGGTATTTAAAAAGTACCTAGTACCGACTATACTAGTCACAAAATAGATAACCATTCCGTTATATTAGTATTAAGTAGTATTAGTTTCTCTTTCTAAACAACAAAGATGGCGCTGCCTGTCCTGCAGCCTTCGGTCAATTATGTACTAGTTAAAGGATCCGGAACAAAAATGCATCTCGAAAGTCCTGTTTGCGCATACCTCAGAAAAATAACTAAAGCTATAGAAACCGTACTTAAATAGCTACGCAAATACATCAGTTTGTACTTTTTTTACTAATGAACCTAGGTGATGTATTGGAAAGAGATAGATTGTCCCTTTTCTTTCGTAATTTCGAAGGTTGTCACTAGATATGGTGACGTCATGTTCGAGGTAATGTGGTAACTGTATCGACTTTATTATCGATATAAATAATTGAAAACAACAACATAGTATTTCTTTTGTCATTATATTTGTTAAATATAAATTTGAAATTGACAAAAAATAGACAATAATAATAAAACCCAAACAAGCAATCGCACTATCAAACAGCAAACTCATTAATAAGAAACAATTTCAATGAATTAAATGTAAAAGCTAAATGCGAGTAGACTCTCGAATTTAGCTTTTACATTTAATTTTTGCTCAAAACAAATTAACTTAATTTAATTTAACTTTAAAGAAGAGCTAGTATACAGAAAAACGGTTAAATCATCATTGAAAAACAAAAAGATATAAATTAAAGCAATTAATCTAACATAATTTGTTATAAAAAAAAATATAATTTCGTAAAAAATTACAATAATTTTAAAGTTAATTGATTTATATTAAAACACAAATATTGAAAAAATTTCCACGAGCAAGATATGAACCTGCACCCTTCTGACATACCGGGTCAGGTGCTCTCCCAATTGCGCTATCGTGGTTCTAACCAGCCTGCCGAAATTATTCAACACTATTTACTTTTTTACTTTGAAAGCCAAAGGCGCCCATTCAATGTCAACAACTACCATCCTTAACATCCGATCTTCATTTTTTTACAAATACTAAAGATCAGTTAAGAAGTAGGCAAGCTATTTATAAAATGTTTTTGTTTTATTTAAATATTTTTTAACGCAAATTTTGAAAAAAATTCACGTGCAGGAATTGAACCTGCACTCTTCTGACATAATAATAATATTAAACTTACAGGACTTCGGTGCGAGATAGTTGACCAAGATGTCAAGGAATTTTTCAATTCATTAATTAATTTGGAAAGATGTACGGCCGTGTATCAAAAATTCCGTTGGTATGATATCCAGAAGTTACAATATTTTTTATTATAAATAAAAATAATGTGATCACACAACAACCCACTCTAATGATATAGCAAGGAATAGACAATATAATCTTAGCTCATAATTCACCATATACCTGTCTTTCTGTACGACATGTCATTGTTAAATTTCTAAAGAGTTTCTTAAATCTCCTGAACTGTGCTATATTTTCTTTCACAGAATCTTAATACGTATAATTTTTAATATAATTAATTATATAATATAATATATTATAATAGTTCATCAGATCCATAATAAATAATGTAGGAACCGCATGTTCTCTGAGTCGCGTCCATTTCATATTTCCCTTACATACAAATTAATCGATAGTAAAATGCTTAGAGCAAATGTGATTATGCCTTTTTGAAGTGCAATACGATTTAGCCACTATTATTTTTCTACTTCGCCTTTATCCTTTTTCGGTCATACACTTACATTAGTGCGCTGCATGATCTTTAAGAAAAATCGATTTTAAAAAAGGTGCACAATTTTTACGTCACTATTCATGATTAAGGTAACCCGATGCCGTTTACGAATTATTGCTAAATCTGCTATTTACATTGAATTCACGGCTGGTTTTCGCTACAAAATGCTTCTACCAAATTTTATTTGTATTTTTATTCGCATATCAGTTCAAATTCTACTTATATAGTATATTCTTATATAACTGAATATAACTGAAAAGAAAAAAACAATCTCTACGATCCCAGAATTCAATTTGAGCAATGTTGAATGCAACGTGAAATATTTCCTTGTCCGATACCTATACTTAAATAATAAAATCTATAATAAATGGGTATTTATAAATACATTGAGTATTGCTAGCTGACGGGGACAATCATCAACCAAGCGGCCGCCGTGGCTAGCTCAATTAAATTCGCACTCTCTTTGGTTGGTGATGGTGATGGTGATACAAAAGTCGCGATGTCGATGATCAGTAGCATTACTTAAAACCTTTGTGGTTTCTAAGTGCTAGTTGGTATAACTTGTGTAAATTGATATATAGGAAATATTAAATACAATAAAAAATTGTCATTACAAAACAATCTAAGTTTAATAAA
Organism: Eudonia truncicolella; assembly: GCA_949315975.1. Taxonomy (NCBI): domain Eukaryota; kingdom Metazoa; phylum Arthropoda; class Insecta; order Lepidoptera; family Crambidae; genus Eudonia; species Eudonia truncicolella. The sequence goes on from OX438841.1 coordinate 792,860, forward strand.
AAACTTTACCACAATCGAAATAACTTCATTGACCCGTATCAGTTAAATCTAAAACTTCAGACTAACAGCAGCAACGCTCCGAGAACCATCCGCCGGATATTTAACGTGCAGCTACTTCAACAGAGAGCAAAGGAGGGACGCAGTCGTTAGCGCATGCCCTGAGGTGCAGTCTGACAATGGCTCAAAACTAACTACCCCACCCTGCCTCCACACGACAGCCTCCACTGTGCTGTATCCATTACCCCTTTAGCACGCAACACACAGCGCATCTCTCTCTGAAGCCAAGACATACGCAATGTACACTGGTTCATCATAAAACGGTGCTGTACGCAGTAGGTACTCGCCTAGTGAATGAGTGGACAATTTTTGTAAGTGGCTTCGCAACGGGCTGTCTCATTTTTGTTTCGTGTCGCAAACGTCTTTACAGGTGGATGCGAATGCGACGGCTTAAAATGATATATTTTATTTGTGTCCCAGTTGTATTGTGTTGCATTGTCTCTCAGTTGGTTGTTGTTCGGTTAGAAGTAGGGAATTAGTTTGTTTAACATTTTTTATTAATCTTTGTTAGCTCTGGGATAGAAGCGGAGACGATAAAGGATTTGACTTTTTTATTTCAAACCCCTGTTGTATAAAAGCCGCTTTTCTGTTCTTTAATAATAACCACATCATTAGTCCATGAGCGTCCCAATAAAGAAGGACGGAGAAATAGAAGTAAAAGTTAGGTAAGTTTTTGCTTGCCTCGGTGATAAACTGATAAGGTATTTAAGATGGAGTTTATTACGCTTGATAAATAAATGTTACAATTATATAACTTTTCGATTACTATTGGTTTTCTTGTAAGAATCGTGGTATTCACTAAAAACATAATTTAAATTCTCGTAAAATATTTGTTTCCATATACATAAAACAATAAAATATTATTCATCATCATCATCCTCAGCCTGCAGAGGTCCACTGCTGAACATAGGCCTTTGTAATGGATCGCCACCAAACCAGGTCCTCCGCCTTTCGCACCCAACCACTTCCACCTACTTCAGGTCGTCAGTCCAGAGAGCGGGCGGCCGGCCCACACTACGCTTAAATGAATGAATTATTAATATTTTTTTAATTTCATAAAATATATTTTATTTTATTAATATAACACTTATTTTATTTATTTCCTGCACCGCACTACACGCAATCGACTGTCTTTCCATCCTCACCATCTTGATGGAGTGCGAGACCGCCATCAGTAGTAGACACTACTGTGCGTTTCTCACGTAATTTTTTACCATGAACTACAGTGCTATATAACCAGCTTTCGGCGGCGGTATTTTCGGACCATTACGACTTAGGGATCTTCAAGAAACGAGCCTATTCCTTCCTTAAAGGCCGGCAACGCATCTGCGATTCCTCTGGTTTTGCGGATGTCCATGGGCGGTGGTGATTGCTTCCCATCAGGTGACCCGCCTGCTCGTTTGCCTCCTTCTAATATAAAAAAAAATCTGCCTGAAGTTATATATGATTCGCAAGATTCGTATTACATTCTCGTTTACATACTCGTTACTTTGTCGTACTTCCAAAAGATGAAATAGTCTACCAGCACACGTTTTCCCTCCTTCCTATGACATAGGGTCCTTCAAACGAGGCGTGAAGAGGCACCTTGTGGGCCGGCAGGGTGAAAGTGACTGATGCTGCGTTGTTTTCACGCTGCACCAGTTGTCCTTGCGTCTGGACTCCATTTCCACTTAACATCAGGTGGAGTGGAGACATTTGTCGAGCTACGTATAAAAAAAAATCTTCAAAAGGTTCCATTAAATTTTTATACTTTCTTATTTTCATTCCACAACGGATCTGCTCGTGATCTTCATCTCCCCATGGTGAGCACATGCTAATTGTGAGGTACCTGGAATCCTCAACTACTGAGGAACTGGTTATCTTACCTCTACCTTTCAAAATACAACAATGCTTCCAACACATCTATTATGACAAGTCTACAGCTTGTGGTAGCTATTCAAGTATCCAGGCGGCTTAAAACAAAAGCCACCAACAAATGCTATTTCCAATACAACGTATCGTTATAAACAAAAGAATCGGTTCAACGAGCTCACCCCATATCAGTGTTGAAGCGAGATGGATAGCATTTGTTGTGCTCAAACGTTCCCCCCATTCTTGTAACATGCCACAGACATGAATGGATCCTGCGCCCCGACGTCTATAGGGCGTCGGTCACGCGTGTCCGCCTGACAAAATGCCTTGTTCCGAATTATTCACGGCCCTCAAACTCCATTGGATGGAACGTTAGCTCTTAACTGCTTTAGCAACACGGATTGAGGGTGGATATTGTTTGACGTCTGTGTTTGTTCGATTTTGGGCAAATTTCGACCAATATATTTGATAGTACTGAATGCTTTTAAGACTATGTCAGTTATGATGATCGACCTTTTCGAAACTGTTAGACAACAGGCTCTTCGCGCTCAAAGACATTACTAAACTTCTGGCAGTTATCTTAACTGAGAGAGAAGTGAAATGATCAATTGCTCTGAAGATCCTTATGAGTCCAATTGCTATCAGGTAAAAGTCCTCGACCCCACTAAAATAAAATAAGATAAGCTATGTAAAATCTGCGTTAGAATCATCATTATTTAGCATCAGTCTGTAAATGCTCCACTGCCCTACTGCTGGTCTTAGGCCTTCGTACAGGTATACTAGGATCAAATTCACCATTTCCTTTAGGATTTTTTTAAACTGCTACGACTGAGTCAACACCGTTCCGTCACCCATTCGACGATCTAGCATTACAAGAGTTGCTTAACTTGCAAAATTGACATTCCGAAAGCAAGCTGCTTAGCCATCTAGTTCCTGGGCTAGGATCATTAGAGGACAAGTTTTGTATTTCTAGTCAAAAAAACAATAATTTCACTTTAATTTTTTTCTTTAACGAAGTTCCAACGGCTGTCCATAGATGGCGCTACTAGTAAGAAATTAAGCAAATCGAACGGATCTATTACTGTCCGCACTTATATTTCTCCGATTATTGTAGTTTTAAAATATAATGTTAGCTTATGAAAGAGCTAAGTACAATTATTAATCATAATAGGACAAAGATATTTAGAATTTTTTATTGTGTTTACTATTTAATGCAACGGATGACGCTCTAAGTATGTCTCAAAAGACGACGAAATAAGGGCAAGGTTAAGGATTATAACTGTTTTTTATAGGATGTAAGTGTCTTGGCATCCATTTTAATTTTATTATGATAGTAAACTAGTAAACAGCCTATAACTGTCCCACTGCTGGGAAAAGGCCTCCATCATTGAAGTCAAGTCTTCGCTACAATTGATAGGTAGTAGCTTGATCACCACGCTTGCCAAATGCGGGTTGGCGATCACACATCGAAAAATCCGAAATAAATATTGTTCGACCTGGGAATTGAACCCGGGACCTTCGGGTATCGAGCCGAGCGCTCTATCACTCGGCCACCGAGGCGTCTTAATGATAATAAAATTTTAATTTGTAAAAATCTCGTATCGAAATATATAGGCTTTAATTATATTATAGTTGCAATACCGTAAACTTATTTCTTGTCCCAGTGACGTTTGGTAGTAACAAAATCATTCCAATCGTTCAACCTTTACCTAACATTTCTAAGTAAATGCCCAAAATGCTTTAACAAGGTTAGAGAGATTATTTCTCCAAATTCGGCGTTGAATAGAATTACTTCCGCAAGACTACTCCGCAATCGTTTAAACACAGGAACAAAGCTTAAGGCGGAATTTGGAAAAAAAGGAATCTATTCTCAATTAACAAGTACACAGGGAAAAGGCGGACAGGGGGAGAGCGATTGTGTAAAAATCAAGGAATTAATAACGTCTAAGGAAAATAAAATCGGTCCGGGAAACGGGGAGAAAGCCTAAAAGCGCCTACTCGAGCACGAGTGGCAATCCAGCTAAAATAATTTCCGAAAGAATATTACACGGTGAGGCTCCGAAGAGAGCGGTTGGAGTCGGAATCACTTCGTTCTTTTGTCTATGAATGTTTTTGTGAGTCTTTTTACGTCACGAAACGACTGGGCTAAACAATATTCATGCACTGATAATTACGTAATAAGAATATTGTAATGTGGTTTTGGGGCTTGGAAATAAATGCATGATGGGATTCTCATAAAAGCATTATAATATTGATATACATTTGCTATATTATTTGTCAAATAAGAGTAATAGGTTTCATCACAACTTATTCTGTTAACGATTCGTGATACCATTAATTTCATAATGTAGAATGTACACACGCCTGCACATCAACCTACCACAAACTGTCAAATCTCCTCAATACACTTTGAACCTTATATCTAAGTTATATGGTTGAAAATGAATTGAAGAAATTTACACTTTGTCGAAGGCCTTAGCGAAATCAGTGTATACAGTATCAACCTGAGTTCTTTTAGCGAAGGCACCACACAAATAGTTTTTAATAATTAAACGGTTAGTGACTAGATCTGTTTGAAACAAACCCATGCTGACAAGGTGAAAGGAACACCTCGAAGTGAGAGTAGAGACTATCATAAACCACTCATTCAAATAATTTTGCTAACGTAGACAAGATGCTTATTGGTCGGTAATTCTTGCACTGATCCTTGTCGCCAGCCTTATGACATACTCACGCAGTTTTCCAAATTGCTGGGAAGGAACCAGAAGAGATAGACTTGTTGAAAAGTATATACAATGGCAAATTCAGTTCCTCGCAACAGTCTTTTATAAATGAGGGAGGAATTCCATCTGGACCAGCCCCTTTTTCACGATCGAGATTTTTTATCTTTTATCAATAACACAAACGTTCCCAAGACTATGACTGTGATTATGGTTATCTTCGTGAGAAAACCCGCGCACATTGTGGGTTTCAAAAACCGAGCTGTAGTAGTCTGAGAACATTTCATAAACTTCATCAATATTGGATGAAACTTTGTCACCATATTTCATTTGTAATAGGTATAGAGCTATGATCTTTTTTGCTGTTAACATATCGCCAAAAATGCCTAACATCCCGCTTATTAATGTCTTGAACAGACTTAATGTAGTTACTGTAATATTGGCTAATTAATTTTTAGCATCTAGAACGTAAAAGATTAAAAGAATCGTAATGTAAAGGATTTCCAAACATCTTATTATTCTTTTAAGGCGCGAATTAGCCCAGCACTATACCAAAGAGGGTAGTAATTGTTTGATTTTAGGCGTTTCATTGGAGTATGTTTGGCTATAATTTCGTTAAGTTTATCATAGAATAATTTTAAGCTAATGTTAATGCCGGGATTGGGTAGTAGTAACTGTGACTGGGGACAGTTACTACCCAATCCCAATCCAATAGTGTTTAGTTGTTTTTGATTTCATCTAATTTACATTTATTAAAGTCAGGTGTATTTTGATTATTTATCGGAATATATTTATATGGAGAGTCGGATAGTTCAATTTCAATTAATAAAGAAGGGTGATGTTGATCAAGTCAACATAAAGCTGTTGCACCGTAAACCGTCACCGAGCCTATGGCAAATAAAACAAGATCTAGAAATCAGTTATTTACATTAGGGATGTTATTATACCGTGAAAGGTTACATAAAGACACTGTCTCTAGTTATAGATCAGACTTAGAGTCTTGATATATAATAGCTTAGCTTATATAATAATAAATATTATTGATATAAGCTAAGTTAAATTGTTACACGTCGAATAAATGCTAAGATTTATTATATACTTCTCGCTTGCAATTAAACACGGGAATTAAACTCTGCATTTGAGACTGGTGGTGCACCCGTCTACCCACATACCATAGATACAGTCAGAATGATTGAATGACAGTGTCATCGATTTCGTGGCCCCAACAGATAAGATTTTTGAATTATTAAAAAACACTCATCGGATCTTCTGCTAATTGCCTCTGCCCCGCGTCGCTTCCCCGCGTTTTATTATTAAACGTAAAGGGAATCGTGTATTCTCCGTAAATACTGACTATGATCTCTTTATCTTTTACCGTAATTGACTGAACATAGGGTAGGAGAACATAGGAGCTCGATGGCGCAGTGGTTAACGTGCCCGGTCTGCGAGTGCTGCGGTTAAGCAACTTTCGCTAAAGCCGGTCATCGGATGGGTGACCAAAATGTCTTATCTCGAGCTCCTCCATGCTTCGGAAGGCACGTAAAGCCGTTGGTCCCGGCTGCATTAGCAGTCGTTATAACCACCAATACGCACTGGGCCCGCGTGGTGGTTTATGGCCTGTTCTCCCTATCCATCCATAGGGAAGGCTCGTGCCCCAGCAGTGGTGACATAAATGAGCTGATGATAAAGGGTAGAGGCACCAGTGTTCGACAGGAACCATTGATCGACACTTTTTTCCTTTTATCATTAAAATAGGTCCGCAACTAATTTTAGTCTTTAGATACAATTGAACACAGACCACTTGCTTCCTAGTTGTCATTCAGAAAGATTTCAACGAAATTCTATGCTGATATTTGACGATTTAAACTGAATATTTAAAAAAGGCAGTGAAAAAATTAAATGCCTACCCGACCCAGCCAGGAATCGAACCTGGGTCTTCCGCAATCCGGGCGGCTGCACTGACCATTATGTTACTGACCAATAATAGGTTAATGTTTAATTTGACTATTACAATAATGTAGTTACCTTAAATTGGAAAATCACTTTAATACGAGAAGAACCTATTTCGATGCTAAGTTAAATAGTTTGTTCAACCGCTGTTTGAACGACTCAACGTTTTGATGTAAAAAGTATACCGAATAAGTCCCATGTTAAATGCAAGTTTATTTTTTAAAGCTTCTCCACAAGCAAACTTATACTATTAACTGAAATGAAACTCTAAATACGGATCTATCTACATTTAATTTTAACTTCAGTTATTTCTAATAACTTTAAAATACAGTTATTTATTTTAATACATTATATTTTATTTTATTTTTCTTTATTTGGTATTAGACAAAATGTTTTATAGTCATATAGTACTTCTGTACTCTGCCTTCTGTGTACATACTGTTTTTTGTTAGAGGCAAATAAAGTTACTTAACATAAAACATTAAATTATCCCATTGAGAAGAAGTCTTCTATTAATATCAATTAGTCGCAATCACCATCCGCTCCCATTGTGAGGGACAAACGTCAAAATCAGCTGTTCCAAAATCACCAGATGCCTGCGCACCGTTAAAATACTATGGAGCGCCAAAACTTTCATTCATACTTTTTTTAATTACCTTCTGTCAGCTGACATACTGGTTTTACGAAATTCGTGAATGCCATTCGCCGGGGGAGCCATAATTAGGGATGTGGTGGCGTGTTATCGAGAATGTGAGTGTGAATTACGAACTAGTGATGAAAGAGACTCAGTCTTTTAAGGCTTTTAATAAAGACTCGCCTTATTTTTGACGCCTACGACTGACTCAGTCTTTTAGTCCCCAAACTTTAGTCATAAGACTAGCCTTTTTAGTCGAAGTCTTTTAACGTAAAAGACTGAGCCGTTATTTAAACAGCTTAAAGGACTTAAATGACTGACGACTCATCGCCTGGGGAGTCGAGAGTCGTAAGGCGTGTGTTGATACAACTAGTGCTTTGCTTACGCCTGGAGAAGAAGTATTCTCCCGGCAACAAAAGTATGAAAGTACCTTCACTTATTAATATACAATGTCATTTTGTACTTTTTTCGTCACTGTGTGCAAGTTTTAAAAAAATATTTAAAAAAAAATTAATTATATATAACACAGAACAAGAAAGTCAGAGCATTTTAATAAATTTTTGTGACTATAAAGTGAAGTGAAGATTTCAACCTAAAGAGTTTTCATTACAATTATCACGCTTTACTTAAAGTCTCTTTTTGTAAAGGACTGCAGTCGTTTAAGCTTTTTAGTCGTTTAAGTCGTTTTAGTCTACTAGTCTTATAGGTTAACCGAATAAGTCATATTAATTAAGACTAACAGCTACAGTCACCATTTTAGAGCAAAGTCGTGTAAAAAGAGGCGAGTCTTATTATAAACGACTGAAGGACTCAAGTCTCTTTCATCACTATTACGAACTGAGACGCTTTGTTATTTTTTTAATCTACCACTACGGCGTCTTTAATTAGTAACATGAAAAATATGAATAAAAAAAACCCTTTTTAGTACTCAATCTTTTATAAATCACATTTATTTTCGTCATCTCTAAGAGATATACCAAGATTATTTGTCAAAGCAGATAGTTCAGCCAAATACAAAATTCTTATTGAATTGCATAATTTTACATTCGGTAGATCGCACATAGATAGAAGACTCTATAGTACGCGTCTTTACGTTTAGTTCACATTAGATTATTTATTATCCTGAGGTTGTGATACTTTTCGATAGTCATCTCACAATTAAATTATAACATCATACTACCGTCTAGTATCTTTTTCACGCAAAATGCTAACAATAATTATTTTTTAATGTTAGTATAAATAATTAATAGAACCAAAAATGTACCAATACTTCATGTTCCTTAAACAGTTGAAATCATCGATAGATCGATGTCAATCCCTAATGTAAACTATTGTATACGCTTGGCGGATAGGGGAGATGCGGCCTCGAGAAACGCATGACTGAGTTTTGTCAAGAGTCCCAAAGGTAACGATACAGCAGCGGCCCCAATTTCAATGGGGAATGTAAATAGAACTGGTCAATAAATTATTTCGAATGTTGTTAGAACATCATAAAATACTTAATTTATTATCGTATGCGAAGGTTTATTATTATATTTGCAACTGCGGTCATTTATTCACTTTGTTGTCGTGCCATAAGTTTATTCATTTTTGTGTGTATTGACAGTTTCTATAAATTCAATTAATATTTATAGTTTAGTATCAGTTCAGTAATGAATGACTCTAATTATAAGGTTAATAGATTTTATTTTATTTTCTATGTACACACGCCTGCACATCAACCTACCACAAACTGCCAATTTTCCTCAATTGACTTTGAACTTTATGCTTAAAGCATATGGTTGAAAATGTATTGATGAAATTTGACAGTTCTGGATAGGTTGATTTGAAGGCGTCTGTACCTACATAAGATTAGAAAGTTAACAACCACTGAGCCCTAAGTCTACTAATTAAATAAGTTGTCAATAGCGTGTCGGTAGTCTATCTTTACACACATAAGGATGTTTTGGACAACTTACTGTCAAAAGCGTTTAAAAACAGCTGAACATAGGAAGGTAGGACTTTTAACTATAACAATGCTATTGGCAACTTTGCTGTACGAAACTAAATCATGATGGACCATTAAGCAAGAAATTGAACAAACTAGCTGTCAGAATACTGTTTGACTTTTAAGTACCTTTTTTTCTTGTTGTGTATTTGTTATTTCACTAGCTTTGTACTTTATTAAAATACTATTAAAAGTATCATGTATTTGCATTGCGCGGCATTGGATGTTTAGTATCTATCGGTGTAACGTTAAAATTATGTTGTGAAATACAAGATGACTTTATCTAACTCTCCAGTGCAACATCCTTAAGGACCTCAACATATTATATTGCAGCCCTGCCAGGATTTATGTAACCCAACCACGCTAATCAGCCCGTATCATTTCGATTTCGATTCGTAACAAATGCGTAGGTACTGTTAAGTGTAGCTACCCGTAAGCGCCAATATGCCCACGCTCCCGCTAGTGCACTTGTCGCCCACCTGGCCCAGGTGACGTGATGTCAGCTGTTCGACCTACTTGGACGACTCTCGCCCAACTGTGGGGAAACGTGCGTGCTCACAATAACCTATCAATCCACTTCTTTGCCACTCGAATATTAAATAAGTAAATGGTTGATATAATATTTAGCAGCATTAAATATAGGTATGTATTGTTTATGAAATTATTTATTATTACTATAAATTATTGTTTGTATACCTTTACATACTGATATTTATTTACGTATTTTTTACCTTTAAAGACATGTACTCGGTCTTCTTGGCGGGAAAGTGAAGAGTCATGTCTGCGGTTTTGTTTTATTTTCTAAAATTTGTGTTATGTCGAATATTAATGTGAAATAATGATGGATTATTAACCGTTAAGTGTTCGTAAGTGCGCATGAGTGTTGGCAAATGTAACAAAACAGTGCAACTTCACTTTTCAAATTCTCTCACAAAGTCCGCCCGAGGAATTAGTAAAGCCCCACATCTTTACTGAGATACTCGACGGGTTGGGGTTATATCATTTCTCACTTCTCATTTCTATTATCATCATTCATCGTCATACTGGAAGGAAATATTGTATATTTATGTATTACTTGTAAGAAAAATTACTTTGACACTGGCTAAATGTGCTTATCGCACGAAACCATAAACTAAAGGAAAAAAAAGACAGAATTACTACTATTTTCACTAAATTGAACAGAGGTTTTTCATGTTATTTAATAATTTATTACGTATTTGCATAGAATAAGTTTAAAATTCTTTTATATCTATCTGTAAGTTTAGTGCTCTATTCTGTCAGTTATATAAATTTATATCTAAAGTTTGAGTTTAAGAAGTCCTTCAAAACTAAAAAAAAAACATACATTAACCATTCCCGAATTGGAGGGCACGGTAAGCCGTCGTCGTCGTCAGTCCCCAATCTCTCTCAGTTCTCCATGTGGTGTTTCAATTCTGGAAGGCTCGTGCCCCAGCAGTGGGGACTTGAGCTGGTGATGATGAGATATAATATAAAAGTCACTTCTTTATAACTTTTTAAACTGTCATGGTCACTTACATTAAAGTAATGATTAAAGGTATTCTTACCATGTTTTTTGTCGTTTAGAATATCCGATCTAATCTTTTTCTTTGTCGGTTTTTGAGCTGGACACTGGTACCACTGTTTTCTAAGTCACTATTTACTCGACTCACTACACTCATAGTAGGTATCAGATCCGATCCGATCCGAACCCTTCGGAGAATCTAGTAGGGCACGGGGACGCGCACTAGTGCGCGATGCCGTTCCCTCTACAAAACCTCCGAAGGTGATTCGTTTCACACGGCTTGAGGGACCCTTTACGTTCCTCGCCGCCTCCAAACAAGCCCGGTGAAGCTGTAAATGCCGTCTGAGGCAATCAGCAATCTCTGTCCAAAAAAGGTATCAGATCTATTTCAAATAGTTGTTTTTTTAACATTCACTATGCTCAATATTGTAAACTTGGAACGTCCCACCTGAGGCTGCCAACACTTTTTTGTCATTTTTAAAGTAGTTATCTTACATTCAGACTTAAGTATATACTATGATAGTTACACATCAATTGATATAAAAAATATCGGTATTTTACACCTCAATCTATCAGCCCGAGGCCTTAGATAGTAATGCCTCAATGGTCAGTAATTGTACTGAACCTTAACATTCTATCCAGAACCGTTTTGATCAAAGATACCAATTAAAAGTTTAATTCCTAACACATGAAAATGAATAGCTTTGTTTTTGTAAAAACTTTTAGTCATATCTATAAAATACAGTGAAAAAATGAAATGCCTACCCGACCCAGCCTGGAATCGAGCTTAGGTCTTCCGCAATCCAATTATTAAAATAAAACAAAAAAACCCGACTGCTGCTGTACTGTACTGTGTAAAAAACAACTGTATAAAAAACAATTATAAACTCGTAAAAACCGGACTAACATAAAAAATAACTGCAAAGAGAAAAAACTTAAAAGAAAAAAAACTCTACGATCCCTGAGTTAAATTTGAGCAAAGTTAAATGCAATCTGAAATATGATACCTATACTTAAATAATAAAATCTATAATAAATGAGTATTTATAAATACATTGAATATTGATAGTTGTCGTAGGTGGGGACAATCACCAAATTTAGTTTAGTTGTTTTAGCAGTCGGTTTTGTTTTATTTTAATAATTTGGTTTATATCAAACTTTTTAGTTTTGTAAAGTAAATAACCAAGCATTTCAAAACCTACATAAAATAATTATATTAGAACGCCTTACTCTTTTAAATAGCAAAGTCATAGCGCATACGGCATACACCAATTGGCAATAATCTGATTAAGGTATAAAAACGAAAGTCTTGACGTCTAGTACTTTTCACGACAAGTTCTTTGAGTTTTTTACACATGGGATAAAATCTGCTAATATTCCCGAAAACAAAACACCATAAAACATTGCTGTAAATGAAAATTATTAACTACATCTACGTCCATCGAAAAATTGGCCATATCCTTTAATTTCCGTAGACGTTTTAGTTCGTTTAAGAATTTTGATCTTTTTTTTTTTTTTTTGGAGAGAGACTGCTGATTGCCGCTGCGGCATTTTCAGCTTCACCGGGCTTTTTGGGGGCGGCGAGGAACGTAAAGGGTCCCTCAAGCCGTGTGAAACGAATCACCTTCAAAGGTTATCTAGAGGGAACGGCATCGCGCACTAGTGCGCGTCCCCGTGCCCTACTAGATTCTCCGAAGGGTTCGGATCGGATCGGGGAGCGGAGCAACCCGAGGGCGCCTCTAAAGGCACGGACCTCGGCTCGGGTTGACGGGGCCGTGGAGGAGGAGAGAACCGACCAGGTACATGTCTGTACCTGGTGTAGAGCGAGTGTGAACCGGTTCTTCGTACCCTTGTTCTACGAGTACGGTGTCTTGGGCCTAAACTGGTGTGCATGTTTAGTGTATTCTGTAAATGTGTGCTGTCATTTAGAGGATCGGGCGGGGGGGCGTTCGCAACCGTTATGGGATCGTCGGGGTCATCTAGGACGTGCTTAGGACGCCTAGACATGAACCGTTTTGTTGGTGGAAGGCTTCCAACATTATAGTTGGCGGCCGCCACAACAAGCGGGTTAGGGTGGTGGGGGGCGTTATCAAAGTAACGTATGGAAACGTCCTTGATAAAGTCTTTGATAGTGGGAGAATTTTGATCGTGTGGCCAACCCAGCCAATGTTTTTATTGTTTTTTTATTATTATTATTTTTATAGCCTCATATGTTAAATTCCACCATGCCGTTTGGGCTGTAGGGCGTGCCATAGAAACATACATTACATGCATACATGTATACATACATACATACGAAAAACAGAAGCCTCCTTCTGACGCAGTCGGGTAAAAACATTTTCAATTTAAGCAGAATAAATATTTAATAAGCCACTTGTCCCAAATATATTAAAACCGGTTTCAATTCCCACGACATGGTATGGTATGACATGGTATGGTCGTTCTGGAGTATGCTCTGAATTAAGTCCGCCTGGCTAGCTACCACTATCTTATTTGAATCTACCGGCTTATGCCGGTACTCTTGGAAAACAATGATACCAATGTACCATGATACCATTGATAACAATGTAAGTATCATTGTGTTCCAAGAGAGCCAGTTGCTCAGTAGTTGAGGATGAAGGGTAAATCGCTTCTAGACTTAGCTCCCTGTTTAGGAAAGAAATGAATTATCACCAGCTCCTATAATGTCCCCACGGCTAAGACACGAGCCTTCCTTATGGATCCAATGGAGATATCACTGACCACGTGGGCCCAGTGCGGAGTGGTGGTTGTTAACGATCAGGTGAAGGTCGGAGGTAGCTTCTGGATGCAATCAACACAGACCGGTCGTTCTGGAGATCTTTGGGGGAGGTCTTAGTCAAGCAGTGGACGTCTTTTGGCAGAGATGATGCCGGTGAACTTCGGCTTATGCATCTGGGGCGAAGAGCTTTACGTGCCTTTCGGAACTTAAAAAAAAAGGAAATATTTGATTTATATATTATTATATTATACTTGTATATCCACTTCATTATACCAGTGCTCTACGAACATACTATTTATTTTACGCTTGAGTTGTTAGCCATTATCTCTTGCGTAGCAAACGTCAAGCAGATGTGCTATAACATCAATTCGATTTGCATAACACTACCAAGAACAGGATCAGATAGAATTGTTTTTGCTTGCTGGAGGTTCTGCATAGGTTTATAGTTTTTTACTTTATATTTTTTATACATACAAATACATTTAAAAAAAAAGTTTACGTGTAAATGCCGCTCTACAGCTAGGCATGTACAGTCACGGGCATTCAAATGTAAAAAATGTAACTCTTCATACAATGAAATAAGAGTCAAAACTAGTCAAAACTGTAAACATGTCAATGCTCGGGACTGTACCTATTCAAAAAGAGGTTTCTACTAACTCACTCATAACTCACCTCGCAGGCTATAAGTACCTAGATAATAACTTGTGTGAAGCGAATAAACGTATGACTTAACATGTTTTACGAAGGTTCACGAGTTAAAAAAAATATTTAATTATTTAAAACGAGAGAGTAGCCGCGGATCGTGCTCAGTGGCGTTCACTTGAAGAGGCCTATGTCCAGCAGTGGACTAGCGCAGACATGATGATGATGATGATGATGATTTAAAACGAACTTTTTAAGGTAATTACTTTTGGATTCTCATAGCCTTTATAACATTACTAGTAGGTGCTTTGTCTTAGAGCCCCGCAGATGTTTTTGAAAATAATCTTAGCAACGATCCCTTAAAAACTATAAACTTTTCTAAAGTGCACTCGATTGAACTACAGGCCATTGAACGAATGACCGAAACAACCTTTGATTTTACTGCAGTTTGCCGAATTTATTATAGACCATTACCTTCGACATAAGCTTAGGCGACTAACGATCCCTAGGCCCTTATAATAAAAAACTTTAAAGGTATCACAAATAAGTTAGTTATCACTTTAATAGGCCTGTAAAGTCATATCAGACTGCCTAGATCTTACAAGTTACAACCCTAAAAGATAGCTTCGTTAGTATAATCTAAACAGTAGCTATCTATTACACGTTCTAACAACATCTGCCGCGGTTCAAATTGTACGTAAACCTGACACATGGCTGTGTACAGCTGCTCGAATAATAAACTTCTTTTTGTACTTTCTAAGCACTTTCAATTGAATGGTGTGTTTATAGAGGTTTTGTTATATAATGTCCTAATGGTACATAACGTAGATAGATTTAATATTTGTCCTTTTTGTCGTGTTATATTGCTTATCATGGTTGTTAAAAATATATAATACACGTTACAAGTTAGTAGGTACTAGTACACTTTACATAGCTTGTGATAAAGTAGCTAGTGGATATCAAAAATGTCAAATCATTGTATGCATAGGAAGAGTTGGTTATATTGTTTGTTATAATCGTACTTACCTAGAAATTACCTAGACATTTTCTAGAAATCCCATAAAACAAACTTTTCTTTTACACTGCCAAACTACTCTAAACAATGCGCCATTGGCACCTCTAACTGTCTACATAAAAAACGGCGTATGTCAAAAATTGTGTATAAAAACGAAAAATAATGTTTTTAAAAATATCGATCTGATTTTTCAAGTTTTTTTGTAGCTTTATAATCTAGGGTGAAGCATGTCAAGCAAGGTATGATAAAATTACGTACGTTTCAGGATTTTTTTTTTGAGGTTGGACTATTTTATTGCCGGAAATGTTCTACGAACACTAAGTGAGGGAAGTGTTTAAACTGAACACGCTACTTATATAATACTAAATGTACTTACTTTTGAATTAAACTGTTTTAATATATTAATCAGCTCGAAGAAAGATTGGGCAGGGCGCATCGCTCGCAGGACTGATGGCTGCTGGGGTGGAACAGTTTTTGAGTGGCGACCGCGCACCGGACGACGCAGTGCAGGCAGGCTTCCGACATGGTGGACCGACGGACGATCAGGTGAAGGTCGCAAATAGCTGCTGGATGCGAGCAGCACAAAACCGGTCGTTGTGGAGATAATTAGGGCGACCTTTGTCCAGCGGTGGACGTCTTTTAGCTGAGATGATGATGATGATGAGACAAAAGATTAATAACGCAAAATAGGATTTCAGCAACAAAAAACATGGGTATTAAAACTTAAACTTTGAAGTTTCTAGATAAAATTTTACTAGCCTCAAGAAGCTCGAGTGGGAATCGAACCCACGACCTTTGAATAATCGGTCGAATGGATGTGTCCGCTGAGCTACCGAGGTCCCAGAAGACTTGTTGAATTTTTCTAGTAGTCAGTGATTTACGCTGTAAGCCAGCGGTATTACGTCACTGTGAAGTTACTCCCCTTATAGTCGAAAGAAACACTTCTGCAATTATTTTAACAATTGATAAAGACGTAATTCCTCTAAATATTTATATTATTTTTTAACTTTTGCATTCCCAATGCAAAATATCAACTAGCCATGAAGCCTTTGAAGTTTCTCTATTATTTCCTGCAATATTGATTAGAGATTACAGCTATATAACTCTGCAGCCTCAAGAGTATCTGCAGTCTGCAGCTACACCAAACGGGACCTGTTAAAAATGCAATGGTTTTCGTAAAATCCGATCGGTCACAGTTAATCTTTTAAAATTTCCTACACATTTTAAATCGGGTGGCCATTTACCAGATTGAAATAGTATTTGCAATTCTGCAACGTTTTTGAAGCGCCGTAGGTTTGGCTAAGAGCTACTTTAGATGTTGGATAAAAAGCTTTTTTCTTTGTGAAAAGATGTTTATTAATTTACCAATTTAAGATAGACACACAGACACACTTAATTTTCACTACATTAATGCGATAAATATCTTTGGTTTTGACTTTGTCCTTTAAATTCCTTAATTACAACATGCGAGCCCGTTAAATGATGTGTGAAGAACCAACTTGCTTGTTTTTCTTTATTTTTTATATTTTACGCAGTGCCTTGATCTCACCTGTTGTTAATGTGATGATAAGGCCAATGATGGAAGCGCACTCCACCCGGGATCCTCAACTAGTGAGGCACTGGCTATCTTATCTCTAGCTGCCGGAACACAACAGTGCCACAAACATTGATGTTATGGCGACATATTTAGATAAGATGGTGGGTAGCTAGCCAGGCGGACAAACAAGCCCTACCACCAACCAAACCGAGTACACAAACATGTACCCCCCGCTGGGAATCGAACCCGGGACCTCTGGGTCTAAACCGGTGGTCTTAGGCACTAGACCACAGAGTCGGTTACCGGCAAGTTGAGGCCCGGTAGTGAGTCACAATCCTGCTCCAATCATTGAGCTGCTCCAATAGCTATCCTCGCATCTGAACTCTGCAGCAGAGTTATTTGCCAACTTTTCTTAATAAAAAACTGTTCTGTTTCAGCGCAGTTGGTTTTGACCCTATCTCCACATAATGCTATTGTTCATATGGAAAGCCCAGCAGTATTGCTTTAATAGGCTAATGATGCTAATCTACTAACACAAAACACAAAAACTTACTAGTCATCTACTTGAATAGTTCAAAATCTGTACGCAAACCGCAATAAAAATAATGTAGGTCTTTAATTAACATTATAACAATTAGTTAAATAACGGCCACGAATAGCAAGAGCACTAGCCCGCGACGGGAACACCTAGCAACAGACTGACAGACAAAAAAAAAACAATTTACATACGCACTATTTCCTATCATTATACACAATTATACATTTCCAGTGTTCTGAATAAAAACAATCAAATCAACACATCTCAATGTGTCCGTGGCAATGTTTTTATTTGCGTTTCGACCCAGCTAATTACACTCGTATTGTCAAGTCCTAAGATTCAATTTTAGAAAAACCAGTTTCACGGATATATCTGCTTCAGCCTGATAGCTTAACACGCGTCGACAAGCCACGTATACGCACGGGTTAGTGACCTCCGAAATATGACCTTTGAGGTTAATAGAGCTTAAAATTAAGTTATCTTTACACTTAAACTATTTTGCGCTGTTTGTTAACAAAAAAGGGTTTGTAGGAATATAAAAGTCTAATGCGTAACTGTCTATGCGATTTAAAGTATGTCCGGCTAGCTTTCACCATATTGCCTAAGTTTGTCGCCATAACTAGAGAACTAATAGAGTACTGTAGTGGTACTGTATGACATTGTGGAAATTGAAACTATTACCAGATGTAAATTTGTTAGCTTAGATTTTTTATTTTTTTTACATTTTGTGGTTGTCTTCTATATTTTTTTGTGTTTATTTGTAATGGATAGTGTCCTGCTATGATAGGGCATTTTCCAATATTTTTGACGATGTAAGGGAGAAAAGAGCTGGACACTTGCTGAGTTTCTTGCTGGTTCTTCTCAATACAAGATCTCCCGCCCAGAGTAGACTTACGAACCGATGGCATAATGACATTTACTAGAACTACTTGTAGCCTAAACTGAATAAATGATTTTGAATTTTAACAACAGCAATGATGTGTCACAGTTAGAGATAAGATACATACACAGTTCCATAGAAGTAAAGATGTTTTTAAATATTTTTGATTTTGATGCGTTTGCTGAGTTTCTTGACGTACCAAAGTCATAGTAAATTTTATAAGAACTTTTTATGAGAGATTTCTGATTGCCTCAGACGGCATTTTCAGCTTTACCGGGCTTGTTTGGGGGCGGCGAGGAACGTACAGGGTCCCTCTAGCCGTGTGAAACGAATCACCTTCGGAGGTTTTCTAGAGGGAACGGCATCGCGCACTAGTGCGTGTCCCCGTGTCCTACTAGATTCTCTCTCAAGAAGAACTCAATTGTAGTCTCAAATGAATTTGATTTGATATGACCGACATTGACAGACAGTTTTAATGTAGCATACAGTATAAATTGTATACATAGGTACAGTGTATAACTTGTATGCATACAATGTATGAATAGCCATTATGTTAGGTATCGTTCCAACACTTTTATCAAGTAGTTCACAGTTCACTCACAGTGAAACCATGAAAAAAGGAGACTGCAGAAGGACAGCTTCATACAAACACGCTCGAGCAACGTACACTTTTTAACCGCCTCTGTGGTCTAGTGGTTAAGACCACTGGTATAGACCCAGAGGTCCCGGGTTCGATTCCCAGGGTACATGTTTGTGTACTCGGTTTGGTAGGTGGTAGGACTTCTTTGTCCGCCTGGCTAGCTACCACCATCTTATCTAAATATGTCGCCATAACATCAATGTTTGTAGCATATTGTTGTGTTCCGGCAGCGAGAGATAAGATAGCCAGTGCCTCACTAGTTGAGGATCCCGGGTGAAGTCCGCTTCCACCAATTGGCCTTATCGTCACTTAACATCAGGTGAGATCAAGGCACTGTGCTTATCCGTAAATATAAAAAAACACACAAAGACAACCTTTCACGGGCACGGAGTCTCGCAACAGACAGGTCTGAGATGGTCCGAGATTCCGTATGTCTAAAGGGTCTGAGTGTAAGTTGCTCGAGCGCGATATTATTAAACTTTCTGCGGTCTCCTTTATCTGTAGTGAAACGGTAACTATGCAACTCGACCCTTTTAACGATTATAATTGTTGTTAATTATATCCCTTCGTGAGCGTTCATGTAAAAAGTATGGCCAAGTCTCAAATTAACAATCATTTGAATTAAAATAGTTTTCACGGATTTTCTCGCGTTTATTTAACACCCATTGTTTTATTTTGTTTTATCCTGAGGTTTCGAATCCTTTGTTTTAGTAACCATGCTTTGAAGTTGCTTTGTAGTTTAGATATTTACCAATAAAGATAAATCTTTGTTGGCAACATTCAAAAGAAGATGTCATCTTAATCACGAACAAAACCAAAGTAAGTATTCTAGGTACACATACATGATGGTACAATAAAAAATTGGTTGCCTGTAAAGTCGATATACGGGCGAAAGTTTTACGTGACAACGACTTTGAGTGGTAAAATAATTTTAATGTGAATATTCATTCGTATAGTAGGAAGAAGGATGAAATAATAGTAACAAATTAAAACATTTATTTATACAAAGAATTATATTTAAAACATTAATTTATACAAAGAATCTCGCACTGAATTTCATATTAACAAAATTTTATTTTTACCTTTACACATACATACGTATTTATATGTCTATGTCTGTCTCTCTCGCTCTTAGGCGGGCTAACCATGCCCGAGTGGAAGGGACGCGTGCCTCTCACTCGCTCTCATTGTGAGCGCATAACGTGAGCGGAGCGTAACGCAGTTTCTTGAAGTGTCACCCGGCAAACCAATTTATAAGACGTTGTCACGTCAAAAATAAGCTTATACAACGTGTAACAGAAAGGTGTGGTCAAAATGAAACGATCCGAAGTGTATCCGATCTAGATCTTGTATGCATAGTTACTAAGGCATTAACTTTAAATTTGTTATGCAATTTTCAATTAAATATTTCTATTGTGATGTCATATCGAAATAAACAAGTGTCAGCCCTAGTGGTTTGGTAATCTCTGTGTACTTACATTTATGATCACTGCTGCTTGCCCGAAGCGCATAACTTCACTAATATATAGTTAATAATGTCTTAGTTACAACACACAAAATATCTAGATCGGACACACTTTGGATCTTTTCATTTTGACGACCTCCGTAGCCGAGTGGCTTGCACGCCGGACTTTGGGCGGCGCTAACTCCGAGGTCCCGGGTTCGATTCCCGGTCGGGTCAATGTCGAAAACGAACTTTTCGATATTGTGTCGGGTCCGGGTGTTTGTGGTACCGTCGTTGTTTCTGATTTCCTTGAAACGAGTGCTTTAGCTACTTACCTTGGGATCAGAACAATGTATGTGAAGTTGTCTCATATTTATATTTATTTATTTATATTATATTTATATTTTGACCACACCTTTTTGTTACACGTTGTATATCAACATATAAAACGAAGACCAGGTATGTTACGTTACGTCATAAAAGTGGCACAAAAGCACTATGCATATCTAGCACTCGTGATAACTAACAACAACAAAATCAAAGTGATACAACATTGTGACATACAATTGCTTTAAGTATCATTCAGTGGTTGGGGGATATATAATGATAAACGGAAAAAAAATTTATCACTTGTGCCACAACCCTACTAAGAATTTCTTGAAGATCCGCTCTAGCCTCGAAATATGACGTCAAACTAGACACTGTTTAGAACTTGGCGGGACCACTGCCGTGCACCCCACCTTGATAAGTATCAAAGTTAAAAGTAACACACCGTTCAATTAGATGATAATAAAGGCACACATTGTAATTATTTCACGCAACAGCTTACAAATTCAACGCACGACAAAATTGGGTTACGCCATTACTAAAATCTAGACATAAATTGGACATTTGTACAGTTATATTATAATGTGTTTGGAAATTAATGTTTTAGCCTGTTTCATCAGATATGAATGTTTGTAATTCCATCTCTATTGTTCTAGTTTCGTAACTTAGCCAATTATATAATTTCGGTTAGTCATTATTACGAGTATACCTATTTTGGTCTAATTGAAGTCAGGTAATATAAAAAAGGTTTTCTGTTTTGTTTTGAATACTTAACGCAGTCTCGGTTATCGGTTCTGCGACTAATATGGCCGGCCTACTGCCACTGTCATCAGCTTAACAATCCGGGGGCCATGTCAGTTCACTTCGTTCCGAATTTGATCCCTCAGACAAACTCCGAGCATAGCCCTTTCCATAGCATGCTGAGCGAACTTTAAATTTGTGAACCAGCCCTACCGTGAGAGTTCACAATTCGGCTCTGTATAACATATGAATGACGGGTACCAAGGCAGATTAAATACTGATGGGAAAGATCGAATGGAAAGAACAGCCGGGTATGAAACACTCCAAATCCTTCCTAGGCGAAAACGCCTTAGGACGGAGTAAATTCATATGCGGAGGCAGCAGAAGGCAGGCCCGATTAACCATCGGTGCCTTGACAGGGCACTATGTCACAAAAGAAATGCTTCACAGAATACACCTCTCAACAAATAGTTTGTGTAGGGCATGTGGAGAGGAAACGGAGTAAATGCAGCACCTACTGTGTGACTGCGACTCTCTGGCTAGGGAAATAATGGGACTCCTGGGGTCGGCCTATCCGAAACCGGAGGACTTCAGGCTCTTCGCTCTTAAGGACGTTGCCAAACTTATGGCATCTATCTTTACAGAGGAAGAGTGAAAGGATGGGGTTGCACAAAAGATCCCGATGGGTCGAAGTGTTACTGGGAGAGGGAAACCTCCCACTAAGATAAGAGAAGATAAATACTTATTAAAGACTTTCGTCTTTAGACTGTGGAAAGTGAAAAGTGTTCTATTAACTTAAAAAATCTGCCTGGGGCGTAAGTACTCCATAGTAACTTTTTTAATGGACTTTATATCTTTTTTTGTTAGTTTTTGATGTTGTTATTCTACTCCGGTTCGGTTTTTCACAAATTTGAAGGAACATTGTTGAAAGTTATTTTAAATTAATTAATAAAAACAAAATTTAAATTTTATTGTAGACTACGAAGTTAACTGCTATTCACACTCTTAAAATAAAAGAGTCAACCTGGCTTGTAAAAAGCCGTAAACGTTAAGCCGCCGATACTACTATTAATCTAAACGTTAATAATACATATTTTAATAATATAATTTTTTACTATGTTGCGATAAATTATTATCTATCTACTTATATAATGATGTGTTATGTAAAGTAGTAAATTCGTCATACTTTTTTATTAAATAGCCAGAAGATGTAAGCAATCCAACAATAAACATATTGTGACCGTTTAGAGTCGTCACTTCAAGAGTTAATAATGGCGTTCCATCGAGGCAAGAGGTGACGATTCATTAAATACAATCGCCAATTCATCGGGCATGCCTCCCTTACTTTTAATCAACTCTTTTGTTGCAAGTTTTTAATTATAATAAAGGTAATAAAAAGGAGCTCGAGCGCTGAGGTTAAGCAACTTTCGCAAAGGCCGGGCATCGGATGGGTGACCAAAAACTTATCATCTCGAGCTACTCCGTGCTTCGGAAGGCACGTAAAGCCGTTGGTCCCGGCTGCATTAGCAGTCGATAATCACCAATCCACACTGGGCCCGCGTGGTGGTTTATCCATCCATGGGAAAGGCTCGTGCCCCAGTGGGGACATATAATGAGCTGATGATGAAAGTATTTTTAACGATCCCATCCCATCATTACCATCTTTTCACATCACATGCTGGTCTAGGACGTGAAAATAATGGATCAGCTGGTTAACTTCCCTTGCATGTCGCCGAGCAGAGCCGCAGAGGTTTCCAAGATACAGCATATCAGGCGATCGGCTAGCCACCCACCACAGATGTTTTCTATTCCATATTAGTCCCCCGCCCGATCCTCTAAATGACAGCACACATTTACAGAATACACTAAACATGCATACCAGTTTAGGCTCAAGACACCGTACTCGTAGAACAAGGGTACGAAGAACCGGTTCACACTCGCTCTACACCAGGTACAGACATGTACCTGGGCGCTTCTCTCCTCCTCCACGGCCCGGTCAACCCGAGCCGAGGTCCGTGCCTTTAGAGGCGCCCTCGGGTTGCTCCGCTCCCCGATCCGATCCGAACCCTTCGGAGAATCTAGTAGGGCACGGGGACGCGCACTAGTGCGCGATGCCGTTCCCTCTAGATAACCTCCGAAGGTGATTCGTTTCACACGGCTTGAGGGACCCTTTACGTTCCTCGCCGCCCCCAAAAAAGTCCGGTGAAGCTGAAAATGCCGTAGAGGCAATCAGCAATCTATCTCAAAAAAAAAAAACACATTAGAACTTACTGTCTGTCAACTGTTTGTCACTATGTCAGGCAAAAGCATCTCTGTCCTTCAGCCGAGCCATGAGTTAAAGGCTTTATAAAATTCTTGTGGCGTGCAATCTTTGTTTTTGTTTTTTATTCTTATTTTATATTTTTTTGCGTTAATCTTTGTAATGTTGTGTTTCAATAGTTTTTATTTATGTTGTTGCTCCGTGTCGTCTCGACCAGTCCCGCCAGAAAACCAGCGCTGCAGCGGTTATTGTCGCTGTAGCCTATGCTGAGAGTGGGGCCTAGTTGGCCACACTAAATGTATTACCTACGTATCTGTTAATTATTTTTTTTTAATTTTATTTTTTATTTTCTAATGTTAGGTACAATCTGTTTGTGGTCAATAAAATGTTATTATATTCTATTCTATTCTCCTTTTTTATGCTAAATTGTGGATTTGGTCACCGATGGTAACAAGTATACTCCAAATTGGTGTCCAAGTGTAGTATAATAAATCAATTAACGAGTTGGCCAAAAGCCTTTGTCATTGAAATCAAGACAAGACTACCATTGGTGATTATTTTACTTAATTAGTACCAAAATGACCCGGGTTTTTATTCCTAGGTCAGGCAAAGTGAGTTTTCGGATGTTTTGTTGCGTTCCATCCAACCCGCATTTGGCAATCGTGGTGATTAAGCCAATACCCATCAATTGTAGTGATGACTTGATTTCAATGATGGAGGACTATGCATAGTGGGACATTTACTTTACTTACTTTCAAACCGTACCTAAGAGCGTTTAGTTTTAAACGCGCCGGGGACTTTCAAATGATAATATAAAAACAGCAGGTTAGCGGTCTCGTCCTGTTCGTGAAGCCGGCCATTACCGCGGCACGCGTGCGGAATCATTTATAGCTTTAACTGGAGAAAGTGTATTTTGTAATTATGTTTGATATTTAAATTTCAAGGTCCTTAAACGTTTTTTCTGGCTTTTAATTATCATCCATGTGCAATGGATGCATGTGTAGGTAGGTATATAAATTATAGTGTTTTTAACATGTACTTATTACTTTTCGATTCTGTTTACTCGTACAGTTTTTTGCAAGCCGCGACTTAACTTACGAATTGATAGGTATTTTTTTTTCACAAAGTACCTATTAACATTTTATGGTGACATTTAAATGATTACTTTTCGAATTATAAATATATATATTTTTACGCAAATTTTCTTGCAACTTCATATATTTCTTGAAAATTTAAAAACTCTCTGAATTGTAATTGTATTTCGTTAGCCGTCTCTAAATATACAAAAAAAAAATATGGGTTTGATCGCAACTGAGTTAATAAAGCTTTTGCAATCGCTACAATAACGTTTAAACCTTTGAGAGGGCTTTTGTGACACACTTGATAAATACGCACATTTACGTGTTAAATACTACGACTAAATCACACTTGTAGTTTAAAGTGGTGTAAAGAAACGGTTTATAATCTGTAACATACAATAAAATATTAAAACACGAACAACTTAAAAATACTGCTTCGAACATAAAAAATACTTGTTAACTTGTAAAACTGAAAAGCTTACCAGTAAAGTAAAAAGCACTTCAAGCGAACGTCTCTATTGAGTACCTATTATGTAGCACACCAAAAAATAACCCGCTAAGTGAACGGGGAGAGTCCAACAATTTTTTTTCAATACACAAGCACATCAGCATTCAGAGATACTTCTCAAAATAAATATTTGAGAGCAAAACGATATTCAGAGTCTCACCGCACGGCACCGGCGGGCGGCACCGACGCAAAAACAACATGTCAGTCAAAAAACACACCAGGACATTTCATTCGTAAGCAGACGGCTCTGCAAATGGCAGGAGCGGGATGATAAAAGAGCCCGGATACGGAAAAATGTGCGCCATTTCTTTTTAACCGCAATCTATTAGGCGAAATAAAGTGACATCGGGAAATGATTTCTACTCTCACTGATGCGCGCGAAGATTCGCGGGTGTTGTCTATTATTGGGGGATTCGGGGTTTCCCGTCATCCCGTCATCCCGTCATCCCGTGCGGTTGCTCCGATTCGGAATGTTACGTCAGATAAAAGGTATAATAAAAATAAGACAGACATGTAACCTACATGTGGTACCTACTTAGAGGAGCTCGATGGCGTAGAGGTCAACGCGCTTGGTCTCCAATTGAAAAGGTTAAGCAAATTTCGCAAAAGCCGGTCATCGGATGGGTGACCCAAATTATTACAACCACCATCCCGCACTGGGCCCACGTGGTG
Organism: Eudonia truncicolella; assembly: GCA_949315975.1. Taxonomy (NCBI): domain Eukaryota; kingdom Metazoa; phylum Arthropoda; class Insecta; order Lepidoptera; family Crambidae; genus Eudonia; species Eudonia truncicolella. The sequence continues at coordinate 818,604 of OX438841.1, forward strand.
GTTTATCCCCGTTCTCCCTATCCATCCATAGAGAAGGCTCGTGCCCCAGCAGTAGACATAAAATGAGCTGGTGATGATGATGATGAAAAATAAGACAGAAATGTAACCTACATGTGGTACTTAACTACCTCTACCATTTGAATTGGCAATACTATGGATTAAAATGTCTCCCAGTTCCGGTTCGGTTCGGATTTTGGAATAAAGGGCTACTGAGGAACTGGTAAACTTATCTAGAACTATTGGATCAACAACACAACAACAACTTACATTGTTGTAATAGCGACAGACTTAAACAACTGAAATGAAACAAGAAAACCATATAGACTTAAACAAAATAGTGGCATCTAGCTATACTTAACAAGTTCTATTACAAAAACACAAATGTTGAAAAAATTTCCTCGAGCATCATAAAAAGTTTATAAATAGCTTGCCTACTTCTTAACTGATCATTAGTATTTGTAAAAATATTATGATCGGATGAAACACCGTCAGAGGTTTTCTATAGGGAATGGCATCACGCACTAGCGCGTGTCCCCGTTCCCTACTAGATTAGATTAGATTTAGATTCTCCGAGGGGTTTGGATCGGAGACAGTAAATCGGAAAATTCAAAGTCTACCTTACTGCACCTCTCGAAGTGGTCAGCGTTGATATTCTCAGTCGATGGCCGTCAAATGGAAGAGGATCTCGGGGCCTAAGCGATCCATTGTGGGTAATGTTTGATATCCCATCCGGAACCGACCATCGGAAGGTTTGAATATTTGAAATCGTAACACGCTTTCAAAACCGATATGTACAGACAACCACACTGGACTCAAAAATGCTCATTCGATTTTTAAGCTTAACGTGTTGGACGTAAAGTTTGGGATTGTGCTAATTCGATATTTTAGGATAACCTATACTGTGTGTGTTTGTCTGTACGAGAGATCTCTTCCGGTGAGTGGGAACTTTTCAATCGAAATTCTAATTTTACAAAATTTTGCAATGCCATGTTGCAATTTCGGTACCAAAGGAAAATGATTTCTTTTTTCACCCTCTATGTGGTCTAGTGATTAAGATTGCCGGTATTTGTAGTTTACCTAAGTCATAAGAAAGGGAAGCATACAAAAATTTAGCGTTCCAGGTCCAGCAATGTGATCTGTTTGATTTTGATCGTTTTTAATTCACTCAGGACTTACCTTCCCTCCTCCACCTGATGTTAAGCAGAAGCTGAGTCTACATACGAAATCACTGAAGACAGCAAGTGAGACAGGTTTCAGTCACTTTAGATACAAGTCACAGAATAAAAAAAATGTACAAAACACAAAGTTGAAAAGTAAGTATCGACCAACGACACTAGGTTTAAAGCTGCCACTTATAAAAGAGGGTCATATACTTATAGCTTCTAAAAGCACACCATTGCGCCATCAAACACCATACATCACACACGTGGCACAAAAAGGGCCGTATTACCCTTTCAATTTAAATATTCTATTTATAATGGACGTACAGAGATTGATGCGTCATAAAGGTTTTTCACTTGGTTGTTATAATTCTTATTGGGGAGATAGTAAGGTCGATTATAGGTTGCGTTAGGAGATGTAAGTATTGTACGCATGCAGAGGTGACGAGGTTAGAAAATATTCAGTTTATGAACGAATATGCCGAGTGATAGTGCGTGACGAAATCGTAGGGCTGCCACATGGAGCATGAAAAAACTTAATAGTTACACTAAGAACTGTTGATTTTTTTATAGTCCCAAAGGGTTTATAGTTTGTTTTATGTAAACGTGTATTTTTATTTAATAATTATAGTTATATGTTTCAATTTCAAATCTTTATTTTTTTAATAACGTTGTTAAAAAACCATGTTACATATGACGAAGTGAATCTTTTTGTTAGGTACAGTGAGAAAATGTTTCAATCCTTTAGAAGCGCATTCGTAAAGACTGAGTTTAACGCAAAAAATAAATATATTGGAGAGTTTGTACGCACGAGCTCGAACGGATATTCGCCTGTATTATTAGTGATTAATCGAACTTACCTGAGTGAAGTTCTATCATAATTATACGAGAGGGCTTCATCCGAAGAGATTAGTTATAGTTAAAAGATTATTTTAGAATGTCAAAAAAAAATAAAATGTGTTTTTACCATAATCAAATAGAAATATTTCACTCCCGTACCCCTGGCAACTCCAAACCGACGCCGAAACGGCTGTCAGTTCAAACCTCATTTAGTTTAAAGTAGCTAAAAAAAAATTGGATAATAATAAGGTAATGTGAAAAAAGTTAACTTTTGAACATGTTGCCTTAGTTATTATTATGCATTATAATTTTAAAATAATATTTCCAATCTGTGGGTACTATTGGGAGGGTGGGTTCTAATCTCTTTGGATGAAGCTCTCGTATAATTATGATAGAACTTCACTCAGGTAAGTTCGATTAATCACTAATGATACTTCGCGCTTCATCCTCGAGATTAGAGAACAATTGTAGTTCTTGAAAGATACTGGAATATTATTTTATTAAAATGCCAATGACCAGAATCACTCTTATTACATTTTACTAAAATGTTTTTTCCGAAGGAACAATCATTCTTTTATGGTTTACTTACAATATCGAAGAGCACGCTCTTAAAGCATAGATTACCATTATTACTATAAAAAAAGAGATAAAAAACCATAATGATTGAACATTATTGTTCAGAAGAGATAAGGCAAAGTCATCTGTATTTCGAGTTTCAGTGTGCCTATTATAAAATTTTCCAAATACATTTGAGTTTCCACTCCATCCAGCCGTACTTCTGATCAAGTCAATGGCCAAGCCTACTGGCGGTAGACGTGCTTGCGCGCCGGGTGGATACTGTACTGTATACCATATAGCTTAATAATATTCTGGCAGCGCAGATCTCAGGCTCTGCATCAAAGAATGGAATGCTAAGACATGGTTGATGGGCTCCTATATCTAGAAGTTTTGATCATGTCTGGTATCTTTATGCGGATCTTGCCTGAAGAACGTTGTATATTTATTATTTTTGTTAGAGCTAGGGTCTGGACTCTATGGAGAGTATTTAAATAGATGTGTACACGACAATATTTGGGATACGTATCTCTCCTCGTATCGCGGAAATTATTAAGAACCTCAAACAAATTTATCTTTTATATTTCATAGCCAATTAGCCAATTTACGTAAAACCCATGGTAGACACTATCATCGCCAAAATTGCGAATGTCAGCCACGTTATCGCTAAACACCCAATAAGCTTGTAAATTAGCCTAGGGAAGGCTATGAGGAAGGAATGATAAGAGTGACTGTTAGTCAGTGACAATCAGGGTGACTAATTAAGAAAGTCGAGCAGGCCGCAACCCTAATAGACGTATATTTTTCATTGCTGCGCACGAGTTGCGATGACGCATCGCTGACTCACGGCTCGGTTGGCGCGCCGTTCAGATTTACGAGGTGCAAGCGGAGAGCCACAGACATGTAACGTTATGTCACCTATTCGGTTTTACATCACTATATGTTTTGAAACGTTATCGCTTGGTCGGTAGCCGACATAGCAGTAAGCAGGTTCAACGCGACATAAATCACGGTTTAATCCACGGAGATTGAACCATACCTTAGCTCCGTAAGGCAATCGCCCTATATTAACAAAATACAAAAAAATATATATTTGTAAATATAAGGTTTTTATGAAAAAGTTTTTATGTGACAGGTAGTGCTTATAGTAAGGCCCCTGATGAAAAATAATCGTCGCTACCCAACGACACTATCAGTGGACAAAACAGAGGAATCGCAAATGCTTTGCCAGACTTGTGAACCCATTTCTAATAAAAATGTATTAGCTTTCTAGATGGATTCACAGTACTATTATAAAACATATTAATAGTCATCTCATCATAACATTATCACAATATCATCACCAGCTCATATTATGACCCCAATGCTGAGCACGAACCTTCCCTACGGATGGATAGGCAGAACGGGCCATTAACAGTGCAGATTGATGGTTGTTAACGATTGCTGATGCAGCCGGGACCAACGGCTTTAAGTGCCTTCCGAAGCAAGGAGGAGCACGAGATGATACATTTTGGTCACCCATGCAACTAATGGACTTTGCGAAAGTTGCAATGGCCGACATAATCTAGCTCCTAACATATAAATTATAATATTAACAAGATAAAATTGTACATACTAGAAAAAATAATTCATCAGATTCAGGAAGCTCGAGTGGTTGATTGATTGATCCTGAGACAGGTTGATTTTTCTAGTACATTTTTATCTTGTAACTGTATATATATAGCTTTGTGAATGCAAAATTCCAAATAATACAAACATTTGTAATATTTACTTTTAAAGAAAGTAAGTACCTACATATTAGAAGTGCGTATTCAACATAAACATAAACACGTCAAACGGTCGCGGTGTCGTGTTTGGATACCGCAAGAGGTATTTTGATTAGGTATTTGTTTAAGTGATTAAGCTTAGCAAGAAAAGCTATGGCGATAAAATTAGCTACATTTTTATTATTTTTAAACTAATGAGAAGCATGATGTATTAACAAGTTCTAGTCAGAGAATTTCTTAAAAAAACTTTTTTTAAATTATAGCTTAGCTATGTATTTATTTTAAAACTGCCAATAAAAGAACAGTAATAACTTCAAATTATAGGAAGCCACTGTCAACATCGCTAACCCGTCGGTAATAGATAGTTAAGCCATTCGAAACGGCTGTTCCTTCAAGTTTAGATCTTAATCAGGAGTCTATGAATTTCCATTAGCAGTGAAATAGATGGTGTGAGACAGACAGACGGACAGATGCGAAACGATCGTTATTTATATTAGCACGCTATTCGATGTGCATTATAAATTGTTTATTAGTAGTTAGTAATGTTTGTAAATTAATTGGGAAATTGGAGATATTGATGGCAAGCGTGGGGGAGATTCTCCTAAACTTCGTAATATTATTAAATTATGCGACCAATATTGCAACTGCTGATTTTATTGATTTTTATAGCGCTGTCGTCGCTTAGCATCTAGTGACATGAAGAGCAGCGCTTACTAGCCGTGGAAACTTAAGAAGAAAAAGTAATTAAGACGAAGGCGTAAAGGCAATTAAGACTAAGACGAAGACTTTATACAGATAAAGGAAAGTGAAATAACAGTAATATTTATATTGTTATGGCTTGTGTTGAAACGCCTACCAAAAATGTATCAATTTTACTACCAGCAAAATAGCTTGCCTACTTCTTAACTGATCTTTAGTATTTGTAAAAATATTATGATCAGATGTTAATGACGGTAGTTGTTGACATTGAATTGGCGCCTTTGGCTTTCAAAGTAAATAAGTAAATAGTGTTGAATAATTTCGGCGGGCTGGTTAGAACTACGATAGCTCAATTGGAAGAGCACCTGACCCGGTATGTCAGAAGGGTGCAGGTTCAAATCCTGCTCGTGAATTTTTTATTCAATATTTGTGTTTTTGTAATTTGTTTGTTTGTATGTCAGGGCTAATCTCTGGAAGTACTGGTCCAATTCCAGAAAATCTTTCACATATAGAATGCTATATACCTTGTGAGTAACATAAGCTATATTAAATATTGTAAAAAAAAATAAAAATTTTAAATTGCAAATCCACGCGTAACATACGCGTGGATAGTCTACATAGTCATAGTCATAGACTACATAGTCGCGGTTAAAGTGCTAGTGTGTTTATATAAAGAAAAAGTTTTAGTCTATTTTACTATGTAAGAATTATAATAAAATTGTCTACTACGAGTAGGCTAACTCGCCGTTGTTTAAGTTATAAATAAAACACTTATCTTTCCGCTTAGTAAGCATATCGGCTGTCAATAGCTTATTTATTGGGAGTGAGCCGTGCTAGATCCAACGATAGCTCCGCACCTGCCTTCACCTTAGACGCTCTGAGCTAAAACAACTTAGGTTTAGCCAAGAAAAGACTAGAAACTATCTCAACAACCTTACCAACCTAGAGATAGAGCTCAAAGTTCGTTGCGCTTGCGAACATCGAAGTTAGCAATGCAAAAACAATTTATCTTTGAAGACAAGTTGGAATGAATTGTATCAGAATTGAATATAAAAATGTTAATTGAAGGTTTCTGATAAGTTACATCAATACAGTAATAAGAAAGGTTAAAGTGAACGTTAATTTTTTTTAATTTATATTTTTTCTATTTTATTTTATCATGTCATTGTTATAAAAAAACAAACTTTTCAAATGCCTTAAAAATAAATTTATATATCTTTAAAGTAAAATTCAAATTCAAATTCAAATTTCAAATTCAAATTCAAAATCATTTATTCAGTTTAGGCTACAAGTAGCTTTTGTGAATGCCACTATGCTATCGCGCCAAATATATTTATTTAAATATATAAATATATATTAGCCCGTACTCACTTTCCAGCTTTCATCTTGAGGAACAGCACTGTATTCTCAAAGGAATAAAGTCAAAGTGAAAGTCACACACCCTACCCAGACCCACCCCACGGACACGGAATCTCACAACAACAGCTTGAAACAGTTCGAGCACGGTAAGTATTAGTTTACCTTCTGGGGTCTTCTTATTTTGTGACCGTCTACAAGTCTTGGTGGTATAAAAAAATAAATTGTTGCCGTCTTTTAAATAAAATTGGCTCGGTTCGAAATGCCTTAGCTACTGCTCACTCTATGCAATTCCTTAGAATCTCAACGGAGGCCGAATTGTGATGGATGGCGCGATCGATCTCTCGCAAATTTGTGCCGACGTCGTCCTAACCTTTGTAACATCCATACAATCCGATTGGAATCAACGGCATTGTGCGTAGGAGGCGCATTACTCAGCCGATGACACGTCTGCAAAGGAAACATGGGTTGAAAGGCGAACGGCTGATAACAAGTGACGCTGTTAAGACTAATTATTTACGGGATTCTTACCATTGTTTTTATTATTGAGTACACGACATTTCTGCACAATTGCATGCGCCATAATCATGGATGTCCTGAAGTTCGGATCGGATCGGGGTCGGATCGGATCGAGGGCATACAAATGCGCTCGAGCAACGCACACATAGGCGACCTCGGAACAGCTCGGAAGAGTCCGTGTCCATGGAGAGGTCTATGTGTGTGTTGCTCGAGCGCTGTATGTATTAAGCTTAACTTCTGCAGTCTCCTTATTTTGTGCTATTAGGGTCGCAGTTCGCACTGCGCTGGGTTCAACCCTTTCCAATAACCATAGTAAATATGGGGATATATAATATACAGTGTGTGTGGCCTAGAACCGGGGATAATATTGAAAACAGAGGTTCTACAGGTGACTAGTAATTGAATCATTATGGTCTCAACTAATTAAAATCAAATCTTTACTTTTTGATTTTTTCTAACAAACTTAATCGTGAATTCAATGTATTGCAAACAATGCAATAGTTCCGCTCAACTCGATCGATTGAGTTCATTCTGACAACGTCTCTTTGACAATTGACACAACTTGTCAATCTCCTGTACTACGACATTGACAACGTTAGCGATAATATCGTTTTGCAATAATGCACTGATTGATTATGAATCGTAACTTTAAATTCTTATTGTATGTAATGTATGGGTTTTGGTTAACTAATATCTTTTCAGAAAAAATACTAATACTCTAGAGAGTCTCTGTTTTCAATATTATCCCCGGTTCTAGGCCACACACTGTATATGACTGTTATAGCAAATGCTAAGAAGTTAATGCAAGATACGTCCAGGGATGAATTGCTTTGAGCCTCTCCATTCTTCGGAGGGCACAATAAAGCCGCGGGTGGCGGCCCTATCGTAATTATTAAATAACAAATTGTACATAAAGTGCCACTTCACCTTCCTATATGGAACTAATTACAGATAAATTTCAGCAGATGCAAAGCAAATCAACAGATGCAAGTGAAAGTAACAGCTTCAATAAATAAGTGGACATTTCTCACAAGTCCGATATTGTTAAGGTGTTCAACATAAAGTTGTAAGGAGGACTACTTTATGGACGGCCACATATAATATTACCCGTTTGACTTTATAAATTGTAGATTTAACATCAGCTAAAGTAACCCTAATGGTAACACAGTTAATAATAAAATATAAATGTGTATAGAAAAATTGGAGAGTTGGATCGCAGCTGCTAACGCTTCGGAATGCGGTCTTCCTTCAACATCATCACCGTCATCATCAACAGTCCCCGTATGTATGTATGGGGCACGAGCCTTCCCTATGGGTGGATAGGGAGAATGGATTAAACACCATCACGCGGGTCAGAAGCGAGGAAAGCAAGTAGGATTGTGGCTGTGACACCGATGATTAGCACGCGTGGTCTTGTGAAGGAACAGAGAAGGAGGTATAAGAGAAAAAAGTTCTTCGGAGCACTTGCCGTGGTATAAACGGTAAAGGCGCTGAGAGCACCGCAACGTCAAGACGTAATTGTAGAGGCACTAAATGGTTGCCATGGAATATAAGATGAAAGAAGTATGAAGAAAGAAGAAGTATGTCGGAAGGGTGCAGGTTCAAATCCTGCTCGTGGAAATTTTTTCAACATTGTGTTTTTGTAATTTGTCTCGCAACAAAATTTGCGTTAAAATTATATAAACAAATTAAAAACATTTTATGAAAGAAGTAATTTTGGCAAGGTGCAAAAGTGCTTATACAATTTTGGACGGGACTGTACACAGTGTGCTGGCATAAACAACACACTTGTCATCGGACCTTCAATAAACGTTTTTCATTAGACCGCGCTTTGACTTATTGTAGGCACGAAAATGTTGGTGCCTGTGCACGATATTTCATTTTTAATTGCCCTATATTTTAAGGGCTACAATGAGAGCCCGCGTGACAAGGGCTGAAGACAATACCACTCAGACAATTAAAGATTTAGATGAGTTTGTCGCTAATAATAAGAGCTTAGGTTATGGCAGGGACAGTTTTTAATTCACATTCCTTTGTAGGATTCATTTGTTTATATGTATATTTATTAATAAATAAAATAAAGTACATAAAAAATATTAATAAAATCATTTACAGCATAATAATTAATCATTATTATTATTATACTCTTTATTTATTTTAAAACTTAGATTTAGGTTTTTTATAAAAATTATATAAAAAGTTAAATATAACAAAATATCATACAAAAATACAACTTTTATAAAAACCTAAACCTAGAAAGCCGCCGGCCGCCAGCAGCGGAGCAAGACTCAAGCTACCGGCGATTAAGGCTGCAGAGAAAGAAACTGTTATTATTATTCTCTTTATTAAATATATTTGATATAAAAACATATTTACAATATAAAATATTATAAAAAACTTAACCTAGGTTGCTACCGGCAGCGGGGATAGACCCAAGCTATCGGTGGTTAGGGCTGCAGAGTGAGGAAATTCCTGAAAATACGTGCCGTGTCAAGGAGTACTGCCTTTTGCATCTGACTCTTGACCCAACTTTTCAGAGAGAGCTTCTCTAGGTGTTGATCGAGGCTCTTGGCTAAAATACCGTTTGCCGCAACAACAAGGTACTTACTGAGCTTGTCCTTCTCGGCTTTCACGAGGTTCTCATCATGATGTATGGTGATATCAACCAGTATTGCCCGGCGCTGGGATCGGTCAACCACCACGACATCAGGCTTATTGGCGACAATAGTCCTATCCGTAATGATAGAGCGATCCCAGTAGAGCGTTGCATGACCATTTTCGAGTTCAACGCAGGTGCGTACTTATAGTACGGCACCTCCGATTCAACAAGGCCATACCCAAGAGCAAGTTGCTGATGAATTATTCTGGCTACTTGGTTGTGTCTGTGCAAATACTCTCCGTTAGCAAGATGAGAACAACCAGAAATAATATGTCGGAGTGATTCTCCTGTACGGCGGCATGCCCGACAGATGTCGATCGTACCGTCTCTCATAATATATTTCCGGTAATCATTCGCCTTGATAACTTCATCTTCAATGGCACAGACTAAACCTTCGGTTTCCCCAATGAGGTCACCGAAACGTAGCCAGTTCACCGAGGGAGGCAAATCTACATCAGGCCCAGTTAGAGGCCGATAGTAGCGCCCGTGTAGCACTTGCTCTTCTATATGTCCTTACGATCGAGAGTGCTTAGCACAACTGGTTTGTGTCATTTTCCTGTTGCCAAGGAGAGCCCTGTAAAGTGTCTATCAATTTTATAAAAATATTTATCGCGTGTAATAGTTACCTGCTACGGTATATTGTAGCATTTTAATCTGAATAATAATTGGATCACTAGTTTCAAAGAAAGCACAAATAAATGTTACCTGTTTATAAGACAACTTGCACAAGTTGCACTTCCTGTAACCTTCTAAATTTTTGGTGTAGGTAGCAAATATGTAGTTAATATTGTTGGTAAGTGCTTATTACTTATTTAATAAATACATTAATTAATTAATTTTTTAACAACGGGGACCATCCCAAGACCAATCTCCAAATTTGTGTTATATTTTTTTAAATTTGCATATACAAAAGTGTGTAATGCCAGCAACACGCCTTGATATTGAAAAGCGACGGAACAAGAAGTTGCTTTGTTTCTTTGGGTAAAGCTCTGTATAATATTATTACTATATTGCTAATATGAGTATTTATTTATTGTATTCTCAATATTAATTTAATAAGTATACATAGCTAATAATAACTAATAACTACATCTACCTACAAGAATTGTATATATTAAAAAAGAAACTTGTTTAGTGCTACGTTAGACAATTTGTTTATGTTCACTTGTAATGTTTCTTTATTGAACCCGAATAAAGAGAAAAAAATATCATTGATGTAGACAAAAATTACAAATTAAGCTCTACTTAGTTCTCTAACGTGATTTTCGATCTCCTCCACGATTGATCCAAACCACAATGTCAGTGTGTTCAAAAGTACATCCACACATTAAAGAGTAAACTGTTGAATATAAATAATCCGGTCAACTCTTACAAAAAGTCTAAGGGCTTTGACCTCATACATCACAGAGATGATGTAGGGTAACCTCACCCAGTCACCGGCCAGCGCTATCGTGAAATATGTTTTGACAGATTATTTTTGGAATGGTTATAGTAAATATTTATCAAGCTACAAATTGTAATGATACTGCATCACAACAAAATTGTAAGTCATCGTGTTTTACACAATGAAGACATGCTTATTTTGCTGTACATTTATAACGTGTAAGTATAACTAAATTTGTTTTTGGTGTTTTATCTATATATAATATATAAAAAAAATTAAAGTTTTCCTATACCACACATCCATAGCTACTAAACAAACATTTAGTCATACACTTTTAAACTTTCGCGTTCCATTTTAATTACAAGTTTTTATAGCGGGAATTAACGCATACTTACCCAAAAGTATGTCAACAAATATCTACCTTTGGGTATAAAGGTATGTCTAGGTATGTCTGTGTTATTAACCGTTATAAAAACTTTTGATACAAATAATTATTAATGTCAAAGTCTGCGTTCTTGGGGTTTCTTTTTTTAGTATTTCGTCTAGCTAGTTTATCAGAATTTGTTGTTGGCTGCTATTTTATTTAATTTAAATATTCATTTTGTAGCAAGTTTATTATTTCATTAAACTAAAACCAAATTTAATTATCTCGCACAGTTAAGAGGAGGCTGAAAACAGTGCGCCTCACCCGGCGAACACATTCGACCTATTTTCGTTGGCCACATGTCTCCTGTTACGCCGTGTAAAAGAAACCTATATAATAGGCGCTAGTAATATATTGTTCGTAGTTAATTTGTTTGTCCGTGTATAGTGCTCCAGTTTCATAGGGCGTTGTTTGGCTACGCAAAACACGGTTGATGTATAATGTGGCTCTATGTTTTTGCTGGTGTTTTTACCTTGGCTGCTTGATAAGATTAATTTTGTATATTGAACTGTTTATTGCACTTATGTATAAACAGTTATTATAACTTTTATAGATCACAGTTATTAATAATATTTGGTGGTCCGTTGTTCTCAATATTTACATAAGTAATAATTTATCTTTTCGTTAAATTGTAATATATAAAAAAGCGAGCCAGCTTTCCGTCGTTATGGTTAGGTCATTATTCATTTATAGTATTTCTGTGGCAATTCTGTTATGATAAGATAATTTTAAAAACATGCTCACATGCATCAATTTACTTTAAACTAAACTTTTGTAACTGATCGTCATTTTATTTGTTGTACAAATAAGAATATTAACCATCCCAACAATTCACCCTGCCATCCGGTATAATTTTAATAGGCTTTCTAATTAGAATTTATCATATTTTACCCATTCACTTTACTAATAAAACAATTCCTCCGTTTCTGTTCAACCCGCACGGGGTCGGGGCGAACGGGTCACTACAAAATACAAACATCGCGGAACTCCTGAAAAGCAAATGAACCGAGCATTAACATAAAACGCATAATAAAATGCAAATTTATTTAGGCGTATAGCCTTTCCGGACGTAAAATTAAGTGGTAGCAATTTTTAATCCATTGTTGAAATAAATATAAAAATCTACATCGCTCCTATTTGCGTGTGATAAAAGAAATGTTTCGTTTAATGGTTTGTTTTTTTTTCGGTTCGCAAGATGGCGTCGCTAGCGTGAATGGAAGTTTGTTACTTTAATCCTGTCGTAAGTTTTTTGGGTAAATCGTCACGCGACACCCATTAATTGTATTAAGGAAGCAGATGAGATAATTCATCCTGTTTTTTTTTTTTACATGTTTTGGTTGTCTTCTATAATTTTGTGTTTATATGTGTATATGTGTGTATATGTGTAATGGAAAGTGTCCTGCTAAAATAGGGCATTTTCCAATATTTTTGACGCTGTAAGGGAGTATAGAGCTGGACACTAGCTGAGTTTGTTGCCGGTTCTTCTCAGTACAAGATCTCCCGCCCAGAGTAGACTTACGAACCGATGGCATAGTGACTTTCACAAGAGCTACTTGTAGCCTAAACTGAATAAATGATTTTGAATTTTGAATTTTGGCGATAGAAATAAAAAAAACCATATTGTCAAACGTATATAAAACTAATATATCTCTCCTTGTAACCGCAAACCCTGCTTGGGGCTAAACCGAAAGGTTCCATATAAAGCGTTTCATTTTAAAGAAAATAAATGCATCTAATAACAAGTATCCCGTTTTTTATGTTATTAATTAGCATAATTAATCAATGGGCAACAAAAAGTCAGCTCTTACGATAATCACTAAATCTGTTCGTAAATTATGAGGGCTCAACCATGATACCTTGTACTGAGAAGAATCGGCAAGAAACTCAGCAAGGGCATTTCTTATCTCTTTTTCTAATGCAATTCCAAATACTGAAGAGAGGCCATATTTCAGAAGGTCACTTCCCAATTAAAAATAAATACACAAAATATGAAAAAAAAACAACAATAACAGCTCTCAATATTAACACCATCGTAACATCGTCATAATAAAAAAAATCTACGAAATACGTTAGTAAAGCAGTTAGAATGGCAGAAGTTCCTACCACAGTGGAAAATTTAATTAACAATTGTTTTATTTTTGCGATTTTTTTTTAAGTATAATTTTCTGCATATTTGTAAACAGTGTAACAGAATTTAAGTGAAACGGAAATATAGGTGATTCCTCCAGTCGTTGTGACCGATCCGACCCTGGAGGTTTCCCAGAGGCGGCATTTCGCGATCACGTCCCTTACTTACTAGATTCTCCAGGGCTTTCGAGACAGATATCGAGAGTAGACAAAATGTAACAAAACAAGCTATATATAAAGCTTGCAGACTGGGTTGTTAAACTTTATTTAAGCAATGAATAATTACACGGTCTAGACAGCAGTAGATATACTGAAATCTGTAGGCAGAATACTGCGTACCTAGAGAGGTAGGTACCTAGGTTATTAATTAAATATCAGCATCACCAGCTCATTTTTATGTCCCCACTGCTGGGATACGAGCTTTCCCTATGGATGGATAAGGAGAACGGGCCATAAACCACCACGCGGGCTCAGTGCGGATTGGTGTTGTTATCGACTGTTAATGCAGCCGGGATCGACGGCTTAACGTGCCTTCCGAAGCACGGAGGAGCTTGAGATGATACATTTTTGGTCACCCATCAGAAGACTGGCCTTTGCGAAAGTTGCTTAACAGCAGCCATCGCAAACCAAACGCGGTAACCACTGCGCCATCAAGCTCCTCCTCCTAATCAAGAAAAAAAATATACAAATTTTCCATTAAATCTAATTTATTTCAGTTACAACATTTAAATTAAATATCATCATAATTATCATCGTGATCAACCTATCTCAGTCCACTGCTGGTCACTCCCAAGGCACGCCATTGAAATAAAATATAACTTCACAATTATTATAAAAAAAAGACTGAAGTCTATGCTTATTGAAACACGATGTTATCACTATCGAATTAAATTTACAGTCTATCCCAAAAACTTGAATAACAAAAACGCCGACCACCATAACAAAGGCCCGAATCCACACAAAGCGATAATATACCTAGATCGGGCCCGCGATAAGCCGCGATGACGTGCGGCAAAACCAGCTCGGATTATACGCCATTTATCAACGACTCATAAGAATACGAGGTACGGCCAGCGAAGGAATTAGCTATGCAATCTCTAACCATATCTAAGAAGGTGATTTGTAGTTTTTTTTCCAGTGTGATGCAAATTAATTCGTTTCCTTGCGAGATTTAGGTCTTTGGATGATTTATTAAACGGCTATTGAGACTGGTAATATTTTGAATTTGTTTTAATGTGTTTGGAGTGTTTAAATTGCTTTTTTTTTTGTTTTTGTATATTGAGATGTTAAGTAAAATTGCGTGCACAAAATTATAACAATCTGTACTGTTGGTTATTCTTATAGTTAATATGCTAATTTAGAAGTAAGTTAAGCAATTAAACATTTTCAGATTTCGGCCATCTTACGGTAGGTTTTCATTGTGTTTTTGTTAATAAGTTATACAGTCAACAAGATATAAACGTTTATAATACGGGAAATAAATGTGCTTAAATCAAAGTAACATTTTTTCGTAATAACCATTAGACAGTCACATTCAGATGATGATCATCAGCCTGAGCATGTCCAACCCCTAAGCTCAAGCGTTCCGCAACAAACATGGGAGATCGGGCCCTAACCTAACACAGTAGCCTAATGAGAATTGGTAGGATTTAACAACTTAACGACTGCCATCTTACAAGTACTACACGAGTGGGACCATCGGCTTATACCCGTTTCCTATAACTGCCCTAAAATTTTAGGTAACTATTAAACAATGTTAGGTGATGTTTTTACCGTCATCGTAAGATTATTGTTGCCGAGGACAGAAAAGCGGAGCGCTGGTCGACCACCTGCTGGATGGGCCAGAGATATAAAGATGGTCGCAATCGATGATGAAAAAAAACCTGGATGCAATCAGCTCAAAACAGAAGGGAATGGCGTAACATGGAGGAGGCCTATGCCCAGCAGTGGGTAGACAACAGGCTGAAAATGATGATGATGATGAAATTCTACCCACTTCACTTAAATAACCGTCACCTAACATGGCTCGGGGTAGCTTTAAGACATAGAATTCGTAAGAAGTTAGTTAGTCTTAGAGGTCACCTAAGACTTACAATACTGAAGACAGTCACTAGTGTCATCACCATTATCACCACCAGCTCAT
Organism: Eudonia truncicolella; assembly: GCA_949315975.1. NCBI lineage: Eukaryota > Metazoa > Arthropoda > Insecta > Lepidoptera > Crambidae > Eudonia > Eudonia truncicolella. The sequence goes on from OX438841.1 coordinate 834,236, forward strand.
TTTATGTCCCCTCTGCTGGTGCACGAGCCTTCCCTATGGATGCACAGGGAGACGGGCATTAACCACCACGCGGGCCCAGTGCGGTATTGGTGGATGTTTTCGACTGCTAATGCAGCCGGGACCAACGGTTTTAAATGCCTAATGAAGCACGGAGGAGGTCAAGATGTTTGGTCACCTGTCCGATGACAGGCCTCTGCGAAAGTTGCATAACCTTAGCAAACGCGACATCGAGCTCCACTAGCATGACTTCCGTGAATTGAATTGCTTCTGCCAACAACGTACCATGGTTTTTCGGGTCAAATTATTGAGTCGTATCTACCAGCTATGTCGTTCACCTCACGTGCAAGTGTCGGTGTTAATAGCCCCCCGTTTATTATGGTGCATTATAAAGTGAGCTTCCTTTTTAAATACCAATTATGAAAGGAACGAATTGTTGCGCAATTTTTTATTGTGCTAACTTAATTATGCACTGGAATAAGCAGTCGACGCTTAAATCACTCCGTTATTCCAACTAGCATTGTGTGTGGTGCATTTAATAAATCAAAGTAAAACATGTTTTAGAAATGTAGCCATTGTTATAATATAAAGATGTAATGTGTTAACAGTACATGTTTTTGGGAGTACATGTATGCTCGGAATACATTTATGGAAGCACAATTTCAATTTCAATTTAATATTCTTATTTGTTTTTTTTATTTTATGTTTTTAGGGTTCCGTACGTCAAAACAAAAAACGGAACCCTTATAGGATCACTTTGTTGTCCGTCTGTCTTTCTGTCTGTCTGTCTGTCTGTCTGTCTGTCTGTCTGTCTGTCTGTTTGTCAAGACCCTTTTTCTCGGGAACGCGTAGTATAAAATTAAAATTATATACTTAGGTCTGCGGTCCCTTAAAGTTGTGAAAAAATCAAACTTCTAAGTTAACGAAAAACTAAGATACGGTCGTTTATGTCGCAAAAAACGTATATTTCGACACTTTCAAGGGAATCAAAGTTTATAGGGTACTTGCCGTTGACCTAGAACTATGAAGTTTGGCAAGTAATATCGTCTTATACTAAAAATAAAGTCTGAAAACTATACATATTTCATTAAATCACAAAAAAACAGGGTCTTTATGCAAGGAACAGGGGTCCAAATTTTGAAGTAAGTTAAACGTGTCATGTGTATGAAAGGGCTTCATTTGCACAAGTTTAAATAGATTTTAACTATTTTTATGATGTATAGTTTTTGATTTATTACGAAGAATTAAAAAATAAATACCTTTTCCATCTTTTTTCATCTCCGATGAGATAAAAAAATTAACGGACGCGTGCTCGCCGAGGCGACCGTATTTTAAACTGAAGCGCATGTTGATGTCGTGGCGCTACAGTCTTAGTGGGACACCCTGTACGAATGTATACGATTGTGAGACAGCAGGGTTAACTAATCAAACGATTAACATTATAATTATGTAATCATAATAATAAGTGTTTATTTTAGAAAATTCCATAGACTGTTAGTATTTACAAATGACCTTAAACACTAATTTTAGTAACAAAGAAGTGCACTTTAAACAAAAACAAAACAAAACGACCTTGGCGCACTTAGTACGACCACCCACCGCTAGAAGATGGTGTATAGTCGCAATAATAATTATATACTACAGAAAATTATTTAAAAACATTTTCCACAAGTGAGATTCGAAGCCGCACGCGCCCTCTGACGTCATACTGGGTCAACAGATTAATAAAGCAAATTGCATTGATTGAACTGGCACTAAATCTAGAAAGCTTTAAACCGGAACATACTAATGCAAAAAAATGCTGCATGGCGGCATTATTGTTCCAAAAATAAATAATGAAATTGTCACTAGCTAGTTACGATACTCACAAAATGCCCTATAATGAAACAAATAAAAACGGTATTACAGTGGTCGTAATCCAGTCGAATCCTGCCATTAGGCAAAGATTATTATTTACTTGGGAAATAGTAAAGGATGCATGGGGTCTAATTGTATTTATTCGCTAAGAATAGGTAAACATTTGATATATAGTTTTATAAAAGTTAATTTTTAAGAGCATTTTTACAGCGCAAAAAAACTATAGGTACTACGAAGGTCATCTCTGAAGGTCATACTGATTCAGAAGCGGTCTTAGATATATCAGATATTCAGTCTTTTAATTAGAACAATACTATATCACATATTGTTTAAGTTTAAGTTTACGCGAACACTACACATTGAAATGAAACAACTTTTACGGATCTACTATACTATACTATACTATTATTTTACACATTAGTTTTAATTAATGTTTGTCCTGAAGTTTCGTCGAACCAATGTGTAAAATAAACGTGAGTAGATCCGTAAAAGTTGTTTCATTTCAATACTATATCACTTCAGCCGTGCTCGCGTCGAAGGAAATGTTAAAAAAGAGGTTTGTTTTGTTCCAAATACATTTTATTTTATTATTTGTAAGTAAATATTTTTTCTCAGCTAGAAACCAGTTTTCGCTATAATTACGGGTGCAAACCAAGTAATTACAGGGTGTGGTGTGTTGTCTGCATATGGTGTGGGGTTATTTCAGAATCTTCCAGATGCATAAACCTCCTAACAATTCGGCAGGTAACTATTAAGGATAGCGGCTTTCTGTAATGAATTTATTGTATTCTCTTTCAGGTCTATTATATTTTATTCCACCACCATCGAACCGGTTGCAAGTAACAAGACTGAGAATTCTGACACTGATGACACAAGATAAAAGGATAGTGCAAAAGGCAAGCTTCACACAAAGACACACGGGATCTCGCAAAAGCTTCGCGCGGACTGTTCCGAGCTGTTCCGAGATTCGTTTTTTTTTAGAGAGATTGCTGATTGCCTCTGAGGCATTTTCAGCTTCACCGGGCTTAAACCAAGATTCGTGTATGTGCAAGGGGTCTATGTAAAAGTTGATCGAGCGCTTAGTAAGCGCGAGTTGCTTAATCCTACTAATATTATAAACGCGAAAGTTTGTAAGTATGTATGGTTGTTTGTTACTCTTTCACGTAAAAACTACTGAATGGATTTTAATGAAGCTTCCCTCATATACAGACCGTGACCCAGACCAGCATATAGGATACTTTTTTTTTACTGCAGTCTTCGCGAACGAATTCCCTTCTTGTTCCTCCTTATTTTTTGCTGATGGTCGCACTACTAGACAGTAAAGGCGGTTAAACGTTGCCTTTCATTCGAGATCTATGTCGCTGCTTCGCGCTCCGATCCAATCCGAACTCCTCGGAGAATCTAGTAGAGAACGGGGACACGCACTAGTGCCTGTCCCCTGATGCCAAAAACTCTGGTGACGATGTAAGTGCTGCCTGAGACAATCAGCTATAACTCTTTAAAAAAAAAATAGCTTTGCGCTGCCGCAAAATTATTCCAACCCAGTCAGTATACGTACTCGGCTAGTCCGTATAAACACGTAAGTTGAAAAGTGATGAATAAATGTATGAAACAAAACAATTATGAACGCTACTTACTATAAAACAAGCGCGACAGCCCCACCTATCACGTCGCGGTCTTCAATTGGTCGGGACGTTTCAAACGCGTTAATTGACCAATGACATTTATGTGGAATCCTTTTAAAATTGCGACCGTGAAATTGGCTGTCAATACAATCGACCATTCTTTAGCGGTGACACTTTGCGAGTATTAGCGAAGTCAAGTAGGGGACCGTTGAAAAACATTTAGTTAATACTTCTATTTAATAACTTACTTTTTGTTCTTTAACGTAAACGCAAATACTGCAAGACGAAACGCTTTCATAATGATCATAATTCATATTGCTTTTTACGTCTGTAGTTTTCTATAGCTCTAAAAAACAGCCAGAGATCCTATTACACATGCCAATGCCTGGTTGAGGTATAGCGTTGTCTCATGAGGTAATAGCGTCAATATAAATAAACTATTCATCTATAGAAAAGCTTTATACGGGGTATACAATTAAGTTGACCTTTTTACGGGTCTCAACTTTCAAAGACTTTCAATCTCTTTGCACGGTCTGAACCCTGCAAAGAGATTAAATAGTTTATGTAAGGATATTATACGTCAGAATATGATAATATGTAAAAACATAAACGCTAGGCCTCAAATGTATGTTTAGGAGATATCGTGCTATGCCAATCCTGGAAGTCCTGGGTTCGATTCCCAGGTCAGGCAACATATGATACAGATATTGCGACACATAGTCCGGATTTATGATCATCAACTCGCATTTTTTGACAAATATGGTGATTAAGCCAATTGTAGCGATGACTTGATTACAATGATGGAGGTTTTTGCCCAGCAGCGAGAGCACCCCGTTAGGTGCTTGTTTCTCCCGCCAAGTTAGCGTGTTCTATTGTACCCGACTTTAAATGATATAAGGTCCAGTGAGACTGCATTACTTATGCATCAGACAAGTATTAGACATAAATTGAAAGAATTCAAATAAACCTTAAAATTAAACATAATATATTTCTGTACTTGCGTTTTCTTTACACATTCATATAGTCAGGCGTTTCGAACGTAAACCATCGCAAGCCTTTGAGCCAATTTTCAGTGTCGATACACCAAAGTGTGCACTTTCAGATGACAAATGTCACTTACGTCCGTATATGCGATCGTTTGATATTCACCGCGCATAATAGCGGCGCGCGACGTGATAGGTGACACTGCGCATGCGCAGCCAAGCCACCACGGCCCTTTTGCAGCACCGCACTGGTGATTATGTGATGCCAAATGGTATATTCACGAATCATGGATTCATGGAACTACCAAGCTTTTGTGGGCAAATTTATTTTCTAATGATCGCTGAACTGTAAAATAGTCGTATACCTACTTTAAAGAATAAATAAACCTGAATAAATAATAATAGGTGAATAAAATGGTATTATCATATATCCATGCATAACAGACACATGCAAACAATCCCATACATAATTCTAAGTTTATATTATATACAACATTTCTAATTAATATATTATAGGTTAAAGAATTTAAAGATGTAGCTCTTAATTTAAGAACGGTAGTCTCCGATTAAGTTGTTCAAATAAATATTACGTGGTGGAGTGTCAATGTCACTAACACAGACAGATCGGCCATCAACCCGTTTTAAAGCAGTGTGGTGGGAAATGGTCCCAACTTTACATATACAGTCACGAGCATTAACATTGTATACACTAATGACTCTTTTTCATAGTTACATTGTTTACACGCTAATGCTTGTGACTGTACTACTCTCCAGAAGAAAGCCCAGCAGCACAAAATCAGGAGATTGCCGAAGGTAAGCTTCATACAAACGCGCTGTTCCGAGCTGTTCCGAGATCCGTGACCGTGCAAGGGGTCTATGTGTGAGTTGCTCGAGCGCGGTACCTATTAAGCCTTTTTTTTCACAAATTAATGTTTTTTTTCGAAATTTGAAGAAATTATGTATAAAAAAGGAAAACATAAGGACACAGTCAAAGCATCTCTTTAATTTTTCATGAAAAAAGTAAGTAAATCGGTCCAGTTTTGGAGGAGGAATCGGGGGGACTACGAAACGTTGATTTTGTCTACTTTTCATAGATATTTTTCAATTCAGTCGACCTTAGTGTTTCCTCCTAAGACCTATGTCGCCACAACAACAAAGTTAGTACCGTTGTTGTGCTTGTTATCAGTTAGAGATAGGACTTATTGTTCCTTATTGGTTGAGGATTCTGGGTGAAGTGCGTTTCCACTTACGACCTTGTCGTTACATAACATCAAGTGTGATAAAGGCCAACTGCTTACCCGAAAGGAACAAAAATAAATTTTAGCACATAATTCCCACCATCCCATCGATTACTAAAACAGTAAGTCATCTATCAGATTTGATTGAACTAAAAAAATGTTGCTTAAGAAACTGCCTCTACACAAAATATGGAGACCCCGAAGGTAAGCTTATCACATACCATGGTTCTTACGGACAAGGAATCTAGCGACAGCTGACGCGTTCGGATTGTTCCGAGATCCGTGTCCGTGCAAGGGGTCTAAGTGTGCGTTGCTCGAGCCGATCCGAACCCTTCGGAGAATCTAGTAGGATACGGAGACTTGCACTAGTGCGTGATGCTTGACGATTCCCTCTAGAAAACCTACGAAGGTGATTCGTTTCACACGGCTTGAGGAACCCTTTGAGTTCCTCGCCGCCCCCAAACAAGCTCGGTGAAGCTGAAAATGCCGTGTGGGGCAACCAGCAATCTCTCTCAAAAAAAAAACGCGTTTGTATGAAGCTTACCTTTTGCAGTTTCGTTATTTTGTGGCCTCTATTAATAGGGACAACGTTCGGACCAAAACTGACATGAAACGAATTTTACCCAACCGGAAATGGAATTTGTGATCGGGACCTTCACATTTTACCAGCGGGTTTCCCTCGCCGTAGGCTCTCACTCATACAGGATCAACTGTTCTGTATTCTTTGCATTTGTGGCTGTGTATCTTTCCTCCTCTTTCGTATCTTATATATTAATAAACGTTCAGCAAAAACTTAATGCCCCTTTTTAAGCACATTACTCGCACGGAGGAATGTGGAATATTTAATTTTGATTTTTTAAAATCTTTTAGTTATTTACAGTGCCTTCATCTCACTCGATGATAAGTGATGATAAAGCCAATGTTGAGAGCGCACTTTACCCGGAATCTTCAACTACTAAGGCACTGGCTATCTTATCTCTAGCTGCCGAAACACAACAATGCTACAAACATTGATGTCATGGCGAAATATAAGATGGTGATAGCTTTCCAGGCGGAAAATAAATCCTTCCACCAATCAAACCGTGTACACAAACATGTACCTCCACTGGAAATCCAGTTTTGGTCTGAGGCCGGTATTCTTAACCATAAGGCCATAGGTTTGATTAAGACATAGTACAGTTAAAGTTTATATGGAGAAGGAATCCCGAAAGATAAGTTTTTAGGTTGGTGGTAGGGCTTGTTTGAACGCTTGGCTAGCTACCACCATCTTATCTAAATATGTCGCCATAGCATCGATGTAAGTTGCATTGTTGTGTCCCGGTAGCTAGAGATAGCATAGCCAGTACCTCAGTAGTGAGGTCTCCGTCCGAGTGAAGTGCGCTTTCAACTTCGGTCTTATCAGCACTTAAAACCAAAAGAGATAAAGGCCAATAAGTGCTTCAAGGACCCAAATACCAAAACTGACGGACTTTCATACAAACTTTCACCCCCTATTTGACCCCCTTAAGGTGTGGTTTCCGTAAAATCCTTTCTTAGTGGCTGGTTGCGTCACTAAATTAACTACAGTCCATTTTTTATCTATTTAGCTTCAGCGGCTTAGGGTCGGCAATGATGAGTCAGTCAGTCAGGACAAGTCAATATATGTATATAGATTATGCTGGCAGGCTGGCAGCATGTTGTATATTATATATATAGTATGGCTTACCAATTAAATAATTACTTCAAGCTCTTGCAAAGCTATTCTTCTATAAAACCTTTAAACCTTTTCATTACATCGAGTTTCATTTATCAAACTATTCAATTGTACCAAACGGAATTCCTGCGCGTTTTACCAAAAACGTCCATTAAACTTACGGTAACGTCTCTCCAATCATGATGCGGTGCGTATTCTATTCTCGTACACTTCACGGTTTAAGGTAGTCGATCGGCGAGCCCACCGCTTGAAAGGGAGTCCCAACGCTGAGGGCAGGTAGGTTGTCCGAGGGGAAATCACTATGGGTTGATTCGGTGCGATGTAGTGTGTATAAAAAACGACCAAATACTAAGTATGTGCAGATAGGACACTTGGAATAAAATACAAAGATTATTCAATATTTATTTTTGTTATGTCTTACGGGTTAGTACTTGGCTTTCATCTCACTCGATGTAAAGTGATGATAAGGCCGAAGGTGGAAGCGCATTTCACCCAGAATCCTCAACTACTGAGGCACTGGCTAACTTATCTCCTAGCTGCCGGAACACAACAATGCTACAAACATTGATGTTATAGCAACATAATATTTAAATAAGATTGTTGTAGCTATCCAGGCGGACAAAAAAGCCCTACCAACAACCAAACCGAGTACACACACATGTACTCCTCGCTGGGAATCGAACTCGGTACCTTTGGGTCTAAACCCACCCGGTCTTAACCACTAGACCACAGAGGCGGTTAAATTATATAATTCTAGTTTTGTTTAATTTTATGTTGTAAAAAAATAGTAATATTGCTCAATAATATGAAGTAGCGTAATGCATTAAACCCCAAATAATACTTAGAAATGCAACAAAATGAAAACATAAGTAGTTCTGACGGCCTGTAGTCTTATTAGACCACAAACGTGCCTAGAATTTCACATCTACAATACTCTCAGCTTCAGACAGAGGTCTCCAGTTCGTTTTTCAGCGTACCTACATAACATTGCTCAGTTTTATGGTAGGTCTCAGCCCGTGGTAGTCTTCAGCCCGATTTTCTAGTTACCACCGTCTTAGTACAACATTTCACCATAGCAATTCTTACTCTCATCTAGTAGTAAATTCTATTTAATATCTTTATAAACGACGTAGTATCTGTTCTAAAGTATTCTAAGGCTTACCTTTTCGCGGACGATCTGAAGCTATGTGGGGAAATCATTTCACCAAACGATGAGTTGCTTCTCCAGAGTGACCTCGATAGTCTAGCACAATGGGTCAAAGCTAATCGGATGGATCTCAATGCAGATAAGTGTCTTTTCATTCGTTTTACAAGAGACAAGAGGCAAACATCGCCTACATACCTTATCAACGGGATGCCTCTCTTAGAAGTTGATTGGGTTCGTGACCTCGGCGTTACTCTGGACAAGCGGCTACGTTTTAATAAAAATGTGGATAGCATCACGGGTAGGGCTTTCAAAATGTTGGGATTTGTGATTCGCAGCTGAAAAGAACAGTCACCCAAAACTAAAAACTAGTCCGGTCTGGTCGCCACACTACGACATTTATAAAAAACGCTTAGAACGAGTACGGAAACGGTTTTTGTGGCATATATCTTTCCAATCCGGTCTAGCGAGGAAACTGCCCTCGTACACTGACCGTCTTTCAAATTACCAAATGTTAAGTTTGAAAGATAGACGTCAAATGCTGGATCTTCTTTTCTTGCACAAGTTGGTTAGTGGTAGTCTGTACTGCCCGGGCCTCCTTGCGCAGCTGCAGTTTCACATCCCTTTTAAGTTACCAAGAGGTGGTCAATTAGTTCCATTTACATCCAAGAGGCCAAAAAGCCAGCTCGGTCACCACTCATTAATAAATAGGCTACAAAGACACTACAACTCACTGCTGAAGAGGACTGCTGATGTCGATATTTTGTCTTGTAGCGCTCAAAAGCTTAAGAGAGCTATACTTGATTCGTTCAAGTTGTAGCTCTGGTGCACATAATTCTGTTATTTTATATTATATTTTATTAGTTATAGTCTTAGTTGTAGTTTATAGTCTTGCTTACGTTTGCTTGGGCAGCCTGTAAGTGAATCTGCATTTATCCTAAATATAGTACATAAGATTAAACAATATAAATAGTGTAAGATTTGTTGGTTGCCCTTATTAAATAAATAAATAAATAAATGACGATGACGTCACTGTCTACAGGAACTCGCACGCCAGTCAGCTAGATCCGAGAACGATGGTGTTATCGCTAAGAAAACGAGAGGGGATTTGTACTCGAAAATTAGTATAACCTCTAAAAGTCAAAGTTAAATCAATTAATAAATGATTTAACTTTTGACATGCCTGAATATACACTTATTGAAGGAAACAACTGACAATTACTAGTGAGGCACAATCTTGCTCCAACTACTCGTTTTACATGAGGGGAAGCGATTTCTGAAAAATAAAAATAAACTAAAATGTAGTTACAACTTCACTAGGCAGGAACTGATGCTACCTAAATAATGACTGTCTGCGCAATATAATCTCTGGGATGCATCAACGGATGCGCAAGCCGCCGGACCAGCCAGTTTTTGTCTTACTCACGCAGCCGCCATGTTTGTGTGGGTGATCAGCTGATCTACCAGCTGTAAGGAATGTGCCGGTATGCTGTTTACATGGTCGGTCGGCTAGATAATTGATTAACATAGAATTCTGGAGTATGGAATATGGAGATCTCGTTTAAAAATCACGTTGCATTTTTTTAAATGTAATAAGAGTAAAACCGGGCTAGAGTGGTGGATTATGGCCCAAACGCTCTATATATTGTATTAAACATGTGAGAAGGAGCATTGCCACTTTCATAGGATGATGGTGATGATAATTATGATGACAAGACGATGCCTTGGCAACCTACTCACGTATAGTTAGTGATTATGATTAAGATGACGAATATAATAAGGTACTTACAATGTTTTAAATGCTATAAGGGTTAGATTTAACTTTTTTGACTGTATGAAAGTATGTCTAGTGTTTTATTTAAATAATATTAAGTAAAAGTTTCTTTCGGGCCTAACAACTTCATAATTTTTTCAGATCTTGCAAATGTTTTAAGGAATTGTTCTAATTGAATCAAAATTAAATAAATAAATTGTGATTAAAAATTACTTTGACTGAAGTTAAAGCTTGAATAAGGATAGTGGGCGCGCTTATAGGTTGTCAATGATCAGTTGCATGCTTAATTGACGATTAAATACTTTTTGAGCTGACTTGTGTCAAACAGTGTAATAAACTAATAAACACTTTTTATTTGTTTTTATTTAGGTGCAGTACTTAATTATACCTAATAACTTTATAAAATATCGTGGTTACTTGCATTAACGGGATTCTTACCATGTTTATTACTTTTGAGTTTCCAATAGTTATTTATACCTAATATTTTTCTCCTAAATATTTGTAGCTTGGGGAAAGCTAAAAATAAACAAGGTCGGTGATGGACCTCGAACTCCACAAATCATTTCAAAGTTCAGGACAAAATAATATGTGTAAATTGTGTACAATTGTATGAAGCGTGTTATTGCAATGTAGAGTTGCCACACCAGAAAAAGAGCACTGGTAAAAAGCTTGCAAACATAAAATAAACTTACAGTCTGGTGTTGTAATGCGGTTTTATCTTGTTTACGTAAACTTTTAATAATAATGTCAATAATTTAGTTTCGTTTCGGTTCCGAATGTTATTTGTAAAACATAATCTAATAATAGTCAAATCCTTGACGGAATCAAATAACCAGCTACAACTTTTGTACGTGCCATTTTTTTATCATTTCGTAAAAAGTTACATTAAGTTACTCGCAAAAGTTCTTTACTCGTAAAAGTTTCTTTAATCGTATGAAGAAATATAAAGTTAACATGATAAAGATTCAATTAAAGATTCATTTAAAAGAAGCTGCCTAATTACTTGATAAAATGCTAAGCCACGACTCGAGCTAACCCAAAATTCATAAAGTAGAATATTTAATATTCGTTGCTGCAGTATTATTATAACGTATTTCTATAGTTTCTTTTAAATTCACTTGAGTCTTAGCGTAGGCTGCGTAGGTCTACGACTCGTACTTCGAGAAAAAAGAAACGCAAAAGTAGTTGACTCCACGTCACACATCACTCAGGTCAATTTAAAAATCGAACGCACCTTGCCTCCCGTGGCTCTCAAAAAAGGAACGCATCGACGACGCAAAAATAAGAACATTTCATCCCTCTCACACGCACGCTGACATTATTATAAGTTGCTCCGTCCCGCTCACACCACCCTAAGCCGCTCGTACTTTTTTCGAAACCCTCATTTACGAACAGTCAACATCCTACGACCACAGCACACCGCAGGCTCGGGTAGTGTAAACATGCTGTATGTGTGGGAGCGTGTGAGTGTGTGTGTAGTCAGCTGAGTAAATGTATGGAACATGTTGAAACAGTACCTTCAGTTTGGTATCTTACTCTTTAAGCGTTACATACAACTTTAAGTTAATTTAATAGACCTAATTTGAAAGTCAATTTGACTAATTAGACAATTACAAAACGCCTTTTGATGCTCAATTTAAGATGCCGTAGTATTAACATCTTAATAAATAAAGTTATTTAAGATGAATACCATCTCATATACACTTCTACTATAACTAGTTGTTCTTGTTCACTTTTAAAACTGACACGGGATCTTTATTGGTCGTAAAGACAAATATAAATGACATCAGTTTTCAATTCAAGTTTGTTTAAATCACGTTTTATAATACGGATAAAGTATCTTTATGTCTGTTTGTCTTAGATATTTAATTGCAATGACGAAATTAAGTTTTCCCATATTGATAGACCTCCGACAAGCCGAGTAGCCGAGTAGCTTGCACGCCGGACTTTGGGCGACGCTAACACCTGAGGTCCCGGGTTCGATTCCCGGTCGGGTCAATGTCGAAAACGAACTTTTCGATATTGTGCCGGGTCTGGGTGGTTGTGGTACTGTCGTTGTTTCTGATTTCCATGAAACGAGTGCTTTAGCTACTTACCTTGGGATCAGAACAATGTATGTGAAGTTGTCTCATATTTATTTATTTATTTATTTATTTGATAGCAATGTGGAAAGACTTAATTTCGTCATTGTAATTAAATTTCTAGTTCTTGTTGAACAAAAAATTTAACCTTTAAATTACGGGTTCGTTAATAATACGTCTAACAATTTGCCTCCTAAAATACAGCTCAATTTCAGTTTTGGTATAATTTAAGAAGAAGTCGTGGCCTCAACTCACTATTGTAGCTGAATTTGTTACTTTAATGAAATTACATGATTGAGATATACCATGTCATGTCATGTAGGCACTAGCTACTTTTTCACCATTTTTGTTAATGATTTTACAGCCTTTTTCATCAAATTCTAGTTGACATCCATTTTTTATAATTTTACTCATTGACATTAAATTGGTTGATAAATCTAGTACAAAAAGAACATTACTCACCTGTATTTTGTTGGGCTGGCCATTCATGTCCACAAATGTGATGGTGACATTGCCACAACTTTCTACATTAAACATTTTTTTGTCAGCGATCCTAATTTTACTTACAGGTGGTGCCATCTCCTCAGTAAGCCAGTCCTTGTGCTAAGTCATGTGCATGGAGGCACCGGAGTCCGTTCATCGAGTCATGACATGTTGATGCTGAAAAAGCTGCAATAACACCATTGTTGTGGTCAGTGTTTTTTTTCTGTTTTATATTTTTTATGCCAACAGCTTTTACTTATGTCCGTGTTTGTTACAGATAAAACATATAGGTCTCGTTTTCCTTATGTTGTAATCTATTAGGTTTAGGCGTACTAAATTTGGTATTTGAATAAAATGCACTACTTTTACCGTCGTTTACTTCCTGTAATAATTTTGTTTTTATTCAATCTGCACATATGTATTTTCACACCGGAACTTTCCATGGCCATTATCATTGGTTTGTAATTGTCTGGCAAGCCTACCAGCATCAGCGTACCTAGCTATTCATCGTCCACTTGAAAGTTTATGCTTCATAATTGGTGTGCAGATGTCATAATTTTACTAACGTATTCCTCTATGCTACTGTTATTTTATAAAGTGGTATTCATAGACCAACTTTTCGGGTAAGTCCAGTCCAGAGTCCTCAAAAGCTCGTGATAAGTTGTCCCATACTTCCTTGGCCATCGTGGCTTCTCTAATGTGCACGAATAGGATAACATTTAAACACACGTTACACAGGACGTATACAAAGGTGAGCTTATCTCTAGAAGAGATCTCTTCCAGCCAACCCTAGCTGTGGTGTAATAAACAAGTATGCGGGACTAATAGATTGTAAATAATACCATACTAACAAACATATTTAAACTAATTACCAAGGACATAACTAATTGAAAATAAAATACTATTTATAAATATATACATAATATTGTGTTACAAAACGGGATGTCACTGATTAGCCGTTAGACAGATAAGGCTCTTTGAGCATGTGTTTGAAAAATTCTACCGATGAGCTCTCACGAATGCTGACAGGCAGTCTATTCCACATTCGAGCGGCATATACTGTGAATGATTTGTGGTAAAAATTGAATTTTTATCTATCGATAATATTAGCTTAGACTTAGCTTTAATATCTTTTTTCGAATCCACCATTTTTTGTTCGACAATGACATAAATCTTCCAGCTGCAGATATGCTTTTACTGCAAAGCTCCACATAGCATAGTTATCCCTTCCAGTGAGCTTTTCAATGCTCCTTAAGCCATTAGAATATATATTGTCCAATTGATGCTGAAAAACTGAAATGAAAAAAACTCAGTGCCGACCGCGTGGATTTTTGGTTACGTGCAATGCAAATTTTACTATTTTTGTACTACTTTACCAATATCACTATTTCCAGGCATGGGACGGCCCATAACCTATTTAAATAAAACACGAAGTTTTAGTTTAAAGTGGCTTTAAACAATTTATTCATTAAGTTCAGACATTACACCGGTATACAGGACGCGAGCCAGGTGGAAAAGCAGAGAGCGGAGATTTTGACAGTTTATACAAAGCTAAATTTAGGATGCGTTTAAGTGACGTTGACGTTAAGTCTGTGTTCAGGCGTATGCGTCCTTCACTCCAAAAAAACTAAATACTTAACTTATTAACCAAAGAAGAAGAAGAGCTTTTAAACACCAATTACAAGCAAATCTAAGATTGAATCCGTAAAGATGAGGTACTGCTACAAGCCATCTACTGTCACATCAGTATGAGAGCAACACGTGATGGATGAATGTATTGGTTGGATGGCAGTGTGTGTGTCCTTGTGTATGGAGGGTGTGCTTGTGAGTTAATAGATATTATAGAATTGGGATTGTAAGAAAAAAAACAGTTACACTAGAAAACTTCATAAAAACTAGAAAGTCGCACCAGATATAGAAAAAGAAAATATCGTACATCTTATCGCACAAATCACTATCCATAGTTAGCAATCAGTGTTTGCCAGTTGAGGAAAGTACTAATTTGACACAACTAGTACTTTAACAGTTGCTTGTTGCAGCAACTGAAAACTGTTACCAACCAATCAAATTTGCAACTAGAGTTGCTATGTCAGTGCAGTTTCTTTAGTTTATATGGAAACAGCTAGTTGCAAATTGACTGATGCCGCAATGCAAAGCACCTTATAACAACGATCGAGGTCGGAAAGCTAAACGTGCCATATCTTAATTAGGTCACCCATCCGGTGGCTAGGCATTTCGGAAGTTGCATAACTTTCGGGATTACAACGAGATCAAACTAAAAAAAACAACACTCAAACCGTTGCGCCATCGAGCTACATCGAGCTATTCACGGATCATGCGAAATTCTCTAATACCAATCTAAAAAGCGCTGACGATTTATTGAATTTTGCAAATTGCAGTAAGTTCTTACTATTCATACTTAATTATTTGAAGTAAATAACGATTTTTAGATTCACAAAGTCGTTATATACTTCAAAATTTGAGAGACTATCAAAACTGTTGCTTGAAAATTGCCATCCAGCCACATGGTCAGCTCTATATCAATCATTATTGGAACATGAAGTTGTAATAATGTATTATACAGCATTGTTTTTTAAATTATTTATTAGCAATGTTCACCTTGGATGTTACCTACATTAAACATGTTGTAGCGTAATATATAATTAAAGGAATATTTAGCATTGTAAAAAGAAGTGTTGCATGGCGTACACTTTGGTAATTATTTCATGTAATTCAAAAAAGAAAGAATGAAACCAACATAGAATCGAGAGCTCATTTCTGAATTAACAGATTTGTTAGTAAATAGTGAAGCATTCGAACGCAACGCATCCAGTCCACAAGTCGTCCTTGAAGTCATATGGGACGCGGGGGCAACAGCTGATGCTACCTGACACCCACGCACACTACCGACGGCAACGGCGTCCCCACGCACACTGACGAAATGCGTATAGATTTGCTGCGAGCGTACAGGCACGTACAGGTTTCGTATGTGTAACATCGGGATAGGATAGCAAGTGCACGGTTTAAGGTTAACTGCACAGGTGCTATTAAAGATTACATCGAAATAAGTATCGTAATGGGAAAATTATTTTAGCTTCTAACAATTGTTATAATTATGAAGTTAGTCGTTATAGGCTTATGACTCGTATAATTAATTGATGGATATAATGAAATGGTGATGTGCGTACTTATTTCAAAAGAAAAGGTATTTTTTTAGTAGAACGTTGCAAATATATGAAGCAGAAACTTAAAAGACAATATTTTCGATTTCGAGTCATGTACGCATTCAAATTTATTTTTTTTATTTACTAAATATACCATGCGAGAGTTAATGTCAAAAGACTCTTAAAATTTCATACTTTTTGGAATAAAACTAAAGCAATCTACAAAATCATATAGAGATCTAAACAAACTATTGATGGTATATTTGTAGAAAAATCCAAGAAATAAATTAAGGTAGCAGTAACAAGTAATACCTATTTTTAAATAGATAAAGATGTCTATTGCATCAAGTAAATAAAAACGAACTGGAAAATATTTAAAAGACTTCACAATCAAGACAAATTTGTCTCCAAAACACAGAGCGGGCCATTAAATGCTGCACAAACACCAATCCGAATCCGTCACGCTGTCAAATAACGACATCACTGCAGTAAATTCTAATATTAATCACTCGCCAGGGATGTACAGACAGACAGATGCATCATTCAATTCCAACAAAGATAAGCGGACGAGACTGCATGATGTGACATTTTTCTTATTGTAACGACTATTTGTGAACAGTGACAGTAGTTAAGGCTGGCTAACGATCGCGTCAACTTCAGGTACAATGATCTTGAATAGATGCAGTTCTAATAAATACAACATTATTATATTTAATTCTTCTGAAAAATTCATTTATTGCCTTATGCCGGCGGCTACTCGTTTGCTGCAACAAAAAAATTGGTCAATCTAGTGAGACTGTGATACATCCATGTGACGGCACACACCTTATATAAACAAACCAGAGGTCGTTCGATAGGAACATGTGGTGACGCTGTAAAGATTACTTGAAGCCGACAGTAGATACCGTTTTGTTTTTTTATGGGAGCAACTATCGTCTTTCTTTAAGAAATTTTCTCGATAGAAGAAGAAGGCCTTCAGAACTGGAGGTAGTATTATTAAAAAAAATATCTGGAGATGAGTTATTGGCAGTTCAATCTACATATTTTCATTTATTTTTCATTTTGAGTCATATAATTGAGCTAGATTAACTTAAACGGTTACCTCAGCCAGACTTTTAAAACAGGTTTTTGAAATGCTTCTGTACATATTTTTTTTCTTTTTACAGATACAGATACTTACACGATTGTTCATGACGTGATAAGAAACAAGTTTTTAATAACCCTAATAATAATATGTAGACTCGTGGACCATTCTTGAAACTGACAAGAGTTTTTTAGAAGTACCATACTATAATCTAGGGTGATAAAGAAACGTGTTATCACGGAGCTAGCTGGGAACAGGTAACTATTTTTTGTAAGGAATATTCGAAACAGGTTCGCGCTCATCTGTCGTTTCATACAAAAATGAATTTTAATGGGACGTAATAAAAACTTTTCGTGGCAAAATGAATTCCAATGTGGAATCATTTTGTTTGACTTCGTCGAAATGTCCTTATAAGGATCAGTTTGTTTTTGAAAAGTAACAGTACTATCTTAAGTTACATTGTTTGGAGAACGCTTACATTCTTACAATAGGGTTTTATACACAACGATGGGGAAGCGATTGGCCTTCATCTTACCTGATAGTGAGTGTCGATAAGGCCGTTAAAGATAGTAGTACTTCATCTGGTTTCTGGTTTATTCAACAAAGATTATAAAAGAAAGTCTTTAACCACTAAGGAACTGGTCATCTTATATCTAACAGTCGGTTCACAATGCTACCGGCATTGTTGTTGTGACGACAGACTAAGATTACTTGGTAATTGCTAGTTAGGTACACTTAGAACAACCCCACATACCCCGCGGAGTTGCAGCCCCGCGGGTTGATTCGGTTGCAAATTTTTTTTGAATAAAAAGGTGCACTTAATTAAACCATACCAAAAATGAAACTGAGGCATAATATGTACTACACTCACTACGATTTGACCCTGATTCAACTAGACTATTAAAGCGTTGAACTTCCTGGATGGGATTTTTAAGTCGCTGTTTCGGATTCACGTCGTAATATGGCAGCAGTTATCATTCACCAACTTGCACTAGGCCTAGGCTAAGAAGGCTAAGTCCAGTAATAGGATGATATAGATAAATGAGCCTATTTCCCTTAACTGAACTTCATATATAGTATTCTATCATTGACTATGAAGACAATTAAAAAAGCAGTGCGCAGGCTATAACGATATATTCTTCATTAAAGTTCTTATACTTTACTATTGTATCTTCATGTCCTACAACACATGTCTATACGTTTTAATCATTCAGATATTCGCTTCTAATGTGTCTTAATTACACAACTTCCACAATTGATATTCCAACGCATCTTTCTATCTCTTTCTTCCGTTAGGTCTTTTTCAATGTAGATAACAGTTAAGTAATTTAGGTTTAAGTGTCACATGGTTTTGTATGTAAGAGACAAACAAAAAAAAAACTACAAAACCCTATAATATAACTACTATGTATTATTATCTAGTATTACGCAGACTCTTGATAAAACAACATATTCGCTTTGAGTATAATTATGAGTGAACTATATTCTTAAGTGATTGTAACTGATAGAGTCGAAATTAACTAATCTAGTAAAGCTTAATTGCCTAAAGATATTGCGCGATAAGGAACTAGATTAATTGACATTATAAACTTTATGTACAACTTTAATGTCTTAGTATTTCTCAGAGCCGTAGTTTAATAAGGTTATTAATAAGAAACCTTGTTATTAATTTCTTATAGCTAAAAAGTTATGTTAAAATTCTATGAAATCTCAATGAAGTCTATATTACATTTTTGACTGTTAAAAAATAAAACCACCAATGGAAAGCGTGTTTATAATAATACAATTATATCATACTCAAAACACAAGATCGAGACTTAAACGTAAAAGAGTGGGCAAATCAAAACAATAATACCGATCGTACATCCATTTTACTATTTGTGAAATGACCATCAGCGAGTGGAAAGTCCAGAAAGAATTAAAAAACTCCAATGGGTAGACACACACACACACACACACACACACACACACACACACACACACACCCCCACCCCCACACTCTCATGCGTCTTAACTCGTCGCCGCACATGGGCGAACAAAAAATAAACTAGGAGTACAATTTACGACTAATTGTAAATTTCTTGTAGGCGATATTGAACCTAACGATGTCAGAAATACAGTTTTGATTTAAGTGAAAGTAAAAGTAGTGTTTACGATAAAACATCAGCTGTTTAGACTCTCAGAAAGGGCATAGAGGATGCAGACGTGTGATAATTTGAGCCAAACATTTGGTAGTCTCGTGGAGCGTGAGTTGCATCTCAAGTTTTGGAACAAATATTTGACGAGCAAACTTAATCTTAGGAAAACTTGTTTTAGAAAGTGGTGTAAGGATCACAGTTCTTAATAGAGTTGTATACTATGAATTTCAAGCGTAGACTGCATTATTTGTGATAGTATTGATAAAACTCTATTTAGTAACTTAGGAGGAGGTCACTTCGCACTTGAATGTGTATAAACGTTTAACAATCATTCATTCTTAGCAATATTTTTTTTTCACTTTATTGTACAGATTATACTTAGGGTTGTTCTGTGTTGTTCTTAAGAAAATATTACGGTGTTTCTACGGTGGTATAACTACTTACTATTTCCAACTCCATAAAGTGTCAAATGAGAAGACTTTGATGTGTCCAACACCTCTTCACAAAAAGAAAAAAGGTATTATTTTCTAAAGATTGGGATGTTGTTTCGTGAACTTTATTAACATACTGTTAGAGCTTAAATTACTAGCAGTAATTCTTGTAAAGGCATTATGTAAAGGCCAATGAATAGAAACCTTGAGGCTCAAAGTTGGGTCTATTGTTGTAGCACTCCATACTGCTGTTTGTTGGGGGACGTAATGTCCACGTGTTCAGTAAAGGGTAAGATCACTTTGAAGCGAACATTCGCGAACATTTCTCTTTTCAAATTGGGAATTGACAAAGCATACGGTGATATGTCATATTATTGTATTGGTATCAACTAAGTTAACATACATATTAAGTTTTCGAATTCCCTTTATATTAACTTTTCAAGGAATATCATCGATATATCTTTGAACTATTACAAAGTTTCTACCACCCTATAACTCAGTACACATTTAAAATATTCAAAAATAAATTAATATATAATAATAATTAATAGGTAAGTACATGAATTCTTTTGGTTGAGATGATGATAATTATCATAATGATGACATGAATTATAGAATAACGTATTTCGTATTCGGTGTATATTTAAAAAGCGTGATTATACAATATTTGGTTACTTTGAAAATATTCATAGCTTTGATGTGATTTTGACTACTCCGTCACACCGAGAAGTACGATAAATGAGCACAGCATATTTACTTTATAAGTCAGAGTCGACATTATCTACAAGAATCGTTTCTACACACTGGATATTATAGAAAAAACCGCTTTTCGTGGCAGCTTTTATCCAGGTGTTTGTTACCTGTGCCTATTTTTTGTGAATGAATATTATTTAAACTATTTATATTGTCACTATTAAAATGTATGTCCGAAAACATTTATCATTAATTCATTTTAAAGAACGTATTCAGAAAGATTAGTGATGTACTTTGTCCAAGAACATTTTTTAATTTGCTTGCGCTCTTTTGCGTGTAACCGAACATTCGGGCTGACTTCGTTCAAGCTATTAGCATAACTCCACCTTAAACCACGTGCACGCATCACGTGTTCTGGAACCGAGCGGGCATAACATTGTCCTTTACAAGAAATGCTTTCATAAGACGTTTGGGTGTTTTCACTCCGAAATACACCCTTTTTGTTACGAGTTACAACTTAACTGACTATTGTGCGCGCTCTAAATTACACAAAGGCATACAATTCATACAAATTACAGCGAACAGGGTTGATTGGATATCATAATAGCTCTCGAAAACGTAATAGCATTAAGAATTTATAGCGAGTTCTGGCTTTAAACAATTTTATGATACGGAATTTGCTTTGAATTTTAGATAGACGTTAAAAATTATAAACAATGTAACAGCAATTATCCATCCTTCACTTTTTCTTATAGCATTTATATACATCATCTACCTTAGATTTAACAGCAAAGAGTTATTATTTATATTTAAACAAAATGACTCCATAACTTAACTTTTTTGTTCAATATTGATTTATAGAAGCTCTGCTGGGCCTCCCCAAAGATGGTCTTGCATTTGTCCACCTTTTTTTTAAACCAGTCTAACTTCAACGTCCCTGTCTAATATTTTTAAGTAATTTATCTTCTGCTTCTTTAACATAAGGTTTGATTTTGATGTTCACGTAAATTAGCTAAGAGTATTATTTTTTTACATTCTAGAACCTTTTTTTGCAGGAACAGGTAGTTCCAAGAAACGTTCTATGATTTCGAAGAAATATTTCGATGTTTAGTTAGTTGTAAGTGTAAGAAGGACTACATAGTAATGATGAAATGGATTGTGGGTTCGGGTGACGTTTTTAGAAATCAGTTTAAATACCACGCTGACCACGTGGTATTTAAACTGCCACTAACTACCACTAACTAAAACTTATGAGAAACCATAAGGATTCACAGTTAACTAATAATAATCCCCAAAGGATTTCTACGGGACTGGCACAACCCAAGCATGTCTCTGTACTGAAAATGACGATGGCCACTTTTTATCATTGTATACCGTGTTCCTAATATTTAAAAAAAATACAAAAGCTCACAATAAAATAGATACAATCTTTAAAAGGGATCTTTAAAAACTAACTTTAAAAAACACTTATCTTTTTCTCTCTCTTTTATCTCAGCTGTACCAATGTTTAGTAAAGATTATTATTAAAGAGTTAAAGACAATAAAGCTCTTATCTTAGCATGACATTAACTTTCATCCACCAAAGATTTAATTACATACAAAAAAAACCTTTTTATGAAACAAGCTTTTATTTAAATGCGCTAAAAAGAAAAAAAGCTTTTACTTTAAAACTTTTACTATCAACTTATAACGTCATTACAGAACTTATATGATATAAAAGGTTGTCGCGAGATTTAATTACTCGTACATATTTACTTGGATTAAATTTTTTTATCACATCACATCAAGTTATTTAATTTACTTGTCTATCTACACAAGTAAACCTCGCGACAAGCTTTTATATCATATAAATTGTGTAATGACGTTATAAGTTGATAGTAAAAGCTTTTTTATTTTCAGCGCATTTAAATAAAAGCTTGTTTATAAAAAAGGTTTTTTACATTTATTAATTTTTACTTTTTAGTTATCGCTGGACACGTTTTTTCAATTTTCTCAGTCTTTTCATCTCATTCAACGCATCATTGTTGCAAGGTCGTTTGCCGGTTAATTTAGAACAGTCTAGCATTTCAATAAGGAGACCTTCTAATGATTTTACCCTACTTATGGCCACGTATGCTTGACCAGCAGCGAAGAACTTCGAGCCTAAATATTCTCAGCAAGTCCTTTCATTTGATACCCATATTGTAGGAATGCATTAAAAATAATAATTAGTCGGCCACCTAGGTGTACCGCCATGTTGTATTTAGAATAACGTCACACAATATGCATGGTTAACTAACCATGGCATTGTCATCCAAACTGCATATCATATATACAAAAGTGTACACAAAATTTCAGCTCAATCGGTTGTCAAATTGAGTTGCAAGATTCCACTCGACAAATATATACATACATACATATGTATGTACATAAATATATTGAAAGTTAAATAAAAGCTTGTAAAAATGCGACAAATCTGTAATGGAATTAGGAATAAACCTTCCTTCGCTTGACTGCTAGGGTCTCTATTACCAATGGATTCCTTAAATCGTGTATAACATTAATATGAAACGATTCTCTAAATAAAAAAACGGAAAAGTTCTTGAAGACGCCAAGGACCAAGGAAAATCTACACACAGCCAGGACATGCAACATCTGACATAATCGGAACATGCCTCCCGGCAAATAAAAGTCCTGCGCCAGCCAAAATTCACTCGAAACGAATCAGAGTACACGACCGACCGTACACAACTCCGGCGAATATTCAAAAAAGGTCCACCAAATAAAATTTCATCTCACGAACAGTCGGCAACTGCCGAACTTAGCTCCAAACTTCTTCAACTACTGTTCTATAAAGTGTCTGTAACATCTGCTGTATGGACAGAGGAGCAAACTTGGCTTTACGTCCCTTGACCTCTTTAACCCTTCGCGTCTCAGTTCAATCTCCTTTGACCGTTGTCTTCGATAACTTGGCACCGGTTCAGCTTGGTTTTGTACTCTCTCGATAGAGTTGAAGCTTGTTCATAAAAATGGAGGGGTATTTTGAATAACTATGACTAATATGTATTGCACGCTCTTAACAATCGGCTTCGTTTAGGTTTCTTATTGGGTTGGTGCTAATAATAACGATATGAATCTCCATTCAAAGCTATTAAGAATTGAAACACAAAAGGTTTTAGAAAATTCTTATTTCTTCATTATAACGAGTGGTGTATCATTAAAGTTTGTATTTTAAATGCAAGTACTTTGGTTTACTAATTGTTGTTTACCCGAAACAAATCTATACCTAAAACACATGTTTACTTTTGAAAAGTATGTAGGGCTTGTTCATTTGCCTGGCCAGCTACCACCATCTTATCTAAATAATATGTCGCCATAACATCAACGTTTGTAGCATTGTTGTGTTTTGGCAGCTAGTGATACGAGTAAGATAGCCAATTCAAAATTCAAAATTCAAAATTCAAAAATTCAAAATTCAAAATTCAAAATCATTTATTCAGTTTAGGCTACAAGTAGCTCTTGTGAATGTCACTATGCCATCGGTTCGTAAGTCTACTCTGGGCGGGAGATCTTGTACTGAGAATAACCGGCAAGAAACTCAGCAAGTGTCCAGCTCTTTTCTCCCTTACAGCGACAAACATATTGGAAAATGCCCTATCATAGCAGGACACTTCCCATTACAAATAAACACAAAATTATAGAAGACAACCACAACATGTAAATAAAAGACAAAAATATCACAAAATAAAAAAAAAAAAACTAAGTTAACAAATTTACATCAGGTAAAAGTTTCAATTTTCACAATGTCATACAGTACCACTACAGTACTCTAAAAAATAAAAATAAAAATTGGTTAAGAAAAACCAAGTCAATAATATTAAAAATAAGATAAGTATGCAAGAGCAGACCAGCCTCCACAGGCAGCACTCGTTCACGAGTATGACATATGAATCAGCCATCAGCCAATGCCTCAGTAGTTGGGGATTCCGGGTGTAGTGCGCATCCACCTCCCGCGTTACCATCACTTAACATTAAGTGATATGAAGGCAAGGATTTACCCGTTAGTAATAATAAAATCGCTGCTTCTGCTCGAATTGCAAGTTCTAACAAAATGTTCAACTGTCAGGCTCAGGTCAGTTTTTGTAAAAAGTAATAGTAGTTTTAGTTATGTAAACATGGACATCTGCATCCATCTGCTCCCATCAGCTTATGCGTTACCAACTCTCAGACCCTTACCTTGCGACTTTCGATTAGGTGGTCTGATGTATTGTATCAGGTCCGTGTCCGGGATTTGTGTCCATGCAAGTGGTCTATGTATGAGTTGCTCGAGTGCGGTATGTATTGAGCTCATCTCCAGGGGTCATACAAATGAACAAAGAATAAGCTTCCAAGAGTTATTCCGTGTTTTGTTCCTGTCATTTCAAGATAGAGTAAAAGAGACAAAACACGGAATAACTATTCGGAGCTTTGTCTTTGTTTATTTGTAAAGCACTGGGTCTTCATATTTTGTGTCCTTGCCTAACTAGTACACATGTAAGTGTTTTTTTTTTTATATATTTTAGCGTTTTAATGTTGACTAAAAAACATAAGCATCAAGCACTGAAAAATTTCGACGGGTGAAAGCCAGACCTCGGTAGCCAAGTGGTTAAGGCAGCCGCCCGGAATGCGGAAGGTGCGTGGTTCGATTCCCGCCTGAGGTTGTCGTCTTTTTTCAGTGTTTAAATTTTACTTAGTACACATGTAGTACTAGTTAGGCTCCTCACAAATAATTACAGTATGTTTAGATCTTGTAGTTTAATAAAGAAAGTGTGTGCACTGTGTAAAGCACGCTTATCCATAAGATGTGTTTAAAAAAAACCGTTTATGTTACGGACTTTATGTTTCCGTAGCCATAGACTCAGTATATGATCAGAAACGTCAGGATAACGTGTAAAATAAAAGCGAGTGACAGACGTGATACACTGTTTTATTTAAACAGTTTTCTTGTTAGTGTTATTAATAGAAGATATTAATACAAGATACAATTATTCAATATAGTAAGTAGTAATTAGACTATAACTGTCCCACTGCTGGGTAAAGCCCTCCGACATTGAAACCAAGTCATCACTATAAATGATGGGTAATGGCTTAATCACCACGCTTGCCAACCTGGGCCATGAATCTAAAACAATCAGAAACACATTTGGCTCGAACTGAGAATTGAACCCGAGTCCTTCAGGTGCCGGGCCGAGCGCTTTACCACTGGACCACCGAGGCGTTCAACATAGTACGCGAATTAAATAGGTAACAGTATATAAGCGTTAATAGTCCGTTTTGGCACACGTGCAGCAACTGACTAACGACAATGCATACAATGCATACTAAACTGAGTTAACGCCTAATATAGGATATTTAATGCTAACACCTGGTGAATGCCGATCTTCCTAGTAATGTTTCCAAGGTAAATTTACGCATTTTATTACAAAACAGCACGAAGCACGATTAAACCTTAAGGTACATAACTATAAGTTACAGATTTGCTGTTCCAGTGACAAGCGAGCTGTGGCACTCATTGTACAGATGAAAAACTACCGTGTTTTCATTATTGAACTTGACATTGGTTTTAATGGACTTCTTATTTTAATGTAATATTATTTCCTTGTTAATTATACCGTACAGTAGCGTTAACATCCTATTTAAAGCTAAGGTCGTAGTGTCATGGAAGTAGCTCTTCCTAATACCCCAAAAGGTTTTATACCATAAAGAGCTTAACTCGTATATTTAGTTCTAGTTCTTGAATATTTCTTTAAGTACTTATTTATTAATGTTCTACTCGTGTATCCAAGCAAGGCAAGTACCATCAATCGAACACGAAAAAACCGATCGCACAAAATAGGGTCGATATTACCGCGAAGTATTCAAACAACTGTATGTGTAGGTAAATGTTTCTTTTTCTCATTTATTTATGTACACAACGTTGTACTAAATGAAACGGTGACAAAATCTTCTCATCGTGATTTAGCTTCTACTAGAGGCAGCGCCATCTCTTGGCACAAGAACAAACTAAGAATTAGTATACAGAGCAGAGTTATACAGGGCATACGGCCTGCCTCGTGAAAAGCGTCCAACACCGCAGCCAGGCACGCTTGCAACAACAATTGGCTTCACGCGTGGGTTCCATTCATACTGGAAAACAGCAGTGTTAAAAATGCAGCACGGGCGGTAGAAATAGGTGTTAGTGTGTTCGTCATTCATTCAAATTTACCCTCAGGTAAATTATAACTAGAACAATCACGACTTAATCGTTTGTTACGGAGTATAAACTCCTTTTGAAGCTAAACTCTTTTTATATTTTTCTATTGCAAACCTTATTGTAATGTAGTACTATTTATTATTGTAATGTATTGTATTGTTGTAGTATGTAGGTATGAGGAACTCGATAGCGCAGTGGTTAACGCGCCCGGCCTGCGAGTGCTAGATTAAGCAACTTTCGCAAAGGCCAGTCATCGGATGGGTGAGCAAAAATGTATCATCTAGAGCTCTTCCGTGCTTCGGAAGGCACGTAAAGCCATTGGCCCCGGCTGCTTTAACAGTCGTCAACAACCACCAATCCGCACTGGGCCCGCGTGGTGGTTTATGACCCGTTCTCCCTATCCATTCATAGGGAAGGCTCGTGCCCCAGCAGTGGGGACATGAAATAAGCTTATGATAACGTATGTTTTATTGTAACGTTATTTTTCTTGTAATTATAGTTACACCGTTACTTTGCCTTCTTATTCCCAATATCAGTCCACGTTTTTCCTTTCGCCTTCTTTTGTTACATTGTCATTGTGACTGAAATAGTCCGTCGAAGCGAAACGATGATGAAGCCATTTAAATGAAAATTAACAATGCACAATTATAATATTAGCAAACTGCAAAGCGTTTCCTGTCACTGGCAAGCTTGTTAAGTTAATACGGCTTAAAAAAATAAATTAAGCTAAACAGAATCTTATTCCGCATCCGAAAAGCGATCCAATTAAGATGCGCGCACGCGAGCAATAAACAAAAAGCGGTACAAGAAGCTTATTTGAATAAATCCGGTGCAATCCGTATGGCAGAAGTATGCACTCGTTTACAAGTTAAATCGACGGAGGAACGGTCCCGGTAATTAATTGGGGTAGCCGGGAGTTTCCGGGACAAACACTAGTGTCGCCGCCCGTGGAGGCATGAAGCGTGGTGGAGGTTCATATTTGAAGTTTAACCGCCGCCTGGCACAATCTGTGGTCTAGCGGTTAAACCGTTCTCAGGTCCAAGATCTCTTGCTCACGGACCCAGAATCCGACCCACGTTTCAAGATGATCAGGACCATGATCGTTCCGATTTTTTTCGGTCATGGCGACCACTTTTACTCCTAGTCGGTACGACACTGGTGCGCCCGAAAATGATATCATAGCCGACCTTAGTAATACTAGTAAATATGGAGTAAATTAATATTTTTTATTTTCTTAATAATAATATTTAACGACTGTAAGTACCGTGCAAGCTTTACATTTAACCGTCTCTGTGGTCTAGTGGCTAAGACCACCGGTTTAGACCCAGAGGTCCCGGGATCGATTCCCAGCGGGGGGTACATGTTTGTGTACTCGGTTTGGTTGGTGGTAAGGCTTGTTTGTCCGCCTGGCTAGCTACCACCATCTTATCTAAATATGTCGCCATAACATCAATGTTTGTAGCATTGTTGTGTTCCGGCAGCTAGATATAAGATAGCCAGTACCTCACTTGTTGAGGATCCCGGGTGAAGTGCGCTTCCATCATTGGCCTTATTATCACTTAACATCAGGTGAGATCAAGGCAATGTGCTTACCCGTAAATATAAAAAAAAATCCCCGGCATTTCATTTTTTGTATGCCACTTTTGCTTCTTGAATGTTCACGTTTCGGCTCAGCAAGCGAGCAAAACTCCGGTTCGATGGCGACGCTCAAATCGTATTCGCCGCGGACCACTTTAAAGACTGTCAACCGGCATTTGTTTCTATTAGATATATACCACATCGTTCGCTTCTTGACCTACGAGTAAAATCTAAAGCTAAAGCTGTGCTAATGTCCGTCAGTTGCTTTTATTGTATGCCACATCGTTCGCTTCTTGAATGTTTGGTGCTTCGGCTCAGCGCTGCGAGCAAAACTCCGGTTCGCTCGCGTCGCTCGGATCGCGTGCATGTGTTTATAGGACGCTCAAATCGTATTAGCCGCGGACCACTTTAATTACTGTCAACTTAAGTAATGGAAGTGCATTCGTGATGCGGTCGCGTGCGGCGATGTTTGTGTTTTCGGAGAATTAGAGTGTGATTGTGTCGGCTGTTTGGACAACCTATGGCTTGTACGAGTGTATTAATCATCCGTTTGAGTAAACTGCATGGTACACTATTATTTGTTCTTTGACGGTTCAATTATGGTACTTAGTTCAAAACCTTAACTTTGGCAGAGCATGACTGTTTAATGCACTGTTTGAACTGTTCCTATGTTAACTAAAACAACATAGCACTTCGAATACAATATCGAAACAGAAAACACGGTTGAAGTATTTTTTTTACACAAAACTTCTTTCTCCATTACAATAAGTTTGTCCTTCGAGCTGTACAATGAGAATATATTATTTAAAAAAATATTTATAAACTCTTCCAAACCATTGTGACAACCAATAATTAGATATATATTACAACAGTTATAACATTTTAAATGTTAATGATTACACATAGTTTATTATTTATTACCAACGCCTAACTAAAGTGCTAAATCTCCGAGCTGTTCTTGTGGTTTTCTCGTTATACATAAAATATGAGTCCATCCGGCCGGATGTACAAACAAGGCATTGTTTTAGTTGTTGTAAACGAGATCTCTGACCCATATGGACATTGATAAGGTTTCCGCCATACGTGACGATAAAGCGACGACGACGGTAAGAAACCGTTAGTCTATGGTACAGGTTGTGGAAATAGGGCTTGTATTATGTCTAAACCCAGAGCAGATGCATATAATGGAAGAAGTTAACGGGAAGATCGGACTACAAACGAAACATTTTCTGATTGATGCTGTAAAACCCCGCTCTGTGGTTGAGTAGTTAGGACATCAGGCTCAGACCTAAGGACAAAGCCCTAGGATCGGTTCTAAGTGCGCAAACCACCATTTGCCCTGATATGATGAGAGAGAGAGAGAGAGAGAGAGAGAGAGAGAGAGAGAGAGAGAGAAACATTTATTGACCACACACACTAATATACATAAAAATAAAAACAAACAACAACAATAGGTCAATCAGGACCCCGCCTCAGCTTATGTTGTTGCGAACGAAGCGTGTCGCAACAACCCTGGTATTCTGGCGGAGCCTGCCGCCACCGGCGCGCTGTGTCGCAACAACGCTGATGCTGAATGGGAGCCTTTTTGTGCCACATTGAAAATGTTCATGTTTTATTTTCGTGAATAGGTAGAAACTGTTCCTGTATTTGTGACACAAATAAATATTTTTCATGTCATTTCATTTTATAAGGTACTAGCATTGTAGTGTTACGATAGCTCTCAGCTCAGCGGTTTAATCCGTCGTCTACCGTGAATACAGACACAATAGAATTGTAATTGTTTGGCGGCGCTGATCAGCGCTCGCGCAAAGCAGCCTCCCCTAAACAAGTGGCATAACGCTAATAGAATAGAAATTCAATAGAATGATTAATGTACGGGATTGACATAAGTCAACGATACGTCTAAATGACGGTTATGTCAATCCAATACAATAACCATTCTTTTTAATTTATATTCTAATATAGCGTTGTATAAGCGTCCACTTGTCTAAGAGGGAGAGGTTAAGATTTCAAGTGAAGTGCGCTTCCATCTTCTACCTGCCGTTAATCCATTTGTATTAAATGTCAGACACCAATAATTTTAGAAGAATGAAATAAGAACGTGTAGCCATTCTGATCGCGTTTACACTGTAGGTACTGACGGAGACGGCGCACAATGAAATTTAGTTCACTCACGCTATGTAATCTCAACTGTATATTAGGTTAGATTAATTATCAAAGATAATGACTTTCAAACTGACATTTTGTGTAACTTGCACCAAACCAATACCTATTAAAGATAAAGAATAGAAAACATAACATATCTAACAACTTCGGAATAAGGTCGTTTCTCGGCCCGTGAATCACCACAGGCACTTGAGAGCGAGTGACTCATGCGCCGATAAAGGTTTTATGCTCCAAACAGGCGATAATGTGCTTTAACAGATATGTTACGCTCTTATTTCACAATCACTGTACTTAAGTGGCGTATTTGCAAATCGCAATGCGCTGTAGACATGCTATACCTACATGGTTAGTTTTGGAAAGAA
Source organism: Eudonia truncicolella (assembly GCA_949315975.1). Taxonomy (NCBI): domain Eukaryota; kingdom Metazoa; phylum Arthropoda; class Insecta; order Lepidoptera; family Crambidae; genus Eudonia; species Eudonia truncicolella. The sequence continues at coordinate 864,938 of OX438841.1, forward strand.
AGTTTGGTGTTGGCCTCAGGCGGCCTTTACAGTGTCACCGAACTGGTGGCGGCGAGAAACTTAAAGGGTCCCTCAGGCCGTGTGACTGAAACACCGTCAGAGGGTTTGTAGAGGGAATGGAATCATACAAGTGTGTCCTAGGGTTCGGATCGGATCGAGAGCGGAACAACCTGAAGGCGCCTTTATAGGCTAGGACCTCGGCTCGGGTTGACCGGGTCGTGGGGGTAAGAGAAGCACATAGTCTGTACCTAGTATAGAGCGTGTGTGAACCGGGTCTTTGTACCCTCGTTGTACGAGTACGGTGTCTTGGGCCTATGCGAGTGTGCATATTTAGTGTATCATGTGAATGTTTAGTGGCATATCGAGAATCGGGAGTGCTGCTACACGGTGATTACACAACAGTTTATTTTTCATTTGAATCTCCATCATCCAACCAACATTAGCAAGATAGCAATTTAACCGTATGCGAACCGCTGAAAGAAAAGTTTAAAAGAATAATTTAGAATACTGGACAAAGGAGCACAGCGCCTATGTAGGTACGCCTGACTCTAAAACCTCATGGTTGACAATGCATAAGTTATTAAGCACGGAATACCGTAACGTAGTACTTACACGTACATGTTACAAGGGGTTTCAGAGATCTGCAGAGGCTGCAAGCAGTTCAATGTCGAAGTCAAAGTCAAAATTTTCTATTCAAGTGCTTTTGAATCGTCCATACATTTTTTACCTACTCCCCATTCAGGACGTCTATTTTGTAGCCGTGGGGAGAAAGTTCGCAACTATGTTTGCTAGCGAAGTGAAAAAAATATTTTTTATTTATTTTATTTAGGATAATAACAGCCAATCAACTTTCCTACATAAATACAGTTACATAACTGAATGAGTAGTATTTACTAAAACTTAAAAACAAAACTGTAGAACCATAAAAAGAGCCATAAAGAAATAAAACTTAATAACTTTTTATAACTTTTGATATAATTTACTATAGATACTAAATATACTACTATAATTTATTTATTACATATACAATCTTCACTGACTGACCATCTAATATCGACTCTTCAACTCCTAATATAGTTATTAGGATTATTTTAAATATAAAAGAAATTTTAGAATTTATAAATGAATCCACGTGTGGGAACCTTTTATTATAGGAATTAAGAATTCTACCAAGTGTTTGATTTCGTCTGCAGTTAGTAGAATGAAGTGGAACACTGAACAGGGATGTATGTCTTGTTCTACGGCTTGGCACGTTGAATGTTATTTGAGCAAGTAAATCAGGGCTGTCGAAATGTCCGCTTAGGATATCACATAGGAGTACAATATCTAACATGTCTCGGCGTTCTTCCAGCGTAAGAAGGTTATGGATGCGACAGCTAAGTACATATTCCACTTTGTCGGAGGACACACCGTTCCTAAAATTCAAATGCTTTAGATTTTTTTTTTAATACGTTCAATACGCTTATTATGGATATCCTGTTTTCACCGATGATCCTTAAATATTTATAAAATTTATAAAATACAGTGAAAAAATTAAACGCCCACCTGACCCAGCCACAAAATTGAGCCTGGGTCTTCCGCAACCCGGGCGGCTGCACTGACCGCTATGCTACCGGGAAGGCCGACGTGAGCGCTGAATTTTGTTACTGCTTTTTAATTATTTGAGTGCTAATAGCGGCACAGTGCGCCATCTATCCAACGGTTATTGCAACCGATGGCTATGCAGATTCATCTTTGCAGATGAAATACTACAATATTATATAACACAACGCTATAGTAAATTTTTACTTTCAGTGCAGCAAGCACTTAAAAAATAAAAAGTAAAAAGATGATTCTTAAGTTTTAGGTGACCCCTTAGCCATATTAGGTGACGGTTTTACTTCGGCAACTGTCACCTAACATGGCTTAGGGGTTACCTAAAAACAGGGGTCGGTGGTCGACTGTGATAACGAACATCAGTCTCCACATGTCAAGAGACCTTTCAAGGATTCGAAACGTCATAATAAAATAATAAGTAAAAACGCGTGTATATAAAGTCATCATCATCACCAGCTCATTTTATGTCCCCACTGCTGGGACACGAGCCTTCCTTTAGAACGGGCCATAAACCACCACGCGGGCCCAGTGCGGATTGGTGGTTGTTGTCGACTGCACATGCAGCCGGGACCAACGGCGTAACGTGATGTCTTCCGAAGCACGGAGGAGTTCATGATGAGAATTTTTTGGTCACCCATCCGATGACCGGCCTTTGCGAAAGTTGCTTAACTGCAGCGCGTTATTCACTGCGCCATCGAGCTCCTCAGTATATGTATAAAGTATTACATTAAAAAATAGGCTTCGACTTATATGGAAGCGTCATTGTAAATAGAAATATCATAGTCATAAATAGTCATAAATCGGCACAGGCAAGCTGATACTCAACCACTCGATAAGGCACAGGTAATAACTACAATCTGGCTATGATTATCTATTACGTAGTTGTTCAACAATTATAATAAAATAAAATACGTTTATTTCAACCAACTTAGGATCATAGGTACAGACGCCGGCACATCAACCTATCCAAAACTGTCAAATTTCTTCAATCAATTCTCAACCATATTATAAAGAAATAAAGTTCAAAGTCTATTGAGGAAATTTGACAGTTAGTGGTAGGTTGATGTGCAGGCATGTGTACATTAAAAAATAATAAAAATTTAAATAAAAAAAAATTACAACATTAAAATTACAGAATAAAAATAATTTCAATTCAATTCAATTCAACAATAAAATTAAAAAATACTCACATAAAATTTCCTACATTTAGAACAATCACATAAATAATATAGTAAAATTAATAAATTATTAAAGTAAAGTAAAATATAACAAATATAACAAAGTATAATATTTTAACAATTAAAAGTACAGTCACGAGCACAAAAGTTTCGTTTGCCTGCTCCACTAACATAGCTTTTAAGTTTACTAACAACATAATAATCCATGTTGAAAGGTCTGAAAACGAAGATTATTATTAATATTATTACAAACATTATATTACCGTGGACAAGCCATCATATGTGCAGTAGGTAGGTATATAGGTATCCAATGATTCCTGACTACGTAGCCTGTCATGACGCGGATAGTGAGTGATTTAGTATACATAGTTTTACATAACTGAATAAAGGCATTTACAATCGTTATCATCGAACGCAACGGTGACGTAAATATATTTTTTTATAACAATTAAACTTTACGTGATCAAAGCTAACTGATTGGTCGACATTCAGGAAACTATTGATTAATTTGCTTACTTAAATACCAAGTAAATTGTTCACGAACTCTTAATCGCTTTCAAAAATAAATTTGTCTAACAACAAAAAGCTTTCGTAGCTTTGGACAAAACAATTTTCATTGAAAAATATTATGACAGCGCAAAATAAAGATTTTGACAAAAGGTGAAACAGTAAAAGCGGTCAGCGACGGCGATAATCCCGCACGATCCGGTTTTCACACGAAACACCTTTTTCCGACTGTACCTTTATGTTTTTTTTTGTATGAAACACCTATGTCGAGAAAATTTCCGCATTGGTAAATATTTGTTTTCATTGAAGACATCTGCGAAACGTGTGCAAAGATAAAACGTATATTTTGGTAATTTCACGCAGTATATGCGTATTAAATAAATAAGTACCTATGTAAAGTGAATAGCCTATAACCGTCACACTGCTGAACAAAGACCTCCATCATTGAAATAAAGTTATCACTACAATTGATGCGGAATCACCAAACATGCCAAATGTGGGTTGGTGATCACAAGCCCGGACTATGTATTGAAAAATCCGAAACACACTTTGCCCGTCTTGGGAATTGAACCTGAAACTTTAGGATATCGGGCCTAGCGCTCTGCCACTCGGCCACCGAGACGTAAATAAATAAATAAATAGTAAGCATAACACGCACATACATTGAAGTATATTAAATTGTAGCTCAATCAAAGCCTAATACTGTGAAACATTTGCCTTTTCATTTGTACCTTAGGGTACAAATGAAAAGGCAGGACCAGCGCGGCGTGGGTACAAAACAAAACTAAATGCTTAGCCATTTTTGGTTGACTTAATGATTCATTTATATACAACTTCCACTTTCACACTTCACTTCATTCACTTTTTAGGGTTCCGTATCCAAAGGGTAAAACGGGAACCTTATTACTAAGACTCCGCTCTCTGTCCGTCTGTCACCAGGCTGTAGCCTGGTGACTGATGAGATACATCTTATGAACCGTGATAGTTAGACAGTTGAAAATTTCACAGATGATGTATTTCTGTTGCCGCTATAACAACAAATACTAAAAAAGCAGAATTAAATTATTTAAGAGGGCTCCCATATAACAGACATGTATTTTTTTTTGCCGTTTTTATAGATAATGGTACGGAACCCTTCGTGCGCGAGTCCGACTGGCACTTGGCCGGTTTTTTTTCTTTATAGAACGATAAGCACCTCATATTAGGTAGAATCGGAGACTAGATGCGACGACATCTATAAAGCGGAATTGTGCCTCACTACCTGTCAACACATTTCACCATCGTATCCAACAATGTCGCTTTGGTGTGTTCCGACAGTTAAGATAAATAACACAGATAAGATAGCCAGTTCCTCCGTTGTTGAGGATTCCAGGAGAACTGCGCTAATACTAACATCTTAGATCTTAACATCACCTAACATTGAGCGAGATACTTACTCTACAAGTAATAAATAAATTATGTGAAAAAACATCGCTTCGACAGGTTCTAAAAGGACGAAGTCTAGTACTCGATTTCGATGGCACGCATTGGGTATAGTTGTTAGATCAACGTAACGTGATAAGTACTCAGAACGCTCTAATGTTAGGCCCGCTGGATACTTTGGAGTAGTCATATTTCACAGTAGTTGTTCACAATACATGGGCATACTCGTATATGAATTCAAAAACTAGAAGCAAGCGTTTGTAGCATAAGTTGCTTGTAACCTCCATCACTTTACAAAAAAATTATTAAAACCAAAACTTTGCAACACGTAGGTAATCAGATGTAACAAAAACTTTAAATGTTGGAACTTTAATCGACTTGAGTGAAAACAGCAACGCCCCCTCGCTAAGGTAACGCACGTACCGCCGACACCATATCATTTCCATAAATGATTCAGTCACAAAACACTACGCAACACTCTCTTCCGATACAAACTACTTTTCAAACTATTTAGTATTTTAGGTATATTAACAGTACACTGTAAACACATTTACCTTTTTAAACAAGACGTTAAGAAGCGTCTTGTAGGTCAGCAAGGGTGGCTAATGTTGAATTGAACGTTCACTAGTTTGTTGACACAGCCCCTTAGAAACAGCACATTAGTTTGCAAATAAAAAAAAAATACGTATATTTAAACGTACGCATGCCACGCCGCGATACCATTATTGGTAGTGTGCCTGATCCGTCGATGTTTGTCTATCTATCTGTCACATCAAAACATAGTTCTTGCTCCAAAAATAGTTTTAGACAAAGATAGTTGAAGAAGATAATGCCCAGACTGCCTACATACTACTTTTTGACTCAGTCAAAGGTAATATATCCGAGGGCACCAATAAAGACTTTTGTGACAGACCAAATTTTAAGCGAGCAAAGCCACGTGTTGGAACTTAATAATAATAAAAAGAAACAAAAAGATTATGTTCATCAACAACTTTCAATTGTTTCAGAAAATTATTTTTTGTATTCGTCGTTCCAGAGAAATTGCAATTAAAATGAACGATCAAATTAAATTAAATTTCGTGAAAATAATCAAACAAAACATCAAAGCCAATAAATCTGCCAGTGGGATGAAATATTTGGCAATCCCCAATTGATGAAATGATAAATCGTGGCATTGTTTTTACGGTTGCTTTGACGCACTGTCCATTTGAATAGGATTTTCAAACAATTTACCATAATCATTGATTTATGATTTGATGAGCGTAAAACAAGGATACACTAAAAAACATTATTCAAACCAACTCTAAAATCTAGGTGGTCTACGTCGACGGCAACGCATTGGTCTAGGTATTGGTCTTACAGAACTACAATTTTAAAACGGCTTGTTCTAAGTCTTAAGACAGTTAGGTAAAATGAAATTGAAGATGAAGATTGAAATTGAATTTGAAATTGACCTTCTTTGGCTTTAAAATAAAAGCGAGTTACAGAAATGAAATAATTACTACGGATTTAACTATGTAAACTATCATCTTCACCTGACACAAGGACTACATCTCTCTGTGAATACACTGTTGAACTGTAAGAAGTGTTTATTTCAATGCGTAGTAATCGCGTAAACTTAATACTTACATCAATAGTGTTTTGTATTAATTTATTTTTTATTCAACGTACCGTTTTTCGTTGTATAGTTAGTACACCTGTGATATTTAATTCAAACCTCTTCACACTTGCGCTGCGGGAGTGGAAATATTTACCGCAACACGGTCAAATTGGGTACTCCTAAATTATTCAGCGCTAGGTAATGTTCAATATTAAACTTATTCACCGAATTTTTAACTGGGATTTTTTATAAAATGTGTTCATTAATAATTGAAATTTTAATCGCATCGTTTATATTAATTAGGGTAAATATTTTTTTTTGCATTGTTTGAGCCAATTTTTATGTCCCGGACAATCTTCCCCTGGTTCCTGGGTGCCCAGAACTAAAACAACTCCCTAAAAACTTCATAAATTTATTAAAAATACACCAACTCGCTACTACATCGTCTTATGACTTTTCTTTTTTATCATATACAGTAATAACGAAAAGGTTTGAACGTATTGTTCTGTTATGAACATAATATTGGGATTTAGTTGTTTAATGATGAATCACATTTACATTTACTAACTATTTAGTAAAATATATAACGAAATTAACTAACTATCTTTTCTAAACTTTTTAATAATAGAATAATTAAGTTACCAAAGCCAGTACAGTTAAAACCTCGTTATCTAGGCTGTAAAATTATATGATAATATCAATAGAAGGCATTTTCTTGTTCGTATTATTTTATTCAAATTTGAGCCTTTTGGGGTAGAGTCATTAGGTCCATGGGGCCCGGGTGGTCACAAACTTTTTAAAGATATATCAATTAAGATTAATTAATTAAGACAATTAAGACAAGACAATTAAGACAATTAAGACAATTAATTAAACAATTAAGATATTAATTTAATTAGCAGAGACCACCCGAGACCCCAGAGCTAGCAGCTACTTGAGACAGCGAATAAGCCTCGCTATCCAACGAGGCAATGCTGCTAGCTTACTGGGTACTCTGCCTGTTGGGGATGATCAGGGGCAATTTTTTTGTATACAAATTGAATTAGATAGTTTGTAGTTTTAAGTAGTTTAATTTACTTTGCATATATTTTATTGAAAAATTATATTGTTTTATCCATGTAATTGGCATAGTAATAATGCACAATGTTATCGGCTAGTTTTATGAATATCAGCTATATGCAACAATTTAAAATACGCACGCCCTTAAAGTAAACTAAAAAGAAAAAAGAAAATTTAATTTAACCGAAAATGTAAATTAAAACGTTAATGTTTAGATTCATTTTCAAAAAATCTAATATTTCGCATTTGTCGAGAAGTGTCTGGAATTTTTATAACGTTGTATTTACAATAATTTATTATGATATTTTTATTAGTAAAAAAAATAATGCAGCGAGCGTTCTTAATAGCCGGTTGGTCGATACGCCACAGCTTTAATGCTTGTGGAAACAAAACAAGGCAAAGTTCAATATAATTACAACAAAAACTAAGAGATACCGCGAACAATGGATGTTATAGCGACGGAGACATCAACAATTATAAAGAAATGCGCACCCTATCATAACTATTGGAACTCGATTTGAAAATTCTCACCTAACCAATTTAAAAGTCTACCTTTAATCGACGAAAAAAAGTGTAAAGTAAAAAAAGTATCATTCACAGATTTATTAATTGTGATTCTCTAAAGCAATCTTCTTAATCGAGAAGAGTTCGGTTTGAGCATCGGTATTAAAATATTTCAAGCTCCTCCATTCTACGGAAGGCACGTTAAGCCCAATAGCCGGCACTAAGTCTGCGTGGCCTCCTCCCGATCTCCTCAAGTGCTTGTGGGAAAGCCTGAGCCCAGCAGTGGGACGTTTACAGGTTGATGATGAATATGATAATGATGGAGACATAGTAATTAAGTATAGCTTACACTGTGCAAGCTGACTCCTCGTGGATTATTCTTTACATGGAGAGGTCAGGGAGAAAGAGAATATAATTTTTATTATTTTGATACCTACTCGATATTGAGTATTCTTTTGATTTTTCTCACCACCGGCTACAAAGATGATGATGATGAAGATAATACATAGTGATTACGTATAGCTTCCACTGTCGCGCTAACCACTGCCTTTCTACGCTACTCAATTCTAATAAACACAATAAACATTTTTTTATGTTAATACCAAGCAAATGGTACCTTAATCTACGTTTCAATAATCTCGCATCTACGCCGTCGCCCTCAGTTTCGTATTACCACTCGTGTTATTATGTAAACACTACTGTATTTGCTCTTTTTTGCTTACAAACACCGATTCGTATGTAGTAATTATTACCTAGCATGAATTGTATTGTTTATTGAAACTAAACACAGTTGACCTTGTTTCTGGTGTGTATTATCAAAACATCGATAATGATTTAGTTAGATTAGAGAGCATTTAATGCTTATCGTCGGTAAGAGAAGTTTGTGAAAACCGCGTGGCTATCTGTTACTACACAATTTTACAGAAAGACGAAAAAAGTAATATAAATAACATTATGTTATTAGCTTTTTTCGTTTTTCTCTAAAATTATAATTAATGGAATCAGGCGTTATTGTGCAGAAATCCATGGTGCAATAACACGTCATTGAAATTATATGTAGTGTTAATTCTGCCAAATCACTCGTTTATCCAGCTTGGATGCAGTAGGTACGCATGCACACCGAACATTATATATGAACACATACAAGACATGTTTTTTTTTTAAACTTTATTCAGGTAATCAAACAATGACAAAATATATAATATAAAACAAATATACACATAGGTAATTGTGCCAGCAGCATTCCTTACCAGAAATTACATGAAAAAAGATTACAGTAGGCTGACGAAGAGAGTGATGCACTTAACGTTTTTTATCAAAACTTCAATCTGCTCATATACACGATCTCGACGCTCACCGAGACGTTATGACTATAGTAATAAGCTTAATAATACTGGAAGTCTAAGTCCATATAAGTCCAGCTTTTTTTTAACTTCTAACTAATAATTTAAAACTAAATAAATTTCAAAGCAAAAATTTATTATATTCATTCCACCCTGGTTAAAAATTATTCCTATAGCTTCTTTAATAACTTCTCGTGCATTATTGTATACTATCAATAAAAGAGTTTTTGGAATCGTAACAGCAGTTTTAGACCACAGATAATACAAATACCCGACAAATAAACAAATATACAAACAAACATAAAACAAAATCACAAATATTACCTTTTTTTATAGAATAAATCACATAATATGAGTATTTTAAATAACGCGTAAGATCGTGCTAATTATATTCATGAAGGCGTTTTACGCGTACTTAAATGTTCGCATAAATGTAATTACACTCGTTTAATAATTCGGTTTGATTCCATGTTCATATAATAACGAGATTACATTAAATATTTTTATAAAAAATTTGTAAATCCTTTTTTTTACCTTAATGTAGCCGAACGTATAGACATAGGGATGAATGCGAGATCATGGTTCAATCCCTATAGCTCTGATAGACTACTGACGTAAACCCATACCTAAAATCTATCGTATTAGCTTTTCTGGGTGTGTTTAATACAGGTCTATTCATCAAAAGCTCATTATATGTCCCCAATGCTGGGGCACGAGCCTTCCCTATGAACAGATAGGGAGAACGAGCTATAAACCACCACGAAGGCCCAGTGCGGATTGGTGGTTGGTGACTGCTAATGCAGCCGGGACCAACGCCTTAACTTGCTTTCCGAAGCACGGAGCGCCATCAAGCTCAACAGGGCTATTATGATCCGAACCCTTCGGAGAATCTAGTGGGGCACGGGGACGCGCACTAGTGCGCGATGCCGTTCCCTCTAGATAACCTCTGAAGGTGATTCGTTTCACACGGCTTGAGGGACCCTTTACGTTCCTCGCCGCCCCCAAAAAAGCCCGGTGAAGCTGAAAATGCCGCAGCGGCAATCAGCAATCTCTCTCAAAAAAAACGGAGCGCCATCAAGCTCAACAGGGCTATTATTCATTAATAGTTCTATTCAATCAGTTGTTCCCTCAATGCTGAGGATCGTGACCGTCATATCTGGTGGTGGAGACAAGCACTCTCCATCTGGCACTGTCACCCGCGGTGTGGATGGAGCCGTGTAGCGGTGTGTATGTGTGTGTGTAATTAAAATAAACTTTATAAAACCTGTCTGGCTACTTTTTAAATTCTTCTGTTTAGTAAAAACAATTAAGGCTTCGAAGGTAGTGCCTCGTGAGAGGAAAACGGTATTGGCAGGTCGTTTCTCAATTAACACCCTAGTCTGGGCTCAGGAGAGAAGACAGATCAATTAAAAGGTTGCACTTTTGTCGTGTAGTGGTGGTTTATAAACGTATATATACGAATTGCAGGCCATTGTACGCCCGGGTATTTTGTTAAGTTTTATAGGACTTTTATTCAATGGCAATATAACTTTTTTTAATTATCACGGTTGCTTACATTAGTGTCATTATTTTTAACGTGGTTATTACCTTTTTTTAATGTAAGCAAGATTAACTGCACTTCTACTAGTATTTGCTAAGTTAAACAAAAAATTCGTAATTTTTATTAAAAAATCCAACCAGGTTATCACTTAGTAGCCGCTGGATGCGAACAGCACATAACCGGTCGTTATAGAGATCCTTGGGGAAGGTCTTGTCCAGCATTGGACGTCGTATGGTTGAGACCATGTTAAATGTTAAATCTTGATAAGGCCGAACGTGGTGGCATTTTCCACGGAAAATGTCATCAAAATTTCGAAATATCGCACATTTGGCAATTTTTTTTTACATTATTAGTACCTACCTATGTTATAATGTATGTAGGTATATGTTATATTACAAAAACACAAATGTTGAAAAAAAATTCCACGAGCAGGATTTGAACCTGCACCCTTCTGACATACCGGGTAAGGTGCTCTCCCAATTGAGCTATCGTGGTTTTTACCAGCCCGCCGAAATTATTCAACACTTATTACTTTTTACTTTGAAAGCCAAAGGTACCCATTTAATGACAACAACTACCGTCATTAACATCCGATCATAATATTTTTACAAATACTAAAGATCAGTTAAGAAGTAGGCAAGCTATTTAAAAAAAATTAAATTCTGCTTGTGGATTGTTTTTCAACATTTGTGTTTAAGTAATTTGTTTTGCAACAAAATTTGCGTTAAAGATTATATAAACAAAACAAAAACATTTTATATGTTATAATTGTTAAATAATGTTGTATGTATAAGTGTAAAGGTTGATTTTATCTATGTATAAAAATTACGAGAACAAGTCATCACTCACATTATGAAAACGACAGCTAACATTCAAATTTGCCTATAAACACGTACCCTCATATATAGTGCGAATGTACTGTTATAATTGAACGGCGAGGCCCGCCTGTTCGCGCCCCAACGCCAAATATTTGCATACACCACCAACAATATCAGTTATTTATATGTAACATACACTAGCGCCAGAATTGATATAGCAAGCGAGGCGTTACCCTAGTTATTTCAGGGCAAAGCTTCTCAAAGTCTTGTTGGGACACTCTCTCTTATCTTATCTCTTATCTCGTCAAATAATTAATATTTTTTTACCGCACAAACTACAGTGCTGTGGAACCAGCTCTCAGCAACCGGCGGTATTTCCGGACCATTACGACTTAAGGATTTTCAAGAAACGAGCCAATTCCTTCCTTAAAGGCCGGCAACGCATCTGCGATTCCTCTGGTTTTGTGGGTGTCCACGGGCGACTGTGATTGCTTCCCATCAGGTGACCCGCCTCCTGCTCGTTTGCCTCCGAATATAAAAAAAAATTGTTTAACGTGACTCTGGAAAACAAGCCTTGATAACATTACCAAATTCACACTATTAATATCATTATTAACGTTATTTCTATAAAGTTAAATAGGTAAGGGTTATGCAGGTAACGTTATCTAGTGTTTCGATAAGTAATCCGCTTTAGCCAATCCGCGTAGAGCGTTTAGATAATTTACCGGTAAAAATGCCACCTAGGTAACGATACCCAGCATAACGTTATCTTCGTATGGTTAAGTTAACGTTACCTAATTTTTAACGTTACGCAAAGCGGTTTTCTTGCTTCTTACCCGAGCTTGCTGTTTGTGACTTACGATGCTTTAAAGTTTGTTGTCAAGTCAGATGTTTTGTAAAAGATGGCCTCACTCCACTCATTCGTTTTACCTAATGATCAGAGTAAGAAACAATATGGTTTCTACTTTTTAGAGGGGAAGCGCATTTTATCCAACATCCTCATTTACTGAGGAACTAGGTATCGATCCTCTAACTATCGAAATCAGAAAATAACAGTGTTACTTAACATAGGTGTTACTGCGACATACTTAGATAAGCAAGCCAGGAGGACTTTAAACTAGCTAATAACATATTATTCGTCGTTGGGATTTCTACCCAGAACCTCTAGATTGCCGGTCTAGCCCCTAGACCACAGAAGCGTTTAAGTTTGCTTGATATTAAGTTGTTTTTAAAACTAAGCCTTTGTATAGAGACAAATTGTTAGTAAGGCGTTAAAGAAAAGCTTAAAGTTGAAAGCTTCATTGAACATTGCATTATCATAAGATTATTCCTGTTACGCCACGAACAGAAAACGGTATTTTGCGTTCGCAAAGTTGAGTGGAGTTAGGTGCACTATTTGAGAACCACCGGCTTAGACAAACTTTAGTGGGGAGCTTGTGCAAATACAACACACAGATGTGCGAACCGAGATGCTATTATCTGACGATATTACGAAATAATAACTTTATATTCCAGATATTATATGCAAAACTTGTATTTTCGTATTCATTTGCATAGGCTGGTCATCGGATGGGTGACCAAAAATTTATCATCTCGAACTTCTCTGTGCTTCGGAGGGCATGTAAAGCCGTTGATCCGGGCTGAATTAGCAGTCGATAACAGCCACCAATCCGCACTGGGCCCGCGTGGTGGTCTATGGCCCGTTCTCCCTATCCATCCATGCTCGTGCTCCAGCAGTGGGGACATAAAATGAGCTGATGATGATGATGATGAAAGACTGTTTATATAGCAATACCAAATTATTCCTTAAGCAAATGGAAATAAATATATTTGATAATAAACAGTCTTTTAATTATTTACCAAAAACTGTTTTTAGATTTATACTTTTTCTGATTTTACTGAATCATCTTTAGTTCGTTTTAAGTTGAAATTATCCTTCGTGTCTCTTAATTTTTATAGATTCATCTCTAAAAGTTAAACTATTCTGTAAATTCTACGGTTGTATCCACCTAAATGGAAGCTAACCATTGCCTGCATATTGATTTATGTGCAGTGTAAATTTAACTTGGAACCATTAAAACTAAATCAAAGCGAGTTGTAAATCGTCAAAGTCCACGTAATGGCCAGTTCAAGTGGAGCTGTGTTGTACGTCCCGCCCTCCCCTCGCACTTTACGCTTTGAGAGCCATAGGGGGGGAGCAGCGTGTCAATTACACTGGTTAATGGTCAGAATAAAATGTGGTGCGGGTTTTAGAGAGACCGCCTCGTACAGCCAGCGTTTGTTTGCGGCGCAGTAAATTTCATAGTTTTTTTGAGCCCACCGAAAATATCTCTCGCCGAAGTGTCGAAATGATAGACGTCCAATATAATATATGGGTCGGATAGTTGTTTAGTAATATTAACTGCGTTTGGATGCGGCGCGTAACACCGCGAACCTGCGAACGCCTCAGAATTACTCTAACTCGTGCTGATTATTGCGCAGTAAAATCTCAGATAGTTTATGTGGTTTTAGTGGTCGAACCCATATTCTTGCTGGTATTACAAGAACATCAGCGACCATGACTTCCGGGTTTAGGTTATGTTATGTTGGTGCTTAAACAGCCTTTAGACAAGCACTAGTCGTTTACATGCTATCTATCATATTTACCAATGATACACTAGCAGACAAGTACAGTATCTATATGTATATATAGCCCTAAAAAAGTGGTAATTTAATGTCTGAGTAAACAAATCCCTTTTCTAGATTTTGCTTTGAGGACCTAGCTCACTCTGGGAAAAGAGGATGAGGAGATAAGGAGAGAGCTTGCTGATGAAAAAGGTGCTAAAAGAGCCTATAAGAATATTGAAGGCCTTCCTTGTCGAAAAAAATTAAAAATATTTGTTATTTATTAAGAGCTTTTTACAAAATATTTTTTGAACGTCGAATCTAAGCCAAAGCTTCGTCGGCCCTACGATAAAGACCTTGTTCTGAGAAGAAGCCGCAAGGAACTCGGCTAGGGGAATTCCTTCCCTTCTTTTCTTAAAACAGAAACACTATACAATAACATAAACCAAAGAGTTCGTTCAAGTAAATCACGAATGCTCGGATTAACATCAACTTTAATTTCGAAGGCAAACAGTGTAAGGTCTCCTACACTTTTTACTTCTTATCTATTTCAATTTAGCTTTGTAAGTACCATTATTTAGCTCCTTGCCCGGTCTAAACCAGATCTTAACCCGTTCAGAGTTAACATTAATTGTGAATTAGAGTCGTGGCACGGAATTACAGCTATTTGTCAGCAGTTAACTTTATACATGGTTTTGTGGCAAGGCAGCTTGTTTCTACGAGTGTGCGGCTTGTTTTTAAATGTGTGACACTTCATTTGGTGGTGATTTATCGTTCCTATGTTTGTTTTTAAAAAAACTTTAAAGTTTTAGAATAAAAATGAAAAAATCGAAATTCAAAATAATTTATTCAGTTTAGGCTACAAGTAGCTCTTGTGAATGTCACTATGCTATCGGTTCGTAAGTCTACTCTGGGCGGGAGATCTTGTACTGAGAAGAACCGGCAAGAAACTCAGCAAGTGTCCAGCTCTTTTCTCATCATCAATCATGTTTTTGGTTCATATTTTTTTGTCTTTCTGAATTAAACCTTTGTAGTAAAGTCCTCAAAATACAGAACTCTCATTATTGAGAAATGCTCTCTTTTCTTACTAAAAAACAATTTTATTCACGCGATTACTATACATTGAAATAAAACAATTTTTCAGGATATAGTCCCGTTTGATGTAACTCATTATTTTTCCCGAAACGTCTTTACGTTTAACACAAATAAACAAAAACAATCCTTGTCTCTAATGGCAGTCTACAAACAGAGTAGTACCAGTAATTTCCTTGTTTAAATTAATACAGATTTTTGCACCAACCACTGTACATTACTTGAGGCTTCCACGCAAATTAATCAAAGGGAAATATTCATAGCGACATATGCCATGAAATGATAATGAACTCGGGGAGAGCGTGTCGCAAACTGCATGACATAGCGATTTGTGATAGTATTACGAATCAATATTCTCTGTTGTCAAAATAAAATCTGCTATATAAACTTCTCGAAGGTTATCATAATTTTTCGTCATCATCATGAAATACATTTTTTTATTTAGATTTGCTTAAAATTTGTATCGTCCATACATATTTTCTACCGCCATCATCGTTATCAGCCTATACACGTCCCACTGCTGGGCTCAGGCTTTTCCACATGAACGATCATAGGAAATAAAGACCCCATAACATTACTCACCACACTAGCTAATATTGCTATTTTGCTGCTGCATTGTTTAGTTTCATCATCATCAGCTCCCCACTGCTGGGCACGACACGAGCCTTCCCTATGGATGGAAAGGGAGGACGGGCCATAAACCACCACGCGGGCCCGGTGCGGATTGGTGGTTGTTAACGACTGCTAATGCAGCCGGGACCAACGTGCCTTCCGAAGCACGGAGGAGCTCGATATGATAAATTTGTGGTCACCCATCCAATGACCGGCCCTTGCGAAGTTGCCCAACCTCGCAGCCATCGAGCTCCTCATTGTTTACTTTATTCTAATCAAATTATTACAAAGGACACTGGAGGGTCAACTGATGGAAAGTAATCACCGCCGCCCATGGACACCCGCTAAACCAAAGTAATCGCAGATGCGTTGCCGGCCTCGAGGAAGGAGTTGGATCTTGAGGAGGGAGTAGGAATTGGGAGGGGGGAGGGGTGAGAGATGGGCCTAGGTTATGGCAGACCTTGCACTGAGAAGGACAAAATAGCTTTTTTTTATAGAGTTTGCTGATTTAACTGATAGAGCTTCACCGGGGGTGGCGAGAAGTTAAAAATATACATGAAGCGGTTTTATATAATACAAAATAAATAAAAAAACACTTTTTCTTATTAGAAATTCAATAGTAATTCAATAGAATTACTTACTATTTTTAATAGCAAAACAACATAACTTCTAAGACTAATTTTGCAAATTGATATTGTTTATTAATAATAATACAATGTTTGCATATTAAATTGATGATATTATCTTTTGATAAAAAAAACCCTGTAGAAAAGTATAATCATTGTAATTATCGTGAAGTAAATATAGCATGTTAATGCATATACAACAATTTGAAACTAATAAGTTTTAAAATAAAAATAGTTTTAAAATATTTGTTTATTGGGTAGTCTGCCCTGAAACTTAGACAACGCCTTTTTAGTTTTTGTTTTTTTAGTATTGATTTTTTTTTTCGATAATGGCCGCCATCTTGGCGACTGTTATGTTAGGTTATGACGGTATTATTTATTTATCTACTAGATAAAAACCATCAATCACAGACTACAGTCAACATGAAGTTTTTATGTAAGTAATGTTGCTTACGACTAGTCCCTTAAATAGTGTACACAGCTTGATCAAATACATAAATTTCAAAAATTATGACAGACGCGTCTAAAATCTCTTAGATCGCGGCACACCACGGGGTTAGATGCGCCCCGCGTAAAACAATACGGCCGACAGAATGCCTGTGCTCCAACAATTAGTGTGGAGAAATTGCTTTTCACCTACTCGCAGTAATAAACAGTCAAACGATCCTTTGACGTCACGCGCAAATAGTTTGGGAGCCCTATGCAGTCTAATTGGGTTACAGAATGAACAGTGCGTACTAAACTGATTTTAATTCTCATTTGTTTCTGTAACGAGAATTTAAATTACACTCGTGGACAAATAATACGGGTCAGAACGAAACATTTGAATATCTCTTAAAATAATAGAGCTAGCAGCATGAATGAAACTGTATTTTGTTGATAATGTCATACTTAATAATAACGACAATAAATGGTGGAAATGTTATTTGTTTATTCATTAAAATTACATAAGAAACAAAATATCAACATTTTTTGCGTTGAAAAAAAGACATTACCTCACACACTACATAAAAACGAACTTTAAAGCCATATTAATACTTCACTCCACTCCACGGGCTCTTCTTACAGCTGCCAGACGATTTGGTATGCTGTTTATTAAGTTGATGATTATTAAGATGTTGCGGGATATTGTTCCATTCTTCCACTAACACATGTTTATCTATGAGTGTAACTGGGGCGGGGTTCCGATTTCTCACACGCCTTCCGAGCTCGTCCCAAGCGTGCTCAATCGGATTTAGATCCGGGCTTCTCGAGGGCCAGTCTATGCAATTGATGCCAACGTCCTGAATATACTCATTTACAATTTGAGCTGTATGTGGCCTAGCATTGTCATGCATAAATATGGAATTTTCACCCATATTAATCAAGTATGGGCCTAAGGATCTCTTCTACATATCTTGCACTAGTTAGCGTACCATTTTCTATCAGCACTAACTCTGTGCGACTCTCTGAATAGATTCCATAACAGATTCACCGCTGAAAGGTACTTTTTCCCCAAAACAAGCTGGAATAATACGTTCCCCTGGCCGTCGGTAAACTCTTCGCCGCCCATCCTGTGCATAGAGCATAAATCCTAGATTCCTCAGAAAACATTACTCTTGCCCATTCTTCGTCTCCCCATTGTGCATGTTCGCGGGCATAACGTAATCTTGCTACTCGATGTTCTCTTGCAAGTTTTGGGCCATTTGCGGGTCTATTTAGGGTCAAATTAAAACAGTCCGCTCGCTTACCTTGCGTCTTCGGGTCTCTCGAAATTGATTTGTTACTTCAACTGCCGTAAAGTGTCGATTTCGGAGCATGGTCGTAATAATAAATCGATCCTCTCGAGCCGTTGTACATCTCGGTCTGCCGGTTCCTGGTCTTCTAATGTTAAGCCCAGTTTTTCGGAAACGTTGCACCACTCTTTGCACCATAGAAAGTGACACGACTGTTACTCTCGCTGTACTTCTCTGACTTCTGCCTTCTTCTAGTATAGTGACGATACGTGTACGTTCTTCTGGCGTTAGCAACATGATAGTAATTCAATAATGACCGTGAAAGACGATGATGACTGCCTTTTACTATTTTAATTTGATAAATTGAAAACAAAAGTGAGAAAACAAGCAAAAGTAAAACACGCGTGATTTGAATTTAAAACCAAATTCGAACTTTTGTTAATTTTTTTTCAAAATATGTTGTTTTAACATTTAAGGTTTTATGTCATAAGATATTAAAATTCTCTTTAATATAAAGTTAGTTTCATTCATGTAACATTATTAATTTACAAGATACATAGGATTTTGTCGCTGACCCATATTATTTGTCCACGACTGTAGTTATACCGCATTTGTTTTCAGGAGGTAAGTTTTGTTTGTTTATTTATTAATTGCACTTTCATGCAATTATTCAGTGATATAGTAATATTTGATGGACTTTTACGTACTTTGTTGAGAAATCGTATAATTTATTTAAATTATAATTTCATGATGCTAACTTTCAGTAAAAAGGTAAAGTAAGCACCTATTAATGTGGTAGGTTATTATTAGCTTATAAGTTGTTAAATGTCGAGTCCCATAGTAAATATTGTAAATTGTAAATAGCTCGCCAAATACATTTTTTTTAAATTAAATAACAATATTTTTTTTTACACACAAAATTGCATCTAAGCCAAATTTATACATTATTATTTATGACGAATCGTGGTGAAACTTTTATCCCCATGAGCGAGTTTGTATTTTCACTACTCTCTGGGTATTAAAATATGCTAGATCTTTTTAAAATTGTCAGTATGACTTTGTATATACTTGTAGTAAATATATTGTAAACGTAACAGTTTCGTTGCTAATTGTTACAAATAGAAAAAAGTGAAGAGTCATAAAATATATTTTGGACTTTTGCGAAGCGCAGCGTAGCGAGGGCCATTCACGGAAGGGGGGAACGGCATGAGACTGCTGTTCAGAATGATATAAGTTGCAGACTGATTTAGAAATATTTGCTGACCATAAGTTTAACCAAAACCAACTAGCTTTTTTGCTGCCCAACTTTTTTTTGGTAAGCACAGTGCCTTTATCTCGCCTGATGTTAAGTGATGATAAGGCCAATGATGGAAGCGCACTTCACCCGGGATCATCAACTAGTGAGGTACTGGCTATCTTATCTCTAGCTGCCGGAACACAACAATGCTACAAACATTGATGTTTTGGCGACATATTTAGATAAGATGGTGGTAGCTAGCCAGGCGGACAAACAAGCCCTACCACCAACCAAACCGAGTACATAAACATGTACCCCCGCTGGGAATCGAACCCGGGACCTCTGGGTCTAAACCGGTGGTCTTAGCCACTAGACCACAGAGACGGTTAAATAACCAACTAGCATTTTAAGCTAACAAAAATACGAATACTTTGCTAACCGTTTATATAACACCCTATTTAAAATATCATACCAAGATCGATTTTTACCATGCCTACCTATACTTGATAATATAAACTTATTATGTCATCGTAACACATCAATCGTTAATCAAAATTATTATTAGTTTGTTTTGTAAGTCATTCATTAATTTACTACTAACGATAACATCAATTAAAAAGTAAATAATCATGTTCTATATTCCAAACACGACCCGTAGTAAAGTCATTCAAAGGCTACATTCAGCATTTCGTACTGCACTGGCCGTCGAGTAATATTCCATCTAAATTCATATCATACGGTAATTCCACTAATAATGGTTATCAATGAAGTAAATTATAACGCTTATAATGAGACACGAACGGTTATTAGAGTATAACATGTGGGTTTTCATTAAAGGCTGTGGTATGGATATTATATCTATGGTAAGATGTGTCACCTGTCATAGCCATTTTGATTTTAAATTGAATTTTCCAGAATGTAAACATTTTTCGTATGGAATTTTCTAGAATTTATTTTTCTTGTATCATTTATTTTTATTTAATTTTAATATTTGTGACTATTCTCTTTTAATTTATTAACATGTATTAATATGTTTCTTGATTAGTGTAATTGGTGTATTTAACCATGCTAATCAAGTAAATAAATAAATTTAGATTTTCACAGTAATTATTTGGCAAACGCACAAATATTAGAAAATAATACAAAACTGCAATAAGGTCACTACAATTTACGACAAGAAGTCCCTCATAAAATATTTTAAACTCAGTGACTGATGAAAATAAAAAGTATCAAATCAATCACCGTAGAAAAAAAAATATTTGAATTTCGAACTAACTTAACAAAAAACTACACTTTTAAAAAGAGAAGAAAGTCGAAATGATGGGGACATGTCTGCGGTTTTGTTTTAATTTCTAAAATTTGTGTTATGTCGAATATTAATGTGAAATAATGGTGGATTATTAACCGTTAAGTGTTCGTGAGTGTTTACTTTACTGAGATACTCGAGGGGTTGGGGGGTATATCATTTCTCACTTCTCATTTCTATTATCATTCATCATCATCATACTAGAAGGAAATATTGTATAATAATAATACTTGTAAGAAAAGTTACTTTGACACTGGCTAAATGTGCTAATCGCACGAAGCCATCAACTAAAAAAAAAAAAAGTCGAAATGATTTCTAACCTCAAACAGTTTTCATTACGGCGGGAAAGTGAAGAGTCATGTCTGCAGTTTTGTTTTATTTTCTAAAATTTGTTTTATATCGAATATTAATGTGAAATAATGGCGGATTATTAACCGTTAAGTGTTCGTGAGTGTGCATGAGTGTTGGCAATTGTAACAAAACAGTGCAATTTAACTTTTCAAATTCTCTCAAGAAGTCCGCCCGAGGAATTAGTAAAGCCCCACATCTTTACTGAGATACTCGAGGGGTTGGGGGGTATATAATTTCTCACTTCTCATTTCTATTATCATTCATCATCATCATACAGGAAGGTAATATTGTATATTTATCTATTACTTATAAGAAAATTACTTTGACACTGGATAAATGTGCTAATCGCACGAAGCCATAAACAAAAGAAAAAAAAAACCTCAAACAGTTGAATATCGGTCTTAATCTTTTAGACTAAAACGCAGTGCCATCAACGTCAGCTAGGACCTTTATTGCAGTGCACTCGCTGTATCCAAACAGGATCCAGCGCTGAATTTAATTTGGCGGAGACGGGACAACGAATTGTTAATTGAAAACGGCTGTCGCCATTGCCGAGTGATAGGCTGCAGGTGAGAATGCTTATTTCATTAGAATGCGGATGACGTGAACTATGCGCAAAGAGGTATTCAATTATGTAATGCAATATTTCATACTGTAAATACAAGTTGAAGTAAATCTGTTGTATATGAAATTATGCCAAGACGGAATTGTTAAAAAGGTATGCTGGTCTGGAGGCTCTATTTCTTGAAAAGAATTTGCTGATTATTCGGACGAAATTTTCAGCATCACCGGTCTTTTTTGGGGGCGGTGCGGCGAGAAACTTAAAGGGTTCCTCAAGCTGTGTGATCGAAACACCGTCAGAGGTTTTCTAGAAGGAATGGCATCAAGCAAGCGTGGCGCTGCTCCCTAATAGATTCTACGAGGGGTTCGGATCAGATCGGCTTGTTAGAGAGAAATATATGGTATAGTAATCACGGCTTCATTAGACACTTCTGCTGCTGTTCTTTGAGTATTTGGAGCCTCACTACTACAGTTTCCCTGCTTTAGCCACTGATAATAGTAGTTTGGGTTGCTACATTCTAAGTTAAGCCACTAGCTAAAGTAATGACAGTTCGCATATCGTGTGTATATATCTTGTTCGAAAGGTAAAAAGCCGGGTTATACCGGATTCTTCCTCTTTTTGGAAGGTACTTCTTTTCTTCATTTTGTTTGCACGGGTCAAACACAGCCACGACATCGGAGGTTCAAATGCTGCTCGTAAACACATATCAGTTTTCCGAATTGTAATTAACAATTAGTTTATTATTAGGTCAAGGGAGCAGAAGAGTCCTACATAGCAATTTGCGTCTCCCCTGGAGCAGTGGTATATTGCCTTTTTTTTCTGTATAAAAAGGATGCATGCATAAACGCGTTTACCTTTCTGGGGGGGGGGGGGGTTATGTATACATTATTACTGTCTTTTTGTTACTGTGTTTGCTATGTGATACCAATCAATATTTTTTTTCAACTTCTTCCTTTCCTACCTCTACGCTTTCTCAGGTATTAATGCATTTTAAACAATAACTGTTATTTGGCATCACAACACGTGTTAGCTTCACCAGTCTCCACCAGCGCACCTAAGGCTCAATTATACGGTTTTGATCGCAATCGAAGCCCGAACGCTAGCCTTTGATACGCGGTACTCCGCAAACTTGATTTGTGTTGCGTCAATACCCGCAAATGTTTGTGATGGACGTCGTACGACGCGTCGTATGAAGGATATCACAAACTTGGTGGGAGAAGCGAGCGAGCAAAGCGGTGGATGGAAATTAGGGCATTTACCAATATAAGACGCCGTAAAAGAAATACTGAAAAACAATGTTATTGAAGAAATACCCATCCTTGCTTACTTTATGCCAGTTCCCCCGATACGATCGATACGATCTGAAGCCCTCGGAGATTCTAATAGGGTACGGGGACACGCACGTTATATAGTGAGTGATATCGTTCCCTCTAGAAAACCTCTGACGGTGTTTCGATCACACGGCCTGAGGAACCTTTTAAGTTACTCGCCGCCCAAAAAAGTCCGATGCTGAAAAGGCCGTCTGAGGCCAAAAGAAGGATCTTCTAAGTAACAACGTAAGTACAACGTATCACGCCATACACTAACGAGTTTAATGCTTAATGATAACGTTTTGTAGTCTAAAGCCAGCACAAGTTTTCCCTCCTTCCTCCTACGACATAGGGTCCTTCAAACGAGGCGTGAAGAGGCACCTTGTGGGCCGGCAGAGTGAGATAAACTGATGCTGCGTTGTTTTCACGCTGCACCAGTAGTCCTTGCGTCTGGACTACATTTCCACTTAACATCAGGTGGAGTCGAGTTATTTGTCGAGCTAGGTATAAAAAAAAAACATTGTCCATTTTGTTTTATTTTTAATTGCGATGTTAAAACCTTATTTGACTGAAATAGATGAAAACGGCAAAAGCAAATTTCTCAAACTACATAGTTTAAGTAAATGTTAATATTCTTTTCGTTGTATCGAAGAAAGTTTTACTGTAGTTTATTTTCTTTCTGGGTTTGTCGGAATATTGATTTGATTGATTGACAAAGAGTAAATTCTAAATTAAATTTAGCTAGTTGTTTTTTTTTCTGTACCTGACGCAATATTTCTTCCCGAGCAGTGAAAAATTTTAATGCGCTTGATTAAAAATATTTTACGCTAATTTGTTATAAAATCCACTTAGACTTTAAGCTCTTTCATTATATAAATCAAACGTAATAACAAATATGTGTTCAGTATTTTAATTTACCATAATATACAGTTTTAGTTGTTTAACGTCAAGAAAATAATATTATCATAATTTTAAATAAGTTTATAGATGTATGCAATTAGGTGTTGACTCGTATAACATTCATCAAACCGCTTATTTTAGTAGTATCACTTAAATGTTGTATCTTATCATCGACAATCTACAACACTTGGCCACCGTACAACTAACATACGTAAGCCAGCCCTACGCAACTTGCTATTTAAAAAAAAATATTTATTTAAAAAGTTCCAACAAAGACAATCTCGTCTCCGCTCTACTTGTTACGTGCCGCTTGGACCCTAAACACTGTTTTGTTTCGCTAATGAGTACGTAAAAATAATCGTCTCGTCAAAACAAAAGCCCACAGGCGCACTTATCTCTATCTGGGCACACAAAAGTATTTAAATAGATTATAACGCCCTACGGCCACCAGCGCATTAATTTAGATCTGTTCCAGAGATTATATTAAGCAAAGGCCCGATTAACTTGTCTGTCTGCACGTCACTATCGTGTGCTTATCACTGTATAAGGCTCGTGGTGGTGTACGAGCGGAGCGGTAAGCGGATGTACGGCCAGTTCAATCAATACGAATCTCTTTATGTTTAAAGGTGCCAAACCAATAATCATGCACTTACAAGCTCTATTGTACTGGTGGTTGTGGCATTCGTAGCAGGTTGCCACTATCTGTAATCGAGCTATCGTGGAGTTTTGGTTAAGACTAGACTATAGCTATGACCTTGAAGGTTGAAGATGTAGAAGCTAGCTACCACCATCTTATCTAAATATGTCGCCATAACATCAATGTTTGTAGCATTGTTGTGTTCCGGCAGCTAGAGATAAGATAGCCAGTACCTACCTCACTAGTTGAGGATCCCGGGTGAAGTGCGCTTCCATCATTGGCCTTATTATCACTTAACATCAGGTGAGATCAAGGCACTGTGCTTACCAGTTAATACAAAAAAAAAGAAGGCCTACGTTTGTCTGTGAAAGTCTTTCAGTTAAAAATATAATGATGGTGATCAGCAGCTTTTGCGTTCGGGTTGCGTTCTTTGCTTGACCACTAGTTTTTACTCACTCACTTTGTCATGCAACTACTTATTGTTTTCTTTGTGTTGTAATGAATAAATGCATTTAATATTATTCTCTTTATTAAATATATTTTTTAAGAAAAATTTTTTACAATATTTTATATAAGAACATATTTACAATATAAAATATTATAAAAAACTTAACCTAGGTTGCCACCGGCAGCGGGGATAGACCCAAGCTATCGGTGGTTAGGGCCGCAGTGTGAGGAACCTCCTGAGAATACGTGCCGTGTCAAGGAGTACTGCCTTTTGCATCTGACCCTTGACCCAACCTTTCAGATATATTATATTAATATCAGAATTTATGTGATCAAATTAAAAATAACTCCATCACTGTATCTGAAGGCATGAAACGGTTCCGGGTTTTGTCGTAAAATTACAGTTGTTTTAGTCCAACCTCTTACGCAAAGTGTGCAGAAGCGACTGGCGGGTCAGCAAGGTGAGGATGGCCTTTAAAGCACAAACCTAATGCTCCACTAGCGTTTTTTCTTACGGGTAAGTCAGCACTTGGCCTTTATTTGTGTTAGATGACGTCTTCGATCTGCTTCTCCGAATTCGCTTCTACTCAGGTGGAGCGGAGTCATTAGACTGCTTCTACAAATAAAAAACAGACCTGACTTATGGTGTACTTGACTTACCCGCTCCGCTAGGCTCACTGCCGCCGCCTTACAATGAATTTGATGTACAAGCACCGACCGCATCCGTTTACGCGTGTTGATTCCCTACAAGTACTGCGTCTAATGTTAACACACCGTGCGTAATGCTCCTACTCCACTTGATAAGACGGTATCAATTCAATTCAAGAAGCTACTAAGTTTCTTGTGGGGATCTCCATGATAGAAACAACCGTTCAAACTAGCTGTAGACACTATCGGCTTTACCACAAAACGATGACTAAGTTAGACAATGGTTTAAACAGATGCTGTCACTTTTTAGCTAATATTTTTAGACAGAAATACACAATATTTTAAACACGTATTTAGCCATTGTTTAACTTTAAACACTGTTTTGTAGTAAAAGGGTTAGTATTGTTACACAAATTGATATTCACATGCTCACGTCGTTGCATAAATCGAAAAAAAATAATTGTTGTTATTTTTTTCATTCAATTTATATATCTTTATATATATACATCTTCTGTGCGTGTCTATGTTACTGAACTCCTTCTAAACGGCTGGACCGATTTGGATGAAAATGTGTGTGTTCAAGTGGATTCGAGAACGGTTTAGATTTACAATTGGACCCGGCAGGTGGCGCTGCTATAGGGGTCCATCATGGCATACTGGTGTTCTTAAGCGGACGAATGATTTGTTTGTTTTGTTGTCATGGAAACTGTCAAAGCGGACGAAGTCCGCCGGTCAACTAGTATTATCTGATATATCTATCTAGTATAAGCTAGTAGTATCGAAATATCCTTGTTAAATTAAGGAAGAGCAATCTCTTCTACGAGCAATAGAGGTGTTATTCAAATTTAAAAGGTAGACCTTGGTATCTATTTTGATTCACAAATTTTAAGTATCTACTCCTGTTTATTTAAAAAAATTATTAATTTATTGTAATCTTTATATCCTGTCGTTTCAAACCCTTTGCAGGGTCCGGGTAAACAATAAATTAAATTAATGTGATCCCCAAAAATTGGTTATATTTCAATGTGTAGTGTTCGCGTATTTTTACTACTAATTAGTGCTTAGTACATACTATTTGGACCGAAAGCTACCTAATTCAATCCTAATAACAAATTTGGATGGTATAGCTACGATACGTGTAGTGCCATGTCAGTAATTTCTGTTCTCGAGCCATCCGCTCTTGACCGGTGGAGTCCGCAATTATTAATGAAAATCTTCGTTTACTTTCTAACTTCATCCCTTCACGCTTTAATTACAAACGGTAGGGTTATCACACCGTTTTTATATGTTCGCTGGACGTCGTAAAATTTATGGTGTAATTGTATTTAGACCTTGATTATATAAATCCTCTTCATTTATTGACATCGATTTATGTGATTGATGTCTTGAATTATATATATTCAGAGTCAATCAGTTAAAAAACGTGTGGCATGAAATTATTATTTTATATTTCATTTAAGACGTAAAATCATATTTTCTTATATTGAAGCAAATAAACAAATAATAGTGATACACATTGGATTTGTTACAAGAAATGTACCAGATCTTAGCAATTATGATTTCACAAGAGAAAATGGTTTTTATTCTGATCGTGCGGTCTGGGTGTGCGGTATATAAAATGTAAATATGTAAAATGTGGATAAATTCAAAAGTGTGTGTAAAGTGTGTTGTTCCTTATATAAATAATCAAGTTGCTGTATCTCTGTATCTTAAACGATTTTAAAGTTGTATTAGGTACAAAAACACAAATGTAGAAAAAATTGCCACGAGCAGGATTTGAACCTGCACCCTTCTGACATCGGTATGTCAGGTCAGATGCTCTTCCAATAGAGCTATCGTAATTAAAAAAAATTGTCAACATTTGTGTTTTTGTAATTTGTTTCGCAACAAAATTTGCGTTACAATTATATAAACAAAACAAAAAAAAAAACATTTTAAAATAGGTATTCTTTTCGTAATAGATTGTCGAGGAGTAGCTAATATCTAAACATGAAACAGCGCTATAGTTAGCATTTTCCTCAATAATTGAGGATTCTGAGTGAAGTGTTTGCTTCTGCTTTCGGCCTTATTGTCACTTACCATTGGGTGAGGTCAAGGCCACAAGGCAAAAATGATGAAGTCAAGGGAACGAGGCCAAACGCTTCCCCGTTGTGAAACAAAATAATGCATTTACTAGTGCATACAACAGCATTAAGAAAAGACTAAACTTCTCAGCTAGATATGTATATGTACCGACCTAGGTTAGGTTTTGTTTAAAACAATACTGTGTTTATTTTAAAGTGAAAAATACATAATTACAATCTCTTCTTCTTCTCCCAAAAAGGGTTTAAAATCAATCAGAGCTTTAAAATCATCAATTTTGAGTTATATTAATGTCACATTTACGAGTAGCATTCATTTTTTTTATTTTCTCAAGAAGTCCGTGTGAGAAGTCTGACATTTTTACAGGTACTCAAAGTGTTTGCGGGGCGAGGGGGGGGGTGGGGGGTTTAGAGCCAGTGATGTCATCATCAATAACATCACTGGCTCTAAATGTAAGCCGCACCAAGCGTGTTAATAAGAAAAAACTAGTATTGATACATCCATAAGAACTGATCTTCTTCCCTTAGCCAACCCTGCGGAATTGTTAGCCTGGGCCTTTCACTCCGCATCGGGCTGTTAGGCTGTTACACGCTCAAACATTTACACAGCCTTCTTCAGGCGAGAGCGCTGTGTAACTGACGCCTTTATTATCTTATATAAGTACATAGGTAGTGTACATAACACTGCCTCGTTACTGTAACGATAGATTGATGATGATTGGGTCAAGCTAAAAACAGGTTGCAGGTAAGCGTTTGGTTTGAGATTGTGGTTAGCTACTTGTACTTTTTACAATCATTATCTATTGAAACATAGTGATGTTGTTGAGGACTTGTTAACAGCCACCATTGCATAGTGGCCGTCATGGTCTGTATGCCCATTGCCCATAATTATAATAATTATAAGCCTATACAAGATACAATTTTACTAGAAAAACAAAAAACAAAAAATTTCAACCAGTCAAGTCAAGTCAGGAAGTTGGTCCAGTGCTCTGACCGCTGAGTACCGACACCCATTATAAGCCTTTTGCGCCGAAACTGTAGAATTGCTGTAATGTATATAGACAGTACATTACTTGTAGTAACTATTACTGTAGATACTATGGAGGGCTTTAACCAAACATCTTAGTATAGGTATCCTATAGGTATCCTATACTACTCGTAGTCATACCTTTTATACATTTTTAATATCACTGCTGATCAGTGCTGACTGAAGTCAGCTCAGTGGGTAATCACATCATCACTAGGGAGAACGGACCATACATCACCACGCGGGCCCAGTGCGGACTGGTGGTGATTAACGAATGCTAATGCAGCAGGGACGGACGCCAAGGAGGAGCTCGAAGTGATACATTTTTGGTCTCCCTTTTGAGAAAATTGCTTAACGTTTCGTTTAAAGCATTATTACATTATAATTTCACAATTTATTTTATGGGGTCCGATTGCTCATGTTTTATTTACTGACATCTCCAAACGGCTGGTTGACACTTCCCATGACCCAAGGGCTGGCTTTTACCTTGGCCAGAGGCTAAGCATTGCCATACAACGTGGCAATGCCGCCAGTCTCTTGGGTACATTACCAGTCGACAGCGACGCGGAGGAATTTTTTGACGCCATATTTTAGTTTCGTAATAGTTTTAGTTACTTTAGGTTATTATATTATTGTGAATTCTAATATTAAATAAATGTTTTAGTTTAAATCTTTAATTCAGATAACAATATCCTTATTTAGAAATGATTAAGAAATTCCCGATTTACATAATACGTTTTTTTTTGGAGTGAGTTTTGAGCTTTTTCCCAGTGACGTGCGGCTAAAAACTTAAAGGGTTTCTCAAGCTATGTGAAACGAAGCACCGTCAGAGGTTTTCCAGAGGGGCATCACGCACTAGTGCTTGCATTTCTTTTTTTTATCTTAACAGTCTGCAAATGAGCAGGCAGGCCGCCTGTAGGTGAGCGGTCACCGCCCGCCGCCTATGGACATCAGCATTTGTGTTGCCGACCTGAAGAAAACCTCTTTACACCCCTTTTGAAAGAGTCCATGTCGTAGCTCGATGGGAAAACCTCGGATCGCAGCACATTCCACGGTTCCACGTACCATCGTACGTGGAATAACGCTCCACTGGAAGCGAACCGTTCGAGAGAACAGCGGCTCCGGAAGTGTGCGTGTGCCTTGTTCCGGTGTTCTTTGAGTAGCGTTCGCGTAAACTTATGGCAACCTAAATCTAATTTCTATTGACACAAATTTCCCGAATACACACACCGCGCAGCATGTAACCGATCGCACAGGAGCCCACAAAACTTAAACGTCACAATAAAAATATGTAAATGCGGTCGACACTGAAGGAAGCAATTCCGCTTAATTGCGGCCGCTACGTTTTATACTTCGAAATCACGCGACCCACCGAATGGTAGCGATAATTTTGGACAGCAATGTCAAGGCTCGGTACTAGTGGTGAGAAGTCGAGTCCACACACACATTGAATAAGTAAAGTAAGTATTTTACTGTTCTATACTGTCCCACTTGCAGAGATCAAGTCATCGTTACAATTGATGAGTAATGGCTTAATCACCACACTTGCCAAATGCGGGTTGGTGATCGAAAAATCGGAAACACAGTTTGCCAGACCTGGGATATTAGAACCGGGACCTTCGAGAATCGGGCCGAGCGTTTTGCCACTCAGCCATCGATGCGTTAACATATTGAATGCTCCTTCGGTATTTTTTTTCAATCGATCATATATACCTGGGACGAAATTATTTATTGTTTCCGTTTGCGGTGGAGGCAAAATGGGTTCATGGGGGCCGGAGGCAAGGCAGCATGTTTTTAACCGCCTCTGTGGTCTAGTGGCTAAGACCACAGGTTTAGACCCAGAGGTCCCGGGTTCGATTCCCAGCGGGGGTATATGTTTGTGTACTCGGTTTGGTTGGTGGTAGGGCTTGTTTGTCCGCCTGGCTAGCTACCACCATCTTATCTAAATATGTCGCCATAACATCAATGTTTGTAGCATTGTTGTGTTCCGGCAGCTAGAGATAAGATAGCCAGTACCTCACTAGTTGAGGATCCCGGGTGAAGTGCGCTTCCATCATTGGCATTATCATCACTTAACATCAGGTGAGATCAAGGCACTGTGCTTACCCGTTTATATAAAAAAAAGGTCGAGTACAGGCCTTATTGAGGCTACCGGTGACAAGATGGCTGGCAGCTACCTTTTCCAGCGTATTAGCTTGGCAATTTGGAGAGATAATGTTACCAGCATTCTTGGGACCGTCCACCACCGCCCACAGTTTGAAGTCATCTTTTATTTTTAAGTATTTCATTTTAATTTGTTATTTATTTATTTTTTATCGTAAGTTATGTTTCTTTTTACTTATATTATGTATCTACATGTAAATAGACGCATACCCTGGAAGCAGTTTGTTATAAGTATGTTGTAGTCTACTGAATTATTTTCGGTTTGGGGCGAAAACCTACATCTTTGAAACAGTCAAACGGTTTTCGCTGTTTTTAACCCTGAAGGTAGTAGAAAACTTCATCATCAGCTTTAACGACTTCAATCTTACGGCAAGAACCAGGACCAGTGGCTTCGAAGCAGGAGGGACCTCGTCATATTTTTATTAGGTCACCCATCCAATGTACAACCAGGCGTACAGGTTTGACCATGGTGACGTTTATAATACTCGTATGTACGTTATTATCACCTTTATTTTTAATGATGCAAAACCTTCTTTCGATTAAACCTGAATACAATTGACCCGGTCTCTGACACCAGCATCACCAAAAGCATAATGCTTGGCTCTATCACGAGTTAAACATTCAAAGTACAAACGTTGCTTCTGTAAACGATCAATTTCGTAATATCAATTTGCTTGAAAGCAATACGAAAGTTATCTGGCGATTTCAGGAAGCGAAACTTTGCCGAATTGTTTTATGTTGTGTCGATAAACAGCGGAAAACACACGGAATTTATGTTAAGGCTTTACGGCCTGTGACAGGACGACAGATATGGGATGATAGCACGCTATTGGGGTAACACGAAAGCTTCGAACGCGGAAGTTGATGGGCCAGGCGAAGGAATAAACACTAGACTAGTCTGCCATTAACAACGAAAATATAACGAATTCTTATTTTATACAAAAAAGCATTGAGAAAATATCATTCGTTTATAAATGTTATTCTCCTTTGTCGCACCCTCTGATGAAGAGGAAAGATACCATTTTACCATTTTACCACGATAGCTCAATTGGAAGAGCACCTGACCCGGTATGTCAGAAGGGTGCAGGTTCAAACCCTGCTCGTGGAAATTTTTTCAACATTTGTGTTTTTGTAACTTGTTTCGCAACAAATTTTGCGTTAAAATTATATAAACAAAACAAAAACATTTTAGATACCATGAATTGTGTTTTAAATGGTTTTTATATGGTTTAGTTTCTCAATATTTTCATAAAAACATAATTCATGGAATCTTTCCATTTTGTCAGAGGGTGCGACAGACACTCAAAGTCTTTTTTGGGCCATAGCCCAATGATGTTATTGTGACCACATACTTAATTAGATGGTGGTAGCCAGGCTGACTTATTAGCCCTACCACTGCGTTAAATGGTTCCATAAGTGTTTTGCTTTAAAATTTACAAACTCATTAATGTACTTGACTGTGCAAGCTTTGAATAGGTACCTAAAGTTAACGGTTCAGCGTCACTCAAATCACAATTTGTATCAAGAGTATAAAATCAAAATTATATTACGATAACTTTATAAATTTCTATAAAACATAAAGCTTCACAATCATTTATCTTACTTTGGTCTAACTTCAAAGTTACCACCGTCGTTCGGGAGGCAGTCACATTAAAAAGTTTAACATCTAATTTCGGGGTCAAAACGTTATTCGTCACGAAGTTGACGTGAAAATGGATTCCCTCCTACAAATTTTACGACTTTCAATTTTATTTAGCCTGCCTCGAAACGGTACAAATTGAAAATGAGAAAGTGAAGGAATCAACTAATGTAGGTACTATGGTTAACACCTTTTTTAGAAGTTTGTGAATTAATATTTCATTACGCGAGCAATTTAACTCGCTTCGCAAAAAATGGAAATTGGTAAATTTATCGAGAGGATAAAAGCTTGAACGGTATTTACCAGTGCCTTTAAATCTTTGAAAAGGCATCGAGAGTCAACTTCAAATAAAAATAATATAACGTTGATTTATTAATATGTTATAGCAATAAAAAAATGAATCATCTTTATTTTACACCGCGTCGGCAGTGAAAAAGGCATTACGGCAGGCGCGGGCGGCATTAAAAAAAGTCGACTGCTGAAAATGCCTCTTTCACCTGATTTTCTGTTAAAAATATATATTTTATTACAACTATACGAAATAAAAATCCATTTAGTGTGCCTCGCGGACGTGCTGCAGGCATCAACTGTGACTTGATCCGTGCCTGCGCTTCGCACCGACTATTTTTAAAGGCAATGTAGAGGCTCTATTTAAAACGGTCAGCGTATACATTACGCTTTAAACTATGTGTTTGAGCGATCGCGAGTGCACGGCCGTAGGCGATGCTGCCTGATTTTTTTTTATTTTTATGTATTAACCGGACCGTTGAGAGGCGGGCGTTAATCAATACTTTGCACGTAACGTATAAATAGCAGATGTAGATATAAAAATCTCATGATTTTAAACGGTCCAAAATTGCATTGTATTTCCCGAATCGGAAAGGTGTAAATCTATTTTTATTGGAATAGTTTGGATACTTGTGTAACACAAAGCCGATGATAGACAGGAGACCTGCAGACATCTCCCTTCATATTCTTTTGACTGACAACCAATCCAGTTCGTTCGATCTGCAAGCTGGTGACTGGTATTACAAGTTAAGCACCTTTAGCCACGTACTCATTGGATGGGTGACTAAGTAAAATATCTCAAGCTTCTACGTGCCACTTTACCTGTAAAATAAGATCTTCGGGTATCGGTGAGCACTTTGCCAGCTGTGGACATATAGGTAGACTGATGATGATGGTAGCATAGTAGCCTAAACTTAATTAATTATTTTGAATTTTGAATATTTTTTGATATTAAAAAAAAGTGAATTATTTTTTTTTATTCTAACGGATTGCCTTGATCTCACCTGATGTTAAGTGATGATAAGGCCAATGATAGAATCGCACTTCACCCGGGAACCTCAACTAGTGAGGCACTGGCTATCTTATCTCTAGCTGCCGGAACACAACAATGCTACAAACATTGATATTATGGCGACATATTTAGATAAGATGGTGGTGCTAGCCAGGCGGACAAACAAGCCCTACCACCAACCAAACCGAGTACACAAACATGTACCCCCCGCTGGGAATCGAACCCGGGACCTCTGGGTCTAAACTGGTGGTCTTATCCGCTAGACCACAGAGGCGGTTAAAATCATATTCACATTTAATAAAAAGGGAATAGTTACAAGAACGATATAAAGTATTTAATCTGTGTGCACGAGTCGCCCCTTTATTTATTTATTTATTTATTTATTTATTTATTTATTTATTTATTTATTGGATCACCAATATAAGATACAGCATTACAATTTATAATATATATTTGGGTTGTTTACTTACTGTTCTTAAATTTATAGGTAATCACAGCATGCAAAAAAAATACATTTTATAAAAATTAACATTTTACAAAAAATAATAATCAAAGTACATTCCAAAACTTAACATAAACATTTTTAAATAATTTAACAAATTATTC
This sequence comes from Eudonia truncicolella, assembly GCA_949315975.1. NCBI lineage: Eukaryota > Metazoa > Arthropoda > Insecta > Lepidoptera > Crambidae > Eudonia > Eudonia truncicolella. The sequence continues at coordinate 899,368 of OX438841.1, forward strand.
AACCTTTCCAATTTACCACTCAACTACATTAAAATACTACTACTAACCCTTTGACACATTGCATTGGGAAACGTATATTAAATATACGAAATGTTATAATATGTACCTACAGTTAAAAGCTTCTCTCATATTTGCTGAACAAAAATATTTTTTGTTGATAAAAAACGTTTCATATTCAACATTCACTTTCGCAGTTTTACGTAGGTAGCGATGTGAACATAGTCTGCATTTGTTTTGGAGTAATAACAGCTTCAATGTTAAGCCATTTTTACATTAGTACATTTTTTAAACCTTCTGTCTCTATAAAAGTATTAAAACTAATTAATTTCTATGTGTCCCAAAAACCCACAAATATCCCACAAAAAAAAACAAGTTTTCCTGCCGTTCCGTGCTAACCTAGTCAGCTGAGAAGATAGCCTGGCCAGGAGTCATATGACTCGCGATCAGCCGAAAGACTGACGATGTCACACGTTACGATGTGTGGTCAATCCTATACCATACTCTTTGGTAGTGCGTACTCTTTAGTGGCTTTACTATCGAACCTGGGACCACTGGGTTAAGAGACCTGTGTTGTAACCCAACTTCAGAGATGAATAACACGAAAGAACCAAAACAAAAGCTCACTAGCAAAATGGCGAAATTCTTAGAAAAAATATATTTCAAACAATATCTAGAGCACCTGCAGAATAATGTCTGTGCATGTTTTCTTTTAACAAACCTCTTTTTGTACAAAGCGGACACAAACTCCATTGCTCTCAGGCTCCCTTGTTATTTAAATAACTGATGATATTTCCTGTAAAGCAATAATGGGATACATTACGTTGCAAAGCAGGGGTTACATTATATAGCTGGTGCACGAGCTTCGAAGATGTTGCCTTTGTTATGCATTCAAGGCGTAGGTGCGTGTAGCTTTACCTCACATTTCGGTTATCTATTTTGAAATGTGTTTTATAGTGTTTTATATATCGACAATATGAAAGTCACTTTAACTGCCTCTGTGGTTTAAACCCAGAGATCCCAAGTTCGATTCTTTTTTTTATTTTATATTTACGAGTAAGCACAGAATCTTGATCTCACCTGATGTTAAGTGATGATAAGGCCAATGATGGAAGCGCACTTCACCCGGGATCCTCAACTAGTGAGGTACTGGCTATCTTATCTCTAGCTGCCGGAACACAACAATGCTACAAACATTGATGTTATGGCGACATATTTAGATAAGATTCATAGCGGGGGGTACATGTTTGTATACTCGATTTGGTTGGTGGCAGGGCTTGTTTGTCCGCCTGGTTAGTTACTACCATCTTATCTAAATATGTCGCTATAACATCAATGTTTGTAGCATTGTTGTGTTCCGGCAGCAGCAGCTAATTGCCAGTGCCTCACTAGTTGACGCTCCTGGGTAAAGTGCGCATCCATCATGGAGAAGGTCAATGATGGATGCGCACTTCACTTAACATCAGGTGAGTGAGATCAAGATCACTGTGCTTACCCGTAAACTATAAAAAAATAATTACATATATAATTCTATATTGCGACGTAGTGGTGTACAGACGTTATCGTGAAAGAATACCTGTAAGCGCCGTCGATGTGTCGAACGTGTCAAAGTTACAAAGCGATCACTAATATACTTATTTCTTATTATTTTATTATATCGTAGCTGTCCCACTCCTGGGCAAAGGCCTCCACACACTTTTCCCACACCTTCCGGTCCCCTGCAACATCACGCCATTCCTTCATAAACCTATCAAGGTCGTCCCGCCATCCTCGTCTTGGTCTACCTGTCCCCCGACCGCCTAACTCTATCGCTATCGCTCTCGCCATCGCGCTCTATAGTTTATGGCGTCATCTTGTCATTTCAAAAGAGATATGAAAGCAATATGAAAGCAATATCGAAAACTATAGCCTATAGCTTTCGATATTGCATTTATATCGCTTTCGAAATGACAAGATGACGCCATAAACTTTAAAGCGCAATAGCGAGAGCGATGGCGATAGAGTTAGGCGGTAGGCCCCCTGGTCGCCTTTTCGCATTTTGTGGGGTCCACTCGTTGTGATCCACGCCCACCTTTCGTTCGGCATGCGGTAGACATGACCAGCCCAGTCGAGTAACGTCAGCAATTTTCGTCCGAGAGCGCAGCTCTGTGTTTCAAACGCGGTCTTGTCGCTTTACGCCTAAAATGCTGCGCTCTATCACTCGCTCGCATACCCTGAGCCTAACAAACTAAATGTGAAAATTTGTTTCATAAAAGTGAAAACTTGTCATTTGCTAATAATTAACTTCTTTCACAATTTACATTATTGTAAAAGCGCCGCAACTACTCAGTTACCTCAGTTACGGAGGTCGTCTGTCGTATATAGCTGACAACCTGTTAACCTGTAGATGTTTGTCGTATATATCTCACAAACGGTTAACCAGTGCGCACACATGCAAATCTCGTTTCACGAATTACAGTCCTCATTGTAGCTTAAAAGCCTACATGCGTCCGACTTTGAGGGTCGTTGAGGCGATTGCAGAATTTTAAGGGCTGAAGTGCTGCAGTCGACTCGATGGCACTTTTGTCATCGTGCGGCAGACAAAGAATCCCACCGCACGGTAATTAGCCCGACTTGAGATCTCTACTTTGGATATTTTTAATTGCCCCCATTGGAATGAGATTTGCAAACTTTTTTTTTGTGTAAAGTAGTTATGGAGTAAAAGAGGTTTGAGGTTTTTTGTTTAATGTTTCACGACCTATGTAGTGAACTTCACTTGCTAGCACTTAGATAGGTCCATGCATATTTATTATTACTAGTGGTCGCCCAGAGATCGATATTCGACCGTAATTTTTATTAAAATATATTAAGGCTGCTCGGATTGTATCCTAAACAGTGACAAATTAAAAAAGATAGAATTTGAGTTTGGTTTGGCATTGACAGACATTGACAGATTGCGGCCGCTCCTCTCCCTGTGTGTCAAATACATGGTAGTGTGTGTAATGTTTGTTTTATTGATGTAATGTATTTTTATGCATAATTAAAAAAATATTAAGATTCGGATAACCTTCTTTAAATAAACTATAAGTTTGCGAAATTCCATACTCCTCCGTCCGCGCAATTTTCATAAAAAGGGGTACAAAGTTTTTACTTCACGTATTAATATATAGATTATTTAGTATCAACAATTTTTCAATTTCAAGAGATGCTGACAACATGATTATAAATTTGGATTGTGGCAAAATATCAATGCTTTGCACACTTGGTACACGTGTATAAACACAATGTAATCATTTCTTTTTTATTTAAAATTTTATTTTTAAATTGAATCATCATCACCATCAGCCCACTTCCGCCCACTGCGGGGCATTAGCGTCTTCCCTCGCACGCCACTCTTTACGGCCCTGCACCATCCTCATCCATCCCCTGCACGCCACCTGGACTAGGTCGTCCGACCACCGAACTGGAGGTCTGCCTACCGATCGACGAGCATTTCTTGGCCACCACTCTGTTACCAACCGGGTCCACCCGCCTTCTTCCCATCTAGCCACGTGGCCTCCACGTGGCGTCCACTTGAGTCGTGTGATCCGTTTACCTTCGCCCGCAACCTTCGTACGGTTCCGAATCAAGGTATTTCTAAATTGAATACCTATGTTTATATAACGAAACTTTCGAAGACTCTTTTGTATTTAAGTTTTCAGGTTTCGTTTTCTGTACTGTAAGTATATGTAGAAGTTCTGTAAAGTAATTTTTGCTTTGTTATCTCTAGTTTCAAGTTATTTTCATATTACTGTTTAAAATTGAAATTCGGCATGGCAGCCTTTAATTAAAGCAAGTAATAGGGTTCTTTTAAATGTAAGAATGTGTTCGTTGTATTTTTTGTTGGATGTCCATCATCATCATCATCAGCTCATATATGTCCCCACTGCTGGGGCACGAGCCTTCCCTATGGATGGAAAGGGAGAACGGGCCATAAACCACCACGCGGGCCCAGTGCGGAGTGTCGGTTGTTAACGACTGCTAAAGCAGCCGGGACCAACGGTTTTACATGCCTTCCGAAGCACGGAGGGGCTCAAGATGATACATTTTTGGTCGCCCATCCGATGACCGGCTTTTGCGAAAGTTGCTTAACCTTAGCAATCGCAGACCGGTCGCTATAACCTGAGTTAAATGTCCATAAATAAATAAAAAAGCAATATGGTATTTTATCTTTCTATTAATTAATTTATTTATTCAATTACATGCTGGCTTACAGAGTTTCATCCAATACACCAACAAGTTAAAACGATAAAATAAGTGGAAACTACAAAATAAAATAAAATAATGTCAACATGCAAAATCCTACTAATATTATAAACGCAAAAGTTTGTAAGTATTGATGGATGTTTGTTACTCTTTCACGTAAAAACTACTGAATGGATTTTAATGAAACTTTAATCATATACAGACCATGACCCAGACCAGCATATAGGATACTTTTTTTTTTTGCTATAGTCTTCGCGAACGAAGTCGCGGGCAACAACTAGTATAACATAAATTAAATAATCAATCGATACAACTTAAAAACTGTCGTGTAACAGATGCTAAATATACAATTTCGTCAAAAAATAGGTCGGATTTCGCATTCCGAGCGAGAATGTCACCGATCAAGCGTAGTGCACGTACTGTGGGAGCTTGCGCGGCGTGCTCAGTTCACGTGATCGGTCGGGCCAGCAGCCGCGGCGGCGGCGGGCGAGGCGCCAGGCCCGCACCATCACCCGAGATGCGCGGCACTAAAATGCAATTTTTTTTCCAGCGCATAGGGGCAGCCCAATTTATGGCGGAGCACCGAAAAAAATGTATCACTAGAAGTAGTTTACGCTGGAGAGCCAGGGCATCTATTGGAACAGTCATAGCCAAACGTAACCCAAACGAAAAGTAGTCTAAAGCTATACTAAGGAATTTCTTAGGAAGATTTCTTTCTGTAGGGGACATTTTAAGACGAAGAAGACATCGTTTTCCGTTGTTGGGTATCGAAATTCTTTCATGGCGCGAATTGCGAGCTCCGAAAGGGCGAGGTTAAGGAAATACGTTTCCTGGAAATCTCATTAATTCAAGTTCTGAAGCCCTTATTAGGTTCACCGCTCTTGATTCGTAGAACTAGGGGGATCTCATATATATCATGTGTAATCAGTTGTACAAAAAATTATAAAAAAGACAAATTATAATACAAATATACTTGTATTGTTTATTTTGTTTCGATAATTTGGTCTAATACAATAATTCAAACCCATATCATAATATAAGTAAAAAGGTAATACAAAATAAAAATACTCGTAGTTTATTGTTTAAAAGTAGAAATAAAATTTGTGTACATACAAAAAATATTTAGAATATATGTACGACAGGGGTACATTCGCGACAATATCAGAATGAAACATAACTTTACTGGCAAAGTAAAATAAATAACTAATTTTAATAAAATACCTATAAATAGAAGATGTCCTCCAAATGTGGGCTGCAAAAACTATTTTTAATAATTGAAAAGCACCATAAATTCTAATGCACTAACATTGCTTTATTAAAAATAAATTTGTCATTTAACATCCCGTTTCTAAGTTGTTAATTTATTGGCTCTTTTTATGTTTAATTTATAAAACTCTCATAAGTGTGTTGACTGAATTTTCACAAGCCATAAAATTCAAAATCAAAATTTAAAAAATTAAAAATTATTTAAGTATTCAGTTTAGGCTACAAGTAGCTCTTTTGAATGTCCAGTGTCCAGCTCTTTTCTCCCTTACAGCGTCAAAAATATTGGAAAATGCCCTATCATAGCAGGACACTTTCCATTACAAATAAACACAAAAAATATAGAAGACAACCACAACAAAAAAAAACAAAATAATAAAAAACTAACTTATCAAATTTACATCAAGTAAAAGTTTCAATTTCCACAATGTCATACAGTACAGTACCCACTTCGATCAACTTTATTAGTCGTATGTCTTGCTCTCTAAAGTACCTCAAGGTAACTTAGTCACGCTTCCGAAGACCATCCATTGAAAAAGTTACTTAAACTACTGAGTAAGTAAGTACTTAATTGCGTAAAAAAAAAAGGTAACAGTATATAATATATTTTTTACGGGTAGCGCAGTGCCTTGATCTCACCTGATGTTAAGTGATGATAAGGCCAATAGGTGGAAGCGCACTTCTATCTGGCTATCTTATCTCTAGCTGCTGGAACTTAACAATGCTACAAACATTGTTGTTATGGCGACATATTTAGATAATATGGTGGTAGCTAGCCAGGCGAACAAATATGCCCAAGCACCAACCAAACCGAGTACACAAACATATACCCCCCAGCTGGGAATCGAATCCGGGACCTCCGGGTCTAAACCGGCGGTCTTAGCTACCAGACCACTAGAAATATGCAGGTCTTATTGCTAACAAAGAGTATCTCTAAATCCTACATTTTCAAGTGTACATCTATGATCATCATTAGCTTAAACTTCGTGTTCCTTCCCGAATTCCTAGAATCCTAATTACCCCAAGCTCTTTCCACCGTTTAGGAGAACTGTACTGGGTGGTAGCTCCCCTGTACCCAGGATGTGTAAACTGCTTAATAGCGTCAGTCATATGATTGATTTATACAATGACTCCTTAAATGCATACCGCAAATCCATTTGGATGCATCTTTCTGGCCCTGATATCTCTTTTAACAACTGAGTTTTCTTTTTCCTCGATTAATGTGTGAATTATATGTATGTTTGTTTATATATCTGGCCTAAATTAGTTAAAAGTGTTTAATTGTCTTTATTTCTAAGCATGCAATGTAATTAGTTGTTACATTTAGCCTAAGTAACTTGTAAGAGCCTTTAAAAGTATTAATGTAAGCAACTGTTGGTAAACCTATTAAAATAAATAAATAAAACATAAGCCATGATCATTACACGAATGCAATATCCAACCATGCTCAAGTCGCAAATGTGCTTAACTATGTAAAAGTGCCGGCAACATGAAACACCACTAGGAGGGTATAAGCGAAAATATTGTGCATAATTCTGACACGGGCAACCGGCGGTTGAGTGGCCTAATGGCTGCCATTTTCGGTCCAGATGACCGGTTAAGCGATACTGAAACTTTTTGCCAAAGGGTTCTCGAGTGTTTCAGCGTTTTTGTGAGTAACGACTGGCCGCTGGCTTACTTGCTGCGTGCATTTCGGCTTACTGAAGTATTTTACGGACAAAAAGGAGTTGACTCGCCGCTTTATCTGTTCAATTTTAGTTGTTATCAACGCTTTTGACGGACCGTTACGCTTTATGCTGGGCGAGGATTTAGCGCTGCTCCACTGTCTGCCTCCCCGATGAACGTGCGTTGTGGCAAGTCATGTAGACAGTTGGAGTGTTAACAATTGACCTAATTCGGACTGTATTAAAGAAATAGCTATAAGATTGTGTTTTTGACATTTAATGTAGTTTTAGAGATTTTTAAGAGTAAATTTATCACGTTATTTCTCTAGTAATAGCTTATTATACTGTCCCACAGCTGGATTAAGCATCTATCATCGCATCACACAATTGGTGGGTATTGGCTAATTTGGCTTAATCAGCACGTTTTCCTTGTTGGTTATTGAACACAAACATGGGATATCCATCGAAGAATGCAAAACACATTTAGTCTGACCTGTGATTTGTGACGAGAGGAACCTCAGTGCCATTTGTCTGCTCAGGCGTCTATTTACTAGTATACTATTTCACTTACAAACTTAAATTAATCTTTGTACATGTGACATGCAAACTAATCAATTAACATATTATTTGATTTGATGAATATGACTACAAATACGAAGTAAACGCTTCTAAGTAGTTCGTAGGGAAGAGGTCTGTTGAATGTTCAAAAATAGATTTTAAATCCCAAAACTTACGGCACATTAGTCAAGGTACTCCCAGACATTAATCCTATCTGATGACCAAGCGATGTAGTTGCCAAAGTGCCACCATAAACAACAAAAGTACGAAGATTATGTGCCATAATGGCGAAGTTAGGCCCGTCGCCCGTTTGAGCCGACTGCACTCATCCGATCAATTAGCGGCCATAACGGGCCTGTATCAAACTCGAACTTGGGCCGTCGGCTGAACTTTTGGGCTGATGGAGCATTTTGATTCTTATGTCTTACCATTTGGATTGAAATCTCATTGAGCGTCTGTTTATAAGGTATGTCGCAAACGGTCGAATAGGGAGAATAGCGGTATTTTTTTTTTAATGTTTTAAAGGTTAATTTTATTTCTTTATGTAAGTACTTTAGTTTTGTGAACTGCTTAATTAAGTTAAAAGTTTATTTTTAATTTTATTGAGGTTATTGTCATCTCTGTCTATACTCACTACCATGCTTTTTTTGTAAGCCGAGGGATTGCTCTACAAATTGAACTACTAATATTGGTATTACTTAAAGCATTCACTTAAGCCAGGACAGTATTTTAATTTCGATATGTAGGTTTGTAATGTTTTCTATCTTTTCAGTCCTGGTTTGGCTGCTTACCTGTTATGTACCGGGTTATTTAAATAAAAATTACTAAATGTTAATTTATTTATCATTTACGAGTCCCTTGCATGCATCGTGCGCTCCATACAAAAAAGTATAACACTTCCAAATGAAGTTGCAGTCGCCCGCGTTCAACTGCCCTTATCTAACTTTGACATCTCTAATTAGGTGTATCATTACTCCAAGTTTGGACAGTGAGACGTACAGCCTGCGACTTGTAGTCGTGAACTATATCTGTAGCGTTTTGGATACATATCCCGAATAGTTGGGTTCAGCTGTGTATTGGCGGCTTAACGAGTAATCACATCTTGCTATGTTTACCCCATGCATGTTGCTTAAACATTATAATAATATTAGATTATTTTTTAAATTGGTAATGTTTCTGCATTTTGCACCAGTTTATATGTAGCTTTGAAATCGAGAACAATAAATAATAATGTTTTTAACTTAATTTTCATGTAATTAATAAATAGCATATATTTTATTACATTACATTACATTAGCGAAGTTTTTTTATTACATTACATTTTTATAATCACCAGCACATTTTTTGTGTCCACTGTTGGAGCACGAGCCTTCCCATATGGATGGAAACTATTTGAAACACCACACCACACCCGTTCTGGGCATAAACCAACACTTGGACCCAGTGCGGATAGATGCAACCACCAATCCAACAACTGCTTATGCTGCAGGCGTAACTAAAGCACGGTACGTTGTTTTAGCATAGGACAAATAACGAATTCAAAATTTTACAAAAAGCAAATAGAATCGTTTCATTCTTCCCTAGCAATACGTTCAATACGCTAACATGTTTCCAATACAGTTTCATACAATGAAATCTCGAAAATGTCGGACGGTAACGTGGATATAAAATACTGTGTCTGTCGTACAAAGGCAGGTTTTTGTATTGGAGTTGGAAAAATATTTTTTTTGGTGTTTCGTAATTTTTTTGCTGACGCTACAAGTTCGGAGTCCTGTAAAGCTGGGGCTAAGAGTATTAGGGTTGCCGCTGAAAAAAATATTCACTGCCCCTACATTGATGTGTTCTAACGGTTGAAAGGATTTGTGTTTGGTCGATCGGGTCTGGGTTTCTGATAATATTATTTCTAGATTTGAATTTCAAATTGATTAAATAACGCTATGACGTGTACTGAAAAGACATGCTCTTGTGCTACCAATTTTGTTTCTTACCAGAATAATAATGCAAGGCAGATTAAAAACCAGCTCAGTCGTTTTGGTTTGGTTTTAAAAAACTGAATGATTTTTTCTTATATTCTAGAATAGTTATTAACTATTAAGGCTTCAATAGACTTAACAAATGTCTTCTCTTTTACTTTATGTAACATCCCACATCAAATGATAACAAACAAAGGAACCTGTAAATAAAAATAAAGGTTAAAAAAACGAATTCACTTGCGGAGCACTGCTGGCTTTTCCACTGAACCAATTCAATAAATGCTAACCAAGAAATTAAAATCAATATCTAATTACAATTTTAATAAACCACATAACTCAAGTTAATTTTTCTAATTTACTAATTAAGACTCTACTATCGTAAAAAAATATTAATAAATACTATTTTGTTATTTTAAATTTTGCATTCACAATGTGTGATGTAGGTATATGTTAATTGTCATAAAGATGAAATTTTACTAGAAAAAAAACATTTTAAAAACATGTTTTTATTACTTGTTAATAAAAAAAGAAACTAGGTGTGAGCAATAAAGTATTTATCTATCTATCTAAAAAGTAAAAAATAATTTAAACCTTTATTTAAATTTGATAATAAGAAAAACATTATTTATAAATAAAAGCGTGTTTTATTGTGATTGCAAAAGAAAAATAATGAAGGTCTAAGGTAATATGCTAAATGTTCTTTAATGTTCCATCAAAATGTAACACGCTTTTATTTATAAAGATTTTTTTTATTATTATAAAATTTAATAAAAGGTTTACATTATTTAAACTTTTTAGTTCCTTTTTTTATTAACAAGTAATAAAATTTGTTTTTAAAAAGTTTTTTTTCTTTTAATTTTATTTTTGAGTTTTTAGTATTTTTGTAGGGGGATAAGGGCTTTAGTACAACAGGGTTCTCTCTTGTACCCTGAGGCGCAACGTTAACGATATGACGTGTTTATACACCCTCATACCATTCAGCCCTCGTCACGTGCTCACCTTGGCATTGAGTCATCCATCTAATACCTACATCTAATCAAAGACAGAATCCATATTCATAACAAACGGAACGTACGAACGAACGAACTTATTTCCCGAGTTCCTATGGCCACCTTATCGTTCCATCATAAGACCCTTGTTACCATCTAGCACCAAGGTAGTCGTCAAGACGAATAATACGAGCCTAAACTCGATGGGGTTGTGTCGTTTATGGCCATCTTCCAGTTCCATCATCAGACCCTGGTTACCATCTAGCACCAAAGTACTCGTCAAGACGAATAATATGAGCCCAAACCATCTTCCAGCTCCACCATCAGTCCCTGGTTACCATCTAGCGCCAAAGTACTCATTAAGACGGATCAAACAAATCCAAACTCGATGGGGTTGTATCGTTTAACTACCGAGTTCCTAAGGCCACCTTCCGGTTCCATCATCAGATCAGCTCTATGTCATAATATTTTTTTTTTGTCATCCGATTTACACATGCATGCAAAATTTCAGCTCAATCGGTAACCGGGAAGTGGATCAAATTTAACTTGCAAGATTTGATTACAAACAAACATCGGGACAGGTGAAACTAAATCCTACTAATATTATAAACGCTAAAGTTTGTATGTATAGATGGATGTTTGTTACTCTTTCACGTAAAAACTACTGAATGGATTTTATTGAAACTTTCCTCATATACAGACCATGACCCAGACCAGCATATAGGATACTTTTTTTTTACTATAGTCATCGCGGGCAACAACTAGTAAATAATAAAAATAAAAGCTTGTAAAAATCAACTAACCTCGAAAAGCTCGAATAGGAATCGAACCCACGACCATTGATCATTGAGCTACCGATACCGTATTTCATCACACACCATCATACAAAACTAAATGTATATAAACATATTAAAACAATAAGATCTTATCTTATCTTATCTTAGTGGGGCCTGCCGAGGTTTCCCTCTTGCAGTAACACCTCGACCCATCGAGATCTTTTGTGCAACCCCATCCTTTCACTCTTCCTCCTCTGTAAAGATAGAGGCCATAAGTTTGGCAACGTCCTTAAGAGCGAAGAGCCTGAAGTCCTCCGGTTTCGGATAGGCCGACCCCAGGAGTCCCATTCTTTTCCTAGCCAGATAGTCGCAGTCACACAGTAGGTGCTGCATCGACTCCGTTTCCTCTCCACACGCCCTACACAAACTATTTGTTGAAAGGTGCATTCTATGAAGCATTTGTTTTGTGGCATAGTGCCCTGTCAAGGCACCGATGGTTAGTCGGGCCTGCCGTCTACCGCCTCCGCATATGAACTTACTCCGTCCTAAGGCGTTTTCGCCAAGGAAGGATTTGGAGTGTTTCATACCCGGCTGCTTCCTTCCATTCGATGCCGTGCCTATTTTCGATGTAATCTTTAAAGGCCTTGTTAAAACAATAAGATAATACCTATGCACACAATAAAATAAGAACGCATATTAAAATAGTATGCGTTGTAGCAGAGCAAAAGGGCCAGAGATAATTTTTCCTAGACACATACTCTAGTAGGTATACATATTTATAATTATAATCATAATCATTTATTGCAGAAAATTTGGTACAACAAGATGTTAGCATAACAATAATAAGTCCACATATTTAATTACAAGAGGCATGCAATGTCGTAGGTGTTTGAATGTAAAATAATAAGATTAAAATAATTTACACATCAAAAAAATTAAATTAAATGTCATTAATTAATATAATAATAAACAATTAGAATAATACAATACTTCTACTAATCATTTTAAAAACATGTCACTTACATTATAAAAGTTTTTATCTTTTAGCCATGTCAATAACTTGGATTTAAATAAATTGGTAGGTGAATTTTTAATGTCGTTTGGAGTAACATAAAAATATAGGCAAAGTTCTGGTATTTGCTACAACCTGGGGATTAGTCAAGCGCATCAACGTGTCAGTGACCACAGAATATAATATATATATATGTATATATATATACGGCAAATACGGCGCTTACTTCCCGGTAGCACAGCGGTCAGTGCAGCCGACCGGATTGCGGAAGACCCAGGTTCGATTCCTGGCTGGGTCGGGTCAGCGTTTAATTTTTTCACTGTATTTTATAAATGTTTTAAATATTTATATAAATACGGTATATAGCTCACATAAATACGGTGTAAATGTGCGTGTTTATTTGTGTTTTGAAATATCTTTATATATATAAATCTTCTGTGCGTGTGTATGTCACTGAACTCCTAAACGGCTGGACCGATTTGGATGAAATTTTCTAGGTGTATTCAAGTGGATTCGAATTGGACCCGGTAGGTGGCGCTGCTAATAGGGGTCCATCATGGGATACGGGTGTTCTTAAGCGGACGAATGATTTGTTTATTTTGTTGTAATGTAAACTGTCAAAGCGGTACGAAGTCCGCCGGTCAGCTAGTATATTATAATTATTGGTGTTAATAATTTTTAAAAAGTCTTAATCTTCTTAAGTGACAACCCTGGATAAAAGGTTAAAAGTTAACCAGCGCCGTCCTGCCCCTGGGCTATCTTCGCATAAACCCGGGGTACAGAACAACACACCAGAAATTATTCCGCCACGTGGATAGCCTACCGTTCCGGGAAATGTTCAATGTTTGTTGTTTAATTTTACAAATAGAAAATTCCTGAGTGAGCAGTAGCAGCTCAAATTAATATTTCTTTATCTTTATCTTTACAAATTTGACGTGAAACAAATTGATACTGTCGCTTTCTATATGATCACTGTAATACACGGTAGTTCGACTGGGATATTATCAATTTAAATCATGTAAGTACCTATAGTATATCGATTGTAGTGGGATTGCCTTTCTTCCCCTGCAAGGGAGAGCCCCACGTAGCTATTAAATAGATTATTTTATTGGGCAAAGACCCCAATCATTGATATCAAGTCATCATCGCTACAATCGATGGAAATCCGTTACTTCACAATGCTTTACAATGCGGGTTGGTGATCAAAAACCTGGGGGCCTACCGCCTAACTCTATCGCCATCGCTCTCGCCATCGCGCTCTAAAGTTTAGGGCGTGATCTTGTCATTTCAAAAGCGATAAGAAAGCAATATGAAAGCAATATCGAAAGCTATGGCCTATATCGGGGGGCTGGGCTATGTAATAATCTGAAAATAATTTGAATTTGAATTTGAATTTTGAATTTAATTTGAATTTGAAACACGCTTTGCCCGACTTGAATCAAACCCAGGCCCTCCGGTCATCGGGCTGACCGCTCAGCCACTGCCATAGAAGCGCAAAACACGTGTTTAATGCGTTTTATGCTTTTATATACATAACAAATTTCAGCCAGAAATCATTGTAAGGCTTTTAAGCTTTAAAAAATAGAAACAAAAGAACTGCTATAACCGTATCGTGAACAATGTCGTGATCGGGTCAGTCGCGGCAAACACACACACACACACACGCAACACAAAAAAAAATAAAAAAATACTACTACGATTGCTAAAATTCTGTAGCGTTGAATATTCGAACACGTAGCCGCGGGCGCCCCGACTGAAATATGTATTTCAAATTTTCAATGTTCGTACGATGAGAACTTTCATTGGCCATTGGGTTTGATGAATTCCGTTGGTTGGATTACTTTTCAGTTTTTTTTTTAAATCGTTGCGGGGAACGGTCTGTTTGCTCTGGGCAAATCTAGGGCAGCTGGCGGACCACATTAGCTTTGCTTAAATTATTTAGTTTTTATTAAAACATGTAATGTTTAACATTTTTTGCTAGCATTATAATGATGATTCGATGTATTGTATTTGATGGGTGGAAGCCCTTTAGAGAACACAATGATAATGATAGACACTAAAGTCTACACGAAACAATTTCTCCATCGTGCGTAATTTAGTGAGTAGGTACCTCACTGCTACAGATTAATTCTGAGTGAAGTCTCTTTCAGGACACATTTTGTTTTTTTCTATGTATGTCAAAATGTGATCATTCTATTTCATTTTCATTTCAATAGAGATAATAAGATCTACTTCGCAAGCGCAGTACGTAACACCATTCAATAATATTTAGATACCTTTTTTTTGACCCTTTGAATACTCCTTCAGGAGGGACATGGAAGAGGACGTACCCACCAAACACAGGGGGGTTCAAAACCAACTACGCGACTTCAACTACAACTAGAAAATCGACTAGCGAACCTACTAAAGTCGCCATTCTATAATATTGCTACCTATATTATTGATTACCTATATGTATTTCTCCCTCCTGTATTTTTATGTTATGGACCAAGTGATTAATAGGGCATTATGAAAAATGCCCGCGCAGTTTGAATAATGCCCAATATGAGAGGGCAGTATGATTACAACTATTGAAATAATCAAATTGTCCGGGCATTATTTGTAATGTACCTATGGGGCAGAGTAATTAAAACTAGTTTGGCGAAGCGTCAAAAACAAAATTTTGAAGATTATTATTGTATTGTATTGTATTGTTAAATGTTTATTTTTGATGTCATTGTTAAAGCAATAGATTGTGAAATGAAACAAATGTTGCGTGTGGAATGAAAATTGGCTAATGAATTGTGCGGTAAACATTATAGAACCCGTTGTACTCCTCCCCGCACCCCGTGCAATGTAAAATACACAGGTTATTATCAGATTGCCCGATAGCCACATGGCAATATTCTAATGTCTAGGCAATGTGATAAGTAAGGAAGTTCAAATTATAATTATTTACTTTGCCCAAAGTAGCTTGTCATCATTATTCATAATGCCCGGGCATTATGAAAAATGCCCCAATTTATTACTTGGTCCATAACATGCATATTGAATATCGAAGCCTTTAGGTACGCAGCGTTCACTTGTCATTTAGGCTTTTGCAGAATATCAACGTTGAGCAGAAAAGCCTTTTGACATATAGGCAACGATTTTTTAAACTAAATTTTAATGTTAAATATATTTTTATATTTTAGTTCTTTCTTGATCTTGCCACCACCAACGGTTTAACGTACGGCAGTATTTTAACGTACGACAATTTGTTATTACGTTTAGTTTTTAATTTAAGTTAATATTTTACTAGAAAATATCAACCAGCGGCAGCTCGAGTGGGAATAGGTGTTTGGATAACCTTTGAAATTTTGCAGTTATTTGTCGAAAGCTTTAACATAATAAGCTATCATCATTATCATCATCATCGGCCTATCTTAGTCCACTGCTGGACATAGGCCTTCCCTAATGAGGCAGATGCTGGATGCGTCAGACAGGGCGCTATGGCACTCATTAGGGTAGGCCTATGTCCAGCAGTGGACTAATAAGCTATATCATAGTAAATTATGGCATCATTAGTGAATTTTACTTTTTAAATTACAAAAATATCATTGCAATACAACATCACACCCCTGCTTTACGATTCGTTAATTATAATTAGTGTGTTAAGTTAAACTACCCCACTACTCATACAGAAACATTAATTCTGCCAAGAACAATAGCAATCGTAACACGACCGACTTGAATCTACAAATATTGCTCGAGCCGACAGCCAAAGCCCCCATCTCAGCCCTTGGCCGAAACGAGAGAATGTCCAAATTTAATTTGGCTCGACCATGCCAATATGTACGTACCTAGTCCATTGCTATTGGAAATAAAACAATGGAGTTTACCAGCCGACCGGCTTTACAGTACTCGGCGTATTGTTACAAAGGCCTGTTGGAGTGCGTCGAATAGTATTAACTAAGTGGTGCAAGTTAAGAGCAACTTGCTAGAACATATTGAACTCTTTACTGCATTTGACCTTTGCAAGAGACTTTGAGATAGATTGCTGATTGCCTCAAACGGCATTTTCAGCTTTTTTAGGGGCCGCGAGAAACTTAAAGGGTTCCTCAAGCCGTGTGAAACGAATCACCTTCGCAGGTTATCTAGAGGGAACGGCATCACACACTAAGGCGTGTCCTCGTGCCCTACCAGATTCTCCGAAGGGTTCGGATTGGATCGGGGAGCGGAACAACCCGAGGGCGCCTCTAAAGGCTCGGATCTCGGCTCGGATCTCGGCTCGGGTTGACCGGGCCGTGGTGGATGAAAGAAGCGCCCATGACTGTACCTGGTGAAGAGCGCGTGTGAACCGGTTCGTCGTACCCTTGATATACGAGTACGGTGTCTTGGGCCTAAACTAGTGTGCATGTTTAGTGTATTTTGTAAATATATAGTGGCATTTAGAGGATCAGGCGCGGGGGGGGGGGAGCATTCGCAACTGTTATGGGATCGGGGTCATCTAGGACGTATTTGTCTATGTGTGCGTTGCTCGAGCGCTTTTGTATGAAGCTTCCCTTTCTGACCCAAAGGTCCCGGATTCGATTACCACCGGGGTGGTACATGTTTGTGTTCTCGGTTTGGTTGGTGGTAAAGTTTCTTTGGCTGCCTGTCTAGCTTATCACTACCACCATCCATAACATCAATTGTTGTGTTCCGGCAGCTACAGATAAGACAAGAAGCAGTAGTTGGTTTCCAGGTGCTTCCATCTTCGGCCTTATCGTCACTTAATATAAGATAAAATGAAAGCCAAGTGCATACCCGTACATAATGAAAAATAATAAGTTCCTATGGGTATTACCCCGTACAAATGTACACTCATCTTTAAAAGAGATCTTGCAAAATGTGTTTTTATTCCACACTTCTCTATCACCTTAACAGTCACTTCATCTGAATCATGATGATCATTACTTCCACAATCCACCCATCCTCTCTTTAGTCTTCCTCTTCACCGTACTCGTAGAACAAGGGTACGAAGAACCGGTTCGAACTCGCGGCGCTTCTCTCCTCCTCCACGGCCCGGTCAACCCGAGCCGAGGTCCGTGCCTTTAGAGGCGCCCTCGGGTTGCTCCACTCCCCGATCCGATCCGAACCCTTCGGAGAATCTAGTAGGGCACGGGGACGCGCACTAGTGCGCGATGCCGTTCCCTCTAGAAAACCTCCGAAGGTGATTCGTTTCACACGGCTTGAGGGACCCTTTACGTTCCTCGCCGCCCCCAAAAAAGCCCGGTGAAGCTGAAAATGCCGTAGAGGCAATCAGCAATTTCTCTAAAAAAAAACCATTTATCGAAATTTTAATGATTCACCACTCTTATGATAACATGCATTTCTTCATCTCCAGTGATGAGGATAAGTAGGGCTTACCTACATTCGGATGGCCTGTTTAAGTTATGGAGCTGCATAACCACCATTTTTATTAATTATTTATTTATTTATTGAGTCAACAACAGCCATACTTAACTTCTAATTCACAATCTTACTAAGGCTAAACATATTTGGCTAAAGAGTTGTCCACAGAAAAATAACAACAAAACCGCCCATAGAGGCAACTAGGTATATTATGCTAAGCTTACATTTCAATTATCCTAACAAAAGCAACCCGTCACCAGCAGTATTGAATATTAAGGCAACCATAATAGTACATGCTTAATAATATAATAATACACATATATAATTGAACTGACACAAATTATTAAAATGAAATAATAAATACTATTATAATATTTTTTTATATTCTGCCTTTAGCTTTAGGAACAGCTGTGGGGATAGTTAGTACCGAATATACTCCATTAATTTGAACCGCGTTCGCGCCCGCTTCCGCCTGTGCCTCGCACCACATCGTTTGACCGGTCAATTGTTCTCGGAGTTGGGCAGCGATTTCAATTTTATGTAGGTACTGTGATGGTTTATAATTGATACGTTAACTTTTGCAAGTCTGAAGGGCTCTGCAGCTGGTGATGGTAAGCGACAGAGGTCAAGCCGAGACTTAACATATGTTTTTATGTAAACAAGTTAAATTTATACTAAATTATTTTGATAACAAACTAATAATTCATTTTATTTTGTTGTATTTTTATATTTCATAGTCATATATTTTTTGCATCGCATTGTTGATATTTATACATTTATTTATTACACACAACATTTTAAAGTAGTTGCATTACAGGGTTCTTATAGGGGCTCTATTGGTATATTTTTTGTTTTTTATTTTTTATAGGCAAGTATTTGACCGCGATCTCGCCTGATGGTAAGCGATGATGCGGCCTAGGATGTAGTATACTTGCCTAGATAATACCTGTTCACCCTTGCCTTGAAAATGTCTAGGTTGTACGTTTCAGGAAACAGATCTGCAGGAAAGGAGTTCCACTCCTTAGCTGTCCGCATCAAAAATGGTGACGCAAAGCGCTTTGTGCGTATAGGCGGTATGTCGACAGCATATGACCTCAGTCCCCGTCTAGTTCGTTCCCGAAGATGAAAAGGTGAAGGTGGCATCAGTTCGTGTAATTCCATCATCGCACACTCCCCGAAGCATGTCCAATAAAATGCCGAAAGGTAGGACTCTGCAGCTTGGATTCGAAGAGTTTAGAGTCGCCAATGACCATCTTAGCGCGCTTCTCAATAGAGTCTAAGGCGGCTAGCTGATACTTGGCAGATCCATCCCAGAGGTGGCAGCAGTATTCCGTACAGGATCGGACTTGTGCTAGGTCAAATATATTATTATGCACCAATAAAAGGCGAACAAAGCACTGAAGTTGTATCGAGCAGCAAAAATTACAAAAAATATTGACTATAGGTATAATAATAACAACACATACATTTGTCTAATCCCAAGTAAGTAGCTAAAGCACTCGTTTTATGGAAATCAAAACCAACGACGGTACCACAACCACCCGGACCCGACACAATACCGTAAAGTTAGTTTTCGACATTGACCCGACCGGGAATCGAACCCGAGACCTCAGAGTTAGCGCCGCCCAAAGTCCGGCGTGCAAGCCACTCGGCTACGGAGGTCGTCAAAAAGTGCGCGGTATAAATTGTTACACAAGCATACACATCGATATCTATATTCATATACACATAACTACATACAAATGCGCGCATGAATATACTTACTTTACTTATACACATACAGTTTAAAATGCTTCAAGTTATTTAAATTTACGGTAGGAATAATACGTAAGAATAAGGACCAAGTATACAGGCTCCTTACTGCTGGTACAGTTAAAAAAATCACACTGAGCTTTTATTGAATATCGAATCGAACATATAAGTAAGCATTGTAACTGTACTTTTACTAACCACAAACTCACAAAGTAGAAATACGTAAAGTTATCGATTGTAAAAATTATTTGGTCGAAGTGCCCCGTGCCGGAGTGGCGTAACACGAAACTTTACTTAACTTAGAAAGTTAGTGCATAATATTGAACGAATAATCCGGGCTGCCCTTGGCTCCAATACGGTTTGAAGTTAACAACGTTGTCAGAATAGCATGTGGGTACAGAACTAACTTTACCTTTGAGATGGTAGGTATATTGTGGTTAAGGACAGTAATAATAATAGTTATAACGATTTAGTCTTAATGTCAAAAGTGCGGTGCATTTCTATCTATACGGATTTTGTAACCCGATCAAATCCGAACCCCTCGGAGAATCTAGTAAGATGAGATGAGAGACAAACACTAGTGCGTGATTCCGTTCTCTCTAAAGAAAAAAGTTTTTTTTAATCATTAGCATTTTTAGCATAAGTATTATTAGCATGTAATAGTATAATGTATTTAAAAGTTTGTCTTTTAAGTGAAATTCTAATTTCTTGAGACAATAAAATATTCTCTTAACATATTAACTACGAATACTATTACTATTAATATATCACTCGGCCTTCTAAACATACAAAAAAGCCAGTAGAAGAATATTTATAAAATTGAAAAAATTAAACGCCCACCCGACCCAGCCAGTAATCGGACCTGGGTCTTCCGCAATCCGGGCGGCGGCACTGACCGCTATGCTACCGGGAAGGCTAACGTAAGCGCTGAATTTAGTCATTGTTAATTTTTTTTTGTTTTGTTTATATAATTTTAAAGCAAAATTTTGTTGCGAAACAAAATACAAAAACACAAATGTTGAAAATATTTCCACGAGCAGGATTTGAACCTGCACCCTTCTGACATACCGGGTCAGGTGTTCTTCCAATTGAGCTATCGTGGTTCGAACCAGCTCGCCGAAATTATTCAACACCATTTTAATTTTTTTACTTTGAAAGCCAAAGGCGCCTATTCAATGTCAACAACTACCGTCATTAACAGAATTCATTGTCATTGTCAGAAGGGTGCAGGTTCAAATCCTGCTCGTGGAAATTTTTTCAACATTTGTGTTTTTGTAATTTGTCACCGCTGTTTAATTTTTGAGTTCTAATAGCGGCACAGAGCGCCATCTATCCAACGTTTATTGCAACCGATGGCTATGCAGTAGGAGAAGACCGGGCCATTACCCATCTCGCTTACCCAATGCGGATTAGTTACTTAAAAGAACTGCAATATTTCAAATACAATCGCGACGACGGACGGCTTAACGTAGGTAGGTCATAGGTGTCATCCAAAGCACTGACTTAGAGGTTTTTTTTTATCGAATAGTAGCGAATGACTTCGCTCTACCTTGAAACAGTAGCGGAGTCCGGATGCTTCACACAGTGGAGCACGAATGAGCGACATAAGATAAGATGTTATGGCGTTATGGCGACGTATTTAGATAGTGTTAGCTAGATTTAGTTGGTGTTAGCTAGACAGGCGGACAAACAAGCAAACCAAGTATACAAACATGTAGAAACCCCCGCTGGGAATCGAACCCGGGTCTGAGACGGGTTTTAACCACTAGACCACAGAGGCGGTTTAAAATCTTTTCCATTTAAATTTGTTTATTCTTTGCGTCAAATTAGGAAACCAATTTGTCAATATAGTATCGTAATTCATGTCTTTAACTCTGACGTTTCACGTTACACGCGCCGTTTTGAAGTACAAATAACGCGTATATCCGTATCACCGGATGCATGTATCGGCGCGGCGAAGGTTGCGCGGTGACGGTGGCGTGCGCACACGCGTCTCGCAGATTACCGTAAACACCTGGCGACTGTACTTCCGAGGCAGCACGTACGATTGATAACGTTTATCATCAACAATTAATGTTGATTAATTACTTGTTATAAAATATTTACAAAAAATCTTTACGTGTACTAGTCGCCCAATGATCAAAATTCGAACGTAATTCATTTAATGTAAAGATATTTCTATAAAATTAGAAGAAACCACCCGGGACCCCAGAGCTAGCAGCTACTTGGGCTAGCGTATAAGCATTGCTATCCAACGTGATGCTGCTAGCTTACTGGGCCCTCTGCCTGATGGGGATGATTTGGGGCAATCTTTTTATTTATAGTTAGTAGTAGTAATAGTTTATAGTTTTTCATAAGTTTAGTTTTAAGTACCTAGTTTAATTATTATCTTGTTATTGTCTTTGTTTGTAAATAAATTATAATTTTGTTTTAAAAAAAATATTGTATTAATATAAGTTTTATGTTTCGGGACTTCTCCATAATTATAAGCTTTAACTTACCAAACCTCATAGTCCCCCGAGCGCGCAATGGGGCACAAAATTTTCGCTTCTCGTAGATATTAAATATATGCCTAGGGTATTGGCATTGGCATTAGTGTTAGACACTTAGGGCTTATTAATTAACAATGTGTAAGCTTGGAGTAGTTACCTACTCCGTGTTTTGTCTCTTTTACTCCAATATGAAATGAAGTTTACATGACGGGAACAAAACACGGAGTAACTACTCCAAGCTTACACTTTGGTTAATAATACGGGGTTTAAAGACAAGAGTTCAATACAGTTTTCTTCGCCGAAAAATTACATTGACTTTCATTGAGAGGAGATGTTTTAATTTTGTATGGAGAAAATGCCAACACCTCGTACACAATACCGAAAGATAGCTAATGTATGAAATAAGCTTATTCGAAACGATTTTCTTCAAATAAATGAACAATTTTCATGTCAGAGTTATCTGAAACACTAAAATAAATCAACTTTCGCGATGGCAGCGGTATTCTACCAATGTCAAGTAGCTGTCAAAACGACGTAAGTATTACTTAATATATAACTTTATATGTAACTTAATATTTTTTAATTTTTTTTTGTAAATATGCAGGGTCTGAGGAGCTCGATGGCGCAGTGGTTTACGCGCTCGGTCTGCGAGTGCTGAGGTTAAGGCAACTCTCGCAAAGAGCGGTCATCGGATAGGTGACCAAAAATGTATCATCTTGAGCTCCTTCGTGCTTCGGAAGGCTCGTCAAGCCGTTGGTCCTGGCTGCATTAACAGTCGTTTACACCGCACCGCACTAGGCCCGCGTGGTGGTTTATGGCCCGTTCTCCCTATCCATCCATAGGGAAGGCTCATGGTCCAGCAGTGGGGACATAAAAATGAGCTGATGATGATGATGATGTACAGGGACTTGGCATAATATTAAACATCTCCTTTAACGGCATGACAGAGGTAGCAGGTGGTCTGCATTCAATTGATCTTAAAGTCTAAAATCAGTTGCTGACCCTTATAATTATAATTTAAATAAAAAAAATCGATTAATGGTTCCTGTCGAACACTGGAGCCATTAAAACATCTATACATATAATAAAGCTAAAGCGAGTCGAAAGTCTGTACATGGAAGATATTCGAAAAAAAGTTGGCTGGTTCGAAAAAAATACCTAGAATCGATAACAGAACACGTTCCAACAGTTTTTAGAACTTTTGTCTGTTTGTCTGTTATCTGTTTTGTCTGTTTATTTGACCGCGCATCACGCGAAAATGGTTGAACGGATTTTTATGCAAACTTTGCACATAGACAGACCATGACCCGGACTAGGACATAGGATACTTTTTATCCAGGTAACAGGTTCCCGTGGGATAATGTAGTCTTCGCGAACGAAGGCGCGGGTAAACGCGGGTAAATAAACACGAGTCCGTAAAAGTTGTTTCATTTCGAAGGCGCGGGCGACAACTAGTGTATAATATTTTTTCAACGCCAAGCTGATTGGTAATCTTTTAGCCGATATCCAACTCCTGGTTGTAATTAACAGGTCAGGCTTGTTGGTCAGGTGTGTTTATAGTTTTTTCTATGTAATGCCCGGATTTGCTATCACCAACCCGCGTATGTCAAGCCACCAACAGTAGCGATGACTTGACTTCAATGAGGACGCCTCTGCCCAGCAGTGAGTCATTTTTTTGATGTCTCTTTAAACACAATATTTAATTCATAAATACTTTTTTAATTCATACAAATTTAACCCACATTTTCACTTTATAGGTTGTTTTTTATGATATTGCCCTTATTTCAAGACTACTAAATTAACGGCTCAACTAGCCTTCCGAATAATTAAGGATTTATTTATTTAAAAATAACAAAATAAAGCCAATATATATATATGCCTGGATAGTTACATAAAAAATGTTGTTTGAAAATAACACAATTACTCATGTAAATAGCACAGCTAACTATTATAACATAGTAATTTGGTCATCCATCCGATAAACCTACATTGCGAAAGTTGCTTAGCTTGCGAGATCTCAACCCTCGAAAGCCGCTGCGCCATCAAATATCCTGTATCATAAAAGAATAACAATCAAAAGTGATATTAAATATCACAAAGAGACGAGTATACTTAAATCTGCTTCATAATAGATAAATTTAGCCACAAAGAAACGTATGTTGGATTAGACAGTAAAAATCATTGAACGCATAAACGATAAATATAATTTTGGTTATTGTGTCGGCGACACGTCGTAAACTCCCAACTCGAACATTGTAATGGGTGCATGGATTAATCCTGAGTTAAGATAGGTTGTGACAAAGATTGAAGGAACATGTAGAAGCGACACACGGTACTGAAGCGTGGTAGGTAATTGAAATGAAGTGAATTAGCGAATTAAATAAAAATAAAAATCTCCACAACGTCCGATAAACTAAAAAAGTTTATAAAATGTTTAAAAAAATTACTATCAAAACATATTTTTCGTTTTTAAATGTATGTTTTGGGCATAAGTATTATAGTAAATACTATTATCATTGTGTATTAATACTTAGCAGAACATTTTTGACCTGATATTATTAATTCTTAATTTCTCCTCAAATAATAATTAATCTTTATTAAATTTAAAAAAATAAAATCATACAAAATTTAATTATGATTGCTTTGATTTAAATACTTGATTATCATTTGTTGATCATCCCGAAGCAACAAAAACGTTAAGTAAAAATGACTTCTAAATATAAATCTGTGCGCATCTGCCTGTCTGCACCGCCGAGCCATAATCTGTGCGCTGACACTGATTCACAATGCTCACGCGCATAAAAACGGATCGACGTTGACATAGAGCGATAAAACGCCGAAAAATCGTAAATTATCGCTAATACCTTGCGTACGACAGCAGAATGCGCAATATGCACTTGCATGAAATACGCACTCTTTGGATCGTAAAATATATATTTTCGGAACGATTCTGTTGTGATCTTTTGTACCCTCTGCAATATTTAAATTTGTGTTCTTTGAAATTTTTGAGGTTTATGGCAATGCCATGGACTTTGTCACCGTTTCCTGAAAGCTGTAAAATTAGGCTTTAAAGTATTCTTATTGTAGGCGTTTACGTTGAAATACATCACATTTTGATGTCAATATAATTATTTTTTGGAATTTCCTTGCGGCAGTTGTCTTAAACTCTCTCATTGTTGTGATTGAACTTTGAAGTAAAGGAGATGATAATTTTTGGTTTGAAATATTAGTTCCGCATAGTGTACCGACAACACACAAAAACAAAACAAAACATAGTATTAACGATAGTTTTTTTTTTATGTCGTGTGGGTAACCACTTTGCCTTGATCTCACCTGATGTTAGGTGATGATGAGGCCGACGGTGGAAGCGCACTTGGCACTGGCTATCCTATCTCTAGCTGCCGGAACACAACAATGCTACACACATTGATGTTATGGTGATATATTTAGATAAGATGGTGGTAGCTAGGGTTTAGGAACTAATTCGTCAAGCAGAAAGAAAGTTCCAATAGGTCAAGTGTGTTTTTACTGCGTGTTTTTGTTCTGATTTGTCAAGCAATGCAAAAAGAATAATTAGTCAAGTCCGTTGTTTCGATTTGCCAAGCCTTATTTTTGTTTCAACTGGTTAAGCCAATAAAAGGTTCTGAATTGTCAAATGTTGTTAATTTACTTGGTCAAATAATCATTTCGCAACATTTTACTTTTGCCCTAATCTTGTAGGTCACGTGATAGGTTAGAAATTTAAGACAATCGCGAAGCGCAGCGTAGCGATTCGAATCGAAACAAAATTGGGATATGACTAATTATTACTTTTGCATTGCTTGACAAATCAGAACACGCGGTAAAAACACACTTGACCAGTTGGAACTTTCTTTCTGCTTAACGAATTAGTTCCTAAATCATACTTTTTTGCTTATTTCATTCAGTTTTCTTTTATACAGAGCTTTGTTTTTTCTTTTTTGTAATCTTGGTCAGGTTTGTAACCACCTCTGTGGTCTAGTGGTTAAGACCACCGGTTTAGACCCAGAGGTCCCGGGTTCGATTCCCAGCGGGGGGTACATGTTTGTGTACTCAGTTTGGTTGGTGGTAGGACTTGTTTGTCCGATTTAGGAACTAATTCGTCAAGCAGAAAGAAAGTTACAAAGTTACAAGATTACATAAAAGAAAAATCAAAGCTCTGTATAAAAGAATACTGAATGAAATAAACAAAAAAGTATGTTTCTGGAAATTTGTCCGTCAATAATTATACGAGTATCAAATGTCAAATCGCGCTTTACAGTGTGTTTACAGTATTTCATGACGAAACACTAGCTAATTAATCGGTTCCTTTTTAATTGTTAATTATTTTAATTGTAAAGTGCGGAGTGCGGTTCGGAGTTCAATTTCCAGTTCATTGTCAAGCATAGCCTGTTTTTTGAACACCAACTAGCATTTGGTGATTTAAAAAAACCCATGATTTCTAGAGATGACTTAATTTCATAGACTGAAAGCCTTTGACCAGCAGTCTGACAGTATATAAGCTTATACAAACTTTTTTATAAATCCAAATATAAATACAATTGTAGATTTGACTCAATTTCAATTATAATCACTATTTTCATTTTTTTATTGCATGCTGTCCTCACCTATAATTGTTAGTAGTGGCATTTAATCTCTGTGTGAATTTTATTTAAAATTGTATTGGTGTATACTATGTTGGTGCTCGTTTAAATAAATAAATAAATAACTAAATAAATAAATAATTAAAAAGTAAATAAAATCAAGTGTGTTTAGTGTCCAAATAAACATTTTATCTTTCTATCTGATTGTGGAAGGCCTTTACCAAACGTATTTAATTTAAGGCTAATTACTTACTTACTTATAATTTAATATTATGTAGCCGTAAGCTTTACGTAGATAATAAACATTAGCCGTTGGCCATACGCCATTTGAAGACAAGACAGGTAGGTAACGCCGTCCGCTGTACGAATTACATCGGCTATTATGCCGTGATTGTATTGCATTGCGAATGTCTAGTGAGGGGAAAGTTGCCGTATCGAGTGATCAAAAGCACTGTGATATTGTGACGTCGGTCGTTTAAACTGTTAATTAATGCTTGTATAGAATGCCTTTGTCGAGCAGAGGACGTCTTTTGGTTGAGATGATGGTGATGCATGTATTGTATGTAGGTTGGTTTATTGTTTTATTTAACTATTAAGAAAAAAACATTCTACAGAACATACATAATTAATAAAAGTATTTTTAGCAGTGTTCTCTTCTCTTCTCCTTCTCAGAGGTTACTTACCAACTTTTTTTATAAATCTATGAAACGACGTTTTCTAATTTTGCAACTTTTTTATCTTATTTTACCTTATCTATCTATTAAAGTATTAAAATATTAGCTGTCGTTTTTGTTAATGGAGGTGGGCGTTAATGTCTACAACAGTTAAAACTTATGTGAACATTATGACACAATATGACATAAGTAAATGACTGTTGTTATTGTAAGTTTAGTACAAATATGATTATGTATACCTATAATGTGGTAGTTGGCCCCGTACAAGGGCCATAACCTACCACACTGACCTTGGTAGGTTTTAACGACTGCCGTCTTACGACAGCAACCGGGAAAAACGGCTAAACATAGGCGTAAGTCATCATAATCAGGGAGGAGCTCCAGATATTAAAATTTGGTTACCTATCTGGTGACATAATTTGCCTAAAATCCTTAACTTGCAAGATCGCCACTTATCACGGTAGCCGTTGCCCAATACAGCTCCTTCATAATAAAAAAATATATAAAATATCAAGTGACCAAGCACCTATTACTACACAAAAAATATCAAGTGACCAGCACATCTCCGAATTAGAGGGGCATACAATCGACAAATGATGTCGTTAGCATCGGGGTCAGCAATCCTCACTAATAAACTGGAACGGTGTTTGTCCTTCTGTTTGTATGTTGGTTAATATTGTTATTATCTTAGTGAATGAAGGTTGTGGCCGTTGCACGTGTTATTGTGGCATTATATGTTGATGTCTTGTTTATATATTAAGCTGTTAGGCTCATAGGAGACTCGATGTAAGTGGCCAACGAGTTCATGGCCCTTAGCCCTTTTTATTCCACAACGCGGAAGCCCTTAGCCTTAATCTCACGATGGTAAAGATAAGAGGTGGAAGCGCACTTCACAAAGAACCTTCAACTACTAACTGGAATAGTAATCTTTGTCAGAACAAGTGTATTATTTGTGTTCTGGTAAAAGGCTCAAATGCTGATCAAGGCATCCATTATTGGAATCGTGTCACTGCCACAACTGATGGGGATTGGCAGGGCTTATTACCACGCTATCTAAATGTTAGCTTGGTTACCAGAAATCCGGCCTATACTTCGAATCATAGTTTATTCGACCTGGGATTTGAACCCAGGAACACCGGATATATCACCGAGTGCTTCACTCATCAGCCGCCAAGTCATAACCTTATTTATAATTAATCTAATGTTTTAACTTTCTTTCTTTTTTGGATAGTATTAATAATTTCCTCAGCTGCAAGCCGTGGTTCTCCCTGCTAGATAACGAATGAGGCTCTGGCGACCGAGCAATGGCGGTACGCCCGGTCGGACACCCGTATCCGGATGGAAGAGTCTTGATCAGTGACCTTGGGGTTTAAATCACTCCAAAAAGACCTGGTGCAAAGACGCTCAACCACGAAGGCAAGGGGAGTTTTATGCGCCCATCTCCACAGCTAAAAAATAGATATCCTAAATGGGTACCAGGTAACAAATGTATGGAATATTTAAAAGCCCTTTTTAAAGTTTATTTGAATATAATATTTTGACTGTGACTTTGACAATTATCCCAAGAAAGTCGTTGTGGACCAAAGTAACGACCACGACCACTCTGCCAAGAGTGTAACGACTAAGAAGAATAATAATTTACAAGCAAAAAGAATTACAGTAGGCATAACATGCCACTAGTTCAAGCTATCCAGCCTTTTAACGACAGTTATACAAGTTGTATGTGTTAGTCCTACTATAGCATGTTTATTTACAATATTAATGGACACCGAATCTACAGTAAAATAAACCTTATGTTAAAGTATGTAAAGACTTTACCTAAAACACAGTAATCCTTGCAAATGGGTCACGAAGTATCGCCCTGCTTTCGGTCTCGATAAAAAGTTATTTTTTATGTTTTCGCTCCAATAATGTCTACAGTTCGATTCGGCTTTATTTTATGTATACTGGTAATACAAAATTGTGTAATGCTTTCAATTGTCTTATGAGCTTGATAGCGTAGCGGTTTGCATGTGCGTTGCGATCTTGTGAGTGAAGTAACTTTCGTGATGGCGAGTCAGATGATCGGTTACCAAGTTTATGATCGCATATGTGATAATCTTTAAAAAAAAATGTTTTTATGACATTCAATGTAGGTACTTATACTTGAATTTGGGGTTACCATGAATTATAATATTTTTTTTATTATACATGGTAATTAGGTAAGTTGATAACTTATTTAATTTTCATTAATTTTATTCTTCAAACTAAATGTAAGTAATTCGTTAAGGAAATAAAAGGGGCTCTTATAATAAAAGTACGAATAATAACTTATATAAAAGTTCGATTTATTCCCGTTCTGTTAACGAAAGTAATTTGGTTTACATTGATAGTACCTACCCATTAAAGAGAGAGACTAGCAAATTGACAACTTCATACTTTTTACATAAAAATACACGATCTTTTTTAACTTGAAATTTTGCTTATTAACCATTTTATATTATTTCATAAACATGACATAAGATTCCTTTATAGCGACCATATTTTCCAGTAGGCTTTTTAAGAGACTTTTTAGGCGTCTAAAAGGTCGTTTTTAAAGGCGTAAACCGCGCAAATAGGAATACGGCCAAGGGTGAATCGTTTTATGTGAGAGTTCCTTGATAAAATGGTTAGAGATTAAAGTTATATAACCAGTAGAAAAAAATTTTTTTTTTTAAATATTGTGAGAAAAAAAAACAATAGCTTATTGAAAAATAAGTAAATTCAAAGTAGACAAGTGTTAAGGCAATGTCACAACCACCACTCACGAATGTAGTTTTCTATAGCAAGTACCTACAAATACAAGGGAAACACTCTAAAGTTGTTCCTTTCAAAAGACTTACAAATTATGTGTCTCTTATTTTGCTTTCAATTATAAAGACAACACCTTTTAACCCACATAACTGATCTCTTGATCTTTCTACATAAAACTAGAAACAACTTTTGAAATTTTCAATCAATTGTCAACTTCAACTTGTTACCCTTACGGAACCCTTACGGAACTCTAAGCGATAAAAAATCTAGAAACAGCCACCGCAAAAAGGCAATAATCTTGAATGTTGCCTGAATAAAACATAACATACACAATGGCGCTCCCTTCGCGGGATATGAAAGAGATCCGTCGTAAACACTGAAAAATAAAGACCCCAAATTAACATATATTTTATAATACATACAAGGGTTGCGCTGCGGCTCCTTGCTCTGAGTTAGAGCAAATAAAATATAGCTAGGTGATGTTATTAAACAATGTGCCAATTTTAATCTACATTATTCAAATTGTGAGTTGGCAAAAACATTTTTAGTAAACACTTTGCCTTCATTCACTTGATGTTAAGTGATGGTAAGGCTGAAGGTCGAAGCGCACTTTACCCGGAGTCCTCATCTACTGAGGCACTGGCTATCTTATCTCTAGCAGCTAGAACACAACAAAGCTACAAACATTAATGCTATGGCGACATTTTTAAATAAGATGGTGGTAGCGATATGATTAATAAAGGATTTGATGAAATTATGCTTATGACTTGTATAAGATATGACTAAACAAGTAATTTAAAAGTGTCTGCGAAGTCGCTAGGCTAACCAGACGGGCAAACAAGCCCTACCACCAACCAAAAACGAAAATTGAAATTCAATTGTTATTTAGAGCTTTTCAATTCCATAAAATTATAAAAATTACACATAAACCTCTTCTGGAAACCTACCGGAAGTACCATAAGCCCGTCTCAATTATCGGAAGCTCTGTCACAATTAACACTTTCTTTAAACCATTCTGACATAATAACTAATATGTTTTTTTTTAATTGTGAATTGTGTCCATGTTTGTTGCAAATAAATAATTTATATATCTCTCCAAATTAAAATGTGTTCGATTATTAGTAATTCACGACAAATATACCAATATTGGTGACCAAAAATGTATCATCTCGAGCTCCTCCGAGCTTCAGAAGGCACGTATAGCCGTTGGTCCCGGCTGCATTAGCAGTCGTTAACAACCACCAATCCGCACTGGACCCGCGTGGTGGTTTATAGCCCGCCCTCCTTATCCATTCATAGGGAAGGCTCGTATCCCAGCAGTGGGGACATAAAATGAGCTGATGATGATGTTGATGATGATGATACCAATATTCAAGACCAAAGCACCACTACCATTTTCACTATTATTATACAATCTTATAACTGTTCAGTTAGCAGTCCATTTTAAAATTTTATCCGGCAAACCATAGTTAAGTAAGAGGAAGCCCGCAGACCGACACTACAATTTATTATGTTAAAATATGTATGTTTACTGAGCTAATACCCTTTTATGAGTGCATCTGGGGTTGGGTAATGTGGGAATGCGGTCCGCAAAATATGGGAAGGTTGGACCAACTCATCATATTTCGGGAGCCGGTTTCCTGCCAGATAAGGGTTGTGCTAAACGACTATTTTGAATCAGCGGGGTGGTAGAATTTATTGTTGTTACATATTCTGTTGATAGTTAATATTTGTCAACACAATTTCGGGCACAATTAAAGTTTCAAGGTAAATATTGGGTTTGATGGGAAGGTGTTAGAAGGTCGAAAAGTTTGATTGTGTAGCGACTGCTCGGGTTAGGATCTTATAAGTTAAGCTACTTTCGCGATGCCGGGTCACCAGACGGGTGACCAAATAGAAATATAAAGTTTGTAAATAGAATAGCAGCCGGTGGTCCCGGTTGTTGTTGCAAGGTCGAGTCGTTAAAATCTACCTACAAGCTTTTTACCAGCATAGTGGGTTATACCCCGATGTCTCCTATATGTTATTATTTATATAGGAAAGCCTGAGCCCAGTAGTGGGACGTTTGTAGCTTGATAATAATAAAATATTTTTAGAACATTATAGTGCATAATGCAATCCCTAGAAATATAAATGGTGTTATCGGCCGTGATCCTGTTGAGCTTTTTAAAAACTTCTCTGGGTGGATGTCTACACCTTACCTTAAGTTACAGTAAGTACGCTTCAAAGTTCTTAATCGATACGTGATTTGTATTTCGCTTTCCCTAAAAATATTTTATACGAGTTGTTGCCCACGACTTCAATCGCGAAGACTTCAGCAAAAAAAAAATAATAAAAAAAAAGTATCCTATATTCTGGTCTGGGTCATGGTCTGTATATGAGGAAAGTTCCATTAAAATCCATTCAGTAGTTTTTACGTGAAAGAGTAACAAACATCCATCCAAACTTACAAACTTTCACGTTTGTAATATTAGTAGGAAGTAGGATAGATTGAAGCAGACACTTAAAGACATAACCATACCGGTTTGTAAGGTTACAATATATCTGTAACGCGAATTCTTATCTCTACACTTACATACTTAGCGTACTATAATTAGTTTATCAGTATACCGCTCTAAGTATATGTTTATACGTAACGGTGCGTTATGAAAGTTCGTACGAGTGGATCTACGACCGCATGTGCGTGAGATGACCATTACACGCAGACTCGCAGTTAATAGGCGACACTTTACAAAGTCGTAGACACGGCATTGGCGAAAAATTATTATTTTTTTGTCGCATTACTAAAAAAATTTTTTGTGTTCCTAAAAGGAGGCCTATACTCAGCAGTGTATATATCCGGGCTGAAATGGTGATGTTGATGATGAAAATACATATTTCCTTTTTCCTACATTTATTGGCACACACTACAAAATATCACGATATTCACAATAACAATACAAAACAAAAACAAAAGATAAAAATGTGACCAACTAGGCCCCAGCCTCAGCACGTGCTGCAGCGACCTAGAGCCGCTGCAACGCTGGTATTCTGGAGGGGCCTAAATCGGTGACGTGTCCACAAACCACATAGACAAATATAATAAAACGCTAAAACACACGAAGAGAATAAAAATGATAATAATAATAATAAAAACACACAATAATAAAATGACACTAAACATTTAACTACTCAGTAATATCTTGGCTGCTTGCTTGCCTTCCCGCACTTAAAGCAAAAAAAAAAAAAAACAAAAGTTTGCACTATGGATGGTTGGAACAAACAAAAGGATGACAATAATGACACTTGACATGACAGCACATAAAGAAACGGCAATTACGGCAAGCAACGGCATAATGGGATGATGGGATGGGTACAGAGGTATGAAGAAGGAACTTGCGGGTCAGCAAGATAGAGTTAGTGAAGCACAATCCTGATCCACTACCTGTCCCTGTACCTGGGATCTGCGTCTGCTTAACATCATGTAGAGTGGAGTCATTTGCGAACGTATCTATAAATATCACCGTAAGAGACCCAACGAATCTGAAATAGTCGATGACCAAAGTGATGCTTATGTTGAACGCAAGGAACACGCGGTGGGAGGATTCTGCCTAGAATACGATTAGATGGCGATCATTGGTATCTACGTCTGCTGCCAAGCAGTATTGTTTTGCGTGGCTGTGTTTCAGTTTGAAAGGTACTAGATTCAGTAAAGGGCATAGATGTAAAATAACTGAGGCTTTGCAACCGGCAATGCGTGCATGTCGCAAGCGTCTATCGGCTGCGGTGGCCGCTATTCGTAAGGCCGGCCTTGTGTAGACCGTGTTGTTGTATATTTTTTGCCTAACAATAATATCCACTTTACAAAGTCTACTAATATTGATCGATTTACTCAAACATTATTCTGTTATCAGTCACGTCTCCTCTAGGAGCTGGCGCTCGTTATTAAAAATGTTACTCTAATGTTTTTATACTAAATTCCACGTCATTTCTTTTTGTTTCATCGTCTATGGTAAAAGCGCCCGAAGTCTCCCACCAGAGACAATAATAATAAACAAAACAAGAGCTTGTCCACAGTTACCGTCCTATCTCATACTTGCGATGTGACTACGTTAACTGATGACTTGCCCAAAAAAGGAAATACTTTACCTCATTAAGTTACATCAACAAAACAATAATATATATGAGAACACTTTAAGTGAAACTTTATTGAATATATTATTTTCACGGTGGGTACTTTTACAGAACAACTAAAAAGTCGTCTACTATCTGTTGCTTGAGTGGCACTGAATCACGTTATGTTTTATTTATATCAGGTATATTATATTTATATATATTATATTCATATTTTTGTGTATATATGTAGTTTAGTGTGTGTTTGTCTTAATGTTATATAAATATTATATTTTCTTAATAGTTTTGTGCGCAGTGTATCTATCTAACTAGCTACTTTCATATTATCCTGTCACCGTGGTCTGCTGGAAGAAATCTCTTTATAGAGATAAGCTTACCTGCTTTTGCGGTCCAAAATTTTAACCATTGTAAATGTTTATTTGTGTACAAACTAATGAATAAATGTTTTTTCTAAAGTTTATGCGATCACCACTTATATTGAAATGAACTAACTAAATATCTAAGTCGGCGCAACGACGCAAAGTGAGTCTCCGATAATAAGAGTATTAATATTGAAATGAAACACTTCATAATTATGGTAGATCCTTAATGTGATGTCTGTCATACGTAATACTAATGTTAATAATAACATTCACAAGTCATCAGCATGGTGATGGTCGTCCCAAAATATTGCATTAGGTACTCAAGTTAAAGTTACTATTACATTATTTTGATTGCATATATTCCGTACAAATTGAGTTTACGGTTTCTTTGCAGCAAAATACTTTACTAAGGATTTAATTTAAATGTGATTGGATCCTATGAAAACCAAGTAAATAAAATAGATCTGAAAATTATAATTACTTCTACGTGACTGCGTGAGGTTGGGTATTTGTCAGGATTACCGACGCATAGGTATTATACTCAACACACACAATAGTCTAAATAAAAAATTGGTTGCCTGTAAAGTCGATATACGGGCGAAAGTTTTACGTGACAACGACTTTGAGTGGTAAAATAATTTTAATGTGAATATTCATTCGTATAGTAGGAAGAAGGATGAAATAATAGTAACAAATTAAAACATTTATTTATACAAAGAATTATATTTAAAACATTAATTTATACAAAGAATCTCGCACTGAATTTCATATTAACAAAATTTTATTTTTACCTTTACACATACATACGTATTTACCTTTCACTTTTTATGTCTGTCTCTCTCGCTCTTAGGCGGGCTAACCATGCCCGAGTGGAAGGGACGCGTGCCTCTCACTCGCTCTCATTGTGAGCGCATAACGTGAGCGGAGCGTAACGCAGTTTCTTGAAGTGTCACCCGGCAAACCAATTTATAAGACGTTGTCACGTCAAAACAAAAGAAGATAAAATCGATACAACTCAAGTCCACAGTGTACACACACGCAGCGTCCCAGTTTGTTTATCCGGGGAGCCTGCTGGCCACTTTTATTGGCCCGCATTTAAGCTGCTCTATGGAAAAACTTCCTCGCAACGTGCAGTATATTTGTTGACTGCTGTAGTGTAAAATTAAAGAGTACGTAAAATGGTAATTGGGGTACTAGCTTCCATGTAGCCTTTTGTTGGTGGCCACGTACGATATTGTCTGAGTATATGAAAACTCTCTTGCTCCAGTTGATAGTAATAAGGGTCGTTGTTTGCAATTCAAGAACTATATTAGGAGAAACCCCTGTTGTTGTGAAAAACGTAGTGAAAATAAGAGAAAGAACTCTAATTTCTAAAAGCTACCTACATTCATATTTCAATCTCAATCAAATTGGAGAAGTAAAAAATATGTTAAACACTTTATTTTTCGGCCAAAATTGTTGCCCAAAAATGCAATAAAGGAAAATGTTAAAATAATTGCGACAATTTGCAATGCGAACTGAGCCTCCAAAATACCTCAAAGGAAATTACGGAGGCGGTCGATTCACTTAGAACATTTCCTTAAATGAGCCCCTGCGATTGTTAAATCCCACAACATTGAATGACAATGAATGTAAAGGAGTGGTGTAAATTACGTTATTCATGCAAATTCTCGTATTCCAGTGGTCTGTCTTGTTTAAAATTCCACAAAAATAATACAGGCCTACAATTCGAGCCGTCGGTCGTCGCAGAATTTGAAAATTAAGGCGCGCTATTTATTGCGGTTGGACGCTGATTGGTTGAAGCTACGCCTTTTGCAGGATCCTTGTTACTAGATGTATTAGTTGTTCTTTGATTATCTTTTCGAAAAATTTTATTTATTTATATTCACTTACAAACCATAATGTTTTTGGTTTGAACACTTAATTATTAGTGCATGCAACATTAATATTAATGTTTCCCTACTACTAAAACGAAAGTAGGTACGGTGTAAATCTGTTCTTGATCAATGAGCTAACTTACTGTCTCCATGATATTTTTAGAAAGAAGCTTACCTATGCTTTTGTACTCCAATTTATAACTCATTGTCATCTATCTCATATTAATAGAACTAATAGTTTAAAATTTACATTTTATTATGATTTACAGACCGAAGCCACACAGACTGTTCATTAGCCGTCCGTTCATCAAAGGCGAGCCTTTCGATCGACCAGATAGCCATCGTGACCTTTGCGTAGTTTTAATGACTTAATAATTTTGTACTCCGATATTATCTTCGTTAATACCTTTATACGCTAAATGCTTTCGCTGTTTAGCTACAAAACAATTTGAATTCCTTCTTTAAATGACTGTAGTTTAGATAGCTTACTCTTGTTTGATGTTATCAGGTTTGATGTTTTTTAAGTCGTTAAGATCTACGCCGACGACTGCACTTCTGCATAAACAAGACAGTTTTTAAACTGAAGGTACCTATCAATATGTCATGTATTAAACTGGTTGGGGTTTTAGAAATTTCCTGATTCGAAGAATACCCTGTATCATCACCATCATCCATAAACGTCCCCCTGTTAGACTCGTACTTTCCCATATGAGTAATATCATTATCATATGATGCAGTGTGCGTGCATGTAAGTTTTAACAACTGTTATAGAGTATTACGACACCAACCGACCCCAACGTGCTTAACGTGCCTTCCGAAGCACGGTCCTGCTTCTGGAGATCCAACACCATCAGGTTCTAAGGTACCTACATCATCATCATCGTCATCGTTAACTATTATAAGCCTATCGTGATCGTTTAACATTCGTTCGTTGGACTCGGACTGATGACTTTATTATGAGCTATATTTTGAACGTCAATCTATTTCTCTTCTTCACTATCTATAAACTTTAAAGCATGTTAGAAAATAAAAGATAAGATTAAAATCTTCCTTAAAAGTTACCACGTTACCTTACAACCGAGCCATGCTCCCATTCCGCAACTAAAGAACACTTAATGCGTTCGAAAAAGTAATATCGGCCATTAATCTACCTACACCGCATCTCGATTCTCATCACAAGGCCGAATCGATTCTATGTAATCGATACTATCTCAAGATATAACCGATACGATAACTATTGGGATCACGATTTTGACCCGAAGTTCAATAGATTATTACGTACAACAGTCGGTCGGTGATTTAAAAAAGGTCACGGCACCGTGATGAGCTCCAAATGCTCCGATACAGATCACAATAGATGGAGCTGATATAACAGTGATAAAATATCGCGTGATTAATACATGAAAGTTTGTGTTCTGTTGTACGTTGCTATATAGCTGTGACGTTACAGTTAGTTTTAAAACACTGCAGTCTATTCAGAAATGTTATATGCGATTCAGAACTTTTAATAAAAACACGATTCAATTTTCAATTCCCTTGTCTGGTTCAGTATGTTTCAAATTATTAGAGAGTTATTTAAGCAGATTAATATTTTAACTGTAGCTTCACAGTATATTTATGAAAATATCGTTTTTGTTTATAAAATTTAGATAAATTCGAAAAAAAAAAAGTAATACCCATAATTTTGTCACAAGAAATAAAAACAAACTTGCCGTTCCAAAAGTTAGACTCAATAAGGTCGGTAATTCATTTTTTGGGAAATGTATAAAAATATACAATAAAGTGCATTTCACTCTAACGGAATTGCCTACTACACAAGTTTAAGTTTAAGGTCTAATGAAAAAAGGCTACTATAAAATTGATGATTATTTTAATGATAATAATGTGTGGTCATCTATTTTTATTGTTATTTCACATTGAAAGTAGTTACACTGTTGTATTATAAAAGGTTATTATACAGTCAAAGAATATTTAGATGATAAAACAGCCTGGTTATAATAAAAAACACATTATACTCTATTTGAATCAATATAATAAATTAATTTATATAATTTTTATACTGATATTATAGCCTTTATCAGCAGTGTCCTACAGTTAACAAAAAGCGTTGCGTTAAATAGATCATTAGATAATGGATCATTAGGCCTTTATTTAGAGTATCTTGAGTGTGTCATGCTCTCTTTATTGTCTCTGCGGTGGTGGCGTGTGCGTCGGGTCGTTACGTTCCCTAAAATATGGTTGAGCAAAGCGATGACTGATTCATATGTCATACTCGTGAACGGGTGCCGCCTGTGAAGGCTGGTCTGCTCTTGCATACTTATCTTATTTTTAGTATTATTCACTATAGTTTGACTTTGTTTTCCTTAAACAATTTTTGACTATTAGAGTACTGTAGTGGTACTGTATGACATTGTGGAAATTGAAACTTTTACTTGAGGTAAATTTGTTAATTTAGATTTTTAATTTTATTTTTCTTTTTACATGTGGTTGTCTTCTATATTTTTTTGTGATTATTTGTGATAGAAAGTGTCCTGCTGTGACAGGGCATATTCCAATATTTTTGACGCTGTAAGGGAGAAAAGAGCTGGACACTTGCTGAGTTTCTTGCCGGTTCTTCTCAGTACAAGATCTCCCGCCCAGAGTAGACTTACGAACCGATGACATAGTGACATTCACAAGAGCTACTTGTAGCCTAAACTGAATAAATGATTATTGAATTGAATTCAATGTTTATAGTATGATAGTAGTCAAATGCAAGCCTACCCAATTATAAAAAAAAAAGTTTAGCCAGGGTTTGTGATCACCAAACCGATTTTGGCAAGCGACTGGTGATTAGCTCAATTGTATCGATGATGACTTGATTGGAATGATGGAGGGATTTACCTAGTGGGACAGTAGGCATGTATAAAGGCAATGTTTTATAATGTACAAGTTTTTAGTTGAACTTAATAAGCTGTCAAGCTGTAGGCTGTAAGTTTCGCCTAAATGACGTAATTAATATAATAATATGTGGACACCAGAGATTATGACATGAAAATAACTTACACACAGTTTCTTTTAGCATTTTTTGGGACAAAACTTTATATCTGTAGGTAAAAGTGTTCCCCTTTTTGAGTAATAGTCAATGCTTGGACGTGGGGGCGTGGGCAAAAAAAATCACATAATAAGGCATACCTTACCGATAGATAAGTGCGGTCAACATTGGGCCGTGCGTAGTGTTAGCATAAAAGTTATTATATATGTAGCTTAACTAGGTATTTATTACAAAAACACAAATGTTGAAAAAATTTCCACGAGCAGGATTTGCAGGGTCTCTCTTCCGATTGGAAGAGCACCTGGACCCGGTATGTCAGAAGGGTGCAGGTTCAAATCCTGCTCGTGGAAATTTTTTCAACATTTGTGTTTTTGTAATTAGTTTCGCAACAAAATTTGCGTTAAAATTATATAAACAAAACAAAAACACTAGGTATTTATTGTTATATATATAAAATAAAATGTAAGTTATAGGTTGTTGTTAGAAATACCGTAATAATAAATTATGATAAATAATGATCCACTATCAAGTTTCTAAGGATGGATTGCCGTAATTAAATTTTGATTAAATATTTGTGTTTTCTAAAAGTGTATAAGTTTTGTAAGTTACTGCAAGTTGTATTTTTAACGGAGCATCTATCCAGTTTATTGCCTAAATTTTCATGAAATATAGTTGCGTTCCAAACTGGATAGAATAAATAAATAGAATGACAACTATTCGAAAATTGTACAGAGAGTGAGCTTACAATATAACAATAATACGAAATTATAACTTATATTAAACTAACAAACACGTTTAATTTGGTGTGTTTATGTTAGTTTCATAGGTAGGTAGGTATACATCCTGTTTAGCCTGGGCCTGTACTATGCCTGTTGTTTTGTAACTTTGTTGCGTGAACGCAAATAAAAAAAATTCAAATATTAAAAACCAAAAAAATTTTTGCTCGTTTTCAGGTAATAGAATGACTCGGTTTTTTTTGCGTAATAGATTTATTGCCACCTTTTTTGCTGACCGTCCCCGTGGTCCCCGATGACCGCTGAGGCTGCGATCTAAAATAAGATATCTACAGCCGACCTGTGACCGGCTCGCATAAATTCACGAAATATGAACGCCGCGTGCTTCGCAAGTGACCGCGCCATTGTATACCGAAACTGTATATAACGCGACAACGTATGGTAATTGTAACATACATAATAAGTATAGCTTTAATAGGTATAACGTAAAATGTTATAACTTAGAATGAATTAGGT
Source organism: Eudonia truncicolella (assembly GCA_949315975.1). Lineage (NCBI taxonomy): Eukaryota > Metazoa > Arthropoda > Insecta > Lepidoptera > Crambidae > Eudonia > Eudonia truncicolella. Next base: position 940,106 of record OX438841.1, read on the forward strand.
ACATCGTTATGGTAGTGAAGATATTCTACTTTTTTAAAACGATTAGGTACATCTTTGCACAATTTATTTTGTATTTTTTTTCTGTCTGTGTGTTTTTGTGACAGAGTAGACTTACGAACCGATGGTATAATGACGTTCATAAGAGCTATTTGTAGCCTAAACTGAACAAATGATTTTGAATTAAATTGAATTTTGAATTTGGATTTTAAACTTTTTTAAAGAACTTCATAAGAGTTTTTGACCGTTCTGCGTTGACAAGGATTTCGTACAGCACTGGATTGAATATAGATTAATTAGAGATTTATATATTATTATTATACATTTTGATTTACCTATAAGAAGTTACTGGTGACTACTTTGACTCCAAAAACTCTAGAACCATAAGAACTTTAAATAAACAAAATAATAATAATAATAAAATATATCTCGTAGTGTTTTTGTTACATTTTTGTTGCAAAATCACCGGTAAGATTAAAATATATACTGTAACAATCTACGGCTGTTAATTGTGATAATGTTAATTGGGGTCATTCTTCTTTTTTACTTACAATTGACTGTCCTCACTTTATCACACGTCATTAGTTAGAGTATTGATTATTAATGTTTTAGTGTTTGAATATATAACGTCCATACATTTATTCATCTATTAGAACTAAATAGTCTTTCACTTTCTCTATTCAGTCCTTTTTTTATAAGTTTGTTTTTCATAGAAACGCGCGACAGTGGTAATTTAAATGTGGTCTCCGCTCAAAACGGCCACTCTGTCACAGTATTTTCTGAAAAATTTCTTATACTCACATTATCGTCACGGAAATAATCATTTATTAGTCGTAACAAAAAATACATGCAACGTTTATTAAAATCAAACATTAAAACCATAATTATCAATAGTTGAAATACGCAAAAAAAAAATACGTTATATTTTAAGTTAAAAAGAAGAACGACCCAATTATCAAAAGTTCGTATTATTATTAATATAAAATCACTAGGTAAATAGGTACGTATTTTCATTGTTGAGACGAGTAAACATTGGGAAATCTTTAGTTTTATTGCCATTATCAATACTGACATGCTGAATCGCGAATAACATTCAGTATCACGTTCGTCACACTGACACCTTTAGATACAAAGATTTTTATTACCGACTGTACCATTGTGCCCTGTCACGGACAAATTGATTGACAGATACTTCTTTAAGTGAAAAGCAAATAACTCTTCTTATTGTCTGTAGTAGAGACAAGTTGTCAATTATATTATTACAGGAAACATAAAAGACAATGTTTTATGATTTATTTATTGAATAGAATATATAACAAGATTACATTAACACAAAATAAGTAACTATAAGTTTTTACTTTTTTTATTTTTTATTTTCAAGTGCTAATTGTTGCACTGAAGCTAAATTAAATATTTATAAAATTTATAAAATACAGTGAACAGTGAAGTACTAGCCTTCCCGGTAGCATAGCGGTCAGCGCAGCCGCCCGGATTGCGGAAGACCCAGGTTCGATTCCTGCCTGGCTCGGGTGGGCGTTTTTTTTTTTCACTGTGTTTTATAAATTTTATAAATATTTTAGTAACTATATCTTACTTAGTGGGGACTGCCGTGCCAAAGTTTCAATCTCTCAGTAGTACTTCGAATCATCAGGAGCTTAATAATATTATCTTAATAATCTCCTAATTATTATCAGTGTAAAACCTACTCTTTACCTACACTACCTACCATTTTTTATGAATTCCTTATTGTGTCCCACTGCTGGGCAATGGCCTCTGCGTCTTCTCTGGGCCACCTCATACCACTCCGGGAAACAAGTGGTCAGGTCGTCCCCCCATCTCCACTTTGGCCTACCACGTCTCCGGTGTCCATCACATGGAACCCAGTCATCGACGATTTTCGACCACAGGCGTAAAAAATAAAATTATCTATGTAACGATATATGTGGTATGAGGACGTACACAGCAGAGATTTGTGTATTGTTAAGCGTCCGTCCTGGATTAAGCACAAAATAAGATTTTCCTTTAAACCAAAAATCTAAATCCAAAACCTCGGCTATGCTATCGAAATTTATAAACCCACTGTGCAGTCTTCATCTGTACGACATTGGCCAGTAGCTATAGACCCTTATCCCCCGCCCGGATTCTTCCAAAACTCCTAGAATTGTACGACGCGAAAGAGGCGGAGCAGTTCACGTATAAACGGTCAGAAATGTATGCAAGCGTCGCTTCAGCCATTTTCGCTGGATCTCTGAAATGGTAGGTGCAGTCGTTTTGGGGTGTCGTTTCGGCTAGTTTCGGGGGGAGGAAGGGAGACCAGGCGGTACTGGTGGATGCCAGGATCCGTGTACAATGAATTGCATTAAGCGACAGGCTCCGTGCGAGCTATAGTCGCTCGTTATGTGCGGCTCGGGTTGATAGCTCGCGGCGTCTAGTGATGCGCTTCGAGTCTTCGACTGTCTCCCATTTAGGCACGTACGCCATTAGCAGTTTCAGCTGTGACTAACTTCAAAGGACTGTTATGATGTATTTAATAGTGCAAGTCTTCTAGTTTTATTAGAGAAATAACGATTATTAAATACGATATGGTTTTACTGTAGAATGTATCGGCATTAAAGAGTAAATATTGTTGTAAAGACATTAACTTGACTAGGCCATTATCTACCACACTGGCCTACGGGTTAGTAAGCTATGACTCGTGTTTAAGCACGGAGGAGCTCGAGATATTTCAATTTGGTCACCCATCACACCAGAACACTGGGTCACCACCCGGCATTTTTATTTCTGAGTATCCCATGTTTGCCTGCATCATGATCATGTATAAACTGATTTTGACCTACCCTCCTTCTTAGTTTTTTTTTGCGGTCAACGCTCGTATCACCACCGTTTTTAACATTTAATTAGTCGAGCTTTCATCGATAGTTAGTTGAGCACAACACTACCCTGGCTAAAGCTGCAAGTCACGACTGGTTAGTTTTACACAAGGATCTTATATTGCTTGCTATTTTGCGAGCTGCGCATGTTTATTTTTCAATATTATGTATAGGTATTATACTGTGTAACTTTCGTGTTTCCTTATTTAGATATAACGAGCTTGGTTTTGTTCTTTAAAATACCAATTTATTATGCCGCTGAATGTAGCATATCTTCTTTCTGTTTCCAAATTGATAACCTTAGTCATTTCTCATTTTTCTGGATTATTCCGGTTCAAATCTCTATGTCGAACCATTTGTTAGCATGCTCTATTTATTTACAAGTTAAAGGTAAGGGCCATTGTATTTCTCATTATCAACATTAGCTCATTTTATGACCCTACTGCTGGGGCTTAATTGGATGGATTGGATGGATAAAGAGAAAATTAAAATAAAATAATAAAAAATGATTTATATATCTAAAGCAGTATATAGTTCGGAAGTTGCGGGAGCCTCCGCCTTTGCCTCCATCCCTTACCTAGCTCTTGCCAGTCTTCAGCAATAACATTTCCTAATTTAAGATTGTAATCATAAACATAGTTTAAAGTCTAAAATAACATAAAAAAATAAATTTACATACCTACAAAGAATACACTTAAAGTGAATGACACGACAACGCAGAGCTATTCTCCACCCCAAATTCAACGATGGGAAACGCAACAAATTGGATAGCCGTGAACAAATAGATTTTTACGTTCGTTTATCTGTGTCCATCATAACGTGGAATTTACAAACAATCGTAAACGTAGCCTTAACATTGGCCAGCGCTATTGTTTTAATACAATACTATCTTGCGCAAGAGCACGCAACGTCGGATTCTGTGCCACAGTTGGTTTGCATCTCAGTATCTTATTCAATTTGTTTTTTGAACTGATCCAATAGCCTTAGTAAGTCAAGTAGAGGACATGCTTCTAGAAACCTTATAAGGATGTTTCGGTCACACGACAAGAGTCATTTTAATCATAGTTAATTTGAGTCATAGTTAATTTGTATGCTAATAAAAGCTATTATATTTTGAATTAAACTTTAATTAGAACTAAACTTATTTCACTACTTTATCAGTTAATTTAAATGTCTTTATTTCAATTGAAGTACAGTCACGAGCATTAACATGTAAGCAATGTAACTTTCAATACAATGAAATAAGAGTCAAAACTAGTTAAAATTGTATATATGTTGATGCTGGTGACTGTACACTTTTATAAGACTTTGCAATCTATAAGCAAAGTTAATAAAAAATATACAAAATTATTATGAACAACGTTAGTGAATACAATATAAATATTGCAAATATCTGAAAAAAATACTGGTAGCAGTACTGCCTTGTGGCAGTTTAATTTGAAAAACTTATTGAGTTGTTAATACCACCAATTTGGTAAACCGCTCCCTAATATATTCCATAAAACCTTATATACTGACCGACAGAGTCTAAACTCCCATAACATTTGTTTGACAAACATGAAAAAATATGATGGTTTTGGTTTCTCGTGTCAATCTACCGTAATGATCTTAATAGCGTAATAAATCCAGTGTGTACGGTTACCTCCATGCTCAAATGGGCTATAAGTAGGTGTTTTGAGTTATTGGACGATATTTTTGAAATACGACCTCTTGGTAACATGATTTGTGCAAATGACGGTTCATAGTTCAATTAGTGTCTGTTATTAAGTTTAGCCGAGTTCTATCTGTGCAATATTGAAACTTTTAAAGTATGTTTACTTCGCATATTTGACTGGTTGTTAAATGGTGATAAAACATTAAGAAGTAAATTTAAGAATCCCTATTTTTTTGTTTTTTTGTTGTTTTGGTGATATTTATACTAGTTTTTTTTATAATTATGTTTACTAACGTTAGAGTAATCCTATTAATGATAACGTGAGGTTTGAAAATGTCATTATTTTCAAATATCTAATACTTTGGTACAGACGCCTGCACGTCAACCTATCCAAAACTGTCAAATTTCTTCAATACAATGTCAACCATATTCCTAAGGCATAAAGTTCAAAGTCTATTGAGGAAATTTGACAGTTTGTGGTAGGTTGATGTGCAGGCGTATGTACTGTTGCATGCACCATGATGTTTTGATGTACTGCAGAGATTTTTAATAAAATTTCAAAAAAGTAACATTTATATTTTCACTCAAAAAGTTTGTTCAATTTGCCGATTTAAAAAAACAAATTTACATAATTATCACACCAATCATGTCCAGTCGGGGCTTAAACGAAACCGCTGTGCCAATAAGTAGTTTCCAAGAAAATAACAATAGCATAAAACAGTGATCATAACCTTTAACTGTGGACGTAATTTGTTTTTTTACACTCGTCTGGACGCGTGGTCTCACATACCACTATACTAACTTGAAGCTAGTTAATAAAGGAGTAATCATACTACTGTAAATTTTAAGATATGTTTAAGAAGTATTTACATTAAATGATATTTAACTTTTATTGATTTTTATCAGGTATCTAAACATCAACATTGCTTTAGGCATTTCAGTCTTAACTTGACATAAGATATATTATGAGGTAAAATATTATTATTTTAAGCAAACCCGATACAAAATCAACTTATTCTTCTTAAAATATAATTTGTATTAGGAATACAAAAAAAAATACAAACAAAATAAAAACATCTTTGAAAAAAATTCTGACGTCAGGTCTCACATGAACAATTGTACCACTTGTAACGATTGTTTCTATATATACTACTCAAAACAAAATAAGGGCCACGAGGTATTTTTTCATTTTGGTGTAAATTATTAAACATTTACATATTGAAAGTAGTAAAATATTGAGTATACAAACTCTTTGATACATAAACTTTTTAATATTGTAGTATTCATCTAATGCTGGCAACAATTTTAAATAAAATTTGATTTAAAATTATTTTTGAAAATTTTGATTCCATTTTCTTTGACGTTTTGCTTTCCTTAGCTTCTTGGTTTATTAGAAATTATCAGAGTTCATCGATATCTCGAGTCAGAAACATCTTTTGCAATATGCCACAAGCACGCAGGCGTCATATGGACTCGCTGACAGCAACCAGAGCCGTTACAATGATTGAAGAAGGTCATTCGCAGCGATCTGTGGGTTTGCAATTGGGATTTTCTCGAAGAGCTATTCAAAATCTATGGAATCGTTTCCAAGAGTCCGGCAGTGTTAGAAGAAGACCTGGTTCGGGCAGAGTTCGCATTACAACAGCTCAAGAGGATCGTTACATTCGATTAAGTGCGCGCCGAGATCGCACAACGACGGCCCGCAAGCTGCAAAATCGTTTACGGCTCACAACGGGTACTCGTGTCAGTGACCAAACTATTCGTAATCGATTGCATGAAGACCAGCAGGCATCAAGAAGGCGAGTTGTCCGTATTCCATTAACCAGAAATCATCGTGCAAATCGTTTAAGATTTTCCCGTCAACATTTGGACTGGGACATAAACCAATGGGGCATGGTGCTCTTCACAGACGAATGCAAAGTTAAATTTTTTAACGACGATCGGCGTATTAGAGTATGGAGAAGACGCGGCGAGAGATTTTCAGAAGCCTGCATCCATGAAGTCGATCGTTTTGGTGGTCCAAATGTAATGATTTGGGGCGGGATAAGCTTACACGGCAAAACTGAGCTCGCTATTTTAAATGAGGGTACTGTTACTGCTCAGCGGTTTATTGAGGAAGTCGTCAGACCACATGTGATCCCATTTGCCCAGCGAGCGGGTCCTGGATTCATCTTGATGCAAGACAATGCTCGTGCACACACGGCTCAAGCGACTCGGTTTGTACTGGAAGCGTCTCAAATTCAAGTCTTGCCGTGGCCGGCGAACAGTCCGGACTTAAATCCAATAGAGCACATGTGGGATCAGTTGAAACGAAGAGTTAGAGACGGTGATCAGGAAATCCACAACCAACAGCCACTCATCAACGCTGTTAAAAGGGCCTGGGAAGAGATTCCAATGGAAAATGTCAGGCATTTGATTGAGAGCATGCACTCCAGGCTTCAGGAGTGCGTAACGAAACGAGGGGGGCATACCCGTTACTAAAAGATGAGCATGGAGTATTTTCTTTTGTTTTCAGTAACTTTACATTGTTTTTATTTTTAACCTTAAATGTGTATTTTCTTTCAAAAGCAAATAAACTTTTTAATCATTATTATTGGAATAAATTTATTGGTCTACACGGTAAAAACAACATTAGTTTTCGTTATGGAGACAAAAAAATTAATATTGGTTTTATTATTTTCATGGTACAGACAAAATACCTCGTGGCCCTTATTTTGTTTTGAGTAGTATATATTATTGGGCCGAGTTCTTCTGAATATCTCATAATGGCACATTGTTTTCTGAACACTCAGTAGAACTGTCATTTTACTACCTCCCTGAACTTCATGGGCCTGGAGAACATCAAGTTCTGATACAAAATCCCCTTCCAGCTCATTTTGCATGCAAGAATGGTATTCGTAGCCAACTCTTCAAAAGAGGGTTCATCGACCCTTAACATTTTATTTCGTGGGCTTTGGTCCGTGCTTTGAGATGTAGGCTTCAATCCCAAACCACTTGGTCGATTAATAGACGTAATTTTACCACCACCGCCGCCGTATAGTTGACTGCTGGAAATCCTCAGGCATTATGTCCGCCATGTAATATTTTGTTGCAAAAGTATGAAATAAAAATAAATAAATAAATAAACTTTTGAACCAAGGACTCCTTCCTTCCTAGATCAATCGAATCTAATCTAACTTAAATTAATTAAATACTTAAAATATTAAGCGGCTCTTCGACAGGACTAATATTCATAGTAGTAATCTCTAGAAATTGAACGTGCTTTATAAAGCCAACAAACAAAAACAAAGCTCAAGGCGGCCATAGATCGTAAATGACGTTCAACTGCAAAACAAGTTACGACGCCTTTAAACAGAAGTCATTAACGTTGATAATTGCTCGAAAATGTTAGTTTTAATAGGACGTCCCTAGTACTAAGGCCTTGGTGTTAAAATGTCAGTTTGTGATATTTTACGCCTGGTATTGTTTCGCAATATACGTGTGTTGTACCACTTGAGCGGTTGCCATATAGAACCTATTTGCATTAAATTGCTTGGCTATTCAATATAGGATGGATAATAAAATCGTACGATTTTATTGTTCAGCCAATTAGTTAGGTACTTAATATTAAGCACACTGGGGAGATTAAGTTAAGCTGGTTTGTTTAACTTACCTATATGAAAGTACCTACTAACGACGAAACTTAAGTATTTCACAAAAAGATAAGAAACTCGTTGGCGCAACAGGACGCTTTCAGATTGTAATATTGCAAGTTAAAAGCCTTTGTGGTCTAGTGGTTAAGACCACCGTCCTCAAACCCAGAGGTCCCGGGTACGATTCCCAGCGACGGGTATACTTACATGTTTGTATACCCGGTTTGGTTAGTGGTAGTGCTTATTTGTCCGCCTAGCTTGCTACCACCATCTTATCTAAATATTTTGACATTACATAAATCTTTGTAGCATTGTTGCGTTTCGGCATCTAGACATAAGATAGCCAGTGCCTCAGTATAGTTGACGATTCCAGGTGTCGTGCGCTTCCACTTTCGGCCTTATAAGCAGGTGATTACCATTATCAGCTCATTTTATGTTCTCCACTGCTGGGGCACGAGCCTTCCCTATAGATGTATAGGGAGAACGGGCCATAAATCACCACGCGGGCTCATTAACGACTGCCAATGCAGCCGGGACCAACGGCTCAACGTGCCTTCTGCAGCACGGAGGAGCTCTTATATTACATTTTTACAATACATTTGAGGAACGTAAAGGGTCCCTTGAACCGTGTGAAACGAATCACCTTCGGAGGTTTTCTAGAGGGAACGGCATCGCGCACTAGTGCGCTGATCGGGGAGCGGAGCAACCCGAGGGCGCCTCTAAAGGCTCGGACCTCGGCTCGGGCTGACCGGGCCGTGGAGGAGGAGAGAAGCGCCCAGGTACATGTCTGTACCTGGTGTAGAGGCGCGTGTGAACCGGTTCTTCGTACCCTTGTTCTACGAGTACGGTGTCTTGGGCCTAAACTAGCACACTAGTTTAGGCCCAAGACACCGTACTCGTTGTATATGTTTAGTGTATTCTGTAAATGTGTAGTGGCATTTAGAGAATCAGGCGGGGAGGTACAAAGTGTACTCTCAAACTGGCACAAAGAGCACAAAACTACAACACTGCAAAGAAAGAAAGCATTTAAAAAGAAGTTCAGAAAGCACTAGGTATCGATTCCGATTCCGATCAGAGATTTTCGGAGCATTAAGTTCGAATTTGGTATCAATCTCGGGCCGGGCTCGCGTCTGGGCGTCGGGCAACAAAACAGTCCGTTTGACTAACACGCGCCGCTCTGTTACCCGCCATGATGAATGGCTCCACAGATAGGTAATAGTGCTGGCTGTGACGTCACGGGAACTGCGAACTTGAGACACTATGGTATTACTAGTTACAACTATAAATTATGCTTTATCGACCAATTAAATACATATTTGAGACTTAGAACAATGTTAACACATTTTGAAGGACGAAGTCACTACTAGCATTAAAACTAGGCCGGGCCTTTGTCATAGATGCTAGTTGCTTCCTACAATTTTTTCCTAATTATGGAGCTTTACACACCCTTATTTTTAACTACCAGAAAACCTTTAATATTTTGAATTTTGCATTCACAATGTTATTTAAAGATACAAGATAAAATTTTACTAGAAAAAACCAACCAGACTCAGGAAGCTCGAGTGGGAATTGAATCCACTATCTTTGGATAACCGGTCCAATGCTCTGATCGCTCAGCTACCGAGACCTTTTCCTAGAGAGAATTTTTCTAGTAGTTTGTGATTTACGCTGCAAGTCAGCGGTATTACGTCAGAAAATCTATACGTTAGTCTTTGCCAATCATTTTGCAAAACTTTTACTATGTAATGTTTTTGTTTTGCTTATATAATTTTAACGCAATTTTGTTGCGATACAAATTACAAAAACACAATGTTGAAACAATGTTAATGACGGTAGTTGTTGACTATGAATTGGCGCCTTTGGCTTTCAAAGTAAAAAAAGTAAATAGGTTTGAATAATTTCGGCGGGCTGGTTAGAACCACGATAGCTCAATTGGAAGAGCACCTGACCCGGTATGTCAGAAGGGTGCAGGTTCAAATAATGCTCGTGGAAATTGTTTCATCATTGTGTTTTTGTAATTTTACTACGGAACCCAACTCTGTTAACTGAAAAAAATATCTAGCTGATCTAACTTGATCAAAATGTATGGAACCGCTGGTTTTTTTTCCGATTTCCGAGTTGGTCCTATAGTAAATTTGGGCGGGTTCGGACAGAGCTACCTGATCCGGATTGTGAAAGGGTGCGGGCTAGAATCCCGCTCGTGGAATTTTCTTTTACTATTCCAATTTGTAATATTTTGTTTGCAACACAATTTGCGTGGAATTACATATACCTATGATCAATTATTCATTCGTCGTCATTAGAAATCCATACCGTATACATACATTATAAATCTTAAAGCTATTCTTCGTTGAAAACCACAGTTTCAGTGGTTGCAGCATTCGTTAATCTATCATCGTATCTCGAGCACAATCAGCTTAGATTAATAATAGCATTCTTACACGTAGCCAGGCAGTCAGCGACTTGGATGTGTAGCGACTGGACCAACCAACTGGTCCTGAGTTCGATTATATTTTACTTAAGCATTCACTATGCATTATCAAGTTGAGATTTTAAAAAGAAAATAAGTTTGTCTTTGAAAGTATAGAAAAGTATTATTACAACGAAATCAAGGTAATTACATTGTGTTTACACTTCGTTAAAGTCTAAAAGCTTTTTCCTGTTAATACCAGAACTGAGATAACCTAAGTGAGCAAAATTATTTTCTCCAACATGAATTACTAAGTCCTTAAGATAAAGTGTTAAGACCGCTAAATTGTATTGTATGTTGTAAATTATTGTGTTCAACGTAATTTTATAGTTACAGTGTTTAAATATTTTTTTCGGCATCGTCATAATCACAATAATATAATAATAAAATAAATAAAATTTCCTACACTCACACCAATTATCTAGCCCGAGAGAAGCTTCGTTATGAAACTCGTTAAATGGTTACTAGACAACGGATAAACATACTTAAAATACTTAAATACACACTTATTATACACACACAACACAATTTAGAAAAAACAATAATTTCTAAATTGACCCGACCGGGGATCGAACCCGGGGCTTCAGAGATGGCAACACCATGAAAACCGGTGTACAAACCACTTGACCAAGGAGGTCGTCATAAAGTTTTATTTATTAATTAAAAGGTTATTTAATAAATATTTAGGTTATCTTTAACTACTACCGTTGGGGTAAAAAGGCTTCACAGGATTTTAGGTGCTAATCGATCAAGCTATTGTAAAATGAAGGAGTTTTTGTAATATACTATGCTACTCAAGTACTAAGCTAATTGAAAGCTTTTAAATTTATCATTGAATTCATAAATGTATTTCAATCAATTATCCAGCTTTTGCAAAACATATTTTACATTATTTCTTCAATGTTGATGGTTCGACACAACGTAATATGCACTTGACTCTATAAATTAATTGGTTGTCGATATATGTAAAAATACGAGAAAGTTAATATCTTTATTCATTATCACATCAACTTATCGCCATCATTTAGTAGTTTTATCATTATCTTCATACTGATGTTTGGAGATCAGTATACAAAATCATTTCAGACTACGTCACACAAGTGTACTTAAGCCCCTTGAATCATTTTCTAAAATGTTTTATACCCACATCGCTTTCTCCCACTAATTTCCACTCGGTTCGTCTAATAGAGTTATGACAGCATCGTTTTTGCGATCACTAGGAGAAACCTTAACAAAAACCCTTAATGCGAGCGGGCCGAGATGCCAACAATCCATCAACAACATCGATCTATTTGCAACACATAAAATATATTACTAGTTCATTATCGAAACGGGCATAAATCTAAATCAGGCAAAAAGCCACGTTGCCCCATAATCCGCTAAAGAGACTTTTTACAAACGAGCCTTTTATAATGTACGATTAGCAAAGACTTGAGATTGGCTAGGTGGATTTAAAACTAGGCTTACCACCAATTAAATCGAGAACAGTTAGTGTGTACCTCCCGCTGTATATCGGACGCGGGACTACAAAAATGTATAAATTTATTTGAACTATAAAAAAGTATGTTTTGACTTGTTTAAAAATGGTGGTTAAAAATCAATGTTATAGCTATTAACTTTCAAATCGTAAGACGGCGTACCTACAGTTTATTCTATAATTGGTCAAGAAGTTTTTGTTTGTTAGTTTTTAAATTTTTTTGTTTGATGTTTCTTGTAGCTAAAATGTGATAGGACACTATCTGATGTGAATGTGAATAGGACACTATCTTTTATAGCAGTTATATCTTTTAAAAAACAGTTATACATCAAAATATAAAAATTTGTGGTAAGTATTTAATAAGGAATGTCATTTTGCTTTTTATTTTCAAGTGGTAATTGCTGCACTGAAGCTAAATTAAATATTTATAAAATTTATAAATTAATTTAATTTAATTTAATTAATTTTTTAATTGGTTTAATTTTTTCACTGTATTTTATAAATTTTATAAATATTTAAGGAACGTCATGTTAATGTATGCGTTCTACACAATAGTTACATTAACAAGGGCTATCAAAGTCGTCATCGCATCGTGCCATATAAAAGTCCGCTCTGTTTTATAGTCATTTTTCTTATTCGGAGAGTAATAAATCACTATTCTATTCATCGGTGCATTAGTTTGATTGAGTGATTCCATTACGTATTTTTGCATATTGATTGTTATTTAGTTGTTGAGGGTTCGGACAGCGGTGAAAGTTGGGCCCTTTTATGTCTGCGATATCTGCCGCTAATTCCACTTCTTTTACGTGTTCAGATAGCTTATCCACAAGTTTTGATTATCTATGTTTAAATAGAACTGGCTACAACTCATCGTCGACTTTGATATATCTTAAAAAGTATAACGCGTCCCGGTAAACATTGTTAGCTGGGATAAAACTATCTAATGACTGCTGATTCCCAGATCTGTAATCAAATTCAAAACTATCTCTTACTCCTCCATCCGACTAAAGGCTCTGTTATTGGACCTTATTGTTGTTGTAAGATGGTAGTCGTTAAAACCTGTCAGCTCGCATTTTGTCAGCATTGTGAGATATTGGCCGTGTATTCCCATATGAGAAGGCCAAAAAAAAAATTCCACCGTCTTTTAAAGATTTAACGTCACCTAAAAAACTCCTTTAACTTTCTTGATCAGATATTTTTTTTATTTAAACAAAATGGGAGTGTAGTAAGTAGGTGCACATTCCGTTTTTTTTATATATCTTACGTGCAAGCACATGTTATGTCCTTCATCTCACCTGATGTTAAGTGATGAAAAAGTCAAAGATGGAAGCGCACTTCACCCGGACAACACAGACACGACCAGTGGCAGGTATTTACAATAGCCCTATTACTCCACCTAAACAGGTTGCCAATGAAAAGCCAAAATTAAATCATAATTTTACTTTAACAACTCCCATTCAACCGTGAATGCCTCGTTGAAATGTATAGAAAATAATATTTTCAATTTCCATTCACTCTTATTAGCAATTACTCAGGTAAAATCACTCCAGAATAATAAGCAATCGTTAATTATCTTTAATGCTCAAAATTCTCAGCTACTATTATGCCCGAAGCTTATTTGAAGAGCTTTCCTTTGCATTAAGAAATTCGTTTTGAGTTACAATTATGAAGTAATTCATGAAGTAATTCACATTCTTATTTAGTTTAATTCAAAAATGTACGTAAATCGAAGATATATCGTTATCAAAGTTAATCGATAAGTCGGTTTACTTGGAAAGCAGCAGAAAGCCACAGTATAAATAGTATAGTCTAGTATAGTGAATATAAAATATTTCGTAGATGTTGACCAAGTACTTCTTAAATGTCTTTAGTTAAGATTATCGTGAATTTAGTCGCATTATGACAAACCTTAGTGGTTTAACAATGCGACTAAAAACATAACTGTTATGATACATGTTTTAATATGGTAATAAATAAATAAAAATAAAATAAAATAACTTTGATGGCTGAAGATTCTTATTTCAAATACACCCTAACATCTTTTTAGTTATTAAGTATTAATTTGTAAAGCTGTGTTCCAGTATTCAGTTTGATATAGTTTAATTACACAGTAAAAACTATTATTTATTTTAGGAATGTTTTAAGTCAAAGTCAAATCAAATAGTTTATCCAATATATCAATATAATGAGCCTTTACAGGCACTTATTGACGTCAAAAAAGTATCAAATTAAAATAATAATAAACTAAAATTAAATTTAGACTAAACTATTGAATCTACCGCCAGTTCGGATTTTGGGAGAGCCTTCGACCGAGAAGAGCTGGCAAGAATGAAATGGAATGTGTATAACAATACGAATGTACCTTTGTTTTCAATATTAAGCATGACAGTTTGTTAGTTTGCTGGCTTGACAGCCTTTTAACCTGTGTGGCTAAACCACTGTTTTCAGTTCCCAGTAAGGTACTTATTACTTTGGCACCCAAAAGCCGAAGATGGAAGCACACTTTACCCGGAATGCACAACCACCCTGGGGTGAGTGAAAGTAGCGGAGGCCCATCTCTCACCCCTCCCCCCTCCCAATTCCTACTCCCTCCTCAAGATCCAAGTCCTTCCCCGAGGCTGCAACGCAACTGCGATAACATGGACACCCCATGGGCGGCGGTGATTTCCATCAGGTGAAACGCCTACTCGTTTGCTTCTTTTAAACATTAAAAAAAAATCCACGGAAGAACTGACTATCTTATCTCCAACTCTTGGATCATAACAATGCAATTAACATTGTAGTTATGGTAACAGACTTAGATAAGATGCTGATAACTATCAGCCAGGTATCTAAAGAAGATTGTAAAGAAAATAATAAAGTTCGACTTATGATTATGGTTATATAAAAAATTATACGCAAATTTAGTTTATTTTAAAAAAGTATCAAAAAGTCAAATGAGAATTTTCAAGTGAAAAACAAAATTATCAGAAAGAAAGTTTAACTCCTTAGATCTTAGCTTGTCCTACTGCAATCCACTGCTCTGTCGCTAAGTACCTACCACGATATTCGAATGACTCGATACAAGGGCGGTGATCAAACATGCACTCAATGTCTGATAACGGACGCAAATTGTATGTGTTTACCGAAGGCGTGTAGTTCACTTGACTTCTATTGGAGAAAAGCCTTGATAGTATGATCTAACGTGTACAAATAGCGCGTAGTTTCTAATTTTGATCTTATTCGATACTGTTGAGCCGAGAAATGAAGATAATATAACTAGTTAGTACCAAGATAGTTGATAACGTTGCTGTGATAAATTTCGTTACTGATGGTGTCTACGTAAGAAGCTTTAAAAATACACTTTATTGTCTGATTTCAATGATCGGGTGATGATCAGCAGTGGGATAGTATATAAAAGTATACTATTTACTTAGTGTTCTTTAATTACTTACCTATATCTATTAAAATCAATTGCTGTTCGTTATTCTCGCTAAAATTCAAAAATGGCTTAACCGATTTGAATTAGATATTTTTATTTTGTTTTGTTCGCTCTAATACAAGGATGGTTAAGAAAGAAAAAGTAAGGGAAAACTCAAAAAAGCAGATGAGAAATCGAAACATTTTCAATCGGTATATTTTTTTAAATGGGAATCGCCACTTTGGATTATTCTATTAAGAATTGGCGTTTGTGGCACATATTTATTAAAACTTAGACAGGACAACGTCTGTCGGGTCAGCTAGTTTTTAATTAAAAAACATATACCTACGTGTTTTTGTTTTGTTTATTTAATTTTAACGCAAATTTTGTTGCAAATATATTAAATGTTATGATCGGATGTTAATGACGGTAGTTGTTGACATTGAATGGGCGCCTTTGGCTTTCAAAGTAAAAAGTAAATAGTGTTGAATAATTTCGGCGGGTTGGTTAGAACCATGATAGCTCAATTGGGAGAGCACCTGACCCGGTATGTCAGAGGAGTGCAGTTTCAAATCCTGCTCGTGGAAATTTTTTCAACATTTGTGTTTTTGTAATATACCTACGTGTTTTTATTTTTCAGTTGCTGCGCTATTGCAGTGACATCAGACGACACGCAGCCCGGGACTGGATGCATCGGGTACAAAACCACCGGGGATGGTGAAGAACGCAAGAGTTCTTTATTCAAAAATGGATCACGAAATGGCGTCCATGTTTATGGTGATATTTTGCATATCCAACATGGTAGTTGTTGCTTCGAGAGCTTTTCACCACTTCGGTGGATAAACAACCGTATACGATTCCCAACAGCAGTGGGTACTGGCACCAGCGTCTGGAGGAAACCGTGATTGACATCTTTTTACTTAAACCATTAATAATAGGGTTCAGCAGCTGATTTTGGACTTTGGCAACAATTGCATACAGACCACCTGCTTGTCACCCAGTAAAATTTCCATGAATATCTATATTATTTGATGGAGACAAAATCTGGTGACGAACACTGGTGCCCCTACGATATCATCATCATCATCATCATCATCATCGCAGCCAAAAGACGTCCACTGCTGGACAAAGGCCTCCCCCAAGGCTCTCCACAACAACCGGTACGATATACCCAATTATTATTGTTCTCGGTTTAGTTGATAGCGGAAGGTCGAACATAGAAGCGACACTGGCGTGTTGCAACCGTTACCATTTCCACGTGATAAAGGTCTCCAACCAAGATTGAACTGAAAAGTTAATAATAAACGTTACCAACACTTTGAATATACCTCCTTTGAATATGGAAACTGTTGTTATATTAAAACAGAATGTGAAACTTACGAAAGCTCAGCCCATCACACTAGCGCGAATGTATAAGGACATTAAATCAAAGTCTCTACGCTACGCCATTCCGGACATTTGGAATCCACTGCATATGAAATTGAATTACACGCGCCTTGTATGGAAGATCTGCGTGCTGTATGAGCTGTTATGGTATAACGAGCGGCTGATAGACATGGGAAATGTGGGGAGTTGTACAATTGGCATGCGATAGAGCCAGGGGGCTGAGATTTCAGAACCTAGTAGTGGAAATCTGGTGTAGTAAGTTGCAATGTGAATTGGCAAGATTTCTCTGAATCGATTTTTTTGTACATCTAAAATTTTGCAACGTTCGAACAATAATTAGGTTTTAAAACTTTTCAAAGTGAATTAAAAGTGATAAGTTTCATAAATTTGGCTTGCCTATTGGTTTTCAAAAAAAAACCTTGCAGTTAGACTGGGATATCGAATTGGATTAAGGCTCTGAAATGGTAGTGCTTAGTAATTAAGTAATTAGTAAACATATAGCAGCTTGGACGCTCTACTTGAGATGTTGCCAGTAAAGCAAGTTGAGCAAACAAATATATTATTTTGAACTCGGCGGAAAACACATTATGTCGTCGGTCGCAGTTCTTGTCATGATATGTCACACGTTCAAACTTATCGTCGTCATATAACCTTATCTACTTTTGAATGGCGCAATACTATCGGCTATTTACCTTTGGCATTACAATAATGTAACGATCATCTGTCTACACAGCAAACGGTGCTTACTCCACGCCGGTATACCAAGGCTAATTGAATCAAAGCGCAAAACGGACAGATATTACCCCCCAAAATTAACACTCCCAAACATGTATCGCGCTGTTAATACGCAGCCCAAGGCGGGATATCATGCAAGTGATGTGGCGTACCGTTCAGCTGCAAGTTGTATTGTAATAACAATAGTTGGTTATAATAACAGGTGCTGCCCTGCTGGCCGAATTAGCCCGGGGCGAGGTGGGTGTGCGTGCCCGCTCCGCTGCGCTTTGTGAGCGGCGCGGGGCAGGTGATGTAGCGGGAGCGATAGAAACTGATTATATAAATACTAGTTTAATTGACCACTGGGCGACTATGTTGAACCTTTGTAACTTAGGTTTCTTTGGGAATTAGGTTTATTCAATAAAGACGGACCATGTTAAACCTTAACCTTTGAAACTTAAGTTTACTAGAGGTATGTGTATTTTCAATAAACAGGATATCGGTAATTCAAACTTGATTCGACCGTAGTTCACAATATATACAATGTTTATGGGATGTAATGTAATACCTTTAACAAACATTTTAATATTCAGGACTTCTTCTCCATATAAACTTTAACTATTTAAAATTTCACACTTCTCCGATCACACAGTCTTCTCATCGTCATCATCATCAGCCTATACTAGTCCACTGCTGGACATAGGCCTCTCCAAGTGCACCACCAGGACTAACTACGAAAACTAGTATTTTATTATGGCGACTGAAACTTAATTAATAGAACTGGACAGAAGTTTCGAGTTCTAATCCAAATATTATTGTAGGTACCTAGTTTGCTTGTAAGTGAGGTCACCATATTTTATAAGTTTATCAATGCTATGTATATATCAATGCTGTTTTACAACAGTTAGTTAAGTTAAGAGATAAGATGACAGAAGAGCTGAAAACTAGTTATGACTGACTGGGATGACAGAAGAGCTGATAACAGTTAGTAAGTTAAGAGATAAGATGACAGAAGAGCTGAAGATTGGCTCAGTTATTGAGGATTCCGGGATAGTGCGTTTCTAGATTCGGACAGACACTTTCCATCAGGCAAGATGTAGCAAAGAACCAAATTGCTAAATGAAATATCAAATTTAGAATGAGCATATCAACTTTACTTAAAAACAATTACCACTATTGAAAAAGAAAATAATTGCTTCTGTTTAAATGATTCTGTAAGAAGGGTTTATATCTAAAGAATATTTATTGACTAACAACGACTTCAAAACAACAGTGGCGTTGAAGCTAATCCATAATTCGGCAACACCAGTCGTGGCCAAACAACGCTTCCCTAATACAAACAATAAACGCTCTTACTCCACAAACTAACCGCCATTCGCCAGACTAATCCCAGCCACTCAAATCTTGTGACTTAAATCCAGTTGTAAACCCTAACGGGGTTTAATGATTGTACGTAGACAAAGTGATACAGATTTGTTTCACTAGACTAGTACTCGCCTGGTAGACTGAGGACTGAGGTCAATTCCTACACCTCATTTGGAATGGACAGACGGACAAACGTAACACCGCAAATCGGACACTCAATCATCCACATCCTGTCATTAGCATAGTCAAAGCAGAAGTCGATTTTTTTTATTCAAATAACTTCAGAATTTCCTTTTGAATCGTCCAAATTTTTTTTTACCTACTACCCATTCGGGACGTCTGTTTTTTAGCTGTGGAGAAGAATGGGCGCGAAGAACCACAGCTTTGTTAGTGTTAAGGACATTTACAAAAAAAAAAAATACTAGACGTTTACATATCATTACACTTGATTCTTAAATAACGTACATAACTATGTATATACGTGACTAGCGGCACGTCCCGGCTTCGCACGGGTGGACATTTTTTTTTAATGTAGCCTATGTTACTCATCATTGATGCAGCATTCTAATGGTGAAAGAATTTTGTAAATCGGTCCAGTAGTTTTTGAGTTTATTCGTTACAAACAAAAATACAAAGCTTTTTTTTTTACATGCTGTGGTTGTCTTCTATAATTTTGTGTCATTTGTAATGGAAAGTGTCCTGCTATGATAGGGCATTTTCCAATATTTTTGACGCTGTACAGGAGAAAAGAGCTGGACACTTGCTGAGTTTCTTGTCGGTTCTTCTCAGTACAAGATCTCCCGCCCAGAGTAGACTTAAGAACCGATGGCATAGTGACATTCACAAGAGCTCCTTGTAGCCTAAACTGAATAAATGATTTTGAATTTTTTTTTTGAAGATAGGACTTCGCCCGCACGAAACGCGGTTAGCAAATCGTTGCATATAATAAAACTTTAACAGGACGTAGTCATAATAGTCGATTTACATAATAAAAGTTATATGTCTGTCATTATATCTGACCTATAATGCACCTTAACGCACTTTCTTTACTTCTTTACAGATAAAAGCCATCTGCCTCTGTCACGCGACGCTATATTACGTTTCGATGGTGAATTCATGTATTGCAGATAGTATAGATAAGTTCGATTCCATGGTTCGGAAACACGTTATGGCGTTGTTGGTACCAAAATATATATTTGAAAATATAAATATAAAATATATATTTGAATTAACTTACAAGAAACATAACATAACTAACTACATTAAAGAAAAAAAAATTGAGATAACTAAAGACAAAATAAAACCTATAAATAAAAAATGGGAACGGTCCCAAGAATGCTGGCAACATTACCTCTTTGGATTGCCAAGCTAATACGTTGGCAGAGGTAGCTGCCAGTCTTCTTGTCACCGGAGGCTTCAATAAGGCGAGCACTCAACTCTTTAACAAGCTGCTTGGCCTCCGGCCCCCATGGACCCAATGTCTCCACCGCAAATGAAACAAATAAATAATTTGGACCCAGGTTTGAGTATTTGTGCCGTTTGCGATTTTCAGCACTTACCGCAGCAGCCCCCACATGAAGAGAGGTGGCGCGTACATGTGAGGAAGCCACGGTGTCAGCACAGGTTGCATCCCACACCAACGGCCTGCCAAGCTTCCAGGGCCCAATGGTCATCCCGTCAGGTCTCTTGCCATCGCTGCGAGATAAACCAGCTGGCTCTAAGACAGCCGGTATACCAACGGTGGCAAAAGCACTGCGGATGATGCTGTTTATAGTGGAGTGACGCAGCATACGCCCAGCACTGCGAGCGCATGATAGGCCGTGGTGGCCAAGCTCGTCAACAGCTTCTCCACACACGCAGCGGTGAGGGTACCTTCGAAACGTAATATAGCGTCGCGTGACAGAGACAGATGGCTTTTATCTGTAAATATATATTTTGGATTGGAAAAGTACTTTTCTTATGTTTATTTGAATAAAAAAAAATCACTTCGACTTTGACCATTGACTTTGAAAACCCACCAATCCGCTTTGGGCAAGCTTAGTGGATGTGACGGAACGTGAAAAAGTTTGTTTATTTAATATCTTTCGGGTAAGCACAGTGCCTTGATCTCACCTGATGTTAAGTGATGATAACGCCAATGATGGAACGCACTTCACCCGGAATCCTCAACTGGTGAGGCACTGGCTATCTCATCTCTAATAGCTGCTGGAACACAACAATGCTATAAACATTGATGTTATGGCGACATATTTAGATGAGGTAGTGGTAGCTAGCCAGTGGCGGTAGCCAAAGTAACATTAAGAAAACGATAGCGAAGTTCGAAAAGAACAAAATGTATGGGATTGACGTAAGATTAACCACGTGATTTAGCGCGGCTTATGTCAATCCCATACATTTTATTCTTTTCGAACTTCGCAATCGTTTTCTTAATGTTACTTTGGCTAAGCCTACTGGTGGATCAACAAGCCCTACCACCAACCAAACCGAGTACACAACATGTACCTCCCGCTGGGAATCGAACAGAGGCGTTTTCCCAATATGGCGGTATATGTCGCCAAAACATCAATGTTGGTAGCATTATTGTGTTCCGACGGCCAGAGATAGGGTAGCCAGTGCCTCTATTCCAAAGCGTAACCTGACGTGGCGCGTAGGCGTTGAGGTAGGATTTTGCCAAGAATAAAACTGGATAGCTACCACCCCAGTGCCTCTTTCAATTGCTTAGCCACATTGTTTTGCATTCCTATGTTCTTGCTTAAAGGATAATAAGGAATCACAACGCACAACGAATATAGGCTTAGGTTGGGTTGCGCGGACGTGATACTTACAATTTGTGCACCCTTGTTGTAAGCGTTGGACTAACGGATAGATTCTCGGATTGAATGTAATAAATCGTGGTTCAATCGTTATTAGACTACTAACGTAAACTTTATCTAATACAAGCATTTGAGCTTCTGGATGGTTTCACGGGGCTATTCACATCACCAGCACATAGCTTTCATGGAAATACCACAGGGAGGACGGCTCATAAACTAACACGCGGGCACAGTACCGAACGGTGGTTGTTAAAGACTGCTAATGCAGCCGGGATCATAAATGTTTGGTCACCCGTCCGATGAGCAACTTTCGCGACCGAATGCGCATTTTCAATAATCTTTATAAAAAAAGCATAACGGTCTTCGGCGGTCGCTTACCACCAGACGGCTGTAAACACTTTTGCCGACTCAATAACTTGAAAAAAACCATCGTCTATGAACTAAGTGTTCTAAGAATCATTACCTACACCAATAAATTGCAAAGCATGCCTCCCCTGCCTTTACTAGAAGCTGCATATGCTAAATGCCTATACAATTACTAGCACAGAGTAATTATCTAATTCTTATGTCACTTGCAATCTAACTCGTCGACATCAAAGGTATACGAAATCAATCTAAATAATCTAGAAGTACCCCATTATTCCATTGTAATTCGCGACTGCCATTTGTAAGGGGTAATTAATGGTCCCTTAATGGTAACGATCGGCCGGTAGCATCTTGAATGCATTGAGCGATGTTAAGGGGACTGCACGATTGATTAAACTCGGGTTGGTAGTGAAACTCTTTTATTTTTGTGATATCGAACAAAAGTGCTTGATAATCCAACAGGTAGGCACCAACTCACGTCGAATAGTTTATGACTACAGTATGACCAAATCTGAAATGTTGATATGCTTAGGTAGAAACTTGTGAATTGTGACTTGTGAATTTGCTAGTTCAAATACACCATTGTATAATTTTGACTCGATAATAATTAGTTTCAAAAATACCTCTAAAATGTCACTACTGTTGAAATTACAACGAAGTTATTTAATTTATATGCTTGGAAACCACTCAAAAACATTGTTAACATCAGTATTCGTAATTTCGTAGCTGCATATTTTGATAACTAAAAACAATATATATTTTTTAAATATTTTAAGATTCTTTTCATTTCCAAGCGGTATCAGTCGTCGCGGGCGCTACGTATTTTCGACCTTATGTCAGCGTTTGTAAGGATCAGGCGTTTAAGAAATGTTCACGAAACGAGATATCGTCTTAAGCAACTGCAACAATGACATGTCATAGGAGAGGGGACCAAATGACAAATATTTGAGCTTCTTCGTTATCACGCAAATTCGTTGGTCCCGGTGGTTGCTGTGAGATGGCAATCGTGAAAATACAGTCTGTATTAGGTTACTGCTGGGCTTAGGTCTTCCCACAAAATCAATAACCCCGGTGGGTGTATGTTATAGCTTAATATCCTCATGTACTATTGTTTTTTTCTGAAGATCTAAGCCCAGCAGTGGGAAATTCATAATAAGCTAATAGTGGGAAAGAATTATTTGTAATGGAATTAGCCTATACATTGAAATGAAACAACTTTTACGGATCTACTCGCGATTATTTTACACATTAGTTTTAATTAATGTTTATCCTGACGTTTCGAACCCTTTGCAGGGTCCGTGGTCACAGGGAGACTAGCCTATATACTGTCCCACTGCTAGGCGAAGGTCTACATTATTGAAATCAAGTCATCCCTAAAATTGATGGATATTGGCTCAATAACCATGCTTGTCTAATGCGGGTTGGTGATTACAAACCCGGGTATTACATAAAAAAATCCGAAATACACTTAGCCTTAGCCCGATCTGAAAATTGAACCCAACCACCAAGGCGTACATATTTTGTAACTAAAATTTTAAAATAAAAATAGCCTACAACCTGTCCCACTACAAAGCAAAGGCCGTTATCATTGAAGTCAAGTCATCGCTACAATTAATGGTTCATAATCATCACCATCAGCCTATATTTGTCCACTACTGGGTTGAGCAAGTTTTTTTTTTAAATATTTACGGGTTAGCACAGTGCCTTGATCTCACCTGATGTTAAGTGATGATAAGGCCAATGATGGAAGCGCACTTCACCCGGGAGCCTCAACTAGTGAGGTACTGGCTATCTTATCTCTAACTGCCGGAACACAACAATGCTACAAACATTGATGTTATGGCGACATATTTAGATAAGATGGTGGTAGCTAGCCAGGTGGACAAACAAGCCCTACCACCAACCAAACCGAGTACACAAACATGTACCCCCCGCTGGGAATCGAACCCGGGACCTCTGGGTCTAAACCAGTGGTCTTAGCCACTAGACCACAGAGGCGGTTCTAAGTTAAGTTAACTGTGATCAATTGACAGGTATTATTTTATAATAATAATAAAATAATTCCGGTGCGTGTAAACACTTCTTTATATCAGCGCCAATTAATTTAATTGAAGGTACTTTTATAATGCGAGTGAGTTGAACATCCCAGTTACAATACCATTCAGGCAGACACCTGTTTAACTCAACTGTCGGGTGACGTTATACGAGCTCTGGCATTATAAGGGATTAGCTGTTACTACAATCAACATGAGATTATTTATTAAGTTTATTTTTCGATGTATTTCCAAAATGTTTTTGTTTTTATAATTTTAACGCAAATTTTGTTGCGAAACAAATTACAAAAACACAATGTTGAAAAAATTTCCACGAGCAGGATTTGAACCTGCACCCTTCTGACTTACCGGGTCAGGTGCTCTTCCAATTGAGCTATCGTGGTTCTAACCAGCCCGCCGAAATTATTCAACACTATTTACTTTTTTACTTTAAAAGCCAAAGGCGCCAATTCAATGTCAACAACTACCGTCATTAACATCTGATAATAATATTCAATCAATTGGAAGAGCACCTGACCCGGTATGTCAGAAGGGTGCAGGTTCAAATCCTGCTCGTGGAATTTTTTTCAACATTGTGTTTTTGTAAGATGTATTTCCAGTCATGGTGAACTAATTTATCTCTAAGAATTGGTTTACTGTTGGTTCAGAAACTTTTATTCTCGTTGTTTTCTTTAAAAGGGTATTTTGTATAGTTAATGTGTACATGTTAGCCGTATCGTATTACGAGTCATAACACTTAATTTCATTGGTGCATTATAATCTAAATTAATCTTTATGTTTTACGACGCGAATCTGTAAGTCAGCGACGCTTTTCAGACGTGGGGTCAGACAGGATTCAGAAACTTTTTTAGTAGTAAATGAGGAGGCATTCGCCAGCTCACACATAAAAAAATAGGTCTCAAACGTAGCTTTCTGACTAGTAACTTAGGTAGAATTCTACCTAGGGTGGCACCGGTGGTCGACAGGAACCAGAGACCGACATTGATTCCCTTAATCATTAAAAATAGAGGTCTGCAACTGATTTGTGACTTTAGTGACAATTGAATGCAGACAGTAAAATTTCAATTAAATTCTTTATTATTTTTTGGCGACCAAAACTGTGGCTTCAAGTTTCGAATACTCGCTACGATACCACCAGATAAAATATTTCGTTATAATCTCCTTATTGCTATGACATGCTCATAATGATTCGATTAACATATAAATGGACGCCATCTCCATCTTATTTCTAGAACACATCAAAGATCACAACCCTGATTAAGCTTACGTGTAATAGGTATGGCCAGGTTACTCTAAAAACTCGGTCGTGACTCGTACGAACTTATCTCGGGAGATATCAAGAATAACTTTTTTTTATACATGAGAGAAATGACTATTAGCGATGCGTGCACGTCTCCTATTATCAAACATAAGGGCAATTATCACGACTCCTAGTCAAACTGGTCCGTAGAATTTCAAAAAGACAACAACATTACTATACTTAACTGCCTGGCGATTTTGAACTCTATGCTAACGCGAGAAGGGTGACTGTGTTTGAAATAGTATGTGTAAAAACGAGACTTTTTATTAAAACGTGTCATCCCTAAATCGTCACAAATGGGTTACTACCGACTGGCATTTTTTTCCTATGTTTATATTTTGAGGAGCTCAATGGCTCGCGTTTTGCTCGTGCGAGTTAAGCAACTTTTGCAAAGGTGGGTCATCAGATTGAATATATCTTGAGTTTCGTACTTCCAAAGGCATGTTAAGCCGTTGGTGCCGGTTGTTCTAGTAGGAAGGCGATCGTCAAAACCAGCATTGGGCTAGTGTAGTAGGTTATAACCTGATCGACCCTTGCTGTGATTATGTGGAAAGGCCTGAACCCCGTTCTTCTTTATGTTTGTAATCAAGAAATTTTATAATGTGAAACCAAATAAAAATTACCTAATCAGGAATGGTCTGGTGCGCTACCATCAGCCTACAGGTCACCCTCTATCCAAAACGTGCATGTTTAGTTCAACACTATCTAGCTACATACTTTGTTAGTTAACAACTAAGTACTTTATTCCTTTCGGATAAGATCCAGACCCAGGATAATTTTATATTTCAACTTAGTTTCCACTTTTTCCTTTCATAGCTAATGGGGCGGGCATCATGATCATCATCATCATCATCTCAACGGTTTTGTGCTGCTCGCAACCAGCGGCTTCCCGTGACCTTCACCAGATCGTCGGTCCACTTTGTTGGAGGCCTGCCCACACCGCGCTTTCCGGTACGCGGTCGCCACTCGAGGACTGTACGGCTCCAGCGGAACGAGGGCGGTCATAATTACTAATAAAATGTTGGTATTACATTACACGCTGGTTATCCCTCCAAGCACACGTTTTTCCTCCTTTACGGTGGTTCCAACCTGTGGTCCTTTAAACGAGATGTGAAAAAGCAACTTGCGGTGCAAGGTACTCTACTAGCTGTCCTAGCATCTGGACACTTCTGCTTACCCTTAATAGGGCTCTGTCGATATATTGTACACCATTATTTGAACTTTATTACCTTTACATAAGGTCGAAAACCAATGAAAAATTTCAATATCATCATTAAAAGGTTAACATCAGGGAGAGCAGAGTCATTTGCTTAAACTTATACAGGATGTTGGCTAATAGGTGTATATTCTCGAAACATAGCCATGCAACCAAATATTAAGAACACTGTGATAACATGCAAAATCATAATTAGATATACTTTTCCTTAAAAAAAAAATTTTTTCGCCTTCTTCTACGCGGAATAGTAATTTTTTAAATTATTTATTTCTATTATATTAATATAAAATAATTAAATTTCTTAAATAAGCCTTAGTTACTCCTTATTACATCAGCTATCTGCCAGTGAAAGTCCCGTCAAAATCGGTCCAGCCGTTTCAGAGATTAGCCTGAACAGACAGACAAAAATTGTAAAAAAAAATATTTTGGTATATATATATTTTAATATTACAAATTAATAGACACTCCAATTTTATTTGTTTGTATAGATTTTTGTTCATTCGTGCTGCGATGTATCGACTTCTTTATGTTTGACCACGAGGTTGACGACCAAGAACGACGTATCCGCTTGACTTAGGGTTGTCATTTTACAATTTTACTTAGTTACCTAATAACCTTAATATCTCGGCCATCTGGTGCTTTTCAGTTATGTTCATAATTTTCCGGGGTTCTATGCACATCCTGCTTAAAAATATATAGTGATATATTTTGTTGGTAGGCATCAGACCGAAGCGACGGCAAGCTCAACCCTCAAGTACCTCACGAATCTGTGTCGCGTCTATCCAGTTTACGTTGTACTCTTTGCGCATCCCCTCAGTCGTAAATATCCAAGCGATTTGCATAAGAAACGTAGGGAGTCACACACTTCGCTACTGAATAAATTAAGTGCCTTTGGCTTTTTGTGAGGATCAGACCAGGTTTTTTTTTTCAGCCAAGTTTATTACTAAAATTTGTTTTACTACTTTCTCGTTCTCGGCAATAAAGCCGTAGGTAGAAAATTTACATAACAATTGGCTGTTCTGTTGCAATTTATTGTCTTGGTTAGTGTTGAGAGTGCTATATTATGGTTTACAGCAATAATATAGGGATAATAGGTATACACGCCTGCACATCAACCTACCACAAACTGTCAAATTTCTTCATTAGACTTTGAACTGTATACCCTGAATATATGGATGAGAATGTATTGAAGAAATTTGACAGTTTTGGATAGGTCGATGTGCAGGCGTCTGTACCTATTGTAATAGCCTGCCTCCTCACGACACGGTTGACCCTAGCTGGAGCCCTAGCCTTCCTGTACTGGCTATCTTATCTCTAATAGCTGCCGAAACACAACAATGCTACAAACATTGATTTATGGCGACATATTTAGATAAGATGGTGGTAGCTAGCCAGGCGGACAAACAAGCCCTACCACCAACCAAAGCGAGTACACAAACATGTACTCCCGCTGGGAATCGAACCCGGGACCTCTGAGTCTAAACCGCTGGTCTTAACCACTAGACCACAGAGGCGGTTAAAAAACTAAACAGGGCAGGGGATAATTGTACTGAGAAGAACCGGCAAGAAACTCAATACAGGCTTTTTTTTCTCCCTTACTTTTGTTGAAGAGAAGAGTATGAGAACCAGCTCGGGTGATTACTGCCCCTAAAAAATGACTAGGTAGTCTGTAACAACGCCAGGAGGGAGGTACTATCAAGGGTAAGCATCGGTAGCCGAATAGATAGGTGCTCGGGTTCAATTCCCATACCTGCGTTACACACTGACGTGAACACTGACGTAACGGCATGTAATTAATGTATAGTAAATGTATAGTAAATGTATAGTAAATGTATAGTAAATGTATAGTAAGTATAGTATATATATTATAGTGTATATATTAGCTGTGCAGTTTCTTGCGCCCGTTCTTCTGCACAGCTAAAAGACGTCCTGAATGTGTGGCAGGTAAAATATTATGAGACTATCCTAAAGCGCTTACCTAATAAGTTAATATTTTATTTCAATTTCAACACATGCCTAAACAACATATTAGCAAGCAAATCAGCTTTCTTGGTGAGTCAAAAAAGATGTTATTAATCTACAAACATAAAAAAAGCTGGTATCAGCAACATTTAGCGTCTCAATCACCCTTATTCATTGACGCCAACCAGTTACGAGTAAGTGGACGGCTAATAAAAAGGAGATCCTATTTAAACGAAGCATTATTATGGTGTTACGAGTTCCGTAGGTATACCTGGCAGCGACGACGGTTGCATAAATAATGGAAGGAGTCCCCGCTATGGGGCTCTAAGCATGCTCCATCATGCTAAGTACAAGAAATAAACACGAACGCATGCGACAATATTGCGACAGACCCCGCGCGGATATGACATCGGGTAAGTTTAGAAGTTAATACACTGTGATGCGTTTTTGTGATGTTTATTTACATGTATGGTGATGAGAAGAGCTCGAAAGTGCAGTGGTAGACGTGCCAGATCTGTGATTGCTAAGGTTAAGCAACTTTCGCAAGCCGGTCATCGGATGGGTGACCAAAAGTCTATCCATACATAGGGAAGGCTTATGGCTTATGGTGATGATGACGATGATGATGATTTGTTCTGACCGATTTCATTTGTACTTTAAACTATTAGTAGTATAAAGAAAAAGAACCGTAACTTAAATTAAGACAGTAAAATTACAAATTTAACACCTATCTATAAATAAAGTTATATCATACTTCATAAGCTATTTTGTATTCAAAATGTTCTATTTTAATTTTCAGTTTAGGGTAAAAAAATATTTTTTTGATGAATGTCATTCCACGATCAGTTCACAAGTCTCCACATGGTATATGCACAGATGGCATTCATTGTTATAATTATTATGACAATAAAGCTCTTTGGAGACGAGAATAAATGGTCATAGAAGTTTTAGACAACTTAAATTGTACCTATTGGTATTTTCTCATGCAACTTCCCGTTCAGATCTCAACGGCTTCACTTTTACAGTAGAAACAAATCACTTTATACGAAACAATTCAAGTGCAGCGAGCTCGAGACGTCAGGTTCAAATCGTAAAAGTATTTTACGTCACATAAACGCGAGCAGATCCGTGCGACTAAAGTGGTTCATTTCTGTGTAGCGTTCGCGTCAATTTCGGAAAACAATACACTTTCATTTATTTATGGAACACGGTAATTCGAGCACAAAAAATACGTAGAAAACGGTTAACATTTTGATGTACAAAATTAAGGTTATATTATCTAAACGGATTACCTTTAACTGACTCAGGTAACAGGAATGTCTTAAAGAATAACTTTAACTTACTATACTTTTATTATATTTTAATACTTATAGCGAAATAGTTACCAGTCACGCAGTAACAGACTAACTAATTGCGAAATATCAGCAACTACATATATGGACATACGTGATATAATTATTTTTTATCCTCCCACGAAAATGCCATTCTTCTCTTAATAAGTAAAGTATGTTAGTAAAACAGGTATTGCTTATTTTGAACAAAAGTTTAATACATTGAATACCTGACCTAGGAATAAGATCCTGGGCAGCGGTGGGTTTCAGCCACTCTCACTCCTCTATAGGTCTTCAATGAGAGTTAGGCAACGAGGACATCCGCATTGAAAACCTTTACACAAAATCAACACAAAAAAATAATAATAATTATGAACTAACAAACGGATAGGAATTGTTACAAATAGAACAACGAATACACTTTACTATTGTTGTATTTGTTTATTATATACTGGCCAATTAGAAGAGTTTACTAGCCAACAAACCACATGATATTCTATAGCTATTGATATAAAAAAAAGATACGGCAACGCCTATCCAAAGTTTCGCTCATCCGTCCGTCCCACCTCACCGCCGCCGCCGCCGGCCGAACGCCATGTGATGGCATCTCGTTCTTTTGCTTTTTTTTTATCTAAATTAAAAATCTAAGGCGACTCCGCGTATTGGGAGGTCCAAGGTTACACTGTGATGTAAAAAAAAAACTTTATTTGTTGTAAGTGACGTACCGTTCTGTGATGGTTGATAAGCTTCATGATTACATTCGCCTGATTGAGTGCATCAAAGCGTGTTTCGCTTTATTGTGATATGTTTTAAGGTTATTAGTTGCGTGGCTAACTGGTGTGGTGTGGTCTTTTGTATGTAGTAGTAATCACTATTGTTTCAATCTTCTTCTCAATTGAATAATCGAGAAAATTATCACGTTGAGTTACTAACTAATTAATATTGCTTCTATTTGCAAGAGTTTTCATTCGTTAAAAATATTAAATCTAGGAACAATCAACACATTATGTTGATGTTGTTATATCCAAATTAAAAAGTGACGTTAAAAACACTTCCCCCTTCTTTTTTACTTTCAGACTTAGGTACATAATTTTAAAATACTGGCCGGTATCTTATAAGGTACGAATCCTGTTTGTCAATCATACGAAGTATTTTGAATGCAGTCTCTCTTTTTTTTAGTTTAAATTTCTCACCTTATATATCTGACACTATTCTGCCATATACTTTTTTTTTATAGATAGCTCGGCAAATGACTCCATCCCACCTCATGTTAAATGAAAATGGAGTTCAGACGCGAAGATAACTGGTGCAACGTGAAAACAAACGTAGCATCAGTTAACCTCATTCTGCCGGCCCAGATGCTTTTTCACGTGTCTTTTGAAGGACCCCATATCATAGGAAGGAGGGAAAACGTGTGCTGATAGACTATTCCATCTTTTGCAGGTGCGAATAAGAAACGAGTCACCAAATTTCTTTGTGCGCGATGGGATATTCGAGACAGTGAAGTGGTACCTCCGAAGAGCAGCACTTGTACTCCTATGAACGAAGGGAGAAGGTGGGATGAGGTCAAAGAGCTCTTCAGAGCACTTGACACGGTATAAGCGGTAAAACATGCTGAGTGACTTCTGCATTGCCGATAATGCGTTCAGCGCGACGCTGCAATCTGTCCAAGGCATCGAGAAGGTACTTTGCGGAACCGTACCAGATGTGCGAGCAATACTCCACGCAAACTTAACTTTAAAACGTACCTAAATCATCAGAAATATGGTTAATTAGTTCAGTAACTACTTAAAAGTTAATTTATTAAAGAAATATAATAATATAAAGTATGGCAGCAAACACAATCACGTACACCCCCGGAACACACTGCACAAACGCTAAACAGATTTGACAATTGTCGAAACGGACAACTTCGTTTCTGGCTTTGATAGGCTAGTTCCATTGTTCATACGACAAGTTTATTTATTTTATTAACAAAAACAGTCAATAGAATCTGAATTAGATTACCTTCTGTCCGAACTCCCGGCGTACGATCTATCAGTCTAACTCTGCACCTGGATCTTCTTGGAGCCGACTACTTGCATTTCCCTTTCGACATTTGAACTAATTCGAGTTTTAGACCACTTTTCAAAATGGTCGAGTTCAATGCCAAAAAAAACTCAGGTCTGCGCTCTTAAGACGACAAAACATTCTCATTCTTCGCACAGCACTAACGCTACAGAGTAGTATCAACATGCTATAATGTTACTGACAATTTACTCACCAGTTTTTGAGTGGTTGCATCTCTTACGAACATCCATTAAAATTTGAACGGTGACATTCTTTTATACTCATTGGCGATAAGAATTTTTAACTAGTTCGTTTTGAATAGCGTCGTGTAACCAAGGATTTTATTGCAGAATTGTCGAATAAGAAAGCCGCGAGACAATGGTAACCGTGCGTCGCTTGGTAATTTGCTCAAGGCTAGAAATTGCGGCATAATAAGCTATATCAGAACAGCTTCTGCGGGACGAGTTGGTGCTGCTGAGTTAGCGCTGTGTGGAACTGCAGATGTGAGATATACGCAGGTATATTTGTGCAACGTTAATTGGACGTAGCTCTAACAATATCCGTACTGTAATGAAACTTTCCGCTGATATAAAGAGGTAACGCTCTCCTAGAGATAACTATCATCACTTAACATCAGGTGAGACGAAGGCCAAAATGAAAATATTAAAAAAAAATAGTGGAAACATAAGATGGCGCTATTGGCTTACTGACGAATCCTAATAATAATTTATTAAGGTGACATTTTAGTGTAATTTAATATCACAAATATTTTAGTTAATTAGATATGAAATAAATCGCTTTAATGCTGATGAATATTTATAATGTATTTTTATTTATCAGTTTTTTTATTAATTACATTGGCATGAATAATATTTTATATTAATTCTTAAAGATGTTTGTCACAAGCTCTCAAAATTTACACACACACACACACTCACACGCATGCACGCACGTACGCATGCAAAATGGAAGACCGGCGTCGTGGTTAACACCAGGTGGTTAACACCACCAATGCTGAGCGGAAACCAGTTCTAAGATTTCAGTGCCAATATTTATAATGTTTGCTTTAAGATCGAAGTGTTCGTGAAACTACGTGAAATAGGCAATATTTTTATATTTCTAGCATGTTCATACACACTGTACATTAACCATATTTTACATTAAACCACTCTAATTTTAATCAAACATAACAACACAACCTCAAATAATTACAATATTTTACGAGCGATGACAGTTCACAGCAGGAAACAACGCGTGTGAGTGTGACACTCACCGAGATTGTCCGCTGGCTGTGCCGGTGTAAACCGGTTTGTCCTCTCGCGACGCGTACGTGAACCCGTCGTCTTGGTGAGAGGTCACGCGCACATAACCGTGCTATGCCAAAGTAGTGTACCTGTCGCAGCGCGCTTTAAGGGAGCTTGGACCCTGTTCGGGTATTTACTTATGTGGTAGGGGCGTTGCTCAGTTTAGTGTCTATTGATTTTCGTTAAGTGACCTGACCAATCAAATGTTTATACAGGTAAAAGTTCCTGACATTTACAATAATTACGCTTGTATGGGCAGTCATATGTCAGCGGTACCTGCATTATCTATCATATAAACAATGGGAAACTTAAGCCACAATCAGGTGCTTATTTTTTGTTAACGCTTCCATAGCGAGCATAATTAAGATTGAGTGTTCTTTAACACCCAGACTCGTTAAAAATGTCATAATTGGCTCATGTTGGGACGCTATGCAATGATAGTAACGTTCCATAGTTAGCAGAGCTCATTGAATTCAAATTACCAATTCACACCTATTGAATCGCCAGCCATAGTTATTTTAATTGAAGTCTATAGGTGTTTTCAGACCAAATAGTTTTTAATTAATGATCAATACTTATTTTTATTACTGAACTTGTGTCTTGTATTGTTACAAAAAATGAGGTTGCCGTTTTAGTACAATTACAAGGAACGATTGTTTAACGTAAACGTAACGGTTACGTTCCTCGCCGCCCCCAAACAAGCCCGGTGAAGCTGAAAATGCTGTCTGAGGCAATCAGCAATCTCTCTCCAAAAAAAAAGCTAAGGATATTTAATTTGATCAGAATATTATAAAAATCATCATCATCATCAGCCTATACTAGTCCACCGCTGGACATTGCCTCTCCAAATACACGCCACCGAGCATAGGCCGCGGCTACTCTCATCCAGCTCTTGCCAGCCATCTTGCGAAGATGCTCCTTGCCACGTTGCTCCACCTAGTCTATATATTATACCAAACTGAGATGTCCATGATCATGGCGCATGCAACTGTGCCGAAATATCGGATTTCTCGCATACAAGAAAAAACATGTTAATAATATTATCATTTAACAATAATTATTCTAATGTTATTGACCACTTTAGTTCAAGTCGGTCACCCATCAGAGGACATGGCGAATCGCAAAAGTTGTTTAACATGCACGACTGCGTTAACGAGTTCTTCGAAACTGTGAACTTATAACAACAACAATAATGAAACTATCAGGACAATATTTCGTATTGAACATAAACAAAAGAATTTCTCGGCAACATTTAAAAATGTGATGATTCATCGGCCAACTATTGGAAATATTGCAGGAATGGAGTCCTGTCGTAAAACGGAATGCCCTTATTAAAATATTTTTACGGCGGCATGTAACGAATCGTCAGGCTATATAATAATAATAATAGTCAGCGAGTAGATGTATTATTTACTATAGCAAATTCTATTCGCTCTCGCACGAAAATTTACTGACGTTACTCAAAGAGCCACCGCCGGGCTGAAATGGGACTGGGCTGCTGGTCACGTCTACCGCATGCCAAACGAGAGGTGGGCACAGTTCACAACGGAGTGGACCCCACATAATGCGAAAAGGCGACCAGGTAGACCAAGATATAGATGGCGGGACGACCTTGATGGGTTCATGAAGGAATGGCGTGATGTTGCAGGTGACCGGAAGGTGTGGAAAAATTGCGTGGAGGGCTTTGCCCAGGTGTGGGACAGCTATGGGAACTCGAGAAGATATAGTGTTTTATCATTATACGAGTATTAAATAGGGAAGTACCTATTTAGTCTTCATTTAATGTGATGGTATCTGACGAAAAAGCAAAAAGTGGAAACTTAACCCTGAATCCTCAACTTCTGTGGAACTGGTAATTTTATCTCAAACAGCTGGAACGCAACAACAATGCTACTAACTGTTGTTATTGCGATAGACTTAGATAAGATAACCAGGCTTGATAAGACCTAGATCAAGGCCTACCACAAACCAAAGCGGGAACAATAAAATGTATATCCCGCTGGGAATCGAACCTGGGACTATTTAAACATTTACAATTTAAAGCACTAACTTGATTAAATTTAAATACTAATTAAAAGCGACTTAATCAATATAACAGATATTGGAGATTAAAATTTAATTAATTTAAACTGTTTACTTAACTAACCACTAGACCACAAAGGCGGTTGAAGGTATGGAGTGTTGCATTCCTAAACTTGTTTTATTTTTTAAAGTATTCCAAGATGGCTGACAAAAAAGTGAGTCACTCATTAATTGGTCGATCGACGTAACATACATAATTATTAATAAATTGTAGTGATGGTTTGTTTTTGTAACTTTCCAAATATGGCCGTGTCGGCATTGTATGGAGTTTTTGTATTTAATGAAAATTTGTTTATATTGACAGGGTATAACATTATTTAATTTCAACTTTACTTAGTGAACCTACACTAGTTTCTAGTCTTATGGGGCAACGGGCAAGTGAAAAACACGCCTGTGCTTCTGCAAAAAACATGTAGTACGGAGAAATTTTGTTACCAATTCTACGATAAAAAAAAGAAGAAAAAATACAAACACTAATTATATTTTTTACTTTGAACTAACTAAAGTAACGAAATTTAATTATGCATAAAAAAATAACATTACGAGGACTGCAATAATTAATGCTTACTTATTAATATCGAAGTGGATGATAAGCTTAAACCACTAACACACAAAGTCGCCAATAAAAAGTCATACAACACCAACATGAGTCAGAGGCGCGTAGAAACAACGATTATTCCGTAGGGCTGTCATTATGCTGTTGTGTTGTGTTGTTGTTATGTTCTTTTAAATTTTAAAAGAAAAATACTAAAAATAATCTTCCAGTTACTAAAATAACTTTTTACGAATTTTTCGCTTTTTAATTTACATAAATTATTTTATCCTGATATTTCGAACCTATTACAAAAAAAGTGTGTTTCATATCAAAGTGTGCAGTGTTCGATCGTGTCCACTTCAGAAAACATTATTTAGGGGTTAAAGTTACTTGCGTCTGTAGATTTACCCTTGAGACCCTACACGTGACCCCTAAGTGGTGCTATATGAGTGACACTGTCTGAGTAGTAGAGCCACGCTGCGTTGCAGCACGAAATGGGCCGGCTCGCCCGGCGTAATACCATCCTCTCACAAAATATCGGCGTGAAACAATGGCATTCGTTGCTGTTGTGTTTCGTCCGGTGAGTGAAAGTACCGGAGACCCATCTCTCACCCCTCCCCCCTCCCAATTCCTACTCCCTCCTCAAGATCCAACTCCTTCCTCAAGGCCGGCAATGCATCCATTATTTTCCATCCGGTGACCCGCCTGCTCGTTTGCCTCCTTTTATCATAAAAAAAATATTTCATAGTGAATATTGCGCAATTATTTTTGTGAAAAGGTATTTGTTGTAGGGTGCAGATAGCAACTACATAAATACAAGGGCTAATTTGCAATGGTCAGTGATTTCTATTGTATTAATTAGATACTTATTTTCCGTTCAGTTTGCCTACAACGATGCCGGTTTTTTCGGAAAAGCTTCGCTGATGTGCGCCGATGTGACTGATGCACTTTATCTTAGATTTGAACGTGCGTTAGTAGAAGTTTCACGTAAGGAGGCTGCATTGGAGTCTTGCCTTCTCATTGACACAAAAAAGGTAACGTTTTTAAAACTCTTGCAAATTGACAACCCTACAAAACACATAGCTATATAGGTATTATTCATCGGGTGCGCGCACGCATCTCTATCGTCCGGCGCGTGACTCACCTTTCATACCTACTTTATTTATTACTATGCTCGCTTTCTGTTACACTAATTGTTTGCTGAGCCTTGTGGTTTTGACCATTTGTGTCAGATTTCGCAATCTATATATAATGTTCAAGGATAATAACCTGAGTAAAGTTTAATGATCTACAGGAAATGACAATATAATTATTAGTAGCGTCAGTAGCCGAACGAATAGATGCTCGGGTTAGATGAGACAAATTGTGGTTCAGGGCCCAGTAAGACTTGTGTAATAAACCCATACCTAATACAAGTGTTATTGCTTTCTGAAATAGAGCTTGAAAGCGTTTAAAAATATAAGCGATAACATTTATGAGTAAATTGAAGACAAGATAAATAAATTGTCTATTTAGTCATTTTATCTTTTTCGTTTTTAGCAGTGGACTAAAATAGGCTGATGATGATGATGATAGTCATTTTAAGGTAACTTTCTAAAGTTTAAGACGAACACTTCACGTCCAACCCCCCAACGGACAGCTTGACTAGACTTTAGAGGAGCCCTGGGATTGTACCGCTCCCGATCCCATCCGAACCCCTTGGAGAATAACCCGTAATAATAATAAGAGAGAGGAACCCTCTGACGGTGTTTCAGACACATGGCTTGAGGAACTCTTTAAGTTTCTTACCGCTCCCAAAAATGCCAGTGACGCTGTAAAAGCGGTCTAAGGCCAACAGCAACTCTTTCCAGTAATAAAACTTCACATTGAAATACTTATTGCGTGAAACGGAACGCACCCAATTAAAATAATAAAACGGTATGCAAGTTACAAATTTATTATGAGGCAATTCTTACCTTAGCACCACGAACCCTGTAAAGGAACGACGAAACATCATAATCCTACTAATATTATAAACGCGAAAGTTTGTAAGTATGGATGGATGTTTGTTACTCTTTCACGTAAAAACTACTGAATGGATTTTAATGAAACTTTCCTCATATACAGACCATGACCCAGATCAGCATATAGGATACTTTTTTAATTATCTTTTTTTCTTTTTTTTTTGCTGTAGTCTTCGCGAACGAAGTCGCGGGCAACAACTAGTAATAAAATATACGTAATATCATCAAAACAGTGTAAAATAAACGCAAGTAGATCCGTATATGTTGTTTAAAACATTATACAATAAAAAATCACATATTATACAAGTTAGAATAATTATTAATGGGATTCTTACCATGTAAGAAGCCGCTGGATGAAAGCAGCACAACACCGGTCGTTGTGGAGATCCTTGGGGGAGGCCTTTGTCCAGCAGTGGACGTCTTTTGGCTGAGATGGTGATTCTAACCATGTTTACTATTTGTGAGAATCCGATATCCCCAGTCCTGTAGAAATACCATTAATAAATTACTCTAACGCAAGTGAACATGATCGTTTAAATAGTTATTTAAAGAAATATTGGTAACAGCCTTACTTTTAAAAGACCGAAATACTAGAACAGCCTCTTCGTAAATAGTATTCAATATGAGAAGCCCTTAGATATGGGAGGTAAGATAACCACACTACTCCAGTGTAGGTTGAGCAGACACTGCCTTTGAACCCTTTCTACGTACGTGACCAGGTTTATTATAAACTCGAGCGCGGTTAAGTACAAACACGAAAAGTGTTACGGTTCACCGAATAAATTCTTTTTACAAAAGCTTCGCAAGGTGTCTGGCAAGAGCTGGTTGAGAGAAGCCGCGGATCATGCTCAGTGGCGTGCATTCGGAGAGGCCTATGTCCAGCAGTGGACTAATATACAGTGTTCAACGAGTCTTCTGGGGTCACGGTAGCTCATTGGTCATAGCATTGGAACGGGTGTCCAAAGGTCGTGGGTTTGATTCCCACTCGAACTTCCTGAGACTGGTTGGTTTTTTTTTTTTGTAAAATTTTATCTACGAGATAGCATTTTGCAAAATGCAAAATGTGATAATGATGTTGACATTACAAAAACCTGTTGTTACCGGATCCTTCACTGCGGATGTCACTTTTTTACACTAACACTGATCCCAAGTAAGAATATTCTTACGTAGGGCTATAAATAATAATAATAATAATAAACTTTATTGCACACAAAAGAAAAACAATACAATCAATTTAAAAAATAAAAATAAATAAAGAGTACAAAATAGGCGGCCTTATTGCTAACAAGCAATCTCTTCCAGGCAACCTTGGGCGAAAAATAATAAAATAAACAAAATAAAAATGGGTGCAAGTAAAAATAAACTAAATAATAATAATAATAATATCAAATAAAGTAATTACAGATAAAAAGGAAATAAATATATACTACTCAAAACAAAATAAGGGCCACGAGGTTTTTTTTCATTTTGGTGTAAATTATTAAACATTTACATTTTGAAAGTAGTAAAATATTGAGTATACAAACTCTTTGATACCTAAACTTTTTAATATTGTAGTATTCATCTAATGCTGGCAACAATTTTAAATAAAATTTGATTTAAAATTATTTTTGAAAATTTTGATTCCATTTTCTTTGACGTTTTGCTTTCCTTAGCTTCTTGGTTTATTAGAAATTATCAGAGTTCATTGATATCTCGAGTCAGAAACATCTTTTGCAATATGCCACAAGCACGCAGGCGTCATATGGACTCGCTGACAGCAACCAGAGCCGTTACAATGATTGAAGAAGGTCATTCGCAGCGATCTGTGGGTTTGCAATTGGGATTTTCTCGAAGAGCTATTCAAAATCTATGGAATCGTTTCCAAGAGACCGGCAGTGTTAGAAGAAGACCTGGTTCGGGCAGAGTTCGCATTACAACAGCTCAAGAGGATCGTTACATTCGATTAAGTGCGCGCCGAGATCGCACAACGACGGCCCGCAAGCTGCAAAATCGTTTACGGCTCACAACGGGTACTCGTGTCAGTGACCAAACTATTCGTAATCGATTGCATGAAGACCAGCAGGCATCAAGAAGGCGAGTTGTCCGTATTCCATTAACCAGAAATCATCGTGCAAATCGTTTAAGATTTTCCCGTCAACATTTGGACTGGGACATAAACCAATGGGGCATGGTGCTCTTCACAGACGAATGCAAAGTTAAATTTTTTAATGACGATCGGCGTATTAGAGTATGGAGAAGACGCGGCGAGAGATTTTCAGAAGCCTGCATCCATGAAGTCGATCGTTTTGGTGGTCCAAATGTAATGATTTGGGGCGGGATAAGCTTACACGGCAAAACTGAGCTCGCTATTTTAAATGAGGGTACTATTACTGCTCAGCGGTATATTGAGGAAGTCGTCAGACCACATGTGATCCCATTTGCCCAGCGAGCGGGTCCTGGATTCATCTTGATGCAAGACAATGCTCGTGCACACACGGCTCAAGCGACTTGGTTTGTACTGGAAGCGTCTCAAATTCAAGTCTTGCCGTGACCGGCGAACAGTCCGGACTTAAATCCAATAGAGCACATGTGGGATCAGTTGAAACGAAGAGTTAGAGACGGTGATCAGGAAATCCACAACCAACAGCAACTCATCAACGCTGTTAAAAGGGCCTGGGAAGAGATTCCAATGGAAAATGTCAGGCATTTGATTGAGAGCATGCACTCCAGGCTTCAGGAGTGCGTAACGAAACGAGGGGGGCATACCCGTTACTAAAAGATGAGCATGGAGTATTTTCTTTTGTTTTCAGTAACTTTACATTGTTTTTATTTTTAACCTTAAATGTGTTTTTTCTTTCAAAAGCAAATAAACTTTTTAATCATTATTATTGGAATAAATTTATTAGTCTACACGGTAAAAACAACATTAGTTTTCGTTATGGAGACAAAAAAATTAATATTGGTTTTATTATTTTCATGGTACAGACAAAATACCTCGTAGCCCTTATTTTGTTTTGAGTAGTTTATAAAACAGAGTTTATGCAATATAAATTTAAAAAGGTTATTAGGCACTGGTACTTTGGGATGGGGTGAAAAAACAGGCCAGCCTTCATTGTTTTATTAAATAAAAAAATCTATAAAAAATAGGTAGTGATTTGCGTCGTATAATCTGTATCGGTAATTCGGTATTTTACTCGTATTTGCTAGTATAGTTTACAATATATATTTGTGATTTTAACGCCTCAGGGGCCGAGTGGCAGTGCTCACACCATCAACCAGAGGTCCTGAGTTGAAGTCATTGGTCGAGCCAAGTGTGTCATACTCATCAATTGTACCGCTGACTTTATTTCAATGATGGAAGCCTGTGCCTATCAGTGGGACAGTATATTTTGGCAAATTACTTACTTTTTATTAGCCCTGTTATCGTTCTTATACCAGTCAATATGCGATTGCGATGTATTTTTGGTGAGTTATGCACGCGCTTTCAAAGAGATAAGTTATCAAAACCAAGCACTAAAATGTAGTTTCTCAATATCCAAACAAAACATTCATACGAACGGGCAGTACCTACCTATCTATAACTAGAACACACCGATACAGATCCCAAACAAAACTAATGACGTCATCACTCAGTATCCAACCAGAAACAAAAAGCGATATGCATAAACTGCATTTTGAAATATATTAGAAACTGGTTTTGCGTAGCGCAGTAGTGACCGAGAGAACTGGGCCGCTTACACGCCACGATCGCGACACAACTTTTGAAGTAGATCAGTCGTCGTATTACCTATTTAATAAAATACTACCTAAGTACCCTTTTTGTTCGGGTATAATATTGGTGAGTAAGTGAAATGTAAGGTTAAACTGTATAATTTTAATAACAAAGATATTACAGACGAGTCCCATACCAAACACAACGCATTTATAATTAAAAAAGAAAAGTAAAATACATGGCCATCGGTTGCAACAACCGTTTGGATAGATGGCGCTAGTGCCGCTTAAAGCACTCAAAAATATTAAAATAGCAGTGACAAAATTCAGCGCTTACGTCAGCCTTCCCGGTAGCATAGCGGTCAGTGCAGCCGCCCGGATTGCGGAAGACCCAGGTTCGATTCCTGGCTGGGTCGGGTGGGCGTTTAATTTTTTCACTGTATTTTATAAAATTTTATGAATATTTAAGTAAAATACAGCCGAATACCTATACACTGTCCCTGGACGCAAGAGCCTCAATCATTAAAGTACGTCATCGCTACAGTTGAAAAGTGTCGAAATTATAATTAAGTCAGACAGAACCAAGATATCATAATAAATTGGAGATGCACCTGACTCAATAAGTCAGAGGGTGTTATTTCAAAACCGTCAAGTCGTAGTCGTAGTAATTCATACAACACTTTTAGAAACAAAAAAAAAATGCTATCCAGATCGCAACCGGCAAACAAGCCTGCCGAGTCGTGTCTTTTTTTTTTTTTTTTTGGAGAGAGATTGCTGATTGCCGCTGCGGCATTTTCAGCTTCACCGGGCTTTTTGGGGGCGGCGAGGAACGTAAAGGGTCCCTCAAGCCGTGTGAAACGAATCACCTTCAGAGGTTATCTAGAGGGAACGGCATCGCGCACAAGTGCGCGTCCCCGTGCCCTACTAGATTCTCCGAAGGGTTCGGATCGGATCGGGCGAAGGGTTCGGATCGGATCGGGTCGAGTCGTGTCATGTAAAGGGCCTCAAACAGGTTTTTATTAGCACACGGCAGCGGCCGCGGCGCTGCGATGCTTTATTGGATAAGCCGCGGAGCTTCGTCCGTACAGCGCCGAGACTCGGGCTCCAGATTTACCAGGAAACCACTTGAAGAGCGAATGGATTGTACAGAATATGTCCGTTTTTTGTTAAGGCTTGCCAGCGATTCGTCATCATCATTTAGTGTCATCTTAATAATGAAGTTTAGAGATCAGCTTCAGAGGTTCAGATCAGGTTTTCTGCGATCCCATTGTTAGCGATTGCGTAGAAATATAGGTCAATTCTGTGAACGTCGCATTCTGCTTTCGTCTCAAAAAAGTATGTAAGACTCCTACATTTATTATTTAATATATGAAAGTGGTACTGTTTAAATAAGTGCTGTAAATGGGATTGTACCTAACATGTCTTTTCTATTCTACGATGTTAAGGTTTGTTAGCGATTATGTAGGGAAATAGATAAATTAAATTTTCCTATAAACGTCAATGCTAGGCCTATGCTTTTTCACATGATCAATAAAAATGTAGGTAAAAAAAATATTGAGAACAATAAAGTGGATTTTAGACGTTAAATACGTCAAAAGCATCAATTCAACCCAATCAATATTTGCATCAATATCGATAAAAGTTACCCTACGCCATCTTCCTAATGTAGAATATAGAATAATAGAATAAGAATAAATACTTTATTGTACACATAAAAATAAAAATGCTATCAAAAAAATAAAAATAAAAATTGGAGTCGTACAAAGGGCGGCCTTATCACTAAAACTTATCTTCCAGGCAAGCTAGGGGTGGAGAGGATTGATAATAAATAAGATGGAGGCGTTGAAATAAAAAAGTAATAATTTATTACATAAACATATACTTATACACATATATACACACATACATATATACATACATATATATACAACCACATAATTATGTAGAACATAATATGTTCTAGAATGTTGTATTTATCAACTTTGGACCGGGTCCAAGTTCTGGCATTCGCGTACATAATTGTGAAAGTGTAAACTGATAAGTCTTCGTTATTTGTGGGAATACATTACATCACTATCGGTCATTGTAATCCTACTGTTAGTCCACTGGGTACTTATTAATTTTTTGTTTTAAAATGGTATGTATATAATATAAGATGTGTGTATGTATATAATTAGTATCAAATTATTTTTATTTAAAGGTATAAAGTCTAAAGTCTAGAAGCCACCTAGGTATAAGTCTTCTGGCAAAGCTGTTCATAGCTCTCTCAAAATTTAAACACGCCTTTTTGAAAAAAGTGTTGAAAAAATATTCAACGAGCGGGTTTCGAACCCACACCCCATGACATGCCGAGACACGATAGCATAGTTGGTAGTGCACCTGATCTATTTTTCAACACTTTGTCTTTTTCAAATTGTAATTTGTTTGCAACAAAATTTGCGTAAAATTATATGTAAATAATCTTAAACACGCCTCTTTGTGGCCTGTTTTTTTCACAACATAGAAATGCTTGTCCTTTATCTCACCTAAGCTCAAAATATCACCTGGAATTCTGCACTACTCATGCACTGGCTATCTTATATCTAGCTGCCGGAACACAACAATGGTACAAATATTGATGTTATGTGGATGTTATATCTGATAACGCTGTTCTATTAAAACTGAACTATTATTATTCATAATATTCCATTAACTTTGGAAGAAACTTAATGCGGTAAATGAGTTTGTGGCTTATAAAGAGACAAGTTTAATACCTTATACATGTCGCAGATAAGTTTTACAGGACCCAACTTGTACCGCGACTCGGTGCTGAATAAAGTGAGGGAACTACAGTAGTGGTGTTCGAGAAGTTTTAAGGATGTTGTATTTATCAACTTTGGACCGGGTCCAAGTTCTGGCATACGCATACATAATTGTGAAAGTGTAAATTGATATAAGTCTTCGTTATTTGTGGGAATACATTACATCAC
Source organism: Eudonia truncicolella (assembly GCA_949315975.1). Taxonomy (NCBI): domain Eukaryota; kingdom Metazoa; phylum Arthropoda; class Insecta; order Lepidoptera; family Crambidae; genus Eudonia; species Eudonia truncicolella. The sequence continues at coordinate 984,748 of OX438841.1, forward strand.
TATCTGTCATTGTAATCGTACTGTTAGTCCACTAGGTACTTATTTATTTATTGTTTTTAAATGTTATGTATATATTATATACATACATACATCTTATATTAAACAGGCCACAAAGAGGCATGTTTAAAATTATTTACAAATAATTTTACGCAAATTTTGTTGCAAACAAGTTACAATTTGAAAAAGACAAAGTATTGAAAAATGGGTCAGGTTTTTTTTTTTTGGAGAGAGATTGCTGATTGCCGCTGCGGCATTTTCAGCTTCGCCGGGCTTTTTTGGGGGCGGCGAGGAACGTAAAGGGTCCCTCAAGCCGTGTGAAACGAATCACCTTCAGAGGTTATCTAGAGGGAACGGCATCGCGCACAAGTGCGCGTCCCCGTGCCCTACTAGATTCTCCGAAGGGTTCGGATAGTGGGTGCAGTACCAACTATGCTATCGTGGCTCGGCATGTCATGGGGTGCGGGTTCGAAACCCGCTCGTTGAACATTTTTTCAACACTTTGTCTTTTTTCAAAAAGACGTGTTTAAATTTTGAGAGAGCTATGAACGGCTTTGCCAGAAGACTTATACCTAGGTGGCTTCTAGACTTTTTTAGACTTTATACCTTTAAATAAAAATAATTTGGGAGCTCTCTATAAAATTGTCGTATCCGAAAAAAGTGACAAGTTTTGAGTTATTAATAAAAGATTAACGCCGTTTATACACTTTGTCAGCTTAGATTCGATTACACATTTTTGATTAGATTTAAGATTTTTGACCTCTAAGCAATTTTAGATGACGACGTTTGCCGAATTAAAGATTTAAACTAACATATAGAATATAGTATAATAGCAGACACCATAGATTAGGTGTAACTAACATTTTGATAAAATAAACTTTTTTGTAATTTGTTTCGCAACAAAATTTGCGTTAAAATTATATAAACAAAACAAAAACATTTTATAAATAGCTTGCCTACTTCTTAACTGATTTTTAGTATTTGTAAAAATATTATGATCGGGTGTTAATGACGGTAGTTGTTGACATTGAATGGGTGCCTTTAGCTTTCAAAGTAAAAAGTAAATAGTGTTGAATAATTTCGGCGGGCTGGTTAGAACCACGATAGCTCAATTGGAAGAGCACCTGACCCGGTATATCAGAAGGGTGCAGGTTCAAATCCTGCTCGTGGAAATTTTTTCAACATTTATGTTTTTGTAATTTGTTTCGCAACAAAATTTGCGTTAAAATTATATAAACAAAACAAAAACATTTTAACATTTTGATTTTTATAGTGAAAACTATCCTTAATTGGAACAGTAATTCAGGGATTGGATGTATTAGCTAACTGGCTCGAAAAAAGAAGTCTGGAGTAACTAGCCAGGTGGGCTTAAAACAAGCTTTACTAATAAGCAATAAGAAGTTACATGGTAAGACAATTAAAGTCATTATTTTTCTTATTACATTTTTTCGATACTAACTCATTAAAAAGTAATATTAAAAGTTATTAAACGTATGTCTTGTTGTACAGGTGACACTATTTTGAAAACAAGGACATGCTTACATGAAGTACCTACCATTTGGCTTTTTAGCACACGTTATTAAATCAATTAACTTGTATCTATGTGGATTACGAATTATTACGAGATAAATTGTAAAAACACAAAATTTTTAACTAATTATTATCTTTCTTTTCTTTTAGTACACTCGGCGTCAAAAAAATCGCACCTTTTAAAAATCATCTTTAAAAATTCTTAAACCTTATGTAGAGGATAGTGTTGGGTATCATTAGAAAGGTAACAAAAAGGAGTATCAAAAAACAATTAAATTTAACTTTCTGTTTAATTATAATTATACAAACAACATTAAAATTAATAAAATAATAAAAATCCTTAATTAAGTCCTAATTAACAACAGATAATTTACAAAGAAAAATGTACAAAAAGTGTCTTAAAATTAACTTAAAATCTAGTGTTACCCCCCCTTGCCCTGATCACGGCTTCCATACGGTCCCTCATGGACCTCACCAACTTCAGGAGCTCTTCTTGAGGGATAAGCCCCCATTCTTCAATCACCGCGTCTTGGAGCTCCTGTAGAGTCGAAGGAGCTGGATCCCGAGATCGAACCTTACGTTTAAGATGGTCCCAGAGGTGCTCTATAGGATTCAGATCCGGACTTCGCGCTGGCCACTGCATCACAGAGATTTGGGACCTCTGCAAGAAGTCGCTCACGATGCCTGCAGTGTGAGCGCGAGCGTTGTCGTGCATTAATGTGAACCCCTCGCCAAAAGATTCGGCAAAGGGGACCACATGCACTTCCAGGACCTCAGTGACATAGCGGCGAGCAGTCAGCGACCCTTGTCCGCGAGCACCTCCAGTCCGGGAGACGCAGACAAGGTCGGTTTTGCCGGCAGCAGACATACCGCCCCAGAACATGCAGGATCCGCCACCATATTCCACCGTCTCCTGGATGCAGGCTTGAGCGAAACGTTCACCCTGCCTCCGGTATACTCTTCTCCGTCGGTCGTTGCAGAAAAGACACACTCGCGTCTCGTCTGAGAAGAGAACAGCTCTCCACTGCTCAAGGGTCCAATCGACGTGGTCACGAGCAAACTGCAAGCGGGCTCGCCGATGCGCTGCAGTCAATTTTGGACCCGTAGCAGCTCTGTGGGCCGCTATCTTCTTCTCCTTCAATCTTCTTCTAACCGTAGATACGCTTACGGTGCGTCTGCGAACTGCCTGGAGCTGCTGTTGCAACTCAACAGCGTTGGAGAAACGATTTCTCAAAGAGTTCGACACAACGAACCGGTCGTCTCTTTCCGAAGTGCAGCGACGTCTACCCGAACCGTGTCTGCGGATATAGCCACCGGTCTCTATGAAGCGCTGGTACACTCTTCGAACGGAATAACGGCTCAGGTTCAGTTGCCGGGCGACATCACACTGCCGCACCCCTGATTGCAGTAGTGCAACCACTTGAGCGGCTTTATCAGCTGTGGTATCCATCAAAATCTGTGCGTGTGTCCTCTTCAACGGTTGAATAGCGAATGACCCACATTGAACCCGTGTTGACCGTTTTATATCCACAAAGGAAGCGCAACTAGCAACTCTCACGGGTAGCAAAATTTGCATCGAATTTTTGTGACACTTTATTTGTTGCATTAGGTTTTATTTGATAATGAAAAGTAATGTTTTTTATTAAGTTAATTAAGTAACCTTGTAAATAAAATCATAATTAATGCGACTGCATGTGCATATCAAGAGTAAATGACATTTGAAAGTGATTTTCTAAGAGGTGCGATTTTTTTGACGCCGAGTGTATATTTGATTCGTTTGCATCTCCATTTTCAGATAATTTAACTTGTCACTGACTGGCTGGTTTTTTGGAAAAAAAATGAGGATTAGTTATATTTTGGCATTAAGTCAATAAGACCCAGAAATTGTTTCTTTGTGTTTGTCCAAAGTTTTATGTCCCACTTTCACTCTAGTGGTCTTTGCAATTGAAACATTATTTAACTATCTAAAATTGGAGATCTCGAACTCGGGATATCAGCGTCTAGGTCTATGGTTAAACCTCTATAGACTATAATGGGTTAATCACATTTCAACGGTCTCACATAATAAAACTAACGGTAGCTTAGAAATAACTAAAAGCTCTACCACAATTAGTTAGACGTATTATCTTGGAAACTATTCTAAATAAGAATACGGAACAGTTACCTTCGTCCCCGTGGCCTTTAACTGATGCAGTCGATGTGTCACCACAAACTTAACAGTCAGATTTGCAAACGAAACTCACCTTTGTTCCCCAGCAATAAGGCGTATAACGAGAGCAAACCGGGTACGTTTACCATTGTAACCGGTGCCCAAGAGTGGATGTTGAACTACCGAACTACGTAGGCTTGCATTGATCGCGCAAGCTCTTATTTCGCTCAACTTTCTTGTTGAAAACTATGGGATAGTGTTGAAATGAAACACTTTTTACGATGCTACTAGCATTTAACCTTTACTTACATACCATTTGATGTTACCGTGACGTTTGGTTTCTTTTACTGGATTCATTGCGGCTGAGATTAATGTGTAGCTCGTTATGTGATTACTTTTATTTCAATTGGTTGTGTTCGCGTTATATTTACAGAAGTTTACCTGTGACCAGGGACCCTGAAAAGGGTTCAAAACGTCAGAATAAACATTACATCAAAGTAACGTGTAAAATGAACCCGAGTAGATCCGTAAAAGTAGGTTCATTTCAAAATAATATGAAATGAAATGAAAATGTTTATTTACCAAAAATTAATAGTAAGCTGTGTTACAGGAATGTGTACAATGACTCTCACACAAGGCTCGTGGGGGTAAATTCTCTAGGGTTAGCTGGGTAACAATGTGGCTATTCGTCATAAACGACGACCTCCGTAGCCGAGTGGCTTGCACGCCGGACTTTGGGCTGTGCTAACTCTGAGGTCCCGGATTCGATTCCCGGTCGGGTCAATGTCGAAAACAAACTTTTTCGATATTGTGTCGGGTCAGGGTGGTTGTGGTACCGTCGTTGTTTCTGATTTCCATGAAACGAGTGCTTTAGCTACTTACCTTGGGATCAGAACAATGTAAGTGATGTTGTCTAAATATTTATTTTTATTATTTATTTTATTTATTATAAACAATAACTACACAGTATGATTCTGACAATAACAAATAATAAATTAATTAATTATTGGACGGTGCAATGCGCAAATGTGACATGCATGTATGTAAGAATGAGTAAAGTGGGTGTGTGGGTCAGGGTAGCCCTGCGATTTACTCTTGGGATCGGACAGCAGTGATGAGCACCAATGCCGTCCACTACCTGATGGAAGGCCAAATTAAGCAGTAACTTTTAAAATTTCCTCGGATTGAGCGTAATCCCAAGTCCAATTCCAAGAGCAGGGACAGAACTCTTGATTTATATAATATGATAACCTACTTCCGTTTGTTGAAATAGAAATAGACAAAAACCTTTATTTAGCTCACATCAGCATACGTCACACATGTATATTGAATGGTACAGACGCCTGCACATCAACCTACCACAAACTGTCAAATTTCCTCAATAGACTTTGAACTTTATGATTAAGGTTTAAGGTTGACAATGTATTGAAGAAATTTGACAGTTTTTCGTAGATTGATGTGCAGGCGTGTGTACGTCAAGCTGATGGACCTGTTTGTTGTTGTAAGACAGCTTTTAAACCTATCGACCCGCATTGGATCAGGCGATGGGTTACAACCCGTTCTCCTCTTGACATTGATCATATTTTTATGGTCTAAGGCCACCAGTGGGGCGTTTATAGGGCTGATTATGATTTTAAATAGAAAACGAAATTGGTTAACATTTTGGAGTAGAAAATACACGTAAGCCTACCTTACTGGTTCAATGTTTAGCACAACTGGCTTTTAAGTAGGTTTTAAAGAAAGCCGTAGTACCAATAACAATGTGCGTTCCATAGAAGGGTTCACCGAGATAATTGAACTTGGTCACCCATCCATGTTTCCGACACTGCAAAACTAACTTAACTTGTACAATCTCTAACGGTGAACGAAAACTATTGTGAGCTCGAGATTTTAAACTTTTGGTCACCCACCCGATGGACGGCCTTTGCAAAAGTTGCTTAACTTAAGCAATCGTAGACCGAGTGCGTTTACCACTGCGACATTTCTCCCCCTCTTTGAATTTTTGGACGTAAGTACATAATGATATTTTAAGTATACTTTTGTAAGATAGAAAACGGTGTAATACCGTAACGAGACCTCTTCATTTTTAATCATAAGACATTGGTGATTTCTTAGACACAATAAGAGGTTTAATAATTTAGATAAACTATAAGATATCAACTAAACGCCGCCACTCGTTTTCACGACTTTTGCCCAACTTTAAATGATATCGTAGAAAAAAACTATAGTGTGTTATGAATTTATGGATCGGACTAATTGTAAACACGTTCCCTTTGATTCTAAATATATATTTTGTTTATGTAATACGATAGGTTTTTTCATCATATATCAACTTAACCGTGACTACACTTTTGGATTTTTTGATCGGCGCACCATTTACATCAACTAAACTGGAGTAATTTCCCAACCTTTCTATAAACTTCTGCGACTTCAACCACAACATAATATATATTTCCCCGGTAGCCGTAATTAACATAGGACGTAATCTATCGATCTTACCTAATTCAATAGCTCGAAACACGAATGGTTTTCTTCCAAGCCGGAGGGCTACGTTTTTTGCGATGCGTTTCTTGATAAACTTGTATTGTGCATGCTTGACTTATGATTAGAGTTATTCTTTGTAACGTAGTTGCTACAAATTAACATAAATATCCTTAGAACTGTGTTCAAAGAGTCGGGTGTGGGCAATATTGCAAATAAAAACATGGTTCCAGTATCGTGCAGAATAGCGAAGCGCACCGCCCTACATCCAGAGGTCTTGGGTTCAATTCCAAAGTCAGGCAAATAATAATTGTGTTTCGAGTTTTCCGATTTATTTTGTGCATTTGGATAGCGTGCTGTATTGCTAGTCAAAATTCGATCTTGCCGTCAATCATAGAGACGTTTGCCCAGCAGTAGGACAGTACGTAGACAATTGCTTTATAACCGGGATGTGCTAACCGCTTCGTCATTAAGCTCCAACAGTGTTTCAAGTCGGCTAGTTTAATAACGTCTCAATAACGTGTTTGTAGCCTGTTTTTACGACCTCCGTAGCACCGAGTGGTTTGCACGCCGGACTTTGGGCGGCGCTAACTCTGAGGTCCTAGGTTCGATTCCCGGTCAGGTCAATGTCGAAAACGAACTTTTCGATATTATCTGGGTGGTTGTGGTACCGTCGTTGTTTCTGATTTCCATGAAACGAGTGCTTTAGCTACTTACCTTGGGATCAGAACAATGTGTGTGATGTTGTCTAAATATTTCAAATATATATTTATATATTTAATATTTATTTAAATATTTATTTATTTGTATTTATTTATTTTGTCATTAGTGCGTGCTGTAGGAATAATTTATCTGAATAAAACTACCGACACACGATTATGGACTTTTTAAAAAGCAGAGTTGAGGCTCAGGGTGCTTATTGCGAGTTTTATCAAACATTCAATCACGTTAATGAAATCGACAATCTTACGTAGCTGGTATCTATGTCAGAAAAAAAGGGATTGCTTCAATGCCATACGAATAGTCGTTGATTGAGTGTCCGAACAGCGAATAAAACTTGCACCAAGCACTATGGTCAACGCAGGTGAGACATACCACATTGTTACTACACAAAGCACGTGCACTACTAAGTATAGAAACATTCACAATACTCAAATTTCCCATTTCCCCACCCACGGACATGGCCGCCGGCTAGAACCACGTACATGCGTTTCCAATTATTGATGGTGTCTGCACATGTAAACGGATATGCGTTATTATCGCGCCCGAGGGGTCCGCACAAAGGGTTCCGCGTTTTGACGGAAGGTCTCCGTATCGCTGGCAGGGTTGGCACACAGGTGCATGGTTTTGATCCACAGGAATCGTAGACGTGACCATTAGTATTTTTATTAGTTCGAATAAATTCCTATTTATTCATATTCAACCTAATATTAATTGCTTTTGCTATTGTTATTTAGTAAGTTGAAGGTAAATGCTACGTACTCTTGTAATTGGGCACGGATACACCTTGTTAACTGTACATAAATGTATTGTTGTATGTTTTCTATCTGTTGTCTGTAATTGTTACTTAAATAAAAAAAAATAAAAAAAAATATTATCTACCTACACAAGTATATAGTATAGTATTATTATATTAATTATGCTTTTATACAATTCTGTAGTTTTACACAAATCAAACAAAATGTATGCACCAAAAAAAAAACATCATTTTCATCTACTAGCGTCAAATATAAAATTTAACAAAAAGCTAAAACATGAGGACAACTTAGGAAATCTTGTCCATATTATATAGTAACATAATTTTGTTCATGACTGTACCTTATTAATATCTACCAGTTTTATTGCGTGTACTATTTCATTATTTTCTAGATATTTGATAAAAACTTAAGATCAGATGTCAATGACCTAGTTATTGACATTGAATAAGACTCACTTTGGCGGGTTCTTCCGTGTTCATCCCACGAGAACTCATCCCACGAATACATTTTTCCTTACTCATAATTCTTACATATAGTGATTTATATGATAATGTCCCACTTTTAAAAAAAATACTTCTTAACGGAATATATAATATACCTACATGATCTCTTTTATGAACCGCAAAATGTAAGTATTAATAACAAAATAGTAATATTGACACTTACTTTTTTGGTCAGAACGTAAAAAACTATGTTTTTCTTTTATAATTTCGACGTGGTCAAGCCACGAATACATATAATGGGATGAATAAGGAATGAAAAACAAAAATATTGCTGTGGATTGAGGTCAGGAATAGAAATGGGATGAGTAAGGAAAATTTTATTTGTGGGATGAATACGGAACAACCCACTTTGGCTTATCAAGTAAGTGTGTCTTTACGTGCCATCTCCTAACGAAGGTCGGATCATAATGGCAATTTGAACTTTGGACACTACAACTCCGGAACATTGATCGAGAGCTCTTTCCGGTGCGGGTTCAAGTACCGATCGTGGTGAAAATGTAATTTATGTCATTGGTGACGAAATAAAATATAGAGAGCTTTCAAGCAATGCCATTGGAAGAGGACAAATACTTAAGTTATTGTTAAGTACAATTTTTTAATAAGGTAAAGTTAAATACAAATTATATAAATAAAACAAAAACATTTTATAAACAGCTTGCCTACTTCTTAACTGATCTTTAGTATTTGTAAAAATATTATGATCAGATGTTAATGACGGTAGTTGTTGACACTGAATTGGCGCCTTTGGCTTTCAAAGTAAAAAAGTAAATAGTGTTGAATAATTTCGGCGGGCTGGTTAGAACCACGATAGCTCAATTGGCAGAGCACCTGACCCGGTATGTCAGAAGGGTGCATGTTCAAATCCTGCTAGTGGAAATTTTTTCAACATTTGTGTTTTTGCAATTTGTTTCGCAACAAAATTTGCGTTAAAATTATATAAACAAAACAATAACATTTTTTAAATACCTACACTCAGAAATTAAGAAAATAAGTGTGTGCTTCTGTAGGTATGTGAATATTTATTGTTATACACACATGTGTAAAGACAGGTAGATAGAGAGATACAAACTAAAGAAATCACAATTATGACACTGTTTAGTATTCCACACTAAGGCACTGATATTATTCTCGAAAAAAAATTATGTTTACCTACTTATTTGGGTTGCAACAAAAATTTACATCATCAGTTCACAATCGTCATGCTGCTGGGCATATGAGAAGCGAATGGAGAGAACGGGCCATAACCCACTATTCAAGCTGTCTTTTCGGCGTTGCGGTAGACTGTATATTCCTGCATCTCGGTATAAAGATTTTTGTAACATAAAATTTACAAATGCAAGAAGGCACAGTCATTAAGAATAAAAACTATGATTTACCTTAACTGTTTACAATTAATATGGAACAATTCAACAAGCAATATCGTATTGTTTAAATGTACAGTCAAGAACAGAAGTCAACGAGTTAACCACCCCTTGCGGTTTTTTCACCCACCAAGATGGTCAAATGCGAGTTCTAAAAAAAGTCCTTGACGTGAATGGCAGCCCTGAATAATGACAATGGGGTTTTAGATCCAGCCGGGTTTCGCTTATTGTGAGATACACCGCAATTATTGTTTTAACCCCTTGTCAAATTTCATTATCATTAATTATTATCAAAATGTTTATGTATTTAAAAAGAAAAGCACTTATAACACTAAAACAAGGTTGTATTTGCATGTTAAATGAGTTACCAAGTGCAGGGCAATTAGTACACGAGTTGCAGCGTACCTTATTTGTTAAATTAAATAAACAATTTGCATAAAAATGAAAACGGAGTGCTTTCTAGTAAATGCGTTTTTCTTTTCATTAAATGAACTACACGGCATTAAGGAAAATGTGAGTTTCCTTTTCTGAAACTACTCGACATTAATTATCAGATACGACTTTTATTTGAAACTATTAATTTTCACTTAGTTTTATATAGTAGAATATTTTTTATATTTTTTCTCTTTATTAAAACTTTACGTGTGACATATGGATCATACGAAATAAAAACGGCCCGTCCCTGCTTCGCACGGGTGGACTTTAACACGGGTGGTTTTTAATAGCCTATGTTACTCAGCGCTAATGTAGCATTCTAAAGGTGAAAGATTTTTTTTAAATCGGTCCAGTAGAGACTGGTTTGTATGGGAAAAGAAAATTGTTGTTTTTACTATTTTCCTCGTATTTTTTCATGTTTTTTCTCTTCATAAGAACTTTCCTCAGACTTCATCAAACACAATAAAAAAGAAATCAGCCAAATCGGTTCAGACGTTCTCGAGTTTTGCGATTAGCAACACATTTAGCGATCCATTTATATTTTTATAGATAGACTAGCTGACCGGTGGACTTCGTACCGCTTTGACAGTTTCCATGAGTACAAAAGAAACAAAACGTTAACAGTTTCCATGACAACAAAACAAACAAATCTTTCGTCCGCTTAAGAACACCCGTATCCCATGATGGACCCCTTTAGCAGCGCCACCTACCGGGTCCAATTGTAAATCTAAACCATTCTCGAATCCACTTGAACACACATAGAAAATTTCATCTAAATCGGTCCAGCCGTTTAGAAGGAGTTTAATAACATACACACGCACAGAATATTTATGTATATAAAATAATTTTTGTATTTTTTGTCTTTATTAAAACTTTCCATGTGCCGGAACATACGAAAAAATAAATTTGCCGAATTGATCGAGCCGTTTTAGAATTTTGCGCTTAGCATTTTTATTTATATAGATAATTATTTTTTTAATAGATATTGCCGTTTTATGTTATTTATCATTATATTGCCATTCTTACTAAATTATAGTAACGTTGCTATTATCGGAATGTACATTTTCTTATCCTCTATTAATAATAAATTAGTCCATTTCCTCTACTTAGCTTTTTCACTCACACTATTTATTTTATTTCTTACATTTTTATTTCTTACATTGGCACTTTTAAGTTTTTTATTTAATTGAATATGCAATTTCTAAAAAAAATATTTTTCAAAGCACTTACTTCATTTTAGTTGACGAGACCATCAACTGTTTTACATTCTAGCTCGTGCTTAGCATTAATCGTGCAGTTAACTACTACACTCTTGCTCTCTTTGCACTTAAACCTGTGCCTATAATAGAGATTGCTGTTGGCCTCTGATGGCGTTTACAGCTTAGGCGAGATCCTAAGGGTTTTTTTTATGTCTAATGGGTAAGCACTTGGTCTTCATATCATCTGATGTTAAGTGATGATAAGACCGAAGGTGGAAGCGCATTTCACCCGAAATCCTCAACTACTGAGGCACTGGCTATCTTATCTCTAGCTGCCGGAACACGACAATGCTACAAACATTCATGTTATGGCGACATATTTAGATAAGATGGTGGCAGCTAGCCAGGCGGACAAACAAGCCTTACCACCAACCAAACCGAGTACACAAACATGTACCCCCCCGTTGGGAACCGAACCCGGGACCTCTGGGTCTAAGCCGGTGATCTTAGCCACTAGACCACAGAGGCGGTTCCTCATGCCGCAGTGCTTGAACATCCTCAGAGGATTCCTAGAGAGGATGCATCACGTAAGCGTGTACCTGCCTCCTACTAGATTTGCCGAGGCGTTCGGGTCGGAATTTAACTGTCCAAATTGGCCTGTCCAATTTAGTTTGTTCCAAGGAGTGGTAAATTTGACGAAATGAAATTTACTGGAGAAGTACATGAAAATGCAATTAACATACTTTCAAGTACCTGTACAGCTTTCAAGATATAATTGAAGCAAACAAATCTGTGTTTTTAAATTTTCAACGATCGGGACTTGAACATTAAAATTAGTATTAAAATATTAAAATTAGTTTCCATAAAAAAAATAAGTTCCTGATCCAATAATGGTGTACTCTTAGGTAGTTACTACAACTGAACTTTCAACTGTAAGGTAAGTAATATTGAAATAACCCTGCCCGACTCCAGACATAAGAAACGAGCAAAGTTCAACACGCCGCGCTGTTATGAAGAGCGTTAGGCTGTTTATCTTTGCAAGATAAAAGGAATTGTGTTCGGTAGGTACCAGGTCCTCTTTCAGTGTGCTTGGTAGAAACGAAAGAGATTGCAGCGAAACTTTCTGCTCCTGCGTCTTGACTTGCATGAACTATATGATTTTAAGGCATTGTTCTTGGATCACAATTTTTTTGGAGAGAGTTTCCTGATTGTCTCGGGATGCATTTTAAGGGTCACCAGTATTCTTTTTGGGGCGGTGAGAAACATAAAGGATTCCTCAAACCGTGTGAAACAACCGTTAAGTAGCTAAAGCACAATACAGCAAAAGCTGTCTTCCTTTATTTACGCTCTTCAACATCTCAAACGATTAACTGACTTTCAGACAGCACTCACTGCATATTACGCATACGCGTTCTCAAGAATATCGTGGGGTCATGTTTTATGGGGAAATAGCTCCGACATCGATAAAAATTTTATCCTGCAAGAAAAGTGTATCAGAATATTAACTATTATTTACCAAATGGAGTCATGTAAACCACATTTTATTAAACATCAAATACATTGACATACCATTTTACATTTTAGAATCATGTAAATTTGTCAGAAAATATCAATATTTGTATACTTATACTTCTTATATACTTATATAACAGAAATTTAAACAACTTAATGTACCTTTTTCTAAATTAAAACTAGTAACATCGAGTCCTTATTATATGCTAATTAAATTATATAACCACTTACAGAACTAGCATAAAAAACATAGATAAATCAACTTTATTTAATAACGAATTGAAAAAAAAGCCAAATTAGAAAATGCTTCTATAGTTTAAATGAATATTCTAACAATAGGTTTAAATGAACACTTTACTCACACACAATAATACTTTAATAGCTCTAGATTGGGTATGTAGATAAAATCAGAATATTTAAATAAATTATTTGCTAATTTTCTAAGAATATGGCTGGTGTTAAAATTAGTTAGTCCTATTGGGGCATATTATTATTAAAAATTAGTTTACATATACAATAATCAATAATAATTAATTAATTAAAATAATTATTTATATTAATAGTCACAATTACAATTACAACAATGTCAATTATTATAATAACCTTACCATTTATAAATCAATTGCATTATCAAAAATATAACTAATTATATTTCGTTTCTTTTTTATTTGTTCCAATTTATTGTTTAAATGGTGAAATTGTGGTGGTTGAAATTGTTAATTAGTAAACCTTTATATAAAACAAAGAATAATTATTAATGCAATTTTAAAATTACTATGAATCCACTTTATATAATATTGTATAATAATTATAACTAGATATGTATGTAAGTAGGTACATTTTTATAGTCCACCTATTTTTATATTGTTATGTGATATACAGTAAATGATTTGAATTTGAATTTGAATTTGAAGCACAGTTCCATGGAAATCAGAATCAACGACGGTGTACCACAACCACCTAGACCCGACACAATATCGAAAAGTTCGTTTTCGACATTGACCCGACCGGGAATCGAACCCGGGACCCCAGAGTTAGCGCCGCCCAAAGTCCGGCGTGTGAGCCACTGGGCTACGGAGGTCGTCAAAACAGTATATAGGCTATTTACTAAGCATACATAAGGTTTTACTAGTCACAGGGAGTCTAAGGTTTGGTCACTTCAAAATTAATTTCAACCATTTAAATTGGATGAGCAGCTTGATGGTACAAAAGTTAACGCACCCAGTCTGCGATTACTAAGATTATTTGTAAAGACCGGTCATCGGATGAGTGATCAATAAATTTGTAATCTAGAGCAACTCCGTGCTTCGGAAGGCACGTAAAGCCGTTAGTCCCGGCTGCTTTAGCAGTCGTTGAGCAATCACCGATCCGCACTGGGTCCGCGTGGTGGTTTATGGCCCGCCCTTCCTATCCATCCATAGGTAAGGCTCGTGCCCAGCAGTGGGGACATAAAATGAGCTGATCATCACCAGCTTATAATAATTAAGTGTCTAAAATGCAAAAATATACAAGATAAATAGATATATAGATAGATAGATGGATAATACTTTTATTGGAACATTATAATATTATACATGAACAAAGTTGCAATTTGGCGGTCTTATTGCTGCTTAATAGCGATTTCTTCCAAACAACCAGTCGGATGGAGAAAGCTAAAACCTAGGTAAGTGAACTTTGACATTTAGCCATAACCTTAATATATAATGTACCAGAGATTTCTGTTCGTATCCCAAATTCTGGGCACCACACATAAATAACTCATCCGTAGCATGTCTTAACAATTTTCATGATTCATGACCGCATAAAGATCGGAGCGGTAATTTTACAACCGACGACCGAGTCGTAAAGATAAAAACTTTAAAAACTAATCTAAGTGCTCAATCATTAACATGAAGCATGTAAATTATAGTGCAATAAATCATTTTAGTGCCCTTTTTAAGGATAGGGCAGGGTGACCCAATACGCGTGAATGTAAGTTCGTTATTGACATTTTTATGGGTGGTTTTTTTTTACTTTTTTTTGTTGATAAGTTAAAGACATTCTCGTATTGTGTTCTTATATTTTTTTTAATAGATCCGTTTGTAAACGTTGGTGTTGCGTTTGTTTTTATTAAATAAAATATTTACGATGCGTTTAACAAACGCAAACTCTTTACTAAAAGCTGTCCCAAGTAAGTGCCTACCCATGCCTTTTAGATTTCCCAATTTGGCATTCCATTTTAGCTTGGTGTTTGCAAGACGTCTAGAATTTAAAAAAAAAGTGTTCGAAATGTAATGTACAGACGCCTAAACATCATTTTATGGCAAAATAAATCAGAAAAATTGCATGTACAGACAGAGCCTACAGATTTATATAGTAGTATAGATATGGAATGTTTGGGGAATGAAAAATTGTTTTAGGGAAGTAATAAATAAAATGTTTTTAATTTGTTTATATAATTTTAACGCAAATTTTGTTGCGAACAAATTACAAAAACACAATGTTGAAAAAATTTCCACGAGCAGGATTTGAACCTGCACCCTTCTGACATACCGTTACTACCGTTAATGACGGTAGTTGTTGACATTGAATTGGCGCCTTTGGCTTTCAAAGTAAAAAAGTAAATAGTGTTGAATAATTTCGGCGGGCTGGTTAGAACCACGATAGCTCAATTGGAAGAGCACCTGACCCGGTATGTCAGAAGGGTGCAGGTTCAAATCCTGCTCGTGGAAATTTTTTCAACATTGTGTTTTTGTAATTTGTTCGCAACAAAATTTGCGTAAAAATTATATAAACAAATTAAAAACATTTTATAAATAGCTAGCCTACTTCTTAACTGATCTTTAGTATTTGTAAAAATATTATGATCAGATGTTAATGACGGTAGTTGTTGACATTGAATTGGCGCCTTTGGCTTTCGAAGTAAAAAAGTAAATAGTGTTGAATAATTTCGGTGGGCTGGTTAGAACCACGATAGCTAAATTGGAAGAGCACCTGACCCGGTATGTCAGAAGGGTGCAGGTTCAAATCCTGCTCGTGGAAATTTTTTCAACATTGTGTTTTTGTAATTTGTTCGCAACAAAATTTGCGTTAAAATTATATGAACAAATTAAAAACATTTTATAAATAGCTAGCCTACTTCTTAACTGATCCTTAGTATTTGTAAAAATATTATGATCAGATGTTAATGACGGTAGTTGTTGACATTGAATTGGCGCCTTTTGGCTTTCAAAGTAAAAAAGTAAATAGTGTTGAATAATTTCGGCGGGCTGGTTAGAACCACGATAGCTCAATTGGAAGAGCACCTGACCCGGTATGTCAGAAGGGTGCAGGTTCAAATCCTGCTCGTGGAAATTTTTTCAACATTGTGTTTTTGTAATAAGTAATAAATAAATAAACAAATAAATAAATAAATAAATAACTATCACTACTCCGTACTAATAAACAGAGTATAAAGCTTAAAAAGATAAGCTGATGAAGATGATGATGATGATGATGATGATGATGATGATGAAAACTTTAAAAAGTTGTTCCGTAGTCTATAGTCTAAATAGTCTCTATGCTATAATTAAAAAAAAATTACGGGAACAAAACACGGAATTATGTACCTATACCAAGTTACTACTCTGTTTATAAATAAGCCCTTAAAGTTTGGCAATTTCATTTTATCTAGTATTTTTTTTTAATATTAGGTATAGGGTAAGCACAGTGCCTTCATATCACCTAATGTTAAGTGATGATAAGATCAATGATGGAAGCGCACTTAACCCGGTATCCTCAACTAGTGAGGCACTGGCTATCTTATCTCTAGCCGCCGGAACACTACAATACTACAATCATTGATGTTATGGTGACATATTTAGATGAGATGGTGGTAGCTAGCCAGGCGGACAAACAAGCCCTACCACCAACCAAACCGAACACAAACATGTACCCCCCGCTGGGAATCGACCCCGGGACCTCTGGGTCTAAACCGGTGGTCTTACCACTAGGCCACAGAGGCGGCTAAAAAGTTGTGTCATTCCATACAAAATTATGTAGTAAAGATGTTTCTGTTTTATGATTTTTATCTGTCGCTCGCCGTCAGCCCACACACTTAAAACAAATAGCTACTGGTCATAAAACATACTCAAACAATGCTACACTTTTGTGGCGATCCGTCATTTATCATGAACATAATTAAGATTACGACTAGTTAGTAATTTGTAATAACGGCTGCGTTCTCCACTTATTGAAAAGTGTTAGATAGCTTATCAAGAAGCTGCTGGGGTACAAGTTTCCATATGGATAGGGAGAATAGGTCATAAACCACCACGCGGGCCCAGTGCGGTGCGGTGGTTGTTATTGCGGGACCAACGGCTTTACGTGCCTTCCGAAGCACGGAGGAGCTCGAGATGACAAATTTTTTGGTCACCCATCCGATAACCAGCCTTTTGCGAAAGTTGCTTAACCTTAGCAAGCAATCGCAGACCGGGCGCTATAACCACTGCGCCATCGAGCTGTATGAGTAGATGTTATCAACATTACAAATATGAAGACGCGCGTATATGTTTACTTATCTATTTATGTCAATTATTTTTCAACAATGATAACCGCCTCTGTGGTCTTATGGGTTATTACCATCGACCAGATCAGACCCAGATGTCCCGGGTACGATGCCCAGCGCTGGTACATGTTTGTGTATTCGGTTTGGTTGGTGGTAGGGCTTGTTTGTCCGCCTGGCTAGCTACCACCATCTTATCTAAATATGTCGCCATAACACCAATGTTACGGTATGGTTGTGTTCAAGCAGCTAGAGATAAGATAGGCAGTGCCTCAGAATGAAAGATTCCGGGGGAAGTGCGCTTCCTGACCTTTACCTAGCAGTAGAACAATAATTATTCTATTTACTTTTACAAGTATTTAGTAGAGCGTACAGAAAAAAAAGCCTTTCGAAATCCATTGTTTCGAAATCGGATGCGTATGCGCCGTGCGCACGCTTACGCACAAGCATCTACCAGCTAACGGCTATCAATAACGTGTTCCGACGTGAAAGCAACCAGCTCCTGTTCAGATAAGGCACGCCGCTGTAAACCGTTGTCGCCACCAAATAAGCTGCTTAATATAGTAGCAAAGATTAAGCGGTGCGGAATTGTAGACGCGACATTTTAATTTTTTTTCTATATTTATAAAATTTATAAAATACAGTGACAAAATTAAACGCCCACCCGACCCAGCCAGGAATCGAACCTCGGTCTTCCGCAATCCGGGCGGCTGCACTAACCGCTATGCTACCGGGAAGGCTGACGTAAGCGCTTAATTTTGTCACTGCTATTTTAATGTTTTTTGAGTGCTTTTTAGCGGCACGAGTGCCAGTGATTCCTGGTTGGGTCGGGTGGGCGTTTAATTTTGTCACTGTATTTTATAAATTTTATAAATATTTAATTTAGCTTCAGTGCAGCAATCAGCACTTGAAAATAAAAAACTAATTTTTTTTTTATATTATAATTTTTTACAATTATTATAATTATTATAATTATATTTTTAAAAAAAAAAAAAATCTTAAGGACCTATTTTAATATAAATAACCTATTTTACTGTACTGCTGCTGAGCAAAGGCCTCTATCACTGAAATCGCTACAATTGATGAGTAGGTATTCGATTATTCACCAAGCGGGTTAGTAATATCAAACACGGGCTATGCACAGGATAGATCGAAATATGATTTGCAAAAAAATTTTTGCTAAACTGCCAGCAATTTCGAAAAGTATCAAAAGTATTTATTAAGGCGGGTACAGTCTTACGAAATGTAACATGCAATGTAACAGAATTCCCATAGTGTGGACGCCTTGCGCGCAAGAACCGTGCACACTACGCGCACGAACAGAGCATTTCAACTCGTGCGCGCCGCGATCCGCCGTTGGTCGGCTTTTCGCCGAACACAAAGGGGCGCGCAGTGTGCGCAGAGCGCCATTGTGGCCGGGTTGTGTGTGTCTGCACTGCGGAACGCGCGCGAACAATAGAGAAAAGTAGTTTTTGGACTGAGTTAGGTTCGCCGCGCGCATGCCGGAAACAGGTGCGAGTAGAGGCACATGCTCGGTTCGTGCGCGCGCTGCGTCCATACTTATGAAATTTTACGTTACAGCAGTCTGTACCCGCCTTTAGAGTTTCCAGCGTTTAAGCGGTCGTGCTGTGTTGATATTGTTACTTATTATTTTCCGCCTCGCTGCTTCCCTGCGTCTAGGAGCTCCGTGTTGTTCTCCCCATCGCTGTCACTGCGGCGAAGTTGTCAACGTCCTCGGACACCATGGCCTGTCTTGCAGTCGAAGTGCGGGCCGCTTAGCCCGGCACGCGAACATTAATGAGATCATCCGACGAGCTCTTGTCACCGTCGGCGTTCCAGCTGTATTAGAACCCAATGGTTTGGCACGCGACGATGGCAAGCGACCGGACGGCATGTCTTTATTTCCATGGAAGGTGGGTAGGCCTTTAGTATGGGATGCAACTTGTGTCGATACTCTTGCACCATCCCATCTTCCTAGCACAGCGTGCTGTGCTGGTGCTGCTGCTGCGGCTGCAGAAAACCTCAAGCGGCGAAAGTATAATAACCTTATCGGCAATTATATTTTCGAGCCGTTTGGGGTTGAAACCCTCGGGCCATGGGGTCCAAGTGCTCATGTTTTATTTACTGACATCTCCAAACGGCTGGTTGACACTACCCATGACCCAAGGGCTGGCTTTTACCTTGGCCAGAGGCTAAGCATTGCCATACAACGTGGCAATGCCGCCAGTCTCTTGGGTACATTACCAGTCGACAGCGACGCGGAGGAATTTTTTGACGCCATTTTTTAGTTTCGTAATAGTTTTAGTTACTTTAGGTTATTTTATAATGTATTTCATTTTACTTATAATTCTATAATATATTTATTCTTTTATATAGGTATTATTTTTATGTATGGAGTGTGTGTGTAATGTTATGGTTTATTTAATGTACAGCTTTCACTGTGTATGTTTTTAAATTCATGTCTGGAGCTGCGCCTCTTGCGCCTTGGCACGTCAATGTCATGGCATAAGCTGAGTGGTGACCATTTCGTTTGCATTATATAAATTTAAAATGTCCATTATGTTAAGTTGTCATTAATGCTCCGAATAAACACTTTTCATTTCATTTGACAGACCTGTGATTGAATATAGGACCGTCAGTTATCACGGCGAGCCTGTAGCCACACGGCCACCGATACATGCATACTAAGAACATAAAATTGTAGTACAGAATCTGCACTCTCTCTCTCTGCACATCAACCTATCCAAAACTGTCAAATTTCTTCAATAAATTTTCAACCATATGTCCCAGTAATAAAGTTCAAAGTCTATTGAGGAGATTTGACAGTTTGTGGTAGGTAGATGTGCAGGCGTGTGTACAATATACCTAATTAAAGTAGACTTATATAGTGCCAGCAATGTAATTAGTTTTTAAAGGAAATACGCTAATTAACCAACGTACCTACTAATAAAAAATAAAGAATAAATTATACTTATTTATTTTTTTAAATAATATTTTTACAATAAACTGTGTTATTATTACCTGTGCTAACGAAATAATATATGATTTGATTTGACTTATTTTGTAAAAAAGATTCAAAATTCAATAGAAAAGGTAGAAAGTTATTTGTTTTAATCGAAAAAGGTGGAAGACAAAATTTCGTATGTTTTGCTAAACCACACATTGGACAACAAAAGGTTTTAAACCTAAAACTGTCAGTCAGCATACCAAGATTAGAAAACATAAATTAGGGAACGACTTTTAAACAAACTTTATGGAGACTATGACTTTCTTAATTTCATTAAATAGGTCTCCGGCGTGCTCTCGAACTTGTTTTTACGGCTTTTGACCCTCGTAAAGTTGGTAGAATTTTTTTACAACTTTCTCTTTTAATTACAATTTTGTTCAAATGAATTTGTTAAACCCTGGTCAAGGTCGCAACGAGTGTGTATTAGCAAATAGAATAAAAAACCAAATACTAGTACACGACAGGTTTATTGGATAGCTAAATTATCAAATACAAATTCTCGCCTTATACATTCCGTGAAAAATGTTAATAGCGCGATTCAGCTTCGGTACAGTGCCATCTGTTGATGATCTACGGAACTAATTTGACATTGATCTATAGATCCTAAACTTAACATTAATTTTATTTATTTATATGAATATTATCTTTTTGTAACATTTACTATTTTTCTTTTATATTTATATTATGTTAATATTTTATTAACACTTATAATTAAGTCTAACAGAATTAATTATTCTTTTATCAGCGTTAACTCCAGCCTTTTATTATTAAAGACAATTGTTTTACCTACAAAAATAGGTAATAAAGTTACAAACGGTAAATGCTCTTCTGTTTGAATATTTTATTCCTTTAAAGGTGCACGTTTTAAACACAACATAAGACTTAAGTTTCGGCGTTAAAAAGCCTATTAACCTATTTTATTTGAAAGTTCCATCGCTTTTCGATAAATTACTTCCAATGTCGACCTTATTGCTAAGGCATTGTGGTCTATAATAATTATTGGAAGTAATACTTTAATACGCCTAGACGGAGACATAACGGAATGAACGAATTTGTTATCCATTATTTTGTTTAATAAGGATAACAAACAAACACACAAAAGAGCAATGCTTAAGATACTACTATTATTTATGAGATTGAATGTAAGCAACTATCGTATTGGGGTTAGTTTGAAAGGATAGTTGAATATTGAAATAAAAATAAAAAAGTACTAATGTGTAGAACAGTGACGTCATCCACAACGGTTATAACTTTGCACAAAACATCGAAACTAATCAAATAATAAGAGGCTCAATACAATTTCAATTACATTGTATTTCAATTACAAAAAAATTCTTTTAACATTCAATATACTAATATGAAATGATTAACCTCTTATTAAATTCTCATTAAAACAAAAAAGTCATTAGCCTGTACACAATCCCACAGCTGGGCAAATGCATTCATTATGAAAAACGACGAAAAATCTGCTACGCACTATGGCCGATCGCGGAATGGAACCCAGGACCTTCAATAGTAGTGACCGAATGTTCCTCATTTTTAGAAGCTCATGAAAATGTAATACATACTGATCGTCTACAGTATATTTTGGTATTGCATTAGTGTGTTGTTATTATATACATGAATACATTGTATTTACAGCCATATTGAAACAAACCTAATTCTCTCGGTGACCGACCACACAGGAACTGAAAAGGGTTTGAAACGCCAGTATAAAAATAATAAATTTAAAAAAAACGCAGATCAAGTACTTTTAACTGTAGTAAGTATTTCATTTCAACTTTTCAACAGTCACAATTAAAACCAATGGAAATTTAAATAAAGAAACTATTAAAAACAAATTAAAATAAGTTTGCACCGTAACGCATTCAGCCAATAAACAATAAATTATTGTATCTCAAACAGAAACCAACCCTAAAACGGTCGGCGTTAAAAACCCATTAAACCGAGAATTCATTATGGAGTTAAAAAGAATAATATACACTTGGAGGTAGGTACATTAGTGAATACACCTGTACGCAATTTGGTATGTCTCGCTATACATTTTTACGCATACAAAATAAAGTATGTTTTCGTGTCGTCGATTAATTACCGTCGCGGAAGGGTTGGTGTAGTTTATCTGCTTATCTGTATACAGGGCGTGTATAATTCGAGTGGGCAGAACGCTCGGACCGGCCACAATTAAAAGTCGGTTAGTGTATTAATGAATAATTAATTTCAATTAATACGAACTCTTTTTAGTTAGGATATAATATAGGTATTTTAATTATTTACTAAATACCGACAATATTTTCGCGTGGTTTACGGTATTTCAAAGAAGACATTATTGTTTAACATAAAAAATATATAGCGTATATCAATTTGAAATATTTTTTTGGATCGGTTAACAATTTTCAAAGGTTACACTCTCAATTTCGTTAAATTAAGCTTAAACGTCAAATATTATCTTCTCTATAGACATAGATTTCGAATATTACATTACATAACTTAATGCAGGAAAACATTATCTACCAGCCAACCGGAGAGCACCGACAATGTTATAAACGTTGTACTATAAGAAATAACTGTTTCAATCAATATAGTAATTACTTAAAGTTATTGTAAAATATTTAATTGTTTACTACATGCTGTGGTTGCCTTCAATGACCTATTCCTTTCTAATACCAAAAACTAATACCAATGGTATTTGTTTATTGACTTAATAAATGTTGTATTACTAACGAATACCAAATTTTAAATATTTAAATGAAGTACCAAATCTATTCCCAACGAATACCAAAATATAACTTCTGGTACAGTCACAGAAACAATTTATTTTGCTTTCTAATAATTTAATATTATTTATTTATTTATTTGGAAGACCGACAGCACATGACACATAACAAAAAAATCGTTGCACACTGATTTAATAATATTGATAATATAAGACTGATTTTGATTAAATAAATATTACTTTAAAACACATTTAAAAGCATTTTTATTACTGACTATATCTCATTACCATTTGATTTGTTTTGGGATTCGTTTATGAGTGGTTTTCGCTAGGAATAAAAAAATAATAACGATAATAAACAAATACCATAGGTATTAGTTTGTGGTATTAGAAAGGAATAGGTCCCTTCAATTGGGGTTGCCATCAAATTTATGTTTACCATCCAGTGCATGCCAATTTATTTTGTATGTACCTAATATTGTAAATCAAGAAGAATAAGAAATATAATATAATAATTAATAATTAGCAAAGATAGTGCTGACACAAGTTAACACCTACTTGTCTATAAATAGTATATTCTTATCTACAGTAGTGACCGCTTTATTATTATAGATTAAAAAGCTTTTTTGACTGATATGTTAATAAAATAACATCAACGACTAACGACATGAATTATGACTGTTGTTACAGGCGTTGCGTTGGAAATATGTTATACAATATGAAAGAAGTAATAAACACATGGTAATTATTTTTTTATAAAGAGTTAACCCTTACGCATGTCACATTAATTCAATTAATTATTTAAAAACCCATTTCAGCCGGGAGTTGATTAAAGAGGTCGGGACGAGACATTTGCATAAGTTGGCTGCGGGTATGCCTGAAGAAAGGAATTAAATTGTATATTATGTTGAGCTGAGGCCGCATGTTGGATGGTTAATTTTTTTTGTACTTCAATATAAAAATAATTAAAACAATACTTTATTGAACAGCCTTTAGACGTATAGTAATTGATGACAGTAAATTTAATTTTTAAATGATGAAAAGAAACTTGCTTGTATTATCTTGAAAACTATCATTATCAAAAATTTAAGCCATGTCTAATATATATCCAATAAAAAAGCGATAAGATAACATTTAAGTAGAAAAAAAACAAGCAGCCTCAGGAAACTTAAGTGGGAATCGAACCCACGACCTTTGAATACCCGGTCCAATGCTCTGACCGCTGATCTACCGAGACGAGGAGGGTTTTTGAATGCAAAAATTCAAAATAATAAAAATGCAATAGTTACTATGTAGTACATACTACTACATACTATGATATTGTGAAATAAGCGCGTTTATGATTCGAAATTGCACTCAACGTCCCAATAACTCAATTAGCAGAACAGTTTCCCAGATAAATTTAAAAAAAAAGAACATCCAACCCGAAAATAGCTGTCTACATATTTTCAAAACGCCGAGTGGAGCCAACATTCCTTTCCGTCGCAAACTATTTAATTATTCGCCGCCAAAGCGAAAACACAACATCAATCAAAGTTGCCGACATACTGCGTGTTGAAAAAGGAAGAAAAGGAACATAACTAGTTATATTTTATTCAAATAACATTTTAACCCTACGAATTCGACCGTCCGTTTGGAAAACAATTACACATTCTATCACTTTTGTTGGAGTCCCACGTGTTACGTTTAGTATTGGTTGGGTGGTTTCTACTTTGTATTTTAGTAGCGTTTTATAAGAGAGGGTTAAGTCAACGAAGTGCCTTAAGTAAGGCTGGCCGTACACTGTCTACTATTGCTTGGACGGAACTATGCTCGATATCATCATCTGTGGTCTAGTGGTTATACCCCTGCCCCCCGACCGCCTAACTCGATTGCTTTCGATTGCTTTGGCTACGTGTATAGTTTATGACATCATCTTGTCATTTAGCTATATGACGTCATCTTGGCTATAGCTTTCGATATTGCTTTTATAGACGTTACGAAATGATAAAATGACGTCATAAACTATACACGTAGCCAAAGCAATCGAAAGCAATCGAGTTAGGCAGTCGGCCCCCAGGTCTTAAACTTATAAGTGCCGGGTTCGATTCCTTGCGTAGGTGCTAGAGTAGGTCTTGGTTTGATTAATAGTAATAAGACTTGTCTTAAGCCAGCCTGGTTAGCTATTACCATATTTTAAAAATCTATTGCTAATATAGTGGAAGCAACGTAGTTGTGTTTCGATATTAAGAGATAATATGGCCAGTTCTTCAGTAGTTGAGGGTTTCGGGTTAGCTGCCACCTTCGGCTTTATAGCCACTTACAAACAAGGGAGATGAAAGTCAAGAAATAAAGACAGAGATATACCACTGCTTGGTTGCTCAAGCAACAGGAATCACATACATACCAACTGATAAATGCATAAGCAAACTAAAATAATGTAGCCTTTTATACTATCGCATTTCTTTCTCTTTAATGTTAAAGTTTAATCTAGGATCAACGAAAAAAAATGAGTATAGGTACCAAACTTTTTGATGAATCGTTAACAAAGAGTTCTTACAAAAACTTCAAAATCTTGAGTATTTTCGTAAACAATAATGATTTATCAGAATCAGACTCTAAGACGGAGTAAATGCAGTTCAATGTTAATTACATTATAAGGAGTTAACCCTACGAACGTTACGGCCCATTTAGAAAACAATTAACCAACTTTTCTTACGCTACATTTATTAACGGGTTAAAGTTTTATCTGCATGTAATTTTAATTATATTTTATACATTTTACTTTAACGTGCTACTAAAATAAGTGTAAATCTTTTATGTGTTGTGTTACCCACATCAACACATAATCATTAAAATCACACATCACAATCTTTTAAATTATGAAAAGAGCATAGATTGAATTGGTTTTGCATGTATGTTAATATAGTTCTTAATGTTCGACCTTTTATTTTATTTAATTTTAATATGTATATATTTAACTATTGTAATTGGTTATGTAACCGTTTTAATTGAATAATAATAAATAAATAATTAATTATAGTATCAATACATAATTAACAAAAACAGTTTTCTAAAGCTTACACGTACACACAATTAAACAAGCATTGTTTAAAATATTGTTCATGTTGTACTTACTTCAAGCATAATCATTATCCAAGCTCTCCCCCGTAGTAAAAAAAAAACAACAAAATAACTGGAAGACTACCAATACTTCAGTCTCTCCATTGACCACAGACCCTGTAAGTTGTCAGAAACGTCAGTCTAAAAAAGGCGTGTAAATCCGTACAAACTGTTTTATTCCAAATACTAATAACCCACATAGGCCGATACTCTTCACGGTGCGTACGTATTAACACGTCGTCCGTGTGTTTTCTGCCGCATTTACAATTTAGATAATACTCGCTCAGTTGTACCGGTGTTTAGAAATTAATTACTTGGGTCACGCGAGCCCACCTCTCACATTTTCGGGTTGCTTACTACAATACGTCGACAAGTGAAATTCGACTTTAAACTTACCTAAATCAAGACTCAATGTCCTGTAAGCTAATTACTGTATTAGCACCCACTTATGGGGTGTATTTGACACTATTAATTTGTTATTTTAAATTAAAAAAGGCTCATAATGTCAACCGATCGAGTCTAATTATGTTCTAACGAATTCATTTGGAAAAATAAATGGAAGTAAAAAGGTGGGTTCGCGTGTGATTGGACTTGGTATTAAAATTACTTACAATAGTAAAGGCACGATAAGCACAAGTGGACATTTGAATGAATTATTGGAAACGAAAAGCTCAGGGGAGGACTTAGTCGGGTATAAAGGTATGCCTATGATACACCATTACTCAGTAGATTGAGTAAACCTTGTGAAATATTTACTATTACGGAGTAAATGCTCTTTCTAATTGTTTCACTGTATTTTATTTATATTTAATTCGGTGACACTTTGATAGGCACAATGTTTATTGTCATAATTTCAATTGGCATACATCATATTATGGCATACAAATTAAAAAGCATAATAGTTTTTAGCAAAGTTATAATTACGCATAAACATAATAACGCAGATTTGTTGAAAGACATAAAACCCATAATCATATAGATCTATATTTTCATTTGCCATATTTTTATAAAGCATACTTTGAAACGCAGATTTTAATTATGCATAAATGACCATATTCATAATTTTGTTTGACATAATTTTATAAAGCATAACTCAGTAAAGCCATACTTTTGTAAAAAATATCTACTATTAAATATCCATAAATTTATTGTTTACTTTTACTATGCATATTTACTTATACCTACGCATTTTTTTTTATTCGACACAATGAAGTATTTTTAATGCTAAAATTGTGTATAAATTTCGAAGTAAAAAAAAAGAAATCAATATTAAGGACTTGTAAAATTTTTCACTTTTTGCTGTTGACCATCACATGACCATGTGATAGGTTAGAAATTTAAGACTTGAATTTCGAGGTTTCTTTTTTTATTAGACAACAGAAGTCTAGCTCCATACATAAAATTTAAAAAAAATCAATAAAATGAAATCTCTTTTCGTTAGCTATGTTTTTTGGCATTTTGTGAAAAAAAAATTGTGTTTGTTTTTTTGGGGCCCCCTTTTCTACACCCGGACCAATTTCTTTTATGCATAGAAATTTATGCTTTTTGAAATTATGGTAAATAACTGTTAGGAGTTTAGGGATTTTGCCGGTTATTCTTATTAAATATTATGTAATATTATGGCCAACAAAAATTATGCCTTTCATTACTTATGCTTATCAAAATTATGCCTTTCTATGATTATGCCTTACAGGTTTCAACCATATGATATTATGCGTCATGAAGTTATGCTATAATGGCTTATGGCAAGTGACTATTATGGCCAGTAGTTCTATGCATTTTCAGTTCATGGCGAAAACGTTATGCGTTTCAAAAGGTAATCATTTAATTCAGCTTCAGTGCAGCAATTAGCACTTAAAAATAAAAAGTAAAATTTACTAAATAAAGCGTTGTGCTATCAAATTTGAGGTATCTCGTCTGTAAAGATGAATCTGCATAGCCATCGGTTGCAATAACCGTTGGATAGATGGCACTCTGCCGCTAAAAAGCAGCCAAAAAAAAATAATTCAGTGCTTACGTCAGCCTTCTCGGTAGCATAATGGTCAGTGCAGCCGCCCGGATTGCGGAAGACCCAGGTTCGATCCCTGGCTGAGTTGGGTAGGCATTTAATTTTTTCACTGTATTTTATAAATATTTAATTCAACTTCAGTGCAGCAATAAGCAATTAAAAAATAAAAAGTCAATTTATTATAATGCTTTTTATTTTTCTATCAGCTGTCAATGTTTTTATATTTCCTTGTCGTCTTTGCCGCTGTTTTGTTTTGATATCCATTAATGATTTGTGTCCTTCTTTTGTAAGATAAATACGTTATAATTTGCTTGTTTTTCTCCTTTAGAGCCCTCGCCCACGTCCGATAATCGGTAACCGTTTCTTAACCGTAGTCGTAACCGTAGTCGGTGAAAATGAAACGTTGAAATTGAAATTAATGTATATGTTACAACGCTCACGTCCTACAAAAAGTCGGTTACAAAATCAGTACTAAAACGTCGGCGCAATAATCGGTCCTATAAAAAGTCGGTCGTGGGCGGGAGCCGTTATAGATCAGTTTATTTAGATAACGCCTCCATTGCGCTTACAACTACTACTTACAATTAAGTTTTAACGGCAGTTATCCCTTTCAACAAGCGAGAAAATCCTTCGATGAGTTACTAACTAATCGAAATACCCAACCTCCTCTAATTTGGTCCGTACAACTTAGAAAGTGAAAATCAACAAGCCTCCCGGAATCAAATGCACTAAAAGCTACACGCTACCAAGGGTTATTTAAATTTAAATTAAACATTCCAAATTAAAGGCGGGGGATGTCCTGCCTAACGGACCAAACTCCGAACTGTGAAGGCTGAATGTTTCTGACGTTGAAGTAAATCATTCGACTAAGTATAGGCTTACTGAATTGAAATGGTGAATTAATTTGGAGGAGTGACAGCCATGCACCGTCGAGTTCGGATGGTGGCGTAATGGCACGGTGGGGTTGTGCTCAATGAATATTTTGTGGTATTTACGTAGTTCAAGAAGGTGGGATGGAGATGTTGAATTCGCGTTCTGAGTGAGAGTCTTTGAGGCAATTATGTTTTCGCGGTACCAGTGTGCGGTGTGCTTTAGATGCGTCGGTGAAAAGTTTTTGCTAAAAAAAGTTTGTTGAAGTACAAAGTTACACTTTTTAAAGTCTTATCAATATAATTATCATCATCAGCTCATTTTATAACCCCACTGCTGGGCACGAGCCTTCCCTATGGATGGATAGGGTAAATAAATAAATTTTATAGAAAAATTTTATTAGAAATATATTATAAATTTTAATAGAAAAAACTAAAGGTCGTGTTCTCCTGTGCTCGCTATGCCGAGATCCCTGTAGCTCAGCGGTCTCGGTAGCTCAGCGGCCAGAGCTAGGACCGGTAATCCAAGAGTCGTGGGTTCGATTCCTACTCGAGTTGCCTAAGGCTGGTTGAATTTTTCTAATAAAATTGTATTTCATATACATACATACATATTGTAATCTAAACTTATAACAACATACGTTACTGATAAACAATAAGATGAATAGTAATATATTTTAAAATATATAATATTTTTTTTTTAATGTAACTCAATCGTAAGCATAGCAAATTTTATTTTAGCACACGTAATGTGAATACCTTAATCGTCACGCATCTCTTAGGGGGGAACGCAATGCAACGAAGGCCATACATAATTATTTATTGCAGTATCTGTTTCACTTATTGTCGAGCTTTTTGTATGGCGGCCACCGATTTAGCGCACGCAACTCTTGCGCGTTATGCATGGCATCTTGCTGGTGTTCGCGTTCCTTCATAATTTCAGTATTTGCTGTTGCTGCGTGGGAATATTGGTTATCTATATATCTTTACGGCTTTCGAGAGACAATTCGAAAAAGGTTTATGTTACAGTACAAAACAAAAAAAAAACTTAAGTTTTGACTAAAGAATACCAGATTAAAATTAAATAATTACCTATAAACTATAAATAAAAGATGTACTCAAACCGTTTGCTCACGGGATTGGTCTCAAAAGTGCTGACAAAATTAAAATAACTATATAGAAATCTTGAAAAAGTCGATATTTTCGACGTGTATAGTCAAAACGTGCTTCATACAATTTTACACATTCGCGTTCCATTTCGAATAAAGTTTTTAAAGGAGTTTAAAACAAACTACTTATTATAGAAAAAAACACAAATGTTGAAAAATTTCCACGAGCAGGATTTGAACCTGCACCCCTGCACAGGTGCTCTTCCAATTGAGCTATCGTGGTTCTAACCAGTCCGCCGAAATTATTCAACACTATTTACTTTTTTATTTTGAAAGCCAAAGGCGCCAATTCAATGTCAACAACTACCGTCATTAACATCTGATCATAATTTCGGCAGGCTGGTTAGAACCACGATAGCTCAATTGGAAGAGCACCTGACCCGGTATGTCAGAAGGAAAATTTTTCAACATTTGAGTTTTTGTAATTTGTTTCGCAACAAAATTTGCGTTAAAATTATGTAAACAAAACAAAAACATTTTTCTTATTATAGGTATCCTATAGGCATCCTAGGCAGCTCGATAGAAACGTCGAGTTTAAAAACGTAATTTGTTTACGCTAACCCTATTGTTCAGAAAGTACGGGTTTTAATCCCACTGGTGTTTTTTTTTCATTTCCCGCAAAGAAAAGTTACTCCAATAAAATAGAAAAAAAATACTTGCGTTCATTCACACAATTGTTTTAACCCTTAACGGTTCATAAGGTTAAAATAGAATAATGTGTAAATTTAAACGCATAAAATCGTAAGGTCTCATTTGAATGCGTAGTGTTCGCGTAAACTTTTTCCAATAATATAACAGCGTAAAGTTTATGTTATTGTATTTATATTTAAAACACCTTAATTAGGAAGGCAATTTAAAATTCAGCGAGGCCCCTTCGTTATTCGGCTGCCATTTTATGGAGATCGCATCGATTAATGTTTCCGTACACATGCCTGAGTGCAATAATGTCATCGGTGCCCACCATCTTTTTGTTAATAAACAGTCGAAATGTTAACTGAAATTCAATGAGCAATGACTTACACAAATTAATGTTTTCATTTTAATTGTTCAAAGTCCGGAGTTTGGTTGCAAAATAATAATAAAAATATTATAGGTAAATACATATGTAGTAGGTGATGTTCTTATTGTCAGTGACCAAAATTATTCTGATAGTTTGATTGGCATATGGTTCTGATGTTAAGTGGACTCCAAACGCGAAGACAACTGGTGCAGCGTGAAAACAACGCAGCATCAGTCACCACTCGTGGTCACCCTCACCCTGCGCCGGCCCAGCAGGTGCCTCTTCACGCCTCGTTTGAAGGACCCCATGGCATAGAAGGGAAAACGTATGCTGGTAGACTATTCTTTTGGAAGTGCAACAAAGAAAAGTGTTCTATTTTTCCAACTTATTCTCTTTTTTTTACAATTATTATTATAATATTATCGAAACGAAGTAAATTAAACGAAGTAAATTTTCTACATATACTACACCAATATTAACTACGCTTTCATAACACTATGAAGTGTTAAGAAATTAATTACATATTTATTATATTTTATTGATTCATTATGATTCGTAAATTTATGAACATTCACACACTAAACAATCACATTAAACACGATAGAAGTTAAAATAATAGAAAATTTGTTCGTTGTTCACTATGTAGGTACATATTATAAGGTCTTAAAATTTCTTGTTTTAGTATTTTTGGATACAACAGAGTTTTAATTTTGGACATACAATATTTATGAGACATTTACTAACTAGACATGAATTGACATTACAGATAAAAGTGCATGTATGAGTCTAATTGTAATTTATAAAAAACCTAATTTACAATTTAATGAATAAATAATAAATATATTAACAAAGAAGAGCTCGATGGCGCAGTGGATAACGCGCCCGGTCTGCGAGTGCTGAGGTTAAGCAACTTTCGTAAAGGCCAATCATCGGATGGGTGACCAAAAATTTATAATCTCGAGCTTCTCCGTGCTTCGGAAGGCACGTTAAGCCGTTGGTCCCGGCTGCATTAGCAGTCGTTAACAACCACCAATCCGCACTGGGCCCGCATGGTGGTTTATGGACCGTTCTCCCTATCCATCCACAGGGAAGGCTCGTGCCCCAGCAGTGGGGACATAAAATGAGCTGATGACGATGATGATATTAACAAAATACCTATTACAATTCAAATACAATCGACGATAGAGCAACGACTTTCAAAATTCGCCTCAAAAACTTTTTTACTACACCGTGTACAATGAGTTGTTGTTGTAAAGTAACAACATAGTATGTGTGAACCGGCCGCCGCTGCTTAACATAAGAGTATCTTTATCTCACAATTTCATCTTAATGGTTATTAGAGATAATTAAGTACCGTGAAAATTTAGTTAATTCAAATAGCCTGTTAATTTTATACAAATACGTCTTAGCGTTACCAACTACTTGTTGTTTAAAGTTTTCTTTTTGAGAGACATAAAACTTTTAAGTGCCTTTAAAGTGTTAAGTTTGAGACAATATTATTGCATACTCGGGTAACGCTTCGGTGGCCGAGTGGCAAAAGCGTTTGACCCGATACTCGAAGGTCCTGGGTTCAACTCCTAGGTCGGGCATAGTGTGTTTTCGGTTTTTCGATGCATGGCCTGGGCTGTGATCACCAACCCGCATTTGGCAAGCGTGATGAACCCATTACCCATCAATTGTAGTGATGGCTTGATTTCAATTATGCTTTTGTCCAGTAGTGGGACAGTTTTTTATAATTAGATAGGCTTGCATTTCACTACTATCTCACTAGTTAAAGGTTGTTTACTTTTTAATGACTCGGGTGGCACACAATGCCTGATATTTATGCATGCACTTTTATTTTTTTGATCTTCCTTACAACATGGAGTTCTTTTAGCGAGATGTGAAGAAACAACTTGCTGAGGTGAGGAAGGCTTGTGAGGCAAAATCCTGCAAAACTACTAGAGGAGAGAACGCTGGAACTGCGCGACGCCTATATTATCACCCATGCGTACGAAGCGTTTCGCGTCCACGTTTTTCTAACGTACCGCAAAGCTTTGGAACTTGCCTCAGTCTGTGTTTCCTATTAAATATAATATTAGGGGTCTTCAAACCACGAGTGAATAGGCACCTTCTAGCAAAGGATGTTACACCGTACGCTACGTCATCAGGTGAGATAGTAGTCAAATGCAAGCATATCTAGTTATTTATAAAAAAATCCTTAGGGGAGGCTTTTGTTCAGCAGCAGACGTCTTTTGGCTGTGATGATATTGATGGTTAATTTTTTTATTACTTACCTAACGAGCCTACTCAGAAGAATAAAAATAGTACCTATTACCGAATTACTGTACCATATCGACCACCAGAGGTCGAACACCGACACCGCTCAGTCAACAGTATACCCCATTACTAACGCACAATCCATTTGTATTACAGATTCACTTTGGAGCACCGAAGTTGGTAATTATTGCTCTCATTAGGAAACACTCCTTCTGAATAAAATATTTTCGTCTTGTTGAACAATTAGGCTACCATTGAAAATGAATGAAGCTTGAAAAGGGGTTTTATAGACAAATAACGAGGAATGAAGTGCTTGTGAATTTTTTAACAGAGTAAGAAGGTACCCATTTTGTGATTTTAAAATGCATTCAAAGGGGTTTAATTTGTTCTCTGGGAATTCTGTTTGGATGCATTTAAGTTGATATATAATTTAATTGAATAGAAATTGTATGTAAAATTTTGTGTTCCAAAACACAACAAATTGAAAATGTATTGCTGACGCATTGATAAAAGTAGAAATAACTTCTTAAAAAAAGTAAATAGTAAAATCACCATTGTATTACCAACCATCACTGTGTGTGTGTACCTACTTCTATTAAATCTAGAAAATAATATTTAGTGTTAAGCACTATCTTCACTATCTTTACTTTACTCGTTTCTTTGTCGCACCTCCAAAAGATGGAATAGTCTACCAGCACATGCTTTCCCTCTTTCCTATGATGTGGGGTCCTTCAAACGAGGCGTGAAGAAGCACCTTGTGGGCCGGCAGAGTGAAGTTGACTGATGCTGCGTTGTTTTCACGCTGCACCAGTTGTCTTCGCGTCTGGACTTAATTTCCACTTAGCATCAGGTGGTGTGGAGTCATTTGCCGTGCTAAGTATAAAAAAAAATATCTACTCATAATTTCGCAAATTTTCGGAAGTTAGCGGAATTAGCATGAATTCAGAGAATTTTATTTTTTAAACTCATAAGAACATAGGTCATATTATAATGAGCTTACTAATTAAACTTAACCTATCAGCTGCCAGGCACTATTTTAACATATACTGATACTGCCAGCTCAAAATGGCCGCCAGCAAATTTTGCGCCGGGTGCTTAAAACAATGAATTGAGCCGTTTTTTTTTTTAATATGAGACAACATCACACACATTGTTCTGATCCCAAGGTAAGTAGCTAAAGCACTCGTTTCATGGAAACCAGAAACAACGACGGTACCACAACCACCCAGACCCGACACAATATCGAATAGTTCGTTTTCGAAATTGACCCGACCCGGAATCGTACCCGGGACCTCAGAGTTAGCGCCGCCCAAAATCTGGCGTGCAAGCCACTCGGCTACGGAGGTCGTCTTTTTTTTGTTAATAACTACCTATATATTATCCTATTCCTTATAAAACAATCTACCTTTCGTAAAAGCCACAAGAATATACGTCTCAGAATCACCCCAAATTTCAAGTCTTTGAATATTTATCTAACAGTTCTAAAACTATAAAACTATACATTTATTTTTAAAACTAATTGTATGTCTGGCATGATAAAACATGAAGTTACTGTCACCAAACCTCTTCAAGAGTATTCCCAAAGATTTTTTTTACAAGAAAAGCACTTGCGTTTGCATCGCGAAAACACTGACTTTACTGTTGCCAAACAAGGCAATTTGAATGAACAAATTGAACCCGTATCGGGCAGCTGGCTACTGAAAGGTTAACTAAGTTATAGTTCAGCATTACGCATTACTTTACTTTACACTAGCGCATTACTTTACTTTACATAACCGCCTCTGTTGTCTAGTTGTTTAGACCACCGGTCTTAGACCTAGAGGGTTCGATTCCCAGCGGGGGTAAATGTTTGAAGTACTGTGTTTGGTTGGTGGAAGGGCTTGTTTGTCCGATGTCGCCTTAATATCATCATTGTTTGTAGCGTTATTGTGTTCCGGCAGCGAGAGATACCCAGTGCCTTATACATTTGCCTAACATTATATATTATAAAATACACCAACATTACGTAATTTTATAATTTTGGTTATAAACCTTAAATGATTTCCACTCCTTCGCGGCATTGGGTAAGTCGTTATACAATCGTTTTGATTGCACTTTTGTATAGTCTTTCTTATCAAGAGCACCTCTAGCTGGCCCCACATGAATCGGTGATGGGTGCAGTCAAATGATCCACTCGCGTTCCCGTTCGCACCCATTAGTACGGTTCACGGTAGCTGCTTTTATAGTGTTTGGGTGCGTAAATAGCTTGCGACTATCGGACCGTATAAGTAGTACTTTTGAAAAGATATGCAACTAAAGCTAACGTTTTGTTTGGACTGTTGATCACAATACGTTGTTCGTAATAATTGAAGGCATTTTGATGCCAATATGAAAATGAAATAACAAGTTCAAGACATTGCTTTCTATAAACTAAACATCAGTACCATGTTTACTAATTGCAAAAACTTTTCAAAACAGAAAAGAATAAGATAGAGACTTGCCACATTATATGCCAAATTACTGAAGGTATGTCACAGAAAAATATGCTCATACAAAAATGCGTACTAAAAGATATGACAAGGTACTAATATAGTATTTTGAATTGACGCTGTAAAAATAATTAGGAAACCAATAATTGTTCTGATTTGTTCGAGTTCTTAAAACAAGATCCTGGCGTAGATTTTCGAACCGACGACCTTGTAGTACAATTCCAAAGAGCTTGTATTTCTAGCCAAAGTATAATTAAGTAAACCAATATTAAAGTTTTTGATCGAACTTAAGCTAACATCTTAGTTTGCTAAAGTCCTTATTAATGATGTGTAAACAATTATTGGCAATGCGGAGAGTTTGAAACATGATTCCATCAACAAAGTTACTAAGGTACATATATAAATGTGTTCCAAGTGCCAGTTACATTCGACACCACTCGTCCCGACGTCGTTTACTGCTGTACATCGCTTCTCAAATAGACACCTTACTGTTTGAGCACATTTCTCTCAACTTACCCGCTAAGCCGAGTGACAATATTTACCAAGTTTACCCCATCCTGCACCAAGCCAATCTCTTTTCCAATTTCAGCCGTATTTCTAAAGTCTTTGGAGTTAGACTTACCGCAGCAATACGTTTGCAATGTCACGAAGATTGTTGTTCAAAGTGAACTTTTGTCGGGAGCAAGCGATTTAAGACTTTATCAAAACGTTGTAAGATTCTTTTGGATATTGTTTGATGTGAAAACTTTACATCGTTTTCGAGGAGACTTGAAGATGTAGAAATTAAGTTTAAACATACTTCAATAATATCGTAAAACATATGTTTATTTGATTAATGAACCGTCGCGGAGGATTTCCAAAAGTCACTTAATGTTGCTCGCTGCTCTTGTAACTTGTAAACACGTTTACCGTTATTTGGTATCATTTGCATAAATTCAATTTTTCGAGAAGTTTTCTCGCGACACAATTTTGGCACGAAGGACTTGTAACAAAACCTAGTAATGTATCTACACATTTAATAAAGCTAAAGAGGGTCGAAAGTCTGTACATGGAAAATATTCGAAAAAAAGTTGGCTGGGGATACCTACAATCGATAACAAAACAAGTTCCAACAGTTTTTAGAATTTTTGTCTGTTTATCTGTTTGTCTGTTTATTTGACCGCGCATCACTTGAAAATGGCTGAACGGATTTTTATGCCAACATTGCACATAGACAGACCATGACCCGGATTAGGACATAGGATACTTATATCCCGGTAACAGGTTCCTGTGGGATAGTGTAGTCTCCGCGAACGAAGTCGCGGGCGACAACTAGTGTCATATAAAACAAAACTCTTTATAAGTGTTTTTTATATATTTTAGCGTTTTATTAACGCTTAAATATACTTAAGTAAAATTTAAACACTGAAAAAAGACGACAACTTGACAATGTTGACTAAAAAACATAAGCATCAAGCACTGAAAAATTTCGACGGGTGAAAGCCAGACCTCGGTAGCCAAGTGGTTAAGGCAGCCGCCCGGAATGCGGAAGGTGCGTGGTTCGATTCCCGCCTGAGGTTGTCGTCTTTTTTTCAGTGTTTAAATTTTACTTAAAACTCTTTATGTCATCAATACTAAAAAATCAAGCACAATCAGTAGAAGCGAAACGTAAAAGTGAAAAGGTAAGTGAGCGAGTAAAGTCACTAATTCAGTTCCAAATACAAGACATATTAGAAACAAATAAATTACAGGTAGCTTAGTTAGTATTCCCTCTGACATAGGCATCCTCCATTGTCCTCGACACTCAGCGATCCCTAGCACTTCCTGTTTATAATTTTCCAGGATCTTTCCTGAATCCTCTTCCCGTAATTTAATGGCCTTACCTTAAGCATCGTACCATTTCTGAAGTACCACACTGTCATCTTTCTGTTTCATCTATATGTACCTCTATTAATGTGTCCAGTCTATCTTCATATCAATATTCAATAACATATGTTATAGTTTTCATTTTCAATCTGACACATTGTTTCGTTCCTTGACTTTTCTCCTTTACTGTTAGTATTCTAAAGAAGTATTCTTATTTCAATGATAATGGCTGTCATTACAAAAACACAATCCGATCCGATCCGAACCCTTCGGAGAATCTAGTAGGGCACGGGGACGCGCACTAGTGCGCGATGCCGTTCCCTCTAGATAACCTCCGAAGGTGATTCGTTTCACACGGCTTGAGGGACCCTTTACGTTCCTCGCCGCCTACAAAAAAGCCCGGTGAAGCTGAAAATGCCGTAGAGGCAAACAGCAATCTCTCTCAAAAAAAAAAAAAACAATAACACAAATGTTGAAAAAAAAATTTTCCTCGAGCAGGATTTGAACCTGCACCCTTCTTGCATACCGGGTCAGGTGCTCTTCCAATTGAACCACGATAGCTCAATTTGGAATTTTTTTTTTTCAACATTTGTGTTTTTGTAATTTGTTTCGCAACAAAATTTGCGTTAAAATTATATAAACAAAACAAAAAAAAAATTAATTACTGTCATGTTACGTTAACATTAGAGAGTAATGAAAACGTAAGGAATAATAAAAATATTTGTATTTTAGATCAGTAACTGGCCTTGCATTTTCTACTTAATGAACTATGGCCCTTTTGCTCTGCTATAGCACACTCACACTGTTTAAATGAGCGTTTTTAATTAATTTCAATTCTAAAGTTTATTTTTTTGTTTTTTTGTTATACATTTACCAATCTACTGTTGCTTTTGTGTTTATATGATGGTGTATGTATGATGAAATACCAATAAATCTATTCTATCTTAATAAGAGTAAATCAAGGAAATAATGCGATCTCTTTTAAGGTTATTGCCGACCGAAAAGCCTTTACAACCAAATGTCGGGAGCTGTAAAGGGGCCGAGGCGTCCCAATCAGACTGTCCCTGTCATTAGGGCGCGGCTCGTCCTCGCTCAAGCGGTAAATTGACGCAAAAGGTAATTGTTTAATTGTAAAATTTATTTCAATAAATTTTCTTTTCTATTTTTAGTCAATGTTCGGGTTCATCAATTTAAAATACGATTTATTGTGTGTTCTTACTAGGTGAGTCGGAGGAGAGCAAAGAAATGGTTAGGTTGTGTGACCATTGATATGAATGTGAAGGGAGTGGCTATACAGGTGACGACTGATAGAGGAGAGTGGAAGAAACGACCTCAAGTAACATGGTACCAAGACAGGAAGAAGAAGGCTATAACTAGGTGAGTAGAAGATATACTGTTTTGAGATAAAACTATTCCAAATCCGTTAGTGATTGGTTGGCTTAGAATCTAAATCGGGACCAAGAACTTCTTGAACTGAACTAAACAGTTAAATAAGGAAAATAAAATAAAATAAAATAAAATGCCACTAACTTTAATCCTGTGACAAATATACTTAAGCACTGTTATCTAAGAGACTATGTACAGAAGCCTGCACATCAGACTACCACAAACTGTCAAATTTCCCCAATAGACTTTGAACTTTAAAATAATATGGTATGGTTGAAAATGTATTAAAGAAATTTAACAATTTTGGATAGGTAGATGTGCAGGCGTCAGCATATAATAGAACCAAGGTAATAGTCATAGCAAAGGCATTTTCACAAGCGCTTTTTGAATTCAGAATTTTATTTTGATAACAAAATTTGAATAAAATATACACCTACTTACTTTATATAAAAAAAAATCAGATGTTTCACATTTTGAAAAAAAAACAGGGTTTATAAATAAATAAAAATAAAATTCATTTGTTTTGGAATTTATAAGTACCTACCTCACTAGTTGAGGGTTCCGGGTGAAGTTCGCTTCTATCATTAGCCTTATCATCACTTAACATCAGGTGAGATCAAGGCACTGTGCTTACCCGTTAATATAAAAAAAAATACCTATATCATCAGCAGCATTTAGTGCCATCTTCATACTGAGGTTTGGAGATGAGTATGCACAATTTTCTGCGAAAAAGTCACGTACTTATCAAACTGAATTAGGTGTGCGAATTAAAAGAGTGATATTGGCACATTCAATATCGGATGTTAATGACGGTAGTTGTTGATATTGAATGGGCGCCTTTAGTTTTCAAAGTAAAAAAGTAAATAGTGTTGAATAATTTCGGCGGGAGGGTTAGAACCACGATAGCTCAATTGGAAGAGCACCTGACCCGGTAAGTCAGAAGGGTGCAGGTTCAAATCCTGCTTGTGGAATTTTTTTCAACATTTGTGTTTTTGTAAAATATTATACTTATTAATATACTTAATAAAACCCATTCTTCCTTTTATATTCCTATTCAATATCACTATCATACATTAACAAACTATAACAAGTATTTGAGCGGCAACATACGTTTTGACACTCGCCCGTATTTCAGGCACTGCATTATTTATCAGGTGGGAATATAAGAAATGAAACGAGAAATTTTCAAGCGTATTGTGTTAGTGCTGCTTTTCAATATAACCGAATTGTACGTGTGCGAAATCTAAATGTGGGGCCAATCGGGAGTTCGCGGTGAACTAAAATTGACAGCTACCTATATATCTTTTAAAATATCAATTTTAAGAAAAATTTCTTGATTCCGATATACGATACAAGAACTTGTTAAAGTTCTTCTAGAATTTTCCTTCTATTTGTTAGATTCGTTATGATTGTTAGGGGGAATTAAAATTGTGTCGGTTAACACTGTCAATAGCAAATAGCCTCTTGAATTTGTTGCCAGCTCTTCTCAATTGAAAAATCTCCCAAACTCCAAATAGGTGGTTGATTCAGTGGTTTGGTTTAAAACTTTTTTTTTAAGAATTAATAGATTTTGATGTCAACAAACGTATGTGAAGACTTGTACAGTAATGATTTGACTTTGACTTTGACTTTGAAAAGAGCAAAATGATATGATGAATGACACAAAAGATAATTTTGAATTTGAATTTGTAAAAGGAAACCATAAAAAAATTGCAATGCAAAATAAATAAATCAATGTCTCATCAACATAATCGTAACCAAAGGATAAATTATTTTCGAAAAAACTTTAAGATAGTTCACCGTTTCCAGCTTTTTAGCTGAAAAGAGAAACCGCAACCACTAACAAACATCGAAACTTGTAACTATATACTAGTATTTTAGACATTTCAATCGACGGCTGACATCAATAATAGCGAAAAATCTGACAAAAATAGCGGACGTTTAATTAAACGGCTCAGCAGGAAATAATATCGGGTACAGTTACACCACTGACTATGCTGACTTGTTTAAATAGTGCGTTATTTGTTACTTAGTGTTTTTTTGTGTGTTTTAACATTTTTCTACTACTCTGTATGAGCTTGAAATCTCAGCGGTACACGCGGTCGGTCTGTGATTGCTTAAGTAAAGCAACTTTAGCAAGGGCCGGTCATCATGACGGCCTTGCCCAGAAGTGGGACAGTACTAAATACTAATTTATTTGTAATGGAAAGTGTCCTGCTATGATAGGGCATTTTCCAATATATTTACGCTGTAAGGGAGAAAAGAGTTGCTGAGTTTCTAGCCAGTTCTTCTCAGAACAAGGACTCCCGCCCTGTGTAGACTTACGAACCGATGGCATAGTGACATACAATATGTAACAAAAACCCTGTCCGACCCGTAATGGTGTTATTAGGTATCGAGATTCTATATATATATATATATATATATATATACTCTGACAAAAAATTTGTTAAATGACAAAACTTACATGGCAATACTTTTGTCGGCACTTCGATAGGTAGGACCTTAGGCGCCGCCGCCATTGATAGAAAGTGCGGTTACATTTATAAAATTAGCATAATTTTGGAGTAATTTGAGCAATTTCGGTACAAAAAACTTGCGTTTTAAATTACGATAACTCTTTTTTATGTACCACATTTAGTGTAGACATTTTAGACAAAATGTGCAAGCAGTATATATAGTGTTCAGCGTAACTGCCGTCGATGGCCGCTAGTAATATTTTTTTGATTTGATGAACATTGTTGGAATCAACGCTCTGGTAATCAACCAAATGAACACCACTACCATTTATTTTAATGAATAATATTTTTTTATTATTTTTTTGTTATAGTATAGGTACCCATGTACCCCTTTCCGATCGGACAGGGTTTTTTTACAAATTGTATAAGAGCTACTAGTAGCCTAAACTGTATAAATTATTTTGAATTTTAAATTTTGAACTAAATGCTAATGACACCTTTGCTGCCATACAATCTAGTTGTTGTTAGTTATGTTAACTACCAACATGGTTGTTGTTGTTTTGAGTTACTTAAAATTAGGTCGTCTTGGTGTATGTATAACACTTTACGAAGTTCAATATTTGTTTATTTATTATTTTAAGTAAATTGTGATGTAGAGAAAGATTCATAAAAATGTATGTGTCATGTGGCACTATAATCCGCATCTTCTGTTAATACCCGGAAAGAAGTGAATCTTTTTCAAATATTTTTTTTATAACTTTATCCATTGCTATAAGTAACATGTTACAATACAAATGAATGAAATAATACATCCTGCTCATGGATTCTAGTATTCCATCTCATTCAGTATCACACGTCTGAACTTTACGGGGTTGTCAGCGATAGCCAGTTGTACCTCCTTTCACCTTTCGGGGTAATATCACAGCAGATGTCCTAATTAAGGACGAGCTAGAGGCGGGGGCAACCTATATTGCGACCTTTCAATAATGAAGACTGGGGGAAAGCTCAATGGTGTTAAGGGTTAAACTTAAAGCGTTACT
This sequence comes from Eudonia truncicolella, assembly GCA_949315975.1. Lineage (NCBI taxonomy): Eukaryota > Metazoa > Arthropoda > Insecta > Lepidoptera > Crambidae > Eudonia > Eudonia truncicolella. Next base: position 1,027,240 of record OX438841.1, read on the forward strand.
CAATGTCACTCTTATATATTATTATACCTTTGGCTCACAAAGTAAAAGTACATTGTGTTGAGTTGACTAAATTAAGTCAGGATGGACTTAGTCACAATAGCCAAATTGGTGGACGCCTAACCCTTTCTCTCATAAATGGAAGGTTAGGGTTCATAAACCAATTGTGGAAAATAGTTCAATACCATTTTTTTTAACTATTGATGGTTTCTACCAAGTGCTATATTTGTCATAAGCACTTCCACTTTATTAAAACGTAACTTGTATGGAGCTCGATGGCGCAGTCGGGTTTCGACCTTATAAGTTACCGCTCAACCACAACCGCGACCATTGGCGGCCTGCGACGCGGCGAGGATTTTCTAGTTCATTGCGTTCTCTCTATCACCGTTGACTATGATTTCAGTAGAACAACGAGCAATGAATTAGAAATCCGATGCCGCGTCGCAAGACGCTCGAGTCATTCGCAATGCGCGATCACTGTATGGATGACCAAAATAAAATATCTCCAGTTCCTCCATGCTTTGGAAGAAAAGTTAATTGTATCGTTTTCATGCAAAAAAAAAAACAACAAAATTATTTTAATTACTTATATAAAAATAACGCGGTTTACCAAATCTATCGAACATTTTCAACCACAAATTTAAAAAAAAAAAATATTTCTTTTTCTCTTCATCCCATCACTTGGACGTTGTGGATAAAGGAAAATATTTGGCAATGAAATCCTCAGGCCCATGTAATTGCCAGGCGGTGGCGGGTCCTCCCGAAAAAGATTCGCGCCCTTGTCAGCGTAATCTTTTGATAACACGGTTCGATTATTACATCATTCGTATCTGTATTAACCTTTACTATCCTACTGCTGGGCAAAAGCTTCATTTAAATTAAGATATCACTTTCACATCTAACAAACACAAGTTCTGCTTCACCAGCTCATTATTACAAAAAGTTATAATATTGTTATATTTTTTTAAACGAAAGCAAACTATAAATTAAAAATATTAATAATCTTTAGGTATAGGTAAGTTCAATACCTACTACTGGTAAAAAACTTTAAAATTCATTTATTTATTCCACTTTTAAAATAGTCTGCTCAGCTGGTTAACTGAACACTATTGTTTACATATTTGCGAAGATTTGTTAATAGCATATTATTTTGTTATTTATTGACCTTAGCCATATGTTGTTGTGGCGTGCACTTGGAGAAGCTTATGTCCAGCAGTGGACGTGTGTGGGCTAATGATGATGATGATATAATATATGTTATTTGTCTACAAATATTCCTGGAAATTATGTAACGGCTTAATCATCTCATCACGCTTGCCAAATGTGGGTTGATCACGTACCCAGGACTATTATTGACAAGTCCAAAACACACTTCACCTGATCAGGGATTGGACCCAGACCCAGGACCTTCAGATATCGGACCGAGCGCCTAGCAATATCAGTCGATTTATTGTCTTCACTAGTAAATGATGGGTCCACGATATTTCGTAATACTGGAAAGCACTTGGCTTTCAGCTTACAAGAGTCCACAATTCTCAAGATTACTGCTACAATAAATGTCTCACTGCTGGGCAAAACCACCATCATTGAAATCAAGTCATCACTACAATTGATGGGTAATGGCTTAATCACCACGCTTGCCAAATGCAGGTTGGTGATCAAACCCGGACTATGCAACGAGAAATCCGTAACACAGTTATGGCACTCTTATCTGCCTTATTATGAGATTAAGTATGTATCAGAACACAACAATGCTACTTACTTTAGGTATAAGATAGTACTTGTAGTCAGGCTGACTTAAAACAAACCATATGACTAAGTACAATAACTATGGGATCGAATATGGTAACATAAATAAGATGAAACAGAAAAAAATCGGTATGTATCACGTATTTTTTTCCGTAATCCCGGAATCGAACCCGGAATGTTTGGGTCCTAAATCATCTACAGACCGTACTGTACAATATGTTAACTGTACATGACACTACGATTCACGACAGGCATGGGCTTGGGTTTATAAAACATTATTTTCTTTATTCTTTGAAATATGAAATGAAATGAAATGAAACGAAATAAAATTTATTTTGCATAAAATGCGGTACAAAAGGTCTTATGATAAAAAAAGTTTCACACAATTTACCAGAAGCCGGCATGCAACATTCAATTTAAACTAGGTAAGTAAAGGGATTAAAAATTACTAATTAAACTATTATAATCTTAGAATAATAAAGATTTCGATTGAGTTACAACAACGTCAATGAGACGTGAAATGTTCAAAGTATTCATTGACAGAGTAAAAGCAATTTTCAACTAGCCATTTTTTTAATTTATATTTGAAAATTCGTAAAGGTAGCCATTTAATATCCTCATCCAGTCTATTAAAAATCTTAATTGCCATTGCGTAACTATTCCTGCCATACGATGTGGTTGTGATAGCAGGTAATATTAATTTATTGGGATAACGCCTACTATAACTATTATTTAGGTCTTTATTCTTCGTAAACAAATTCAGATAAGAACGAACAAACACTGATATTTCATAAATATACATGCAAGGGACTGTTAAAAGTTTAAATTTCTTGAATAAAGGCCTACATGATGTCACAATGTCTACATTATAAATTGCTCTTATACATGCCTTTTGTGCTACTAAAACTTTATTAATGTAACAAGAATTTCCCCACAGAACTATTGCATATCGAAGTAATGAGCAGACGTAACCATGGTAAGCTTGCAAAGCAATTTTTTCACTGCCGATTTTTGTGAGACGCCATAGTGCATACGCAAAAGGGTGTAACTTAGTACAGATTCCATTGATGTGATGGACCCATGTACATGTGTTATCCAATATGATACCAAGAAATTTTGTTTTGGTAGCTTCTAAAATAAATTGCTTTATTTCACATATTGTTTTCTAAAGTTTACACGAAAACTACACATTGACATGAAACAACTTTTAAGGATCTACTCGTGTTTATTTTATACATTAGTTTTAATTATTGTTTATTCTGACGTTTCGAACCCTTTGCAGGGTCCATGGTCACAGGGAGACTGAGGTGTTGGTCTTCTCATAACTAGTTGGTAGCTTGTATACCCTCATTTTAATTTAAACACGTGCGTTCCGTTTTACACAGAAAGAGCTACTTAATTTTATTTTGCGTCACATAATAACATGCCAATAAATATCGAACTAGGACTAATCCCAGGGAAAGTAACGATAAAAAAAATATTCGCACTTAATTCTAATTACTGTAGTAAGTGAAGTATTCTCAAGCTTACCCAAACAATGTATTCATAAAATACACTTTTTATAAATCCATTCGCTTTTCTTAAGACGTTTCATTCAGTGGCAAGTTGTTAATTAACCAACCTCACAACTCAAAGTTTGGAATAATGGCTTGAATGGAAACATTGTTTATCTTCAATTAATAAAAGAAGTACAAAAATAACATCACCCCAAAGGAGTTAAAAAAACCCCAGAAAAGTTAAAGCAAACTGGGAACCGTGAACACAAAAGAAACAATTTATTTGTAATATCCTATTAAAGCGGTTGTTCGAGACCCGAACTCAATGGCAAAGAAAAACTTTGCACATTAATAAAACTGCGGTAAAATGTTCGGGACAATTTATGAGCGGCTCACTTTTATTGTTTTGAGAACGATGCCTAGCCCGATTTTAACCCGAGTGGCCGGCCTATATATTAAATATTCGTCGTGAACAACTAGGATTTGTCTGCGTTACGTCACCAACGAAAAAAGGTGATAAATCGAATCAAAACTTTTTTGAAAACAAACGAACAAAACAAAAAACAAAAGAATGCTATCAAGAGTTTTGGACTTACATTATTAATTATCATCAATTACATACAGCATAGAACATAGTTTTAAATAAAAAACAACTATTATTGTTACGCAAATAAAAGTGGATTGTTTAAAGAAACAAGAAATAAAATTATTTTTAAGAAGAAAATAACTCGAGAAAACATGCCAAACCAAACAACAGCAACGATGACAAGAATCGAAGAGAAAATAAAAATAATGTTGACAGCTCGAAAGAAATATGTAAGCCTTGTCGAAGGCCTTCGATTGCGTTGAGCACAAGACTCTGGTGATGAAGCTACATTACTACGGTCTTAAAGATTTCACACTAAATTTAATCCAGTCGTATCTCAGCTCTAGAACACAGACTGTTGATATCAATGGAACTAAATCATCTGGTTCTCATGTAAAAATGGGAGTTCCTCAAGGGTCCATTCTTGGTCCTTTCCTGTTTTTGATTTATATTAATGACTTGCCATTCTTTGTAGAGAACTTCTGTGAAATCGTATTATTTGCAGATGATACTTCACTCACTTTTAATGTAACTAGGTGTAACAGTAAATACGACGATGTAAACAAAGCTCTCTCAGATGTACTCAGTTGGTTTACTGTTAATAATTTGCAGCTTAACGCTAAAAAAAACAAAATGTATTAAATTTAGACTACCAAATGTCAAGAATGAACCAACCGATATTAGAATAAACGGTGATCGATTAGATTTGGTACTCAACAGTGTTCTTAGGTATAACCCTTGACTCTAAACTTCAATGGAATCCTCATATATTGAAATTGGCAGGCAAACTCAGTTCTGCTGCTTATGCTATTAAAATAAGGCAGTTAACAAACGTTGAAACTGCTAGAACAGTCTACTTTAGTTATTTTCATAGTATCATGTAGTATGGCCTCTTACTGTGGGGAATAGCGGCTGATATTAAAACCATATTCGTTTTACAGAAACGAGCAGTAAGAACAATCTACTATACTATAGACTAGGTTCACGAACTTCTTTAAGTAATCTTTTTAAAGAAATTGTTGTCTTGACAGTAGCTTCTCAATTTATTTATAATTGTATAGTTCTTGTACGTTGCAAAATCAACTCATTTACTAAACACGGTGACGTACACAATTTTAATACTAGAAGTAAGACAAAACTTGTAATGCCACTGTTCAGGTTACAGAAAGTGCTTGGTTCTTTCTTGGGGCAAGGCAAGTATACACTTTTACAATAAAATACCAAATAATGTACTAGATTTACTTTTAGATAAGTTTAAAAAACATGTAAAGTCTTCTTTACTTAAAAAAGGTTATTATACAGTCAAAGAATATTTAGATGATAAAACAGCCTGGCTGTAATTAAAAACGCATACCTTACTACTTTTTGTAACAAATAATTATGCTGATATGATAGCCTTTATAAACAGTGTCCTACAGATAACAAATAGCGTTAACATTTCAATTAGTTTTGATTAAGAGTAGCTTGGGTGTGTCATGCTCTCTTTATTCTCTCTGCGGTGGTGGCATGTGCGTCGGGTCGTTAAATTCCCTAAAATATGGTTGAGCGAAGCGATGGCTGATTCATATGTCATATTCGTGAACGGGTGCCGCCTGTGGAGGCTGGTCTGCTCTTTCATACTTGTCTTATTTTTATTATTAATAACTATAGTTTAACTTTGTTTTTTTTTCTTCGGTAGGTTTTGACTTTTACTAGTACTGTATGACATTGTAAAAAATGAAAAAAAAATTAAAAGCAAATTTTGTCTTTTTTTATATACTTTTTATTTCGTTTATTAAATTCTAATAATTTTGTTTGATAGATAAAGTAAAAAAAAATAGATGGAAAACCTCTTCATTTGTAGAAATGGCATGATAAAAAAAAAACAAAAACCGTTAGTGGGTTATTTTCGAAAACTACAAAATATTCCAAAATCTTAAAAACCGTGATATTTTTCTTAGGTCAAAATTTGAGATTAGAGGGGCCATGGTAAAGCCTATCGATGGTTATAGGGTTATCCATTGATTTTGGGACACCCTGTATATATATATATATATATAAATTTATTCAAATTTATTAATACAGTAATATAATAACCTAAAGTAACTAAAACTATCACGAAACTAAAATATTAAAATTGTAAATATTGTATTTTTTAAATATATTTATTCAAGTATCAAAGACTCGTAATGGTTAGTAACAATGAAACTTAAGAGCTATTTAGAGCATTTTATGTCCCCACTGCTGGGGTACGAGCCTTCCCTATGGATGAATAGGGAAAACGAGACATAAACCACCACGCGGGCCCAGTGCGGATTGGTGGTTGTTAACGACTGCTAATGCAGCCGGGACCAATGGCTTTACGTGCCTTCCGAATCACTGAGATAGAAAAAAATATAATATTTATAAACGCGAGAAAGTCAGTATAAACTTGATTGCATTGATTGAAGTATGTTTTATCAAACATTCCTAACAAAGTATTATTTGACATCAAGAGACACATCAAAATAATATGGAAACCTCATTCAAATAAATTAACAAGAAAATAGTGTATCAATAACAATAATTTTCCGTAACCAATAACTTTTATAGGAAGTATACTTTATGTTGACGACCTTGTATGTTATGTATATGTATATACGAACGAATAAATGCGTCTCCAAATATGTGTACAATTATAATTATAGTATCAAAAAATATTAGTCTGGTATAGAAGGCGCACAAAATTATTGAGATGTATGTACATCATTTTCCATACGAACCAACTAATATAAAATCTCAAAATTTAAAAGATTGGAATACGTAAAACAGTAAAAAACAAAATTCTATTTAAAAAAAATAACTTTCTAATATTCATGTTAACATAATTAAGTATTACTAATAGCTATTTTAGTACATAATACAATTTACATTATAATTAAAATTCAATTTAATATATTAACACTTTAATATTTGACACTGTAAAATAAAAAAAGAAATGCCCATGCAGTGTTTCTTGCCGGCTCGTCCCAGTACAAAGTCCCCTGTCCTGTGGATTTACGAACCTATGGCGTTGTGACATTCCTAAGAGCTCAGCCATTGCAGCTTTAACTAAAAAACATTTTCCCATTCTTCTCCACAGCTAAAAGACGTCCTAAATGTCCTGTCCTGATATAACTAAAAAAATTTATGACGACTTGAAAGTGCTTAAGTTGATTCGAATAAACATTTATTTCATTTTAGAATTTTGAATAAATAAACGCCTCGTTGGCCGAGTGACAAAGCGCTTGGCTCGATACCCCAAGGTTCTGGGTTCAATTCCCAAGTAAAGCGAAGTGTGTTAAGAATTTTTCGATGCATAGCCCGGGTTTGTAATCATCAACCCACATTTGGATGGCTTGGAGAGATAAAGCCAATATCCATCAATTTTCTCGTCTTTGTCTTCGCTTGATGGCGCAACGGCTACGTTCGGGTGTCGATCTTATAAGTCACCGCTGGACCACGACCGCGACCACGGGCGTCTTGCGCGGTGAGCGGATTTCCAGTACATTGCGTTCTCTATCACCGATGACTATGATTTCTGTAGTACAACGTGCAATGAATTAGAATTCCGCTTGCCGCGTCGCAAGACGCTCATATCCAATATCATATCCAAGGCATTCGCAATGCGGGATCACTGTATGGGTGACCAAGATAAAATATCTCCAGTTGTCCAGTAATTGTAAATTTATTTTAATTACTTATATTTATTATGATGTCTGTGAGTAATTAGTGCTACTTAGTGTGGGGAGCGTTCGCACTGACATCGGTACTATTATCATCGTGCAGCTTGATCCCATCATAACCAATATTAGTTTGTCCACACATCGGCACTCACCGCCTTACGCTCACAATATAAAAAAACAACAGGTATATGAATAAGTATATGAATAGTCAGACAATGTGGACACTACAATCCACCCACACACAACAGCACTAACATTTTGCGTGTGGTTCGCACAGCCTAGCGCTGCGCTGCCTACTAACCACACACGCAATAATTTGTGTTATCACACGGGGTGGTTTGTGATACTTCATTTATAATTATGTATTCTCTAATGTACGAGGGGTGTTCAATAAAAAGTATTAATGGCATAAAAACTCCTTGAACACCAAAAAAATAAATACTGCCAGAAGTCGCACAAATTATGAACGCAGTAAGTACCAGTTAGTGTGTTTATGATTGTGATATTTTATAAATAAATATGAGACAACATCATATTTGAGGAGGAGGAGGATATTTGAGGTGCTGACATTACGATCTATTTTCTCGAAAATGTTCACATGTTCTTTACTGAGTTCTTAAATTACGCGGCAAAGGTAAAGCCCAGACATTTGATAAAATAAAAAATAAAAATTATTGATTTTCTTTTTTTATTTTGAAAATAGAAGTCATTTGTTTTCGTCGTGTCGGAGCGTGGTACGGAAAATGGATAAAATCGAAATTCGCGCCGTAATAAAATATCTCTGCCTGAAAAAATTTACTACTGAGCAAGTAAATCTAGACTTGAAAGGAACATTAGGGGTTAATGCTCCTCCGTATTCTACGGTTGCGCGGTGGTGTGCCGAATTTAAGAGACGAAGAACTTCAACTAAAGACGACCCGCGCTCGGGACGCCCTACGACGGCAGTTACCATACAAATGATAAAAAAAGTTGAAAAAATTGTTTTGTAGTTGAAGAACTAAAGATTTCGATAAGAAGAATCCATAGTATCATACATGAACATTTAGGCATGAAGCACACTTGCTAAAGTTGTGTTGTTTCACCAACATAACGCCCCCGCACACAAGTCCCGAGTTGCGATGACTGCTATCCAAGATGCTGGATTTGAATTGATGGAACATCTTCCATACTCACCTGACCTTGCGCCTAGTGATTTCTACCTGTTCCCGCGGTTAAAAGAACAACTGACAGGTCACAAATATGGCAATGATGAGGAAGTGATTGGCCGCCTAACATGATTTTTAAGCGATCAAGATGAATATTTTTTCAAGAAGGAAATCTTAGGATTAGAAAAACGATACACCAAAGGTGATTATGTCGAAAAATAAAATAACAATAAATAATAATAACTGATTCATACTCATTATCACTTTTTATTAAACACCCCTAGTATACTATTTAAGATGGCTGGATGGATGGTAAATAAGATGGAGCAGATAAAATTTCGGTATCACGTATTTTGCCGTAAACCCGGAATCGAACCCACAATGTTTGGGTCCTAAATCATCCAAAGACCGTACTATACCGCATGTTAACTATACATGACACTACGATTCACGACAGGCTTAGGTTTATAAAACAATTTTTTCTTTATTTTTGCTTTATTTCACTTTGCATAATAACCAGCCAATAATGTATCCCACTGGGACAAATCCCGGGCAAAATAACGATAAAAACATTATTTGCACTTAATTCTAATTACTTTAAGTATTCTCCAAACCCGAACAATGTATTCATAAAAAAACACTTTTTATAAATCCTTTCTCTTTTCTAAAGACGTTTCTTTCAGTGGTTATTAATTAACCAACCTTACAATTCAAAGTTTGGAATAATGACTTGAATGGAAACATTGTTTATCTTTAAATAATAAAAGAAACACAAAAATAACATTACCCCATAAGGGTTAAGAAAACCTCAAAAAAAAGTTAAAGCAAACTACAAAAAAATGTTGAAAAAATTTCCACGAGCAGGATTTGAACAAATAACCAAAATATTATGATCGGGTGTTAATGACGGTAGTTGATGACATTGAATGGGTGCCTTTAAAGTAAAAGGTGTTCAAAGTAAAAAGTAAATAATGTTGAATAATTTTGGCGGGCTGGTTAGAACCACGATAGCTCAATTGGTTCAAATCCTGCTCGTGGAATTTTTTTCAACATTTGTGTTTTTGTAATTTGTTTCGCAACAAAATTTGTGTTAAAATTATATAAACAAAACAAAAACATTTTAAAGCAAACTGTGAACCGTGAACACAAAAGAAACAATTTATTTGTAATAATATCCTATATATCTTAGTGATCCAGAACATAGATTAGTTATAGATAGCCTATAGAGCACTATTGTTAGTGCATTGTGCATCTTTTGTGAGTGTAAATGAAAAATACAAGAAAGTGTCTTCTAAAGGGAAATGTATACTGGGTTGGAATAAGCATGTATCCGAGGCTAACAGGCAGGCTAGGATAGATTATAAAATGTATATTTTGTTTGAAAAATGTACCACAGCCGCAAAATATTCAAATCTAGACTTAAAAATTCAGTCAAAATAATCATGAACAATTGAAAATGGACCTATTAGCGTCACAACATTCTAATAAAAATTTTAAAACTTTTGGAAACTGGTACTATGTTTTTTTCTTTTTTATACTTTTTATTTTCAAGTGCTAATTGCTGCACTGAAGCTAAATTAAATATTTATAAAATGTTATAAAATACAGTGAAAAAAAAAACAACGACCGTTGGATAGATGGCGCTCAGTGCCGCTAAAAAGCACTTCAAAACATTAAAAAGCAGTGACAAAATTCAGCGCTTACCGGTAGCATAGCGGTCAGTGCAGCCACCCGGATTGTGAACTAACTAACTAACTAACTAACTAACTAACTAACTAACTAACTAACTAACTAACTAACTAACTAACTAACTAACTAACTACTAACTAACCTCTCCTTTGCTTTTTAATGATTTAGATCAACTCATCGCTGGGCTGAGCAGCACCCCTATAGGTTGTCATATTGATAATGTCTGTGTTAATAATATTAACTATGCAGATGATATGGTTTTGCTCAGCCCATTGCTGGGTGGTCTAAAGAAGCTCCTACAGCAATGTGAGACTTATGTCATGGAGCATGGACTAAAGTACAATGAGAAAAAGAGCGAATTTATGATCTTTAGAGGTAATATTAAAAGACTTGAAAATGTACCCCCGCTACTTTTGAACGGAGTGCCATTGGGCAGTGTTACCCAGTTTAAATACCCTGGTCATGTAGTGACTGAGACTTCAGATGACAATTGTGATATTGAGAGGGAGCGCAGGGCGTTGTCGGTTCGTGGAAATATGTTGAGGCATTGGTTTTCACGCTGTACAGTAGAGGTAAAACTAACCCAGTTTAAAACCTACTGTCAAATCTTTTATGGTAGCGGACTATGGTTTATTCTAACCAGCCCCCCGACCGCCTAACCGATCGCTTTGGCTACGTGTATAGTTTATGACGTCATCTTGTCATTTCGTACCGCCTATGAAAGCAATATCGAAAGCTATAGGCTATAGCTATAGATATATGCATATACCTATTAGCTAGATGACAAGATGACGTCATAAACTATACACGTAACCAAAGCAATCGGTTAGGCGGTCGGGCCCCAGGGGGCCTACAATGCTTTGTGCGTGTTGTATAATAATATTTTTAGAGCACTTTTGGGCCTTCGTCGTTTCTGCAGTGCATTTTTGCATGTCGATGCAAGGGCTGGTGACTTCGGGATGTGCCTGGCAGTGTTTTGATAATGATGTCGGAGAGGCTAGATACTTAGGTACTCCCTTTTTTGCCCGTTTCACTGCTTAGCATGTTAAACTAGCAAAGCGGTGAAAAGAGTTTTTTAAGTTGTTATTATTTATTTTATTTATTATTACTAACATAGAATTAAGGTTTTTTGTGTACTAAAAATCTTTTTGTTTTTTGTTTTTGGTACTAACATAGGACTAAGATTTTTGTGTTCTATTTTTATTAAAGCCGTTGTTTGAGACCCGAATTCAATGGCGAAGAAAAACTTTGCACATTATTAAAACTGTGGTAAAACGGCCCTATTTTAACCCGAGCCGCCGGCCTATATTTTAAATATTTGACGTGAACTCCTAGGATCTTAATCAGCGTTGCGTCACCGACGAAAAAAGGTATTAAATCAAATCAAAACTTTTTTGAAAACAAACGAACGAAACAAAAAACAAAAGAATGCTATCAACAGTTTTAACTTACATTGTTAATTCTCACCAACTACATACAACATAGAACATAGTTTTATATTTAAAAAAAACAATTACAATAAAAACAACAATTATTGTTACGCAAATAAAAGTGGATTGTTTAAAGAAAAAAGAAATAAAACTATTTGTAAGAAGAAAATAACTTGAGAAAACATGCCAAACCAAACGACAGCAAAGACGACAAGAACCGAAGAGAAAATAAAAATAACGTTGACAGCTCGAAAGAAATATGTATAAAAGTAAATACTTACTTAGGAATAACAACTCCGTAACAATTAATGTAAAAAAAAACAAAGAACACAATCAAGTTGGAAATCATTACAACCGCGATGCTTCACACATTCTTTAACATTCAAACAGGCGGGGAGTAGTTCACAAAAGTTCAACTAGATGGCGCTGTAGCTACTATTCTACATCGCGCTAGCAGGATTGCTCGGCCGACTATACAAGTACGTGAGTGAACATAGAATATTTGATTTCATGATGATGAATAGTTTTTGGTAGACGAATCCAGGTAACTGGCTAAGTCTTATTCATTGTTGAAAATATGGAATTTTTTAGGTAAGTAGGGACTAGATCGATTGATACAAAACAAAAAACTTTTTGAAAGTAAAGTTAGGTATATTTATGATGTAAGACACAAGACAGTGTTAATGCAGAAGACAAGACACATTATTTCTTTCTTTGTCATTCAAGCGGACGGACGGTGCGGGCGGGTGCGACATTACTAATAGTAGTCTTGTGCGTGCAGCCTGCTCGACGAGTCATCTGACATCTCAACTATTCTCAACAAAGATCGCATCGCTCCGTCCGTACCGTACTAGTACTAGACTAGTACATTGCATGCAGGCAATGAATGTTTTTTTTTTTTTTTTTTTTTTTTTTGGAGAGAGATTGCTGATTGCCGCTGCGGCATTTTCAGCTTCACCGGGCTTTTTTGGGGGCGGCGAGGAACGTAAAGGGTCCCTCAAGCCGTGTGAAACGAATCACCTTCAGAGGTTATCTAGAGGGAACGGCATCGCGCACAAGTGCGCGTCCCCGTGCCCTACTAAATTCTCCGAAGGGTTCGGATCGGATCGGGGAGCGGAGCAACCCGAGGGCGCCTCTAAAGGCACGGACCTCGGCTCGGGTTGACCGGGCCGTGGAGGAGGAGAGAACCGACCAGGTACATGTCTGTACCTGGTATAGAGCGTGTGTGAACCGGTTCTTCGTACCCTTGTTCTACGAGTACGGTGTCTTGGGCCTAAACTGGTGTGCATGTTTAGTGTATTCTGTAAATGTGTGCTGTCATTTAGAGGATCGGGCGGGGGGGCGTTCGCAACCGTTATGGGATCGTCGGGGTCATCTAGGACGTGCTTAGGACGCCTAGACATGAACCGTTTTGTTGGTGGAAGGCTTCCAACATTATAGTTGGCGGCCGCCACAACAAGCGGGTTAGGGTGGTGGGGGGCGTTATCAAAGTAACGTATGGAAACGTCCTTGATAAAGTCTTTGATAGTGGGAAGATCAAGATCGCGGTGGAGATCTACGTTGCGATAGTACCACGGGCAACCCGTGGCACCACGCATGAATCGGTTTTGCAGCGTTTGTAAACGATGCAAATAGGAGGGCGCACAGTGCGCGAAAACTACGCTAGCGTAAGTCATGACGGGGCGGATGCAAGCTTTGTAAATTGTCGTCTTATGTCTAAGAGACATTTTACTCCGCCTGCCTATAAGGTGGAATAATCGACCTAATATGAACGCGGCCCTGTTACGGACGATTTTAAGGTGAGGCGCAAACGTCATCCTTCTATCGAGGGTGACACCGAGATATTTCACCTGCTTTACCCAAGGGATAGCACGGTCAAATAAACGTATAGGAGGGCGACGATCGTCGTTACCTCGAGAAAAGAACACTGCGGCACTTTTCTCGGGGTTAACTTCAATCCGCCATTTGCGAAACCAAACGCCGAGGTTGTTGGCGGCCGTTTGGAGTCGGTTGGTAACCGCGACTTTATCTCTACCAGTGGAATATAGCGCGGTGTCATCCGCGAATAGAGCTAGCTCTACGCGTGGGGTCTTCGGAATATCGTTCGCGTAAAGCGCAAACAGGATTGGGGAGAGCACGGATCCCTGCGGAACGCCGGCTCGAATGAGACGAGGGGCGGAGAGCGTTCCTTCGACGCGGAAGCGAAAAGAGCGATTCGACAAATAGTCTCGTAAGATGTGCACGAGTCTGTCTGGCACGCCAAATTGGTAAAGCTTATAAATTAAGCCGTTGTGCCAAACTTTGTCGAACGCTTTCGCAACGTCGAAGAAAAGAGCTCCGGTGCCCTTGGGACGGGCCCTTTTATTGAGGCCGGTTAGAATATGCTCCGTGAGGCGGTGCAATTGATGGGTGCACGAGTGTTTGGGGCGAAACCCAAACTGCTCGTCTATGAGGATATTGTTAGAGGACACAAAGTCCTTTAAGCGGGATACTAGAACGCGTTCGTACAGTTTTCCCAGCGATTTGAGAAGACTGATGGGGCGATAACTAGAAGGGGCGTTACGCGGTTTACCGGGTTTATGGATACCTATGACAACCGCGTCTTTCCACGCAGCGGGAAAGATTGCGTTTGACATGGCGCTATTGAAGATAGCTACTATTAAAAGGATAAGCTGAGCGGGTAAGATCTTAAGGATCTTATTTGAGATGCCGTCTGCCCCGGGGGCACTACGGGGTTTGAGTCGTCTAATGAGCGTTTGCACCTCATCCTCCGTAACAGGCGGGAGGGTTGCGGTTGGGGGGAGGGACGAGAGTCTATCTACTTCCCTATCGACCATGTCTACATGGTCCTGAGGGACTGGGAGAGTGCTAGGCGAGCATTGAGACTCGAGACTGTCGGCGAGGCATTCGGCTTTCTCGTCGTCGTCAAAGGCGATCGAGTTGTCGGGTTTGTTAAGCGGGGGCATAGAATTGACTGTATCCGACTTAAAGGCTCTCGCCAACTTCCAATAAGCTTGGTGAGAGGGCGAGATCTCCTTAAGTAGGCCATCCCAATTCGTACCGCGGAGCTCTTGAATGCGCTCCTTAGCAGCGCGCTGCAAAGAGCGCATACGAACTCGGTTGTCCGAAGTGGGATAGGAGTCGTAAGCGCGCGTGGCGGCGTTCTTAGCCCTCAATAGTTGCCTCACATCGTCTGGCAGTTTGAAGCGATGGTCACCCGTCGCAACAACCCGCCGGGACGATTCGCTTATAGCGTTAGTGAGATGACTACTGAGGGCGTCGACCGCGGCCACTGTCTCGTGAGGCGAGACAATGCTATCGGGGATTTGGTTTAGTGACTCACTGGCGGTAGGCTCGAGTAATTTCTCAAGCTTATCCCAGTCAGTCACCACCTTAATAACGGGGGTGGGGTCGGTGGGGGGGCCTAACTGTAAAACCACCGGCCTATGGTCGGAGGAGAGCGCGTGGATCGTTTCTATGGAACGCAACCGTAAGGTTACGTTCCTTAGCAACGCCATATCTAACGGGTTAGGGGAGTAGTTGTCCACTAACGGATAGTGAGTGGCCTCCATAGGCACTACGATATCGAAGAGCATCGACTCAGCGAGGTGGCTCATCACCCGACCGTTACGGTTGGTTGAGTTGCAACTCCACTGAGCGTGTTTGCTATTGAAATCGCCGGCAATAATGACGGCGTTATCCATAGCAAACAGCGCCTCGAGATCGGGTTGCGTGAGAAGCTTATTAGGGGACAGATACGCGGACGCGATAGTGATAGACGGGTGGCCCGTCATGCCTAGCCGACAGACCGATACCTCCATATCGGATAGCTGCGGGGGATCGAGCGGGACACAATGAAGCGACCGCTTGTAATAGATAAGAGTGCCGCCACCGCGGCCGACTCTATCATTACGGACAAGGTTGTAGTTAGCCATGCGAGGGTCTCGGATGGATGGTTTTAGGAACGTTTCCTGTACTAGAAAAACGTCGACGGCGTGTTCGGTTAGAAAATCGGACACCTCGTCGCGTTGACTACTGAGACCGTTCGCGTTGAAAAACGCAACCGTTAGAGAGCGGGGCTTAATTCTTTGAGGGGGCGTATTATCCATTTATGATTCTTTAAGAGAGTCAAGAAGGGACGTGATCTTGTCCAACAGGGGACCGTGATCGTTAAAGATTGTCGCTATGATCATAGCGGGACAAGCGTCGGGGGAAGAGGCGGCTTCGCGCAACTTTCTTTCCACCTCTGCGATCTCGTCCTTGTAACGATAAATCTTTACAAGTTCGACAACTTTCGAATGTAGTACTAGTTCACTCTAATAGTACTATTCCTTTTTTTAGTACCTACACTGATTTATTTGTGACAAATATTCAGTCACGGACGGATGTACTATTAAGTTTATTAGTTTTTTGTTTTATTGCGTAAATATTAGACGACAAATTACTTTAGCTCATATATGCAAACAACTACTATTTGCAATTCCGATTTTTATAATTTTTTATATTTTTATCTTTTAGTCAGTGTAACTTCAAAAACTTTTTTTTTACAACTGAAAGACCCTTTTTTTCAGTGGGTCGCTAACAACTTCTTGGGCACATCGGGTTTAAAAATTGCTTATATGGGTAGAATAAAACAGTACTGAGAGTGATTAAGGCTATTTTATTTAAAAAAAACTAAACATGGAAGCAATCAATCTTCATGATAAATGTTTTGAAAACATTTGTCATGATGATTAACATTGCACTTTTTACATATGTAAAAAAAACCGTCAAATATTTGACGGTTTTGTTTTTGCTTATTGCCCGTCTACGCCTAACCTGACCAGTCAAAATTATGTGATCTGCTGCATGTCTCACACTGACAGGGACACTGGTCACTACGTGACGTTGTGGTTTTACTGGTCGAACTTGTATCCTGGTTGTACCATACTTCATTAGTACCTAAAGATCTTACAACAGATCGGCGAAACTCCAGGGTATAAACGGTAGCTCCAAAAGATCTCGCAACCATAGTTGAATTGTTCATAACAACATCTATCAACCAAAATATTATAGGGATATACCATTTCTTTCCTCTCATTGCTATACGATATACCCTATGTTACCATCCAAGCGATCGACGCCACCCATAAATGTATTGTATTTATGGATAACATGAGGTTGATCAATACCATTCCTACGTTTCGCGGCGGCAAAAAAATCGCGTTTTACCCAATTGCGTGGTCTACGGCATTGTCTGGTTCTACGTGAAACAGTTGCTGTACTGGAACTTGGTAACTCAGGTTCCTGTCCGACTGAGTGTACTAAATAAACGAAGACGACGACACAAGCCTAGCGATTAGCAGCACATTTAGCCAGTGTCAAAGTAATTTTTCGTACAAGTAATACCTACATAAACACCAATGACGCAATAATATTATTATAGCAAATTAGCAAATTTATATAGGATCCCTCAGCTATGTTTGATATTTTATGCTATTTTATTTTTATGAAACCGAATCAAAACGGTTTTTACCACCATTTTGATTTTGACTGACAATAATTTACGAAAAGAGCTCCGAACTGAATCGTACTATATATGAATGGTGAAACTGACAGGATATTACGTTAATTACTTATAATATCTTGTAACACAACACCCACCCAGCGAATGTTCAATTATAAATGTTTATAGTCAAGGTTATTCCTCACAAGAGAAGGCAACAAGAACCACCTATAGATCCTTTTAAATTGTATGTATATTTGCTTATACATTACTATCAATACGCGTACGCCGATAGGTAACCCATTATTAACTTCATCGGTGTTATCAGATGTCTTGTAAACATGTAAGTAACTTAAGTACTATACTATAATATAACTTTTATAAATTATGGTTTAAAATGTTTTTGTTTTGTTTAAGTATATAATTTTAACGCATATTTTTGTTGCTTAACAAAATAATCACAAAAACACAAATATTGAAAAAATTTCCACGAGCAGGACTTGAACCTGCACCCTTCTGACATACCTGGTCAGTTGCTCTCCCAATTGAGCTATCGTGGCTCTAGCCAGCCCGCCGAAATTATTCAACACTATTTACTTTTACTTTGAAGGCAGAATTATGGTTTATTTATAACTCCCCACGCAAAATGGTGGATTTTATAAGTTTAAAGTCTGACTTTTTAAAATATATATTACGGGTAACCATTTGGCCTTCATCTCACCTGATGTTAAGTGATGATAAGGCCAATGGTGGAAGCGCACTTCACGCGGAATCCTCAATCACTGAGAAACTGGGTATCTTACCTCTGTTGTCAGAACACAACAGTGCTACTTACATTGATGGTTTAGTGATTTAATTAGATAAGATGGTGGTAGCTAATCAGGCCGAATGAACCAAACCGAGCATAAACATGCGCCCGCTGGAATTCAAACCTGGGACCTCTGGGTCAGTGACTGGTGGTCTTAAACTACTTAACAAGAAGAATGGTTTCTTGCTAATTTTAGTAGAATTAGCATTCAGTTTTTAATATCTAATGCCTTAGATTGAATCTAGCAATTACGAGTATAATATATTCGAAGTTATCAATTCAATATAGGTAGAATTTCTGTTTTGCATTTAAATATTGTTCCTAACAAAACAAAGCCATATACGATACAAGACGGAACCTTTTAGCAAAGGGATATTTACATGCTTAAAAGGACATTTTTTTTGGGTACTAAAATGTTTCAAAACGGTTTTTTTATAATGAATTGAAACTTATGAATAAGTGGCAGTAGGCTAGTTATATAAATATTTGTTGCAGTTGCAGAACTGGCAGCCATTGGGGTTTGTGGTAAGTCCCGTAAAACAATGGAAAAAATAAGCATTTTATGAATAATGAAACGCTGAATTAAATAAGCGTGCAATAGTGCTTTTAGGTGTCTTTCTAACCATTTTTATGCGATCCGGCAAAACATCCCAATCATATCCTGACGGAAATAAATTCAAATAGGTTATTTATCAGAGGTTAAGTAAACACGCGCTACAGGCGTCAAGGAAAGAAGGTTGTATTCACATACAGAGTACAATGGGCAAACACACGAAAACCTCGCAACAGCAAAGTCAGAATTTGGGCGCGGCAGAAATCCCTACGTAATCGGCTCAAAAACTACACCCGCTCTTTAGAGTTCCGTTGCAAAACTGGTGCAGGAACACTTCTATAGTACCCAGTCCCTTTTTTTGTCTATAAGGCGTATATTTCTCTCGTTTAATTATCAGTTTCTTTTATTCCTTACCGGAGAGGAGCTCGATGACGCAATGGTTTACGCGCCCGCATTTCGCTAAGGCCAAAAATTATCAAAAATGTATCGTCTCGGACTCCTTCGTACATCAAAAGGCACGGAAAGCCGTTGGTCCCGGCTGCATTAGTCGTTAAAAATCACCAATTCACACTGGGCGCGCCGGTGAATTATGGCCCATTCTCCCTATCCATCCATCCATAGGGAAGGCTCGTGCCCCAGCGGATGACATGGAATGAGTAAAGTTTGTACAAAGTGTTTCATTTCAATTTTAAAATATATTCAGATTATAACTTAATACTACGGAACCTTTCACAGTACGTGTTGGCACACGCACACCGCCGCTTTTTCCTTAGATCAAATTTCTCGGAAAATTCGCTACGTGTTGGTGCTCAGCAGATCCAAATTTGAATCATCGAGACGGAACATGGGGTAAGTGCGTGCCGGCATAGGCCGGCTGCAAGCGGGCGACTATTAGTCATGTCTCATCAAAAATGACGGCATCCTCTGTCTTTCACTACAGACTTGTCGCAATTTATCTAAACGACCGAAAAGCACAGATTAGATAATTAAGCAGACTTAAGGTTAAAATTTATAAGCTCGATGATGATGTGGTTAACGCGCCCAATCCGCACTGGACCCGCGTGGAGGTTTATAATCCATTCTCCCTATCCATTTTAAGGAAGGCTCGTGCCCCAGAAGTTGGGACTTAAACTGAGCTAGTGATGATGACGATGAAGGTTAAAGTAAGCGGAAAGGGATCAACGAAATGAAAAAGGCAATTAAGGAGTAACTCCTCCAGTTAGATAAAGCGGTAACTCTAACTACTCCTACTACACTAAACTACTCCTTTTTAAAGCAGTTACCCTAGGTGAGAGTTTTTAAAATGAATGTACTTTCATACGGTTCTTAGAGATACATAAGTATGATTTATTTAATATTAAGTACATATTATTTTAATATGAATAGAACCTTACAACTAATTTAGAAATAAAAATATTATAGTGTGATAGCTCGATCGCACGCATGTAAGCGCCCTAAGATAAAACTGGTAGCCTCACTCCGATAGTGTTCTTATAAACAATCTTTCTTAAATAATGTTGATTAATATCACCCCCCAAACGATTCGTTCGCTCCAAACTATGCCTGGAATTTCAGCTGATAACGGTTACAAGAAATTTATCTCAAGCATTTCGAATGCAAATAACAACGCATAGTACAACAATAGTATATACATACTTAAAAAGATCCACTGATGATTCGCCGCAGTCGTATCAAGATCAATCGTTTGTTCTATGAAATTACTAGATTTTTACATTTACATACGTAATGAGCACAGTGTATCACCAATTATTTTGAAATCGGTCTCCCATAGTCATTAATGAGCGAATTCTTTGATAGAACTTTGAACACGTTGTTACGTAAACTTGTATGTATGTTACAAATTTTATCCGCATCGTTTTCTAACAGTTGCACCGTTAACTGTCTCAAACTCAGCTCATGTTCGATTCTCAACTGAGGCATAGACAATATGGTGCTCACCTTGATTACTGGTAGAGCTGGGCTTAGATTCTATTATTTTTAAACGACCAAAATCGTTGCTCAGTTGCATGATTTTGAAATCTCAGTCACCTCACTGAGAAAACATCCGAAATAGTACCAAGAAGTTCCAAAATAGCAGGATCGTATCTCTAGTTGTTAATTCTATATCTAGCTCTCTAAGTTTGTAGCCATAACAACAGTAGGTAGGTACGTATTAAATAAATAAATGAACATTAGTGCGACAGTTAAAGATAAGATAGCCGGTTCCTTGGTGTTTAAGGTTTAAAGCGCACCTTTAGCTTTATCGTAAATTACCATCTGGTGAGAAAGTCAAGCCTTTTTTATGCTTCCACTTTTCTGGCCAAAGAATCAAGTCAATGCTACCAGAAGAATTGGGCAATAATGCCTACCGGGATCAGGATGCACAGCATTGAGAACATTGATAGCCTTTACAGTTGGACAATACAAGCGCGGCGCGTGCGCACTGCATTAGTTCAATTCACGACTAACCCGAGACGAGGTCCTTGCTTATAGAGACGCTCTCGGGTGGTTTCGCTTTCGATCCTGACCGATCTTTAAAGTGCCACTACATATTTATTTATATGATACACTAAACAAGCACCATACTCGTAGACCACCAGGTTCACACGCGCCCTATATCAGGTACAGACTCATGTCTGTATCGCTTTTCCCCACTCCCACGACATGGTCAACCCGAGCCGAAATTCTAGCCTTTAGAGGCGCCCTCCGGTTGTTCGGGTTGTTCTCGATCCGATACGATCTGATGATGTCACCTGTAGAAACTCTCTGAGGATGCTTCGATTACACGGCATGAGGAACCCTTTAAGTTTCTTGCCACCCGCTAAACGTCACAAGCACAAAAGGCCAACAGCAATTTCTCTCAAAAAAAAATACATTACCTTCTTGAAGAAGTCTAAGATTTTTTTGATAAATGCCCGGCCAACTTTAACCGCTACACAATTATGAGATCATCATCGCATATGCTCAACTTACCACATCTCATTCTTATATTAGTTTGTACAATTTCAGTTTGCATTATTTGCTTTAAATTCAAAGGTACCTATACCGATTCTCTGAATTGTCCGGTTAAATTTAACCTTTATGCCATAGTGTGACACATGTGTTTCGTTTTAATGTGCAGTGTTCGCTTTAACTTTAGAATATAATATTAGACTATAATAAAACTAATGCTTGACTGATGAAAATCTATCAAGACAACCTACAGACGATTGTAATGAACTTGAAACTTTCATTCTTTATATTACATCTCTGTCAAGTATTCACTTGGATCTCCTGCTTTTCCAACCTGATGAATACCATCCCGGGACATTATATCGACTGTTAATATATATGCATATGGATATGCGTGGGTAATAAATTTAAGATTTTCTGATAATGTTTGTGTTTCAGAAAAACTTTCAAATCAATATATTTAACAAGGCTTAACGCAAATATATATACAAGTATAGGATTATACAAAGTGGTTTGCGTTAAATGTTTTGTTTAAATTGGAACACGAAAGTACGAAAGTATATAAACTTGCTAATTTATTTCTCCGTGAAGTCTGGATATAATTAGAATAAAACTTAAACCTGGTTGTTGTTACAGAACAGTAACAGATAACAGCCGAGCAACAACAGCCATCGATAGGGAAATGTTTTGAGTCCAAAGTTTAAAAGTTTAGAAAAAATACCTGAGGCGTAATATGAATATCTAAATTCATGTTATTTATAAGTTTCATAATAACTGTTTTTTGCATACAAAAATCTGGGACCAATGTGTATGTACGATCTGTTGATCCGTACAACTTTAGATGATAGAAATGGTAGGCAAAACTTGCTGATAAAATGTATATTGATTGATAGTAAAGTAAATTGATACAAAATATGAGTGCACGCGATATGAATGATAATTGTGTACTAATTAATAAATTGCCGCGCGTCGCGGGTAAAGTGCTGACACAAACCAATGTTCAGTGCTTGCACTGTACAGTGTAACCTATTATATTAGCGCTAGGCCAAAAAGGTCCTGGGTTCAATAGCCAGGTAAGACATAGTGTGTTCAGGTTTCTCGATGCCCAGGTTTGTAATCACTAATCACCAACCGGCATTTGGCAAGCATTGTGATTAAGCCATCAAATAATATAGCGATGACTTGTCTTGATTTCAATGATGAAAAGTGTTTGCTCAGCAGTGGAACAGTAGGTCATGAAATACCTATTTTATCAAAATTTGTTTTCACATTTGAATCAAAATAAAGTATATTATTATACCAATTTCATAACAAAGTCAAAAATAGAAATCAATGGTTCCTTGTCTGCGCAATATTTTGCGTCCTGACACGCACTTGCCTTATCAGAGCGTTATCAATAAAGGGTCCTTCAGGGGAGCACACTGAGCCCATTGTACTATATGTTTACGAACGTAACATTGTAACTTAAATCACACTTATCGCCAGCTTCAATGCGATCGTTATTAACATGCTCGTTATGATTTATTGCAATGCTTTTATATGCTTCGAGTTTTGAAATGCTTTTAATGGCGGCTACGAAAATTTACGTACTTCTTACGGATACTGGATGGATTTACAAATAGCACCTTGACCTTTAAGTAAGTTTTTAAACAAATTACTGATCTGTGAAAAGTCAAAATTTTAACATGTACATCAAATTGACTTATTTTCTTAATATAACTGTGTTTCAGGTCAAAGGATTTAAATATGACGAATGAAAGGAGTTAAATGTAAATTAATCTGTTATTATCTGATTATAGAAAAAAAAACAGCAAAAAGTGGACTTAAGCATTGCATGCCTCAGGGCATTCTTTACCATTCGACCAGTAAAGGAATCAAGGGAAACAAAAGCAAAAAGACTCAAGTAAATATATAAATTGTAGACAAAATAAATGTGTTTATAAATGTCTTTATGTCTCTCTCACACCTTTACAGCTTATTTGATATTTAAATCTACTTTTACAATATGTTACCAACCAAAGTTTGAGAGACCCGAGATATATAAATATAGATCATCATCATCATCAGCTCATTTTATGTCCCCACTGCTGGGGCACGAGCCTTCCCTATGGATGGATTGGGAGCACGGGCCATAAACCACCACGCGGGCCCAGTGCGGATTGGTGGTTGTTAACGACTGCTAGTGCAGCCGGGACCAACGGCTTTACGTGCCTTCCGAAGCACGGAGGAGCTCGAGATGATAAATGTTTGGTCACCCATCCGATGACAGACCTTTGCGAAAGTTGCTTAACCACAGCACTCGCAGACCGGGCGCGTTGACCACTGCGCCATCGAGCTCCTCAAATATAGATAACATACAGTATTACTGACTAAAGCCCTTTATTGCTGCTCTAGCCGACTACGGCGATAATATTAAATTCTACGTAAAAGAAAAACGCCCTTTTGGTAGCCATTTTTTGTAATAATCTGACCAAATCGCAAAACAAAGTCTCATGTAAAAAAAATACTTATAAAAACCATAAACAACGTAAAAAAAGGTGTTCATTCCACCACATTCTCCCCTTTTTTATAGCGGAACTAATTTCTTAAGGGGACGCCTTAATAGACCCCCTACGGTACGCACATCCGCCACCCTGACTACGCCGTCACGACCGGGGAAAAGAGCCTCAACCACGCCACGAGGCCAGGTACCCCTCGGCAGATCTCCGTCGCCGATGAGCACCGGGTCCCCAACATTGATTGGGACATCCGTTCCCGGCACGCGTCGTGGAGCCAGAGTGGGAAGATATTCCGTAACCCAGCGGCGCCAAAAATGATCGGCCAAACGTAGGGCCTTACGCCAACTGCTCCTGCTCACTAAAGCTGCGTCCGTTAAGTCCTCTTCGGGGAAGGACCGTCCGGAGGAGTTCCCTAATAAAAAGTGGTTGGGGGTCAGCGCCTCGGGGTAGTCTGCGTCCGGCGAAACGTGGGTCAGCGGTCGCGCGTTGACAACTGCCTCCGCTTCAGACAGTACGGTGGCAAGAATTTCTTCCCGGGGAGCTCGCTCTCGAAGGGTGACTCTGAGGGCCGTCTTCACGCTCCTGACGAGCCGCTCCCACGCCCCACCCATAAAGGGCGCCGATGGTGGAATGAAATGCCATTTGATCTTTTGCTCCGCTGCGAACTGGGGAACCGCGGCGTCGTATAGAACGCGGAGCTGGCGATTCGCTCCAACGAAAGCCGTTCCGTTGTCCGAGTAAATAGCGCTAGGTGTGCCGCGACGAGATATCAGACGGCGGAGGCACATAATTGCGGAGTCCGTTGACAGGCTGGCAACAATTTCTAGGTGGATCGCTCTCGTTACCAGACAGGTAAATAACGCCACCCAACGCTTCTCATGACGGCGTCCCACGGAGACCGCAACAGGACCGAAGTAATCCACGCCGATAAAACTGAAGGGGCGCTGGTTATGGCTGAGCCTCGCTTCTGGTAGATCTCCCATCGGTGGTTGAAGGAGGGGAGCCTTGAGGAGTTTACATAGCTGGCAGCTGTGTCTCACAGATCGCATCGCGCTCCTTAGGCCGAGGATCCAAAACTCTTGTCGCATCTCATTAATGACTGTCTCTGTATTGGCGTGTGCGAACTTGGTATGGTAATGCGCGATGAGCAGTCGTGTCGCCGGTTCCTTCGCGTCTAGAATAATCGGCTGCATGTTTGTGACTGCGGACACTCTTCCGGCCAGGAGCAACATGCCATCTTTCAACACCGGAGACAATTTGTTCAGGCGACTCTTTCTTGATATTGGCTGACCACGCTGCAAGCAGAGGAGCTCGTCGCCGAAGGCGCTGACCTGACTCGAAGCTAATATGTGACGCTCCGCGCGGAAAATGTCGCAGGCCTCTAGTGGCGCAGAAGCAGCGGCAGAGGTGTGTGGTCGCGGGTCGTTTAAACAAATGTCCCGAACCCAAAAATTTTGAAAGGAACGCCCCAGCCGTTTTGAAATTACGGCAATAAATCGATGAAGTACAGCAGTTGCCCTTACCAGTCTGATCCATGAGCTAAAGTGGGAGATGTTAACTACCACTGGTAAGGGCGTCTGCTGCGAGTTGGTGACGTTAATGGATTCTACAATGGAACGTGATGGATGATGAACTGAAACGCCACGATGTTGTGACGATGGCTTTAGTTCTTCCTGACCAAGAGTGGCTGCACCCTCAACCCGAGGCTCAGCAGGCCACTCGGAAGCAGGAGCCCTTAGAAAGTCCGGGCCCAATATCCAGCGTGACTCAATCCCGCACTTTCCCCTCGTCGCGTCGTCAGCGACGTTGAGTTTGCTAGGAACCCAACGCCACTCACTTAAATCGCTGGTCTCCATAATTTCCCCAATTCTATGCGCCACAAAGGGCTTGTAGTTTCTAGCGTCATTTCGAAGCCACCCCAGTACGGTCATTGAGTCACACCAGAAATAGCGGCGACTCGGCTTTGATCGGTGAGCTTCGCAGATGGTGTTAGCGAGGCGAGTCGCTATCAGAGCGCCTTGGAGCTCCAGACGCGGGATGGAAGCCGGTTTCAGGGGAGAAACACGTGCCTTGCTGGCTATAAACGCAAGCTGGACCACATCATTGGCAAAGATGAATCTCCAGTAGGCAACAGCTGCGTGGGCTAGCTCGCTAGCGTCACAAAACACGTGAAGCTCGGACTCGATATACTCGCTCGAATTGTAGCATCGCGGGAGAGTGGCAAATATATTCAAATTCCTTACCTCGGTCCCAAGCTTGGGTAAGGTTCTAATCGCGTTTACCTCCTGGTTTGCAATCAACTCAGGCTTACCGAAACGGCACTCTAACGCATCAATAACATCGCGAGCGTGAGTTGCCATTACGAGAAGCATACTGACGTCCTCGCGCGCTGCACCTTTCAGCGCATGATTCAAGCGCGCGAGGTTTTCCGCATCTGAAAATGTACCTGCAGTGTCCTGAAAGGCACGTTTAAACATTAACCAATCAATTGGCGATCTGCCATCAAACACGAGCGGTCTCATCGAGGATAGCGAGAGCACGTTGGTCATCAGAACTGTGATGCTCATGTTTTGTAATGCCGATTGCTTCTAGCCTATATTGATCCTTGATGAGGGCTTCCAGTTCGTATTGTGGGTCGTTATGATCCCGCAGGGATACGTGATACGTGTGGTTTACGGGACTCGTTCTGCTACTCGAAAATCCAAACAACACCCACCCTAGTGGAGTGCGAATAGCGACTGGCTGTGAATTCGAACCCTTCCTAATTTCAGATGCAGTGATCAAATGCCAATTATCTATGCCGATTATAAGCGTCGGTTTAGCTTCATCGTAAAATAATTCATCGGCTAAATCAGCTAAGTGCGAGTACGCAGTTACACTATCGCGGGTAGCCGACTGACTTAACAACCCTAGGTTCCGGATAGATCGAGCCCCTTGGATCAAAAAACAGCTAGATGAAGCTCGACCTTTAATTTTGAAATCCACATACTGAACGGGACTATCCTTCGACAAACCTCCTATACAGTCCAAGTGTACGCGCCCCTCGGGGCCCTCGGCTCCTATCTGTGAGGCAATGTCGGAGTCGATGAAAGTCGCGGTGGCTCCATCGTCCAGGAGAGCAAACGTGTCCACGGCCCCGGCGGGTCCGGAAACCGTGACTGCTAAAATCTTCAACAAGAGACGAAATGACGGATCCACCTTAGTGGCGGCCGTATTGATAGTCACCTGTTCAGCATTGGCTGACGTCTCAGGCATGAGCGCTATCGGTGGATTTGTTGACGAAATGAAATTATCACAATGTAAAAGTGTGTGATGTTTGCGATTGCATTTCGGAATTGTGCACCCAGCCTTATTTTTAAAACAAAATTAAAATTATGCGGAACTTTTTTGAGACAACGATGACAAACTTTGTTTTCTTTTATGAAACGCCATTTGTCATCGATTGTCAACGACTTGAATTTTTGACAAAATGACAGTTGATGATTTGATTTATAAAATAAACAACAATTTTCATGTTTTTCAGAGAATTTTGTTGATTTAGGCCTGGAAATTTTAGGAAAAGCACCCGTGCTGGATTCGCCCGACTCTGAAACTGTGTGAGCACGATGATGAGGAACCGGCGGTGGTGGGGCTTCCGCTACGGCGCCGAACTTCGTCTCTAAGTCCACCTCTCGGTTGAGGAAAAGCGAGAGCAATTCGATCCTGGTGTAACCTAAATTCTGGTGACCTGCAGCGAAATCTTTCCATCGTGAGTGTAACAGTGGGGTGAATTTGCTCAAAAGTGCTCCGAAAAGTTCAGGAGAACGTAAGTGATCGGTGAAATCGAGCAATTTCACCACTTGCACACAATTACGCACACGAGTGGCAAATATATTCAAATTCCTTACCTCGGTCCCAAGCTTGGGTAAGGCTCTAATCGCGTTTACCTCCTGGTTTGCAATCAACTCAGGCTTACCGAAACGGCACTCTAACGCATCAATAACATCGCGAGCGTGAGTTGCCATTACGAGAAGCATACTGACGTCCTCGCGCGCTGCACCTTTCAGCGCATGATTCAAGCGCGCGAGGTTTTCCGCATCTGAAAATGTACCTGCAGTGTCCTGAAAGGCACGTTTAAACATTAACCAATCAATTGGCGATCTGCCATCAAACACTGGTAAGGTAATTATATTTTTATTATTGGGGCCGTTATTGTTCTTAGTAAGAATCTTCAGAGCGTCGACAAGTTGCGTAACGCCAATCGGGCCGTCAGCTCGGTTCCGAACGTTCGTGGCAGCAGCCCCGTCGCCCCGGCTAAGATCGGGCAGAGGCAACGACGTGGGACTCTGTACCGCAACGTCGGAAACGACAGCGTCGTTACGTCTTGTAGAAAATTCCTGGGAACATGGTTTACAATTAGTGGGCCCTACCTCACACCTACGAGATAGGAAATCGACTTTATAATTTTGCGTAGGGGGAGTTACATCGTGCAACCATTGCTGCACAGTATCGGTGCGACTCCTAATACTACGTTGGCTATTATGGTGACTGCGATTGCAGTCATCTGCCTCAATAGCAGCGTATTGCGCTTGGTATTCCAACTCTGCGGTTTCCCGTTCCAATACAATACGCCTTTCCTCTAACTCAAGTTGCGATACAATACGCCTTTCCTCTAACTCAAGTTGCGCGAGGTGGCGAGCGTGCTGTGCCTCCGCTGCGAGTTTTCTCGCGGTAATCGTCGCGGAGGAGCGGCTTGAGCGCGTGCCAGAGTTTGACGGGGCTCGTGATGGATTTGGGTTCGGATCAATCGCTGGTGTTGGGAATACCTGATCTCCGGAAAATACCGGAGCACCTTCGTTGCTCGTTTCAGCTTGGTCGGAACTTTCCATGGCTTCAGCATGTGAACGAGTCACTACAACCATTTTTCCTTTAAAAATTAGGACTGAAAAGAAAATTCACCGAAACACTATTTTGCTAGTTCTTTTTTAGTCTGAAGGACCACTTTATTACTGACTAAAGCCCTTTATTGCTGCTCTAGCCGACTACGGCGATAATATTAAATTCTACGTAAAAGAAAAACGCCCTTTTGGTAGCCATTTTTTGTAATAATCTGACCAAATCGCAAAACAAAGTCTCATGTCAAAAAAATACTTATAAAAACCATAAACAACGTAAAAAAAGGTGTTCATTCCACCACATACAGATATGTACGAGTAATATCGATTATAAAAATACATGTATTCTTTAATAATAATACAATACTTACATCAATTATAAATGCAAAATAATAACATAGATAAGTAAGTAATTTATAAAAAAAAAATTGTTTATATTTTTTATTTATTTATTGGATGTAGCATAATTACTATGCATAAGGGCCAACACTAACTAATCTTCAGGGTTGGTAACGCACATGTTACACCCACTGTGTTTACAAGCGTCATACAAGCGTCATACAAGCGGTTGCGGTAATTACCGTCAGGTGAAAGCATTTAAAGTTGTTTTCTGACTAGTCGAATAAAATTTTAATAAAAGGTAATTTCACGGGAGTTCCCATTAAGAGGTAAATATGTATATAAAAAATAATTATTTTCTATAAAAGCTGTTACAACATAGGGTAAAGCCACCAAAGAGTACCTACATATTGGATTGGCTAACACGCATTCACGGAATGAACGTACTACATCCAACCTTATTATTTCTTTGCAAATTTTAGTCGCAGGCAACTGACAGGCAAGTAATATTAAGTAAGTAATGTCAATAGGTTTGCTACCTACTGAGACTTCTTGGCGGGAAAGTTTTGAAAATGTTTGCGATTTCGATTTATTTAGTAACATTTGAGTTTTATCGTTTTATTCATATGAAATAATGGTGGAATATTAGTCGTTTAGTGTCTGTGAACGTGTCTAATGCACATTCATAAATACTAAACGGCAAATAACACTATTCAAGCCTCTTGCCAAGCAGTGAGACAACATGTAAAGCTAATTACTTGAATGCCCCCAGCATGCTGCTAAAAAGTTTAAGCTCACCAAATCTGTGAAGGTAATGACACGAAAAGTAAGTAAATAGCCTATGACTGTCACACTGCTGGGCAAACGCCTTCATCATTGTTCAAGTCATCACTATAATTGATGGGTATTGGCTTGTTCACCACGCTTGCCAAATGCGGGTTGGTGATCACAAACCCGGGCTATGCACCGAATAAATCCGAAACACACTTTGCCCGACCTGGGAACTGAACCCGGGGGGACCTTCGGGTATCGGGCCACCGAGGCGTCAGCGAGGCTAATGACACAAAACTATTAAAAAAAACTTTGTGAGATATTTTTATCGTAGAGATCATTCTAACCTGATCAGAAGATGGACAACGCATATTCTGTGCATTCTTAATTCGCGACGACGTGAAACATTTAAGTATCAGTGAATCATTTGCTTTGCCTTAGTTAAAGAGGACGATTATTAATACTGGTGGGTAACAAACTGAGAAAGGGGTACATTTCCCATGGACATCTTTTAGCTTAACCATCGGGTTAACCACCATAACAAAAAAACAATTAACATTGGTGATAGAATATAGCCCCCTTATTCATAAAAACTATTTAAGCATTATTTACTTACCTAATCATTGTTTTGTCTCTTTTTCTAAAATTCAAATTTATTTTTGTTTATTTATTTTATTGTAAAAGAATAACAACAGCCAACATAATACAAATAGTCTTAGAGCTAGACTAAATTAGGCCATTTATATTTGAGTAATTATGATGGTGAAACAAGCTAAACTAAAACAATAGAAATAAAAATATTGGTATTCTAAAACTTAAAAAGTATTTTACAAATACACGGGTGAGAAAACTAACTAGATAGAATATATAAATTGAATAATTATAATCTATACTTACATATATATATGCATACATAAAATATACAATATACATAATTAGATAAAACTATCAAAACAAATATTATTGCGTCATAACTTTCTTTCCTTTATTTAAAAATGTTTTTTGCTGCCTATGAATAGGTCGATTTCACTAAATAATTTGTTGTATGTGTCAGTTATTCTGGTCATCGCTGCATTTTGGGCGTAATTAGTGCTATGTGAGGGGATGTCCAACGGCGATGTGTGGCGAGTAAAATATAATGACGTTTGTGTGACGTTGACAAAACTACATTTAACTAAATAGTGCTTAAATAGTTTTTATGAAAAAGGTGGTAAATATATACCTAGATTGTTTAAGTAAAACAAAAAAGTGAAGTGTTTAATAATAATAGATTGAAATGTAGGTAAACAATTATTAAGCGTTTCAAGAAAATAAAAACATAAAGAGAAAAAATTAAATATTTTTTACAATACTTCGGTATTGAATTCTGTACGGAAAAATACGATATCCACGCTGACGAAGTAGCGGGCAAAATGCTAGTAATTAATATTTTAAGCGCACGAAGCTACTAATTAAGAGAAAAATAGCAGTGCGTACTCTGTGATAGGTATAATGCTTTACCCTAATAGAATTTATGACTCACACATTTCGCCGGCTCAGGAGAGAAGGCTAGAGATAATAAATAATAATAAAATCTTTATTGAAATACGTTTACATCTATTGTTTACAAAGAGCTCTAAACTAATAATCTAAAATACATTAAATGCTGTTGCCTGAGCTAGGTAAACCCTGTTTTTTAGGCGAATGTGGGCTTAGCCTAAGCTTAATATAAATCAAAACATAAATTAATATAACAGTATACGCTAAGTTACAATCTAATATAAAGACATAAATAAAATAATAATGAGTTAATACACACAGAAATAAATAAACAAAAAAATTACTTAACAACAGACAATAACCCCTCCGTATCGTCGTAGGTAAATTTTTGTAGTTCTTCCTGTACAACCTTTTTGCAGTTAATAGCGTTTAATGGATAAATATAACACTTAGCATTTATCCTGTTGTACAGAAAGGGTCCTAAGAACATAAAGAACCTTGATGAGAAAGATATACTTCAACAATATTATTATCTACGTCACAGTCTAGATCTTCGATATCCAAGGTAATGAAACGGGATGGCCTGGCGTCTAGACAGAAGGTGCATGGACAAATGGCGGGCCGACGATTTATGCGGCCGAAAGATATGGCTAGAGATTTACAACTGTACGCTAACTAGTTTTAAGATTTAAATTGGTGTTCTTTAACTTAACAATTAAAATGGTTTGAAAATTGTAGAAGTCTCGCAGTCAGGACTTTATGCTACGGTGGTTAATACTTTTTTGTTAATTTATGATTCGGAATACGATGAGAATTGACGACCTCCGTAGCCAAGAGGTTTGCGCGCCTGACTTTGGGCGGCGCTAACTCTGAGGCCCCGGGTACGACTCCCAGTCGGGTCAATGTCGAGTGTCGGGTCTGTGTGGTTGTGGTACCGTCGTTGTTTCTGATTTCCATGAATCGAGTGTTTTAGCCTTGGGATCAGAACAATGTATGTGATGTTGTCTAAATATTTAATTATTTAATTAACTTGGGATGCATGGGTCTGGTCCCGGTGGATATATACTACGATGAATTTAATACTTTATTTCGTAGTTTAACTTATCTAATAACTATATATTCATATATATTGTTTGGTGTACGTATATTAAAGGATGTACTTAGCTAATAAGTGGACAGAGATGTGTGGCAGAAACGAAAGGAGGTCTATATACTCAGCAGTATATACTATATACTCATCTCCGGGCTGCAACTATGATGATGATGACGATGACACGTATTATTTATTATTTGTTTTGCATTTAAACTAATAATGTTATATCTTCATGTAGGGATATAACCTGGATTGCGACTGTAACTTAAATCAATTACATTTGTAACGACAGTATTCTGTTTTGTGTATATAATTTATATAGGGCATTAACTTAATTATCTTTATTTAAATAAATCTTCTGTGCGTGTGTATGTCACTGAACTCCTTCTTAACAGCTGGACTGATTTGGATGAAATTTTCTGTTTGTGTTCAAGTGGATTCGAGAATGGTTTAGATTTACAATTGGACTCGGTAGATGGCGCCCATCGTGGGATTTTTGTTTGTTTTGTTGTCATGGAAACTGTCAAAGCGGTACGAAGTCCGCCTGTCAGCTAGTTATTTATTTATACTTGTTAATTTATTCAAGTATCAAAGACTCATAATAGTTAGTAACAATGGAACTTAAGATCTTTGTTAGTACCTACATAATACAATTTACATTACAATTAAAATTCAATTTAATATACTAATATTTGACACTGTAAAATAAAAAAAAGAAATGCCCATGCAGTGTTTCTTGCCGGCTCGACCCAGTACAAAGTTCCCTGTCCTGTGGATTTACGAACCTATGGCGTTGCGACATTCCTAAGAGCTCAACCATTGCAGCTTTAACTAAATGAAACATTTTCCCATTCTTCTCCACAGCTAAAAGACGTCCTGATTGTCCTGTCCTGTAACTAAAAAACTTGAAAGTGCTTAAATTGATTCGAATATACATTTATTTAATTTCTGAAGTTTCACTAAATAACATTTTAATTAAGAGGGCATTCATCAAAACACCAATATTGATAATGCAGTTTCAATGGTTCTAATGACTAATCTAGTGATTACTCATTGACGCAATGCTGTTTTGTTCTCAATAGTTTACGCGAATGCTAAACATTGTCGTTTTACGTTGCTAGCATTTTCGGGACCGTACCCATGAGCCCACAGTTCGAGGAAACAAATAAAAAAATATTTTTAGACTCAGCTTCGTCTCCTTAGAATAGGATAAGATAAATAAACTTTATTGTACACCAAAAATTAATCATTTGACAAAAAAAAACTACATAAAAATACACGTCCAAAGGGCGGTCATATCACTTAGAGTTTCCTTATTTTGCGTAAATACTGTTTTATCAGAACAGCACTAGAAAAAAGTCTTAATGGAAACCTCAACCACTTTTTCACACGCAAAACTTTAAATACCAAAACATTAAACCCTAGTGCTTACTGTTAAAGTTCAAAGTTGCTTGTTTTCATTAAAAAATAATTTTGGTGTAGACGTTTTAGAGCCGCAATTTACTATTATCAGCTCATTAACCATTCTAAATAAGACCGTCTGCGTGTATTGATAATAATATAGTGCATAGTGGGTCAACGGTGATGTGATTATAGTCTGTTTAATATGTACACGTAGGTTTAGTACAAAATGTGTTGGGCAAAAATGTACCTATCATCATCCTATCATACCTAATATACCAGTTCATTTCCAAAATCTGAACGGGTAGACTCAATAGTTTAGTCTAAATTGTTTTATTAGTTTTCTTATTATTAATTAGATTTTTCTGGGGTAAACGTGTTCTTGAGTGGAGACCACGACTCGGTTATACGTAGTGTAGGACGCCCTCCGGCCAGGTGGGATGATGACCTGCGACAGACTGCAGGCAGATGCTGGATGCGTCAAGCTGAGGACAGGGCGCTATGGCGCTCATTAAGGGACGCTCATGTCCAGCAGTGGACTAAGATAGGCCGATGATGATGATGATGATGAATTAGATTTTATAGTTTTCACGTCAATAAGTGCCTGTGAAGGCTTATGTTGAATAAATGATTTGATTTTGATTTCGACTTTGACTTTGATTTTATGTCTCCACTGCTGGGGCACGACCCTTTCCTTCCGATCCGATCCGAACCCTTCGGAGAATCTAGTAGGGCACGGGGACGCGCACTAGTGCGCGATGCCGTTCCCTATAGAAAACCTCCGAAGGTGATTCGTTTCAAACGGCTTGAGGGACCCTTTACGTTCCCCGCCGCCCCCAAACAAGCCCGGTGAGGCAATCAGCAATATCTCTACAAAAAAAACGAACCTTTCCTGTGGATGGAAATACCACGTATAAGATGGTAAAAGCTAGCCAGGCGAACTTAAAACAAGATCTACCACCAAATAAACCGAGTATGAATAAGCACCCCTGTTAGAAATTGAACCCAGGTCTCTGAGTCGGAGACAGATGGTTTTTTTTATAAACTACGGGTAAGCACAGTGCCTTTATCTCACCTGATGTTATGTGGTGATAAGGCCAATGGTGGAAGCGCACTTCTCCCGGAATCCTCATTTTATTGAGGCACCGGCTATCTTATCCCTAGCTGCCGGAACACAACAATGCTACAAACATTGTTGTTATGGCGACATATTTAATTAAGACGGTGGTAGCTAGCCAGGCGGACAAACATGCCCTACTACCAACCAAACAAAGTACACAAGAACACAAAGATGTACCCCCCGCTGAGATCGAACCAGGGTCTAAACCGGTGGTGGCAACCACGAGACCACAGAGGCGGTTTAGAACTGAAGTTGCAGAACAGAAAACAATTGACCTAATCAGTGAAACTTGGTCACACCGTTCCCACACGAGACGGACAGTATCAATTATTTGCTATAGATAAACTCTAAACTAGGCTCTGTTAATATGTGCCTAAGATTGCGGCCGCGCCGATAACTGCCATAATTATTTAAAAATAGGACGCTTTTATTTAATTTATATTATCGATAACTCGTACGCGTGTCAGAGGGCATGGAGTCAATAAATAAGGTTAGGAACTAAATCTTTAATTAGGTACAACAATTAAAAAATATTTAGGTACAACATCAGGTGGTGTGGAGTCATTTGCCGTCCTAAGTATAAAAAAAAACATGAATGAAAGCTTTCTGTTATAATAAAATGTCTCTATCGCGTACCCAAGGGAACTCGACTCCACTTCGTCATGTAGGATCTACCAGAGTCATTTTACTACTACACAATAAAAATACATAATATTCGATATGGATTAACCGTTCTTATACGGTGATTCGAACCTCATCTCAGCCGCGACCGCGTACCAGAAAGCGCAGTGTGGGCAGGCCTCCAACAAGGTGGACCGACGATCTGGTAAAGAGCCGCTGGATGCGAGCAACACAAAACCGGTCGTTGTGGAGGTCCTTGGGGGTGGTCTTTGTCCAGCAGTGGATGTCTTTTGGCTATTGATCAGTGCCCTAAAAATTTAAAATTCAATTGTGTCTGTAATCACAGCAGACGACGTATTAATGGTCAGTAGTATCCGAAATTGCCACTCCTTTCTATTCAAAATGCTGTCTTGCGCATATACACAGGGGTCAGGATCTATCCCGGGATGCCATTCCAGGATGTTTATCAATGCCATATTATTGTAGCAATATCAAACTTCTGTCAGCATGTGACCAAAAAAGGTATGCCTATTTAGTATAGGTATCCTAGGCATACCTTAGTTTGCATTAATCCCCGTAAAACCTATTTGTTGCTAGTGGAACGCGAAAGTTTCAAAGTATAAACATCAAACTGATCCTAATTTTTTTTACAAGATAAAATTTTACCAGAAAAAATCAGCCAACCAGCCTCAGGGAGCTCGAATTGGAATCGAACCCACGACCTTTGGATAACCGGTCCAATGCCCTGACTGCTAAGCTGCCGAGGCCCCAGAAGACTCTTTGAATTTATCTAGTAGTTTCTGATTTATGCTGCAAGCCAGCGGTATTACGTCACTGTGAAATTACTACCCTTACAACCGAAAAAACACTTGCAAGTATTTAACAATCGATAAAGACGTAATTCCTTTTTAATTATTTTTTATCTTGTAACTATATAGTATCATAAATGCAAATTTTGAAATAATAAAAAATTATCCTAATTTTTGTTAAGCAAACCAAATTACAAAGTCAATCGCTAAGACGTTGCTATGAGGAAATGTTATGTGGATAACAATGCTGAATGCATGCTACATGAAAATAATTATGGTGCTGGACCGTATCGGCGATCGAGGTCGCGCTATAATTTGTGTTTAGCTTAGGAGACAGACATTTTTTTCGCGTACTTAGGTACACACGCCTGCACATAAGACTACCACAAACTGTCAAATTTCCTCAATAGACTTTGAACTTTATGTATATGGTATTGTGGTTGAACATTTATTGAAGAAATTTGACAGTTTTGGATAGGTTGATATGCAGGCGACTGTACATGAAAAAAAAACGTTTAAAGTGTCGTGTATAATTTAAGTCTTTAATCGCCGTGGTGGTCACCGGTGACCGACAAACAATATATTTTCTATTGTGTCTGGTTTTGCGGCAGTCAACGTGTTAAAAAAACAATAAAATTTCTATAAATTGTAATATATTTTATATTTTTTTATAAGGTTTAGGTTGCCTCCAAAACAAAGATCTCTATTTTTTAATCCAAATTCTACAAAACTGTTTACAAAATACCCATAAAATTATGTTTAAAAGCTTCACGTACAATGCAATGCAACTTACTTTATGTAGACATAGCCTCAACTATGTTATTAAAACTATTTAATCATAAACTTTACTTTTTAAAAGTTGTACTTACTTAGTTTGTCATAAATATATCGTCCATCTCCTAAACTATGACTAAGTATGTCCTAAACGAATTCATTAACCTTTAAATGTTGTGAGACAATCGATGTGCCGATAGCCCGTCGAGTGATCATATACGTGAACTTAATTTGGTAGCGTCACGACGCCGATCCTTCCACAGATAACTATTGCTAATACTGGCGAGGTACACGATGCTAGCACGCGAGCTAAGATCGACTGAGCTAAGCCACTTCCGCTAAAGTTAAGTTGGGATTGGTAGTGACTAAGTTAACCGCCTCTGTGGTCTAGTGGTTAAGGCCACCGTTCTAGGCACAAACGTTTTTATTTCTACCGGGTGGTACATGATTGTGCTCGGTTTTTCGTGCACAAAAACTCGGTGCTTCGTGTTTTTTTTTGAGAGAGATTGCTGATTGCCTTAGACGGCATTTTCAGCTTCACCGGACTTGTTTGGGGGCGGCGAGGAACGTAAAGGTCAAGCCGTGTGAAACGAATCACCTTCGGAGGTTTTGTAGAGGGAACGGCATCGCGCACTAGTGCGCGTCCCCGTGCCCTACTAGATTCGCCGAAGGGTTCGGATCAGATCGGAGAGCGGAGCAACCCGAAGGCACCTCTAAAGGCTCGGACCTCGGCTCGGGTTGATCGGGCAGTGGAGGAAGAGAGAAGCACCCAGGTACACGTCTGTACCTGGTGTAGAGCGCGTGTGAACCGGTTCGTCGTACCCTTGTTCTACGAGTACGGTGTCTTGGGCCTAAACTAGTGTGCATGTTTAGTGTATTCTGTAAATGTGTAGTGTCATTTAGAGGATCGGGCGGGGCGGCGTTCGCATCTGTTATGGGATCGTCGGGGTCGTCTAGGACGTGTTTAGAACGCCTAGATGTGAACCGTCTTGTTGGTGGAAGGCTTCCAACATTATAGTTGGCGGCCGCCACAACAAGCGGGTTAGGGTGGTGGGGGGCGTTATCAAAGTAACGTCTGGAAACGTCCTTGATAAAGTCTTTGATAGTGAGATTAGAGACACTTTATATAAGGTCAAGTGTTATTTTCCATTCGACAACGTTTTCAAGATGACACAAAATATTTACCCTTCTCGCTCAACATCAGGGTACCTAATGCTAGCTTATTTTCTACTCGACGTTACCGAAAACGAGAACTGGTTTTAATAATATAATAACGCTATAGTTTATATTACATAATAAATTTTATGTTACTACCCCACGGTATAGGTACTCATCTAATCACCTCCTAATCACCGAATTATAGTAACTTACAAACAGCCATGCTTACTTTGACTTAAGACTATGCAGGGTGGAATTTGAGACGGGCCACCAGAGCTACCTACCATCAGTACCATTTAAAAAGTGGTGCTATAAGACGTCTGATAATTGGGTTGTTGACTAGTTAGTCAATAGCCAAATAAGCTTTTTAGCAACAGAACTGTCAACACGATTTTTTTTTAATATAAATTGTATAGAAATGGAAACTATGACGTCACTATTATGTTTCGTCAATTGAGTGTTTATGAATAACTTTTAGGACCTTTCAACTTTTTTCTTTTTACAGAAGCACATGCTTAGATCAAATAAAACATTGATTACTGTTTCAAATAACTGTTACGTCGTGATTTCATTTAAACGTTTAATGTTCTAAATTAATTAATGATGTTGTCAAAATCTCTATTTTAAAGACGTTTAGATTGTCAAATGCGGATTTGATAAATGTGTTTGCCGTAAGATACAACAATTTATACAATTTTATTTTAATTTCTGTTTCGATTGACGATCAAAAATGTCTATGATAACTACTGAGAGAAACATAATATGGTTTTCTAAAGTTTACGCGAACACTACACATTGAAATGAAACAACTTTTACGGATCTACTCGCGTTTATTTTATACATTACTATTAATTGATGTTTAACACTAATGTATAAAACAAAATAAACGCGAGTAGATCCGTAAAACAACTTTTTCCTAATATTTTGTTGGGTAATTCGGTAATTACCATAAAAGTAGTTTAATTTTAATGTGTAGAGCTCGCGTAAACTTTAGATAATATATACATACAGTGACATACAAAACGTCTCATTTAAACACAGTCATATACTAAACAGTAATCCTTACTATCACTAAACCGAAGGCTTAGCTTTCAAACTAATCCTTTAAACACATCCGATTACAAATTCCATACCAATGGTAATCCTATATTGAATTACCGTCGGAATAGTCGACACATACGTACGTACACACGCCTGCACATCAACCTATCCAAAACTGTCAAATTTCTCCAATCGATATTGTTATTTATACCCAAACACTAAGGTTCAAAATTTATTAAAGAAATTTGACATTTTGTGGTAGATTGATCTGCTGCCGTCTGTACATACGGCTAAACATAGTATAGCCATATAGTTGACATTAAAATATTAAATTTGTTACAATAGCCCTTAATTAATATCCATAATAGCCGGATCAGTTGTGCCTTTTGTACAAGACACAGGTGCGATCTTGCGTGGAGTATTGCTCACACCTTTGGGACGGTTCCGCAAAGTACCTTCTCGATGCCTTGGACAGATTGCAGCGGCGCGCTGTACGCATTATCGGCAATGCAGAGGTCACTAATGCTCTCGAGCCCCTGCAATTGCGGAGAGATATATAGCGTCACACAGCGTCTTCTACCGCTTATACAATGGCGAGTGCTCTGAAGAGCTCTTTGACCTTATCCCACCTTCTCCCTTCCTCCATAGGAGTACGAGTGCTGCTCTCCGGAGTCACCCCTGTACTGTCTCGAACATCCCATCGCGCACAAAGAAATTTGGTGACACGTTTCTTTGTCGCACTTCCAAAAGATGGAATAGTCTACCAGCACACGTTTTCCCTCCTTCCTATGACAGTGGATCCTTCAAACGAGGCGTGAAGAGGCACCTCGTGGGCTGGCAGAGTGAGGGTGACTGATGCTGCGTTGTTTTCACGCTGCATCAGTTGTCCTTGCGTCTGGACTCCATTTCCACTTAACATCAGGTGGAGTGGAGTCATTTGTCGAACTACGTAAAAAAAAAAAATATGTAAAGCCCTTTACCAGTACTGTATCATTGTGGATATTGAAATTGGTACCTGATGTAAATTTGCTAACTTACATATTTTCATTTCTTTTAATTTTTTTTTATATGTTGTTGTTGTCTTTTATATTTTGTGTGATTGTTTGTAGTGGAAAGTGTCCTTCTGTTATAGAGCATTTTCGAATATTTTGACGCTGTAAGGGAGAAAAGAAAATGTCCTTGCTAATTTTTTTTGCCGGTTTTTCTCATTACAAGGTCTTCCGCCCTGTGTAGACTTACGAACCGAGATGGCATAGTGATCTTGATAAGAGCCATATGTAGCCTAAACTGATTAAATGATTTTGAATTTAACAGTTTCAACTCATGTATGTACTAATAGGTTTAAATACAAATCCGCATTATTGGCGGCCTAAAGGCCACTAAACATCTTGACCCTCTACAATTATGTCATCATGATGTGGCTCTCAGCGCCTTCTATACCACGTCGAATTCTCCAAATAACTTTTTTCCCTGATCTCTCCTCTCCCTTACTTCGTATGATCACCTGTGCTGGTCTTAGGTGTCACCGATTTACTGTGACAATTTACTCCGTCGTGAATGAAGATATTTAGTGAATCATTTCTTCTCCCTTGATACAGGACACGTATTCCTTCCCATGGGTTCCTTTTTACGAGGTGTGAAGAAGCAACCTGCGGGTCGCCAACGTGAGGACTGTTAGAGAGGCGGAATCCGGCTACACTGTGCCGATCATCCGATCCGAACCCCTGGGAGAATCTGTAGGGCACGGGGACACGCACTAGTGCGTGATGCCGTTCCCTCTATAAAACCTTCGCAGATGATTCGTTTCATTCGGCTTGAAGAACCCTTTAAGTTTCTCGCCGCCCCCAAACAAGCCCGGTGAAGCTGAAAATGCCATTTGAGGCAATTAACAATCTCTCTAAAAAAAAAAGAATGCCCATTGGAAAAAAAAACTACAAACACCCTCCAAAAAAAAACTAGCGGTCCACGCATATGGACTTTGCTTATGCCTTACATCAGGTAGAACGGAATTATTTGCTTACGCATTTATCTCTCTCTACCCGGCTATATATCCCACATGGTGGTCAGCCTTCCTCATTTCTGACAAACAAAACATAGTACAGTCAGCAGTTTAAGTAGCTGAATGATTTAACACTATAAAACCAGCTTAATAATCTAACAGGCGCTTGTCAACTTCAAGTAGGGCTATTAACATAACATGCTACTAAAGTGGTTAGGGACTTCCGTTGATGACTGTACTAACCCCGTCAATAATAACTAGCTATCATAGACAATTACGGAACGACACATTGGAACTGTGACAGAGAACTAACAAAATTTTGAACTGTTGAAATATTATTTAAATCGACGCTACCTAGAGTTAATAGCCAGGATTATTAAATGCGATTGAAAATTGACCTCATTTCCTACAGCTTAAGGTTGCTAATAGCAAAGACGCGTCTTCACCGTTCACGGTAGGCTCCCGACAAAGGGATTAATTAAGTGTGCGAATTCATATTAGTTAATATTTACGCTTGATTTAGTATGAATTTACTATAACGTTGATTGTGCATTCTTGATGCTTGTAGAATAGGGTGTATAATAATATATCTCTAAATAATAATAGTGTTCTTTTAACCGCCTCTGTGGACTTGTGGTCTGATTACCGGTCCCTGACGCAAAGGTCCCAGGTTCGACTCCCAGCGGACGGTGTGGCGGATGCGAATTCAACCTACTCGTTTTGTTATTGGTAGAGCTTATTTTTCGTGGAGCTCGATGGCGCGCTAGGTCTGCGATTGCTAAGGTTAAGCAACTTTCGTAAAGGCCGGTCGTCGTATGGGTGACCAAAAACGTATCATCTAGAGCTCCACCGCGAAACGGAAGGCACGTAATGCCGTTGGTCTCGGCAGCATTAGCAGTCGTTAACAACCAATCCGCACTGGACCCACAAGGTAGTTTATGGCCCATTCTCCCTATCCATCCCTAGAGAAGGCTCGTGCCCCAGCAGTGGGGACATAAAATGAG
Source organism: Eudonia truncicolella (assembly GCA_949315975.1). Classification (NCBI taxonomy): domain Eukaryota; kingdom Metazoa; phylum Arthropoda; class Insecta; order Lepidoptera; family Crambidae; genus Eudonia; species Eudonia truncicolella. Next base: position 1,069,794 of record OX438841.1, read on the forward strand.
TTGGTGTTGATGTGTGGGGCTGTGACAGGGCTTATTTTAAGTCCGCCTGACTGGCTACTGATGGCTGCTACTTATGAAGTGGATCTGTCTTTAATAATTTTACAAAAACACAAATGATGAAAAAAATACCACCTTTGGATTTGAACCTGCACCCTTCTGACATACCATACTTCTTAACTGATCTTTAGTATTTGTAAAAATATTATAATCAGAATATGTTAATGACGGTAGTTGTTGACATTGAATTGGCGCCTTTGGCTTTCAAAGTAAAAAAGTAAATAGTGTTGAATAATTTCGGCGGGCTGGTTAGAACCACGATAGCTCAATTGGAAGAGCACCCGGTAGCATACTGACCCGGTATGTCAGAAGGGTGCAGGTTCAAATCCTGCTCCTGGAAATTTTTTCAACATTTGTGTTTTTGTAATTTGTTCCGCAACAAAATTTGCGTTAAAATTATATAAACAAAAACAAAAACATTTTTATAATTTTGTTATTATTTTTATTTATTTATTACTTCAGCCGATAGACACTTACCATCAGGTGAGATTGCGAACGTTTCCACGTTTCACGATATAGCATTGTCAAGTTAAATAGTGCTCTCAGTGTAAGTTGTAGCATACAGTTTTCAACAAACCGCAAAACAAATTAAGTCCTAAGGAAATCCACAATTTGTTTCAGAACTTATCCGAGGTCCTTCTGAAGGTAACCACTCCCTTCAGCGAGGTCTGAACCTTGAATGCAGCCGTAAACTTATCTTTAACTTCACATCAATGTCGCTTCTTTTTTTTTTGCTTTAGGAACGGGAAGGCAGGCAAACAGCCAAGATATTACTGAGTAGTTAAATGTTTAGTGTCATTTAAATCATTATTGTGTGTTTTTATTATTATTATTATTTTTATTCTCTTCGTGTGTTTATTTAGCGTTAGCGTTTTATTATGTTTGTCTTTGTGGTTTGTGGACACGTCACTGATTTACCCCCCCTCCAGAATACTAGCGTTGCAGCGGCTCCAGGTCGCTGCAGCACGTGCTGAGGCTGGGGCCTAGTTGGTCGCACTTATATCTTTTGTTTTGTTTTGTATTGTTATTGTGAATATCGTGATATTTTGTAGTGTGTGCCAAAAAATGTATTTCATTTCATTTCTTCTTAATTTCAACTTTAAACTTATAATATGAGACATTTTTATTTTGCTCCACCAAATCGTATATTACTTTGAAATGAATAACGAAGACTGTGTCAATATAAGTATTTTGTTTAAGTATACTTTCAATGTTGTTCCGCTCTTTCTAAACATGTTTAAAATGTATTTAACTTATTTCGGGGGCTTGGACAATACATGTTCGATATAATCATCATCATCATCATCGTCGTCATCATCAGCACCAGCTCATTTAATCACCCATTTCCTGAAGACGCATTAAAAAGAATATTTGCTGGCAGGATCTCTTGACCAAGCCATCAGAGCTAAAATGTAGTAGAACGGAGTGACTTTTGGATGAAGTGTAACATTGATCGCAGCAATATATCCTTAAGTAGCTGGCTATCGCTAGCGTTGTAGGCGTCTCTAGTGTGATAACCTCCAGAATCATACCGTAGAACTACAGGTGGAAGACCACTTTACAGAACAGGAGCTGTGATCAATGTTACGCTTGATTCAAAATTAGCTTTGATCTACTGTTCTATTGAAAGTACTATGCCTGTTGACCCCTTAGCCATTTTAGGTGATGCCATCCATCAGCAGTTCATTTTATGTCTCCACTGCTGGGGCACGAGCCTTCCCATGGATGGATAGGAAGAACTGGCCATTAACCAACACGCGAGCCCAATGCGGAATGGTGATTTTTAACGACTGCCTTCCGAAGCAAGGAAGAGCTCGAGATGATAAAGTTTTGGTCACCCATCCAATGACCGGCCTTTGCAAAACTTGCTTAACTTCAGCAATCGCATTCCAGGCGCGTTAACCACTGCGCCATTGAGCTCCTCTCGAGCAAAGCCATCACTTAATTAGTATTAAATAAAATATTCCTGTCTGATGCAGTCATATTTGTTTAACTGGAATCACTATCAAAACAAAATGTGTGATAATGCTTATAAATTACATTATTAAGTAGGAACTTTGTGATAATGAGGAATTCCCTGAAATCCATATCGTTTCCACATACAATTTGATGTTAACATGATTTTTATTGAAGGTTGAGACATACGGCCCAACTGATGGCTAATTCCTCTAGATAGATTGTGGGAAAAGCTCAATTCGAATATAACTGGCTACTATAACCTACGTAGCGTGGTGTTAAAGCCAATGCCTATCAATTGTAGCCATGACTTGATTTCCATGATGGCCTTTGCCCATGCAGCAGGACAGTTATAGGCTATTTTACATTACAAACCTACCTAAATCTGTCACCATAATAACAATATCATTAGCATTCTTTGGTAGTACGATAACCATAACCAGTTCCCAGTTTTGGCGGGTGCCGGAGGGCAGTTGTTTGTGATAAATATATTGGTACTTTTACAGAATATTAGAAGAAAATAGTTTTCACTGTTCAGTGTTTATTTACTAATTTGCTGTAATGTGGATCAGAATTTGCAGTAACTGGAGTTACTCCTGCATCTGTTTTACCACCACAAGATCACAAAGCACTCCCAACAGTAGCATAAAATAAGGACACTTCAGAAAGTTAGCTTAATACAAACCTCGGAACAGTACGGGCGCAGATGATGCGGGATTCCGTGTCCGCGAGAGGTTGTCTACGTGTGCGTTTTTTTTTTCTTTTAGTTGATGGCTTCGTGCGATTAGCGCATTTAGCCAGTGTCAAAGTAGTTTTTCTAACATTTATACATAAATATACAATATTTCCTTCCAGTATGATGATGATGAGTGATAATAGAAATGAGAAGTGAGAAATGATATACCTGCCAACCCCTCGAGTATCTCAGTAAAGATGTGGGGCATTAATTAGTCCTCACGCGAACTTCTTGAGAGAATTTGAAAAGTGAAGATGAACTGTTTTGTTTCATTTGTCAACACTCATGCACACTAACGAACAGTTAACGGTCAATAATCCACCATTATTTCATTTATTAATATTCGACATAACACAAATTTTAGATAATAAAACAAAACCGCAGACCTGACTCTTAATTTTCCCGCCAAGAAGTCTTTGCGCGTTTGTATGAAGCTCACCTTTAAGCATCCTCCTTATTTTGTGACTGTAAGTCAGCACGATTCGGCACGACTCGCTCCCATTTGGGCCGGTGCAGCCCAAACAGTCCGAGTACCGAGTGCTTATCCTTCAATTACTACTACAAATTGGAGTAAACAAAAAGTTCCCGCGACCGGTTTCACGTCCCATTTAACAAGACGCGCTTCCCGTCGCCTTTTAAGTGCATCCGAACTTTTTTTCCATGATTAAGCAGCGTGCGAGCTTTGGAGAGTGTACAGTGGCCGGTACATCACTAGTAACACGACAGGACACACACAATGTTCGTCATACTGTTGACCCTTAGCCTTCTACAAATCTGCTTCACCAAAGTTATTAAACCCCATTAAGCCATCTTTACCAATTTGGTGTATGCGTTTTACTTTAGTCTGCGTCACACTATTTGGTCTTTTCTATTTTTTAACCACCTCTGTGGTCTAGTGGTTAAGACCACCGATCTCAAACCCAGAGGTCCCGGGTTCGATTCCCGGTTGCGGGTACATGTTTGTGTAAGAACTCGGTTTGGTTGGTGGTATGACTTGTTTGTCCACCTGGCTAGCTACCACCATCTTATCTAAATATGTCGCCATAACATCAATGTTTGTAGCATTGTTGTGTTCCGGCAGTTAGAGATAAGATAGCCAGTACCTCACTAGTTGAGGATCCCGGGTGAAGTGCGCTTCCATCATTGGCCTTATCATCACTTAACATCAGGTGAGATCAAGGCACTGTGCTCACCCGTAAATATAAAAAAAAACCCTGGTTAGTGATCAGAGATCACCAACCCACGTTAGGCAAGTGTGGTGGTTAAGCCAATACCCATCAATTGTGATGCCTTCGTGTGAGCACGATTTCTACCTTTAGCTTCATACCCTTCTATATTTCGTCATTTTATGATTGATGTCTGTTGTGCTGCCTTAAATAAATAAGATAAGAGAACAGAATCATGTCATAGTGTACTTTAAAAAAACCCATGTCATAGAGTGAGCTGGCCTTTTTCGTGGCTCGAGCTTCGTGAGCTTTCGTGTGAGCACACTCGTCCTTCCTGCGCAAAACGCATTGCTCCCGCATACAGCGCGGACAGTCATATTGTGGATGGTATGAAACAGGTTGGTGTTGAATTAGTTGGCAATAATCTTTATAAATTAAAATCAATTGCCACATGTATGTTATAGCATCACTTGAGAACGGCTTTTTTTTATACTTAGCACGGCAAATGACTCCACACCACCTGATGTTAAGTGGAAATGGAGTCCAGACGCGAAGACAACTGGTGCAGCGTGAAAACAACGCAGCATCAGTCAACCTCACTCTGCCGGCCCACAAGGTGCTTCTTCACGCCTCGTTTGAAGGACCCCATATCGATCGGCTCGATCGGTTTGGCTGATTATTTTTTTTTGTGTTCGTTACTGTCAGCTCATGACAATGTCGGTATCGAAATGGAAGTTCTCGATGGGATACGGGTGTTTACTCAAGCGGAAAAAGTCACAACAGGCCAAAGAACGATCTATAGAGCACAGCCTAAACGCTAGATCTAAAACATGAAATGTTGCATTCAAGCAAGATTTATGACGGGATTCCCTTTAGATCACAGGATACGGGTTTTAACGCAAACGATTGTGAGCGGTCGCTAAAATTAGTCATGGTCATTTTAAAATCAAGCGCAGCTTTGATAACAGATTTGAATTTTACAATTGTAATAATATTACAATGTTGAAAAAATTTCCACCCGGTAAACCCGGTATGCCAGAAGGGTGCAGGTTCAAATTCTGCTCGTGGAAAAATTTTTTTTTTCAACCTTTGTGTTTTTGTAATTTGTTTCGCAACAAAATTTGCGTTAAATTATATAAACAAACAAACAAATAATAAATAAATAAATAATATGAGACAACATCACATACATTGTTCTGATCCCAATGTAAGTAGCTAAAGCACACGTTTCATGAAAATCAGAAACAACGAAGGTACCACAACCACCCAGACTCGACACAATACCGAAAAGTTCGTTTTCGACATTGACCCGACCGGGAATCGAACCGGGGACCTCAGAGTTAGCGCCGCCCAAAGTCTGGCGTGCATGCCACTCGGCTACGGAAGTAGTCAGAACAAACAAAACAAAAAACATTTTATTTAATATTACAATGATCCGGAACTGGTCATATAAAATACCTGTTCTTATATATTCAATGCTTTGCTCTAACATAAACGATACATCCAGTTAGCAATGGCTGCCACCTAAAGTGACACATGTCACATGCATTCACTTACATCCTGAATACAGTAAGTGTCTAGAATTAGAAATAAGTTGATTTTAAGTAATTACTTCTGTAAGTTTAAATTAAAGAAAGTGCAAGTGTCAAGTGAATACTTCCAAGCTCTAACTGCCACTCATCATCTGATTATATTTTTAATAGTTTGAATTGTCACGTTACATCTGTAACCATTCCATGTGCCACTACGCATTATATTACCTCAATGAGTTTTTATACTTGTATCAATGAATGAATTTACATAATTTATGTACAATCAGCCACACGTAAGCTTATGTAGTGGGTACTTGTACTAACAGCTATACACTTAATATGCAATTTACCATCCCGTCAAACAGAAACCTACTTAACAAACACCTTATCGCACGGTCAAGGCCTCTAGCTGATAATTGGAACGTGCTTAAATTTCGTAACGACTTCCGATAATTCAACAACTAAAGGCTTATCTACAGTGTTCTTTCGTTTCTGCTTGATACATGAACGTGTCCGAACGAACCGGTTAGCTTGTGGGAGAGAGATAGCGACATTAGCCTGTGGGGAGTAAGGGAGAAGGGCCATGAGGGCCCGACAGGGACCACAACACAAACTCGCTCGCGAGTATTGTGAGTAGGGTGCCAGTTGCAGCGGTGTTATTGTTGAATTGGTACACTTATTATGTTGAAATGTTCTAATTCGTAACTTATTTTACCTGGGAGTCCCATGGACACTACCAATGGTTCAAAACGGCAGATGTAAGCATTGTTTTGGGTCAAGTGGTATAGGGTTCGCATGTTATACTGACCGTAATCGCAAATTTATTGACATTATATTTATATAAAACAATAACAATTTAAACGACTATTTATTGTTAAAGGTTAACAAATACCAAAATAGGTATTTTTTGAAATCAACGGTGTGAATAGAACATAATATTAAATTAAAATTATAAGTCTTTACTTCAAGGCACAATGTTACTTAAGCCCAAACAACAAAGGTATGCAATATTTGTCTATAAAAATAGTTAACAATTATTTATTTAAATCAAACTATGAACTCGTAAGGATTAAACACATTTTAAGTTACGTTTCAACTTGTTTGTAAACTCTATCCCCGCTATCAGTGGGTCTGCACCTGAACACAGCTTGTTGCGCCGTGGAAACTGCAATATTTTAAGCTTCAAACGAAAATCGACTCTTTATAAAATATCTTAAAGCTCAATATTGTATTACCAAACCTTGAATATAAGACTTCTCGACATGCACATCGATTCTCGATTCTGACTCCACTGACATCGAATGGCCGATTCGATTCTATGAGCACTTTGTTGGTACAGACAACGTACCACATAGTAATATTTTGCATATTTACCCCTCTTTCTTCCAAAGTAAATTGTGTCATATTTGTATGGAAAGTGTTTTAAGAATTGTGTTTGGTGTCCGTTGAATGAAGGTGCTAAGTTCGCAATTTTCGTATTTAATAAAGTTCAGAATAGTTTTCAAGAAGTACTTAATTTGACGTTTCGGTTTTTTTAATTGCTGAAATTGTTTAATTCGAGTAGCGTTTTGGAATTATTAATTACTATTAATTTAAGTAACAAATAAATAAGTAAACCGATCCGTACAAGTTGTTTCTTTTTAATGTGTAGTGTTCGCGACAATTTTAAGCAAACGAAATTTTGTATGGTGAAAACTTTAACTTACTTCGGTATGACGATTCGCTGCGATCTGAATCAAAAGGACTACATCGAAGCCGTGATCAAAACAGCCTCACGAAAACTCGGTGTCCTGAACAGAGTGCGGCGATTCTTTACGCCTGACCAGTTGTGTCTTTTGTACAAGACACAGGCACGGTCTTGCGTGGAGTATTGCTCGCACATCTGGGACGGTTCCGCAAAGTATCTTCTCGATACCATAGACAGATTGCAGCGTCGCGCTGTACGCATTATCGGCAATGCAGAGGTCACTAATACTCTCGAACCCCTGCAATTGCGTTGAGATATAGCGTCACTCAGCGTCTACTATCGCTTATACCATGGCGAGTGCTCTGAAGAACTCTTTGACCTTATGCCACCTTCTCCCTTCCTCCATAGGAGTACACGTGCTGCTCTCCGGAGTCATCGCTTCACTGTCATACATATCCCATCACGCACAAAGAAATTTGTTGACTCGTTTCTTTGTCGCACCTCCTAAAAATGGAATAGTCTATCAGCACAAGTTTTCCCTCTTTCCTATGATATGGGATCCTTCACACGGGGCGTGAAGGACCTTGTGGGCCGGCAGAGTGAAGTTGACTGATGCTGCGTTGTTTTCACGCTGCACCAGTTGTCTTCGCGTCTGGACTCCATTTCAGCCGCCCGGATTGCGGAAGACCCAGGTTCGATTCCTGGCTGGGTCGGGTGGGCGTTTAATTTTTTTACTGTATTTTATAAAATTTTATAAATATTTATAATAGTTTATAATGGTGCATTAAACTCGCACGTGGTGTCCTATTTTCATTGGATTATTACTTTAATCAGCATTATCATCAGCTCATTTTATGTCCCCACTGCTGGGGCACGAGCCTTCCCTTTGGATGGATAGGGAGAAAGGGCCATCTATAAACCACCACGCGGGCTCAGTGCAGATTGGTGGTTGTTAACGTCTGCTAATGCAGCCGGGATCAACGGCTTTACGTGCCTTCCGAAGCACGGAAGAGCTCGAGATCATAAATTTTTGGTCACCTATGAACGGCCTTTGCGAAAGTTGCTTAACCGGGCGCGTTAACCACTGCGCCATCGAGCTCCTCGATTATTACTTTGTGACTACGAAATCTTTCACTGTGCGTGCTCCGATTCGCGCTTAGCTTTCATCCAGAATCGAATTCGTTCCCTCCGAGGCTTTGGCCAGCCAATCGTGATAATCACGCGCCCGCGCGTACATTCAATTCAATACGTTGAACACGATCGCGTGCTATATGTTTCCGTAACCGAATAAGTAAATACAAACATGTATTGTGTGATGCGGTGCAATTTTATATGTATTTGGCACGATTCTGTCCAATATCTGCCTGTATGACTTATGTCATCAAATAGATTGTGTAAGGCACGAGGAGAGGAAACGGAGTCTATACAGAACTGGTAGTACGCTTAAGGTTGTGGAGAAAAATAAAGAATTACTTACTAATTACTTACTTACTTACTATGCTACTGAGACTCATTGACTAGGGAATGAATGGGACTCCTGGGGTCGGCCTATCCAAAAATAGAAGAATTCGAGGCTCTTGCATTGGTTTTCAAGCTCACGAAAATCATATTCAACGAGAAATTGAAAGGTTGGGGTTGGATAGACGATCTTTTTAGCCAAAATGCTACTGGAAGACCGGAAGACTGGATTCCAATTTAAATCCATTTCGCAACCTTGTTTTGCATTTCCATCAGTAAGGCCGTATGCTCGTTTGTCAACTGAATAATGTATACCCCTAATAAAAATATACTTTGTTACCAAAAGCACATGCTAACAAAACGCCTCGGTGGCCGAGTGGCAAAGCGCCCGGCCTGATACCCGAAGGTCCCGGGTTCAATTTCCAGGTCGGGCAAAGTGTGTTTCGGATTTTTCAATGCATAGCCCAGGTTTGTGATGACCACCTCGCATTTGGCAAGCGTGGTGATTAAGCCATTACCCATCAATTGTAGTGATGACTTGATTTCAATGATGGAGATGGAAGCCTTCACCCAGCAGCGGGACAGTTATAGGCTATTTACTTACTTACTTTACTAACAAAAGCATATAGCTAATATTAATTATTTGCTAATTACGTTCACGAATGTACAAAGAAGTACGGCAAGTACCCTATGAATTTTAATTCCCTTGAGAGTGTCGAAATATACATTTTTTATACGCGAAATAACTATCTTTTTTTTTCGTTAACTTAGAAGTTTGAGTTTTTCACAGCTTCAAGGAACCGCAGACTTGACTATCTCGTTTTAATTTCAACTTAATACCTCCACGCGTTCCCGAGATAAAGGGTCTTGACAGACAGACGGACGGACAGATGGACAGATGGACAATAAAGTGATTCTATAAGGGTTCCGTTTTTTCCTTTTGAGGTACGGAACCCTAAAAATACTTGACTACCTGAAGTTCTTCAAATACGAACTTTGATTGTTTCGATACCATAACAGAAGTAAACGTACAATGCATGTTTGCGATAAGTGTTGTTGCTATTACTTCTATACGTCTTGATGCAGTCAACGCGAAAGTGTGAAGTCTTATAAATGATGTGTCGTTGAGTCACCGTGGGTGGTGATCAGGTCAAGGGCAGTGACGTCACGCCACCCGAAACCTCGGCAAGGGCTCGTCCACACGAGGTGACTAATGCCCACTGGGGTCTTGTTTCTAATTGCTTTAGGTAGCGATGTTTGGATGTCACAGAGGGGCTTGCACATTATTATTTCCTAGTTTACCTCACACGGGATCCTCAACAACCACGAGATTTAAATTTGAGGAACTACGGAAACAGTTAAAAGAGTTGTATTAAAGAGTCAAATAATTATCTGTATATATATTATGTAACATGAGTAGCTCGATGGCGCAGTGGTTAACGCGCCCGGTCTACGAGTGCTAAGGTTAAACAACTTTCGTAAAGGCCGGTCATCGGATGGGTGACCAAACAATTTATCACCTCGAGTTCCTCCGTACTTTGGAAGGCATGTAAAGCCTTTGGTCCCGGCTGCATTAGCACTCGTTCACAACCACCAATCCGCACTGGGCCTGCGTGGTGTTTTACGGCCCGTTCTCCCTATCCATCCATAGGGAAGGCTCGTGCCCCAGCAGTAAGGATATAAAATGAGCTGATGATAACATATTTGTAATTATAATTTATTTTTTGTAACCCATACGGAACTGTATGATATGTTTAACGTGCAAGATGGCAACCCGAAAACTCAAACCGCTACGTCCAAAAAAACTTATTCAGTGTAAAAGGTCCCTTTGTACGGCGAATAACGCGAACATGAAATGCGAAGTAAGATTAAGATAGATACTCGTGATGATTCAATCACATCCGGTGTAAGTTAGACTTTGCAATATGACATAAGTATCAATCAAATATGAGTAATCGTTATTAAAGAGACGAAGAATTAAAAACCACCTTTTTTTTAATCACCAGTTCACCCTTTTTGCTGGACTTAAAAATGGTTTTAAAAAATCGTTAAAATGTAAAGCAGTTTCTGATTTGCTTTAAAATTTAACGAAGTTTCATTTAAATGGTATAATTACATATTACGTATTATAACCGTTTACAGTTTATTTTGTAAAAATTACGTTTAATATTTATGAACTATTAATTGGTCGGATCGGTAGCCCGATGTTATCTGTAATATTTTGCTTTGATACAATAAGGCTCTCTTTGTACGTTATCAGCTTATAATCATCTCACTGCTGATTAATCATTTTAGGTCATCCTACATCAACAATAGCATATGAAAAAATTTGGGCATTACCCACCACACTGACGCAATGCGAGTTGGTGGGTCTTTGCATTGACAAAAAATGAGGTGAGTCGCGATTTTCCCTGCTCTTATTTTCCCCCAACAATTTAATATTACATCATTCAACCATATCTGCTTTTCTCCGATTATTTGTTACTGTGCTAAATGAATATTTACAGTACAGTACAGTACAGTACAGTGGAATAGTTATTCCGAGTTTTGTCTCTCATAATCTATTGTGAAATGAAGTTTACATGACAGGAACAAAACACGGAGCTTATTCTTTGTTTATTTGTAAGGGGGATAGAGTTTTGATTAAGATTGAAAAAAATTTAAAAGTTTTCATTGTCACTTTTAATGTATTTATATTTAGGAAAAACGAGAATAGGGAATGCAACGCAATGCAGCATTTCCCAACCCAAGGCACTAATAGAAAAGTGGTGCGAGTAATAAAGCACTTCATATTATTGCAAATATAATGTTCGCTCGTCAACTTTTTCGCAAACACAATCTCATATATTAATATCCTGTATCTTGAACATCCGTTGGCTCGCAATAGTCCGTAATAACGTGCTCTGGCACCAACGTTTTTGTGTGCCTATTCATAGTCATATCCTATTGCGTTGTAACTATGTAGTGATTTCCATGGCCGCTCTGATGTTAGGGATGATTCAGGGTACCGAGCAAGGCAAGATTCACTGAGCCCGCCCGACGCTCAAACTGCCACGTCACATTCACATGACACAATAAACATGCACACATGCATAGGCCCGAGACACCGTCAGTCAGTCAAAGTCAATTTTTTTTTATTCAAATAAACTTAAGAATAGTGCTTTTGAATCGGCCATACACTTTTTACATACTACCCATTCAATACGTCTATTTATTAGCTGTGGAAAAGAATATGCGCAAGAAACGAAAAGAAAGTAGTTAACGACATTTAATACTAAAAAGAAAAAATATGTCATCACCAAATCATACAGTATTAATTTAATACAATACATTTGCAATTAAAATATTTCAAGAGCCCGGAATTATAAATAATACCTACTTAACAATACATAATTAATGTTAATTATAACCGTATTCGTAGAAAAACCGAACCGAAGTTCTAGCCTGGCACCCTCGGGTTATCCCGATCTCGATCCGATTTAAACTCCTCCCAGAATCTAGTAGGGGACAGGCACCCGCTTGCATGATGCCTTACCCTCTAGAAACCTTCTGAGGATGTTTCGATCACACGGCTGGAACTCTTTAAATTTGTCGCCGGCCATAAAATGTCCGGTGACGCTGTAAAAGCTATCTGTAGCGTAGTGATTTTCAGGGCCGCTCTAATGTTAAGGATGATGAGACAGGAGTGATCCTAGCAGCATGTAGGGGAAGTACAGAAATTTTAAGTGGGTATACCATCCTTGCCCCTACAGGGGGTCGGGGGAGAGTCCACATAACCATCTGCGACTCCCCAGGCGCTGTGTTATGCGTAATGTATTTCTTCCTGTACATAGGTATAAAGAAATATGTATAGGGTCTTGCCGAAAACCAAGGTCGAACCGAAAATTACTACGTCCTGGGGTTATTTTACCGTTTCTGCGGTTAAGTGGTTTAACTACCGGTATCAGACCCACATTTCTTGGTAAACCTTATAAGGTTTTATAGTTATATGTCACGTGATATACATAAACACTATACACCATATACACCGTGATATATCACGTACCTACTAAGCCACGTCTTACGTACAAGACTTATAAAAACAAATTAAAACTTTTTATCAGAAACAAAGTGATATGAGGATTCTTTTCAATTATTAATATGTAGACATTGTAAGTATTCGATCGACATGGTCGTCTTTTTATATTACAACATAAGTTTTAATTAATGTTTATCGTGATATTACGAACCCTTTGCAGGGTCCGTGGTCACAGGGAGGCTGAGCTGTTGGTCGTCTCATAAAAGTTGTCTCATTTCAATGTGTAGTGTTCGCGTAAACTTTAGAAAACAATACAATATTGGGTATGTACTAATTTTGATTTTAAATTGAATTCAAACAATTCTTTTTAAACATCTCATTTAAGTATTTCTATTCTATTTTTATCCATTGCTCAATACTTTGTGACTGTTATCAATGAAAGCGGAATATTTACATCCTTTTTTAAATAGGCAATGATAAAGATCTTTCTACGAAGTCCCACTTGAGACTTTATGTGACGTAAAATTAAAACGAATGCCGGATAATAATGATAACCTAGTTACACGAGCTGATGAGATCATTGGAATAAGGATTAGGTACTTTTCCAAAGTATTTTAAAGATAGATGATGGAACTCGATGGCGCAGCTGTTAACGCGCCCAGTCTGCGTTTGCTAAGGTTTAGTAACTTTCGCAAAGGCCGGTTATCGGATAGGTGACCAACAATGTATCATCTTGAGCTCCTTCGTGCTTCGGAAGGCTCGTCAAGCCGTTGGTCCTGGCTGCATTAACAGTCGTTTACACCGCACCGCACTGGGCCCGCGTGGTGGTTTATGGTTCGTTCTCCCAGTAGTGTTTCCATCTGTAGGGGAGGCGCGTGCCCCAGCAATGGGGACATAAAATTTACATACATTTATACTTTCCAAACTTTCAACGTTTAATATATTATTCAACACATTGAATAAAATCTAATGTGACTTAGAAAGTTGCTTCAATAAAAAACCACGATCAAAGTAATTACTTTTTTTTACTGATTTGCGATTTAAATTCCACTATGAAACTAAAATTTTAATTTCAATTAAGATTATTTATACGTAACTTTAGAGTTAAATGTTTTAAAAATAAATGGTTAAAGTATATGCTCAACAAAAAGAAACATGGCATGTTTTAACTTATGTAACTTAAAAAAAAACGTTCGTTCTACTGTAAAGTAGCCGCATATGATGTGTAACATTTGACATCTTACCTTTTGAAATCAATATTACAATAGAAAATAAAAATCACAAAGAGAATGCAGTAAATACTCATTAGAAGACATTTGCCATATCAAAATTATGACACAATATGTCACATAAAATAATAATATGTCATGTTCATAATATCGATTAAAAACTAACAAAATGGAACTTCCGACTTCCTGTTACACACTTCCGTTCTATTTCAGAAGGCGAGCGGAATGATGTTACACATAAAAAAAAATAGAAAAGAATAAACAGCAAATAAAAAATTTAATAACTATAAATAAAATATGTAAATAGTATTGCACGTGCATTTTATTAAGATATGGATGTGTCTGCAGTCGAACAACAACTCACTCGTTGCCCATTTCGGGTCACCCATTCATGGACAAAGCTTTACAGAAGTTGCTTACTATTATTTACCGTACAACTTGTTGAATTATTAAAATATTTATTATTATATTAGTTTATTTAATAGGTACTATTAACCTATCTTATAAGTATATATTTTTTGCTATATACATTACCTTGAAGCAGATGCGCCTACCTGCATCCTATTGGTTTAATTTATAACATGTTTGAAGTTAGAGAACCCAGACAGGTGTGGCTTAAGGATCAGTGGCTTGTTCGCACGTCTTGTGGATAATACTGTCGAGGGTGGATAGATGGGTCAACCTTAGTATTTGCAGGTTTAACCTCTGGTCTGTCTGAATACCAGACACAATAGTATTTCAATTGTTTGGCGCCGTGGATCCACGTACCGACATACCAAAACTTTAATCCTTATAGCAATGGTAGACTTCCAGCAGTGGGACAGTACATAGTTTATTTACTTTACTTATAAATGGGTTTTTTTTTATATTGACACATAGTGACCACATCCTGCCTGATGGTAAGCAGCCGATGCAGTCCAAAATAATGAGAGCAGTCCTCAACGTGGAACAAGCACGGTAACAAGCGCACCCATTTATGACGGCCTGCATAAATGCCGTTTCACGCCCCGCTTTAAAGACCCGGGGCTATAGGAGCTGAATGGTCTTACAAAGGAACGACTTGCCAAATTTTTTGGTACGAGTACCTACTGATTGCCTGTACAGTATGATTATTTCATCGAGAAGGAGATGACCTCCTTAAGGATACCTAAGGGGATCCTCATTTACCGCGCACTTAGAGCATTGAACCAACTGCTCTAAGACCGCGCACGAACACGTTTTTTTTTCGAATGGCAACTCAACTCTGACAGCCATTAATAAATAAATAATTTCATATATTCACTATCACAGTAAATAGTCTATATACTGTCCCACTGCTGGGCAAACACCTCCACCATTAATATCAAGTCATCACTACAATTGATGGATACTTATCGTAGGCATTTACGAAAATTCATTTATTACACTAAATTAATTCAAGATTCAAATTTCTACGATACGACTTTGTCAATGTTATTAGGCTTATTTTTCACTTTTGTGAGTCATATAACGTTACACTGTTACTGAATACAACGGGTTCGAAATGCAAAGAGCAGACAAACAACTATCAGCAAAATGCCTTTATTATATACTGACTTAAATTCATAATTTAATTCAGAGTGCAAAATCCTCGGACAGTTTTAAGCAACAAGTTAAGGAGCACTATCTATCTTTGACACTTTAATGTTTAATGTTATTATACATTTGAGAGAGAGAGAGAAACATTTATTGACCACACACACTAATATACAAAAAAATAAAAACAAACAACAACAATAGGTCAATCAGGACCCCGCCTCAGCTTATGTTGTTGCGAACGAAGCGTGTCGCAACAACGCTGGTATTCTGGCGGAGCCTGCCGCCACCGGCGCGCGGTGCAGAACATAATAATAATAAATATACAAACATTTACTTACTTAAACATGAAATTTATGTCTATACATAGCTTCTCCCAGTTTAACAATTAGGAAAAACCATATACAGACACAAATACAAACACTCCTGACACATACAAAACAATTACATTCAAAACAAATGAAAGACAGAAAAAAAAAAGAAAAAAAAAACACAAATGTTGGCAGAAAGACAAAGACTCCTTTATTTCTTCATTCATTTCTTTATAATGTAATACTTTGTCCATATAATATGTATTTAGTTTATATATATGTATTAAATTTATATGGCTGTATGTAGGTATATGCATTGTATGTATGATAATTAAGTATTTTTATATTGTGTGTAATATTCCATACACCATTTACCGCTAGTTTCTTAACTTTTTTGTCCAGTTCAACACATGGTTGCCTGGAAGAAATTGTTTTTTAGCGATAAGGCCGCCATTTGTACTTCTTCTTGTATTGTCCTCTCTAAGTGTTTTGTATGGTGTACAATAAAGAGTATTTACATTACATTACATTACATGCCAATTAATATTTCTATGAGAATATTTGGGAAAAATAACACAAAATATATTATTACCTATTTGATATTTGTTTATTACGACTAATATTTTTTAGTAGCCCGTGTAGTAGTTTTATTACAAATGACCTATATCTTTATTTATTTAAATCCAAGATACCTACTCGAAAATTTTTAGGCTATAAAAATAAAACTTAATAACAATTGTATACCTACGTACTTATAATACCTTTGGCATTACCATCAACCTATACACTTGAGATTTTATATAAGGTCACCCATATACATTGCGATAGTTTCTTATCTTTCAAGATCTACCCCTACTAGCTGCGCTATCTAACTACTTTAAATACAAATAAAATAGAATACTTCCATAATCATAATCAGCTAAGAACCTCATTCAGTTAACATGTAACGAAAGGGCCAGGGCTACCTCTTATGCCCCTTGCCCCGGACCTGGCGCCTTGTGTATGTATTGATTACAGCACTCAGATATGCTAAAAAAATATTTCTATTCTATTCTATTCAAAAAAAGTAAAAAAATATATAAAAAAATAAAACCTCATATTTTAGAATTTTCCACAAACTAACAATTGCGTAAACGGGCCATAATGCAATACGATGGCCCAATACGGGTTGGTGGGTTCCAACGACTACATTTTTACGACAACAACTAGGAACAACGGCATAACGTGTCTATGAAAGCACGAATGGTTGCGAGATTTTTTCTTCATTTAGCCAACAATAATATATTTATATTTTTCTTGGCGCTGTATGTTGTATCATTTTTCGTTTCAGTTTTTATCATAGATAATTATATAATTTCTTAGTTTTCAGCGTCAAAATCGAATACGTACTAATAACACCTTAATCAGCTGTGAACCCCATTCAAACATGTGGCAGAAGGGCCACGGCTCCCCCTAATGCCCCTTGCTCCGGGCCTGGCCCCTAATACGAATGTATTGATTACAGTGCACTAGTTTCCGTTTGAGCCTCCGTCCGTCGCCGATTGAAAGCGTGCAATTGAGATGTTTAAGCATGTTTACGGATGATACCTTTACGTTACTACTGTCTTGTAAAAAAATATATAGTGTATTACTTTCATAATATGTCGCCATAACATCAATGTTTGTAGCATTGTTGTGTTCCGGCAGCTAGAGATAAGATAGCCAGTACCTCACTAGGTGAGGATCCCGGGTGAAGTGCGCTTCCATCATTGGCCTTATCATCACTTAACATCAGGTAAGATCAAGGCACTGTGCTTACCCGTAAATATAAAAAAAAATGATAATTGTTTTATTTACTCTACAAGTAAAATAGTGTATTTTAAAGATAAAAAAAATACTACGTAGGTACTAGCGTAAATCAAAAAGTACTAGAAAAATTCAACGAGTCTTCTGGGGTCCCGGTAGCTCAGTGGTCAGAACATTGGACCGGTTATCCAAAGGTTGTGGGTTCAATACCCACTCGAGCTTCCTTGGTTGATTTTTTTCTACTAAAATTTTATCTTGTAACTATGTATACCTATTATATTTAAAATAACTAAAATAATGTATTTGAATATAATTATATATTTTTCGCCTCAGTGGTCTAGTGGTAAAGCGCTTGACCCGATACCCGAAGGTTTGTCTGAGTGTGCCCGGGTTTGTGAGCACCAATGTTTTTTGCATCATTAACCTAATATATATGTTATCACTTATTTATACCTTTTGCCAAAACTCAGGTAAACTTATTTTTAATTATTCCATATTCTAACGATTTTTTTTTCATAATTGTGTATTAATTAATAAGATAAGTATCAGGTACTGACAATCAAACGGACAACCATCGCTATTGCTTTGGTGACAGACTAAGATGGCAGTTAGCAAGGAGGAATTAAAACGAAGTCTAACCCCCATCAAATCAAGCACAAAATATGTAAACACACTGAGAATCGAACCCGGTGCATCTGGATGTGCGACTAGATGAGTAACCAATGTACAATGGAGTTAGTGGGTTATAGAGACGTAATGCTAGGGCTAAGGGCTAACCTGTAACTCTTAATACAATGGAATAAGAGTCAAAACTATTTAAAAGTGTACACATGTTAATGCTCGTGACTGTACACGTTTTAGGTATTTATAAGTTTAAGTAGTTATATAGTTTTCACGTGTTAGGTCAATGATACCTACAAAATAATTAATTTTGTTTTATTCCACAACGGAAAAGCAATTGACACTTAAAAAAACTTGAGAAAGGCAAACCGAAATGATTTTTTTTAATGCAAACTGTCTAATCATCACATATACCACCCACTGGAAATCGAACCCGGAACATCGCATACCGGCTGTTTCCACTCTACTTACTACTTATTTCAATTCCTTTCATTGTATTTGTTAGTACTTAACCTTGAAGCACTAAAGTCCTTCACCATAATAGGTATAGACTGATAAGGGACAGCGTCACACAATTAATTGCAAAACATTTCAATAAAAACATTTTACGTCATATACCTATCTAAGGCTGTATTAACTTTCCTTCGTCACTAACGAAAGAGAGATTAAAAGCGAGTTAATTTACTGTAAGTTTGTTTAAATTGTTAACAGAACTCTCCAATACAAAATAAAAAAAAAACAAAGATAAACACAATTAATATCACACCAATTCTGCAGCAGTGTTTATCGACATTACAATGTCAGCACACATCAGTGCCATATACGTGTGTCAGTAACATATTTCCGTGATCGGTCAAGCGCTTTGATAAAAAAAAAATACAGTGTAAACGACAGACTGAACAGATTTGCATTTAAAACGAGTTAGTGACCACAACAGCGCAATTAATGATGTAACTAGTGATATTGTAGGTTTAACTTTAAAAGCGGGCACCAACTAAAGCGCGATGACTAATCGCGTATGTGCTAGCGTGAACGGTATCATGATGCATCGAAACAAAAAGAGTTTGTCATCCGCCCGGGGGCATGCACGCGTGCGCACGCGACCGTCGTCGGAGTGCAAATGAGCGACGGGGGGCGTGCGGGGCGCTTGCGCGGCGCGGGGCATGGGCGAACAGCTGAGCATATTGACAGTGGAACGCGTGTTGCCGTTCAGTCAGTAGGTTCGCTGTCACCGCGGAGTGCGAACGTGTAGCCGCATTGCTCCCGATTGATTATGCCACGATCGCCCCGCAGTACTAACTGAGCTGCGGTCGGGACACGATAAAATTATGACTTTTGGACCGATCGCCGGCGAAGAAGACAGCAGCAGACATATTCTAGAAGAGAAAGCCCTGAGAATAGTATCCAGGTATTGGGAAGTCTCCGGTGCTTCGTCTGCCGAAAGGCTTCGGTACGGGAATAAACAGAGGCTCCTAGTCGCCCCCTTTGGACTGCTATAAATTTTGGACAATTTTTTTGGACCTGAACAAAAATATTCTTTTGTGTTATTTTTAAGTGCAATATTCGTGAACTGTGTTTTTTGTGTTAAGTTTTATTTTTGGGGATTTATTTTGGATAAATGAAAATGGTGCCCCAACAAGTGTCGGATGTGAGATCGATGACGCCGACGTCGAGCGGTGTCGTGTTCGGTTCTCAGCTGGTCGACAAAAATTCCTCAACCCCTTACACGGATGCTACCCAGGTAAGTGGAAAAAGGTTAAAACATTTTTAAGTGCCAAATTGACAAATAAAATAAAATTATGCGGGCAAAAATATATACCAGTCACACCCAAAATAATAATAAATTAAAGAATAAATAAACAATTAATAATTAAATCAAAGTATAAAAAAATCACCAAAAGTTACGTTAACAAAAATTTAGAAAATAAAATTATAATCATAAGAAAAAGTTTGTATTTTTATACTTTTTTAAATTTGTCATAAATTCCTTCGATGTACGGTAATAATAATAGATAAAATTCTAATCTACAACGCAAAAAATTATCGAGTAAACATATTGGTAAACAACATGTCCTTTAAATTAAAGCTAAAAACAAATGAAACGCATAATCGGAATACGCAATGAAATAAATAAAGTAAATACGGCAGAAAAATAATGCGTAACAACGCAATCTCGTAAACAGTCGTAGTGAGCCTAAAAGATATTCTGTAAACATGTTTTGAATCGACTGGCGTGTCCTAGACTTACTGAAAAAAAAAATGTTACAGCGATTGCTCCGATTTTTCCTTGCTCGAGTAAATAAATGGCAGAAAAAAAAACAATTGAACCGCGTTTCACAACGAGGATAAAACATTTATAAAAAACACAATTAAATTAACATAGGACAATTTGTTGTCATTATCTCAAACAGCGTTTATTGCAATAAATAGCCGGATGATAATCGTAGTAGACGTGCATTGGCCAACATTGATAATAAATAGAGAGAAATTCAATTCTCCCAATGCTGGGTTGCTAACGAGAAGTAATGATGCAGGAACATGCAATCTAATGCAGTAGGGAGTCGGGAAAAAAACTCAATCCCACGCGGATGGTTCGTGGACCCTAAGTTAACTACTACGAAAAATAATAATAATCTTTCGGAAGTAATTAAAAAAAAACGGTTTTTAAGAAATATTCAGTGAAAATTGCATCCTTTGAAAACAGTGTGCCAGTGCTCGTAAAATGAAATGAAAACAAATTTAATTGGCACAGAGAAACTGAAAATATTTTTTTAATATACATACCTTATTAATATTTTTAAAATGAAAAAAAAAATTCAATAAACTTTGTATTAATTAAAATCACATTTAAAAATACGTAACAATCATACCTAAAAAAATATATATGAGAATAGTTGCAAATTATAATAAATTTGTGCGCACCGTCTAGTCTTAAATAAGTCAAGGATGCTATTTTTGAGAAAAACTCTGGGAATACCCCGCTCACAGAATTAGTAAATAACGAGAGTAAAACGCAGTATGTCGACTTAATTTAGTGTTCGTAAACGAAAAGGATCGCCACTTAAACGTTAACGTGCCATTAATCGTGGACGCTGATAATGATGGGTAAAACGTACGAGTAAATATCAAAGATGACGAAGTTATAAGAATTGCTATAATAGTGAGTGACGCGAACGCTACGTACAATCTGAGAGCAATGACACACGCCACGATTTGTTTTCAATATTTAATTAAACGTAGCCCTGGAGCACGATATCGTTTGAGAATGAAGATGTGTACCAGTCAAAACAATCGATTAAAAAAAATGTGTTCAATTTTACGACTCTCGGTCAAAATATCCGTAAAATGCGCCGGCGTACACCGAGAGTGCATTAACATTTCAATGTCAACCCGTAATATTTTTAGTCGCCTCCTCTGTGTGAGTGGCCTTTCTCGTGTACGATGTCGATATGAGCGTTTCTGCCAGTATCGCGATTCGCCTGTGTGACACTCGGTCACTACTAGGAAATGGTAATCTTAGGTCATTCGCCACTGATTTAAAACGAATTTTTCAGGGAAACGCTTAATCATGCCCCTCATCAGATAATTCGCCCGATAAAAAACCTCTAACGATACTCTGTGGAAACGTTTCTTCAAAGTTATGCGGAAACGATTACTTACAATTGTATAGTTTATATTGTCATGGTTTAGATTACAAAGCCGCATAATTAGTTATCAGTCACGAGATGATTATTAAATTAGACGATTGTGAAATCAATAACGATGGAGTCAGAAGACAGGAACGAAATTCGTGTAGCTAGTAAAAAAATAACAAAATTAACTTAGGGCGGAGTTTCGGATCATTATAATCTGTATGGCGAGCGAACTGCGGACTTAGTTTTTGTTGTGTTTTTTACAACTTACATATAGTCAGGTTGTTGCTAACTTACTATACTGTTTCGACCAAGGTTGCCTCACGCCTCCGTGTGCCTTTATTACTTGAATAATTATTATTGTCCGTTCTCCAACCGATTGTTAGATTATACGTTTGAGACTAAAAAAAACACGCCTCGCTTGCTTTTAATTTACTTTAAGCACTCCCTAGAAAGAAAAGGCTCTTTGTACAAGTCTGAAGGCAACTTTTCCTTCGTGTTTGTCTACTATAATGCTGGATTTCTTACAACTGTTACTCACGAAAGCGTTGTTTTGGAATTTGGAAAATTCTCATTATACTCTGGCTGGAGTTTTGATGGAGTCCCGTCGGGATTATTAGTTGGAATTGATACGATATAACTTTTAAGCCGTGACCTGGAGCGAGCAGTTCTGTGTTGGACGGCAATAAATTAACATTCAAAGCTGCCGGTTACCTCTCTGAAACAATTTCGTGTTAGATCCTTTCCTCGCATAAGTTTATCGTTTAAGTAAGCAAATTTATGTACCCTAATGTAGTGTTGGCAGCTCGGCGCAAATCAACATTTGATTGTAAAATACCAACCCATGTCGGCAAATGCAATTTGCTCTGTACTCGTGGGTGGTGTTTTAATGGTACCATTATGCTTCAGAACGGCGAGTGTTGCTCAAGAAAATTACCGCTGCGTATAGATAAACACCAAACGTGTGTATTTACTAGAAAAATTAGCGGAATCGCGTTTATGGAGTAACACAACAAGATCCGTGGGAGAGTTTGGGTGTGGTGAATAGAAACGTAGGTTTAGAAAATTACATATTGTCTTCATAGAAATCGAGTATTCAAAGTCAAAATAATTTAAACAATCAAACGTGTTTATTTCAAAATATACGTGTTTCAATATTAATAAAGTTTTGGCATAAAACAAGAAAGCATTAACAGACGGTTTAACAACCTTATACTCAAAACACGGTATGCATTTACTGGATTGCTTGTAAGCAGACAGAAATACTCTGGACAGCGCCACGAGCAAGTTTGCGTCTCGAAACTCAAACCATGACATGTGAAAACAGAAAGTCTGAACGGCAAATAGCTATAAATTTGGCCTGGCTACGTTGACGGGGCGAAAATCGCAACGTACAACTTCAACGTTTGAAACAACAAAAATAAACCGTATATCTTTTCACTTGAAATTTTCCGCATAAGGTTTTGTTAGCTGTTGACTTTTAGGGGTTACAGTTTAGATAGGAAAAAATATATTGGTGCCTTGAATTAAAACAACTTTTACGGATCTACTCGCGTTTATTTTGTACATTGGTTTTTATTTCAAAAATTTCAATGTGTAGTGTTCGCGTAAACTTTAGAAAACAATATATTGGTGCCGTTTACTAAAACGTTGCGATAGGTTTTAAAATCATATTTAAAATATGAGTTAATGCTATTGTCTATAAACCTGATGATAAGGTTATGCGACATAAAGTCTGCAATTTGATGTGAGCCACTAATAGTTTATTGAAACAAGAACATAACACTATGAACTAGTGGACATGTAAATCGACATAGAACTGAATATTAAAAAAATTTTAACCCTTTTTTCTTAATAGCCATCGTTAATGCGTATTCAAAATCATATCTAAAAGAAACATTTAAAATACTGTACTCATAGTACTTATACCATCTTACCTTATTTTGCGTTACCTATGCGGTGGTATCTCGATTCAGGTAGAGTGGGGTCATTTGCCTCTTTTGATTATATAAAAAACACTGTGATTCGACACTCCAAAAGTCCGCTACGAGTTTCGTATCGGTAACAGACCTGAACTGAATCCGTTAGAGATACTTCCGTAAAAAAGCATCCGTTCAATAAGTAAT
Source organism: Eudonia truncicolella (assembly GCA_949315975.1). Taxonomy (NCBI): domain Eukaryota; kingdom Metazoa; phylum Arthropoda; class Insecta; order Lepidoptera; family Crambidae; genus Eudonia; species Eudonia truncicolella. The sequence goes on from OX438841.1 coordinate 1,093,662, forward strand.
ATTGTTTTGATACCTGAAAACAAATGAAGTTTCAAGTTATGACTCTATTTTGAGCTCGGAATCTCATCAAGTAACCCTTGAATTTATTCAATAGCAAACATTTTTAAAACACCCTAACGCAACTTCTGTCTTATCGATACAATTTATTCAGAAATCGACTCATAAATTTAGCCCATATCCGCTAAGTTCCCGTACATCCCTAGTCTCGTAAACCCTCTACGTTGATTAGGTGTTTTAGTAGCAGCTTTATTGAACAAGTTTGATTGGAAAGTAAAGAGGGGTGCCCAAAACCGAACATTATCAGTTTCGGCTCAGTTGCTTACAATACTTTTTTCGGTTAAATCCCATGATACATGCAAACGCAGGTTCGTTACTTACTGATATTGCTTCAATTTGGTTATGAGAATTCTTGTATAAACCGTAAAAAGTTACCATAAGTAAATTTTTATATTTAAAAAATGTTTGATCCTTTGGGAAAATTTTAGCTCTCATAACAGCATGTAGGTCAGCTTTACTGTACCTAGTGTTATGGCCTCTAGCGTTCCGTTTTCTCATTTCTGAACGGAACACTAAACACGATAAAATTTACGACTGGCTTTTAAAAAGGACGACATTCGATCCCGGTTGCTTTCGAAAAGAAATTTCTCTTTTGTTGAAGCTGCTGTTTCGCAACTGCTTATTTTACCTTGAAACCTCCCTGATTTTATAGCGTCACTATTAAAACCTCAGTTAAATGTGAGCGATCATTGGTTCCAATTTAATAGTTTAATCCATCCCTGGTGTTCATAATAATTAATAATAATAAACCTTATAAACCTTGACTAAATTTAGTAATGTAGCTCCAAATATTGAAAAATGAATTCTACATCTTCAGCTCAGCTTGAGTTTAATTTCGATTTTATATCGAAATCGGCTAAGTCGAGCGTGCATTATCGACAATGACCTTTAAAAGCTTACTTTTATTTCGTTCAATTGAAACCGGTTCTATTCATAGCCTGGAGAGTGTACAGCGGGCCACACGTGAGTACACTTTATCTTCAAAAGCTCTGCAGCAATTTTGACTCTAAAGTTTAGAAAATAACGCTTAAAATATTCTCGAGAGCATAGCGCTTTACCTGCGATGTGTAGAGAGGGTTGTACAGAAAGCTTTCATAACGCAAGCGTTGACGAACTATAGTCGAGCTTAGATCAAAGTAATAAAGACCAGACATTTCATTGAAATGGGTTTTATTCCACACAAAAGCTATTTTGTTCTTTATGAGTTACTAAAGTAGAAATAAAATAAAACTTGAATATCACGAGTTCAGAAGTAAGATAATAACGTTGAGTGATAATAATGCGCTTCGATAATTTGTTAAACTTATTGTGACACTGTGGGCCCTGTATGAATGATTATTTGATGTTTTAAAAATAATAAGAAAATTTAATTTTTACATACAATTAACTTGTTTTAAAACAGAAACACTATAATTAAAAGTCAATGGGAACAAAAAGATAATTTTTGTACTAACAATTGTTATAATATAATTTTCCCCTACTGTCCACGGAGTCGAGAATTTCATTTGGGTCGCAATCGAGTCGGGGCGGAGGGAAGCCAGACTTCAACTTTTCTTGTTCTTGGAACTTCCCCCGATATTCACTCGCGTCTTCAGTAATCGTGTTATTCGATTAACTTGTGGACAGGTACCTTTTATACAATTACCTACTTATTGGTTCGGAAAAATCCTTTTTGTAGCCAACGTTTTATGTACTTAATCAAGTCTTTTCTCATTAAACCTTTCAATTTTATTTATTAGTTTCATAGCAGTGGTATAGTTCTTAATAGATGTTCTGTCAAGTTTCTCTATAACTAGCGGAACTTTTCGCTTTACTATTTGATAATTAGTATTGGTTGATCTTGTATTAATAGTTAGCATATTATAATTCTGACTTGATGACTTGAAATAAGAATTTTAGCATTAAAATTGTCGCGTCTTAAGCCGAAAGGGGAGATGTTTTGGTTGAATGCAAGAATTTATGCTTCAACCAAGTCAGACTACTTACGTGAACCCATATTGGCACAAGCGTATTAGTTTTCTAGAGGGGTTAGCAGGAGTATTATTAATATAGCACATTTTAAAGAAAGACTTAACTTTTTACTTCTACTTTCAGAAAGGATCGCTTTAATGCAGTTTTATATTATAAATCTGCATTGATAGCTTTACTAATGAAATAAAATCAATCGCCTATGACATAATAACAATAAGGTGACAACAAAATTCCTAGCACTTCGTCGTCGCGTGATTGAAGCCAGCATACCAGGTTCAACTTAAAATTTACATAGCAGCGACAAAAAAAGGGCAAAGCATCGAGTACGGGGCCACACAGATGATTTACATCGCCAGTCGCGTGACTCTAGGAACGAACAGTAAATCCTTTAAATGCCAGCGAAATTAATCACCCAACTCGAATTTCCCCTCGGAAATTCTATTGCAGCTGTAGTTCAAACGCTCCTCACGGATAGTGAAAAATTTCGGGATGTCACTGCATGATTGTTCTTCAAGTGTACTTGACAAATTTATTTTTGATAGCTTTGATACTTGGAGAAATTAGTGATTAATAGTACTCTTAAATTATCTGCATTACCTATTTTTTTAATCCACGATTCCATTCCACGTTATAAACAATGTTACCTTTACCTTTCAATAACGTTCCCTGTATAAAAAAAGATCTTAACCGTAACTAATATAATAATAATAATATCTGCCTTCCCAAAATCGTAACACGAGCTTACTTAAGTCATCTGAAACGCAATCAAACGCAAACCGTTATCCGCTCACCGTATGATCTTATCGCTAATTGAACCAAATCCTTAACAAAATAAATAAGGGATTGTTTCTACATGGGAATTAGAATCACATGGAAATTCAAATGCAAACAGTTTAATGGAAATCAATTAGTGCCTCGCTAAATTTATCTCCGCAAAGTTAACGCAGATGGTTTTATACGGGGGAGTGATAGAGGAATTCACCAGTTGTGTTTTTTTAAATCCTTTTGTAAGAAAATACGTTGAGAATTCTCAACACCAGTTAGGAATTGATAAAACAAATATCTTCAAGGAAAGAGGTCTTTTTTTCGCAAGATAAGTAAATTTGTAAGATTCAGAAGAATACAAAACTTTTCTAACTTAAACACTTTACTGGGATAAAATGTGAATCTGTGCTACTTTGAAATATTTTGAGTACAAGGGTGTGGTAATGTTTGTAATGGTTACCATTTAATTATTCAATTATTGCAGGAAATGCTAGAAACTCGTTCAAGAGATGCAACAACTGGTTTCTATCTAGAATTATCTGTGTCATTAGCAACAGCTTGTTTTATTATCTGTATAATGAAAAGAGGACAAGTCATTTAATAATCATTAGTTAAATTCTGTTTTAATGTTGTTTGCACTTCCGGGCAACAAACACTATTTTGGTTAGGTGTTAGGTAATTTAGATTTATTTGAATAATTGGCTTATTATTTTAATAGATGAAAACACTGTTGTGAAGGTAATTTAGTTAGTAATTCCAAACTTTTGGAGGGATTCAGTGGCAGTTAGACATTTCACAGACTAAGTAAAAAAAATATTACGCTCTGAGCTGGTTGTTAAACTTAGATCACTATTGAACTTGATCAAGACCACCTTCACCTTTGCTCACACCAGTAATGTTTTTACTGGGTGATTGTGCATTGACTAACACTACCATGAACCTTGACATTTCTCATTTAACAATTCCTATTTAGTTATAATGTAAATAGAGTGGCTTCTAGACGAATAAAAACGAAATTGTATTTTTTGCTACGTTCAATTCAAGACAATAAAGAGACAGAGTAATAAATTATCAGTTTACTAATAAGCAGTCGTCTCATCATCATCATCATCATCATCATCGCAACCAAAAGACGTCCACTGCTGAACAAAACCTCCCCCCAAAGGTCTTTACAACGACCGGTTTTGTGCTGCTCGCATCCAGCGGCTATCCGCAGTCTCATATCTCGCGATGATATTCAAAACTGGATAATATTGGTACTTATACAGTTTTCAGTATTAATTTTGTATTTGTATGAGAAAGATGATAAATTTACTGTATTTAATAAAAAAAAAACAAAATAGAGCTGCTTTTATGGAATGTTAAAAGTTTGGTCCATGTGGCCCATGTTCTTTATATTGTGGGAATGAAAACGTCATGTTGTGTTTCACTTAGATGTTATATATATTAATATTTATAAATATTTTTTCTGTGACAGCAAATGCGGACGTTATCATAAAATTACCTTAACGATAGTACGGATTGCTATTGCACTGTTTGTTATCGAGTAACGTATTAAATAAACATTAATGTCACATGAACCGGTCTGATTGGGTACAAGATGGAGAGTGTAATAATAAAAATCGTTCAATGCACTTTAAAGAAACTACATTAACACCTTCACAGTGTATTTATAGAAATTGAATAACTGGCTGACCAACTCTAAAAGCAGAAATTTCTTATACACGAAGACTTTATCGGTGATCAGGACCTACTGATTCCGACTAAGTAAAAGATGGCCATTGCAATAATAATAGTAGTTACTTGTTTTCTTTTTATAAATTAAATTTTGTATTTTTAATTAGGTAACCAAAACTAATTAGAATGTATGGTCTTCCTACCATACCATACATCATAATTAATTTTGGTTGATTCAAATCTTCAATTACATGAAAAACTTTAAATCTTCAATGAGGTTTGTTATCATCGTTGTACCTGTACTTACGAAGAGGTTTTATTTAATAACAAGGAGGAATAGGATGACCATATTTTTAATATTCATAGTTATTTACTTTACTTCCCAGACAAAAAAGTAATAAATGGAACGCTGACATGAAAGTTTTATTATTATTGCAATGGCCATCATTTAGGTACTTCGTCGGAATCAGTAGGTCCTGATCACCGATAAAAAGTCTTCGTGTATAGCCTTCCTTAATTAAAGACGATTAGTTTAAATAACATGTCAAATTTAGCTATCCATAGTTAATCTCGCTCATGAAACTAACATTAATCTTTAAAATAATGAAGAGAGAATAAGAAATGGCACTGAATTATTATAAAAATATCCACAAAATGCTGTATAATGAGTTACAGTAATTATGATTATGATTCTGATTAGTTGAACGTGATCAAGTGATCGAATATTAGAAGCATTCTCTTTGATAACTTCTATCAAATAAACTGATACTGATTTTGAATTTGAGTTGCAATCAATATTCATAAATATATTTCGTGTAGTCTTTAATTTTCTTAAAACACATAATTTTAGTACAAATGAATTTCAACGACAACACTTCAACGTAACAGCTTCATCATCTCATACAGACGATGCAGCGCGATAGTCATAGTCTAAACGAAAAAGATTTTTCAATTGAATACTTAAATTGCAATTATTACGTGACGGTTGAAATTATTCCGTACGGTGTTTCTTTTAAAGTTGACAATGCAGTAGATGGTGTAAACCGGCACAAGGAAGCTGAAGCGAAACACGTATTTATAAATGCATGACCTTGAACTTCGGGTGGTTGGAGTCGTTCGCCTCTCTTCGAACCGGTGTGATCTCGCCTCAAGCTACTCCGTATAAGGCAGGGTCTACTCTTTTCAATATCAGCTTGTACAAGTTAACTTTCAAAAGTCGAGATTTTAATGAGTTAAAAAAAGCCACGCTGAGATCATACATTGTTTAGAATTGTTGAATAATAGTTTATTTTTATCATCACTCATCAATATTTGTTACATACGTGAATGGTTTAGTATTAGAATGTATTTCTATAGTTAAAGCAAGTAAACCTGCATTTTATATCTATACAAGATGCGCAGATCTAAAGTGAATCCTTTAAATGTTTTTGGGAGATTATCGTTAATGTGTGCAATAAGTTCCAAGATAAGAGTGAGTTAACGGCGTTTTGTGTGCGGTTTAAATCCAGGAATCCCGAAATCCACCTATCTTACCGCTGAACTACTATACGCTCTACTGACTTTAATTTAACTAACTAATCTTATGAAGATTTTGCAATTGAACATTATTGCCCTACTAAAATTTGTATTCCCTATTTTTACGTCACAATGAGTTAGTACAGAAATAGGTAGAAATCTAAGAAGTGGCTTCATTACTATTGAATGGATACTCTTTTTTCCCGGAAAAGTGGGAAATAAGTTTCCGAAGGGTGGCCCATTACTGCTCTGTAACAAACCGTGTAAAACGAGAGTCAACCCACCGGCGGAAGCTAATAATAAATACATGCTAGCTAAAATTAGATTGAGAAGAAAAATGCCAATACATTAAAATATAATTCTCGCTATACCTAATTAAAAATGGATAATTCATCGTACTAACAGCAATGAGTAGAAGCAGAAATATAAAAAGGTCAGACCAACTTTAAATCTGTATTCCGGCAATCTTGGAGATATGTAGATGAGCACGACTCGATGCTGACGATTTATGAAGAAAGCCGAGCGAAATATGGCGTCGTCGCGACCGTTTTCATTGAAACTTTTTTTTAGTGCCTCCCCTTTAGATGAGAGATAAATTTGCAAATAGAGGAAGACCACCCGGCATCAGCAATTTATTTCAGATTGAAATGTAAATATCCCGCCGTAAAGTTGTTTTTCCTGTAGACATAGTTGAGTCAACAATTAGGTGCGGAGGTGTGTAGGCTTCGATACTGTTGGGAGTCGGAAAGAGGGTAAAAATGGAAGTAACTAAACGTCGTGTATGAGGCCGGATAGTTTAAAAGTGACTCGTTACTCGCGTGCTCGCTAATACACTGCCAATATTTGCTCCAGTGCCGACTCCGCAGGGATTGGCTGGAACGTCTCACTGCACAAACACTGTCGTCCGTAGTCTTCGGATGCATTGCCGGCTGTGTGGAATACCTTAGGGGAATGTACGCTAATAATGTTAGAGGATACGCTTTGAATTGAATATGGCTCACATTATACTGTTTTGTAAATATTGTCGGTTTTTATTAAGCGCATTAGAGGAGGAAAGTAGGAATGGCTTTTTGATTTTATTGATTTCGATTAACAATGAAAACAGTCATTATCATCATGCATATTCTTGATATGTTCTGTCTCAATCAAAATGAGGTAACTTTATCAAAATATAAATTGATATGGAATTATCTCTTCAATCAATATGATATTTAATTGGATATGTTTCATTGGTAGGGAATAGTCATTACCCGCTAGATGACACGATGTCTTTCCTCACAATATGGTTGATTATATACCTAATGGAGAAGTTTATCGGTAATCGGTAGTTAGCCCACGATTTATATTAATAAGATTTTATTGTAATATCGGGTTCAATTCACCTCCAACTAATTCGCAATCAGCTAGCATGATTATCATAAAGCTTATGTTATTAGCAGCAAATGAGCTAAAAATGCATTTGCAGTGTACGCTTCGAAAGCGTTCAGATATATAACGACTCAGTTGGTAGTTTTAAGCGCATGCAAGCTATAAATTTAACGTGTAACGTTGAAAACACGACCACTTTGTTGGGTGAAAATAAAAAGTTCAATTTGAACAACGGAGCATTGACGGTGGTTTATGTTTGGACGATTCGCATCTGCGTTCGTTTCGGACGAACTTATTGATTGGCAGCATCTGGCGACATCGGTTTAGTGGCATGTGCTGACGATGCACTTCTCGTCAAAAAATTTATGTGGAAATTGGATTGGCTACTCTCGGGAATTTTGCGACTCCAAACGTCAAAGAATTGTTCAACTTCCCAAAAGACACGCCAAACTTTCAGACACGCTTTGAATATCAACTCGCGTTTCTTTCATAGCGATGGCTTTTCGACAAGCCTCTATTTTCTTATTCAATTAACATTACCCGGATGACACCGATAGAAACGGAACCACCAAATAGTTTCTGCAGGGGCATCTAAAATTCCCCTCACTTCTTAAGCCAGAAGTTGCCTAAAAGAGATCCGCTCAAAAGTAAGGACCTTATTGGTTGTTCCGTTCGGTTTATACAGAGTCTATTGACTCTGTAATGTCTCTCATTTCCCGAACACACCAGCCTTCGGGAATAAGAAAAGTTCTGACGTCCTCTTTCGGGAGGAAATGAAAGAAAGAAGCCTTTCGAAGCGGGCGCACTAAACTTAATACCTTTGATCTTACGTCCAAAAGTTCGAATTAACTCGAATACAAAGACAGTCATGACCATCTGTTTAGGGGCCCGAGAATCAAGTAACTAATTCCAAGTTTAATGAGAAACTTTGTTAAGAGGAATAATTCGATTGTGAATACAACATTCTTGTTAATTTGGACGTTTGCATACCGTACCTTTTTGATTTTGTCCCAAATCAAATTCCTTTTGTTTAGAAACAAAAGGAAACTGGCCAGGGTGTGTTATGTCACCCCGATAGTGGTACTAAACGGGACTATAGGGGGCAAATGATAAATCATTAGCGTAATGCTATCTATGCCCTTTTCTTTAATGCCGGCATTAGAAGTAATTGCTCGCACTAAAGCTCCTCGATGAGCACAATTTCTTTGCGTGAAATCGATTTCACTCCCCATTGTGGACTCGCCCGCGTCCGCCGAGCCAGCATATCAAACAATTTACTTATGTCTATGATTTCTTTATAACAACCACGCTTACCCTTTTCTCAGTCGGCACTTGTTCCCCTTTTAGTAAATTTCTCTCTGTTCTCACCAGTACCTCTCTCGAGATAAGGAGATATTGAATTTTGAAACACAAGGTTTCCCTTTTTATATGTTACCGAGATTTGTGAATTTCCTGTCCGCTGCGTAAATAAAAAGTGATTTAGCCTTAAAGTCTATTATATAAATTGATATCGTGTCGTTTCGGCTCAGTACGGAGTTCTTTAAAGATTAAAGGGTACTCGTGGGGAATTTCGTTGAAACGCACCCGAGAAGCGAGCCGCATTAAGTCAGTACGAAAAGAATTGTGTTCCAGTTCTCTCGCAGCGAACAGTAAAGCACTTACGGTAATGTATTTATAATTACGTTTCTATGTAGGTTTCGGTCGTGACATGCTGAACAGCTAAGTCTCTTGTTTGAGAGTACCATGTAGGTATATCCATTTGGCATGATTACAATAATGGCATGCTTAACCGTGAACCTTAAACGAGAAACGAATGACGTTTTACATTGTACGGATGGTCGGAACAGCTGAGCTGACTGGGGGACATAATAAAGCCCCGCTATTCTATATTATGTGGGGTTATTATCTATGTAATTAAATCCCTTATGAGTGTTTAACGGCTATCCACAGGCAGGGCATGTAGTAATAAACGGGCGAGCATGCTTGTTTCCACGTTCCCATGTGCATGGGAGATGCATTTAGCTCCGTTAGGACAAATATAGTGCGTAACTCTGGCATTATCCGAACGATGCACGGAAAATTGCTGTAGCGTTTATGGCAGACTTTTTGTTCCCATACGGCTCTGTCGTTAGTTTAAATTATAAGTCTGAAGTTGTGATGTCATCGTCTAGTAATATTGCGGATCGGAATATCGATTGAGCCGGTTCATATTTTGTACTTTCACGAGCGTTATTAGCGTTATTATTATTATTATGTTATTATGTTTGAAAGTCAACTATTTATAGATCACAAATTTGTAACGCTACAATTTACTAACTTTTTAATTATTTTGTAAACTTTTCATATGTAGCTGATAAAACACGTGTAACGCATTTACACTCTAGACGCTTCGGATGCACAGCTAATCTCGATCTTTAATCTAATTAGATGCGCCATTTGTGCGACCATCAGTTTGAAATATGCTTATCCGAAATATTTCATTAAAGGTCTTGGATAAAATGAACTTTCCCCAAACGTGGTGAAAGTGAGTATTAGGCCCGCAGTCGCTGCGCAGAAATAGAACTTCCTACAGCGTCGAAAGCTACACGTGTTGAAATTCTCGACACCTATGTCACTTATTACGCAGAAAGTATGGATCACAATTACTGCGCTTGATTTCTAGTCTTGGGAACTGATTATCACCTTGCCTGCTGTCTGTATCTAGTAAACTACAACATAATAAATATAAACATTATTTCCAACTGAAAAATTACCACGTTTATATTTTATAAATAAATATTATTATGTAATATATTTTCTAAGATTATACCTTTCGGTAGTAGGTATATTATTTTGTGCTACTTTTTACTTAGTAAAGGCTGTTATCAAGTCATTTGCTGTAATGTCAAAGGTCTAAACACTGTCTCGCTTCAGATCACGTCTGCCGAGTCATCTAATTGTTAGACAAGTGAAACATACGGGATATATCAATAATTGGCATGACTCAGACGATGATTTATCGGATCATCAAAATACGTAGTTTAGGAATTGTTATTTTTAAAAGATTTGCTGAATTTTGACTCATTACTTTTGTTATGTATTTATTTTACAATGGCATTTACAAAGTCAATGTTTCTTTTATGAAGTCTAGCAAGATAAACTTAATGAAGAATACTTTTAAAATAGTTTAAAAAAAAATTTGGGAGTACATAAATAACTGTGAAGATTATAATGTTTGCTCCTCAATGAACAGCACAAGTTATAGAATTTAATTTTCATAAATACATTTCCAACTATTGAATAAACACATTGTCAGTATTGACAATGTCCTCATAGTAAGATAACGTATTTTAACAACTCAAGCAACAGTTTTCGTATAAACGGTATGAAGTGTGTATCATAATTATGACAAACTCAATATGCATTTTTCGAACTGGTGTAACCCACTGGCCCAAAAAGCGGACGATTTGCATTGAATAACATAAACTGAAGTAACAAATGGAATTAATGAATCGGGGATTAATTCCACCACCGATTGTATGAGCAACGTAACCTTTATTGGCATAAACATTAGATGTTTCTATAAACGTTGATGTTTTACTTAGGCATTCCTGGTTTCATGCGTAATTTCTATATAAATTAAACACAATACTAAAAAGAAAAAAATCTTTTAGAGATGCTTACTATACTTAAATTGAAAATTAAGATGCAAAGTTCTATGGCTATCAAAAATGGTAGGATCATAGAACTTCAAATATGTTAACTAATAACTGAATCGTTTGTTAGGAAAAATGATTAAAAACACAAACACACAACGTATTTTTAATTTCGTCAATCATTTATAAAACTAATGCTCCAAGAATGGAGTCTGAAGAATACCGCATAGCCACCAAATCCACCATTACTCTTCCAACGTCCAATTTCTCGTTATCTCAGTAAAGGATTGGTCTTGCGGTGAAATAGCACGATCGAACATCGATACGGGCCGGTGCCAAAAGCGAATTTATGTAGACACAGCAAGGAAGCAAGCCGTAAAGTTTCTGATAAACGATCGGGGTACGTTTTAAATATTGCAATTAAAATGTCTTTCCAGAGAGACTTTAAGTGCCAAACTGTATACAGTGTTCAATGCTTTCAGGTGTGGTCGGCCCATATTATTTCTGGTATTAAATGAGGCATATTATAGTGACATGCCGCAGTTTACGTCAGTTACTAGATACATTAGATAATTGAAATTGTTTTTTGGAGTAGCTATGAGCCAGGACTATAACTAGGACAGACAGGTGGAGCGACGCAATCAAATCTTCGCAAGGTGGCTGGCGCGAGCGCTGGATGAGAGTAGCCGCTGATAGTGCTCATTGGCGTGCACTTGATGAGACCTTTGTCCAGTAGTGGATTAGTAAATGCTGTAATTGATGGTGATAATAATGTTGATGATGGTGATTGTGATGATGGTGGTGACAATGAGCTTTAGATATTTTTTTGTATTGAATTTTAGACGCCAACTCAGGGACTCTGCATTAACAAAGTTCATTGTAACACTTCCCGAACCGTTACGTCATCAAACTCCACGATTAATAAGAGGAAAGATATTATAAGAAGTTAGTTTCTTAAGTATGCACTTGCTCGTGCATTGTCGAACGCTGTCATTTGCTCAACGAGTGGTTCTTTAAAGTAAGTACTTTTATGATTAGGAATTTGTAGCTAGCATGTATTTTTGACACAACCGACGAACGCGACAGTTTAGTAAATTTTGACAGTAAAATACTATACATGTTTTTTTTCGGTAAACCCCCTTAGATACACTCTAACCTTCAATGGTTCTGCGTGGATTTATAACCTTATGTCTTTGTGAGGCTTGTATCAACCATTAGAACATTTAGTTTAGTCTAAAGAAGGCGATGATAATGGAGAAAATAAAACAGGAAATATTTCATAATCGGACTCAAGGCTGTTATTATTTTTCTATGTAACCCAAACACACCAAAAGTATCACTGATAAAATAGTACACTAGCGCAAATGCACAACAGTAGGTACGCAGTTACATCATTACACGCGCCCGCTCCTGCGCCGCGATTATTAATAAACAACCACGTGCTAGAAGTACGTGCGCCCGCGATTATAAAGGTGGTAACTTCGTGAAATGCGATTGGCGGTCAAATTTTTAATTTTTTTTTTAACCATGGTTGGAGTTTTTTTGAACTAAATTACCACGTGCTAGAAGAACGATAGAGCTGTCAGCAAACTACTTACAGATTTATTTTTATTAAAAGCAAGATATTTTTTTTTTGTTTCGTAGAATAGAGTGTACCATAAATAATGTTGTATTGACGGATTGATATTGTGACAATGTGAAATGATCAGTGATTAGACAAAATCTGTAGGGATAATTGATAAAAAGATCAGCTGAAAAATATTATTGAGATAAAATTAGAAATGGTGTCTTAGATAGGTGGTAAATTAGAAAAGAATCGGGCAAAAGCTTTGTAATTATTATAATGGACCAATACATAAGGCTCTCTATTTGAAAGATAGGTAAGTAGGTTTATACAAAGGACCTATAAACCTTTTTTTAGATTATTCGAGCGTTCAAACGCGCAACAAACGCTCTCGCTGCCACTCACTACTAAATTATGAGTGCATAATACACAACCGTACATAATATCTCGTTGGTGTACGTATCGAGATAGCAACATATAGAGTGTGTAGGTAACTTGATATAATAGTTAACATAATTTAGCTATGTTAGGATGATTTATCAACAAAACACTGCATCGGCTATTATGATTTTAAATTATACAGCCGTGTACAGTCGCGATCATTAACATGTAAACAATGTAACTTTTAACACAATGGAGTAAGAGTCAAAATTAATCAAAGGTGTAAACATGTTAATGCTCGTGACTGTACAGCCCACTTTATGGTATTTGCGATGTAAAGGATTATCGTATAGAAGTGGCTACAGATAGCGAATGGATATAACGTTCGGTAATTGTAACAACACTTTGTAATTTTAACAATAAATAAAAACTCGCCGTTTGATTTTGTGCCTTGTCGCAAGGAGTTACGGTTGTAACTAAGATAAATTGTGGCGTTATGTTTTTTTCGCCCTTGGCAAACGATTTTCAAGGTTTAGTGATCGCCTTTCGATCGCGACTTGTGTAAAATCAAATGCAAGTAAAAAATGTGCACTGATCTTTTAAATAAATATCTTTTGAAAAATTAAACACTTACTAAGTATGGGATGGGAATACTATCATATTATTGAATTAGTGAAATTAATACAGCCTTATAATTGTAGTTTTTGTTTTACGGCTTTTTAGAAACATATAAAATTAACTTTAAGCATTATGGACAAAATAATAATATAGGTTTTTTTATTTTATAACTTGACGGTAAATTTCAAATTCGATTTTAATTTTTCTAATATATGCAAAAAAATGTGGCGTACACTACTTAAAATGATATTATTAAAAATAAAGTTAAGCTTTAAACATTTGTTTTGTTATTTATTTACAAGACATTATACTATACATTTTGTTAGCTACATGGCATATTTATAGGATCATAATAATATTATAATTTTATGCGACATTATAATAATAAAGTTCTTAAGCTTTGGTCATTCTAATAATCGCCCTGTTACCTACCTATTACCTACCTGACTTAAATGTTGTATGAAAAAAGTTTTTTGTCAGTCTGAGCATTTCGTAAAGGTTGTGCCAAACACAGTATTATTACATCGCATTAGCGTCTTAAATGGCAGTGTTATCCTTTGTGTTGGTTCAAGTTCGTTTCCGGAGAGAATTGAAAAAAAAATATAGTTGAACTTGGCGTAACACAACTTTGATTTCGTTCTGTCAATGTGAACTGCGTCTCTATTTTTAAACTGGCAACACTATTAACTAAACGTGTTTTTAGAAACTGTTATGGATCGTACCTAGGTAAATGTATAATTAATTATATTATGAAGTAAAAAGTATAAATTATGAAGTATACATTCATTAATAATGTTCACATAATTAATAATGTTCTTTTCCCAAAACAGAACAGAAAGAAAACTTTAATACAATCTTATGCTTGTGTAATGTTTTGAACATAAAATTTCACCTCTTTGCAGATTTATAATGATTATTATAAAATTTTAATTATTTTTATCGTAATAACATTAATAAGAATCACTATCGTCATATTCTATTAATCGGGTATTTCAGTATTTATCGCAATGTAGCGATTAGGTTATCGAGTTCAAAGACCCACATCAAATAATAGAAAGTAATATAATAACGATACAATTTTTCATTCGCGCCTTATCAGTTGGCGTGCTATGGGGATGGCAACACTTTTTAATTCTTTTGCAGCTTTGGGCTCCGGCGCTTTTTGCCATTAGCTCCATTTGCCGCACGGAAGCGTGTGTATTTTGCTGTAGTTTTACTGCTACTAGTAACATTATGTCATATGTCAACTGCGCCTTTATAAAAGTTCGTGTTAACGGAGAATAAATTAACAAACAGAGTTTTACGAGCCGCTCTATCGAATACAGTGCGGTGGCGTTTTGTAGTTTTTTAGACGCTGAGTTATTTCAGTGTGGTGTCGAATGCGAGTGGCCTTTTTGGTCTGTGGCTTTTTTATATTTTTTTTAATGTTATAGCGGACTGGCTGGTTTGCGTTTTAATTATTACGAGATGCGGGTACAGGTGGTCAAACCACTCGGTTAATACGAAGGCATTGTAAATGTTTATACTCCTATTTATTTATGAAGTGTTTCATTTTACTGATAAAAAATATTTGCAATTGATTGATTTGAATCCGCACCTTCTGGCTTTGCGTGCCAGGACTGCCAGATGCTTCACTATTAGACACCATACACTTATTTTAAAAGTAGTATTCATTTTGAATAACTGACTTGATAGTGCGTCGTTTTCTTTAAACATGAAAAGTGATACACGAGAGTAACGGGAAGTCGTAGTTTGATAAATCATTAATTAAGACAACTAACACTTTAGAGTTTAGACTCATTGCTAATGAACTCAACAAAGCCTTATAGAAATCTAAACAAATTAAATGTACTATAAAAAAAAATCTCAACACTAATTTCTTAACATATACATTTGCTTGGATTTCAATGCGCATTTCTTAGCCGTCTTTTCGAAAATTACTTAACCAAAAAAAAAAAAACGCACCCTCTTCGTTCGCGCACACAATGTTGCCACTTTATTACATACCACACCTATCTTATCGAAATTATGACTGGCCGTGGCGCATACAGAACTTGCAATGTATGCACAAATGACACGAAGGGAAACTTTCGACTCGTGTGAACTGTAATTTTCCATTATAATTGCCCTTCATTACCATACGTTAAGGGAGTGTAGTTAGTACCTACTTCGGCTTTTGTGGCGCGCGCAATTCTTTGATGTATTGCGGAATTTTAATTTGGTTAATTGTTGTAGACGTATGCTGTTTTGTTGTTTGATGTTGTTAATGGATATAATTTGAGACAAGTTATTAGTGTGTCCTACCTCTTTAGTTGTCAGGATATGTCCGTGCCTGTATTAATAGAGAGAGAGAGGAACATATTTGTTTAACTTTAAAAGAAAAAATAAGAGAAACCCGGCCAAGTTCGAGTTAGACTTGTGCAGTATAGGGTTCCGTAGCGTAAAGAAATATTAAATAATTTACATTTGTTGCAGTAGTTATAAGTAAAATAAAAATGCTTAAGTTTAGCAAAAAACCAGCATAACTTGGTTAGCTATCGCATAGCTTCAAACTTACTATAAACACCTAGAGTCACAACAGTTACCAACTTCTTAAACGCACTGACTCAAACGGCCAACTGACAAAAGACGATCGCGGAACAGGAAAGCGCCCCATGTTTACCATAGACAAACACATTAATGAGTAATTGTATTAGAAGAAGCCAAATAGCATGCGCATGACCATAAACAGGATTATCCTTGAGGAATTATTGAGTACAGTACTATCTCAACGTCGTCGGTTCTATATGAGCAGATTAAATCAAGTGCCGGTTGATATCGATCGCTTACTAACCACGGGCTAATTTGATTTGAGGGATAAGCTAGGAGCGATTAATGAAACTTTAAAACGTTTTTTTTTCATGTGACATATTTAAAAAACATTTGAGTTGCTTATAGATAAATACACTCTGATATTGCAAATGCTCTCTGATATCTGAAAGTCCTGAGTTCAATTCCCAGGTCGGGGAAAGTGTTTCAGATTAACCGATTTTCGTATTTTCGGATTGGTGATTTCCTACTCGCATTTGCCCAGCATGGTTATTAAACCAAAAACCATGGATTGTAGCGATGATTAGGATTCAAGGATTCCTTAGGACAGCAATAGGCTAAATAATGCTAGCCTATAAACATTAGCCTACACACAAGCAGAAATTTGTTAAAACCGGCACGTAAGCTATTTCTTAACATAGTTGATGTATAGTAGTAATCAACACTATTGTTGCAATAACTACTTTTATAACTATACGACATAAGCCACTAAGGCAACAAGCCCAATCCCCTGAGTAGTATAACCCTAATTCCGCGTCAACGCAGTCGCGAGCGAAAGCAAGTTACATCATAAAACAAACTGAAACTCGAAACACTAACAATTCTCATGAAGTCGTGTTGCAAAACTTTCATTTGAACCTTTATTGTGTGGCTGTAGTAGCGGTAATCGCGCCAAACTTTGGCAAACGCGATGTTCGAACCTTTGGACCAACAACTTACTCCACTAAGCAGTATTTGCACGTAGATAAGCATGGCGCGCAAGGTTGTAAGTCTCTACACAAATGTTTGTTCAAACAATATTTTCTTGCGAGCCCCTTGATGTCGACATCAAATTAAACAAGTTTCGAACGGAGAGACCGCTCTCAGAATAATCCAGATAAAGTTTATGACTCCCGTAATAAAACCGCAACCTTTGATAAAATTAAGTAATACGTCCCCTTTTGTGGCTTTTTAATCTCTAATTATCGCCACTGCTGTTTAGAGTTTGTTGTTCACGTTTCGTGTTTCGTACTGTTAACGTTATTTATAAATCTTTACTGCCATCTCAACGCCGTGGATGAGTACTTAACGTCTTTAACACCGTTCTGGTAATATTTTACTCCATCGTTATCTCCAACACTAACTTTAATTACTAACATAACGTTCATAAACAAGTCTTTAAACGTAGAACAATGGTGGAGAGTAATTTTTGAATTAAAATGTTGTAGCTACTAAGT
Organism: Eudonia truncicolella; assembly: GCA_949315975.1. Classification (NCBI taxonomy): domain Eukaryota; kingdom Metazoa; phylum Arthropoda; class Insecta; order Lepidoptera; family Crambidae; genus Eudonia; species Eudonia truncicolella. The sequence continues at coordinate 1,111,238 of OX438841.1, forward strand.
ACTAAATGATGTCCGTTTCCTTTGCCACTGTTTTTACTTGTCTCTGGATTTAGGTTCGGGACTTTTAACTGACCTTTTTAAACATAATTTAGACAAAAAAAAACCCAAACTATTCACTATTGAAAATGCCAATATTTGCCAATTCGACCACCTGACTCAGCTCAACGGTCGGCATTTCGCTCGTCGACACCATCTGTTGTTAACGATGATAAAACTGAACAGTTGTCAAGTGCCGCCATGAGTGCCGCCCGTTTTTCTCCTCGTTGAACACTTGTGTAAGTAATGCATACAACCTCAATTCGCCACGCTCTAGACTATTTAGGTTTCCTCATTTCTATCTAGGTTTAAGCGAGATAATTTATTGTAAGCAAAGTAATTTTAATCTCGATTATCATACAAAATCTTCAACAAATTCTCTGTCATCATAACTTAGGTGCTGGCATGATATCAGTGGGTGTTACCAAATATATAGTATAACAACCAAATGACGGTTGTAACAACTATTTAATGGAATATAAAAAGATAAGGACGTCTACCACGATAGTAAACTAAAACTTGTTATATAAATGTAGTAGTAAAAAGTTTTCTCGTTTCTATCTATGACAATATTCAAATCTAAATGGTCGGTCCTCTGTGTTTTGAAGTTTATTCAAAGAACAAAGGAGGAGGAGTAATGCTAGACTCGGCTGCTGTCCCATGAGACATGACACCGAAAAAAGAACATTTATACAGACAGACGACTCATAGAAAGTATACTAGACAAAAGGACCAATAGCGAAAGACAAAAAATGCGAACGTGGTAAATTCATTTGTTAATTTATTAACGGGCAGTAAGGTCTAAAGTTGCATAACGTTAACACAATAAAAGATGGGGGCTGCGTTAAACGCGATGACGTAAAATAAAAAACGAAAATACTAAAAATGTTTTAAACGAAAACTTAGTAAAGGAGATAAGAGCACGTTTTATTGTGGCTCGACATGGGGGCGATCGACAAGTGAAAAAAGTCCAACACACGCTGGTACGATACTTCAAGTTTTTCGTGAATGCTCAAACAATGCCAGTAGAAAAAAGACAGACCCAAAAACTATTATATTCTTAGTTTAACATACAGTTTTATGTGATAATTTTATAAGAGCATTGATTCAAAGCTAATCTTGACACAAAGAATACCACTGATGTGACTTAAAATGAGAACCACTTTCACCGATACGTATAAAGATAAAATATTTATTGTAACAACAAAAGATATAACAGACAAAATAGTTTTACGCACGAAACGCACAATATTAAGTGCATTGCGTGTCAGTTGCCGTAAATGCCGTATATCTTCATAATAAATATACGTAACGTTACTATCTTGAGCTGTCCTATGACACATGAGAATGTGATATGTATCTATTAGAACAATACGTCAAAACGCTCTGTACAAATCTGATGTGGAAACGTTCATACTACCTGTCTTCATCAATAACGTTTTTTTCCGAGTGAGGTTCCCTCTTAACATTGTCTACGTCACATTTGATGGATTCGTTTTAAATACTCGTCTTGGAGGATTGTGCTTCATCCTCTTTGATATGCTGCTTAATAAAGCTTGACAGTTCGAAACTGTATAACATTGACCTCTGTAATCGACTTAGGAAATGCTTTGAAGCATAACCTAGTCTCAATTACAATAACTATTATTGAAAAATCGTGAGTTGATGCTGCGTTTATTTAAGACTTATAATCGTATTCTTAATAGCGTAATTTATTATAACTTTAATAACGTCATGGAAGGTTTCACTTAGCTACTATGTTGCATTTAATCTATATAAATGTTTACTAAAGCTAAAGTATTGAGTCAAATCATATCAAATGTTATTTAAAGAAATCCGGAGGAAGACACAATACAAAACGTAAGTCAACTGTTAGATTGGTGTTGAGATAAAAATCAATTACGGACACGAAGCAAGAGATCCATTGGAAAAATTCCGTGTATTTCTGAGTGGACGGCGAAATAAACGAACACCGCTCCCGTTCGGGCAATCTCGATAAAATTGTATAAGAGGATTAAAAGATTTATTGTATAAGCCTCTTCAAAGGAAATTTTCGGGTGTCCCTGTTTTATTTTACCAGTTTATTTCTCGTCTGGATGGCAAGCGTGTTGTCGCATAACTTAGCAAAAACGGCTTGCACATTAGTTTATTTGGCTGGCTAATGTAAATGTGCTTGTAGAGAGCCTTAACTGCTCCAGAATACAGCAGTAAATCAGCTACTTCCACATGAAAAGTACAGTTTTTAAGTTTTATAGTTATTGCTAATTCACGTTAATTATTTAGTTGTATCATGGACTAATGATACAATTTATTATTTCAACACGTTACACAAAAGCATTTGACTGATTTTACATTACCTATTAGAACACATATGGCCGCATTTGTAATATAGTTAACATCTTAACGTGCCTTCTTGAGTAGCTACATTGAATCTTTGATAAGGTCCCCTTCACATGTAAATGAGAATAAGATATACTTCTAACGTTCCCGTAAGACGTACTATTATTTCACCGAGGTACTCGCTGTATTTTATATCGAGACCTTTACGACTGCTCCGGCGTTACCTGCACAAGGTGTAATGCCTTCCTTAACTAAACTATAACAATAAATTTTCGAGAACTTTGTTCATTTTACAACACACAGCAGATCGTTTAACAACTCATCCTGTACAGACTTAAATTACGGGACCCCTATAGAATATTTTTCATTAAAGAAATTTACAGCTTTAGATATATAATCACTTTTGCAGCGAGACACGAATCTACTCTTTTTTTATCGCGTCTTATACCTCCAAGAATGTCTAGTGTTTTTACTCTATCTTCATTCATGAGATTCTTTTATAACTAAATAAAGTTTAATGTAAAAATGTAGGTACTGTCTTACAAATATTATTTTTAAGTAGTGAGATTGTGTCGTGACTTTTAATAGTTAAGTCTTCTAAGTTAGTAAAGTATTCCGTTTACAAACCCGGTGCTAAACTTTAAGCAATTGAGGCTCCATTTCGTATTAATGTATTTTTTAAACCCTTTATTTGAATAGTATTCAAAATAAGTCTTTGTACACAACACAAAGTAAAGCATTCGTACAAGAACTCGAATATAACCACAAATTATTATAAATAGTAGAAAACAAAGCAAAAACCTTTAAAATAATTTGAAATAAAAGTAAACAAGACGGTCTGGATGTTCGTTAAATAACGCCCCATGGGCTAAAGTTGGAAAGCGTAGTTATTATACTTTGTACCCCATTAACATTTCCATGATAAACTATAAAACTTGCTGCAAAAGAACAAACTTATAAAGCAAATAATTTTCCGTGGAACAGTTCTAAATTTTTTGTAATTCTATTTCTGTGTTCCACAGACAGTTGGGAGAACAAAGCAATTAAAAACTTATCTCTCTAGTCTGAAAGTTCTTTCAGTAATTGCAACTTATGCAGCAGATTGATATAGGGATCTCGAGTGTTCAATACTAAAGTAAATACTTTACTGTGTTGAAAAGAGTAACAAAATGTGCAAAAGTACAAATAATATTATTTTAAATTAATATAGCAAGCTAATGTTATGTTCTATTCACTATTTAAAATGGAGTCTCTTGCTGTCTCTATTTGACTCCTCGAAATTATTTCATAAAAATTGGAAAGGAACCTATTTGGGACCCAAAATGTTTTAAATGAGTCAGGTCATGGTGAACGTTTGACATTCCGCGCTCAATTTTATTATACCATGGCCAAACCCATATAGATCCCGCTTAATGTCGTTGCCATTCCTTAGGGATATTTGAAATACCAACATGTTTGCTAGTAAACATTATTCTCGACAAAGATGTCTACAAAAACAGCCAGTGTGTATATTGGGATATATACTTACAAATATCACTTTAAACAAAATCATATCCTTTTTTGCATCGTGTGCCGTCAAAGCATGAGTACAATCAAATCTAACCAGCGCTAACAAGCACTAATCTAGGTTTAGCGTTAAAATATCATTTGTTTCCTGTTCTGTCTTTTTAAGTGACGTATTAATTCGTATCTAAGTAGAGACTTCCTCATTAACCGTTTTGTTATTATTTATTCTAGTCGGACCACTTAACTTCTCTCCTGGAGTCACCTCGATTTTAATAGACCGTTTATCTCTATTAAGTGCGTTATTTATACCGTATCACCGACGACGCTCAAATTGGGGCTCGTTAATCTGACTCTCGTTCAGTAAAACTGAGTCGAAATTTTACCGCCAATTAGCTCTCAAGGCGAACGGGCTTTATTTTCGGTACAAAAAACTTATTTGCTATGATTACACATCGTTATTACATATCAGGTTAGGTTACAAGTTGTCGGTGGGACAATGCCTAGGACTATTATGTCGAAATAGGTTTTCGTGTAGCATTACACATAATTGCGTTTAATTCATCGCGCACTTAAAGATCTTTATTTGTGTATTCGTTTTGTTATTGTTATAAATCAGCGACGGGCCATCAATCATCGTTTAAAAAGCTAGTTTAATATACACAATATTAAGCATACCAACAAAGTTTTTTGCGAATCATAAATAATTCAGGCATCATGAATTTTAATTTTCAAAGTTTGTGATAATCCCTTATCAACAACAACAAGACGAAGTTGTTGTATCAATTTAAGTTGTCCGTCGAGCCGCCGAACACACGGAGTTCATTAATGGCCTGACATCTTTTGTTTATAATCATAAAACCCTCTTGTCATACCCATTGAATTTCCATCAAAGTCTTGACAAATTGAAACAAACCGTGAAAGTTTGGCTCGAAAGTTTGCAAGTAACCGTCTTCAAATAGGGGCAGGATCCATTAATTTACTCTAACTTGAATTAAATCAGTTGAACCTTCGGCTTGTTGAGGATTTTTGGAGCGATGTTCTTTAGCTATTCGAACGAATTGTTTTGCGAAGTTATTAATTTGTTTGAATTTCATAACGAAATACGAAACTCGTGTATCGGAAAAGTTTCAATTATGATGCTGCGTAATTGTAACTCCAGTTCCATTTTATACTTAGATTACTTATATTGTGTTACAGAGATAACAAAATAATATTAATCTATGGAAATACTCCCAACAAGGCAAAATATGAATAACTCGTGCTAATAATTTTATATAGCACACATTTCCTAGACCGTGTTTACGGAAATTAGAAACGGAAACTCACTAAATGGTACATTAGTCGTAAATATATATGTTTATAAGAAGCTTTTTATGGTTGCGTGCCCATTGCTCCATTCAATCGTAAATTAAACCAACAAAACAGTACAGTCTAATGGTTCAACCCTTTGATTCTCATTTTTTTCTCTCAAAAATTATGAAGTATAATGAACCAGCGGGAAGTAAGTTAGCATTAAGTATTCGCATTTCCAGAGCTGTCTCTGTCGAGGCAGTTAAAATTTCACTTGGCTAAGCAAAATTTTCTGTCCACTGCAAAAATCTTCCCCTTTTAGGGAGAGGGGAGCACCGAGCGAATTCTCGCATAAAATTTACATCGAGCGGTCCATACAAATTACCATTTCACTTCTTACTCTGATTAAATGTTGTAGAAAAAATATTGCTCTCTAAATGGAAGAGAAAATTCTCGGTTTTCGACTCATTAAAATTGATGTTTTGTTTTTTGGCTCGACTTACGCTGGCGCAATAGTGATTTCCTTAGTTTTATGTTTGAATTTTCGGCAAAGAAGTTTCCTTGATTCAGTTTGTTGTAAAGAAATAATTTGGAGCCAATGCTGCCCTCCGAGTTATTTACAGCAGCCGAATAGAAATTCCTCTTGCAATCGAACCGAAAAGCAAAGAAAGTCTAACCGCAAAAAGAATGCGAGCTACCGCCGCCGGGAAAAAATCTCTACGAAACTTGGCAGTGGCCTTTGAGAGTTGGTCCAAAGAAGGTGTGTGTTACAACGTCTTTCACGCAAAAGGGTGAGAAAACAGTGGAACCGTGCTGAAGATATTTGGCAGGCCTTTACAGGCTAATGATCCACTTGATTGCGGTTAAGTGTCGCTATAAAAATGTCTGAAAGTTGCCAACTAGGAAAAAACAGTTGCCTTTCTAAAGTAACTATTTTTCCTGGCAGCTTCGCGATATCATGAGACAATTGCCTTTAGGAGCACTTTAAGTGGTTGGGAATTGATGTTTTCCTTCCTCGCTTTTGCAAACTTACTAAGTTGTTCATGTATGGGATTGTATACAAAGTTGCCGTATTTGAGTTTGCATATGCTTTGTAGCACAAATAACATAGCTTTTTACCAGTAGTAAAGTAAAGTAGTTCATGATATAATCTATTTGGTTTTAATATCAATATGTTGCTTTTGAAATTATCACATTCATCGTCTCAATTCTATTTGTATTACCAGAAACCTATTAGCTACTGCAAGATAACAGATGTAATCTATTCCCTACGAAATAGCTCACAGCAGGCGATAGTCGAAACTAATTTACGAGCGATAATTTAATTTGTTGGTGGTTCGTAGTCTGTGGAGTATTAAACACAAACTTTTTAAAGTAACAGAATGCAAAGTTAAAATATATCGTACATTGGATCTTCTAATCTAATACAACCAGCGTCTGAAAAATAGTTTAATCAGAATTCAACATCACCTCACACGCTCATCTATGTTGACAGACCTCTATAATCACGGTGTTCCTCAAGGAGTAAATTTTGGCCCAACTTTATTAAAAGTTGATAAGGAGGCGCCGGCTATAACGCCAGTTTGCAAGTAATATAATACTTTTGCCCGGCCGAATAAACGTTTCAATATTCGAGAGCTTCATTAATCACCGTAATTGACAGGAAGGGGACTTGTCCCCCCCCCCCCCTCCTCCCCCTTTCGAAGCCGCTGATTTTGTTTTGTTTTTATTTTGGAATAATGAAACAATTTCGTGTGATAATTTGCTTGGGGGAGAAGAGTGATTGTCATCGTTGGAATCATTCATACTTAATGGAGTAAATATTATTTGCTAATGAGATTCAGCCTACAATACTGACGGTGGGATGTTGTAATAGCAGTTAGCGATATTGCATTCAAAATCCAGGGTCCGGGTTCGGGTTCTAATTATTTGTGTGTGAGTGTGTGTGGAAATTGGGGTTATAACTGAATCAGAAACGTGTTAACTTTTCTATTATCTATTACAAAATTTTCGCAATAGGGGCGTACTACAATAGAAAAAAAAATATATAAATACCATTAGATAAATAGTAAGTCTTGCCAAAATACAATTACCTACTAATGATCCACATTTTTATCTTTCATCTTTTAAGCTTTCCTACTATTACTTATCGAGATAAATACTAGTAAGCCGAGAAAGAATAATGTATTTTTGTAAGAATTAGTTTCCTACCAACAGCAAACATTCGAGCCTAGTACAATTTAAGCCTTTTACCCAAAGTAGAAGATTAATCACAGCTAGTCGGTTTTTATCTTCGGTATAAAGGGCCCATTGATCATTAATGGGACATTTGTCATAAATCAGAACATTAGACAACCCTGCACTATACCCGTCCCCTTCCAACTAACGTCTCCATTGCTACTAAATGGGACTCCTAGAGGATTTCCTTGACAAATTACTTTTTCGCTTTTCTTGTTTATAGGCGAGAGGGGGGTTACTTTTTTCACAGTATCGGTTTGTTTACGCAAAACTTTGCTACAGTCATTTGGGAGCGATTTTTATTAACTTTCGTGTCTCGAGAGAGCAAAACTTCAGCGAATTGCGCCTTTTTCGTTTAACTTTGCGTTCGGAGGTTTATGGTTTGCGTACTCGATTTTATCGCTTATCAATTTGACTATTGATTACGTATTAAAAATGAATTTGTTACTTTCCGAGGGCTTCGGCTAATTGACAAAGTTCTTTTTTGTTTTTGTACCGTCGGAAACGAGGATTTAATCTCGTAATGGCCGCCTGGAGAATAATTAGTGCTCCGAAAGGTCCGCCCACGTTAACGTCTAAAGGAGCCTCGTAAAACTTACGAGAATGAATACCAAACACTTTTGTGATCGGGTTGTTAAATGTAACAGCTCTCGGAGCTTTGTAATCCTTACAATTGGTTAATATTTGAGGGTCTCTTGTGCAAGCTCTTACGAAATGTGTCATTCGAATAAGCGTCTGTTAATAACCACCCACACAGTTGGCGAGAAGGTTCAAACCAAGGCTGATACCATGATTTACTGGCTGTATCGCGATAATTTTATTATTATGGTCTGTTTTGTTACTAATTGGACTCTTTAGTTGACCCTAATGTCACCTATTGTTGATAACAATGAGTTAACGGTGTAACTTGTTTTGCTTTCACATTTATGGTCGTGGATAAATTAGAGTGCCTCCAAGTGTGAATGCAGAGTGGAAATTGAAATGGTTGAAATAATAGCGTACATAAAATATTCTCTACGGGTGAAACGTTATATGCATCCATCATAAAATATTTTACACGTAGACACCTCGTTTTTGCAATTTGTTGCTTTGAAGTATCTAGCGTCAGTGATATTAGTTCACGTATATCTTGCCGTATTGTAATTTTAAGCTTAGCTGTTCGTATTCTGTCCTCGCAATTTTTATGTTTTTATAAAGTCTTGTAGTTAAGAGTAGATATTTGTTTTTCGGAAACGACTAAAGACCACTCGTATAATAGTTCTGCAGTAGACGTAAATTAAAAAGTAGAAAGAAATAAAATATCAGAAACATACAACTAAGTGAACTATCTGAACCAGCTTTTTGAGACAATGATCTAACCGCCGGCCGTTGTCAGGCCCAGAGGTCCCGGGTAGGTATACCTACCTATTATTCCCTGGGGCAAGTACCCGGTTTGCTCGGTCGACGTTTACCTGGATAGCAACCACCATTTAATCTAACTCTGTCGCTACAGTTAAAGCATCGGGCTATGTGACCGTGTTATTGCTTTATGCCAAACATAAAACCATATAAAATGAAATTGATATTATTATATATTATACTAACAGCTGCTTTGATCAGTATAACAGCTAATAGAAATGTGTTATCCGGATAATGCCATTCAATGTTTACTTAAATTATTTTCCCATTTTGTGCAACATTCAGTTGGTCCAGCAGTTGCATAATAGTTATAGCTATTCCGTGATTTGCATAACTAGTTGTACAAGTTCACAACTAGTGTACATACTAAGAAGTTAAAAGTTTCGCTACTGTTTGCTGAACCTATTTTGGTATTGGATGACGACAATAGTATTTATAAAACGAATATAATATATTATATAATTATAGTATTAATATTTCGTTTATGGATGACTATAGATAGATAAATAGATAGATTAAACACTTTATTGCTCACAATATAACAAAACAGAACAGGTTACAGACAATGAAAAGTTTAATACAAAAGTGGGCAAAGGCGGTCTTATCGCTTAAAGCGAGTTCTTCCAGATAACGTTTGAGGCTTTATTATGGGCAGCTTTTGTTTAAATTTTTAATAAGCAATTTATATGATATGAGAAGTAGTAACTCGAAATGTCCTTTTAGCCCATTGATATATTAAGCATCGAAATAATAATACTGTTGACCTAAGAAACTAAACAAGTAAGAAATACAAGGTTTGATATAGAATTGTTGACATAATGAAATGTTTGACATACCGATATGTTTTAAATTACATGTTTAACATTGTATTTTTTTTTTGTATTTTTTTGGGCATATCGCGAACTTCTTAGACAAACCTTTCTATACTTAGCCATGGCTCAGCCGTAGTCATCATCGGGTAGTCTCATCGGGTTATTGAAAAGGTATATATTGTGGGATACAAATACATTATGAAAGTTTGCGTTAAACTCCCTAATTCTCATATTAAATATTTTTTGTATAAAATTTGATCTTTTTTCACTACCTACCTACTCGAAATTTTTTGTAAGTTAAATGTCTCAAATAATGCACTATGAAAAGAATTGGGGTAAAATGGAAGTATAAGTATTAGGAAGTATATAAAATACGTTCTCGATACCTTAGACAGATTGCAGCGGCGCGCTCCCTTCCTCCATAGGAGTACATGTGCTGCTCTCCGGAGTCATCGTTTCACAGTCACACATATCCCATCGCGCACAAAGAAATTTGGTGACTCGTTTCTTTATCGCACCTCCAAAAGATGGAATAGTCTACCAGCACACGTTTTCCCTCTTTCCTATGATATGGGGTCCTTCAAACGAAGCGTGAAGAAGCACCTTGTGGGCCGGCAGAGTGAGGTTAAATGATGCTGCGTTGTTTTCACGCTGCGCCAGTTGTCTTCGCGTCTGGACTCCATTTCTACTTAACATCAGGTGGTGTGGAGTCATTTGCCGTGCTAAGTATAAAAAAAAATACAAATTGTTATTTCAAATATAACAATTTGTATTTTTTTTATAATATTAATTTTTCCCGTTGATCTAGTGAAGTCGGGTCATAATCTCACAGATAAACTAGTTCCTATCGTTAGGGCTGTAAAACGCTGATGACGAAAATAATCGTTCAGCATATAGCACATTATGTAAGCAAATTCGACATTAATCGTCATATTGATTGTGGTTTTATGCGACACCGCAGCCAAGGTTTATTTATGCGCGGATTGATTTGTAATACTCGTTTGCCCTTCGTGTTTGAACATTAACACATTTATGCGAGATTGCGATATTTTTACATTACTTTAAAATATATTTCGTAAGTCTAATTTAGATTTAAATTCCGCCTTTCGTTATACTCTTTAACATTTTAAAGTTATGTTTTCGTATTTATATAATAATGTGTGAAAAACTTTAAAAGGTCAGCACCGGGCCCTAATTTATATTTGGAGCAATTCGTGTAAATATTTTAACTCAAAGTGTTTACAATATTTCTGAAAAAAAAAAACACTGTAATAATATTGCTTAATATTTTTATTATTTTGAATTTTGCATTTACAATGCTATATATAGTTACAAAATAAAATTTTACTAGAAAAAATCGACCAATCTCAGTAAGCTCGAGTGGGAATCAAACCCACGACCTTTGGATAACCGGTCCAATGCTCTGACCGCTGAGCTACCGATATATAGCTTAAATTAGAAAAATATACAACGGTCTTGTCAAATGACAATTTTCATGAATTATTATTATAGTGAACGCAAGATTTACAATTAAAAACACCGATAATATTTTTGCAATCTCCATTTTTATTTATTACAAGTGTACGTGTACTACTTCGGTTGAATAAAGTCATAAATACTCGAGTGACTTGAGTGTAATTACCTCAACGCTTTTAGTTTCAGTATGTTTAATTATATATAAATTCGCAGTAATAGCTCAATTGGACGAGAATATAACCTTTTCGCAAAGGTCGCTTGTTGAACAAACTTCATTTTAAAATTCTTTTGCTTTATGATGCGCATTTTTAGCATACGAAAGGTGTCAGAAAGCTTAACACATTTTGGTGCTGTTCAAAAATAATATGTTTTTGTTTGACTCAATTTTAAATTCACTGTATTAAAGCTTACAAGTTAAAAAAAAATACCGTTGGCTGTCTATGGCCTTAACAGAGTAACCAGATTTATGGGTAGTGAGAAAGTTATGGTGCCTCAAGCCGTAATAGGTAGTGACCGAACAATTCCCCAGAGATTTTCTAAGGGCTGGCAACACGCAAGCGTTTCCTTACCTTACTAGATTCTCCGGGGCGTTCGAGTTGGATGATTATGTACAGCGAGAAAATAAATTAACCAGCACGAAGTATTTCAGAAGATCTCGTAGTATCTTATCTTATCTTATCTTAGTGGGCCTGCTGAGGTTTCCCTCTCCCAATAACATTTCGACCCACTGGGGTCTTTTGTGCAACCCCATCCTTTCACTCTTCCTCCTCTGTAAAGATAGATGCCATAAGTTTGGCAACGTCCTTAAGAGCTCGTAAGTACACAATAGTAGTTAAAAAAATACACAACTAGATATACTTATATACTATCCGTTCATGTCCGTCCGTCCGTCTTTATTTGTGTCAGGTATGGTGGACATGGATACCCTTGAAATGAGGAGAGTAATCCAGTACTTAATGTATTATTTCTTAATAATACATCACAGGATCGACAGCCAGGAGCCAGGAGCACAGGATCACAGAACCAACATCTCGCATAGATCTAGAAGAAAGAGATCGTCAATAAGATTTTTAAACTAAAACAGAAAAAGAGGGTCAAGTTGTAAAAAATCGAATCCCCGCCCAAAACTAGATGAAAATGATCATTTATAAGGTTTACGAGGTAAAGCAACCGAAGAAGGTCAAGTTTCTTCGCCGATAACCCTGGTAATGGGCAGCTAGAACGTATTATGAGCACGTAGAGCGAACATGCGAGCGGCGTACTTATTGCGTAATTGAACCGCGAGGTTATTTGTACGGCCAGAGAGAGACGGCTGTGATTCTCTTATAAACCGCGACGCGTTCTAATATAGACCTTTGTTTTTTGTTACTGAGCTGGTGTACGAGCATACGGCTTGATGGAAAGCGGCCACCGCAGCCCATGGACGGTTTCCGATCCGATCCGACCCCTACTCCTAAGGGTTCGGATCGGATAAAGTAGGGAACGGGGACACGCACCATTAAGTGATGCCGTTCCCTCTAGATAACCTCTGACGGTGTTTCGTATCACACGGCTTGAGGAACCCTTTTTGAGGGCGGCGAGAAACGCCGCCCTCAAAAAGTCCGGTAGCGCTGAAAATGCAGCCTGACACGATCATCAAACTCTCTCTAACGGAAACGAACGGTTATGAAGCATATATCTTATGCCTCTATGTTCTGTCATAGTACTGTTCAAATCAGAACAACACCTATATGAAACAATCATGGAAATTATTGCTTTATATTATGATACTAAGGGTACCACACGTGGTCCTGACCTTGGAGCTGTAGCTCTTTTTTTCAATCCAAAACAAGGTTGCTGATTAATAGGGTGGTCGTAGTCTACTCGGTGAATGCTATCCGTGGACTCGGGTTACCCCTGCAAGTGGATGGGACTGTGATTTTATTGGGTAAGCCCCTTGCGGCCTGTCTTACTTCTCGGAGTTGTGCGAGGAACAGAGGGGAGAGCCCCACATAAGCCATGGATGGTCCCAGACTCACGGTGTGTGTGCAATGCATTTTTTTCCCAGTAACAAAAGGTCGTGATCGAAGTCGTCGTAATATGAGTAGAACTCTATCACCAGTCAGGCCAGAAGTGAAATGAATTAACGCTTCAGAACAAAGTATTTCTCTTGAATAATAATAATCAAATTGACTCAAAACTGACGCCGGTCGGTAACCTTGACGTGGTAATTATGAAAGTTCTTGCAAAAACTTCAACCATTTATAAAATAAGTTCTGAGCTAGTGGTGTATCCAGGCAGACGTAGGTAATGGAAGGACAAGTCGATAACAAACAACGTACTATTAAAGATTTAATAGCAAAGCTAATTGTGTATAAAATAACCACCACTGTGGCCGATTGGTTAAATCACCGAGCTCAGACTATGAGGCCTATTTCAATATTATTCATTAAACAAAGTGCACATATTACTTTTCTTGATTCGCTTGGTGGTAAGGCTTGTTTACCAAAAACAAGTGGGTTTTTGTGGTTTATCTACCACCATTCCATCTAAACCTAACAATGTAACAACAATGATTGTAGCGTTTAGTGTCCCCACATCTAGAGTAGGATATCCAGTTCTTCTGCAGTTGAGATTTTTATATTAACGGGTAAGCACAGTGCCTTGATCACACCTGATGTTAAGTGATGATAAAGCCAATTGGTGGAAGTGCACTTCACCTGGGATCCTCAACTAGTGAGGCACTGGCTATCTTATCTCTAGCTGCCGGAACACAACAATGCTACAAACATTGATGTTATGGCGACATATTTAGATAAGATGGTGGTAGCTAGCCAGGCAGACAAACAAGTCCTACCACCAACCCAACTGAGTACACAAAGATGTACACCCGCTAGGAATCGAACCCGGGACCTCTGGGTCTGAACCGGTGGTCTCAACCACTAGACCACAGAGGCGGTTAAACGGAGTTGAGATTCGGGGGAATTGCGCTTTACACTCGACATCTTCAATTATGGTGAGATGGTGGTGATGGTGGATGATGGTGAGATTTTTGATCACTAAAAAAAATATTTGATTTATTCATATCGTTTGTACTATGCCAGTGTTAGTTGAGCTAATTATATAATTACAATATAATTAAATACTTACAATTATTTATGGTGGAGCTTTTCTTAGAAAGGGAATGAAGATGAATGCAAAGAAGACGAAAGTGATGGTTTACCTATATAGGTATCGTAAAAAGGATTTCTCGTTTCAAAAACATTCTCCTGTTCTTTCTAATTGTCTTCTACGTGTAAGCATACGGTATAATCTAGAAGAATGCTAATTAGCAATAGCATAAATTCAGTTGCACAAACGATTTTTTTAAATGTTTTCTACTAACTGTTTAGATCTCTATATGTTTCTTATGCTAAGAAAGTTTAATTAATAATTGATTATTGGTTTGATAAAATTATAACTTTGAAGTATGCATGGTATATCGAAACGTATCATCATCATAATCATACCGTCTTTTGGCTGAGATAATGATCTCGTCCTTAGGCTTAGATAATTCTCAGCCAAAAGACAGCCACTGCTGGACAAAGGTCGCCTCCAACGACCGGTAATAAAAGCTCTTAATTAAAATAGAATTTCCAGTTTCAATCGTCTAAATCAGAAACGAAGATCTCGAGACTAGACGACAACGCGTACCTATGTTTCAGTTCGGCGCAAAGTTGCCATGGCAACCGATTTAGAGGTAAGTAACCTCGCATCTCACAGTTCCTCTCCAATATTATCAGCATAACGACCAATAAAAGTCAAGTGCTCTCGCCACACAAATTGTGGGTACGTGAGTAAGTTAACTTCTTAAAATAAATTGGATTTTTACTGTGCAACTATCTTGGCACGTGGGCTTAATGAGTGATCTAGACGCGTCTTACTAATTTTATTGGTGCTCTCTCCACATCGTATCTTGTACCGTTACATCTTCGGGTGGTGTAATTAAAATTTAATATTTGTGTTAATAATTTTTTATATTTATTACATTACGAGGAAACTTTCTGCCTCCATCTCACCCGATGGTAAATGAAGGTAAAGCCTATTATAGAAGCGCACTTCACCCGGAATCTTCAACTAACTGACGGAACTCAATAATAATTATTATAAAATTATTATTATGGCGAAAATCTAATAACACGGTCAGTCCTAAATAACTAAACTAAAACCTAAGCTAACAATCTGAATCTATACTTCTGAGAGTTAAACATTTGTGATCATTGAACCACAGACGTTCTGCAGTGGCTTTAATAGAACTGTTATTTTTTTTGTATAGAGTTACTCCACCGTGTGTACTTCCATTGTTTTTCACCACCTATAATTGACATATTAGCATTTCCCAACACAATTTCCTGTAGCTGTTCCCGTCAAATCGAACCGCAGTCCAACCCACACCGTGTAAAGAGACCACCGCATTATGATTAGCCACTACCAAAAATCCTCGACACACAACATGTTCATGGATATTTTAACTTAATCTATATTGTACGTTTCAACGTCTCACATTGTTGACGACTAAATCGTTGACGGCGTAATAGCTGTTCACGCACCCTTTGTTTCAACATTAATATAATGCGCACAATTTGAATAAAACCATCCGTATTCTATGTGGTTTTATAGTAGTTCTGACCCCCACAACTTGGCCGGCTAATAAGCTTTTCCAAAATTGGAACATGGAAGTGGTAACACGCAAGGCAATTCATGATTTTTATCTATTCAATGGATGGTTATATCGTTACGAAATAGTGTTTAAAAAATAAGAATCTCAATAGGCTAGTGAGATTGTTAAAGCGAAGTAGACGAGCGATTTGGTTTGTTTGCTTTTATACGCCTATGCTGGAAAATATAGGTAGCGTAGATAATTTAGCATAGTATGTTTTTCAGCACCTTGTTTAGGAGGGACGTTTGTGTATTATTTGACGTATTAAACAACATACTAACCTCTAAGATGTATTTTTTTAGTTTATGTGTTTTCAAATTCATGTAGTTGTGATTATTTATTCGGTCTGTCACTGTACATAGGAAACGTTGATTTCAATAACATCAATTATGTTATAGAATTCATTTTCATACACTTTCCTTATACTGTGTTTAATTTAAGCAATCTCCTGTTTAGTTACGTTGTATTTATAAATGTAGTAAGTACCTACTAACTTCACAATGAAAAGCGATACGATTTATATGGTGTCAAATTTAAAAAAAAACTACATAACAGTGTAGAAAGCTATAAAGCTGCCAAGCAATATTAAAAGCAAATCATCGCTTATGAAACCGCTGTTCGACCGTCCCTAAGTCGGCACCCTGAACTCTTTGCAGTGCGTGATTTGTTTAATGAAGATCGCTCGAAAAGTGTGGTGTTTAGTAAATTACAATTAACAAATGTACGGACCAATTACTTGTATTAGAACGGCTCACTTTGCAGGTGCGATGCGTGCACACCGCGCCAAACAATGGTTCTACTTTATGGTTGTAAGCATTATTGGCCCGAGATATTATAGAACATAGAATAATGCCATGTTTCTTTAATAGTTGCATTTCAAAAGTATTCCGCTTCTTGATACAAATAAACTTCAAAAGTAATGTTCGTGTCACATCCACTCAGATCATGCACAGTCAGACAAAATTGTACATGTTGCTAATACAACAACCGCGTTACATGATTTCAAATTGATCGTAACTAACAAACAAAGTCTGCACCGCAAAATTAATCAATAAGTAACGTGGCAATTTGAAACTGTCATAACGATAATCACGAAATCATAACTAACCGTAGGTATACGATTTAATAAAATCTAATACTTCCGCACACAAAAAAATGCCGTGATTAAACCCCATGTACTTTTAAAACCAGCATTACCAAGGTGATTTTAGAAGAGGGAAACGTACCAGTTTAAAGTGCCTATTCACGATCCGACCGGCCTTCGGCGCGGCGTAACACAATTAGTCAAAAACTATAAGCCAGCGCTTGATCGATGCAGCGATAACTATGGAACATAGAAATCTCTAGACATTAATGAATTTTACGATGGCGATATTAATTTTATTATTAAAATTATTAATAGCTCCCTCTTAAGCGCCGAAACAAGATCTGCTACTGAACAATTAGTTGAAAACGAAACAATTAATAAAAATCAAGAGCCATTTGAAGCCGACGTCGAAATGGATGGAACGATATAAAACTTAAGGTGGTATATAATAGAATACATAATCGCTTATTGAAGGAAACAATAAAAGCGACCAGAACTTAATAGATCATAAAAGAACTATAGATAAAAAAAACAACATCACGAAGTGTTCACGATTAATCTCTTCCGTGAAAGCCCAGTACAATACAAGTCATATCTAACGACCGAAAGAAAAAATTATCTTACGAATCAAGGTCTTCGGAACATGATCCCTGGACCATTCACTAATCCTTTCTTACACTTCAAAGAGCCTAAATACTTGACAACAGAAATAACTATGATCGATACTTATTTTTGTTAAACAAAAAACATTTTAATCATTATGTAACTGTAATTCT
Source organism: Eudonia truncicolella (assembly GCA_949315975.1). Taxonomy (NCBI): domain Eukaryota; kingdom Metazoa; phylum Arthropoda; class Insecta; order Lepidoptera; family Crambidae; genus Eudonia; species Eudonia truncicolella. Next base: position 1,128,875 of record OX438841.1, read on the forward strand.
ACATACAAACCACACTGTGTGTGTTAAACTGAGAATCGTCTTCGGTAATATTCCAAATTAAATTATATACGTACACGGTAACCTTCAAGAAGAACCGGTTGCAGCAATCATTGCGGAAATACGCGAAACCAGTCCCCAGCACTTCCGATGTGTTCGAAACAAACCGATAGGCAGTAAATCTCATTTATAGTTATGTCAAAAACTCGCAATATACGTATTCCGTCAGCTTTTATAAGAAGTAATATACACCGCACCACAACTCATGATTTTTTCCTATTAAGGTCAAAACTAGATTGCTGTAATATTTCCATATCCATTTTGACATTCTCGATGGCCAGTCGTTAAGTGTTAAATAATGATTGTTATTAATACAACGCCCACGAAACTATAGCCTTTATTAAGCCTGACATCAATTCAAATATGGATGTAGTCTTTTGACCACATTCAAATATTCATTTTAAATCTCTATTAGGCAATGACTAAGGTACTACAGTATAAAATAAACATAATACTTTGCCTAAAGCTCTTCCATTGAAGGAAGCGACTTTAAATAATTAATGAATTTAAATTTACTGCCTAATTTACACTCAACTAAATATTTTATAATTTGGTTTATTTTAAGGAAGTGAAGGTACGATTCGCAATAAGCTATAACTATGGTTTAATAGCAAAGATGATTGATTTAAATTTCATGTGAGTGAAACCTTTTCATTTCGTCCTATTCAATATATTATTTTATTATTAGCTTTTTTATTCTTATATTATTTGAGCCGAAACAAAAATAAAATGCGGACTTAATCTTGTTTATTTTCGGCGGACGAAATAGGAATAAATCAAGATTTCGGTGAGTTGAAAAGATTTTTATTATGCGTGGAAAGGTCCTTATTATTAACTTTCCCTTCATACACAATTTATACTTAACTTGTCGAATTTCAGGTAAATCTGTAAGATCACTTGTATATTATATTTGCGGTACATTTTGAAATACCCTTGAGTTTTAGTATATGAAAAAGACACCAGTGTATTTCAAGGCGCATTACTAAAACGCAAGACCAAAGTGGCAAAGACGAGTGGCTAGACCACCGGTGTCTCAGATCCAGAGCCCTAGGTTCAATTCCCGGCGGGGAATACTCAGTTTGATTAGTGCCAGGGCTGGTTCTACGATTTCCTGGTTAGCTTTGTTTTACCGTCAGTTGCCTTAACAAAAATGTTGATAGCAAATATTGATAGCAATGTTGTATTTTGACAGATAAAAAGATAGTCTGTTCCTCAGTAGTTAAAGTTTCTGGGTAAACTGTGCTTCTAGTCTCTCCATCACTAATAAGGCGAATGAAGCGCTTTTTCGTATTTAAATAAAAAAACATAATTATTTATATCTGAATGCACAAGGTTCGTATTTCACAGGACGACAAGCTAGAATTTCAGCCATTTGACAATTTAAATTACAGCTTCTCGGAAGCGTGACGGATTTGTTTCTCTCACAACTTGCAAACAATATCAAAACCATCCTTCAAAAGCAAATCCAAGAGAAACTCATAATAAAAAAGACCTAAAAACTTCCTGTACAAAAAAAATATATTCTAAAGCAATGTTCTTTTATCACTTCCCTTCCCCAGGCTCGGTCTCTGGAAAGTTGCAAATGTTTTCCCTTTCGTTATATGTATATTTTAACGGGAATTCTCGTAAATTCCTTAAATGCTTCCTTACGCAGCGCCGCCGTTTTGGGGCGTTAGCTTTTGCTTTTTTCACTCCGAAACATATCCCCCCAGCTGTGATATAGCTTATATGTAACTCGAGCCCTTTAACACAGGCTGGCTTATTGGTTGAAAAATATAGCCGAGGTCGGTGTATGACAGATTAGTTCGTGAAAGTAATAATAACTTTTAAATCCCTCCGGGCAAGCGTATTTGTAAGCCGGCAGGACTGGGGATCACCTGCTGCTAGCCTCCAGTCATGTAATCATGGAAACAGATGTAACCACCCATCTGTCGCACCGCACTCCAAAGCGGACTTGATTATTTTATGTATCACATTAAAATTTAAAACGGCGACGGCGTCAAATCAACTTCTTCGGTTTTATGAGAATTTTATTGGCATAGGCATTTTTTATTTTGTTCAAATACTTTTAGTGTTGACTTCTCGACGCGTCCCTTATTTAATGAAAAAATTCGCACAAGCATTCACTTTTTTTTCTTCTTTGAAGTAAAAAAGCGCTCCTGTATTCAATTCGCTGGTTAAGCAATTGTAATTTGAGTAGCGTTCGAGATTGTCGTCTTTCGTGAGGTCGGGTAACAATTTGGAGAATTTTCAATATAGAATCGCGAATATTAACGTGAGGTAAGCGAAGCGAAATTTTATATTAGCCTCGTACGTTCTGTTTTAGGTGAACATCAGTGTAATTTAGAGCAACAGGGGATACGACGCAAGTGGCCATGGGGGGATCAACCGCGACTCCGCCGAGGGAGGCAGGGGGGGGCGCAGCCAAGCATGGAATGGATGCGAGGGAATCGGCCGTACCTACGAGGACGAGCATCCATACACGCCATTCTGTATCCTACCCGAAAATATGAAATGTATATTTTAACATGGCAAACTCAATAAAAACCAACACTTATACAGCAGGAGCGGAGATAATCGAAATTTAAATATCTAGATCGGAAATATAGGAATACATGAATGACGTACACGTGAAAAATAGACATTAAAAAGCGTACGTGCGGACGGTAAACTATGAATTATTCAATGTCGATACATGATACATTTTTTACGTTTGAAATCTGGGTGGAGATTTAAAAATCTGGTCGGTCGTTCAACTCCGTGGTCGTGTTACACAATGCGATGCAGACGTTAATCGTATAAAACGCGACAATATTTCTTTAAATTTGTATAATATGAATTAAAATCCTAATTATTGTCATTTTCTTGTTACAGGTAATACGATTCAACCGTGCAGTTTGATTGTTCTTAACATCATCAGTAAGGTCACGCAGGTTAATTAAGTAATAGACAAGTGTAGCTTCATTAAGTGCCACATAAATTTTGCAATCACCATTAACATGTTTTTATTCGATATTACATTTTGACACCTCCATAAGTTTCACGCCGCCGTTACCGTCGACAACACATTGGGTTGTATCTAAAACGCTCGGTTGAACAACCTCATTAGCCGAGTGTTGTGAATAAAATATGGGACAATTTTTGGCGTGCGATTTCTGAAATGATTTTCAGGTTGCGTCAGTAAATTTAAATTTGGCCCGTTTTATGGACCGTGTAGGGTCCAATCTCAGATGTACGATTGTAAGGTCAAAGGTAAACAACCTAGAGGACACCGCGGTGCAGTGACATTTCGAAATTATATTTTCAATGATATTTTTAAAGAAAATCGACTTTTTCAAGAATCGACGAGATTTAAAGAATTCCTTTTTTGAAAAGTTAATCATGTTACATTAAGTCGTAACTGTCAAAGTAAGGTTGAAGGTCAACGGCTTTAGTAGCAGGACTTGTTTTAACGAGTAAGCGTTCAGTGACTTCATAAGTTTAGTGGTAACCTCCAACATAAATTTATTTATCATAATTTAGATTTAGGTTACGAACAGTAAGACAAATAATTACATTAATTTCATCTCGAATTAAAACTTTAATTAAGTTTGTTATTTTGACCTCGTTCGGTTTATAGTTTTTCTACTAATATAGCTCTTAAGTCTTATGCCTAGGTTCAATTTTGTTTCATGAATCACATTTTATCAGCGGCAACAAATTGTTTACTATTGCGTTCTCAAAAACAGGTTCAACGAACTTTTTATCTATGTCGCACTGTTATGTTTTATAAACGCGTATTTTTCGCAGCTGTTCCTATTCGTGAACATCTGTATTTTATGTGTAGATATTTTGCTAATAGAAATAAATTGTAGCAGTAATATTAATTTAAAGGCAATTTATTTAAAAAAATATTTCTTTTATTTTTATATTTTATTTTCTTTTTTTTAAATGTCTTTAATAGAATTACAAAAAAGTAGAAAAAGCACTCACCTCACATAAAACTGTGATTTATTATATTTTTTATATTATAAAGAGTATTATTTATATTTTTTCAACGTTTTTTCGGATTGTATTTGCGTGGGAATGTGTATGCCGTCAACTGTAAATAGTAAATTATAAAAAAGAAATTCTGCAACATTTGCTACTAGTGCTTGCTGTTTTGTAACTATTAAAGTAAAGTAACGTAAGACTTTAAACTGTCCCACTGCTGGGCCAAGGCCTCCATCATTGAAATCAAGTCATCACTACAACTGATGGGTAATGGCTTAATCGCCACGTTTTCCAAATTTTTGGATAATTAAAACAAATTATTTGTTGTCCATAATGAATGAAGAATAACATAAATTGAAGAAGACATAACATTTTAATCCCAATTCCAATAGATTTACCGATTAACTACAGTATCACGCGTCAGTTACAACACTGGTAAATAATACTTAAATCAAATTTTGTAGCTGCGTTAATCCATTTAATAAAAATGGATAAGCATTGTCAAACACATTCATTGCTGTTAGCTTTACTCCAATACAATCAAGTGGTGCTTAAAATGGTTTTTTTTAGTTATTACTAAGTAGTACTCGTCTTTATTGCCATTCATATTGTAAAGATAACCTAAAACGGACAAAAGTCCACAACGGTTTACCTTGTCTATTACTTTCTATTGCTCTTTCATACAATTGTAATCGATTCACACACAAAAAATGTGTTATTATAGTCAATAAACATAATGTTTAACGCTTAAGATAAATGCCTTTTATAGGTTATTGAATTTATTTTTGATTGTATCATCACATCGAAATACAAAGTTATACGTGTGTCGTCGGTTCAAATTGTGGTTGATAGATACAATTTTCTTTCAAAATTATCAAAATATGATTGTGGTTATTACTCAGGATAATTTCATGGTTGATTTCAATTTAGATTCATAATATAGTAGCAAATGCTATAACATTGAACCTTGCTATATTACAGTCAGTTGAAGAATTATAAATACAGATCAACAAATCAATCGTACAGTCTCAAAAGCTTCGAAACGGCAAAAATAAGTGCACAGAGGTCGAAAACTCCAAATCAAAATACGGCTGCATTAAAAATAGCCGATTGGGTACGGCAACGGATTATAGTGACGTCGATCCCAGTTTAATCTACGTTTATCATCGAACACCAGCAGGAATTGGCCAATGGCAACACCGATGGACAATTTAATCCTCGCGTCCTATACGGGTTGCGTCCAATTACAAAATACAGACTTTTGCTTCACGTCAATCAGCAGAAATCCTAATTAATCACAGTTGAAACAAAATATCTTGTGGTGCAATAGAAAACTAAACTCGACGTAATTGAAAATAGTTTACTTTTCACTCCTCCAAACTTATTTTACAAGTTACCTCGCACGTGTCAGAGTTTCCACATCATGTTTACCTTTATCGTGGCAAAAGATAAATTATGTATATAGGTTTCGGAAACTCGTTGGCTCGTGGTTGAGACAGGACTCCCGACCCTCCCTCACGAAACACAATTTAGAGCTAGGTCATTAACCTTTAAGATACTTTCCTTTATTTTCTGATTCGCTTGTGGGCCTGCCATAAATTATGTGCCTTGCGAAATTTATGTTACAACATTGTTTAATATAACTGTATCATCAATCCTTGAAATTACCTGCGTATCACTAAAATTGGAATTGGCTAGCCAGTTTCCAATTTCGTCCTAGATTACACGCTCGATGTTTAATCCTGCGTTATCATTAGACACAGTCGGCCGCTCGATAAATGTCCTATACTCCAGCAAAGATAAATGTTTCGGCAACTACTACCAAATATTCCGTATCACAAACGGAATAAAGTCGAGAATGCCTATGTAAAATAGCAAACTATGATGGTCTTTAATTATTGAGGACTCACTGGCTTGGCATTCTGATATTTCTGATCCCCATTTTCCTAATAAATGTTAATAAATGTTCTTATCTCTTTCGTTACTTCATTATTTAAGAGTACATAAATGATAAGTTTTTTTTAAACTTTTTAAATCACTTACTAAATATTTAAAAGGAAAAAAAAATTTTTTTTTGCTATTTTCCTAAGTAGACAAACCTGAAATAAAAAAAATATTAAATTAATCGATAGATTCTTTAAAACTTTTCATCTTTTTGGTTTGTTTAAATTTTTACTTACAGATATATTTGCGCCGAAGATTTATTATAACTTAAACTGCTGAGAGAGAAACATTAATCTTCTGAAGTAGGTAATACTCGACTAGATTGTTTTAAGGAAGGCACGACTGACAATCCTTTTAGAAAGGAGCTCTTTAACTAAATTAAACACGTTATTGCTAATGAACGGTAGAATATTAAAGTTAAAAAAGCCATCACTGCTAAAATTTTCAAGACTAACCAATTTAAATCATACTTACCAAAATCTCTCTTGTGATTTCTACATCTGGCAATATTTCAAAAGAGCACTTAACATTATTGACATTAGATGCGAGAAATGAGGGATTCGTGCGCTCAAGCTAAATTATAATTTAGCTATAACTTTGCAATTAAGCCACTTCATTATCTCGGCTATTATTTGGAAAGGTTTAGAGTCAATTTGAAGTTAGCAAATATGTGTTGCTATGGATAAACATCTCGCGAGCTTATGATATCAATTCTATTCAGTTGTACCCCAGAAGGTTATCTTTGATTGATGTGGATTCAGCTCCACGCTATTATGTTTCATTATGTAAGATTGACACACGAGTTGCGTCGCTGGTAAATTTCAAAGCCTAATTGCTTTTTTGTGTGTGTTTTTAGATTACCCAATTTAATCATTTATTTGATTTAGAAGTCTTGTTATTTGTATTTATATATGAACACGGCGTTTCTTTCATATTACGTAACAATAGTACCTAACACAAGCTAAAAGCTATTACCAGTTGTTGTGTAGTCAACACCAGATCATCTCAAGTGTCAGTTTGTGGAAATTTCAGTTCGGTATCGAATGTAGGTATTGATGATAGACCCGAAACGGGCGCACAATATTCCCATGCAGAGTTCAGATCGCGATCTCCGAAACCCCTATTTACGTTCGCAGGTATCGTAACAGCGAACGATGTTTTACGTGTGTGTTTTGTGTTATTTCTCTGAAATTGGAGGTTGCACATCTGGTGCACGCTGCGACCGGGCCTCGTTTTTATTGCCCTGTTATGACTGCAATCCGAATCGCGGGCCGCACTGTATTTTTACTTATTTCATTTATTAACACAGCGTGTTCCGTTGCGGTAAATTAAATTTTTGTACGGTGTGGAGTTTGTTTTAAAAATTTGATTACGTGCCGATGTTTCTGCGTTGGTATGGAGCGAGCTTTTTTACTATTTGCCTCGTTATGTGTGTGATAAAAAAACTTTAACGAAGGGTAAGTGGGTAAGTGGTTTAGTTTCATACATTATGTCATATTGCTCAGTTTTATAGCATCAATCATTTTCATATATTATCATGTCAACAAAAGATATATTTTTATTTTTCGAGAAGGATTTGAAATGTGATCGCTAAAGGTAATAAGTGTGTAGGCAATGATATTTCGGAAGCCACCTAAGGTGATTGGAGAAGCCCTTTTGACAAATGGAAAACATTTTACCAAATAAGTTTTGTCAGACGTATATACATAATGTCTAACACTATTGTGACATAAATAATAACATCAATTATTTAAAATTATTTACCATCGGAGATTGTAGAAATTCAAGAAATTATCACTACAAGCAATTAAATCATCAAAGAGAACAGTTATATCGAAAATTGATTCAACAATCCATTATCGAAGTCAAAGATTCCGTATTCGATTTTTTTGTTTGAAAATAAACAATTTTACGATTCACGCGTGCCGTGATAACGGCAAGGTTGACGGTTGAATGGCCTTTGTATTTGAATTATTACAGTCATACGACACGTATTACAATGTTATATACGAAGGAATTGCTACGAATCACATAATGAACTCTTGTTTGTATAGTCTAAAACTTTGACATTTATGGCAAACTAAAAAGTACCGAATTCCTTTTATTTTACTAATATTTGTGTAAGATGTAAAGTATTTCTGTTAGCGTTTCGAACTCTAATAAAAGCTATAAAGTATACTTGGTCTTGCAGGAACACAATAGTGGCGGCCAGCAGCGCGACGGCTGTGACTCATATTTATATTTTGTAGAGCTTCCTGCATGATACAAATTAAAATAAAAGAAATTTTCATACACTAAAAAGTGTTTGACAAAATGTGCACATATTAGTACTTCAACCATTGTCACATCTAATCATTTGTAAGTGTACGTCGGTATACGCATATGTCGTTCACGCGATAAGTTTATAGGGCATTACCCGTCGCCCGTGTCATGTTGCTTGCTTGATTTATCAGCTTTTGTACTGCAAATATTATATTAGCGTTTAGAACGTATACCAGACAGCACTTAATCGGTAGGAAGGCCTAATATGGAATAATAAGGATGATTCAATGTCGCGGTTTGAAAGTACCTATAGCAATTAATTATTCAGTGGCGTAATAAATAGTTTTTGTTGTTGCGCTATGTAATGAAATAGTAAATTCTCAGAAAAATGTGCTGATAGTGTTGGTATATCAATGATTGCGTATTAGGACATCACCTAGTAACTCCGCTTGTTAAAATCAACAAGTTAAGCTTTCCAATTCTTACGACTCTTCTTTAATAGCAAATAAATTATCCTGAAACCTTCGTATGCATCGCCTAGTTCGGGCTAAATCTCCATAGTCAAATTATTCACTCTGGCAATCCGACTAAAGCCCAACTAACACAGCCCAGCCCAGTCGTGTATTATTAAATTATAGTGGCCCAAGTGAGGAATTTCAGAACGGAAAATTGTATCTATCGTTTCACTGGACCACAGTAAAGAGGATTTTATATTCGTCCATTTTCAATAAGCTCCTATTATAAAATTCCGTTTGTTGGTCCCCACGACACGTTAATGTAGTTCCGATGATGTATTCTGTTCGAAACAGTTCGGTCCGTGCTTTTTAGCATAAAGCGTGAGACTACAAAATAAAATTGGAAACGAAATCTGAAGTCTAGACTTGTTATTAATGCGTTACCTTTTCGGTAGAATGTGTGGGAGGGAAAGAGATAACGAACGTGTGTACAAACGGTGTCTGAGCTAAAACACGGAGCGGGCGAGCGTCGTCTCGAAATTGTGAAATATGAGAGGGGTGTCATGGTGTCATTCGTTGTTGACAGAGTTTATAGAATTTTCTGTGTTTTTTAACAAAATGGACAGACAAAATAGGCTAGCGGCTGCGGATGCTCGCACAAAGTGAATTGGCCGTTCTCGGCATGCTTTACACAAGGAATTGGGTCTAACTGAAATATTCACAAATTTTGAGGATCCTTTCAAAGTCACCTTTGTTCAACTCTGCGGCTAAGCTCTAGTCGTAGTGCTACTGCAAAGGTGCTGCATTGGTTGCTACTCATAATAATGAGGTGGACATAAATACATAATTGTACGCCGTTTCTCCAATGTCATATTGTGTTATTATATAGCGCAGCTGATGATACTAGAATATTCAAATTTTCAACGAAAGCTATGGATGAGTAAATTATTAATTAAAATAAATCTGAAACTCTATTATCACTATATTATATTATAAAATCAGATGCGAAGTAGCAGTACAACTAAAGGATGATTCATGTTTTCTATTATTATCTGTTTGATTGATAGAATTAATCATACCATCATTCATGCAACAGCTGCTTTTCCAGGTACCATCTTGTCATAATATCGAAAAGCGTATTTAAATATTCTCTTTGAAGCTGCATAAACACAAAATGGCAGTATAAAAGTCAACAATGGACCAAGTCCTTACTTTTAATTTATTCCTTTTCAGTTCGTGGACTGGACCTCATTTCATTTTATGCTAAAGCAACACGTTTAGGCTTTTATATCTCCGCTGGGGCTTACGAGATCTTGTGCTATTAAAAACTAACTTTAAAGTTGTTTTCTGGAGTATAATTAAATTAATCAGCCAAATTGTCTAGCTTATATTTAACTGTTGTTGACATGATTTAAACAGGTTTAGTTCAAATGAACTTATCGTCCATGGATATAATTCTAGTTCTCGGCTAAGATAATTATAGTACCTATCGGGGAATAATCTTTGACTATGGTTTATTTCTTTATAATTTTGAAATAACATAATTAAATTTTCAAATATCAAAGGTTTGAAATTTAATACGAAATTGCGGTTGGCAATAAACCGTATCTGTTGTTTATGCGCGCCATCAAATGAAGATAACACCGACTTTACATCCTGAGTTTAAGTTAGTGTCATTGTTTTGTAAGTTACAAGTCTAAGCGACATTTCACAACAGCGCTTCGCTTTAACATTCATGAATATCATTAAGACTCCCCCTGCTTTGAATATTGTGAACCTCTTTTCAAACGAACTTTACTGAGTTGTGTTTATGCTTATTGCTTTTTAGAAAGACTATTTTTGAGAGAATACTTCACGATCGTAATATTCGCAAGTGAACAATGGCAAGCTCCAAAGTGTAGCGTAAAAGGACAATCCAATGTTCAGGAGCAATAAGAGTCTATTTGAGAGTGTCCCAAAAGGTTTTCTCTTAAAACACGGTGTGACTCGATTGTAACCGACATGCAAAGCGTCGCATTTAAAAGAGGAACAAGAAATAAAATAGAAGTAGCTGAAAGCAAACAAGAAAGTTGGCTGGGAGCGGGCGGCATGCCTCAAGTCGCATGAAACAAGTTTTCTATGGACATTATTTAAGTTTCGCCTGCTGTAGGCACTGTATTAACCGTATCAGACTAGAATTTTTAAAGTCGTCCTGTCGATACGAGTGAGTTGGTCGACCGCAAAACTGCTCACAACACTTTGGCAAGAGACCGCCTGTTGGAAAAATAAAATAGAGGCAACAGTTTGTTGTCTGGCCGTACAATGTACAAGCCCGTTCTATTGAAAAGAATTTGCTGCGAATATGTTTTCCGGGCAAGTTTCTTTAAACGACGCTGCTTGAGTGCAAATTTAAAGACAGCAGTAAGTGAATTGTTTGTATCCTATTATGCTTTTATCGTAGCATAGTTTACGTTTTTAGTAATTGTTAAAGTGAAAATGAGCCTACTACTTGTTTAAAAGGTATTAAAGAGTCTTATAAACATTAGAATCTTAATACCCTTGATTGGAAAAACACTCAGATAATAAAAGAAGTCGTTAAAAAAATAAAAATAAAATGTATTTATTTCAGGTAAATCAATTACAATTAAGTTACCCCAAAAAGTAGTCAGAAGACACCTAGTGGGGTAAGCCTCGCTCTTCCTACGTAAGCATAACAGTTTCGATTTACATGAGTGATACAAGATTTCAAAATTTCTTTGCGAGATTGTGTACTACGGTATGGCACCGTCTTTTTTGAAGTTTGGTGTTATCTAGAGGTAATGTTTTGTGGTAGCTTATTGTCATCTGTAGAATATAAAGTTTTCTAGCAGAGAGCAAATTAGATGCATCATAAAGGGTTTCGGTTGAGTATCTAAAAGGCTTACGTTACATGACTTTAATCAAGGATCTTTGTGCACGTTCCAAATCTATAAAGTAAGTTTTGGCTGCACCACCCCATATTGGGATGCAGTATGTTATTACTGATTGGGCTAGAGCAATATATATTTTGTTTAGCATTTCAGTACTCATGGCGTGTCTCAGAGATTTGAAAATCCACATGAGCTTCCTTACCCTTCCTATAGTAAGCTCTCTAGATGTGGATACCAACTTAATCTCTGATTCACAATAATTCCGAGGTATTTAACACTGCTAACTTTTTGTATAGCTGGGCAATCACAAGTGATTGATGAAGGTGTACTACAGGAATGAATTTTGATGTCAAAATCAGGTGAAGGCTGTGAACTTATATAAGGAGCGAAACATACGTAATTCGTTTTTTGAGTATTTAGAGTGAGAAAGCTTATCACTAAGCCATCCACTAACACTTGCCAGTCCCCTCTCAGCTTCCAACCTAAAGTCGTTATAACGCAAGTTAATTATAGAAATCTGCATAACATAAAAATATAATTGCAAAAAGCATAAACGAAACGTACTATAAAATACTTATAGGTAATCTATGTGGATTTTGGGTATTCCAATCAAAACTTTGTAACCTAATGTTGAAGTATTTTCGTTATAATTCCACATCACATCAAAATGGCCATTCAACTTGATATTTGCTAAAATTCCGACCCCTTGGGACAATTTTGACGAATAGTTGTTTGACTAATAAATTTTCATTGAATCCCTCGATAACTTTCCTCGCGTCAGCCAAGTTCAAATTGGGGCGATTCAGGGAATTGCAGTTAACTTAATTAAGAGTTGAATTAGACTTTCCATAAGTATGATTGTAAGTTCTTCATTACTTTTGACTTTATTAGCTCTGTTATGATTTTGTTTGTTGGATCAATTCCGATGTTATGACTAATATTTTGTAAACTTTTTATAATTTACCGTTTAGTTAAATTGGAATTTTAAATGCACCTATATCTTATATATATATTAGGATTGATTGATATCAATCAAATGTTATCAATAACCCTACTGATGTTTTTAAAACGAAGTAAGGATTTCTTGTAATTGATCTTGATATAATTAACGTATAATGAATATAGCCTGTTATGAATAAACGATTTAATAAGTTCAAGGCTTGACTTGAAAAAAGGTTTGAATAATTAGAATTGCTTACCTGCTAATGTACTCCTTTGCATGTTGCTGATTGTTATCGAGCGGTTTGTGTTTTTTTCATATGCAAGTGTTAGTTAGTGTACCCAATTATTAGGAGATTCCATCTTCGTTGGCGTGCTCTCTTATGTAAATTGTTTCTGTTTTTTTTAATTCCCCTCTTTTATCGCACTTTAAATACTTTTGATTCCGTAATTAACGCACTGTAAATTCTTAAGTATTTTCGGTGCCAAAATGTATGCACTTTTAAATGTTCTGATCTTGAAGATTGTTTCACCTACTTGTTTTGACAGACAGTTGCAATAATGAGGTCTGGTTTTGTTTTCTTTTACATCTGAATCTGTTCCAAGAAACGCATTATCTGAGTATGTTTTTGGTTGTTTATTGATGTACTAGGTTATATTAATGCAACTAAAACCTTTTTTCGATTTGACAGTTGTTTTAAAGTTTTATTTACATTAGCAACGGATTTTCAAATAATGTCTAGAAGATTTTTAAAAATCGATGTCTGAGAAATAGCAAATCTTTTCTTATCTGCAAATAATATAATGTTCAGGTGGTACAATACAAAGCACGAATTCCTACCGTTCTGCTTACGTTTTGTTCCCGCTATTAGCTTTCCCGTCTGCAGTTATACTGCTGAAATACAGTTATTGGAGATGCCAGAAGCAACCTCGTTATGTTCTGCGATTTCAGTAATTGAATTGTTCTTCATTGTGGCGAATGGTATTTTTTGTTCTCAGCAAGGGCGTGCTTTCCTCAATTTAGTAACGTAAACAGTTAGTTAACGTAACAGGTTAACAACAATCGAACACGATACACTAAACACTTCTTCAAAATGCGGAACGCTTAACTCATATCAACGTAATCTTAAAATGAACGTAACAAAATCTTTATGCTAACTTTTAGTCTATTCAAAGCTTGGTGTTTACACTCGAGTCCATAAAGTAAGACTTTTGGGACGCACCTTTTAAAAAGTTTTATACTACCGAGCCAACTGAAGGTTCCCCCGCGGTTGTGCGATATTCCGCCCGGAGTTTTTACTCAGCAACTTAAGACATTGACAGGGATGAAATTTACGAGAGTTCCCTCTTCGGCAATAACCGGGATGAGCTGAAAAATTTCAGTTACAAAATTTTATACGGCATCTTGTAAATGTTTGCAGTCCACTTTATTTGCACTTACATCTTTGTCTCTGTCAGTGCGTGAAACTTGACGAGTTATATTGTACGGTTTATTTTTGAGAATATTTTAAAGGGTTACTGCTTGTCTTTATTTCAGTTCTAAAGCCATTACTTATGATATTTTAAGTGTTGTTAAAGCTTCCTCAATGCAATATGCACTTAATTTCATTCAATAAAGGAGATAGTGATTTAATATTAATGTTTCCATTACAATTACCATAATGCTACACTGGTACTGATTTTATACAGTTCATCAGATTTAAGGTATTTTCTTCATCCTTGTAGGCACCATGGCATTTCTCGTCAGTCTCATTCGCCACGATTAATCTATTCATACAAAATACAGTTTTCATGCGTGACTACCTTTTTGAGCGTAAACTCGTTTCAAACAAACTTAATACCATGAAATGTAATCGTTGTTTTGATTTGAGACGTTTTTATTTTAACAAACTAGCTTTCTGACCGCGCTTTTTTCTGGGACGAAAAAAGATTATTTCACTTTACGACCCAATAACTATCTTTGCGTTTTTTATCGGGGCTTAAATAAAAATTGTGTCTAATAATAGTACATATTTTTTCATATAAGATAAAGAAGATGCTAAAATGAGTTAATAGTAGGTTGTAACTATGCCTACTAACATTAAACGCTCAACTACATCAACAGTCACTATAGTCTTTTATTCAAAATTTCATATTAAAGGTGTTATAAATTAAAATCATTTAGCACAACAAAAGAGACAAAAGTTTGTATTAAACCAAATGGCATGCCCCAGGAAGACATTGTTAGGGACCCAAAGACGTTATTACGTCACGCCGCCGTCAGAAGTTAACCTTTATACAATTCTCAGGTACTGTCAGGGGCGATAGCTATTGGCATTTTCGTTTGAGATTTTGGATGTATCGCATCTAAGTCATTATATTTATGATTCTATAATATAACATATTCAAATCATTAGTAATTTCTACCAAGATTAAGCTCTAGATTTAAAAATAATCAATGATATTGATTGAATCGGTGGCAAACACATTAAAGTTTTTAAGCATAGTTCCCAACTTAACAAAACCACTATAAAAGGCAAGCATCGCCGAGACACATTTGCAAACCATACCCACCTTATGAAATTCAAGGAAGTATTTACAAAGAGCGCACAGACAGGGATCAACAAAGTCTTTACACTGTTTTATGAGGTAGAAAATTTTAACTCTATCCCCATACTTTACTTTATGATAATAATACCATTTATTACGCATGTAAAACTCTAGGACTGTGAACTCTTACGCTCTGGAAAGTTGGAAGCACTCAGATGTTCCTTTGAAAAGAAAACAAAGATGGTTGCCGTTAGCAATTGTTTCCTTCACAGCTACTACATTAATATATTGTGAACTGGAACCATGCAATGGAATATTGTATGTTGCGGACATTTTTTTACTGTCATGAGACCTAGACTCAGGTGATTGAAATAAGAAGATCATCAATAAAAGCGGAAAGGATTCATGACTGACTAAGCAAAAACTCTTCATCGATCTCAAAGATGATGATAATTATGATTACAACAAAAATGATGCTTATGTTTGATTGCCTACTATTGACATCTTATTAGTTTATTATAAATGCATATGTCATGTTTGCATAATATGCATGAATAAGAATAGAATTCCAAACAACGTTATAAGAAGCTTTGCGCGAACATAAAGCTATTAGAAATAAACATATAACACTTCCAGTTCCAAAACTATTCGTCGACATTCTCGCATAGAACTTTCTGGAACAATAGCTGAAGATGTTTGTTTGGAACTGGCGTTAATCTTGCACCGTGTCTGCGGTAATGATATTGCAAATTGCATTATGAGTGCACTGTTTGTTCTTTATATTCATAACTTTGGATTTATTGTGCCATATAAATTTGTGAGAGCACGAATAAATTCCGCTTTTTGTTATGAACTCGCTGCCATAGCGGAAAGTTTTCTTACTGTTATCTTTCCGAGTTAGTTCGCGCTACTCATCATCTTTAGTTTTATGTATTGGTCTTAGCACCTACTTTGTTAACGTTCTCCTGTAAATGTTGATATTAACATTTTGCAATTTTACGTTAAATAAAGATAGCTACAATGTCAACCATGATATAAGAATATTGTAAGAATTGTGTCAGTATAACTGTTATTGGCTTCTAATCGAATATCATTATCTACTTATTACAGAATGGTTTATATGAAACATTCAACACAGCCATATTAAGAGTACTCTACATAAAAGTCAAATAAAGTATATTTGAAAAGGAATCGATAAGAGGACCGAAGGTGCATCGGACCCATAAAAGTGCATCCGCAAACAGTCTGCATTATATTTTCGACGTAAATATAAAGAGTAACTGAAAGAGACATAACACATTGTCCGGCGCAAATTGAATTTTGTTTGAGAATACACATTTACAGAAAGGCGTCTTGAGATAAAATCTCACAATTCTATATAGGATGCAAAGACGTTTTGCTGAGAGCTGTCTGGACAAATGTTCTTGAGAAATCGATGCTGTTCGAAGATGACAGCTTCTGGAATCCATTAATCTGCACTTGTTCGATGTCGGGGTTGGATTAGTTTTGACGTATCCAGTGAACGTTTTTAACTTGTGTCTTAAAAATATTGTGTAATAAAATAGCTTACTAATACGCATTAGGCCAGCGTGGTGAGTTGTGACCTGATACAGATAGGCCTCAGCCAGCAATGGGACGTTAATAGGATAATGATGATGATGGAATATACGCAGAATCTATCAGTTTAAAAAAAATATTGAAACAGCATCCTCTTACAAATGTCTTAGACTCAAATATTACAAACACTACTTAGCTGCATCTGCCATTTACAAAGTGGAAAACACAAATAAAATATAATAATATAATATAATAATACAATAATAATATACAAATATTGCGGTATATTTTTTCACATTTTCGTTACGCATATAAATTCATTCATAATTGGCCTTGTCGTTTCTAGTGAATAGTGATCTCGAAGATGTCGCCTCACCAGTAGGAATAGGCGATCGGTTGTGCGAGTCAAGTAGCTGTCCCGATCAACGCGATATAAAATTCAATAAACATTGTGTGATGGGGCATAAAAAATCGCCAATTGGTAGTCAGCTCGCATTGGCTGCTTGAACGTGATTTGTCATCGAATAAGTTGAACGCAGAAACGCTTCAAGTAATTATTTGTATATGTGTGCCTATGGTTGTTAATCATCCCTGAGTAATTAAGATGACGAGTAAAAGTATTTATTACTACAAAAAAATATTTTATATTGCTTCTAAAATTGCAATTCAAAAAGTTTATAGAAATGGAATGTGAATTGAAACAAATGTATAGATAATGGCAAATCAACATACAAAACGTCGTAAAAACCTCTATAGCAGTAGCAGTACAGGACATCATTCAACAACAAAGTACCGGGTACCTACCGAAAGCGTCTTTAATGGAAATGTCGGTTCTCTTGTTAATATTCTATGACGACCGACGGCAAGCCGAGCGGCTGCTCCGCTAGAATACATTATATGCAGGAAATCACGATCCAGTCTAGTATCCAATTTATCTTCCAAAATCATAAATTTTACTATAATGATATTTTGCATCCGCTACGGAGGGGTTTATTTACTCGATTTTTGCGGGACAGTGTTCGCAGGTTCTCTTTGAACTCGGTTCGAACCTTTTCCCAGTAGCCTTCGTTAGACTACCTCAGTGTTTGTGATACATGTTATTAAATTGTGCAAAATAAATTTTAGCTTTCCAATTTATTTATTTATTTATTTATTTATTTATTTATTTATTCAACAATGTTTCAACAGCATTTATCTAAACACAAGATACAGAAGATGTTGCTTAAACATAAGCCAATTACAGAAACATATTATGTTACTAAAAAATGTTGACATAATTAATGAACGCAGGTAGGTAGTTTAAAAATTAAAAATAGGTAGGTAGATTAAAATTTTGTCGAATGATAACTTACAGAATAGGTGTGAATCTGATTGTGTTGTGTCGATGTGTATTAGTGCGTGCGAGTGTAATATTGTAGTTGGTTTACATGGACGCTCGAATTGATTATGACCGTGGGTTATTAATTGTAGTATACATTCAAATATTTTAAAGATTCAATTAAAACACTCTTTTAACTTAACTTAAGCTTATGAACTGCAGTTTTAAACATAGTTTTGGATGTTGCAAATATATCAATATCAATATCCAATATTTTTTTTAGAATCATTTTCACATACATTTATTTTTGAAAAGTATGTTAGGTTTATTTTATGCCCTTTCAATTGCGTACGTTTCTATATAATTTAATTAAGTGCCACTGACATTCAACTCGAAACAAACAGCAGATAACCTGATTAATAATTATCATCAATTAGTATATTGAGAACTTTGTAGTTCTTAATTACAGTGCTATTTATAAGTAGCGCTGGACTTCGACCTTAAATAATTGTGTTTATTAGTATTCTTTATTGCACAGAAACATAGTAACAAAAAAAAAATTACAACAGAGACATTGAATGCAAATGTGGACTTATCTCTAGAAGAGATCTCTTCCAGTCAACCCAGAGAGTGTGCGAGATAAATGTAGCAAGGGTGACACAAAGTGCAACAACAAAAAAAAAAAACTACACTATTTCCTAAACCTAAATAAATGTAAAACAGATATAAATAAAAATAAATAACATACAAATAAATAAAATTACAAATAATAATACTTATATAATAATAATACATAATGGTGTAATATAAATAAAACATAATATAATGATCATGTTATACCGGTAGTCTTAAAAAGTGCTCTTTGAGCTTTAATTTGAATGAAGTATTAATATGTATTAATATGTTTGTTTATAAATAAACATTAAATATTTTTTGATACTAAAGTTTTGTAAAATCTTTAACATGCATTCTGTAGCACCTACCTATTTATATAACGATGCCGAAGACAACACTTGTAGAGTTCTCTAAAAATTAAAATACACATTATAAATATAAAAATCCAGCTAATGACTCTATGTCACAAATTAAACAGCCCTTTTACAATTGTGTAGAGAAGTGTATAATCCAGTTTCCGACTAGGTCAAGTTAGAAACGTGTTGCGCCGGGAACCGAACTCGCACCACACAATTATCGATTATTAACCACTTAGTGGGAGGTGAAACTTTATGATAAAACTAGATTTCCAACGTGCACTTTTCTCTTTTCAATCGTAACATATATTTACAAGTAAAGAAATTCTTGTGACTTGATATCTAGAAATATTAATATATATATATATATATATACCTAAGTATGACTTTTATATAAGTATCTTAAAATAACCACTGACGTAAATCAAAATGAACGCTGGTTTAAACAAAGAATACTTAATTTTTAATCGCGATTCGAGATCCCGAAGGATTAAATAAATAACAAATTTTCTAAGTGTCAGATTCAGGTGTCATCAAACCCTGTCAAATTTCCAGTTTGTAGGCCTTATAGTTTATGAAACCTCAATGACTCATCGGTGTTCCGCTTCTTAACATAATGATATAGATTTAACAATTCACGCAGCGCCGTTCTAGGCACAAAACCGTTTGACCTCAAGTATACATTTCATTATTGCCGGGCTCTCTTTGCTAGGAGCATTCCAAGTTATTTTAACGCTAGAGTTAACATTAAGTGAATTGGGTACTGAGCAAACAGCACTAGAATTAAAAAGTGTTTCAAGAGAATTTCAATGTACCAATTAAATTAGTGTTAACATTAACTTGTCTGGGTTGATGTTGACTAGCGTTTTGTAGAATCGTGTACACTCGTGTGTGGATATATAATCCTGTAAATTTAGTAGTATTATAGTATCCACTATTACTGAAGCGCCAGTTTGTTTGTCCCTCATTCTGGAAGTCTTAATGTAATGCGTTTTGTTAGTTTAGATCACTTTATATTAATCCTTATGGTTCTTTTAGACTCTCTTTCGCCTACTTAAACTTGCCTCCAATAGAAGATGCTTATTCATTATCTTGATCTGCTTATATTATAAGTTCCAACGCTGCACTTATCTTTGACCCACATACGAGTATACATCAGGCATTGTTCACGATCCTGGCTTAATGCAAGTTTTTAGGTTTCAACGACTGGAACCAATGGCCACTGCCTTCAGTATAGGAGCTTGAGATACATATTTTTGGTCACACATCAAGCCTTACCAAAATAACTTCCAAGATAAATTGCTGCGCCATGAAGCTCTTTTAATATGAGATATAATTATCAAAATAAAAAAAATGTAACCTCCTAGTTACGATTCGCTCTTAAGAAACCTTTGATAGTTTAACACGTAATCTGTCTTATAATAAAACTTTTTTATTATACTGGCACATAAATATTATTTATAAGTATAATCGTAAACCTTATTGGTAACTACCACCGCTAATATGATTCTTATGACAATGGAATACAGCTGATGTATATCGATGTTGAATAATAGCAGGTCCGATGTTGGAAATCGCTGTAAGGCAAACCAGTACTTCGGAGCTGGCAGGCCATTATGTTTCTAAAGGGCTTAAATAAGGCAGCTCTTTAGAAAAAAACTACAACGTTGTTCCTTGGCATTGATTGAGCGTCCCAATTGATGGGAGAGTGCTGGAAAATGATTGGATTTTTTATAATGTCTGTCGTACATATTGCCATAGATAGACGATTCATCGACATAGTATCCCGATCCTCTCAATCTTCAGTTTCCACCATCGACAGCTTCTGTTCCGAAATATATAATTTATCATCTGACTGAAAATCGTGTTTAAGTTACATTGGCAAAAGTTATTTTAAATAAAATAAATAAAAAATAAATAAACTTTCCTACACTCATACCATGTATCTAGAGAGAAGCTTCGTTATGAAACTCGTTAAATGGTTACTAGACAACGGATAAACATACTTAGAATACTTAAATACACACTTATTATACATAGAAAACACCCAGACTCGAGACAATTTAGAAAAACAATAATTTTTAAATTGACCCGACCGGGGATCGAACCCGGGACCTCAGAGATGGCGACCCCATGAAAACCGGTGTACAAACCACTCGACCAAGGAGGTTGATATCAACACTTAAATTAAAACTGTATGCCATTAAATATAAATCTAAAACAAGTATAACAATGTTCTTATATCCTATGACTCGCACCATACCTAACTCATATGTACTAATGGCGCCTAGGGGCAGCATCGTACAAGATATCCAAATCGTCAAGGTCAAGTAGACGCCTCGGGCCATATTTAATAGAGGTATGAAATTTATAACTAACATTCATATAATTTAAGTATACCGGTCCACTCATGACATAGTTAGTCGCCAGCCAGAATGTTCTCGTATCGGTGTGCACAATATCTCGTAGAGATAAGTGCTATGTTTGAAATGTGTTGTTAGTTATGGGTTGTTCATCGTACTACGTTCAAGTAGCGTTGGCATGATAGCTGATTGTAAATGAAAAGCATGCTTCTATACAAAATACCTGTGTCAAAATAAGTAGATTCTACCAATATACTGATAGATCTAAGAAAAAAATTATAATATTTTTTTGAAATGATTTAACAGGTTAGCATTTGATATTGGGAAATAAATTTTCAAAAAATCTTTGTGAAAGAAATTAACGATATAAAGAACGAGCCGTTTGCTGTTCTCAAATGTAATATGCCTCAATTTGGAGATTTAAAGATCAAATTGCTTATTACAAATAAGATGACCTTCATCGTTGTGGGAAAAAATTAAACTTACAATCAAACAAAAGCTACAGTAGAAAAAACGAAACGGAGGCACATTCCCAGTTCATTGCGGACTAGACATAAAACAGTTCTTGAAGAAGCAAAAGAGCGCAAAGCGATGGAGCATAAAGGCAGTGTCGTACTCGCTGCGTTTCGTTTTATGTGTCAGTTAACAAATTGTTTTGTCGTCCCACGTTATTTTGCTAACGGTGTTGTGCTATTATCACGTTCGTGAGAGGTAATCACTTGGATTATGGTGTATTTTTTTTCCATCGATCCACAAAATATAATAGCATGTTTGTAATGTAACGTAAGAATCGTGAGGATTCAGCTTTTGACCGGTAAGTTATTGGGTGGCACTGTTTTGATAGCAAACACCTTTGTGGAAACACAGAAGCTTGGGGTACGGTAGAAAGACAAAAATTGTTGTTAAAATAAATAGGCATTGACTGTGTGTCAAAAACAGAACTGGGACTATTGAAAACAGCGATAATAAATTTTACTGGATACAATATTAAATACCAAAAACATGGGAGTGCACGCAAATATTATAAAGATTTAATATAAGAATCCTTTTTAGATAGCAGCAACGTTATTGCAATTTCACACTTGCCTTTCCTGTATTTTTCGGCTTCTATGGGTCAACCAAAAGTAAGAAAGAAAAAAAATTGTTTCAAAAATATCTTCTGTTGAAAGAGCTTCTACAATTTCAAGATATATTAAAAGATAAATTTTAAAGTAATCATTGGTCTTAATTTTTTATATCGCGAAATTGGTTTTTATGAAAAGTATCTATTCCATTGCACAAAGTGTTATTACACTCAGGTTTGACCTAATTACTTTCTAAGTTGCTTTTGCACAAACATTAACTTTTATCTAACGGTAATTCTACGAGTTCAAATAGACTTTAAAATTTAAAGAGTTGTTGTATGTCACCATTTTCATGACATTAGTTAATCCATCATGATTTCTTATGATGAAAATGTTTAACTTGTCCACACAACATAATATTAACATTGTATTAAAGAATATCTTAATGCTCTATCTGTTAAACATTGTGTAACGATATAAAACAATTAGTAGAAAGATAAGGTCAAAGAGAATTTACTCCGATATAACGCCAGTGTGCTTTGGCCATACTACGCCAGATTTACGACTTGTTGGAGCCTTTTAACCAAAGTACGTGAGGCCACGCGCCTTCCAACAATGCTGCACGTTGATTTATATTTTTTTATATTGTTCTTGTATAATCAAAATTTTAGTTTTGCCTTTGAAATCACCGAGCGAAACATTCGGGCCAAGGCTGCAAACGATATGTAACATAGTCTCCAGTCTGAAGGATTTTTTTACATTCTTAGTTATAAATCTTGTGAGCCCATCGGTATTCTGTTTGTGTACGATTTCAATAAAGGATATTGAACGAGTTACCTGTTTAGAATCGATTCAGTGTCTGGTTAAGGAGTGGAGAGCATTGTTTTTGTTATTTGCATAGTTCTAAATAATTGTCTATTTAAAACGTTAATTACGACTGTGTTAGAATCGTTTTGAATTATTACTAGATTTATTACCGGAACCAAATGGCTCTGGTATAAACTGTAATCGTAGGAGTACGTTAATGATGATTGTTATAAAACTGTATTATAGAGTGATGCAACTTCCATGTGCATTAAAATTACTTCTAAAGATATTATAGATAACGGGAAATACAGTAATGTGTTATAAATTGTACTACGTGACCTGTCTGATGTATATTTTTGATATCACACATGTAGGTACGAAACTCTAAATAATTGGCAAAAAGTAAAAATATTTATACTTTTTCTGACAGACGTTTCTGAGCCGCAGCGTTTAATTAATACTTATAGTGGTTAAAGATTCCAGTTTTCATTGATTAATTTAGAGTTTCGTACCTACATATGTTATCATTATCAAAGACACGCTTGTGACTGTGATGATGGTCATCAGGCGAACTATATGCTTGCTCATCGACTAAGTCGAACAAAACACATACATGTTATATTATATTTTAGTCAATATTACAATGCCCCAATATCAGTTTATTTTTCTAGTAGTTCATTGTAACCTAACTAATCGCATACCGAAACCGTGAAATCTAAAAATGGATTCCCCTTACAAACTAAGTCGGTCGCCTACATATAAATTATCTATCATATATCATCAGTTGCTAACGCCATTGTGTACCAACAAAATGGCTGAAGCCTTTAACATCAAGGTGTTAACGATCAAAATTGAATAAGTTGTTGTGAAATGTGTTGAATAGAACAATAATAATCTGCTAGCACTCGATTTGGTCATCCCAAATTTGTATACAAATGCTGGTTACTGACAAGTATGTTATCGTCTCTATGACATAGTAATGATGTTTGCATAGTTTATGATAATTTTTAATTTACGACGCCGATAATGTTGTTTTAAATTATGATAGCTTCTGATTGTTACATTTGGCCTATATTTACTAAGGCATAAATGTACTGCTTCCTTCAAAAAATGCCTTTTTTAATATTAGTGTAATAACATATTTTATTTTTTTTAATTTAGTCCAGTTGTTTCAATATACCCACTACTCTGATACTATGTTAATAGTACAAATCCAGACGTGGTGATACTTGAATAGTATTATAGTTAAAATTCAGGTCATGTGCGTGTATGAATAGGCGATTATAGTGAAAAGGGGTCAAAATTGCGTATCTTTGAAATGGTTGTGGTGTAGGATCGTGACTGTAGGGCGATGAAACAAGTTTTGCGTAGAGCTGGCGGCGTATCGACTTTTGCTGTGTGTTCTATCGATGTTTGTTTATTGCTGTGAGGAAGAAAAAACAAAAACAAATTTATTTAAAAAGGCATTGATTAAGCCTTTTTAATTTGTTCATGATTCGCCAGCAAAATTCGTGCCTATTTTTTCGGAATATCGATATCGACTTTGTTCAATGTCGTTACAAGATTTAGTGATTCTCCTATGCAATTTTATTTAAAAAATGTAACATAATAAAATAGATAAATCTTGCCTTTTTTATAAAAAAAGAATTATAATCAAAAGGTTTCAGTCAAAAAGCTACTGTTTATCGTAAACGAACTAAGTAGTATCTGCTAGCCATCACTACAGCCACAATCCTTGAGTTATACGCAATTTAAATTCATTTCCTCGTGCCACTATACTACAACCTTTTCTCTAGGCTTCCTACTTAGGATATAGCACGTCAACACGACGAGACATTTAAATTTAATACAATCCAATGGCTTGTACAATATCTTTTACATTTTACACACTTCGCTCCTGATAATGTTATTTCTTGAGATACAAGAAAGTTGAAATTACCAAAAATATATAATTATATTAAAATAGTCGAAGTAGAAACAAGATTATGAATTGTTTTGTTACGACGGAGCCAAGCAAATTGTTCGGACACGAAAAAGCACACCGAAGTTAGAACCCAATTTGAGATTACTTAATACTAACAGAAATTTCTCACAAAAGACCCGCCGGCCAACTTAATAAAGTTCAAGATGTCGTCGAAAAATTCCAATCTCTATTTCCAAACGTGCCCGATCAAATTGCTTCAGTAATAAGGGCCAGCCTTAATAAAAAAAAAGTTTCATTTCGACTATTGTGACTCATTATCTGCAAACACAAAAGGTACGAAGGCTCATCTGGAAAGCCTTCAGTCCTCGTGGTTATTACAAAGAGCATACCCATAATCGTCAGCCCCGAATATAATCTTTTGTTCGTCGTAAAAAGACTCGGAATCGTCCAACATCTTCATTAATATTTCCCCTCGTCCTCCCAAATGCCAATGTGTTATAAACACCATTCTCCTGCTACCACAAAATGACTTTTATAATTATTGTAGGTATTTTTCTTTAACAATAATTGTTTGCTTTGGATATCAATTTCAAAATGACTCGAAAATTTTGCATCTGGTCAAAGACCTTTGTCATCTTGAACTCTTCTCGCATGAGCGCTTGTCCGATCATCGCTGGGTTATTCCGAACTAAAAAATGAGAACAATAGTTTTATTGCCTTTTTATAATCAAGATAATGTTTAATTTCCATTGAAAACCGGGACAGAATCATAGTAATTACCGTATTTATTGCCATTATACGATCTCAAACTGTATCTTTTAATATGTTTATGTTTATAATGCTATTTATAAGATCCGCGTTTCCTCAAAGGAAGTTGTTATTAATCATCTTTAAAAAACCTTATCTCGGTTGTGACCTCAATTTATTTGACTTGCAAATATTCCGGATTCGAGGCAACGTAAGTGAGTTTTGAAACTGCGGAAACGTATTATGTATGTACATTGGCCTTGCTATGTATCAATATAAGCTGTTGTAGCTTGGGTAACCTTATTAAACACTCAATTAAATTTTGTATGTTACTCGAATCCCTAACCTAATTACATTTCTATTTAGAAACTATTACCGCTTATTTAAGCGATGAACTTCGAAGCACATTCGAAGACGAAGTTTAAAATGATAAGAAATGTTCAAGACTTCAAACTAAAACTTGCACGTGTGCTTATGTCGCGAACGGGATATGGTGTTTTTGCTAACCTTCCATGTATGGAGTACGCAGCATGTTTATTATTGCAAGCGCGTCGCCGCGGAGTTTGTTCGGAGTCGGCTTTACAAGGGCATCCACTTCATTTCCTAGACACGATAGTTCTGTTCTGTTCAATCGGTATAGTTCTAATGTTAGACAGTTTTTTTCGTTTAAATTGATGTTAACTTAAATATTGAACTTGGATAAGTTGAATTGAAACACGCATAGGAAAAGCCGTTAAAAATAGGAATTATTAAAAACCTATCAATATGGTAAACTTACATAAAACCACAAATGAATAATAATACAACAAAATTATGTTAAACTAATAGTTTAGATTAAAATAACCAACAAAAGTTTCCAAACAACTTTTGACAAAAAATCTAACTTGACATAACCAACCCAGTGTTATTATTTTGTTTTACTACTCGCCGCAGAGTATTGGAATAATCAAAGCAATTGTTCTTATTCCCACAGATATGGCTTAGCGTAGCCTTATTATATTGCAGAATGCAAACAATAATCCAAAGCCATTCAACTTAAAGCAGCGAATACAATAGAAGAGGAAGCATCAATTTGCTCATAAATATGTGTCGCTCAAACAGCAGTTTCGACGATATTACACCTGCGCTTTTCACCTTTAACTGCGTTTTATTACAACCTTGCTTGACTTATTTCCTCCCTTTTAACTTTCAATATTTACTGAGCCCTTTAGATTTCTATATTACAAGTTTAATCTTAGTGAATATTCTATGCAAGAGCACCTTTAATTTCTATTTTCAAAACTGTTTTTACAAGCTTTTCACTTGTCTATCCGTTTTATGTTAAATTACTTCGCTTACATTGATGTTGTTTGTAGTCTAGTCAAATACAGCTCTCTTAGCTTTATCAAAGTTGTATTAATCTCAACATAAAATAAATGTTTTAACTTTATGTTTTTTCATTTTGTTCATGTTTCTATTATCATTTGATATACTTAGTCAGTTTTCGAAGGTGACTTTGCACTATTGGACAGCGTTGCCCTTAGCAACATAATTTTATTCGTCACGAATAAGAAAAACTGCACTAGACACGTGATTAATCGAGTTGGAACCGTTGCAGTATAGATTGTTGCCCAAAACAAATTGCCCCAACAAAAAAGACAATAATAATAACTTTAGTAACCTGGATACGTTCGTGGCGATGCAAAAAACTTCCTACCTCTATTCTGTTCACCTTGAGACTCAGAGTGGGCGTACCAAACTTGATTTAGTCGCCATCTGACAAACCCTTTTTTTGTCCTGAATATAAATAAGACGAACAAAAAATATAAAGTCGACTGAGGATTTTTTCCCTGGCAGTTTCCACAGGGACCGCCCGAGTAGAGTTTAGCGAAAGTAAGATTTGAATAATAAAGGAGAATATTCGCCTATGTTCTTACTGTGCGGTGTTGTTTTTATGTTTCTTCGTAAAACGGTTCCAGAGATAGTTGGCCGTAAACTTTTCCTGTGGTTAGCCCACGAAAATATGCTTTCCATTTCGACGGATTTGGACCTCTTATCTAACGCTCGCGTGCGATTCGACTCGTAAGGGAAAACGAAGGTAACACATTTCCTTGTATAGAGGCATTATTGTCCTCACCCGAACGCTTCCTACATGATTTGATAATGACTTCCTGTGTCCTTTAACATCCTCATTAGTCAATGTTTTACAGCATTCGGTCGAGATACGGAAGTGTTTACTGCACTTCAAAAGAACACTCTGCTCAAGAGTTTATGGTCGCCCGAACGGGCACAGTTAAAATAGACACGAAATTGGGTCACGCGTAACACAAACCAAACGAATATGATTCAATTATCAATAGTTGCATTACGAATTCAACCTACGCAGGCATTATAAAATTTTCCGTTATCGAACTATACCCGTAATATAATTTAATTCGACTTGTTTGTATTAATAATTCCTATGATAACAATATCATTAATAGTAAGGCCGCAGACTTAATGGTGCAATGTCGTGCATACTAATTTAATATAGCCAGCTCTTTGCCAGGACTCGCGGTAAATCGGACATGCCTGAAATAATAATTGAGTTCTCCACAATTAAACAGATAACACTGATTTTTTATTCAAACATAATATTAGTTAAATGTAACTAACTGCTACAAATAACAAATATGCCTAACGATTATAAGTGTAAATTATTATATTTAATAACATGTTTCTTTTCTATTGTCCACAGACTAAGAAGAATAACCCCAACCACATCAAGAGGCCAATGAACGCTTTTATGGTCTGGTCACAGATCGAACGCAGGAAAATATGCGAACAAACGCCAGACATGCACAACGCGGAGATCTCTAAAAACTTGGGTCGCGTTTGGAAGACGCTGAACGATGAGGAGCGCCAGCCCTTCATTGATGAAGCAGAGAGATTGAGGCAACTGCATATGCGCGAGTACCCTGACTACAAGTACAGGCCACGCAAGAAGACGGCGAAGCCAGCGCAACGAACTGGCGCCGTCACCAAGCAGAAACGAAAGCAAAAAGCAGACTCCAACAACAACAGGGGCATGTCAAGACGGCGGACGCGACCAACGCTCCCGAGCGTTCCGAGCGTTCCAATGGAAACGCCGGCGCCTCCACCATTGCCAGCATCACCCGCTGGCTCCCCTGACTCTCCTGAATCTGCTTGCTTGTACGACGATAGTTCTCGTCGCGAGCCAGCCGATCTTACTGACCTTTACTCAATCACCGATCTCCTCCCCCTACCGGCGGACTGTGAGGTCGACCTCGAAGCGTTGACGACGGACATGGAGTCATTCGAGACCGCGTCATCGTCGTCAGGATCCCACTTCGAGTTCTCGTGCACGCCGGACGTGTCCGACATGCTGAGCGAGATCGGCGTGGCGGGCGATTGGGTGGACAACACCTTCTCTTCGTATCTCACGTCGTCTTAGAGCGGTGCTCTGGTCGGTTCCACTGATCTCATGCGGTCGGCTCAGAGCCGCCAACGGAGGCCGACGACGCGGCGCCCGCTCGCCGCCCCGCCTAGAGAGTGCCTACATCCAAAATGACGTGTCGACATTTGGATTTAATGTACAAAGTTATTTAATAAGGGTCGGAGGAGTTAATTATGTTTTATTGTCAACCGGCTGGACAGCCGCATTCTCCTTCAGTTCAGGTTTTTTTTAATTTTAATTATGTTAAATAGGCGACGCTTCAAACGATCGGAAGTGCATCAGGTCTATAGTAAGGCTGTGAGTCTTTATTTCTTTTGTATTACTTGAAAATTTTACTTTTTGAATGTTGTGGGTGAATTTCAAATGGCACGTCTCAGACGCATTTCAGTAAATAAATCCGTCTACACTCCGTCGCCTGTTTGATAAGCTTCGGGTCGGTTCGAGGCTGCCACAGGCGCAGCTAGGCCACGACTCGCCACGGCCAGACTTGTACATAATGAAACCCTGTGAAGGATCAGGGAGGCGAGTCGGGACGAGCAGCGCCCCTGGCGCAGTCCACGACGCTCGCTGCACCGCGTCGCGTCCGTAATCTGTATGTAAATTACTCGACTTGGCTTCTAGCACATTCTAAAAAATAGTAAGTTTGCAAGTTGTACACATTTTATTTTATTGACACGTGTATTTTAAACGTGATTGGTTTCTTTTAATTTCAGACTTTAGATGGCATATATCACTTGTAATAGAATAATAAGACTAGGTTGTAGTCAAGATTGTCTTGCGTTCTTATTAC
The DNA here is from genome assembly GCA_949315975.1 of Eudonia truncicolella. Classification (NCBI taxonomy): domain Eukaryota; kingdom Metazoa; phylum Arthropoda; class Insecta; order Lepidoptera; family Crambidae; genus Eudonia; species Eudonia truncicolella. The sequence goes on from OX438841.1 coordinate 1,158,898, forward strand.
TGTGCGTAGGTTCACTTTATACTTTGATGCACATGTAGGTAGTACGACGATTTAAGTTAACTTAGAAGCTGATCGGTATGCTATTGGATAAAATCGGAGTGCGATATATGTAGGTTTGGCTCGATGGGTTCTAATTAACTTCTGCCATGCCGATGTTAGAATCGGAACTAGCCACGCATAGGGCTTGAACTTCTTCGTTCAACGCCCTTATTTTATGCGTGTCTCGTTCTCTTAGTGAAGGTTGATGTCATGGTAGGGGTCAGTTTGATGTGTCGCGTTGGTCGTTTATGTAATGTATGTTAGAGTGTTAAGGTAAGGATAATCGTTGTCAGTGGTTAGGTACGAACTTGTAACTGTATATTATGATGGCACGTGTGGATCGATGCGAAGGGGCACTTCAACTTCTATTTTCTTTGTTATCTTCACGCTTTCAATACAAATTCTATAGAAAGATACATATCAATAATGGGAATGGGTTATTCGCGGGAAGGTGGAAATAAAAGTTATACGGATTGGTATACAATTGTTCGGTTTCAATATAATGTTTTGCTATTTCAAACTCTGTGATTTACTTTATGGATTTTCTAAATTATAAGAATCTAGTGGAGACTGATATCGCATAGATTAGTTTTAGCAGCGCTAGCTTCTGTAATTTTTTTAATTTTTAAACTGGGCATAAATACATTGTATTGTGGAATCAATCGATATCTACCTATTTTTGATACTTTGTATTGCTGTGGAAAGCGATTCTTCTCAGTTATTATTTTTGTAAATGTCAGTAATAGCTTTTTCGATGAGAGGTTGAAATTTTTGAAATATGCAGTTAAAAATTTGTTTCTCATTTCGATGTTGCTCTCCACAGTAACGCAAAAGCTAAATGTATAAAACTTTTGCTAAAATCTGTCAATTCAGTAAAAATGTCGTCAGTTAGGGAGTAACTTTAGCAAATGAGCGTTACTCAATCAATAAGATAGATAAAACCTTCTACTAAATATACTGTTTCAGATTGTGAACTCAATATTTGTAGGATATCTTGTGTCCCTTAATATAAAATTAACATAGGGATCCGTTGTGCTATAGTCGATAAGAAAGAAAATGCTTTACTTATATAATTATATTCTTATAAATATATATGTAAAAAACAAGTTCATGTATTACTTAGTAAGTGTCTACGAAATCCCAACTATTGATAAAAACGCAAAAAATTACATGACTATATATTGCAAATCTGTAAGTTATACTGTCTTGTGTGTTGTAGATAATACACTTATTGTATATTGATAATAATAATAATGGAAATAAATAAATTTGTGCCTAATGAACTATTCGGAACTCTTCATAATACTTATATTTTAGTAATGCTCAAGGTACTTTTAAGCATGTAGTCGTTATTAGATGCTGTTGCTTGAAGAAAAAAAATTACGAAGAAATTAATGTTTAATTTCTCAACGCATTTCTTAATGATTTAACTTTACAAACTCTAATGAATACAAAACAGATGTGGAAGAAATGTCTTTTTTGTAGGCTTAGAAACTTTTCATTGGATCGTTGTGTACTTCGTATGCGTAATATATCCCTCCATACTTTCAAACTTCGACAATAAAACGTCATTTTTTGCTTCAGTGTAAGTTGTAAGCGTTCTTATAAAACTTTTGTATCGCATTTCATATACATTGGGTTTTTGCTTTTATTCTATCACTGATAACTTGTTCTTTTATATTGAGGATACTTATTATGAATTAGAAACAACAGTCAACGATTTAAAAGCAATATTGATAATGACAGCGAAGCTCAAACTAGTATAAAATACTCTACTACTAATAAAAGGTTAAGAAGAAAATTGAATGATCACGTTTTGCATAGTGTCACAGTTTGCCGATACCATTTTTATTAGTAGAGAGCTACGGAACCCCAAAAGTATTTATGTATTGAGTCAACATCGAATTTATAATGTTGTAATGTAGCGCTTCTTGCTAGTGTTTCAATATTTGGATATATCAGGGTTTAATCTTTCATTTAAAGGTTAGATGTAAAAATAATCTTGCAAAAAAGTATTCCTTCATGAGTATATTGTCCCTCTGAAATGTATCTGATCTTTTGCTGCGTCACTGGCTTTCACCGTTCCTTTCATTAAATACATGGATGTAAGATTAAATCTATTTGTATGTATATAAGTACTAAAACTGTTTATAATAATGAAGTCAAAATAAAGCGATACTGTGAGAAAAATTAGAGGTTATATAATAAACGTCTCAAAGGAATAAATATCATAGACGACGTAGTTAGTTGTTGTAGGTTATGATGATATTAAATACTTATATATAAATAACTTGTTGTCTTCATTCTATTGTAATCGCATCGAAGCTTGAATGAACGCTTGTTATTCAAGTAGGTTTACATATTTCTGGATGTCATGGACGGTTTGGGGAGGTAGGACGTAACTACACCATGATTGTGTGTCATGTATAAACATTAATTAGATATTATATGAATGCGATTCAATTGAATAAGTTAGTGATTATCTCACAGAACTGAAAAGTTGAATATTCTCGTTATGTTGTTTGTGAAAAAATTGAACATAATTATATCTGTATGTATTATAGCATCTATCTCTATTGTTGATTTAATTGGTAAGCGTCTTTTTCTAAGATTTCTTTTGAAATGTGATCCTTCTGCATTTTGAAAAACAACGAAGTATATTTCTTTCTGTCACTTTCCAACACTATCCATGTACCATGTATTGTAATGATATTTAATTGGTGTCTATAAGATATAAGGAAATAAACAGTATAATTAATCAATATACGAGTATTATATGTCAACATCAAACTGTAGTGGATGCATATATGTGTATTTCAATAATTATCCGTTTCGTTGTTGACGTAGTTGTCATTAATGATAATTGGTAATATTAAATATAAACGATAATTAATAAACAAACAAAAATTCGCACAATCTGATTCAAGGAACTAATGTAGGGATAAAATAATAGTCGTAAAAATTATAATTAAGGAACGTGAAGATAGGTGTGTTAAGTGTTAAATTAACGTTAATTTGCTTCATACAGCTTTTAAATATATTTTACCACAGTTTTCCTTAGCGTCAATACTAACTTTAGTTACTATCCGCTTTTTCGAACAATTATGTAAATCTTGAAACGTAAGTTTTAAAGTAAGTTACGATGTGACGCATACGTTTTTATCAAGCTTTTGAATACGTGTTGTTAAAGTTTGAATTTTGAAGTTATTCCAATTTTTTAATGTAAATAATGATACGTTGGTCATTTTTTTAGGAACAAAAAAATATAAGAATGGTCCATTTATAGATTTTAAAATATAGGGTATTTGTAGTGCAGCATAATGTATACCTAATTGTATGTGCTTGATGAACCGCGAATAATTCTTCAAGTGTAACGCAAACCTGTCCTATTTTGAAACAAAAAGCAAGGCTTTAATATAATTGGACTGAAATTGTATTCAAGCTATCCGCAGTACTTCGTCATCGGACATTGTAAATATCTTATTAAGGCCACAGAATGTTTAGGATCTTCGGACATCAGTTCAACAGTCGTAAGTTCCGAACAAGTCTAGTCTATGAAAGTCTATATTTTTTGTTTTTAATTTTGTCTTCGCTTCTGTAATTTACCTTCGCTCGTGTCGTCTTTACCTCTTGTAGCCTCAGTGTGCTCGATGATTTCAGTGGCCTTTGCATCATCGATACCTGATCTTATTAGTTTTTTTTTATATTCAATTTATACCAAAAAAAATACGAAGCTTTTAGGTACCGTTACCGATGGATCTCTTATTTGTAGCAGTTTACAGTTAATCGAGAATTCGGCTAACCAAATAAAGAAAACGATTGTTTTCAACATTATGATTGGTTCTAAAGGGTTGTACATATAGAGCGTGTTTGTTTATAAGGAACTTTAGACGTAATCCTCCCAAATGAGACGAAAATTTAACCCAACACTGGGTTTATTTTATTAAAACCATTTTTCTGATTTTATAAATTTGCACTGATATGTTTCCGTCAATGGAAGTGTAGTTTGGAAAATAATAAGTTTTTCCATCGTTCGTTGTATAAATTATTGATATTATGTATTTCTTAAGGTACCTACTCTAATTGCATATGATGTATGTAGACTTTTAAATTGTTAAGTATGAAATAATAATATTGTAGCTATGAAGATAAGGAGAACGTGTACATTTTGTAACGTAATTTGTTCAATAATGAATATATATTATAACGCATTGGTAAAAATAAATCATCCAGTTTTTAAAAAATAACCAGATTTTTACTTTCCCTTTCCTGGCTTACCGAGATATTAAGTATATGCAAAGAGGCAACATATAAATATTTGTAAAACAAAAATTTCAATAACATATAGTGTGTGTATAACAAATATTTAAGTGTTGCTAGATTTGCATTTTTAAATATATGCTTTCACAAAATTAGATATACGAGTATCAAAAGATATATTATAATAGGTAAATATTTGCATAACAACAACAATAGAAATTAAAAATATCTGACAACTGTATTGTCAGACAATTGTATTGAGATTATAGACTTTGTTTTAAAGAGATGACGAGAGCGTCATCTCTTTAAAACAATGTCTTAACAGACAACAAGTCTTCGTCTTTTCTAATAAAGCTAAACAGAAAATGTAATGATTATCAACGAGTCGTAAATTTGCTATTGTAGCATGTACCTATTGGGAGAACCCTGACCCTGACTGATAATGAAGGAAAAATCAACTGTGCTAAAATAGAAAATAATAAAACAGCTAGCATTTATAACTAGTATAGACGTATGCTTATACAAGTTATAAATGCTAGCTGTTAAACATAGTTTTGTGTTTATACTAGTAAGTTATAACCACAATACTCTATTCCTCTTATACCAAAACATAGTCTTTAGTTAAACGTAGTTTAAAACTGATGCTGTCTATGTCCTTTCATTAAGGCCTTGCCAATATAAAGCTTTTATTAAAAAGAAAATACGGCATATGCTTTAAATAATTTAACTTTAGTCTACGTTTTAAAATAATCGGAAGCATAGATAGATATATATATATAAGATATCAGATAGAGATAATATACCTGACAAACCTTTGTCGGATAAGTGTCAAATTATAACAACATAGTTTACCGTTGCGAGTTTTATTCTCGTTTTGGTTTCAGAAAACATATTTGCGATATAAAAAATTACCAGATAGGAATCTAACCAAATACAACATAATTTATACTTAATAAACAGAGAATAAGCTTCCAATAGTTATTCCGCGTTTTATTCCCATCATGTAAACGTCATTTTCAAAGCATTAAAGTAAAAGAGAAAAAACACGTAATAACTATTCGAAGCTTATTCTCTGTATATTTATATATATTTAATATTTTTATAAAATCTATTTCGTATTAAACCCAGAGGTCTCGGGTTTAATTCCTGGTTTATTTCTATATCGTACTGGGTTTGAACGGTAGTAGTGGTTATTTTAAATCCTCCTAGCTACCACTGTATGCTTAGTGCCTTACAAATAAACAAAGAATAAGCTTCCAATAGTTATTCCCTGTTTTGTTCCTGTCATGTAAACATTATTTAAAATTAGAGTAAAAGTGACAAAACAGGGAATAACTATTCAAAGGTTATTCTTTATTTATTTTTAAGACCTTTAGAGTATATCGCCACAAACAACTATGTTAATAGCATTAATTGTGTTATGACAGTTACATTAGGAGAGCCAGTTCCTCTGTAGTTAAGGCTTCCCGGTGAGTTTTCCACCATTAGCCTTATCATCACCTCCAATAAGGTAATATGAAAGTCAAGCGCTATCTTATTTTTAGTATTAAAAGGCAATTAGATGTTCAATCTCCAATGATAATAAATCCTTCATATACTCTTCTTAATGATACAAATAAATGGTGGTACGAAAACCGATTACAGGTAATATTTTAACGTTAATTAACCATAAAGTGGGAATATGGTACGTAGTCAGAATTAAAATTGCATCGGACCTAAAAACGCCTAATCTTCTTCAAAATTTCGACACCATAATAATTTGAGGACATGAAATTGCTAGATACGAACGTGATGGCGTCATCAAAAATGAGTAACGAGACCTCTAATATAAGAAAAGGCAGATAAAATTAAAGTAATAAATTTGAATAATAGTCCTGAGCGACCCGGGACTGACGTCTTATTTGCGAGTTGCTTTAATGAAATGATCTTTTTGGTATAATGCTGACTCTACACAACCGTCACACGCTGCAACTGCTCGTCGAATCTAAGCAATTTACGAGTCTATAAAAAAATTGTTATTAATTAATTAGTTACATATAATTAACATAAACAATATTATAGCATAAACAAATACTATATTTATTTAGTAAGACGAGCAAAGGGTTTGCTAATAATTAAATTTATATTGATCTGCAAATAAATATGATCTGATTTGATTTTGATTTTCATATCCCGGACTGTTGCAAAAAAAGCAATAGGATTGTACTCTCGACATAACGCAATTCTCAACGGGCATACAAATTATTGTATTTTCGAACATAATAATAAAAGAGAAGAGAAGAGTGGATACGCAGAGGGAAGGCCTTTGCCCGATAGTGGTGGAACAGTAAAAAAATATTTTTAGTCTAGTCTAGATATTCGTGTAGGTTCGAGCGAACGTTTGATGTCGGAAGTTTGTACGATCGTGTGGAGCCAACATCATGTCGAGTGCCAAGACATCGATAAGGTTTCGTCCACTTCTACGTATAAACGTTTTATGGTTTTGAACCATGATTTGGAGCATTGCATGCATTGCTGGTTTTAAACGTACGTACGCAAACCCATCATCTACATAGATAGGTACTTACTTTTATTTTTTGTCTCTCGGTTATCATCGCACTCCCGAATGCAACCGAATATTTATTTCCATGTCCATGAATTATTGGATATATCGTACGAGTACCATCATTTGGATTTACAACGTATTTTATTGTTGTTTTGCTTTTAATTTTCGTGTGAACTACATAGAGCTGTAAAACCATAAATCGTAAATCAATTACGTGTGACGCAATAGTTTTCCCCCCATAAATAATAAGTAAAAGGAGTAGTATCAACTCTTCATACTCTTATCTGATAGAAATCCGACGACAGCTAAAACACGAAGTTTGCCAGGAACATTAATAGATGTATTGTACTTGTAGGTATGTTAACACAATTATTAGGAATTTTGTACTCTTAGATAGTTACAAGAGTGGTATAAGTAATAAGCTCAGTTTAAATTTAAGTAAATGCAAATCTATTACATTTACTAAAAAAAGAAAATTAAGCCAATACCCATATATGCTTTGCGGTGTTCGTATTGAAACTGTTGAACGGATACGGGATCTCGGAGTCATATTCGATACACAATTGCATTTAAACGCTAACGTTGATTATATTGTAAATAAGGCATTCAAAATGTATGGTTTTGTTATGCGCTCGAGTACTGAATTTCAGCAAGTTTCTACCTACCTTTACTTATATAAATCCTTGATCCGGTCCCTGCTAGAACATGCTGTGCCTGTTTGGAATCCTTTCTATGATAAGTATACTGTTTCACTTGAATCAGTGCAGAAACGATTTCTTCGTAGTATGTACTATAAATGTTTTCGTAGTAAGTTGTCGTATAACCTGTTAATAGCTAAGTATAATCTACTAACACTAAAATCAAGAAGTTGTTATCTCGAGACAATGTTTTTGTATGATTGCAGATATGATTGTATTCAACTCAATAATCAAATATTTTATAAAGTACCTCACACAACACACAATCGTAATTCAGCACGCTTGTTTGCTACATCCTTGTGTCGTTCTAATGCTGGCAAAAGATCTGCGTTAAATAGAATTTTTAACACATTTAACCGATACTTCAGTGACATAGACATGTTTGCTACACGAATTAGTATGTTTAAAAAACACCTTGCACAAGTACTTACTGTAATCTGATTAATATATATATATATATATATATTTCTAATTAGCAATATTATATATCATTCTTTACATAAAAAGTCTAGTTAATATGTGGTTAATGTTGTTGGTGACACAATGACAATTGCTTATTACTAAATGTTTATTATTTACATATTATTGTGTATACCGTTTGTTAACCCAAATAAAGAGAAAAAAATAAATAAATAAAAAAACAACTCTTAGGCTTATATTTTTCTAATTAATGGAATCAGGCGTTATTTTGCGGAAATCCATGGTACAAAAAATTGTACGGTGTTGGTGTGCACGTTCGCTCTCATTGTTTCTCCTGCATGTGCATATTTTTAGCGGTGCATGCGTGCTGCATCCAAGCTGGATAAACGAGTGAGTTAGCGGAATCGACACTACTTATTATTTAAATTACATTTTTTTGTTATATTTTTTTCTGTTTTTTTTTATACTGTCGTTAGATTGAAGAGTCCTGGGGCTGTCCTAAAGTAGTACCTATTATTGCGGTTGTGAAAACGAGACGCGTGTAGCGGCGTATGTTTCTCGTTTTTAGAACTGCTCCAGCACCGCTGTAACTTATGGATGCTTTTGCGAATGAGAGACCAAAACAGTGGTTTAACTTCTTCGGTTGTTTTGGTTAAGTAAAACGCATTAGGAGTGGCATATGTCCAGCTGCAGACTGGTGAGGGCTGATGATGATTGGCGTCAATAGGTCTAGTTAAATAGTAGTTAAAATTTTATTTACTTAAGCACGTACGGCCTGTCAATATTCTTCAATACATTTTCAACTATACAACTTAGTATTAAAGTTCAAAGTCTATTGAGGAAATTCGACAGTTTGTGGTAGGTTGACGTGCAGGCGGTGTGTACATGGCGAACCCTTTCATTTTTAGTACCTACAAGCACAAGCTGTTTTTGTTTTCTGTTTTGACTAGTTGTTCATAGCGTTACTTTAAAAAGTGTATAAAGAACTTATAATTGTACAGACGCCTGTACATCAATCTATCCAAAACTACAAAAACACAAAATTCCACGAGCAGTATTTGACCCTTGCACCCTTCTGACACACCGGATCAGGTGCTCTTCCAATTGAACTATCGTGGTTCTAACCAGCCCGCCGAAATTATTCAACACTATTTACTTTTTACATTGAAAGCCAAAGGCACCCATTCAATGTTAACAACTACCGTCATTAACACCCGATCATAATATTTTTACAAATACTAAAGATCAGTTAAGAAGTAGGCAAGCTATTTATAAAATGTTTTTGTTTTGTTTATATAATTTTAACGCTATCCAAAACTGTCAAATTTCTTCAATTAATTTTCAACCATATAACTTACAGATAAGGTTCAAAGTGTATTGAGAAAATTTGACAGTTTGTGGTAGGTTTGATGTGCAGGCGTGTGTGATACGAAGAAGCTTTTTCCATTCCTATGTGACGTAAAATAAACCTATTGCTTTTCTACGACACTGAAACACAAAGGTCACTATAAATAAATGTATGGTATAATTCAATTTTACTAGGGCACGCCTTGGCTACTTCATCACGTGTGCCGGTAGGGTTAAAACATGGTCAATTGGTCTAAAAATAGAGAGCGATAATATTTAGTTCATCAACTGACCACATATGTCTCCTTTTACAAACAGATAACACAGATTTTCTACTGCAATGTATATTTTACACCCATAGCCGGCAATTTTTATGTGTCCCCACTGTTGGGGCAGAAAGAGAATGGACCCAGTGCGGATGATTGGATTGGATCGGACTGCTTATGAAGCCGGACCAACGACTTAATCAGCTTTCCGAAGCACGGAGCAGATGAGTTTTTGGTCACCCATCAAATCGTCTGCCCTTACGGAAGTTGCTTGACTACTTACAGCAATCGCACTTTGAGCGCATTTGTCACTGCAACATGGAACTGCTCCCATTTTACCGCTATCCTACACCCACTCTCCAATAAAAAGTCGTGGTCTTAGATTAGTCGGTATAAAATGGCACTGTAATGACATTGAATGCTACGTCGAATGACACTTTTTGCCGAACGATTAAGATCGAAAATGAGATAAGAGATAATGCAACTTGCGACCCATTAAGACTGGTAGTAAAAACTTTAAGGCGAAACGGTCACAGCCCAGGGTCAGCTCCCTCAGTAGCGGGTTAAATTAACGCGTTCGAAGTACTTCTACAGACATCACCAGGCTGCCAGCTATATAGGTACCATACTCAGTAATCAGTAACATCATCATCAACCTATTCTAGTCCACTGCTGAACATAGGCCTCTTCAAGTGCACGCCACTGAGTACGATCCGCGACTACTCTTATCCAGCTCTTGCCAGTCACCTTGCGAAGATTGTCGCTCCACCTAGTCTGTAAGACTTGGGCGAATCACAGTTCCAGATGATGTTTCACCTCCATTTGCTTGCCTGTATGTTAGAGTATACGCTGCATGAGCACGCGGACCAGCTCCACGTGGCAGAGAAGGAATGGTAAAGTAAGGAGGTAGATTACCCCTTTCCTAGTCGAGCTTTTTGGAGTTGGATGAGGCAAGAGTAGAAAAGTCCCACTTAGCCCAGGGTCACTCCTAGCTGTCGTGTAGAAGGAATGGTAAAAGAATTTTAGTAGGAAGGTCGCCTCTTTGCAACTTTGGCACTGCTTTTTGAAGCTGGACAAGGGAAGGGTGGGAGAGTCCCTCATAATCATAACCCAGAGCCGCTACTGACTCCGGTGTACGCGGAACAGCATCGTACCACCATCTTCGCCTTCGTCTATACGTCGGAGGAGCAGATCGGCCTGTTGATCAGCCGGTCAGCTCTCTGTCACTTTCAGAGGTAACTTAATTTATTATAGGGAAACATCACAAAAAAATCAAGCTTGTTATGTTTATTTTAGCCATAAGTCGTCAACCGTTTGTTATTCAACCGAACAGAAACAACATTTCAAAAAAATACTTTTAAATCAATCGCTCAAATAATAGTCGATTCATTTCTTAAGCATCTGACATTATCTGATAAAAATAATAATTTTCAATAAGAATAATAAAGGCTTAGGCTCTAGTAGGACCTTAGGCTTTAGGCTTAGACCTTAGGCTTTAGACGACCTCCGTAGCCGAGTGGCTTGCACGCTGGACTTTGAGCGGCGCTAACTCTGAGGTCCCGGGTTCGATTCCCGGTCGGGTCAATGTCGAAAACGAACTTTTCGATATTGTGTCGGGTCTGGGTGGTTGTGGTACCGTCGTTGTTTCTGATTTCCATAAAACGAGTGCTTTAGCTACTTATCTTGGGATCAGAACAATGTATGTGATGTTGTCTAATATTGTCTTATATAGTAGGAGGCTTTATCTAAAAAAGCCTTAATTCCCCCTTAGTCTTACCGATGTGGCTAAATATCTACTGCTTAAATTATTTATCTGAATTTGTAAGTGTCGAAAAGTCATTAGGTCCTTTTATACAATGACAAATCATACGCTAGCCCAATGCGGGTCGTTAGGGTTAACGACTGCTGTTTTACGAAATCTATCGGATCTATCGGCTGTTTCTACCGAAGCAAGGAGGAGTTTGACCGACTCTGTGGTCTAGTGGTTAAGAATACCAGTCTCAGACCCAAATGTCCCGGGTTCGATTCCCAGCAAGGTGAACAATGTTGGTGTACTCGGTTTGGTTGTTGGTAAGACATGTTTGCCCGCTTGGATAGCTACCACCATCTTATTTAAATATGTCGCCATAACATCATTGTTTGTAGCTTGTTGTGTCCGGCAGCTAAAGATAAGATAGCCAGTGCCTCATTAGTTAAGGATTCCAGATAAAGTGCGCCTTAACCTTCGGCTTTATAATTTCCTAACATCATGCGAGATGAAGGCCAAGTACTTCCCCGCAAGGATTTTTTTTAAACTCATGATATTTAATTTTGTATAGACGTCTGCACATCTACCTAGCCAAAAATGTCAAATTTCTTTAACACACTTTGTATCTACCTATCTTATTAATAAAGTTCAAAGTCTATTGAGGAAATTTGACAGTTTGTGGTAGGTTGATAGTCAGGCGTGCGTGTGTACTTCGAATAGTATGTTAAGCCGTTAGTGTCAGTTGCTAACAAAACATGGCAGTCGTCTATTGGCCAGCGAGTTGTATTATAGCCCAATCTACAAGCTGTCTGTTCATGTGGAAACAAGTCCCAGCAGTTGTACGTCCGTTATCTGAGTACCTATTAAAATAGCAAATAAAGTCAGCTGTTAGATCATGCGGTCGCACGATCGTGGCAAGCGAGTCGGTACGTACCTATTGGGGATTATGCTGTCCGTGAATCATCCTCTTCGACGTTTTATCGTTTCCTGTTCTAATAATAATATATAGCACTTAAATGAAATTATTAAATTGCAATAATGTTATGCCTGAGCTGTCTTATTCTTTGGGAGAAATTATGCAATACTAATATTATACTATTTAATACTATTAATACTATTTAGACTTAAAATTAAATGAAAAGTTCTTTTTGACAGTGTTATACATGAAATAAAAGTATGAAAAATAATTAAAAGTGCAAAGTGTCGCAGAAAAGGTATCCGCTGATAGACGCTGATCTTCCGAGGAAACCTACCAGAAAGCAACAAAATACACTAATTACTATAATATTATACTACGATACCACGATTCTCCATGCTCAATTGAAGTATTAACCCGTCAATAATCTTACAGTTTTATGCATCAAATTAGAAAACGAAAAGTTCATCTCATCAGCTCATTTTGATATCCTCACTGCTGGGGCACGAGCCTTTCTTATGAATTAATAGGGAGATCGGGCTATAAACCACCATGTGGGCTTAGTGCGGATTGGTGGTTGTTAACGACTGCTGATGCAGCCGGGACCAACGGTTTAACGTGCCATTCGAAGCACGAAGTACGGAACGAAAAGTTAAAACGTAGTTATGTATATAAAAAATATAACCATTTATTTGTTCATTTATTTATTTATTCAAACAAAAACACATAATTACAGTGGCACACCAATGCGTAATCACAAAGATCATAAACACCGGTGAAAAATTTTGAAGTGACGTCAATGAATACCAGCGATTTGATCTAAATCTATGACCAGCTCTGGGTCGGGAAGATGTAAAGCCATTGACGTGAAAAGAAGACAAACATTTTCTAATCGAAAACAAAAGGATGTGAGAGAATGGTAAAGTACTGTGAAGGGCGAAAAACAAGTAATGCGAACGATCTTTAAACAAGCTATAACATTGTCGATGCAAAATAACACTCTAAAAATAAATCAAAGATTTGTTTTTAATCTTAACCAATTGTCAAATGTTTGTGAATATATTTATTTAGATGTTCTAAGGCAATAACTAAACATTGATGATGAATTTTTCGGTTTTCCATCTGATTCTTGCCTAATAATTAGTAATAGTATGATTTTATTCAGTTTATTTCTAGAATAAACCTTATCTATTATAAGAACCTTTGTTGGGAAATATGTAATAAAAAAGTGCTTTAAAAACGTAACGTACCACACTAAAGATAACGTAATAAAGATTAACTGTAGAAACGACAAACTGCACAAATAACCTTATTTACCAATCAGCTAATTAGGCTTTTAATATAGTTATTGAGCACTGGAACAATGTTTTTAGTGAAAAGGTATTATTAGGTAATATATTATATAATACCTACATGAGCAATGACAATACAGAAATAGATATAAATAAAGATGGTTTTAAATTTATTCAAAACAAATTGGTAAGGATTGGAATTTAGCCTTTTGGAATGTACGATAGATAGATAGATAGATTTTTTTAACGAATTGAATGAGAATTCAAGATAAAAGTTGATCGTGAAAAAAGTGGCACAGCGACCTAACACCGCCACCAAATTCTAGAAAAAATAATCCTGTCTTCTGGGGTCTCGATAAGGCTACGTGAGACTGGTTGATTTTTCTAGTAAAACATCGTGAATTCAAAAATTAAATTCATAAAATATGAAATTAAATACTTTACAATCAACTTACTTTTATTTGAAATGAAACAACTTTTACGGATCCACTCGCGTTTATTTTACACATTGGTTTTAATTAACGTTTATCCTACGTTACTTTTATTTTATTATAAGTAGTTGTCCTTCCATTTACAGTGTAAAGGCATTCAGCAGCCAACAGATAGTTCTGTTCCTAAAAGGGAAAAGTAAAGTGGACATTTTGAAATACTGAATTAAGCCTTAATTTTATATAAATAAACACAAAGAATTAATTATTAAGTGCTGTTCGCTACTAAACGCATTACTTGAGCACGGCATAACATATTTGAATGATTATTTTGCACAAATAGTGGCCATGACATGGACTAAAATATTTTTTTATCCATTAACAGATCCTGTGGGATAGTGAATGAAGTCTTTCGCTAACAAAGTCGCGGGCAAAAAGTATGTTATGTCACCTTAACAACGGCCTAGCTTCACGTCAGCCCCATGACAATGAGAATTACTTCTATTTATATCTGTGAAAAACAAAACCGGTCGTTCGTTGTGGAGATCTTTGGGGGAGGCCTTTGTCCAGCAGTGGACGTCTTTTATTTTATTTCATTTTTTATATTTCAAAATTCACAGCTCTTAATATAAATTAACAAACTTATACACTTAAACATACAGCAATAACGAATTTTCTACACGCTTATCATATGTATTATTCATTATTATTATTCTAAATACTTATCATTATAGTCTTTTGGCTGAAATGATGGTGATAATGATGATCATCGCCCATCACCCATCAATCAGCATCTAATCGGTGTTGCAAGCTAGTCAAGGTCTTGTTTTGATGCCGAACAAGAACCCGAGCGAAGCCGGTACTTGGGCTATGTATACTCTGACCTTCAATATGTTCAGTCCGTTGCTTTAGAAAGATTTTCCGCGTGTCTGGATCCAACCCTGGCTTGCAGGCGAGAACGTACAAGAACACAATTTTAGTGCTAAATAAAAAATAAAAAAAAAAAATAATTTCCTACACTTACACCAATTATCTAGCCCAAGAGAAGCTTCGTTATGAAACTCGTTAAATGGTTACTAGACAACGGATAAACATACTTAAAATAAAATGTTTATGTTTTGTTTATATAATTTTAACGCAAATTTTGTTGCGAAACAAATTACAAAAACACAAATGTTGAAAAAAAATCCACGAGCAGGATTTGAACCTGCACCCTTCTGACATACCGGGTCAGGTGCTCTTCCAATTGAGCTATCGTGGTTCTAACCAGCCCGCCGAAATTATTCAACACTATTTACTTTTTTACTTTGAAAGCCAAAGTAAACAGAAGCAGTGTCCAAATGGAAGAACAGTATATCAGGATTCTGCCTCTCTAACCGTCCTCACCTTGCCTACCCGTAAGTTGCTTCTTCACACCTGGTATAAAGTACCCTAATGCCGAACAAACAAGATTCACGGACCTTATTTTAAATCCTAGCGAAGGCATCTAGCGCATCGAGCCTTACTTATTCATTTATTTTTTTTCATTTTTTTTTGTTGTGTTTCTTTATATATAATATATCTTACAATATATTTATGTAAATATATAAATTAAACGTTTTTTAAACATTTATATTAAATATGTAGGTAACTATGTTTTATATTATATCATCTCTATATGTACACACACAATACCACAATCACTCACCATAGGCCCTGTCAGAATACCAGCGTCGTTGTGGTGGTGTTTGTTTCTTAGCACCGCAACGGCACAAAGCTGAGGCAGGGTCCTAGTTGGCCTTCACACACACTCATCCTTCCTTATTGTTATAAAATTATTATTTTTATTAGTTTTAATATTATTTTTTAATTGTTTCCTTATTCATTGTTTTTTTCTGTTATGTCTGTGTGATCGTCAATAAATAATTTCTTTCTTTCTTTCTTCTTTCTTTCTAATGTTTATAGGAAGGCGGAGTACGCGGAATACGTGAGAGGAAATTAAATTTTTTGGTGCTGCGACTAAGAAACGATCCACCAAACCTCTTCGTGCGCGATGGAATAGTTGCAACAGTAAACCGGTGACACCGAAGACCAGCACGCGTGGTTCGTGTTTAGTAAAATAGACTAGTAACTGTCCTAAATTTTGGAAAAAACCACTTAATAATAATTATAAAAACAATATATTGTACAATTGATGGGTATAGGCTTAATCACCACGCTTGCCAGCCGGTTAGTGATCACAAACCCGGACTGTGCATCGATCCGAAAAACACAGTCTCGAAAAGCATAAGTCACGTATTTTCGATTACAAAACTTATGTTCATCAAGAACCTCAACGCTAAATGCGTAGGTACCTACCAACATCTTCCAAACGTGAAGAATTGATTTTTTTCTACCCCACTGGGAAAACGAATTTCATTATATTTATCCCATTAACTCAAAGGGCATTTTTGTTTCATATTCACATTATTCCCAGTTCCCCATTTTTATCCAATTACTAACAGATGCGAAGAAGAGTTCGATTGCGCTGTGACTAGCACGTTTGAGTTCTTACTGGTTAGCAACATTCTCATACCGATTCTACGGATGGATTACCACTTTAAAATATCTCTTTCTAGCACCTGATGATGATGGTGACAAAGATGGAAGCGCACTTCACCTGCCGGAACCAAAAAAGGCTACAAACATTGATGTGGCGACATATTTAGATAACATGGTGGTAGCTAGTTAGGCGGAAAAACAAGCCCTACCACCAACTAAATTGAGTACACAAACATGCACCCCCCTACCGGGAATTGGACCTTTGGATCTGAGTCCGGTTGTCGCAATTTTTGTCGTAAAATGGCAGTCGTTGAAACATAATAAACCTGCGTTAGGCTTGCATAGAGTTATGGCTCGATCTTTTCATCTTATATTGTTTATATGGGTTTGAACCCAGCAGTGATACGTTTGTAAGCTGATGGTGATACATTTATATAATTTCACTGAATATAGATATTTGAGGTCACCCGAACAACCTATTTCCACCAATTCACGTACTGGATTAAATCAGTTTGAATCGAATTAATGCAAGCGCTGTATCAACTACAAATGAATATTAAGTAGTTGGCAAATGAATTTGGGGACTATTAAGGGACAGACGGGGGACAAATGCGATGTGCTTTACTCGGCCGACGGATTGAATAGGGCTGTGAGTGACATGTTAAATTCAGGAGCCTCATTGGCGACGCAATTGGCCTACACGATATTCTGTTAGTAGTTCATCCCTGGTCCAAATTTTTGATATGAATGCCTTTTGATTTGAAAGCTTCGTTACTAAACATTTCTTCTGATATTATAGGTTTATGTTCTTGGTATTTTAATCACCAGTCTCAAAACCAGACATTATTATTATTACTTGATTTGGTTGGTGGTAAAGTTTGATTTACGTTTGCCTGTCTAGCTAGTAGCATTACTGTGTTACAACAGTTAGGTTTAGTTTATACAGGCTATTTATTTCCAGTTTACATGTGAGATAGTCAATTGTTTAGCAGATAAGGGTTTCCGGTGAAGTGCGCTTCAATCTTAGACCTTATTGGCACTTACCTGCTAGAAGACGAAGGTCAAGAGCTCAGCTGTAGTGGATCATACTAAAGTACCCAAGTGTTAAAATTTATAAGAAAAATATACTCGTGTATACTATATGTACGTACACATACACAGACATACACCGAAATTGCACAAGGACGGGTAAAGTCTCGGGATACATAGACACGTATTTTCGGGTTGCTACGCAAGCTGCAAATTAATTCTGCCAGGACACTACAGTTTCGGTTTTAAGTGCGCACCTTCATGAATAAACATGATTATGTGTGCGGAGGAGGTAGGAGAAGTGGTGGTGAGTAAGTACTTTTAGATACGAGACAGTACTGTTTTGGATAGAGCACGCTGTTGTCTCATGGTCTTCAGCGGAACCGAAGGACGTCCAGAAACAAATAAGTCTACAAAACTCTGGTGATTCCTGATGGCAATCTCAGATCACCATTAGGGGCACGTGAGGGAATTTAAAGTTTAAGGGGTATACTCACCTTTCCCCCGGTGAGACCCACGTAACCATCTGCGTCACCCCGAGCGCAGTGGTAATCCTGTATAAAAAGGAGGATCCTCAAGCATTAAAAAAAAGCTCATCAACCTATAAGCTTATAGGTAGAAGTATCCATATTACTAAAGATTCTCCCGAGAATTCAAGCCTGTTAACGAGAGCAGAAAACCCGAGGACACCTATGAAGGTTTGTGTTGACTGTGTCACGGAATGCCACAGGTACTAGGTAGTTCTAAGACGCATGTTTTCCAATTTTTTGTAATTTAGTAAATGTTCTATCACTCTGAAAACTAGGTTGAAATCCCAGCGAGATTTCATGTTGTACTTTGATTCGTTGGTGTCAGAGTTTATCGTGCGTCAGCCTGGCTAGCTACCACCTCATTGTCTAATTCCGCCACAATGCTCTGTAGCAGTCAGATTTGTGTCGTCCTGGGATTTATATCTATAAAATAATAAAACCATGTCCAAAAGGAACAATTGAAGCAATTTGGGTTTAAACACAAACAATCCAAGAAAGAAAACACAATCGCCACTCGCCAGCACTTCAAAGTCGTTCAAACAAAACAATATTATCAACAACCTATTTTATTAAGTCGCGAATAAAATCAACACGCCTATTCAGTGTTATCAGTCAGTCGACTCCTCCGACCTATTCCATGGCCTATCTCGCTTGGCAGACAATCTGACGCTGTGATAAGATACGGGGAATACATGCTGTCATTGTTATTTTTAGTGCTTGTGTACATTGGAGATTAGAGAGTGCTACGTACTAAACATGCGCCGAGAAAATGTATTCTGCTCACTGTGTTTATTTTTACATATATGTTTAATAATAAAGTATATATATGTGGTCTAGACCATAACTGTATCAGTCACAGAGGTCCCGGGGTCAATTTCACTAAAGGTTATTCAGCAATGGGGAAACACCTGACCAACATCTTATCTGATGTTGAGTGAATAAGGCCAGAAGTTAAGAAGTTAATAAGGCCGAAAGTGAAAGTGCGCTTCACTCGGAATCCTCAAATTTGCAAACTTTACTAGCTACAGCCACCTTATCTTAGTTCAGTTCCTTGGTTAAGGATTCTGGATGAAGTTCGCATCCACCGACATACTTCTTATGATCAGTAGCATGAAGCCATTCAGCATTAGAGTATACTGTAGTGGTACTGTATGACATTGTGGAAACTTTTACCTGAGGTGAATTTGTTTACTTAGATTTTTAATTTTGTTTTTTTTTACATGTGGTTGTCTTCTATATTTTTTTGTGTTTACTTGTGATGGAAAGTGTCCTGCTATGATAGGGCATTTTCCAATATTTTTGACGCTGTAAGGGAGAAAAGAGCTGGACACTTGCTGAGTTTCTTGCCGGTTCTTCTCAGTACAAGATCTCCCGCCCAGAGTAGACTTACGAACCGATGGCATAGTGACATTCACAAGAGCTACTTGTAGCCTAAACTGAATGATTTTGAATTTGAATTTGAATTTGAATTTGATTCATAGCTATTATGCTAATTATTTAATCAAGGAAATACCAGAAACATAAGTCCTTTTGCTAATATTTAAACAGTGACACCTTCGTTCTTCTTCTTGCCGTGTCTCTTCAAAGTAGAAGGTAGGCCGTTAGCTTCTTGAATTCATCTTTGTCCAAAGCCGGACGGAACAGCTGCTCGACAGAGATAATGCCGGTCTACTCCCGGATGTTACGCAGCCACGTCATCTTCCTTCGTCCAATGAGTCTCTGCCCTTCCACTTTGCCTATCATATTAATTTGAAGCAATTTCTTTTTGTCGTGCCTGAACCTGAGCCTGAAACCTTTGTACGAATGAATCGGTTCTCTTACCAATTTTTCAATATCTATAAAGCCGTTTGACTCCAAAATAGTAAGAATGTAGGAAAACGACAAATGTCATTTAAGGCCGATAATGAAATCGGCCTGCGCTCTATACTAAGGAAATCCTTTAGCTTTTTAGTTTAGTGTTATGTTTTCTTGCGAAGACTTTACATGTAGGTATTTATGGTTATTGACACGTCATTTCAACCTTGTCAAAGTTTCCAAATGGCAAACAAAAAACATGTTTTCACCGAACATTGCTGTATGATAATCATGATAGATAGATAGATAGATAAAACTCTTTATTGCGCACACACACAGAAAAGTAAAAACAAACAACGAAATTTTTATACCGGGGTGGGCAAAGGCGGACTTATCGCTTAAAGGGATCTCTTCCAGACAACCTTTGAGGTATAGGACAACTGAAAGGAAAATATATATTATCAGGCATAGCGCAACAATGTTGTAGCGAGATAATCGTTGAACCTGCTGATAGCAGCGGAATGGTAATGTTTTGACAGTGCATTACTACTCGGTACTGAGACGGCTGGGATATCTGATTCTTAACGATGCATTCATTTCCTGAGTAGTTTCGTTGTCGGAATATGTAAGTAATGTCGCCAATATTGTCGTTTAATATACAAACTTGTTTATTTTGTTCTAACAACGGTCGTGATAATTTTATAGATTCTGAAAACACGCTTGGACAGATTAGTGTTTTCGCATCTCAAGTTTGTCTGGAAGAAGCCACTTTATATGTGATAGTACTTACTACTTTACTAACTTGTTTAGTAGTCAATCGTAACCACAACGAAGACAATATTATTTTCATTAAAAATGGGAGAAAAGTAGCTAGTAGGTTTTATTTAGGCTCATTTATGTTATGTGAAACTCGTAGATATCCTCGGGCGTGCTCCCTCTGGCGGGCAGACCGCTAGGGTGATCACTGGTGACTGCCAAACCGGTGATCCCAGTCATCCTAGCGGCACGTGAAAGGGATGTACCTACAGTGGTTTTTAGTGGGTGGGCCCCTCTTACTCTTACTTAGCTGGAGAGGAGAACCCCACATAACCATCTGCGCCTCCCGGAGCGCGGTGGTACACGGCCGACGAGTTTTCCACTGTCAAAAAAAAGGTGAAACTCTTATTATTAATAACAACTTTTTTGTACCTACCAACTTATAATATAAAATAGTATAATCTTACGACATATCGTGGCCTAAATAGAACAAACGATAAACGTATTGGTGTCATTAACCCTATTGTTTTAACTTTTATAACTTATAATAAGTTGTTAGCAGTCATTACACCGAAACTATTTCCACTTCAGATACCTAGCCATTTACATTATTTAGGGGAAGATTTCAGTATTAGTGACGTCATTATTATCTTTAAGCATAATGATAGCGATAATGCCTCTACTTGTTTAGATATGTATCTATATAACAATATAAGATGATTAAGATACTACTAATATATTTAAAAAAATAAAATATTTGTTATTGTATATATGTTATTATGTATTATGTATGTATTATGTTGTTGTATATATATGTTAAGGCGTAGGTATTATGACTTAAGTTGTTGATCCAAAGCACTAAATTTAATTAGACAGTCGATACATTTTTGAAAGTCGTCTCAAGGTATCATTGTAATCAAATATTTGTGGATGGTTCTCGGCAGTTTTAATTAAATATTAGGTTGAACAACAGATCTTTTAAGTCGTTTCATTTTCATTTACGTTTTTTTAAGTTTATTTGATTATGGCTTTAGCAGTGCTGTAACTAATTTAATGGTTTCTTCATTTATGTATTTAAATTTTTAAACATTGTTTTTTAAAATTTTTACTTTTTATTTTCAGGTGCTTACTGCTGCACTGAAGCTAAATTACATATTTATAAAATTTATAAAATACAGTGAAAAACATGAAACGCCCACTCGACCCAGCCCGGAATCAAACCTGGGTCTTCCGCAATCCGGGCGGCTGCACCGACCGCTATGCTACCGGGAAGGCTGACGTAAGCGATGAAAATTGTCACTGCTTTATAATTTTTTTTGAGTGCTTATAGCGGTACAGTGCACCATCTATCCAACGGTCACTGCAACCGATGGCCATGCTTTTTAATCACGGTAATTGATTTGCGAATCAAATTATTATCAAGACATTCTGATAAGTAACAAAATAATTGTATAACGCGCCCGGTCTGCGAGTGCTGAGGTTAAGCAACTTTCGCAAAGGCCGGTCATTGGATGGGTGACCAAAATTTATCATCTCGAGCTCCTCCGTGTTTCGGAAGGCACGTTAAACCGTTGCTCCCGGCTGCAATAGCAGTCGTTAACAACCCCAATCCGCACTGGGTCCGCGTGGTGGTTTATGGCCCGTTCTCCCTATCCATAGGGAAGGCTCATGCCCCAGCAATGGGGACATAAAATGAGCTGATGATGACCTAAACTATATTATGTTCTAATTAGTCAAGTCATTAAGGATCCTGCAGAGCTAGAGGTGCCCGATTGGTCCGAGTTGGCACAAAGAAGGAAAGAATGGCGTGCTCTTTTGTCGGAGGCCAAGACCGGGTTCTTCACTGACTCGACACAAGAGACCGGACACACGTGTGTCCAGTTGGTGAAACACAAACTTAGTATCGCTTATTATTTCGTCTACTGGCCGCGCCAAGATATTTAGGCGTGTCCACAGAGTAATACTTAAATTAAATCATTTTTATGTTTTTGCCAACTGGACACACGTTCGCATTTTACCCGAATCCATGACAAAGTACAGTCAGGCAGATTAATATTTTGTGTCACAATCATCATCGGCCACTAAACGTTCCACTGCTGGGAACGCTATCTTAACGCTATTGTAATAAAAATATCTATAGGTAATAAAAAAAGTAACATTAGCTGGTTAAATTATGTATGTCCTCATTTGATTTTCTGTGATACTCGAAGTGGCGATTTTAAATTATTAGGTATGTTAAGATTATATTGATTATTTTCACGCTATAAGTACACTCGCCTGCACGTCAACCTACCCAAAACTGACAAATTTCTTCAATACATTTTCAACCTTAATCCTTAATCGCAAGGTTCAAAAACTATTGAGAAAATTTGACAGTTTGTGGTAGGTTGATGTGCAGGCGTCTGTACCTGTAGGTAATAAAAAAAGCATTATTAGCTAGTTAAATTATATATGTCCTTATTTAATACTTAGAAAATACAGTGAATAAATTAAATGCCTACCGGACCTAGCCAGGTTTTTCACTGTATTTTATTAATATTTAATTCAGCTTCAGTGCAGCAATTAGCACTTATAAATCACGCGGGCACGCGGGCCCAGTGCGGATTGGCGGTTGTTAACGACCAACTGCTTTACGTGCCTTCCGAAGGACGGAGGAGCTAGAGATGATAAAATTTTGGTCACCCATCCTGTGAACGGTTTTTTGCGAAACTTGCCTAACCTCAGCACTCGCATACCGGGCGCACCTCCTCCAGTGTAGAGTTTAAAAGAGATAAATAAAGTAATTAACCTATATACTGTTTCATTCCCATTCCTTCTCAAAATACTTTTATCATTAAAATAAAATTATTAAATGCGGGTAGGTGATCACAAATTTGGATCGACCTAGGTATAAACCCAAGACGTCCAGACATCGGGCCGAGCGCTAAAGCCTTATAGAGGTGGTATTAACAATAAATATTGAAGATCCCTGAATACGAATTGTGCAATGTATAAGCAATATCCACATCAGAAATGCGTAGCATGACTGTCAGCAGTAATTATTTTTTAATCGTCATTCTATGACTTACCTATTTATGTACTAAACTTGCCTGATTACGAGAACTGTGACGACATGATAACAAATTTACGGATAAACAAAGTTTATCTTGATATTGGCGGCGGTTCTGCGACCTTGCCGTGAGGTGACTGACCGCGAGGGCACTGCAAGGTAACTCACAATATTTTTGGTGAAAACTTTATACGTCACTGTTGTCAAAAAGGATTGTGGACTTAAGGCGATAATTGTATCATCACGCTCCGTGAGTAAGAGTTTAACTTTGGATATACGCGTCCTAGTAAAGTTTGTCTTAAATATTATAATGGTGAAGGTCGTGGGAAGCCGCTGGATGCGAGCAGCAGAAAACCAGTCGTTGTAGAGATCCTTGGGGGAGGCCTTTGTCCAGCAGTGGACGTCTTTTGGCTGAGATGATGATGATTATAAAACGGTGTAACGTCATACATAGACTACGCCTCGATTATACAATTTATTTTAAACTTTTGCAAACAAAATAAAACATGGCCAACTTAATGTCAGTCTGTCAACCATAAACAAATGACAGACGGTGCAGCAACATCATGGTAGGTGCAATTCTGTAAAGTGAAAGTAGCTAAATAAATTGCCTACAACTGTCCCACTGCTGGGCAAAGGTATCCATCATTGAAATCAAGCCATCACTACAATTGATGACTAATAGCTTAATCACCACGCTTGTCAAATGTGAACCGAATCACAAAAATCCGAGCTATGCATCGCAAAATCCGAAACACGAATGTCCCAACGAATATCGAATTCTGAGTGATAACAAAATTGGAGAACAATATTCAAACTTATAACACCTAAAAAAAAAAAAAAAATAGTGTTGAATAATTTCGGCGGGCTGGTTAGAACAACGATAGCTCAATTGGAAGAGCACCTGACCTGGTATGTCAGAAGGGTGTAGGTTCAAATCCTGCTCGTGGAAATTTTTTCAACATTTGTGTTTTTGTAATTTGTTTCGCAACAAAATTATATAAACCAAACAAAAACATTTAAAAATAATATATGAATATAATAATCTAAGGTTTTTATTTATGGCTCTAAGTTTTATTATGAAATACACTTTGTTAATCTAATAAGCTATTTCTTAAAAAAAATATAATAACTATCTAAAACATATTAATAAAAGGAGTCCCTTTAGGCAAGGTTCCAAAGATACTGGCAGCGTTCCCCCTTTGAATAGCTAGACTAATTCTTTGTCCGAGGTAGCTGCCAGCTCTTCGGTCTCCTGTGATGTAGACTAACCTTTTTGCTATTTCTTTAAAAAGCTATATAGCGCTAGGACATAATTACATAAATAGATAATTTTAAAATCGGTCGTTACTGAGACACCAAATCTACTAGTACAATAATACATTTACATAAAGAATTCAACGTTGCGTTTGGGAATGGTTTTTTAAATTTGCTCATTGTGATTCTGTGTAGTGAGCCATTCCACGACTCTTCATAGAAACTTGCTAAGCAGATAATAGCAAAACACGAATTATAGGTATACGAATCATAACTAGGAATTGTCACCCAGTGGCTATTTTATGACTTAAACATAATATAAATAAACAAATTGAATCGTCCAAAGTGACCTTTTGGACCTCTTGTATTTTTTTATTATTTTTTAATTATTACACAATGGTAATAGAATACAATAAACATTCATTTTATAGAAAAGTTGCGCCAAAGAACACATTTACAAATTGTTTACAAAAACTACACTCGGCGTCAAAAAAATCGCACCTTTTAAAAATCATCTTTAAAAATTCTTAAACCTTATGTAGAGGATAGTGTTGGGTATCATTAGAAAGGTAACAAAAAGGAGTATCAAAAAACAATTAAATTTAACTTTCTGTTTAATTATAATTATACAAACAACATTAAAATTAATAAAATAATAAAAATCCTTAATTAAGTCCTAATTAACAACAGATAATTTACAAAGAAAAATGTACAAAAAGTGTCTTAAAATTAACTTAAAATCTAGTGTTACCCCCCCTTGCCCTGATCACGGCTTCCATACGGTCCCTCATGGACCTCACCAACTTCAGGAGCTCTTCTTGAGGGATAAGCCCCCATTCTTCAATCACCGCGTCTTGGAGCTCCTGTAGAGTCGAAGGAGCTGGATCCCGAGATCGAACCTTACGTTTAAGATGGTCCCAGAGGTGCTCTATAGGATTCAGATCCGGACTTCGCGCTGGCCACTGCATCACAGAGATTTGGGACCTCTGCAAGAAGTCGCTCACGATGCCTGCAGTGTGAGCGCGAGCGTTGTCGTGCATTAATGTGAACCCCTCGCCAAAAGATTCGGCAAAGGGGACCACATGCACTTCCAGGACCTCAGTGACATAGCGGCGAGCAGTCAGCGACCCTTGTCCGCGAGCACCTCCAGTCCGGGAGACGCAGACAAGGTCGGTTTTGCCGGCAGCAGACATACCGCCCCAGAACATGCAGGATCCGCCACCATATTCCACCGTCTCCTGGATGCAGGCTTGGGCGAAACGTTCACCCTGCCTCCGGTATACTCTTCTCCGTCGGTCGTTGCAGAAAAGACACACTCGCGTCTCGTCTGAGAAGAGAACAGCTCTCCACTGCTCAAGGGTCCAATCGACGTGGTCACGAGCAAACTGCAAGCGGGCTCGCCGATGCGCTGCAGTCAATTTTGGACCCGTAGCAGCTCTGAGGGCCGCTATCTTCTTCTCCTTCAATCTTCTTCTAACCGTAGATACGCTTACAGTGCGTCTGCGAACTGCCTGGAGCTGCTGTTGCAACTCAACAGCGTTGGAGAAACGATTTCTCAAAGAGTTCGACACAACGAACCGGTCGTCTCTTTCCGAAGTGCAGCGACGTCTACCCGAACCGTGTCTGCGGATATAGCCACCGGTCTCTATGAAGCGCTGGTACACTCTTCGAACGGAATAACGGCTCAGGTTCAGTTGCCGGGCGACATCACACTGCCGCACCCCTGATTGCAGTAGTGCAACCACTTGAGCGGCTTTATCAGCTGTGGTATCCATCAAAATCTGTGCGTGTGTCCTCTTCAACGGTTGAATAGCGAATGACCCACATTGAACCCGTGTTGACCGTTTTATACCCACAAAGGAAGCGCAACTAGCAACTCTCACGGGTAGCAAAATTTGCATCGAATTTTTGTGACACTTTATTTGTTGCATTAGGTTTTATTTGATAATGAAAAGTAATGTTTTTTATTAAGTTAATTAAGTAACCTTGTAAATAAAATCATAATTAATGCGACTGCATGTGCATATCAAGAGTAAATGACATTTGAAAGTGATTTTCTAAGAGGTGCGATTTTTTTGACGCCGAGTGTATTAGGGGAAATTAGTTGAACGTCGTCTTAACAGTTTTGAATAATTTCTAGAATAGGTCAAAGTCAAAGTTAAATCGTGTATCGGTTATTCAATATAGACCTTCACAGGCAGTTATTGACGTCAAAACTAAGTACAAAATACAAATAATCATGAAATTATAATTTACTTTACTGAATCTACCATCAGTTCCGATTTTGGGAGAGCCTCCGACCGAGAAGAGCTGGCAAGAAACTCACGACACTTTTTTCTTTAAGTCCGTCTTTGAAACCGATTTATCATGTAATATTAATGTAGGTTTTAAGTAGTTTCTAAATGATCTAGATGTCTCATATAACTAAAAGTGACATATGTTTTTATTAAAAAGAAAATATAATATAATAACTATCTAAAATATATTATTAAAAGGAGTCCCTTTAGGCAAGGTTCCGAAGATACTGGCAGCGTTCCCCCTTTGAATAGCTAGACTAATTCTTTGTCCGAGGTAGCTGCCAGCTCTTCGGTCTCCTGTGATGTAGACTAACCTTTTTGCTATTTCTTTAAAAAGCTTTATAGCGCTAGGACCCCACGGACCAAGGTAGTACGTGACAGGTTACAGATACGTATGTTCTAATTAAATTTAAAATCTACCTATAACAATAAATATTACTTTAGTGTTATAGATATTTCTTTGCTATAGAAAAATCAAAGTAAACACTAAATTAAAAAAAAAAAAACATTCTTAAATCGTCCATAAAAGCGTTTGATGGCTTACACGTTGCAAAGGTTACGCAACTTTCGTAATGCTGAGTCAACGGATGGGTGATCAAAGTCCAATACCTCAAAGACCTCCTTGCGTCATTTGGTCCCGTTCGATGCCGTTACATGAACCCTTATTTGGGTGGATGGTTACGTGGTGGATTGTGAACCTATCTTTCCATCCGTTATTATTCAAGAAACCTAGGCTGATCATAATGATGGCATGATCATCACCGGCTCATCTTATATCCCGACTTCTGGAGCACTAGCCTTACCTATGGATGGATAGAAAGAACGGGCCATAAACCACCACGCGGGCCCGTGGTGGTTGTTAACGACTGCTAATGCAGCTGGGACCAACGGCTTCACGTGCCTTTCAATGCACGGTGAAGCTCAAGATGAAAATTTTTGGTCACCCATCCGATCAATGGCCTGTGCGAAAGTTGCTTAACTTAAGCAATCGCAGACCGCGCAAGATTCGAGCTCCTTGATGTGATAATGATACAATGCTATAAAATAATAAGTACACTATAATACTACAATCCCACCACAAGGCAAATAGGAAACTTAATAAATCAAACAAACCAAATAAAAATTAAATAACTAATAATAACATAAATAATTTATGTGTTAAGTTGTTATCATGTAGGTATTATAGGTATAGGCATAAAAATAATATGATTCATATTAAGTTCAATGCCTACATAGTCGTCACATAGTCACAAAATAACGAAACTCCAGAAGGTAACCTTCATACAAACGCGCTCTAGCAACGCACACATAGACAACCTCACACGGACACGGAATCTCGCAACATTTTGTTTTTTTGATGTGTAACATCTTTCCTCTCGCTTTCTTGCAATTTGTGGGAGTGATTTCGTGAAATGAGACGAAAGTGTGTAACACGAAGTCGGGGAAGCGCGCAAGCGCGCGCCATTTGACTTGACGAATGAGCGCGCGGTGGTAGTGTTGGCCGTCGGATGGTACCAACCAATCGGGGAAGCGTGCGCCATTTGATTTGACGAATGAGCGCGCGGCATTACTCTTAGTATTAATTAAATAAAAAACAATTTTCATTAAAAAGAATTGTTCTTTGTTCAGAAAAATCATTTCAAATAATACCTGACCCATTTCTTTCAGAATATAAGGTTAAAGTTGCTTATTACTAAGGTGAGATGCGACTACTGTAATGAACGCTTGTTTTTAACCGACTTCAAAAAAAGGAGGAGGTTCTCAATTCGACTGTACTTTTTTTTATATAGCTTTCTGATTGTCACTGGTAATTTTCAGCTCCATCGGGCTTTATCTCGCTACAGTTGCGCTCGCACTGTTCCGAGATCTGTGTCCGACGACGTCAGTGCAAGCGGTCTGTGTTGCTCGAGCGCGGTAAATAATAAGCTAACATTCTGGGCCTCTATATTTTTTGACATAGTCGACTCATACCTACATAGGTAGGTTTAGTCGACTTCACGTCAAGACTTATCGAAACGATGCGTGACGTGAAACGTGATTAAGTAAAACCAAAGCAGGTTATTCTATTATTAACAATTCTTTAACATCTTTAAAAAAATTGTTGCTCGTTTCATACGTACCTATATTATTTTAGCTTGCTGTTTTGACCTTTCGGAAAGTGTGAGAGTAATATTAGGTATTATAAGTAGTCACAGCGGTGCCTAAAGGTTGGTACATTTTAAAGTGCAATGTTCGTACAAACTTAAACACATACACTTTGGAAAACTTATTTTGGCATTTTTTCACTCTTAATTTTTGTACTGTTTACCGAGAAACAGCGTTGTGTCCAACTGCATCTGAGACATTAATAATTTCCTAACTCTTGTCTAACAAACAGTAAAAAAAACAATATTATGTAATATTTAGGGTCTCTAAAGATTACGGCTTAAGTGTCTTTAAGGTCTGGATAGAATCAAAATCAGAAAATCTTTATTGCGTAAAACTGGGTATACAAGTTGTAAAAAAAAATCCTACTAATATTATAAACGCGAAAGTTTGTAAGTATGGATGGATGTTTGTTACTCTTTCACGTAAAAACTACTGAATGGATTGTAATGAAACTTTCCTATACAGACCATGACCCAGACCAGCATATAGGATACTTTTTTTTTATTTACTTTTTTTTACGTAGTCTTCGCGATCGAAGTCGCGGGCAACAACTAGTTATTAATAAAACAGTGTTGATCTAGACGTAGTTGCCGACATTGAATATGGCTTTTTTGGCTTACAGATTAAGAGTAGCAAGTGTTAATTAATTTCGGCGAGTTGGATTGAGCCACGATAGTGTAGTTGGTATCGTAGTGATTCTGACCAGGCATGTCATGGGGTGCGGGTTCAAATGCCGCTCGTGGATTTTTTTAAACACTTTGTCTTTTTAAAAATTGTAATTTGTTCGCAACAATATTTGCGTAAAATTTTATGTAAATAATCTTATGTAGGTATTAATATATACTCAATTAACATACCTACAAATAAAGGTAGGTCACCTAAATTTAAACTAACCTTCCAATGTACAGTTGGATAATTTTAAATTATATAGTTACGAGTAAGTAGGAACCTAACTAAAAAACCATTATGTCTGTCGATACCGCGTGACCTCACCAAACGTTCGTATCGTATGTAATTTAAAACAATGACCCACATATCGTACAGTGCACCAATTAAATGCGAACGCATTGTTTAGCATTGAAATCTTGCACGCCAGCCGAAGGGCGAACGCGGATTAGCCAGAAATCAGTCGCTGACTCACTTTTAGATAAATTACAAACTCCAATTATTGGCAACGCAAACTTTGGACTTGGGTCCTAATATAGACTAGGTGCAAAGTCTAGGCAGGATAAAAGAAATATCTATTATTATTGTTATATGGAATAGCTCGATGGCGTAGTGAATATAGCGCCCGGTCTGCGGTTGCTGAGGTTAAGCAACTTTCGCAAACGCCGGTCATCGGATGGTGACCAAAAATTATCATCTTGAGCTCTTCCGTGCTTTGGAAGGCACGTAAAGCTGATGGTCCCGGCTTCTTTAGCAGTCGTTAACAACCACAAACCCACGCGGTGATAAATGAGCTGAAAATGATAATGTTTATTATTATTATACACTTTTATTGCACACAACAATCTACAACTCTATATATTAATACGTGAAGCAAAAACTTTGTACCCCTTTTTACGAAAATTGCGCGGACGGTGGTGTATGAAATTTCGCACACTTATAGTCTATATAGATAAGGAGTGCAGAATGCTAATATTTTTTAAAATTATGCATTAAAAATACGTTAAACAAAATAAACATTGTTTCATACATTTTTCAAAAATTTCAAAAATGGAAGAGGTGCGGCCGAATTCTGTCGTGGCCAATCCAAACTCACATTCTATCTTTTTTAATTTTTCATTGCTTAGGATACAATCCGTGCAGCCTTAATAAAATATTGTTTTAAAAATGGAATCGGAGGAAACTAAAACGGTTCAAACGGTTACGGTCAAATTTCGACCACAGCGAAAATTGACACATAATCACAGTAGGTAGGTACAAAATAACCGACCGTTTTGCTGATAACCAATTGAAATCAAGAATTTGTATGGCATAGTTGCAACTCACTTTGTGTGTCACCAGGAAGGTTCAATGCCATACAAATTATCGTTTTTATTAATATGAACAAATCTCGCACTCAAAACTCAAACAACAATAAATAATTGCTAAGTGTATTGTATTATTGCGTTCACTTATTATAAAGTTGGTATAGTAAATTCGCTTTAAATACTGTGTCAATGCTGGGCCTGGCCTTCATCATTGAAATCAAGTCATGCTCTAACTTTAATACGTTCACAACTCTGGATATCAGGGTGAACGATTTGCCGCTCGACCACGGACGCATCTATTTAATAGTGAAGAAAATAGCTTATATACTCATGAAACCATCGCTACAATCATAAGTAATTATAGGCACTGGCTTTATCACCATGCTTGCCAATGTGTTTGTTTTTCAGAAACCTGATCTTTGATAACGATACTTTGCCAATGGCCTTTAAAGCTACATATCCGGATATAGAGACAGCTTTTTTTTTAGTTAGCACTTCAAATGACTCCCCTCCACCTGCTGTTAAGTGGAGAAGGTCCCGACGCGAAGGTGCAGCGCGAAAACAACGCAGCATCAGTCTCCCTCACCCTGCCGGCCCACAAGGAGCTTCTACACGCCTCGTTTGAATTACATAAAATTTAAAAAAAAAAAGTAACAACCTTCACCAGCTCATATACGTCCCCACTGCTGGGGCACGGGCCTTCTCTATGGATGGATAGGGAGGACAGGCTATAAACCACCACGCGAGCCCAGTGCGGATTGACGGTTATTAACGACTGCTTATGCAGCCGGGACCAACGGCTTTACGTGCCTTCCGATGCACCGGAGGAGTTCGGGATGATACATATTTGGTCACCCATCCGATGACCGACCTTCCACTGCTCCGTCGAGCTCCTCAGTATGTAACATCATATTTAATCATTCCAAACATAAATAGCTTATCCCGCAGTTTAACAAGTCTAACAGTAGCAACACACGCGAACGCTCGCTGAATCACACGATAACACTTCCTACATAATTTATAATTTCATAGCAGTGCATGATGGCTGCCCCAGTTGTGGCCACAATAGGAATAGTTGCCTTGAATTATTGTCTGATTGGTGTCATTGATGACAGCTTTCTCAAATATTTATTTATTTATCAAAAACTTATACTATATTTACAGGCAAAACTTAACCTAATACGATAATGTAACTACTATATTATACATTTAACAACCTATTATATAGTAGTTAGTTTTGCAGTGTTTGCCATTTAGGTCGATTTAGTTACATATAAAAAATAGTATAGAAAATTATAAACATATTACAACACGGATATACCTCTATAAGTCTTTACCTATAAAA
The DNA here is from genome assembly GCA_949315975.1 of Eudonia truncicolella. NCBI lineage: Eukaryota > Metazoa > Arthropoda > Insecta > Lepidoptera > Crambidae > Eudonia > Eudonia truncicolella. Next base: position 1,191,554 of record OX438841.1, read on the forward strand.
TTACCTACCATATAGTGATATATGTACATCCGTGATCATGGCACATGGATAGTCATGGCACATGACAAGGCTTTCAAGGAACGAGCTTTATCCATATATTTCCTCAAAGGCCGTCATCCATCTGCTATTTCTTTGGTGTTGCAGATGTCCACGGGTGTCAATTATTACTTCCTATCAGGACCCGCTACTTTTTTAGGTCATCGCCTCGCAACTTCTCGGTGACCGAGTGGCGAAGCGCTCGGCACGATACCCGAAGGTTCAATTCTCAGGTCGGACAAGTGAGTTTTGATTTTTTTCTGGAAACTGTTTACCTCACGTCAGGCAGAGCAGAGTCATTTGGAAATTTTCTATAGAAAATTAAATCTATGTAATTTACGCATATTATTTATATAGAAAAATGTTGCCTGATGTCAAAGAAAATATAACTTAAAATGTTTTTGTTTTGTTTATATAATTTTAACGCAAATATTTGTTGCGAAACAAATTACAAAAACACAAACGTTGAAAAAAAATTTCCACGAGCAGGATTTGAACCTGCACCCTTCTGACATACCGGGTCAGGTGCTCTACCAATTGAGCTATCGTGGTATTGTTGTTAAATTATAACTCTTTTTGTTGTATTCATGTCTTTTGCTATTGTTAGTTGTTCTATTGCATATCTTTTGTAGCATTTTTCATGAAACCATTTGTTATTTCTTGTGCACAGTTGGGATTAAATTATATTGAATTGTTGAGAGTTGTAGTACAGTAAATGAAATTACTGTCTACTTTTACATAGGTACCCTTAGTGCATTTATGTCTGTCTGTCTGCGGGTGGGGGTCTGGTGGCCTGTAGGTATAGGTTTCCTTTTGGAAACCTATTTCAGGCCAGTCCCTCACAATTTGGGCTTTTACTAATGTTTTTTCAAATATAGTTTTAACTTAAAATACCCAATTGTGAAGAAATATTTTTTTTTATTTATTTTATAAATTTTCTGTAAACCCATATCAGAAAACGAATACGCTGGTGTTTAAAACATTTGCGTGTTACCATAATTCACAATGGAATGACATATAATTAAAATTTAGGTTTGTTGTTTTTTTTTCTTTACATAAGTTGAATGAACTCTTATCATTTCCGATTGAGTGTCAGATGATAACGGATCAGAGAGATTGAATAAAGAAATAACATTATCACGATATGAAATACTTCTATGTCATTGTTTAATTTTTTTTTTTAATATATAATATATGTATTAATTAATATAAGAAATATATATACACAACAAAAAGAAACATAACTCAAGACTTAAAAAAACAGAGAAAAAAAAATTGAAAATTAAAAACTAAATACCTATAAATAAAAGATGTTTTCCAAATGTGGGCTCATGGGAAAGGTCCCAAGAATGCTGGCAACATTGCCCCTCTGAATTGCCAAGCTAATACGCTGGCAGAGGTAGCTGCCAGCCTTTTTGTCATCGGAGGCCTCAAAAAGGCGAGCACTTAGCTCTTTAACAAGCTGCCTTGCCTCCGACCCCCATGGACCCATTGTTTCCACCGCAAACGGAACAAATAAATAATTACGATCCAGGTTCGCGTATTTGTGCCGTTTGCGACAGCCCCCACAAGAAGAGAGGTGGCGCGTACATGCGAGGGAGCCACGGTGTCAGCACAGGTCGCATCCCACACCAACGGCCTGCCAAGCTTCCAGGGCCCAATGGTCATTTCGTCAGGTCTCTTGCCATCGCTGCGAGAGATACCAGCTGGCTCTAAGACAGCCGGTATACCAACGGTGGCAAAAGCACTGCGGATGATGCTGTTTAAAGATGTGTGGCGTAACATACGACCAGCACTACGAGCGCATGAGAGGCCATGGTGGCCAAGGTCGCCAACAGCCTCCCCACATACACAGCGGTGAGGGTGGACTAACCTGGCGCCTAAACGGAGGCAGACCGCTATAGTGTGAGACGGCCCGTCCAACAAGGTACCGACATTGGCTGATGGTAATGACTGGAGCCAGTGGCCTGACTCTCTCTCGGAGACGGCAGTGAGACGAGCGAGCTCTGCCGTGTCAGCCGATGTGGCTATAAGCCCCTCCAGAATTTGCTTGCATAACGGCTCGTCCCATTGCTTCTGCAATTGTGGAAGTAAATTAATTAATTTGAATAATATATATGTTACATAAGAATATTTGTACTTTTATTAAAGTGATTTAGTAGAGCCAACCCTACCGCTAACCATACCGAGTACCTTCATTGAATTGACACTAGGGCTCTTGTTTCGCTATTTTAAAACGTCCACTTTTATACATATTTTCACAAAAGGCTTCTTAATTTTAAGCAACCCCTATGCCATTATAGTCCCCTTATCACCAGCTTATTTTTATGTTCCCACTGCTGGGACACGAGCTTTCCTTATGGATTGGTGGTTGTTAACGACTGCTAATGCAGACGGGACCAACGGCTTTACGTGCCTTCCGAAGCACAGAGGAGCGTGAGATAATAATATTTTGGTCACCCATCCGATGACCGGCCACGTTAACCATAACACCGTCGAGCTCCTCCTACGGAGAACATTAGTATGTACACGTAGATACATAAAGTCCTCTACGGAGGGCCATTTGCTTCCATAATATCAATGTCAAAATCAAGCCACCGAGACGCAATTGTGATCGTTTGAAAACAGTTTGCAATACATTGTTTCATTTCGACGTCAGAATCGAGGTCCTAGTATTACGTCACCATGGAAAGTTCAGCATAATCGCGAGTAACAAATTGCGCTGATGATCAAGAGCTTATTCGTAAATGTGCAGAAAAGGAATATAAATAAATAAAAAAAAAAAGGAAAATCAAATATGTAGTTTCTACTGCCATGTCATTGTGAAACGCAAAAAAAGCAATCAAAACCGTACTGTCGGTGACATGGCAATGTCAACGAAACCGCACACATAAATTATATCCGATTAAGGATTTGGAATCGCTCGTCGAGCTATGATTAATCACGTGCTATTGTCATTCAGAGGTCAAAGGAGTACGAAGGACATCAGCTGATACTTTGAGGAAAAGGTCGACGACCGGCCACGGCGCGAGGGAAACATCTGCAATTGACACCTTGTTAAAACGAAGCTTATTTTTTATTTTAAAATAAACCTTTTTATTACGATTGAAGGCGGCGCCGCCGTCGTCGTCAAAATTTTAAATGGCGATATAAGTCTGTAGGTTACAAGAAACGTTTATTATTATTGAGTATCAAAATATATAATGCTTAATGGCGTTATTGTAAAAGAAGGTTAGCCAAATATGAATAAATGAAGTGATTTATCATGTTGTAGTAAGGGACGTTGATGAATTATCCACTTACAAAAAAAGTAAACTAGTAGCAATGACAAGTTTCATATTAAACAGGATATACGAGTATAAAAATCTCCAACAACATTTTTTTTTAAATTAAGAAGGTATTTACTTACTTAACACATTATCAATTTTCTATGCATCATCAAATCTTATCTATCTTTTATAGGTACATATCTTATCTTATCTTTCTATTTATCTTATTCTTTCTATTAAGATAGAGAGGTGGGAGCTGAGAGATTAAGAGATTAGACAAGATAAGATAAGATCTTTCTATTTCTATGTCTATCTTAATTTATATATCTTATAAAAATTTGCAGTTCAGGATTATTAATATTAAAGATGTACCAGGAACAGCAGTTCCTTCACATGTTTAATTAAACGTGCATTCGGAAGCCAAAGAAGCTCTAGACAAACATGTTAATTATTTGTTTATTAAAAAGGTTATTCAATTAGTCAATGTTTGTGTACAACAATACTTTTAAATCTAGTTTTACATACTAATTTTACATACAAACACAGCATACATTTAAAAGAGTGCATAACAGGAAAATAGAATTCATTATAATATAAACGGTCACTGATAGAACATGGACGGAGAGCAAAATAATGTTAAGACAGTGAATTTTAATTATTCCAAACATCCAATGTATTGGAGTGTGCTATCACAACATAAAAAGACTCCAGAAGGTAAACTTAACACATACAGTGGTATGTGTGGGTCCCTGAGAGGGTCTATGTAGTGACATAGACCCTCTCAGGGACCCCAATTTCAAAACAGTCCGAGCGCAACTTTTTTTTTTTTGGAGAGAGATTTCTGTTTTCCTCAGACTGCATTTTCAGCGGGCTTGTTTGGGGGCTGCGAAAAACTTAAAGGGCCGTGTGAAACGAATCAACTTCGGAGGTTTTCTAGTAGGGAACGTCATCACGCACTATGTGCGTGTCCCCGTGACCTACTAGATTCCCCGAAGGGTTCGGATCGGATCGTACCGAGCGCAGCTGTTGCGATATCCCGTGTCCGTGAGAAGTTGTCTATGTGTACGTTGCTCGAGCGTGTTCAGCTTCTGCGGTCTCCTTATTTTGTAAAAGCACACTCCAATACATTGAACGCGAGAGAGCTGTAGTTTTCAAAGGATTGTCAACTGTGCGTGCAATCGACTGAGTGCACCATAGATGTGATTCGCATATTGCATGCTCTTAGGCTTAAGCTGTAATGCATCTATGTCCAGTAATTTGATTGGATCTCGTGCCTACCCTTTTAAATTGGGACATGGCATGGTAGAAGTTGATATTTCGGTACCAAACAGGATTCTATGCAGGAGTCATAACCAGTAGCTATAATTCTGGTTTTTAGTTTATTTTAACTACGATTACATGCTTAAGTAGGTTTAAATAAACCTGTAAAAAATATGTAAAAGAAAAAAAAAAGATTAAGTGGTATTAATATACATAATTATCTTTATAGTTATAAAAACACAAATGTTGAAAAGATTTCCACGAGCAGGATTTGAACCTGCACCCTTCTGACATACCGATCCGGTCAGGTGCTCTTCCGATTGAGCTATCGTAGTTCTAACCAGCCCGCCGAAATTATTCAACACTATTTACTTTTTACGCGGACGAAACTTCGACTTGAGTGCTAGTCTATACTAATATTATAAGGAGGTAAGCTTTGTATTTTTGTAATTTTGTTTGTAACGAATAAACTCAATAACTAAGGGACCGATTTAAAAAAATCTTTCACCATTAGAATGCTACATTAGCGCTGAGTAACATAGGCTATAAAAAAATGTCCACCCGTGCGAAGCCGGGTGGGCCGCTAGTATCAAATAAAAGTAAGTTTTGACAATCAGAACCTCTATACCTCTAATAAAAAACATTTAAAAAATATTATATGTCTTTATAAAATCTTAGTTGGTGATTCTTTTGATTGTAAAGTTTCAATCTTAATCAAGTTTAAAAAAGAACGATACAATTTCGTGCATCATCATGGTCCTTGCACTTAATTTCGGCCGATGCATGCGCATTTGGCGAATCGTGCAATCACGGAAGAGCGTGCTGCATCACGCCTTTGTATACTGATCTCAATTAACGTTTTTTGAGGTCAAGTTTATTTCTTAAGGTTACATGTAAACGATACAATCGTACTAATTCAAAAGGTTTTTTAGTTTACCTCTTACGTAAACTGTTTTATAAACAAGCTTTTGCCCGCGACTTCAATCGTGAGGACTACACTATCTCACAGGGAACCTATTTCCGGGTCATGGTGTATGTATATGTGCAAAATTTCATCCAAATCTGTTCAGCCGTTCTCAAGTTATGCACTTTACCAACGAATAGCATTTCATTTTTAATTATACCCAAGTAACATTTCATTCGGGCCTAGGCTGTAAAAAATGCTTTTAGGTGTTATAAGAGTCATAAAAAGGTTAATGCTTTGTTATCTGGTCATATTATGTACTTAAAAATGATTAAAGATGAAAAACTAATAGTTTATTATTACAACCTGGGAGCCGCTGATAAGAGTTTAAATTAACGTTATTTTGACTTGTGTTACAAGAGCATTATTATAGTCCCAGGATCATAAAGTTGTCGTAGACTTTTGAGTAAGTTCTGGAAAGGCTAATGTAATGCAAAAGTGAGATCTAATGGTTTCGTTTTTAACTTTGATGCAACCATATGGTCATGGATTGTTGAAATCGCTAATAAGTTATTTCTAAAGCCTATCTTAAACCTTTAGATTGTATTCGAGTTAGCTAGGCAAACAAATAGAGACTGAGTAGCAAAAACCAAAATCATAACTAATTGTTTAGGAGCTGAAGGCATGATTAAAGTGCTAATAGAATTATTTAAAGCTTGAGAGGCATTCTCAAAAAATGTTAGTTGTCTCCGCGACTTCAAAGCAGCATCACGTTAAGATTGTCTAGCAAGATGAACCGACACAGGGCACTTTAAGAACAGCCTGTAGCTGTTTGTTCAGCATATGTCGAACCGTCGACCGCACGTCCTCCTACAACCAAAACATAAAAGCAGCTAACTGTCAAGTCTTAAACTACTCCTGGCGATAACCATATAAAATGTGAGGGAATAGCGCCATTATAAATAAGTATTTAACATCAGGTGAGGTGTGATCAAATGCCTGCCTATAACAAATTGACGATTGCTATTTCTGTGTAAAAATATCTTTCATAAAAACATTTTTAATTATCAGTGTTATGGAAAGACATTTATTCGTGTCCATCTAAAAGGTTTTATGTTATCATTGATTTACATCCAAATCTAATTTAAAACTTAACAGCTACTATTCATGGTTATATTAACGTTAAATTTAGGTTGTATATATAGGTTTTATTTGGGTTCTGTTTAATTAGTTCTAAAGGTTCTGGATTTGAGCTATAGGTTTTGCTGTGGCTCTTAGAAAGGTTCTAAAACGTGAACACTTTTTGCACTCAGGAGGTTAATACAAGGTAAATATAACATTATTGAGCGTGTTTAGACTTACGAGCAAATTTCCATACAAAGCAAATTTCCATACATTCCCTTTCAAAACCTTTCTAAAACCTTAAATGTTACTTGGGATAGATTTTCCTTGATATCCATCGTTATCTCAATTTTCTCTTTAATATCTACATCAACTGCTGAATATTATTAATTTAAACGTATTTGAATAAACAAAAACTCATCGTGTGTTGCCGTTTTCAGCGACTTTCTGCAATTTAACAGCAAAAACATGTTTTTGCCGAAAGACGTCAATTTGTCATACACAATCACATATTTATATTTACTGTATTTTTTCGTACACAAAACAACACAGACAATGAAAATAAGATTTGAAGTACAATTTGAAGTACAAGCAAAACAGGTAAGTTTTCTTTTAAAAAGGCATGTCTTAGAGACCATGGCATAGAATAATGTGTTTCATTTCAATGTGTTGTGCTCGCATAAATGTCATAAAACAATGATGTATTTGTTTAAGCTATCTTTTTTCATTATTACTAATTTTCATTCCTCATTTCGAACGTCCCAATTAAGTACTTAATGATTGCACAAAATGCGCAAACAAAATCATACATGGAGAGTGTTGTTGACATCGTGAAAGTCTATAAGATAACGCGTATCTGTGATAGCGGCCGATAAACGGGTCGATAAACCCAGATTAAGGACGTTATCAAGGTGTCACCTTGCCCGTTGTATTCTCTAACTTTCCCCGGTGAACACGTGGCCAGTTTGTGCTTTAAAAATGAAAATTTGTGTAGAAAAAAACTGAAAAAAAACAAGCGGCATTTCGACCCTTTGCCATACCTTATTCATCATCATCATCAGCCTATACTAGTCCACTGCTAGACATAGGCCTCTCCAAGTGCACGCCACGAGCACGATCCACGGCTACTCTCATCTAGCATAAATTATTATATACCCACAATTAAGAAAATCAATATTTTGAATCAAAACACTGAAATAAAAAATAAATAAATGGTAGGGCTCTTTGAATCACCGAACGGATACATTGATCATCATCATCATCATCATCATTATCAGCTCATATTATGTCCCCACTGCTGGAGCACGAACCTTCCCCATGGATGGGTACGTATGGGTATGGATGAGTACGGACCATAAACCACCACGCGGGCCCAGTGCAGATTGAGGGTTGCTAACAGCTGCTAATGCACCCGGGACCAACGGCTTCACGTGTCTTCTGAAGCATGGAGGAGCTCGAAATGACAACTTTTTGGTAACCCATCCGATGAGCGGCCTTTGCGACAGTTGCTTAACCTTAGCACTCGCAGACGGGGCGCGTTAACCACTGCGCCATCGAGCTCCTAAAAACGGATAGTTGCTCGGGTTGAATGCGAGGTATCGAGATTTAATCCCGAACAGCTCGGTTTGACTAATGACAGTGATATAAGAGTATGAGTGAGTAGCCCACCGGGTGGGTTAAAAGGACTATTAATTAATGTCTTCAAAATTCAAACAAATTATATTCAAAGTCATTCATTCAATTTAGGCTACGAATGGCTCTTATGAATGTCACTATGCCATCGGTTTCGTAAGTCTACACAGGGCGGAAGACTGAGAAGCACCGACAAGAAACTTAGTGAGGGCGATTCTTTCTTCCCTTTTTTTAAGTCGCTTTTCTTAATAGAGAATTTATAATCATTTTCCTATGCATAATTTTATATGCAAGTCTTCCCTGTGGCCACAGGGAGAACTTGACTAATTATTCGCGTTAACTTCAAACATTAAATACTTTTAGTATTATATTTATAGTCGTTACATTTTTATTGCTAATATTATGATCATTCCGATATGAACGTTGGTTGGTAACCCAAATTAATATATGTGGTAACAATAAATAAATCATGTTATGTACGCACCTTTTATAATAATAATAACTCCGTTATATAATAATATTTAATGCAAAAAGGCAACACGCGCCCTTATCCCATGTTATCGTGAGAGGGAAAACCTGTAGGGCTGTGTTCCTACACGTTTGTAATATTGCCACAGGGAAAACTTCCGCTGTGTACTTGTAGTGCTGGTGGTGCCTCCAACACCCAGATACCACAAGGTAACGTTAAAAAATTATAAATAGATAGGTAGATGTAGCGTTACCGGACTTTTGTAGACTTTTGGCGAGAAACTTAACGTCCTAAAGCCGTGTAATCGAAATATCTTGAGAGAGTTTCTAGAGGGAATGGAATCATGCAAGTGTCTCCCCGTTTCCCCTACTAGATTCTCAGAGGCATTCGGATCCGATCCAGAAGCGAAGCTCTCCAGAAGAAGGTTTCTCAGACGGACGAAGTCGTGAGTAGGCTTCTTATTAGAATACTTAAATAATGAGTGACATATTGTTTTACGGCTGTATACCATATTCATTATCACGCATTCTCAGCCAAAAGATGTCCAGTGGTGGATAAAAGCTCCCCCATGGAACTCCACAACGACCGGTTTTGTGCTGCTCGCATCTTGTGGCTACCCGCGTACTTAACCAAATCTTCAGCTGTTTATAATGGAATATGAATATCTAAACTATAAGAACACTAAATTATAATTATAAATCACTTATTAAATTATATTCAATGATTTAATTATTATTTGTCTATGAGCGGCACTATAATTTTAAGTTTATGATTTAATACAATGATTAGATAATTGCCGAGTGACATCATTGGTATTAGTTATTCGATCATTAAGCCTAGTTAAACAATTACAATATGACATCAATGTTGTACGATTCCAGTTATTATTAAATCTTTAGTTAAATGTTGCTGTGATATTGTTATATCGTCATACTTGTACCACAAAATCGAAAGTTCTTAAGAACTAAGTTTTAAGTTTTTTTTTATATTAATGGATAAGCACAGTGCCTTGGTCTCATCTGATGTTAAGTGATGATAAAGCCAATGATGGAACCGCACTTCACCCGGGATCCTCAACTAGTGAGGTACTGGCTATCATACCTCTAGCTGCCGGAACACAACAATGCAACAAACATTGATGTTATGGCGACATATTTAGATAAGATGGTACACAAAGTACACAAACATGTACCCCCCGCTGGGAATCGAACCCGGGACCTCTGGGTCTAAACCAGTAGTCTTAGCCACTAGACCACAGAGGCGGTCAGTACAATATAAGTCTCTGTAAAAACTTCCTGGTGTCTTCATTTTAGTACCTTATGATTTGCAAAGCAATGGCGTTCAGGTATACAAGAATTAGTCGTAAGTAGGCGTGAATTTAGAGCATACATTCAAAATTATATTCGATAAAAAAACAACACCTTTTTTTAACCTAATTACAAAGAAACTGCCAGCAACTTCGTTCACTATAACGGATTGATCAGAAGTATGGAAAGAACAAAAAAGGAGAAGATTATTTGGCGACTGCGGATTTCTATTTATGAGAGCAGCAAAATTACAGAAAATGGAAGTAGGTAAGAAGGAGCTTCAGAATAGCTATATTAGCATATAATAAATAATTTTAATTGTAGGTATATAATTGTGCGAACGGCACCTAGGTGCGTCAAAGCCTCCGTGCATTCCTAAGCAGTCGGGTAACGAGGGTGACTGACGGCTACCCATATCGACGTCATGACACGAGCTTCGCACTCCATGCGCACTGGAAAAATAAAGCCCCTATTTACATCAAATAAAAATGTTGCTTGTGTTTCGGCTTGGGTATACTCGCGTATTAATTGTTTTCATAATAACGTATGTCTAAACTTGCGTCGCACACATGGCAACTTTATATACCTAAATCTTTGATGCGACTTCTTGGCGGGAAAGTGAAGAGTCATGTCTGCGGTTTTGTTTTATTTTCTAAAATTGTGTTATGTCGAATATTAATGTGAAATAATGGTGGATTATTAACCGTTAAGTGTTCGTGAGTGTGCATGAGTGTTGGCAAATGAAACAAAACAGTGCAATGTTACTTTTCAAATTCTCACAAGAAGTCTGCGTGAGAACTTAGTAAAGCCCCACATCTTTACTGAGATACTCGAGGGGTTGGGGGGGTAATACCATTTCTCATTTCTATTATCATTCATCATCATCAATATTGTTTATTTATGTATTACAATGAAATTAAGAAACTATGTAAGATTTCGGCATATGGACACGAATCCCTGCCATGTACAACTTCAAATTAAAAAAAAAAATCTTTGATTAATAATGTACTAATTGAAGGATCCGGAACAAAAATGCAAAGATTTTATACTGTCGCGACAATTATTGTTCCTACATATACAACTAATAAATAGTAATAAAACTGCTTCCTGTATACTGTGTTAAAATTTTCTGGATCATCAACAAACCTTCGGTGAATTTGTAGCTAAACGGGTGGATGCTGATGTTGAATGCAAGAAGTATTCAATCCCTATAGCTCCGTTAGACTACTGTCTTGAGCCAGAGGTCCTGTAAGATGCCAATGGTAGGGGGTCACCACTGTAGGATGTGCGGCGTATGCGGTCCATCATTTCCCATCACCGACTTATTTTATGTCCCCACTGCTGGGGCACGAGGCTTCCCTATGGATAGAAACACCACAGGGCAAAGTTGCTTAGGTTAATCACAGACCAAGTACATTGACCACTGCATTATTGAGGTCCTCAGAGGTACCTAATATTTGTAAGCTTTCTAGATGAGTAAATAGGACTATTTATGCGTTTTACAGAAACCAATGAAGCCTTTAGTCTAGTTGAACCTAAACATTCTGCCTGTTCAGTTCACCAGCTCCCCGATCAAATACCGAAGGCAGATTACATCAGTTTGGGCTAGCTAGTACCTACTTCAGTAGCGAACTCTCATAAACATAGTTTCTCTGTGTAACGTTATTTGTATTTAGAGGACGAATGGGACCATGAATAAAGACGTTACCAAGGGTTCACGAGATTTATATTTTTTATTATGTTTATTTTTGAAGTAACAAAAAAAAGCGTTGAACTTTATTTTTTTTTATTTTATGTGATTTATTGTCTACTAAAGAGAGTGTCTAGTTGCAAAAATAAAGTTCAATATATGTGTTTAAATTAATAATAATTAATAATTTGTATTTCTAGATTCCTCTAGTTCCATAAGCATCTATAGAGGTTTTCATGAGTATTGGCTTGATATTTGGCTTGTTATTTGTTTAAAAATTTAAGTTTGTACAGGATGCCAAAATATATAAAACCCACTGTCTTACAGTTAGAATTTTTCCTCATCCTAAAAATATACCTTTATTTACTAATCGTGTTTACAATAATACTCAGAGAGTGATGGATCGAGTGAGTGAGTTCCAGTAGTGACGCTTCGGACCCTTTAGAAGGGCATGCGAATGAATAAGTAACAACTGTCAATCAAACCCATCCTTTGTGTCCGTCAGGGTCAAACGGGAACTTGATCGCTCTTAACTTCAGACAGGTTTATCCTTCAGGACTACAGTAAACCTTCAGTGTTCCTTCAGGAAAACATTTGAAAAATACAGAGATAAAATTGAAGTGCTACTGAAACTCGTCAGGTAGACGTCAGAAAATAGATAGACAACGGTAGGGCTGCCGCAGAGAACCTGACTGAATGGACTACTTTGGTGGTATGTTCTACTCCTAAATATGTATAATGTTGGCAAGCAAGAGTCGTCATTAATTTAAAACTTAATCAAGTATCCCGTCCGATTGTGGAAAGCTACTATGGTAGGCTCAACAAAATGGTGCTAGAGTGAACTCCGGGTGATTGTGTGTGGTGGTCCTAGATCACCCTGCCTGCAACGCCTGCAGCACCTCGGCACATGAGTAAAGAAATTTACTCATGTGGCCTCGGTGGCCGAGTGTCCCAGAACCCGAAGGTCCCGAAGATTTCCAGGTCGGGCATAATGTATTTCGGATATTTCGACGCATAGCCCGGGTTTGTGATCACCAACCTGCATTTGGCAAGCGTGGCGATTAAGCCATTACCCATCAATTGTAGCGATGACTTGATTTCAATGATGGAGGCCTTTGCCCAGCAGTGGGACAGTTATGGGCTGTTTATTTGTTTTACTTTTTTTACTTTACTATGCCTGAATAATATGCCTTGAATAATTTCGGCGGGCTGGTTAGAACCACGATAGCTCAATTGGAAGAGCACCTGACCCGGTATGTCAGAAGGGTGCAGGTTCAAATCCTGCTCGTGGAAACTTTTTCAACATTTGTGTTTTTGCAATTTGTTTTACAACAAAATTTGCGTTAAAATTATATAAACAAAACAAAAACAATTTATAAATAGGTTGCCTACTTCTTAACTGATCTTTAGTAGGTATTTGTAAAAATGTTATGATCAGATGTTAATGACGGCAGTTGTTGACATTGAATTGGCGCCTTTGGCTTTCAAAGTAAAAATGTATATAGTGTTGAATAATTTCGGCGGGCTGGTTAGAACCACGATAGCTCAATTGGAAGAGCACCTGACCCGGTATGTCAGAAGGGTGCAGGTTCAAATCTTGCTCGTGTAAATTTTTTCAACATTTGTGTTTTCGACTAAATTTGCGTTAAAATTATATAATTAAAAACAATTTACTATGCCTACTTAAAACCCAGAGTGGAGGGTCCACCATAACCGACTGCGTATTCCTGGGCCTTGTGGTATGCCTAATGCATTTTCTCCTTAATAAAAATTAGGTGAGTAGGTATAAGTTGGCTTTAAAAAAATGCTATACTCCGGTAATTGCTTAAAATGTGTCAAATCACCCTGTCGGCACGTGAATGTTTTAGTGGGTCATCTCTTTGCGTCATACCTATACAGGATGTTTGGTAATATGTGTATATTCCCGAAACGTACACATGTTTAAATACGACTCTTCATACAAAATGACCCATCAGCTGATCGAGTTAGTATGGAAAGTCGATTTTTTTTTTTACAATTTCCATTTTCTGACGTTGGCATAGTATTTATATAGACATGTTAACATGGGTACGTTTCGGGAATATACACATATTACCAAACATCCTGTAGACGGGTGCAAAGTCACACATAAGCATCTGGCATCATTAACAGGTTCACTGTCCAAAACTTATAACAATGGTTAAACCAATTGTTACGGACCATATGTGGTCTGCGGGACAGTGAACCTGTTAAGCTGCCTAATGTCTAATACTTTACAAAGAAAGTAGAAAGAAGGACAAAGACCTAGTGGAAGGTATGGGCTACCTTTTTGTCAATACAACATCATCATCATCATCATCAGCTCATTTATGTCCTCACTGCACGGGGCACGAGACTTCTCTATGGATGGATAGGATAATGCAGTCGGGGCCAACGGCTTAACGTGCCTTCCGAAGCACGAAGAAGCTCGAGATGATAAATTTTTGGTCACCCATCTGATGACCGGCCTTTGCGAAAGTTGTCTAACCTCAGCACTCGCAGACTGGGTGCGTTAACCACTGCACCATCGAGCTCCTCAAACATAAAACACCATATCGAGGTAAAATGATTAAATACTTTTCGTACTCGTAATGGGTGGCCACACACACCGGCTCAATAGTCGAAGATAGTGATCTATACGGTTTATATGTTGGTCGGTTTTATAGGCACGATACCATCATCCTTTAGTTCGTCGGTCACAATCCTGGGCCGCATTTAATGGGTTCATCGAACTAGGTACTTATTATTTTGTGAAATAAGGCAACCCTGACAATACACGACTCAATAAAACATTATGGATCAACATGGGGAATATCTTCTTCCGAGCTGTATGATCACGGGCCCAAGTAATCATGATGATAGTCGACTATTTTGAAAGAGACGTTACCATAAGAAGAAGTCCGGGTGTGGTGGACCAACTCTGCTACACAAGATTTTAAAGTTTATACTGACACCCCCACCAACCGTCAGGTCATAAAGTAGGTGTCAGGCAACCTTGCGCAAGCACAAGGGGCCATCTGCGTCAGGTCATAACGCCAGATCAGGACGCGCCGAAGCGCATTCTTCGTCCGGAACCCTTAAGACAAGTGTCTCGAGCGAGTGTAGGACCAAACTAAAAATTATGTTTAAGTAGGTTTATGACATTACATATGACAAATCAGGAACAAATCTGTCATCATCATCAGCCCCTACGACCCACTGCTGGGCATAGACCTCTCTTCGCTTATGCCATTCTGGCTTATGTGCTAGTCTGGGCCACGTGCAACCTACAATTCTCTTTAAACATTATTATCATCTCAACCGTCTTCCCCAAAAATCTCCACAACGACCGATTTTGTGCTGCATAACCTGCTGGATGCGAGCAGCACAAAACATTTCTTTATAAACGTAAAAATATAATTTTAAATTGACTGTCCATTGATACCTACCCAAATTAAGAAGACCATATTAAATAAATCTTACATTTACCTTGGTAAATAAAATACAGCGACATCGCAGTCCGAAGGCAACGTAATTAAAAAGTTATTTAAGTGCCCGCTGAATGGAAGTTCTCAACTTAAGAAATTTTCTGTTTTGTGTCTTACAAGGTTATTGTTTAACTTAAAAGCATTATTCAAACTGAATAAGTTTTACTTAGGAGGTGCTCGATGGCGCAATCGATGTTTAACATGCCCGGTCTGCGATTGCTGATGTTAAGCAACTTTCGCGTCGGCCGGTCATCGAATGGGTGACCAAACATTTATCGTCTCAAGCTCTTCCGTGCCTCGGCGCGTAAAGCCACGTAAAGTCGCTGGTCCCGGCTGCATTGGCAGTCGTTAATAACCGCCAATCCGCACTGGGCCTGCGTGGTGGTTTTTGTATACCCGTTCTTCCTATTATCCATAGGGAAGGCACGTGCTCCAGCAGTGAGGGCATAAATTGAACTGGTGATGTTAAGCTTGCAACACATATTCCGTGTTTTAGTCCCGTCATGTAAACTACATTAAATTTTAAAAGTAGAGTAAAAACACAAAACACGGAATAACTATTCAGAGCTAATACTTGTTTATTAGTACGGTATTTAATTGTAGGTTTAACACAAATAATTATCTAAGTATATTAAATAAGTAGAAAACGTATATAGTTACGTAAATGTAAAAAAGCCTATATACCTACTGTCTCACGGCTGGGCAAAGGCCGCCATCATTGAAATCAAGTCATCGCCACAACTGATGGGTATTGGCTTAATCACCACGCTTGCATTGCAATGCATCGAAAAATCGAAAACAGTCTTCGCCTGACCTGGGACTTGAACCCAGAACCTTCGTGTATTCAGGCTGAGCGCTTTGCCACTCGGCCACCAAGGCGTTATTATTTTAATTTATTTTATTTTAATTTTTTATTTAATTTAATAAACCATTAGTTACTGAATAAAGAATCATCCCGAGAAAGTATTAAACAGCTCAGCTTCTAAGTTAGCACTTAGGTATAACTACCCAAGCAGCATTTACTATGGTACCGACTACGAAATTGCGAAAATTTAAAAACCTATTTTTGCAAGAACTACTAAGGATTTCATCATCAGCCCTTTTTATATCCCCACTGCTGGGGCACGAGCCTTCCCTATTGATGGATAGGGAAAACGGGCCATAAACCACCAAGCGGGCCCAGTGTGGATTGGTGGTTGTTAACGACTGCTAATGCAGCCGGGACCAACGGCTTTACGTGCCTTCTGAAGCACGGAGAAGCTCGAGATGATACATTTTGGTCACCCATCCGATGACCGGCCTTTGCAAAAGTTGCTTAATCTCAGCACTCGCAGACCGGGCGCGTTCACCACTGCGCCATCGAGCTCCTCAGAACTTAGTACTTACCTACCTACTATTATTTTCATGAATATTTATGTTTTTATACGTATATACGCACATCGATGTCAAAGGTGTATCAAGACGAAAACCTTCAACTTTCATGCATAGACCCTTCAGAATATACTAATAGTAATATGAAATTATCAATAATTATTGTATTGTGTTCTCTGAGCGAACACTACACAGTTAAATGAATACTTTATAATACGATTTAATCGTGTTTTCTTTAACATTTCGTTTTATCCTCATATTATTAGATTTTACCTGGGATCCATCATACATTAACCAAAGATAGTAAGCACATTTTGCGAGACCGGAATAAATTAAAAAAAAAATACATGACAGTTATTTGTAACAAATCAATTTTAAGACGACTAGCATCTCAATTTCCCTGCAAACGGTTTGTAACGTCAGAATAAAATATGATATAAAATAAGAGAAGTCAGAATAAAATATAATATGATAAATAAACTCAAGCAGATGCGTATTAAATCTGTCATTAAAATCTCATATCGTTTTATATTACCTACACCCAAGATACTACACATTTCATGCGATAAAGCAAAAAATATTACCTATAAATAAATTCATCAACACTATATTAACACAAAATCAAAATACAATTTCACTTTCACAATTTAATTTTATTCATACAACAATACACTCCCGATAAATCACAGGAGATACACTTAAAAAGGCATAAAACCTCATCGGGACTCAACTCCGACATCCCATAAACCAATGACGTAATAAAGTCAGGAGCTAGGTGCAATCGACTTTAATTAAAAACGCTCCTCGTGTATTATAAGGCGGGCTTGATTAGCTGTACGTTTTTGGCGGCGATCGTAAAAAAGTGGGGGATATGACGAACGCTCGCTTGTAAGGCTAGTTGCACAATGTAAACGGTTTTTGATAATGATACGGTTGGCAGACGTTGCAAAAAAACTGCACCATGTTTTTACAAGTCTTATGTAACCACGAGTAGGTAAATATATTGTTATGTAATCAAAAAACTTAATAAAATTATTTTACGTATCGTAACAAAGTACTAGGAAAAACCCAGTCCAGAGTTGCATACCATGGTAATAAAAAAAGTAATTCCAGTTTTTAAATTATGTGTTAATCTACCTGGAATTACAGATGACTCAGTGGTTGAGAATTCCGGGCCTTATCGTCTATAAACATCGACTGAGGTGAAGGCTAAGTGCTTACCTGTAACTGAATAAAAATAAAAATTAACATTTGTTTATTATTATGATTAAATAACAAGCGTTAATTAAAAGATTTTATAGTTTCGACGTGCCTGTGAAGACTTATCTTGAATAAGTGATTTGACTTTGACTCTGGCTTTTCTAAACCCAATGAAATAAAACAAACAACTGTCAATGTTTTCCAGATTATATGTCATTTACGTCTGTCAATGTCGAACAGTGTGTACACACTCGGCCTTACTTTACAACGGGAGCGGTGTCAAAACATTTCCCTGGAGCATTTTACGAGCGTTTTAAACGAAGTGTTCTCATCACATGGAAGGATTTTTTAAAGTTAAGAAACGAGGTGGTACCTATCGTCTCGTTACCGTAAAATGTTGTTATAGTACGTCAAATTACAGCAACCTTTTAGTAATTATTGGTAACTACTGGCTAACTTCCACAAAACATTAGTCTATGATTGCCACGTGAATACACATCAGCATACATAGCATCAGCTGCCTAACTTCTCGTATATGTCACATCACATCAGGCGATTGGCTAGCAACCTATCACTGATCTTATCTATTCCATCTCGGAGCCCGACTTTGATTAAGCTAAATGTGGCGTCGAGGTCACATTACTCAATATTGGTGATTCTGATGCTATTTCGGTTGTTTGGACGGTGATAAAAAAGTCAACCTGTATATGTATGTATGTATGTATGTATGCATGTATGTATGCATTTATGTATGTATGATTGCGAACCTTCGAGTCTCGAGCCTTCTCAATGGTTACCGGAATAGAAGCACAAGGAAGTGAAGACCGTACAGTAGTGTAGTAGCCCCTTATTAAGCACATTGCGCGCACGAAAGAGTGTGAGATTTGGTATAGTTAATAGTATATATATAGAGAAGGAGTCCCGAAATAGAATATTTATGTGTGTCCGTTAAAAATGCATTGTACAAACATTGTAAGCTTTTGTGAATTACTCTTGACTTTTACCCAGTGATCAAATCACTGGGTAATCACTAGTAACAACGCTGGAGGACATTTTTTATTTATAGGTTTTATTTGGTACGTATTTAGTTAACTTAGTTTTTTTAAAATTTTGTCTTTAATGTAGTCAGTTGTGTTATGTTTCATTTCTGTGTATTAGTACTATTTAAACATGTTATAATGATCACAATTATTATCACGATAGTATAAAATAAGTTTTTAAATAGATTTTTTTTTCATAAATCGTAAAGCTAAAAGAAGAAACCTAAATCTTTAGTCTACAATTGATATTTTTTATAAAGATCTCTACAGCGAGAGACTTTATACTGAAAGCAACCGGCAAGAAACTCATCAAGATTGTTAGCATAACTTACGATCCATTTTTCATTCGTCTCTATCTAAAAACATAGGATAGTAGCATCATTGTGAAACATTGTGAAACCAGTGATCAACACTTTCCCTTTGATCACTAGATATAGGGTTCAGCAAGTGATGTCAATTAGTCGTCATGCCATACGGAGTCGAAACGTAGACACTCACGGTCACGGTTGGCCTGGTCCACAAATTTAAAGTCGCTTGGCGAGCTATAGAAAGCGCTATGCTTGGAGTTTCTCTGAGGATCCGGAACAAGGTGATCCGACAGAGAACCGAAGTCGTCGACATAGCCCACAGGATTAGCAAGCTGAAGTGGCAGTGGGCCGCCCATATTAGCCGCAGAACCGATAACCGATGGGGTAAACGAGTTCTTGAGTGGAGACTGCGTATCGGCAAACGTTGTGTAGGACACCCTCAGACTAGGTGGAACGACGATCTTCGCAAGGTGGCTGGCAAGAGCTGGATGAGAGTAGCCGCGGATCGTGCTCAGCGGCATGCACTTGGAGAGGCCTATGCCCAGTTGTGGACGTGTGTAGGCTTATGATGATGATGATGAAGTGATGATGTGTGACTTTAGCGACAATTAAAAAAGACCACCTTCATCAAAACTGACATCTAGTAAAATTTTAACGAAATTCTACATTACTTTTTGGCGACGAAAACTGCTGTCGAACACTGGTGCCAATCATCATCATCATCACCATCATCTCAGCCAAAAGACGTCCACTGCTGGACAAAGGCCTCCCCCAAGGATCTCCACAACGATTATTTCTTATATTTTCGTTATAATTAGTTATAATTTCATGGTATTTTAAACGCATATGTGGCCGAGTGGCAAAGCGCTCGGCCTGATATCCAAAGGTCCTGGGTTCAATTCCCAGGTCAAGCAAAACGATCAAAATCTCAAATTAATAAAATTGTTAATAGTAATTTTTTTACCATTAGAAAGTCTTTATTAACAATATTTACAATCTGTTAATTCTAAAACTAAATATTTATAATATTTTATAAAATACAGTGAAAAACTTAAACGCCCACCCGACCCAGCCAGGAATTGAACCTGGGTCTTCCACAATCCGGGCGGCTGCACTGACCGCTATGCTACCGGGAAGGCTGACGTAAGCGCTGAATTTTGTCACTGCTTTTTAATGTTTTAGTTTTTAGCAGCACTGAGCGCCATCTATCCAACGGTCGTTGCAACCGATAGCCATGCAGATCATGGCCGCCCGGATTGCGGAAGACCCAGGTTCGATTCCTGGCTGGGTCGGGTGGGCGTTTAAGTTTTTCACTGTATTTTATAAAATATTATAAATATTTAGTTTTAGAATCTGTTAAATTGTAAATATTGTTAATAAAGACTTTTGTAATGGTAAAAAGATTGATGAAGCAATGTTGACTAAAAAACATAAGCATCAAGCACTGAAAAATTTCGACGGGTGAAAGCCAGACCTCGGTAGCCAAGTGGTTAAGGCAGCCGCCCGGAATGCGGAAGGTGCGTGGTTCGATTCCCGCCTGAGGTTGTCGTCTTTTTTCAGTGTTTAAATTTTACTTAAGTATATTTAAGCGTTAATAAAACGCTAAAATATATAAAAAACACTTAAAAAAATTACCATTAACAATTTTATTAATTTGAGATTTTGATCGAGAAAATTAATCACAAACATCTTCGATTCCCGGGCCGCTATTTACTTACTATACCCTACATTTTTACAAACATAGTGTTAAATGAAACGGCATTTTCAGACCTC
This sequence comes from Eudonia truncicolella, assembly GCA_949315975.1. Classification (NCBI taxonomy): domain Eukaryota; kingdom Metazoa; phylum Arthropoda; class Insecta; order Lepidoptera; family Crambidae; genus Eudonia; species Eudonia truncicolella. The sequence continues at coordinate 1,212,420 of OX438841.1, forward strand.
CACAAATGCCCCGAGAATATTTTAAAATAAATGTTAAATATAATCCGGTATCATGGGCGACGCGATAATTTTTTTTAAAAGATTTAACAAAAAAACCTTTTACTTGACTATCCGTAGGAAACGATACTCACGCCTTAAATCTGGATTAAGTATGTCAAGAATCCCTCTCCCCTTTCTACAGAAATGTTTAACATTAGAGATTAGCATTTTTCTCATTTCTGGCACCAAAGATTACAGGCTTGAATATTATTAGCTGAGACAACAGATTTTTTTTAACCCTTTCACCGATGAGCGTGGCTAAGGTGATAGCGTTCGGTCGGAGTGTCGCTAACGTTCGGGCAGACATCCGGAGGTCGTTGGTTCAATTCCCAGGTCGGGCAAAGTGACTTTGAGATTGTTCTATGCGTTCGGGTTTGAAAGCTGGTCTTAAAGCCAATATCCATTAAATTTAGCAATGACTTGATTTCATTGATGGAGACTGTTAGTTACGAATAAGATCACCGTAAGTAGGTTTTAGAGGTGCGGACTGTGTTTAGTTTATAGATAATAAAAAAGTCTAATAAAATATAGAAATAAGATCTACACGTTTGCAATATTAATTTCACCAACCTATTGCCGTTCTATATTCTCTGCGGCGAGAGTTCTCGAGTTAATGATGGAGCTACGTGGTCAATGACTAACAGATGAAGTTCAGCCTAAACCACACGAAAGTGGAGCTCCACAATTAATTTGAATACGAAAATAGTCATACAGATTGATAAACACATGCACAAATTAATAGATGCGACGCAATGCCGCTAAATCGAAAATGAGAAACTAATCAGGAAACGACGCGCCTCGTAAAGTAATTGACGAACGAATTTGTACATAACCTTTGCAGGGCGAACATATACAAGAAAAAAACAGGTGGAATTATCATGCGCTCCGCTCGAGTCTTTCTATCTACCCTACATTAGTTCAACAAAAAAATATAATGAAATATAGAATTGCGAACAGAGGTCTGTGCCCAGCAATAGGACAGACTATAACTAACTTATTTATTAGCAGACGGTTTGACCTGGTATCATCGTACAATGCTACCCAAAATCTGACTGGATAGGTAACCTAGGTTTACATAGATCTATCGATTTGCATTACAGTTTAATAATTGAAACATTCCAATGAATACTATTTTAAGCACCACCGCTAAAAAGTTTATCATAGAAAAATATTGTATCATCCATTTATACGCCTATCTAAAAAGGTTGCATACTTGAATGAGACCTCTGTAGAATATAATCAGTAGAGAAGGAGAAAAAGTGTCATCGTTTGATTGACAATTTGACGTTTAAGTCTTCTTGGTGAAAATCGTAGCGAGAGCCATTTTACAAGAAATTGAATTGAATTGAATCATGTTTGTGTTTTAATTATATTTTGTTTATAAACTAACGTGTGGTGATGGTAGATTATTTACCATTAAGAGTGCGTGTTTGCAAATGAAACAAAAAAATCAAAGCATAACATTTTTTTATAGTTTCAAGATGTCTGCGATGTTGCCTCACTATCAATAGTGTATCATTCAAAACTCATCATCTATTTTGGACCCGGTTTTTAACGTGAGATGAGAGTAATTGAAAGAAATTTGGTTTTTCTTATATAAAATGAGACAAGCAAATCAATTCATAATAATTACTCGTACGAAAAATAGGAAATGTGATCTTGTATTTGTTGGATTACCGACATAGGTATTTAAATATAAAAAATAAGAAATGTTAGATAAATGCTCTATAATGTACCTCCTAATTACATATAATCACAGCGTGCATTAAAACATAATCAAAAAATAGAAGAAGAATAGAATGATTTATTAACGATATAACTCAGAACGTTTACAAGGCAAGTTCATGATACATCATTACAATACAATATTACATTATAAAAAAAAAACATTAAAATTAATTTAAAACTACAAATAATAACTTTAATGATATCATCGTATCGTCATTTGTCATAAGGAGTTTTAAAGAGACACTTGAAAAAAATACATCAACTTTCAGATTCGTTGGTTATTTCATACTCCTACAACTTTCGATGAAAGTTGATGTACACATATTTTTCAAGTGTCACCTTAAAACCGTTGCTAACACCTAGGTCATTAACCTTCGCTTTTGTCTGCACTCGCCCTATTCCAATCCAACAAAATATCGTTTTGTTTTTAGGGTTCCGTAGCCAACAAGGAACCCTTATAGTTTCGCCATGTCCGTTTGTCTGTCTGTCTGTCTGTCCCCAGCCTAGCTCATAGACTCTTAGCTTAGTACTAAAGTACTAAGCTTTTAAAAGCTGTAATTTGGCATGAATATACATATTAATGACGCCAACAAAGAGGAGAAAAAATTTTAAAAAATATTTTTTTTTAGGTTACCTCTACACGTGAAGTGGGGATGTAATTTTTGTTTCTTGTCTACCCCATAGTGTGGGGTGTCGTTAGATAGCCATTTTAAAAATATTGCGGGTTTGTAAAACAGTTTTTTGATTGAGGCTTGTGAACTATTAAAAGGTTTAAAGTGCAAAATTTTGTTAGAGTCAAGTATGCCCCCGGTAGTTGTATACATATATGACGAAGTTAAAAGGAAAACTATCACAGCTTTATAAGTTTACGAGTAACAGTCGACCAACTTATAAAATGTACTTGGCGCAGTACAAATTCCTCATCGGGAACTACTTAAATAACGTTGTCAGGTGTGTGAAACCGGTAGTATCTACATTTAAGTATATGAACCATCGTTAAAGAAATGTTCATTAAAGCCCTCTTCTCAGAGTCCTCATTATTGAGATGGGCTACGGAACCCTACATTGCGCGTGGCCCGACACGCACTTGGCCGGTTTTTTTTTCTAAGAACTTTCCCGAATGAAACAAAAACTCTTTGGTGTCATTATTGCACGTGAACCTCAGGTGAATCTAATTGAATATTCAGGAGTTATAGCCGGGAACTAGTTAGGGATAAATCGTCGCGAGCCAAAATCTATTATTATGTTAAGGAGGGCGGCCAGAGCTGCTGCAGTTTTTGTACATTTCCTGTGGATATAAACATGCCCCGGTGTCGCTTTGCGTCGTTGTGCATTTCGCGTAGCCTAGCTGAATGCAGATGGTCGAAACATTTGAAATCATACAATTTTAAGTTACTTTTTTTGTATACTAATATTATATTATGGAAATATCTGTCTTTAAAAAATAAACATTACTATACTTTAAATATAGTAAAATAAAAAACAAATTGAAATAAAGTACTTTTTTCGATAGTTTTTGATAAAGATTGTGAGTTGAGTCGTTGTTGACATTCAGAAAGGTAATTGAGAGTAAACTTTTTGTCAAATGGGTATTTTATCGTTATTGGTTCGGCGAAGGTTCTCCTCTTCTCATGGTGTTAACTATTAATCAAGTTATTCTAACACAGCTGCCAAGTTTAATAAATTATGTCAATAATTAATATAAACGTGTATAAACTCTAGAGTTTATAAAATATACAATATACAAGTTTATATTTATAAAACAAACACAAAAAAAAATGTCGACATTCTAAAAATAAACTAGCACGATGGCGCTGCTTATTTTACTCATTATAAAAATATTTAAAAAAACAAAACCTAATATGAAGAGCTTTTTGCATTTATTATGGTTCGAATAGTTTTTATTCCGACTGTATTATTTGTCTTGGTTAGTCTTCATTGTTGTGACCTAGCTTTATGTCCAGCATGCTCCGTTCCACACTTTGTTGAGATACCTTGAGTTTTTGTAGGACGGGAAGTATGTATGAATGAATTGTAAATTTTCCTTTTTTGCGAGATGGTTACTGAAGTATCGTGTGATTTTAATTGTCTAAAAACAGTGTCATAACCAAGGCTTTGAATACAGTTAATTAATTGGTATCGATACTTCTGTCAATTGAAGATACCGGTATAAAAAAGTTGCCGGTATGCTAGGTATCGTTACATGGGTGGCATTTGTACCGGTGAATTAACAAAGCGCTCCACGCGGATTGGCTAAAGCGCAATATTTAACGAAAAAAGTAGCGATACTTTTCTAGATAACGTTACCTGCATTACCGGTACCAAATTACCTTTATAGAAATAACGTTACTTACCGGTACTTGTAATACCCTGGTCATAACAAAATTTGGCGTTTGGTATACTGGCCGTTTGTTCTTTTCGCCTGCTCTACACAACGGCACAGAGGAATTCTCGTTACAGTATCCGAGATAAAGTTAAAATATTATCGTGCCGGATCGAAGCGGACGCGTCTCGCCGCGCGCGAATAAACGCTCTAATACATTTCGAAAACAACAGTTCAATTTTCCTAGTGCAGCCTTCGGACGTCTTCGGTTAGGGCTGCCGGGTAGTTGTGGGAAACTGGCGGGAAATTGATAGATGTAGGTTTGTTTCGGTTCGGTTTTGCATGGCTCAATTTAAAAAACTAAAAGAAAAACAAAACTTACTATCTATGAAATATGAATTGTTGATAACAATATTTAGATATACATAACATGAAGTATCGTTAAGAAAAAAAAAAAAATTTTTTTTTCTGTTGTTTACTTTATTTACTTTATTGGTTTCTGAGTACGAAAAAAAACACATAATTAACAATATAACAACAGATACATAATGAAACGTTGTACGGTACAAATAAAAAATGGTAATAAATAACATAAATATAACAGTCAGTCAGATCTAAGTGTGGATTGTAATGAAATCTTTGATCGTGATGTCAAAATATTATCACGTACTAAAAGCGTTAAAAAGTATTAAAAGTACTAAAATTACGGTAGATGATCGGATGATCTTCATGATTAATACGACAAATCGTAGTTAAATCCCAACAGCTTCGTTACCTGCTGATATGCACCCATACATACCTTTATACAAGAGTATTAATATTTCTGGATTGGCAAAACAGGACTATCATTAATGTGTTAATAGCGCATTCATAATTATATTTTTATAAAAAGATATTATTATTATATCAGCCATAACTGTCCCACTCCTGGGCAAAGGCGTCTCCACACTTTTCCACTTCCGGTCCCCTGCAACATCATTCTTTCATGAACCTATCAAGGCCATCCCGCCATCATCGTCTTGATCCCCGACCGCCTAACTCGATCGTATAGCCTATAGCTATCGATATTGCTTTCGAAATGACAAGATGACGCCTCCTCCTCGTCTCGCCTTCAAAGCGATCGAAAGCGATCGAAAGCGATCGAGTTAGCCGGTCGGCCCCCTTCTCGCATTATGTGAGGTCTACTCCGTTGTGATCCGCGCCCACATCTCTTTCGGCATGCGGTAGACATGTCTAGCCCAGTCCCACCTCTGCTCAGCAAAAAATTGTTACGTAAAAAATACTTAACTTTTTTCATAAAAACATATCATAAACGAAAAAATACATGATTTGTAAAGCTGGTAAGGCTCAAAGGAATTTAATTGAATTTTGTGCCTAACATTATTAATAATTGTGATTTTGTTTAATTGAAGACTTTTAAATATAATATTATCGTTCCTTAGTCCACCATCATTGTTATCAGATCAATTCTTTAGTACCTACACTTTCCAACAGTATTCTACAGTGTACACAAAATACAAAACCAGAATTCATGTTCAATTCACCATGTTGTTTAATTATGAAAATACTTGCGTTAGTTTTAAACGGACTTGAAATTTGCTGGAATATTCAAAGCCAGCCCTCGCTACTCCAAGATTCCGGTTAGGAGCAACACTCGAATGCCGGAACATTTTCCGGTCGGATTTTTTGACCGGCCAACCTTGCCTCGTGGTATTTAACCGGTATATATCCGGATGCAGTGAGCATAGTGAAATCCCGGTGGTACAGTGGGTTTCGTTTTTCAGTTTTTCTATTTCTTAGTTTTAGTTTTTTGCGTTTATTTTTTTCTTCAGCTTTAACATTTCCTAAATGAGATTAGGTAATTTTTTTTTAGATATCTGAAAGTACTTATCATCTGAAAGAGTTTAATTGAATATAATAAAAATGTTGACATGCTATTTGTTCACACTGTTCTAAAGACTTGGTGTCCGCCTGACAGAGCGTACACCAAGTCGTCCTTCGTTCAATACCCAGGTATGGCAAAATTTGTTATGGATTTTCTGTTCCATATACCAGGTTTGTGAACCCCAACCTTCATTTGGCAAGCATGGCATGGTAGTAGCTATGACTTGATTTTAATGATGGAGGTTTTGCCCAGCTGTGAGACAGTTATAGGCTAATTGCTTCTTTACTACTATATAAGAATATTAAGGAACATGATAGCGCAGTGGTCAACGCACCCGTTCTGCTATTGATAAGGTTAAGCAACATTCGCAAAGGCCGGTCATCGGATGGGTGACCAAAAATTTATTATCTCAAGCTCCTCCGTGCTTCGGAAGGCTCATAAAGTCGTTGGTCCCGGCAGCATTATCAGTCGTTAACAACCACCAATCCACACTGGGCGCGTGTGGTGGTTTTTGACCCGTTCTCCCTATCCATAGGCTCGTGCCCCAGCAGTGGGGACATAAAATGAGCCGGTGATGAAGATTTTGTACTTAGTTTGTACTACTGTGAAGTGTACACTGCGCGCGACGCTCCCGCCGCGTCGTCTAGCGGCCGATATTAGAATGTCTGCCCGCTTTAAGGTTTATACATTGTAGATCAGGTGATTTGCTCTCAAAGAGGAGATTGGCGGAATTTTATTTTGTTAGCAATACCTCCAGTGATTTCCCGGAGATATTTTGCAAGCTCGGGGCACGAAACAGATGTGACGGGACTTTATTGTGCACGAACTAAAAGCGTATTGAAATTTTTGAAAAACAAGGACGCGTCGATATTGGCCTTTGTGTGATACGCGGGACGCGGAGCTCTATCAGTTTGTGTCATGGAGCCTTTTGAGCGAAGAAGAACACTATTTTGCTGCCCGCATTTTTTTTTAGTCGTATTAGAGTATACTGGATACTTAATTGACTGTTTTAATTAAAATATGTTTAAAGTGATTTATAAAATTTTTCAACTTAAAATTAAATGTTTATTGTGACAATAACCTTAGGCAAATTAGATAGATCAACAATCGCATACATTTTGATGTTTATTTAAACGACTATGGCATTTTTTAATATCTAGGAACACACACAGATCTCGAAATTAATCATTTACTTTGAGAAGCATTTATACTCGTTGTACCTTCAACAAATTAGCAATACCTATTGCTAATTTGATTTTTATTTCTAATATGCATATTGTGAGTTTTTGCCTTGGAGCTCTTGGGTTCAATTTCTAGGTTAGGCAAACTACCTTTTGGAAGAGGTATTCAATGTGTAGCCCGGGTTTGTGATCACCAACCCGCATTTGGCAAGCGTGGTCTCAATGGTAATGATGACTTGATTTCAGACAGTATTGTGCAGATGGAGGCATTTGTCTAGCAGTGGGACGTATAAGATGAAATTAAAATAGTTAAAATATTAAAGTAGTATGTTTTTATATACATTAATAAATTTATTTGTTTTAAGGCAACAAAGCTTACAAACAGGCCCATAATATACAGCTTTTAACATTTGTAAGTGTCAAAACACAATTACACAAGTACATTGGAGAGCTTCTCTTGAAGAGTTATGATTTTGCATTTAGACCCTTATTTGGACCCATTGGTAAAGGCTAATTTTACTTTACTTTACTCATATTGAGATGTCTCGTTGACCGGACAAATCGCATCATACTGCCAACGGTTGTACGTTGCATATGTGATGCAAGTGGAGGCTGGGCAAACCGCAGCCACAAAAGGGCACGTGTGTGGAGCCTGAGTCAAGATCCCGCCGATAAGTCGGTCTCGACGAAGGCTTATGACGTCTGGCTTAGACCAGCGGGTATTATATTGTTGGGGAGATATATCAGAGGCTGACGTTGTTCGAGCATTTATGGCAAGGATTTGGTTGGTTGGTTGACAGTTTAGACGGTTGCTAATGAGGGTATGGCTTGTATCTAAGATTGTGTTGGGTTTTGAACTTATGACTGGAATACTAGCTACAGGGTGGTTTGTCAAGTCCTGTGGTATAAAGCTACCACTTTATGTAGTTGTGTTGTAGTAGATATGTAGTGATTATAGTTGTGTAGCAGCTGATATTTTGGATTGTGAAGACGGCTATCTTATCTGTAGCTGTCGGAACACAACAATGCTACAAACATTGATGTTATGGCGACATATTTAGATAAGATGGTGGTAGCTAGCCAGGCGGACAAACAAGCCCTACCACGAACCAAATCGAGTACACAAACATGTACCCCCCGCTGGGAATCGAACCCGGGACCTCTGGGTCTAAACCGGTGGTCTTAGCCACTAGACCACAGAGGCGGTTAAACTATCTAGAGACGGCTTAATTATTATATTCTGACTTTAAATATCTTTTATAAAGCATTTATATATTTATTTACTTATCTAATGATATCTCTCTAGACGGCGAGCTTTGATGTTAAGGTAAGGTTTTCTAAGAAATACATAGAATGTTTTTGTATTTTTCTCAAAATAATATAGGGAACCTAACAGTGGCTAGCAGTGTAGGTGAATACCTAAATTTAAAATATTTATATAACTCATTTTGCCGAGTTGATTTTAAAAGCTTTTTTTTATTTATAAGCTTAAACCGCACGGCTCAGTCTTATTTATTTATTTATTTAATTGGCACAATTACAGAATACAATTTAATGCATTCACAACAGCCGGTATTAAAACTAATTCTCACAATAAAATTGAATTCCGGTGATTGTGGCTCACCGCGTTTACATAAAATATAATAAGTAGTTTAACAAATGAAAATAATAAATAAATGTCTTTTTCATAAATACAAAAAAAATAACGAAAACACCTTTAAAAATAATGTTATATACCTACTTAGGCTTGACCATTTTGAGCATTGATTCCGTTATTTTAAAACGTTCACAATCGAACGTAAGTGTTGATTATTACATTCCCAGTAAAATATCAGAATCGCATATGTATTGTAAATAGAGATGTAAGGCCGGTATTAAACCACTTTTTGGTATAATACGAAAAATACCGTATTATACCATTTCCTACGGTATTTTTGGTATAAATCGTTAAAGTTTTTCCATGTTCTAAGCACGTTTTAATTATCTTTTTCAATTAATAACAGTCAGTATTTTTTTAACATTGTTTTTGTAATAACAGTTTTTTTTTTTAAAGAATAATTCTTTTATAAAAAAAAAACTTAAAAATATTACAATTATTGTAATATTGATTTTGTTGTACTCAGTTATTATTTAAGAGGATCTTCTTCTTCCACTTGCATGTCGAAATAGTCTTGTTCCCTCGAAACACACTCAACTGAGTTCCAACTAGTGATGTTATTTACCAATACCAACGAGGAGTCGGATTCATCGTCACTTTCTTCATTAATTGCCAAAACACTTTCACGAAGACGTATTAGAGTAAATTGGATCCAATTTAGATACCCGTACTGCATTCATGCGGTATCGTGATTTATTGTGAATCTTTCCAAAGGTGCTCAAAATAAGTGAGTGAAAGTTAATAATGATATTATTATAGTAAACAAAAAAGGGAAAAATAACCAATCAAACGTTTTATTTGACTATTCTGATCATCATTAATCAAAACTATGATTTATTAGACAATAATTAGTTAACACTCACCAATGATGTAAAAAATCAAAGAATAGTGTTTAATGAAATAAAAAATAACATACTAAAAACACCCAAAATACCGTAAGTTATTGTAAAATACCGGTATATACCTGACCATTTGGTATAATACGGTATTTTTACATCTCTATTTGTAAACGATTGCGTTGCATGTTGGTTGGTGTTATTGGTTTCATCTTGCTAACAATATACAAACTTAAAGATGCTTAGAAAACAACAACAACAATTTAGATTATTTTTATTTTTTATATTTTTGGGCCTGGTGGTGGTTTGTTGCCCTTTCTCCCTATCCATTCAAAGAGAAGGCTCGTGCCCCAGCAGTGGGGACATAAAAACGATGCTGATGATAATGATTATTTTTTAACGTTCTTGCGTTTTACGATTGAGTCGCTGCTCCAATCCTGATGTGGTATGCAAAATTTGTATACCACATCAAAATTGGAGTGGAAGCTTTCAGGAATCCGTCTCGCTTTTGAACAACAGCATTGACACAACAAAGAATCGAACCTACAGCCGATTGGGAAGCTGTCATGTGCCGTATAAAGCGCCTCCATTCAATTGTGCCTTCCTCACTCCACATTTGAAAGGAAAATTTCCTATTTTCGCATGTAAAACAAAATTTCCTCCCATTTTCGTTTGGATTCGCACTGAGTCGCTGGTGGTGACGGGATTTAGTTGGTGTGCCCCTCGTTTGGGTATAATAAAGGACAGTTCTTATAAGTGGAAGCTAAAATTTGTAATGTTTGATGTCATTAAAATTTAATGTTGCCAGTTTTTTATATCAAAGATGTTAAAAAGGTCAAAAAAATGTATAATCAAAATATCAAAATCTAAGCTCTTGCTTTTATTATTTTGCGTGGGGAAAGTGGTAACAAACATCACACCATTCCATTTCAGGCAGTTCTATTCTCTCTATGAAATAAAAAAGTCACACTAATTTTCTAAAGAACATTCTAGCTCTCTCTATTTAAAAAATAAAGATAAAATTGCGAAAAAAAGTACTTAGAATGCATTATCATACTTTCTATCTAACCTATTTAGATTGTGTTATCGGTCAAGAAATAAATATTTATTGATAAGATGGACACATTTCTTTTAGAGTGCGCTAAGCGCATTGATCTGTCCTAACTAATGCCTAGTCTAGACGATGTACTCAATGTCGTCTATTCTTATACCTATATCCAATGATAATATGGCAGTCCGCCTTGGTTTTTGTCTTGCATGTCTGTTTTTTGGTTTTTTGTCTATCGTTAACCTCTTGTTTGAGCGTCATGCGAAAACTTTAGGTGGATTTCAATTTTATACAAGCAGCATTTAAAATAACTGTATTCTTTATAAGGAAAAAGTATCTTTTAGACGTTATGCTAACCTCGTATTTCTAATTTAAACATGTAAAAATATTAAAACTTGCTCAGACTTTTTCTTCAATGGGGAAGGAAAACTTTCCCTCAAATATCCTGACATTTCTCGTTGATCGTGGCAACACTAGGATCGTCGTCGAATAGTTTCGCGTCTGTCAGAAGGCTTTGAAGGGGATTTATTATTTTTATTATTGTTTCGTAGTACGCGACTTGCGCCCGCCTTATTTCTCAGCTTAAGTTATGACTCCGCCAGCCAAATAGAGTATTACGGGGCATAGGGTGTTATTAAATCTTTTTTGTCGATCCCCCTTTTGTGTATTGTTAGGAATTCGGTGAAGCTGCGCTGGTTGCAAAGGCGTTAATAAAATAATTTTGTTGGATTTTAGTTTGCTTCCTATTAACAAGTCTAAGTGCTTCTCGGAAGCTTAACTATCAATTCAAGTGTTGTGTGAGTTAATGTAATTAATAAGCTAGTTAAATAAAAATAATAAAAATAAAAAAAATCAAATCAAATCATTGATTTGCATCGCATTGATCTTTTTTTTATAGTTAGGCTTGCGTTTGACTGCTATCTCACCTGATGGTAAGTGATGATCTGTTTGTTTGTCAATCTGTCAGTGTTTTGCCGTGTTCAAAAAAACATATAAAAAATAATGTTTGATTTTAAAAAAAGGTTCCCTTTACTGGTACATTAAAAAATATAATTAATAAACTAAGTTCCAAAAACGGTTTCGCAAAAGTAACTTCAAAACGACCTTCAATTTAAAGGTAACTAAGTAATCTCGTTTGACTTTATAAAAAGTACTGCCCCCAAAGTCTGCAGAAGGAGTCGGGACACGAACTTTGAAACGGCTTTATTAAAATTCAAACTAGACGAAACTTGTTATTGGAGGCAGCTTTTGTTATGAAGATGTTATAATGTTCGTCTGTGAAATGGAAATAATTGATGTTGATGTGGCTTCTTTTAACGCCATCTTTGTTCATTTTAAGCATTGTCTAAATTTTAAACTTGCTAACGTTATCCAATTATATAAAAAAAACCGTTTGTAATTCTATATATACCTGAGCATAAAACTAAGCTGGTAGTTCCGACAAACTAAGAATTGCATACAAAAGTGTACATATCAAATAATGAGGCTATTAGGACGGCCAAGCATTTTTATCATTGAGATAGTCATCAACATATTTTAACTTTTTTTTATCTTTTTCATATTTTTTTTTTGACACTCTTGAAGTGGCAATTCAGCAGAGTAAAAAGTACGTTTTATATATACTTCTACAAATTTCTTTCCCAAATGAACCAAGCTTATTAATCATTTTTTTTGTTATCTTTCTTCTGTTAAAACTTTCATGTATATTTTTTTATACTTACTATTATATTATGTAATTAAGTGTTACTGAGAAACTTTTAATATTATGAACGAGATACAAGGTTTGAAGTTCAAATACCTATAACGACTCTGTTACGTGAACTGTTGAAGATTTCTACTTAGGTATTTGAAATCACGATTAAAAGTGTCTTTACCCTGTTTTAATCTAAAGGCTTGAAATATTATCATATCCCAGCTTTTTCCCGGCTCCATTCTTTTGCCTGTATTTAAAAATAGCGAACATTCAATTTAACAAAAAAAAAAGCAACTCCGCCTACCACTGAAAACTCGCATAGTTGTCGACCGGTGAACGACGCCGTACGAAAAAGTCGGTACATTATTGAAAATGCCTAAAATAACGACGGAAGGGTTGCCAGCTTCGAACATTTCGAATGAATGCGGAAAAAATTTCTTGTTTGGGTCCGAAAGGATACTCTACGGTGGTGTCATGATGATTTGAAATCTGTGGTGTTATAAATAAAGTGTTATGCTAATGCTAGAGTTTTTTTCGACGCAAAATAATTTTTGTCTAAAAAATTCAAAACAATTTATTTAGCTACACAAAATATCTCTCATGCATGTCACTATGCCATCGGTTCGTAAGATTGTCTACATAGATAGAGCGGGGGACATTGTACTGGGAAGAGCCGGCAAGAATTCCGCATTTCTTTTCTCCTTTTTCCTCCATTTTACTTCGTCACATATTGAAAAATATCTTCTTTGTCATAAAATGATAGTTTTCATTACAAATTTTAAATCGAAAATAAAAATCTCAGGCAAAGACATTTTGCCAGATTAAACTTTGATCTGATAATTACGTTAATTTTACAAATCTTAAATCTTAAATCAAATATATAAAAAAAACTGAGAACGACAAAACGGGTTGCCAATAACTTCTTTATAAGACATAACGATCGCCTTCTCAGTTAGAATGCCGAAGCTTGTTTTTTTTGTTCTTAATTTATGAGTGACTTGAATGAATTTATTTATGAGAATTCAAGGGTTACAAAATGGCTTCGGATTATTTCACGCTTATGACGGCCTCTTGGTGGTGAATTTATTCCAACGAGCCGTCAAATATGCGTTGGAATTACGCTTAGGTAATGTAGCTATAAAGCAACAATTACGCCGCGTTAAGTTGGAATGCTCTTACAAGGCTATAGAAGATAAAATTCTACTTAGGTTTTATCAGAAGAATACAATAAATAAATAAAAAAAAATAAAAAAATAAATGAGGTCCGATAAAGTAAATACAAACATTCTTAGAAACAATATTTATTATATTTTAAATTTTGCATTCACAATGCTTTCGTAACAAGATAAAATTTTACTAGAAAGAATCAACTAGCCTCAGGAAGATCGAGTGGGAATCGAACCCACGACCATTGGATAACCGGTCCAACGCTCTTATCACTGAGCTACCAAGGCCCCCTGTAATATTGATTTATTTATATTTTACATCAAAAGTATATCGTATTAGTAATAATAACATAATACGTTATTAACGCCACGAGTTTAAAAGAATCAATAAACATTTGTTTTTGCGGTATAAAATTATTTTATATATTAATCCAAGATATTAATACTCGTATGTTAATTGTTTAGCAAAAGACATCCTTTCATTTTACTTCAGATTAAACAACAAAAAATATTTTGTATTTTGGCATTTATAATTTGAATGTGACCTTTTTAAAGCCATCAACCAATACCAATACAATAACACATATTTAAATATAATAGAAGTTACGAAAATATCGATTTTACAGTATTGGCAAGTGTTGATGTTTGATTCTCAACGCATATTGTTTTGACTTGTAAAGGAGGATTCATGCAAATTCAAATTCAAATTCAAATTCAAAAATCATTTATTCAGTTTAGGCTACAAGTAGCTCTTATGAATGTCACTATGCCATCGGTTCGTAAGTCTACTCTGGGCGGGAGATCTTGTACTGAGAAGAACCGGCAAGAAACTCAGCAAGTGTCCAGCTCTTTTCTCCCTTACAGCGTCAAAATATTGGAAAATGCCCTATTTTAGCAGGACACTTTCCATCACAAATAAACACATAAAAATAAAAAAAAAATATAGAAGACCACATGTAAAAAAACAAAATTAAAAATCTAAATTAACAAATTTACCTCAGGTAAAAGTTCCAATTTCCACAATGTCATACAGTACCACTATAGTACTCTAATAAAAGTCAAAAATTGTTTAAGAAAAACAAAGTCAAATTATAGTAAGTAATATTAAAAATAAGATAAGTATGCAAGAGCAGACCAGCCTCCACAGGCGGCACCCGTTCACGAGTATGACATATGAATCAGCCATCGCTTCGCTCAACCATATTTTAGGGAACGTACATGCAGTTGTCTCAACCTATTCATAAACATACATATAAATGTTTTAACCAAGAATACCCTTCTATTGTAACCTTTAAGTTCATTTATCTGTGCAATAAAGATTAGAGCAGGCTTCAGATAGAACAAATTACAATTCGATGTAAGCTGCCAGCTATATAATACAAACATAGGCTGTCCTTCTGCAAGTTCATCGCACGATACTGTGACGACGCTACCGTGTCGACGCGAGTCAGAGGATGAAGCGGTTTCATGAGTGGAAGCGACGTTGACTTTTTTGCAGTCGACACCGAAATAGAATTTAGTGTTTTAAAACATTTGTAATTTAATTCGTAGATGTGAGGTTTTCCCATTAAGCTACGACATGGACTCTTTTAAAAGGGGTGTAAAGAGTTTTTGATGTGTAACGTCTTCCGCTCGCTTTTAAGCAATTTGTGGAAGTGTTGTCGTGAAATGGGAAGAAAGTATGTGTAACAGTGTAACAGGAAGTCGGGGAAGCGTGCAAGCGCGCGCCATTTTGTAAATTTGAAATCGATATTATGAACATGACTTAATATTATTATATGTGACATATAGTGTCATTTGACTATCAAAGATCATTTTGATATGTCAAATAGACATTTGAATATAATTCATAATTAATAATTATAATAATAAGAGACTCTCGCTTGATGGTTGGATCAAGGGTCAGATTTAGAAAGCTGTACTCCTTAACACGACACGTATTGTCAGGAGGTTCCTCACTCTGCAGCCCTGACCACCGGTAGCTTGGGCCCTGCCCCGCTGCTGGCGTTACTCTACAATTAGATTTTTATAATGTTTTATTGTTTTTATATTAAAATATTGTATAAATCTAGTTTTAAGAAAGAAAATAAATAAAGAGTATAATAATAATAATATTAATATTTAGAAGACTTTAATGAGTATTTACTGCATTTATTTTATAGAAATTATAATACGTAATACCTGACCCATTTTTTTCAGAATTTAATGTTAAAATTGCTTATTACTAAGGTGAGATGACAAATGTTACACATTATATGCGACTACTGTAAAGCTCGCTCGTTTTTCTTCAGATCGGCAAAAGCAACATCTCTGATGTTGCTGATGTCCATGGGCGGCGGTGACCGCTCACCATCAAACGACCCACCTGCTCGTTTGCAGACAATAAAAATCACCATAACAACACACTTTATTATTCACAGTAATTCTCAACATAATATATTTAATTTAATTTAATTTAATTAAAACGGTTACATAACCAATTACAATAATTAAATATATTAAAATTTAATCAAATGAAGGGTTTATTATGAACTAGGTACATTAACTTATATGCATCTTCTCACAAAACCACAAGCACTCAAGCAAGATTCCTTTCCATCCGTCCGCAAACAAATCACAATCAGGGCTACTTTCCAGGAGAGCGTTAAGCGCAGCCAAGGAACGCGGGATAGGAGAGCGGGCTCGCGCAACAGTTCTACACATTGGCACAGCAAAGAGCTTGTGCTTCCTACTCCGATGGTACTTACTAGGAACATAGAATCGGGACAGCTCGTTGTGCAATGCAGGGGCATCAATTATACCACGCAAAATTTTTCACATAGTTGCAATTTGGTGAGTCTCCCGTCTGACCTCCAATGATAAAGAATTTAAACGAGGATTAACGAAAACTAATTAGTAAAAGGTATCATACCTTCTTTATACCCGACGTTTCGACCGAGTTACAACGGCCGTGGTCACGGGCTGACTCAATTTAAGTTTTTTAGTTTGCGTTAATCCTCGTTTTCTTTGTTAACTATAGAGTGTTATCCTCTACACACTGTTTTCCTCTACACACTGTTACGATCACATATCTACGAAATCACTTCCAAAATATTACGACCTACAACGGACATTGGGCTTAAATTGTCGATTATTGGTGGCCCCCCGACTAACACGTTACAGTTATAGGATCCGTCCCTTTTCTACGAAAGCACTCCTGCAAATTATATACTACTCAAAACAAAATAAGGGCCACGAGGTATTTTGTCTGTACCATGAAAATAATAAAACCAATATTAATTTTTTTGTCTCCATAACGAAAACTAATGTTGTTTTTACCGTGTAGACCAATAAATTTATTCCAATAATAATGATTAAAAAGTTTATTTGCTTTTGAAAGAAAAAACACATTTAAGGTTAAAAATAAAAACAATGTAAAGTTACTGAAAACAAAAGAAAATACTCCATGCTCATCTTTTAGTAACAGGTATGCCCCCCTTGTTTCGTTACGCACTCCTGAAGCCTGGAGTGCATGCTCTCAATCAAATGCCTGACATTTTCCATTGGAATCTCTTCCCAGGCCCTTTCAACAGCGTTGATGAGTTGCTGTTGGTTGTGGATTTCCTGATCACCGTCTCTAACTCTTCGTTTCAACTGATCCCACATGTGCTCTATTGGATTTAAGTCCGGACTGTTCGCCGGCCACGGCAAGACTTGAATTTGAGACGCTTCCAGTACAAACCGAATCGCTTGAGCCGTGTGTGCACGAGCATTGTCTTGCATCAAGATGAATCCAGGACCCGCTCGCTGGGCAAATGGGATCACATGTGGTCTGACGACTTCCTCAATATACCGCTGAGCAGTAACAGTACCCTCATTTAAAATAGCGAGCTCAGTTTTGCCGTGTAAGCTTATCCCGCCCCAAATCATTACATTTGGACCAACAAAACGATCGACTTCATGGATGCAGGCTTCTGAAAATCTCTCGCCGCGTCTTCTCCATACTCTAATACGCCGATCGTAGTTAAAAAATTTAACTTTGCATTCGTCTGTGAAGAGCACCATGCCCCATTGGTTTATGTCCCAGTCCAAATGTTGACGGGAAAATCTTAAACGATTTGCACGATGATTTCTGGTTAATGGAATACGGACAACTCGCCTTCTTGATGCCTGCTGGTCTTCATGCAATCGATTACGAATAGTTTGGTCACTGACACGAGTACCCATTGTGAGCCGTAAACGATTTTGCAGCTTGCGGGCCGTCGTTGTGCGACCTCGGCGCGCACTTAATCGAATGTAACGATCCTCTTGAGCTGTTGTAATGCGAACTCTGCCCGAACCAGGTCTTCTTCTAACACTGCCGGTCTCTTGGAAACGAGTTTTGAATAGCTCTTCGAGAAAATCCCAATTGCAAACCCACAGATCGCTGCGAATGACCTTCTTCAATCATTGTAACGGCTCTGGTTGCTGTCAGCGAGTCCATATGACGCCTGCGTGCTTGTGGCATATTGCAAAAGATGTTTCTGACTCGAGATATCAATGAACTCTGATAATTTCTAATAAACCAAGAAGCTAAGGAAAGCAAACCGTCAAAGAAAATGGAATCAAAATTTACAAAAATAATTTTAAATCAAATTTTATTTAAAATTGTTGCCAGCATTAGATGAATACTACAATATTAAAAAGTTTAGGTATCAAAGAGTTTGTATACTCAATATTTTACTACTTTCAATATCTAAATGTTTAATAATTTACACCAAAATGAAAAAATACCTCGTGGCCCTTATTTTGTTTTGAGTAGTATATAATTTAATATAATTTATATTATTTATATTTTTGTATTATATGTTATTTTTTTACGCGAACACTACACTTTAAAAAAAACTACTTTTCTAACTATCTTTTGCAATATGCCACAAGCACGCAGGCGTCATATGGACTCGCTGACAGCAACCAGAGCCGTTACAATGATTGAAGAAGGTCATTCGCAGCGATCTGTGGGTTTGCAATTGGGATTTTCTCGAAGAGCTATTCAAAATCTATGGAATCGTTTCCAAGAGACCAGCAGTGTTAGAAGAAGACCTGGTTCGGGCAGAGTTCGCATTACAACAGCTCAAGAGGATCGTTACATTCGATTAAGTGCGCGCCGAGATCGCACAACGACGGCCCGCAAGCTGCAAAATCGTTTACGGCTCACAACGGGTACTCGTGTCAGTGACCAAACTATTCGTAATCGATTGCATGAAGACCAGCAGGCATCAAGAAGGCGAGTTGTCCGTATTCCATTAACCAGAAATCATCGTGCAAATCGTTTAAGATTTTCCCGTCAATATTTGGACTGGGACATAAACCAATGGGGCATGGTGCTCTTCACAGACGAATGCAAAGTTAAATTTTTTAACGACGATCGGCGTATTAGAGTATGGAGAAGATGCGGCGAGAGATTTTCAGAAGCCTGCATCCATGAAGTCGATCGTTTTGGTGGTCCAAATGTAATGATTTGGGGCGGGATAAGCTTACACGGCAAAACTGAGCTCGCTATTTTAAATGAGGGTACTGTTACTGCTCAGCGGTATATTGAGGAAGTCGTCAGACCACATGTGATCCCATTTGCCCAGCGAGCGGGTCCTGGATTCATCTTGATGCAAGACAATGCTCGTGCACACACGGCTCAAGCGACTCGGTTTGTACTGGAAACGTCTCAAATTCAAGTCTTGCCGTGGCCGGCGAACAGTCCGGACTTAAATCCAATAGAGCACATGTGGGATCAGTTGAAACGAAGAGTTAGAGACGGTGATCAGGAAATCCACAACCAACAGCAACTCATCAACGCTGTTAAAAGGGCCTGGGAAGAGATTCCAATGGAAAATGTCAGGCATTTGATTGAGAGCATGCACTCCAGGCTTCAGGAGTGCGTAACGAAACGAGGGGGGCATACCCGTTACTAAAAGATGAGCATGGAGTATTTTCTTTTGTTTTCAGTAACTTTACATTGTTTTTATTTTTAACCTTAAATGTGTTTTTTCTTTCAAAAGCAATTAAACTTTTTAATCATTATTATTGGAATAAATTGATTGGTCTACACGGTAAAAACAACATTAGTTTTCGTTATGGAGACAAAAAAAATAATATTGGTTTTATTATTTTCATGGTACAGACAAAATACCTCGTGGCCCTTATTTTGTTTTGAGTAGTATATATATATAAATATAAATAAATTATAATGTTGAATAACAACCTAAAAATTAATTAAATGTAAGTAATATAAATCAAAGTATCAATTTAAAAAAAAAGCACTTTACTTTGTTTTACCAATGGCGTTAGCTAAGTTATCAACAAGATCTCCCAAAGCTGACCCATTTTTTGATTTGTTATTTAGATCGCCTGTGTCTTATTACTTGGGCCGAAACGTCAGATAAGGGGCGATAGCGCGATATACCGATAAGCTAAGGTGCGAGCACGCAGACTCGGCGACGACGGAGATAAGGGGTCGTTCCGTTGTTTTTTTTTATAAACACAACACAACCCAGGGATGTCTTGTTATTGGGACTTTATGAACAGATGGTAGGTATTTACATAGACTCTTTGAATGAATCTCATTGGAAGCCCTTTCTAGAAGTAAATGCGCAGTAGATTGGCACTTTCAGTGCTGGCACCGTAGATAGGTAGTAATGAAGTTAACTATGATTTTATTTTCATGTCTTTGGTGATAGTTTGTGTTTATTTCTATTGAAAAGGGCATCATTCCAATATTTAGACGCTGTAAGAGGAAGGGAGAAAAGAAATGCCCTTGCTATGATTTTTTTACGGTACTCCACGAAAAAGAAGGTTACAATAGCGAGAGAGCGATCAAATTGTCTGATCGATATACACAATGACTCATTTACTTGAATGAGTTATTGGATATTGTTCTGAGTTAATAACCTCCAATTCTGGTCAATTTATTTTTTGCCCCTATTTAATTATTTGACACTTTAGAGATTATTCCTTTATTATAGTTTACTTTTTTGGATTAAAAAGTACAAATTTATTATGAGACGACCAACATAACAGTCTCCCTGTGACCACGGACCCTGGAAAGATTTCGAAACATCAAAATAACAAAAATAAAATCAATTTGAAAATAAACGTGTTCGCGTAAACTTTAGAATACAATAAAAAAGTGTTTATTACGAATAACAATATAACTAGTTTAGCTTTGCTTGTCTCTTCATTAATAGCAGCATAATAATGCTATAATTATTTTTAATACAAATACCGGATCAAACCACTCTGTTATTTTTTGCTGTAATACCAGATTTAACTAGTTTTGTAGAGCAGTTGTTAAAACAACGCCTCGTTTGCTTACTACTGTTTACGTTGTAGATAGCACATTTGTTGCCTTTAGTTTGAATGTGTTTTAATTTCCAATTCTATTTGTGATTTTTTTTAAGTAAAGGTTTGCTGTAAAAACTCTTTACAATTGGTTTGTTAAAAGCGATTGCGGGTAGTGTGTCCATACAAATGTATTCCTCCTTTTTCATGACAACCAATAGTACATAAAATCGACTACTGCCATGTTCTTATGTTTTTTTTCTAAGCCATTATCATAAGAAATATAATTCTTCTTGAAATACTAAATAATTAAAATGTACAATTAAATAAATAAATAAAAAAATACAATTAACATTTTGGAAAAAATAAACCGTGAGAGACAGAAAAAGTAGTCAATAAAAAAGAGATACATACATTTACAAAAACACAATGTTGAAAAAATTTCCACGAGCAGGATTTGAACCTGCACCCAAAACAAACAAAACAAAAACATTTTCTACATACATTTAAATTATTTAAATATCAAACAAATAATACAGAAGTTGCCAAAAGGTCTCGTACTCGTAAGGTACTCGTTTACCAAAAACATCGCACACATACGGATAAAGGTTTTGGTCTTCCAGCTTGGTACCAATACCAAGCTGGAAGACCAAAATCAACCAATTCCCAAGAATGGGATTTGATAACCTGTATGATGAGATCTCAGGTGGTGATTTTATTACAAGTATTCTCAAATCATATTTAGTGTATGTGACAAATTCGCCAGTTCCATCCAGCCAGCCTTACAGGGTTTTTCACGAAATTAATACAACTCAATAAAAAAAGAGTCTGACCCAAAAGCATCAATGCAGACGCAATGTCATTCATTAAACCCCGCCCGCTACTCAGTTTAGATCGTATTTCGAGGCCGATAAGGTTCTAAATAGCAAACATCTGTTTGACATTACGTATTGGGGTTCGTAGGGAATTTGGAAAAGCGATTTCACGATACGTTTGATTCGAGTCCTGCCTGATGTTCGCAATAAACTGTGACACTCTGAGATATAGTGCCCGATATGCGAGCTAGATACGTTTATTGTGTATTCTATATTTCATTCTACTCTTAATGGTTACTTTGGTACTTTCTCCATGGCAGAAAAGGGATGGTGCTGGTGGTTTTAGTGGGTATACCTCCCCTCCCCTCGTCGAGTTTTTAGTAGCTGGATGAGGGAAGAGCAAGGAGAGTCCCACATAACCCGGCAGGCTTATTCCGGAAAAAAGCAACCAGTTGTTAATTGGACAACTGCAACGCGACTGCTGCTCTAGCTGCGGTTGATATATTGATATTACGGACACAAATCGCTCAATTTATTTGAGCTATTACTATACTATTACATACATTTTAATCGCAAATGCACTAAGCGAGCGGTAATTGAACGATTTTTTTAAAAACTCGACAATTGAACGGCGACTGCTCAGTCGCGGTTCAGTTGTACAATTAACAACTGGTTGCTATTTTCGGTAATAAGACTACAGGGTTCTAGCCCTGGTGAATGCGCAAAGCAATTTAACTACTTTTAAAAAAAAGGTTGGTACTTACTCGTTAAAGTTGGCGCAATTAGTACTCTATAACTGATGTTCAGCTAATAATATGTATCTATTGCTTTCTTACAATTATTGGCATGAATCTGTGACCTTGACGTTTAGTTTAAGTACTTGTTTCATTGTTATGTTGTTTGTAAGTGTCATAAATATTGCTAATTAGATAATTTTGCTAATACAGCAAATGTTAAATAAAACCAGTTTAGTAAAATAGATTGCTCAAATTATCATAAGCGTTAAGACTGAACATCGTAAATACTATAAACGAGATGCCAAAGTACAATGGGCATAAATAAGATCGTTCCAAGTTTTTTGATGTGTCCCTTTCATTGGATAGTCGTGAACGGACTGTACTTTCTCTCGCAACAATATTTGTTGAGTTTTATCTTAATCCCCTGACTGTCGGGGAGAATAAATATTTATTGGCACTAAACGTTGAGGGCAGCAGGTTGTAAGGCATAAGAGTTGCGGTCATTGAACGAAAATAGTTAATTAATTTATTTGGAAACAAATATGGTAGGTAACATTGTATAATATTTCGTTAAAAAATGTTTACCACTGATAGTGAAACAGCCGGACTACCTGTAACAAGTATTTTTATAATGCTCACTAGGTAGTTACAACCAGGTTTATGACGTTATTGTTAACAAAATAAATTATTTTTGATTTTGATAGCATACATTTTTAAAGGGTGTTATTTAAACGGTTAGCAAAGTGTTCGTATTGTTGTTAGCGACAAAATGCTAGTTAGGCAGCAAAAAGCTAGTTGGGCAGCAACTTATGGTCAGCAAATGTTTCTAAATCAGTTTGCAACGTATATCATTCTGAACAGAAGTCTTATGCCGCTCCCCCCTTCCGTGACTGGCACTCGCTCCGCTGCGCTTCACTCGGAAAAAAAAAATTTACTTAACCTAACCAACAGTAAGGATTTCTTATGCTGACCGATTGTATAATTCTGCTGACCAAATAATAATTTTGCTGACCAATTTTTTTTTATATAGTATACTTTATTTGGTTTTGATTGGGTAACATTATAGTTGTTTATATAATATGGCTCCTCCCATTTAGCCAACAATGGAGGCATGCAGATTAAAATTAAATTTAACAAAATAAAAAAGTAAATTTCACTTAAAGTTATTAGCATAAAATTGATAAAAATCATAAATTAAAGTTAAATCGAAACAATAAGGATGTCAAACTATGGATGCAAGTCATAATCAATCACAAACAAAAGAAAAATGTCAAAAAGGCGCAAAAAGTTAAAACTAAGAAAGTCCAACATTAAAAACTAAAAATAAGTCAAAAACCGAATACGTGGTGATTACAAATGCTCTCTGCGAACCACCTTTTAAGGTAAGACAGTTTTTAGTTAATGACCGTAGTTGTTGACATTGAATGGGGGTGCCTTTGGCTTTCAAAGTAAAAAGTAAATAGTATTGAATAATTTCGGCGGGCTGGTTAGAACCACGATAGCTCAATTGGAAGAGCACCTGACCCGGTACGTCATAGAGGGTTCAGGTTCAAATCCTGCTCGTGGAATTTTTTCAACATTGTGTTTTTGTAATAAGACAGTTTATACAGTACTGCAAACGTTACATTCATTGTGCCCTAAACATTTTTGTACTGTGTAAAAGGTGTGTAATAAAAGCCATTTATATAAACTAGTTAAGAATCCTCCAACATTAAGTTCCTTTATGCTTTCAGGTTATTTATTGTAGACGACAATGCACATCCAGAAGCAGTTTTTTTTAAACCGAGTACTTCTGGAAACAATAGAGGTCATCAACTTATTTCAATTTCTAGTATTTCTATGGTAGACGTTAGCTTGACAAATTTAGAAATTTCGTAAATGTACAAGGCAGAGGTAGAATGTTCAAAGACCGAAACAACGGTGCACATGGTTCATCTGGTGCAGTACCACATATTGCTATGATGCATTTTTTTTGTGCGATAAATGTTTTTTGCATATCAGTGCTATTTTCCCAAATGATAAGACCATACCGTAGAAGAGACTATATAGGCTGTTAGGGCAGCGTGTTTTGAGGCTACTTTAGTTAGTTTATACAAGGCATAGACAAATCTGTTTATTTTATTGCATATTTTTTCAATTTGTTGTTTCCAGTCCAAATTTTGATCAAGGTCTACCCCTAAAAATGTTGTAACATTGGTACCATTTAGACATTGTCCCTAATTATTTATATTTAATGTTTGATGGCACATATTGTTAAAGTTTATAAACTAATTTTATTAATAAATAATAATAATAAATAATAAAATATTAATTAATATTTTACCAATATTAATTAATAAATTATTATTTTCTAGCCAATTTATAATAATATTCAATGTATTCTTGATGTCAATAATATGCTCATTCAATGTTAAGTTTTTATCAGTTGTAACTATGATAGAAATGTCATCTGCGAACAAGATGCAGCGATGCTTTGTCAAGTCAGGAATATTATTTATGTAAACTAGGAAGAGAAGAGGACCTAACACACTTCCTTGTGGAACTCCAAATTTATTTTCCTTAAACTCAGATCGATGCTTCTGTGCGACATTTCTTGAGTCGAGTTTTCCAAGTTCAACAGTATGTTTCCTATGGGACAGGTAAGTTTTGATCCAACTTAACGCTGGACCTTTGATACCATAACGTTCCAGTTTTTTAAGTAATTGTGAATTACTTAAAAACTAGATTTAAAAACTATGGAATAACATCTTTGTATATAACGCTTATTAATAAGAGTCCATATCTATCGGCTCCTCACTGGGCAAGCCTGCATCGAGGTAACCTAGGCACAAACTAACATAATCTTTATTTAAACCTCAATCCTGTGTCCTTCTATGATAGGGCATTTTCCAATATTTTTGACGCTAAGGGAGAAAATAGTTTGATACTTGCTGAGTTTCTTGCCGGTTCTTCTCAGTACAAGGTCTCCCACCCTGTGTAGACTTACGAACCGATGGCATAGTGACATTCACAAGAGCTATTTGTAGCCTTAACTAAATAAAATACAACAAGATTCTCATTGAGAAAAAAATTGTAATAATTATACTGATTTTTTAGACTTGATTTGTATATTAATAATATAGTAGGAAGTATACAAATATATAATAATAGTATTCACAATAATATATAAACTAATATAAACTAAAGTAACTAAATCTATTACGAAACATAAATATGGCGTCAAAAAATTCCTCCGCGTCGCTGTCGACTGGTAATGTACCCAAGAGACTGGCGGCATTGCCACGTTGTATGGCAATGCTTAGCCTCTGGCCAAGGTAAAAGCCAGCCCTTGGGTCATAGGAAGTGTCAACCAGCCGTTTGGAGATGTCATTAAACAAAACATGAGCACTCGGACCCTATGGCCCGAGGGTTTCAACTAAATAAATGATTTTGAATAATTAATTTAATTTTGGTTTTTTTTTTCCATCCCGCTAATTGTTTCGTCTGTTTGAGTGTAATCTCATTGTTTTGGCTAGGTATACCTTATCGACGTCTGTTTGGGCATGTTTTTTAATAAAACGGCAACGATAAAGATATCGTAAAAGAACTCAATAGTTCCTTAGTAAGTTCACTCGGTGTCACGTAACAAGTAACTTTAACTATTTATTTAGTAATTATAAGACGACCAACACCTCAGTCTCCCTGTGACCACGGACCCTGCAAAGGGTTCGAAACGTCAGGATTAACATTAATTAAACCTAATGTATGAAATAAACGCGAGTAGATGCGTAGAAGTAGTTTCATTTCAATTTACTTCAAATTACTTTGATTTTCAATTGATCAATTATGAGATTTTTTTTTAATAAAAATAATGATCAATATATTTTTTTTATATTTAATAACCCCGTGTGGTGCCGGGGATAAAGAATTGCACCATCCCATCTCTTCCCGTGGGTGTCGTAGAAGGCGACTGTGGGACCATTCCAGAGGATGGGCAGCAGCGTCTCTGCGTCTCTCTATGATTATTCCTACCTTACTGCGATCTGCTGCCTGCCAAGCGTGGCGATTATAGCACATTCCCCTCAAAATGATTTTATCCTTGAGGGAGGCGTTTGTCTAGCAGTGGACTTTTTGGCTGAAATGATGATGACGATGATGATATTTAATAATATTCTTTTCTCACTTAATTGTAAAGGGTCTTTCTTAATGCTTATTTTAGATGTACGTGAAAGTACAAAGTAAAACATATATAATTAACAAAATGAAAAAATAATCCAAGAAAACGTAAAGAGAAACAGCGTCAACCATAACAAGGGCGAGAAGATAAAAGGAAACAAAAGAAGGTTATAAAATTACAAAATAATATATAATATTTACAAAGGAGTATTCACTCCGTAATAATCGCCATAGCTCCGTTAGAATACTGACGTTAACAGAGCCAATATATATGTCTGCGTGTTTGTTTTATTTTCCAAAATGTGTATGTCGCATATTAATATAAAATAAAGGCGGATTATTAACCGTTAAGTGTTCGTGGACGTGCATGAGTGTTGGCGAATGGAATAAAACTGTGCAACGTCACTTTTCAAATTCTCTCAGGAAGTCCTCGCAGTCTCAGTGAAATCTTTACTGATACTCAAGGGGTGGTTGGGGGAATATCATTTATCAATCCTCATTTCTATTATCATTAATTATCATCAATTAACAAAGCGAATGTTACAAGATAAAAAATTTAATAGAAAATCAACCAGCCTTAGGAAATGTTTTTGTTTTGTTTATTTAATTTTAATGCAAATTTTGTTGCGGAACAAATTACAAAAGCACATATGTTAAAAAAAAATCCACGAGCAGGATTTGAACCTGCACCCTTCTGACATACCGGGTCAGGTGCTCTTCCAATTGAGCTATCGTGGTTCTAACCAGCCCGCCGAAATTATTCAACACTTTTTAATTTTTTACTTTGAAAGCCAAAGGCGCCTATTCAATGTCAACAGGTTCAAATCCTGCTCGTGGAAATTTTTTCAACATTTGTGTTTTTGTAATTTGCAGCCTTAGGAAGCTCGAGTGGGAAAGAAAACCCACGACCCTAGTAAAATTTTATCTTGTAACTATACAGGATGTTTGGTAATAGGTGTATATTCCCGAAACGTAGATATGCAACCAAGTGTAAAGAACACTGTAATAACATGCAAAATCATATTTGCGTACAATTACTTTACCATAAAAAAAACTCAAACTTATTTTATATATTCGGGATAATACAGGTACCCACAGGCACTGTGAATGCAAAATTCCAAATAATAGAAAGTGAATATTGTTTATTTATATAATTTTTAAGAGAATTTCTTTGTATCTGGCTAAATGCGCTAATTGCATAAAGCCAAAACAAACGGAAAAAAAAATGCAGCGCATAATGCGTGCGAGCTTTGATTGTGAACTGTTAAAATCTCGTCACTTGCACCACGGTAAATTATTGAGATATAGAATCTATTTGTACGGTACAGTGTTGATTTATCTTTAGATTGCATAGTAATTGCCAGGGCCGATGCTATCGCAATAGAGGTAGACCTTATCCGTGGACTCTGATTGACTAACTTC
Source organism: Eudonia truncicolella (assembly GCA_949315975.1). Taxonomy (NCBI): domain Eukaryota; kingdom Metazoa; phylum Arthropoda; class Insecta; order Lepidoptera; family Crambidae; genus Eudonia; species Eudonia truncicolella. The sequence continues at coordinate 1,240,398 of OX438841.1, forward strand.
CATTAATTGTTGTTTGGTGTAGAGCTTCTTGTTGGTTTAAACGTTTCGTATCTAAGTTTAAGCTTTTTTGGACGCTATTGTTTTAATGTTCACTAACATTAAAATATATATTGATGTCGAGATTAATTAACACTAGGTATATGTTATGTTAAATATTTATAAAATATACTTAGTGAAATTAAATGCCTACCCGACCAAGCCAGGAATCGAACCTGGGTCTTCCGCAATCCGGGCGGCTGCACTGACCATTATGCTACCGGGGAGGCTGACGAAAGCACTGATTTTTTTTTCGCTGCTTTGATTTTGAGTAGTACCATCTATCCAACGGTTATTGCAACCGATTGGATATGCAGATTCATCTTTACAGATGAAATAGGTACCACAAATTTGATAACACAACGCTATAGTATTGGGGTATGATAAATGAAAATAAATGAATTGAATTGTGTACCGTAATAAGACCAAATTCAAAATAATTTAGTCGTTATTGTGTTGTAGACTTCATCTGCGAAAGTAAAAAGCATCTAAACTAAAGATCAAACAAAAACACATTACTAAGCTCTGCCACTGTCGCCATATTGAATTGATGTCATTGACCTCAGTTTCATTAACATGTCAATTTTGTAATAGGTCTAGACAAGTTACAGTAAAATAAATATGACGACTAGCTATGTTTCGAGTGATGGTTTTAATTCGATCGTTAAGTCGACTCGGTCAGTGAGGGAGTTTGGTGAGTTATTCTAGTCATAAAAATGATCATATATTTAAATTGACGGATATAAGATTCTCAGAAAACAAAATTTTTTCTTTGGAGTTTGTGGAGGGTGGGTGGGTCCAGCAGTAAACGTCTTATGGCTGAGATGATGATGACTTTTCTCTTTTCTACTTAAATAGTAAACAATGGTTAGTATTTGGTTAATCGCCATTTACCATCAGATGTGATGAACACCAAAAATGTTTAGCGTTTTTGAATGAATGTATGAGTACCTACAATATCGTTTCACATGGATGTCACAAAAACAGTTTTTATGTAATATTAGAGATTCATCATTTAAGTATGTGTCTTTAACAAACTTTTAATGAATGTAGAGAGTCACTTGCGTTTGACTATACAAAAGTATGTCGAAATGCACTGTCCATACAATATATAATTCTTCCCAACGTGGCAAAGTATTAACACAAGTTCCAAATAATCTGGTTCCTTCGAATTAGTTCTTGATAGTCAAGAACTACTTTCAAAGCTGTATCATATCTTTTTAAAAACTTTTACTGAATGTAGAGAGTAGAATACAAATGACAAACAGGCGTTAGACTATATAAAAGTATTTTTATTTATTTATTTATTTAAACTTTTTCAACATAAATATTACATGGCGGACTTAATGCCTGAGGCATTCTCTACCAGTCAACCATAGGGTGGTGCAGAGATAACATTGGTATGAAGGGGTGCATTGCTCATCGAATGTATATTTCAACTTTGGCAAAGTAATAACACAAATTCCAAATAACCTGGTTCATCCGAATAATTTCTACAAGGAATACAAATCCAAAAAGACCTTGGTTTTGTTGACAGCGAAATCTACGTCTTTTGAAATGTCTTGCGAATAGTGTTACTGTTTTTTTTTTAATGATGATGAGTTGGAGGTGCCTCAGATTCTCATCACCAACACCACAGTCTTCCTCTGACCACGGATACAGTAAAAGGTTTGATTAATAACTATAATTATTAAATTCTTTTTTTTTCCAGTTCGTATCACCGTTTTGTACCAAGTAAATTGTACTATAAAATACGAAAGTCTAAATGAATCTAACTACCAAACGAATCCAGCTAAATTCGAACTATCCCTGCTTTCTGTTTGACCATTTTTTTCTAGGAAATTGTTCTTTTTTAATTCCATCTTGACAACGATAGCACAAATTCCAAACATCCTAAGTCTATTATTGTTTCTTAGAAACCTTTGGGGGTTTATTACGCGATCGGATTGGTAGAAAACCGTCTACAAGTTTTAGTTAAATTAACTGAGGACATGCTACTATATCCAACATTTATTTCTCAAAATAGAATACAAAAATAATAATAATAACTGCCGTCTGTTCTATTGCCGGACTTAACCGCCTTTAGCAATTTTATAACATAATAACTTTAATAATATTTATTTCGCCTCGGTGGCCGAGTGGCAAAGCGCTTGGCTATCTTAACTTATCTTATCTTAGTGGGGCGTGCTGAGATTTCCCTCTCCCAGTAACACTTTTGTGCAACCCCGTCCTTTCACTCTTCCTCCTCTGTAAAGATAGATGCCATAAGTTTGGCAACGTCCTTAAGAGCGAAGAGCCTGAAGTCCTCCGTTTCGGATAGGCCGACCCCAGGAGTCCCATTCTTTTCCTAGCCAGAGAGTCGCAGTCACACAGTAGTTGACGCATTGACTCCGTTTCCTCTCCACATGCCCTACACAAACTATTTGTTGAGAGGTGCATTCTGTAAAGCATTTGTTTAAGCGCTCGGCTAGCTACCAGAAGGTCCCGGGTTAATTCCCAGGTCAGGCAAAGTGTGTTTCGGATTTCTCGATGTATAGCCTGGGTCTGTGATCACCAACCGCATTAGGCAAGTCATCATCATCATTAGCTCAATTTATGTCCCCACTGCTGGGGCACGAGCCTTCTATGGATGGATAGGGAGAACGGGCCATAAACCAACACGCGGGCCCAGTGTGGATTGGTGGTTGTTAACGACTGCTAATGCAGCCGGGACCGACAGCTTAACGTGCCTTCCGAAGCACGGGGAAGCTCGAGATGAAAAATATTTGGTCATCTATCCGACGACCGGCCTTTTTGAAAGTTGCCTCAGCACTGGCAGACCGGGCGCGATAACCACTGCGCCATCGAGCTCCTCAGAGGTGATTAAGTAATACCCATCAATTGAATTACATGAATATTAACCCCCTTATTCATAAAAACTATTTAAGCATTATTTAGTTAATCATTGTTTTGTCTCTTTTTCTCAAATTCAAAATGACGTTTGTGTGACGTTGACAAAACAATATTTAACTAAATAATGCTCAAAAAGTTTTTATCAATAAGGGGGTAATTGATTATTCAAGTAACAAGACTCATTTTCGTTAGAATATTTTACTTATCGTAAATGTTTTTATCCATTAACGGTGGTTTTCTAAGCTTTTAAGTTAGGGCTGTATCGAAACGATGTTTGTTCTTATAAAACGTCGAAAAACCTTGATCTTTTATAAGTGAAAAATTTTCATCTTAAGTTTGTAAAAAATATTCATGTTTAATGAGAAGTATCTGTAAGCAAGTAAAATACGTTACAACTGGAACGAGCATCGTACGGTTAGAGTATTTTACGATTCATTTACGATATAAATAAATGTAAATATTTAATGTTCCTTGAAAGGTTATTTTTTAACGTCTTCATTCTTTGCCTAATGGCTCAACGTTACTCGTTAACTAGTATAGATGAGTTGTTTAGCAATCGACGTAGTTCGATTCTTTTATTTTTATAATAGGCCCTCCTTTTTAGTTTTGAATTCTATACGAAAGTTCTCGGAAGCAGTTTAAGCTGGCGATTTGGTCCTCTGGTGACGCTTTAATACGTTCATTTGAAATTCGGTTGATCTAGCTCTTTTTTTTTTCTATTTTGATAATTATGAATTGAGTGAAAGTAAACACGGAACTCAGGGGAATTGTTTTTTGAGTTTGTATATAGCCAAAAGATTTATCAAAGTGTTTGTGACGATTCGACTGGTATTTCGATTTCTACTTCTTATTCAACATACTATGTTTATTATGTTGTTGTGTCGAGGTTGCTCTTGGTCTGCATACTTCTGCTTAGTGACATATATAAAGGTAAGGTGATGGTATCTATCCAGACGAGGTCTGTGCGGGACTCGTATGCTAATAGATAGAGAAAGACTTCTGGTGAGGTTGGCAAACTACTAATCGAGTGTTCGAGAACTCGAGACATATTTTTCTTCCATTATTTTCCTTCATTACAGGTACGTAGTCGGAGAATATAAAAAATACTGATTAATAAATAAGTATTTTTATGCATATGTTTTTTTTTTATTTGTCCGAGTGCTCGTATTGATTCATTATAAAAGTTTTTACTAACGTTACGTTCGGCTACCGATGTGCCTTAAAGTTCTTGGCAGATTTTTTATTTTAAAATGAATACCTTGATCTCTTCCTATCTGATGATAAGTAACGATATATCGAAGACTAAAACTAGGGTTTTAAAAGTAATGAATGTCCTGGTGTATGCTTTGTTGGATGTCCACAAATAAATAAATAAATAAATAAATAAAAACGCGGAATCCTCAGCCCCTAAGAATTGCCCCCTTCTGAAAAGCTTTGTGATTATTCTACTTTCAATTCATCACTGAGCAGGACATCGGCATCAAAACCCGAGTGTACTAACCGATCGCTTAGTAATCCACGATTACTAAACCGATATTATCTTTGGACGATTAATGGTGGGCCCTTTATCCAATGTCGACGATCTACAATCACGAGAAAATCACAAACGACATCTGTCCTCAAGCAAAAGTAGACTCTAACCCAAAAAGTTTGTATCCCTTTTCAATTTGAACGACACGTGCTACTGAATTGAATTCGCTGCGCGTGAATTTGGAGTGTGTCAACTAGGTTGGAGAGTTGAATATTGGCTGCGCTAGAAATTTCTAAATAACAAGCTATGTATATAGTCAGTTATAAGTCCTCTGGGGACAATAGGTAGGTCTGCAGCCGATATATCTCCAGAACGAGACAATTTAAGGAATAACCAGAATATTAAATGTGTCAGCTGTGAGGTAAATTGTGGTGAAATTTTAATGGGCAATTAAGTTGATGGATTGGAAACAGATCGGTCAGCAAGACTGCATGCATCCAACATGAAAACTTTGACTATTTTCATTATACTTTGTTCAGGCCAATGTCAATGAGACAGACGTGATTAAATAAATACTTATTTACATTTTTATTGCGAATTCTTTTTAATAGGAAAATTGTTAGAAATATTTTCTTGACAATTGAGTTGTCCATCATTGCTGTCGGGACACAAATTCCTTACACTGACATTGTGTCGGCTTTACTCTCAAAAAGAAGTTGATCTTCGTCTTGATGTATTCTATCACGACTTAAACAGTGATGGTGTGGTGAAGGGGCGACAGGAATGGGCGTGGAAGACCATAGCGCGAAACAGGTACTAATATGTTGAGGATATCCGGGTTCCTTTCTTCCCTCATCTTCATCATCTCCACAACGACCGGTTTTGTGTTGCTCGCATCCAGCGGCTTTCCGCGACCTTCCACCAGATCGTCGGTCCACCTTAATTTCAGCATATTTGTGTCCAGTGCTGGACGTATGCCTCTCCAATTTTCATCCGGTTTCAGTATAGCAGTTAAAGTATGTAGAGAATAAATAAATATAAATATTAGACAACGTTGCTCTGACTCCAAAGAAAGTAGCTTAAGCACTTGTGTTATGGAGAAAGTCAGAAACGACGACGGTACCACAACCACCCACCAGACCAGAGAAAATATAGAAAAAGTTAGTTTTTCTACATTGACCTGACCTTGAGTCGAACCCGGGACCACGGAGATGGCAAAACCAGAAACTGACGTGTGAGCCACTCTATTACGGAGGTCCGTCATTTGTGTAGTGTTATTGATTCATCAATGATAATCCCGACACAGTCGCAGTCATGCCTTCAGCATGACCTTTCCTTTCCTATCGTCGTATCCTGAGGTGGTAGGTATCCTTACCTTTCTAAGCATTATTATTGTGAACCCTACTGGTAGGTACACACTCCTGCTCACCAGACTACCACAAACTGTCACTTTCCTCAATAGACTTTAAACTTGATACGCCTTTCAAATAAACAAAGAATAAGGTCCGAATAGTTATTCCGTGTTTTGTTCTTGTCATGTAAACGTCATTTCAAATTAGAGTAAAAGAGACAAAACACGGAACAACTATTCGGACCTAACTCTTTGTTTATTTGTAAGGCACTATGTGTATGATATATGGTTGAACATTTATTAAAGAAATTTGACAGTTTTTAATGGGTCGATGTGCTGGCGTCTGTACACGAAAGCCCCAAGAGTACCTAAACCGTAACCGGGCCGATCATTTTAAAAGCGGGGTCATTGAATATGAGTCGCCGTCAAGACTTAAGCTCCTTAAAACTTCGTTTCAATGGAACTTTGTAATCAAATTTCAGTTTAAGCTAATTGAACTTTCAGCGGGCGAAAAAGCTTTGAGCGATTTAAAGCCCGTTAATAAGTTCTGAAAGCTGTGTGTGAGTGAACTTTTTTATGCTTACTTTTTTAGCCTTTAACCGAACAGTCGGCGAAATGTAAAATTCAAAGAGTTTCTGTGAACATTTTTCTGTTATTTTAGTCTTGACTACTCTTGACTCAGTATCTAGAGTGGTATTAATAAAAGCGTTTTCAATCGTTTTCACGTTTCCTTCCAATACCTACACTTTAATTAAATCATTCTAGTTATAAAGTTAGTCTGAGCTCATGCTTGGCTTGATACCTAATAGTGAACTTTTATACCTACATGACTATGTAAGATATAATTATACTAGAGATATTTGGTCACCCATCTGGCCACGGTATAAGAAAGTAGCTTAGTTTCACATTTTCGTTAACTGTATTAGCTAACCCTTTACCCTTAAACCTACCTACTTGTATATGTACATACATACATACATACATACATACATACATACATACATACATACATACATACATACATACATACATACATACATACATACATACATACATACATACATACATACATACATACATACAATACTCTCACGTCCTTCCAAAAAGGAGGTAGATAGAGCAACAAAATCAGTCCAGCATGAGAGACCTACTTGCTGTACAGAAACCAGCACATCAACCTATCCAAAACTATCAAATTTCTTCCATAAATTTTCAACCATATCCCTTAGAGATAAAGTTCAAAGTCTATTGAGGAAATTTGACAGTTTGTGGTAGTCTGTTGTGCAGGCGTGTGTACATGAATTAATATTGTTCTTATCTTTTAAGCTACTTTTATTATTGACAGTACTTAACTGCTAGTTTGGTTAGCAAACTCGTGTAATAGTGTAAAGTATAATTATTGTTATCATCATCAGTTCATTTTATGTCCCCACTGCTGGGCACGAGCCTTCCCTACGGATGGATAGGGAGAACGGACTATAAACCACCACGCGGGCTCAGTGCGGTGTGATGGTCGGTAATTATTGCAACAGCATAAATAATAGAAAAAATATTGAGTCATAAGCAAAACCAAAGTAAATTTAAAAGCATTTTAAAGGCGACTAGACTTTTCCACTACTCTAAAAGTAAAAGTTAAGTACTCTTAAGCTGAAATTTATAATTATGTATTTCGGATGATAGGCTATGTCCAATTGAAAATCTAGACAGTGAATTAGGTAATCATGGGTTTGAAAGTTTAATAATGTCATGTTGTTTTCTAAAGTGTACGCGAACACTACACATTGAAATGAAACAATTTTACGGATCTACTCGCGTTTGTTTTACACACTAGTTTTAATTAATGTTTATCCTGACGTTTCGAACCCTGTAATGTTCGAATGTAATGTTGTTTATTTTTCTTGGCTCTTGACAATTTATATACGTTCAATAACGTTTAAAACTGTTGGAGGTACCATTAAATCATTTCACAAATATTTTATGAACAGAGCACTTCCAAATATTAAATTCTGAAAATAAGGAAAGTGCTTCTGCTTTTTTTTTCATCTTTGGATACAGGTTGTTCTTTTTCACGTGGCGGATAATGCGATTTCTGTGTGGAAACTAATTGCTTTGTCGGGCTGGTTTCGTTTCGATGTCGTTTGCTTAATAAAGGATGTGTCACTTTTTATTACTTAAATTATTTTATTCTTTGTTTAGGTGTTCATGATAAGATTTAAGATGGAAGCACTCTTCACTAGTCATTTACTAGTGCAATAGTAGTAGTAATAGTAAGTACACACGCCTGCACATCAACCTATCTAAAACTGTCAAATTTCTTCAATACATTTTAAACCATATATTTAGGGCACAAAGCTCAGTCTATTGAAAAAATTTGACAGTTTGTGGTAGGTTGATCTAATGAAAGTCACTAGGTACTCCATCAGTTTGTGAGTGTAGGACAAGAGGGCTTGTTTTGAGAATAACCGGCAAGAAAGTCAGAAATCTTTTATCCCTTACTGTTGAAGCATTATATTATAAGAATATGCCGAAATGTCCAAAAAAATCCATTTACAAAAACATGGTTACTTGTAGTTGCTTTTCTGTATACGTAAATTAGAGAAGGCTCGTGCCCCAGCAGTGGGGATAAACTGAGCTGATGATGATGATGATGATGATGATGATGATCATACATAAATACTGTAGTTTCTAAAAACTGGTTAAGCTTTAAGTTTTAAGCTTCTCTATGCCTGGAACTTTTTTCCACCAGGCAAGATTTAGTATTGTTTCTTAATTGATTTTCCATGAGATATTGAAAAAAACCTTAAAAATTAACAGAAATATGTTATCTCTGTTTAGCAACCATATATACGCCAGACTACTTGCCACCTGCGACAATGGACTTGAAGTGTAGAAAAAATAAACCACCGCGCCAGACCAACTACGTACGTACCTACCGCTGTTTGTGTATAGGACGAAGTCTGTAACCAACTTCCATGCGAATTTATTTATACTTCTTTTCAACAATTTCGTAAATGCAATTAAAGATAATTAAAGATATTGAAAGTAAAAAGCTCTTAAAAATATGCTAGCTTGCTTCAAATGAAAATAGCAAAAAACTTTGTTTTTAATTTCTTTCGCTATCATCGCCTACCATTAATTTATGTTTTATTAGCGGTAATTAAGCCAAGTAGCATTTAGTTCTCAATAATGGTTCACGTCTAGTGTAAAGATGAACTTCAAGCATTTGAAAATTTTTTATTGAAGTTCACTTGTGATCTTGAAACTGAAAAAGGTAATTTTACCTGTATTAGGGCTGTACAGGAGAGTAAAGTTCTAAATGCGGCGTTAATCCCATTTTTATTTGGGCTCGGCTCTCCTTATCGTTTGTCTCCAGAGGTGTCGGCTCTGGATCGCCATTGTGTCTATGGTATTATATTTAATTTGAATTGAATTTTGCATTCTTGCATCGCAGAGTACTCCAGTAAGTTCTCTCCATTTTTGCCATGCTGTATTCTTACGGTGATATCTGCGTCGATGGTGCCGTCATCCGCTATAACACTGTTTGGGCGTACTTGTATATGAGCCCGGTTAACTATATTGTTCAAAAGGATAGGTAGTAAATTAAACAAGTGATTGTGTGACGAGCGGCCAAAACCGGCGCGCAATGAGAACTCAGTTTTATTTCATCTTTTACACCATACAATGAAATACAATGACGCTATGGCGCGCCTGTACGCACACACGCTAGTGTAAGGCAATGAGTCCTTACAGTAACCCCCTTCTTAAAAGAGAAAAAAAACGAACGAGCTTTACAATTAGTCCCATATGGTGTGTAACATTTGACATCTCACCTTTTTAAATCAATATTACAATAGAAAATAGAATAAAGATTTACAAATTATAAAGAGAATGCAGTAATTGCTCGTTAGAAGACATGTCACACTGTTATCCTGTTACATTGTTACGATCACATTTCTACGAAATCACTCCCACAAATATTACGACCTACAACGGACATTGGGCTTAAAATGTCGATCACTGGTGGCTTCCCCGACTAACACGTAACAGTTACAGGATCACACTGTTACGACCCTACTTCCGTCCCTTTTCTACGAAATCACTCCCACAAATTGTATATATAGAATACACTTCCATAGTTCAATAGTTAAGCAAAAGAATTTAAACGGGGATTTACGCAAACTAATTAGTAAAAAGGTATCATACCTTCTTTATACGCGGGTATAACGTCGGGTATGTCTATTTGTATTTATAGAAGGCGAGCGGAAAGATTTTACACATCAAAAATTATTTAACAATTTTTAAAAATATTTTTTAATAAAACTACAAAGACTAATACATAAGTCTTATACATAAGTCTACAAATAACATTCTAATGTACTGATTGTAACCCGTTCTCGGTAGTAGTTATTTTGTTTACATAGTGTAACTTGACGGTGATAAGAATTTTATTAACAATACAATAGTTACTCTTTAGATATGTTAATTAACAATGTCGAATGACGTTATGTGAATTAAATTGTTACAATGATATTGTGAAATTAAAAAAATATAATAAACGTGATAGTCAAAAAAAATTTTTTTATTTATTTAATGCAAAAACTTGTAGAAAATACGATTCTTTGTACTTTTACATAAACTTTTTTAAAAGAAAATGATACATACTTATTTCTCTAAATCACATTAATACGTCACATTTAATAAACACTATGAGTTCCTTGAGATGTTGGCGGTGTCGTGGAATGTACACGCGCCTGCACAAACTGTCAAATTTCATCAATAGACTTTGAACTTTATACCCTTATAATATGGTAGAGAATGTATTGAAGAAGTTTGACAGTTTTGGATAGGTTGATGTGCAGGCGTCTGTACATAAGACACAAATACCAAATGTTTTTACCACACCTACCACACACTATGCCAAAAAAATTGTTTATATACACGACAGCACAATAATAGATTTTTCAAAATAATATATCAACGGAACCATCTACACAGCGCAGTCGTTTGAACAATATCACCGAACCGTTTGGTATTCCCGATCTATGTCAAATCCCTGCAGGCTACCCGCACGAAGAGATGAAATCTTTTACTACGTACAGAGCGGATCCAATTGATTGATCTCTTTTAACTATTTAGTTTCTGAAGTTAAGTTTAGCCTAGCTAAAGGCTGTTGATCCGATGTCCAACAAAGTCTGCAGTACCTGTGTTGTGATAGGTCGTGCTCACAAGTAGCTGTATGCATTTTTAGTTTATTTTTAAACATATATAGTCTCACAAGTTTTCACTTCATCTGGTAACCTATTTAGACAGCTGTGCTCCCTCAAACAGAATTGTCTTGTTCCCATATTTAGTCCTAGGTGTAATTAATTTGAGTTTGTTTTTGTGTCGGAGATTATGCATATATTTTTATATATCTATGTATATTTGATTTAATACTCTTTGTAATTTTTATTTATTAGAATGCATGTTGTATATTTATGTAGTTGGGATAGGTTCATTAGTTTAGCTTTATCGTTTAGTTGGTGTAAGAAATGGATAATGACACATGATAAAACCATCAGCGTTACCTACTCAATAAGTTTCTTAAAATTAGATCTTACAAATCTACCGAAAGTTCTTTAAAATATTTAATGTTATGGTATCTCTTGATTGTCGATACTGATGAAGTGATTTTATGACATCTACACTTGGTCCAATATCCTATAAGGTTCTGGGTTCAAAACTCATTCGGGTTCAAAGTATGTTTCGGATTTATGATGCATAACCCGGGTTTGTGATCCCCAGCCCGCAGTTGGCAAGCGTGTTGATTAAGCCAATACCCATCAATTGTAGCGAGGACTTGATTTCAATGATGGAGGCCTTTGCCCAACAGTGGGACAGTAGTCGTATATACCTTACTTTTATTTAATTAAAACATATGTGGTAATAAATCTTACTTATAATAAAACATTTCAAATTTAGATTACCGAGACTCTTTTCACGGTATTCTTAATAGCTATGTTAAGTTAATAGCGATCTTATAATTATATTAAATCGATTGGAACACCTATAGCGAGGAAGATCGATAAAACTATTAGGCGTTGATCACGACAGCGCCGGTTGGCATAGGTCACGGGCGGCAGGCGCGGGTTCAATGCCCGGTGACGAGTTGCGACTCTACAACAGCGATGGCCGAAACCACGAACAATCTGCTGCATTTCGCTAAGTACCAAAGGGTATGCGTTATTTAACTAAGTTTTGATAAAATTCAAAATCATTTATTCAGTTTAGGCCACCAATAAGCTCTCTTAGGAATGTCACTATGCCATCGGTTCGTAAGCCTACACAGGGCGGGATACCTTGTACTGAGAATAACCGGCAAGAAACTTAGCCCTATCATAGAAGGACACTTTCCATTACAAATAAACACGCGAAATAAAGACAACTACAACACAAATTTCCACAATGTCATAGAGTAAAAGTCAAAATATGCATGAAAAACTAAGTTAATTTGAAAAAAGTGTTAAAATATTTAAAAGGGGTTGTTCTAAAATAAAAATTTTGTTTTCTAAAATTTAGTTATTAAAAGTGCGTTTGCTCTTGGTTTTTACGCGTGTGACATTGTGAATAGTTTGCCGGGTCCCCGGTTTCTCCATGCGGGAGTCCTCTCAAAATGATATTGACAATTATTACCGTCCTTACCGTTGTTTTGCAGTGAGGTGTTTAATTTCAATGTGATGGGTAGAGTCACGAGCACTGACTCCTACAGACTAAATCCAATGCGATAATTGCTTACACTTAACCTTACATCAATTACATATTACTATTAACTTATCTACTAATATATTAACTAATTAACTTATCGACTATTCATATTTATACAATTAGGTACACATTACAATTGCATTACACACATTACAATTTAGAATCTATGTACCTAACAAATTACGTACAGAACTAACTTTGCGAGTTCACTCAAATTATCCGAAAATATATCAATCAACAATTAAAATATTATGTATATCAATGTTACACTTACAAAAGAATAAGAGACAAAACTAGTCATGCTCCTGTACGCGTAAACTTAAGAAAACAATTTTACATACATTATTACAACCTTCACTAAGTATTTAATGGGGTTTAACGAAAACTACTACTTAGTAAGGATTTGATTTTTTACTTAAAACGTCGGGTATGACTGCTTTTATAAAAACAATTTTGGATTTATATCAAATCTAAAGTTTTGTGTACAAAAAGTAGGTACATCAAAATTTGAATGTTATGTCTTGTATATATTATATACAAAAAAAAAAGTAGGTACATCAAAATTTGAATATGTCTTGTATATAATATAACTAGTGTTTTGCCGTCTAGCGTAGTAGTGATGGTCCCAACCGGTGGGGGCGTGTTTGTGTGACGAATACAATCATTTTGTACCTGAGCCCTAGATGTTTAAGTACTTACGTGTGTGTGTCCGTTTAGTAGCCATAGTGAATGTTATGCTTTGTATTATACAATATAGTCTACTAGACTTCGGTTGTATGTTCAGTAAAGATTTGCTCATACATTTACCGAGTATGTTTAACCTACTAATATTATAAACGCAAAAGTTTGTAAGTATGGATGGATGTTTGTTACGCTTTCACGTAAAAACTACTGAATGGATTTTAATGAAACTTTCCTCATATACAGACCAGACCTAGATCAGCATATAGGATACTTTTTTTTTTACTGTAGTCTTTGCGAACGAAGCCGCGGGCAACAACTAGTTTTACCATAATTATCATCATCATCAAATCTAGGCAAAATCAATCGCTGAGCCATGGCCTTTTAGCTCTGCTACAGCACACCTACTGTTAAAATGTACTTTTATGTACTGTTATTTGTGTATTATCTCAGACTCTTTTAACCGCCTCTGTGGTCTAGTGGTTGAGGACCAGCGGTTTGGACCCAGAGGTCCTGGGTTCGATTCCTGACGGGGGGTACATGTTTGAGTACACGTTTTGGTTGGTGGTGGGCTTGTTTGCCCGCCTGGCTAGCTTGGTAGCTAAGTGGTGGTCCACTTATCTATATATGTCACCGTAGCATTATTGTGCTCCGGCAGCTAGGAATAAGATAGCCAGTGACTTAGTAGTTAAGGATTCAGGGTGAAGTGCGCTTCCACCCTCGGCGTTATCATCATTTAACATCAGGTGAGAAGGAGAGGAAGGTTAAATGCTTAACCGTAACATATAAAAAGAAACAAAAAAAATCATTATCTGTACACATTCCCACTGGTGTAGATGTCAGGAGGTAATTTATAAAGATGTTTTATACTGGCTCGCCGTTGAGTGTGGCCCAGACGAGTGGACGAGTCACGACTGGCTTCTATCGCGCGGTCAACCTGAGGGTATTCACACTGAGCTCGCTTCGAAAACCCTGATTTTGAGCTGCGTCCGAATTGGGTAACCGATCATTTAATGTTTTGATGGAAAGTATCTTACATAATGTCCCACTACTGGGCAAAGGCTCTTTGGAATCAAGTCATCGCATCTTTTGATGGCTATTGACTTGCACCACGCTACCCGTATGTGGGTCGGTGATCACAAACCTGGCCTATGCATTGAAAACACACTTTTGCCTGATTTTGGGAATTGAAGCCAGAACCTTCGGGTATCGGGCCAAGCGCTTTGCCACTCTTCTTAGTCTATAAAGGGTGGTCTTTACAAGGCGTCTTTACAGTGAAACTGGTTATTATTTGTAAATGTATTGTAATTTATAATTGCAAATACTTTTATTTAAACAATAAAGTACCTAAATATTTAAAGTCTTGGGAAACCACAAAAGCTATTTTAACCGCTATCCTTTGGGAAAACCTGTGGTTTCGTAGTTTTATCGACAAATGAACGGTTAGAGTCGCATGTGTGAGGATAAAAAACACTTCCCCAGGATTTATGTGACCAATATCCCTAGGGAGACCTAGCTTTTTATGCGAGAATCGGTAGAGTCAATGGTATGTATAAAAGTTTAAAAAGAAAGTGAAGCATATTTAAATTTACGTTTAAGCCAACTTGAATTTGGTTGATTTCATTAATTCAATGACAAAATAACTTTATGCTACCTCCTTGTATATAAGTTTTATTTATTATTTTAGCAAGAAATAACGTATATAAGGAGTAAAAACTTAGCTAAACCTGGTTTGTCGAATGTGGCCTTTTCTCCGCCACGACCCGGTCAACCGGAGCTGTGGTCCGAGCCTTTAGAGGCGCCCTCGGGTTGTTTCACTCCCTGATCCGATTCGAAACCCTCGGAGAATCTAGTGGGTGATGCCGTTTCCCCTAGAAAACCTTTAACGGTGTTTCGGTTCACTCGGCTTGAAAAAATCCGGTGAAGCTGAAAATGCCGCCACATGCAATCAGCAAACTTTTAAAAAAAAGAGGCCTTTTTTGATCGCCTGTAGTAAGAACCATTGGGATAAACTTGCGTCTTTAGCCATATGGTATTGAAACCATCCACCATGAAATGTGCTAATTAGGATAGTATTAACATAACACATATTTCTCTTACTTTAAGTGCGTAGGTAACGTAATATATTTATTAAATATAAAAACAAAATGAATCTCTAGCGGTTTCAGTGTAAGTGAGCGGGGCCGGACGGACCATTTTTAAAATGTATTAGAAAACTTATATGATTTATTGCCAGATTAACTGTTACAAGTTCAGTGTTTTACCTTTTAAAATATGTCCTAGCGTGCATTCATGCAGTGTTGTAACATCCCTATTTTCTGCCTGAACCTTATGGGTAGATTATTAGTAAAATAGTGGCCCGCCCTGACTGTGACCCCTTTACTTTTCGTGAAATCACTGTGGGGGAGGTTAAGAAGAGTATCCTCTTCATAACTTCCAAAGCCATGGATGAAGATGGCATTTGCCGTGACATGCTGATTCCTATTCTGGATGACGTTGTCCCTATTATCGCACACATTTTTAACCATTCTCTAGCAACCAACGTCTTCCCTTCCAACTGGTAATTAGCCCATGTCATTCCCATCCCAAAGTCTGCTTCCCCTACCGCTTTCTCTCAATTCCGTCCCATCTCTATCCTACCATTCCTGTCCAAGGTCCTAGAAAGCGCTGTATACAAACAACTTTCTTCATTTCTCTCACGTCACAATTTAATAAGTCCGTACCAATCCGGTTTTCGTCCTGGCCATAGCACAGTAACTGCCTTGTTGAATGTCACGGATGATATTCGCCACGCTATGGATAACCGATTGTTCACGATTCTTGTTTTACTGGACTTTAACAGGGCTTTCAACTCCGTTGACTATGACATCCTTCTTGCCATTCTCCACTCCCTTAAGATTACCTCTGCAGTGATTGCTTGGCTCTCGGATTATCTCCGGAATCGCTACCAGAGAGTTAGGAGTGATGACTCATTCTCAGAATGGTCTAACTGCGGGTGTGCCTCAAGGTGGGGTACTTTCACCTCTCCTCTTTTCTTTATTCATTAAAGAACTCGCTAAAGTTATATCTTGCCCGCACCACCTATATGCAGATGATGTACACATTTTTAAGCACTTTGATGAAGCCAGTACTGACTCCGCTATTGCAGCCCTTAATAAAGACCTCATCTCTGTGAAAACTTGGGCGGACACATTTGGAATGCTCGTGAACTTCAATAAATCACAAGTAATAATCATAGGCAGCAACAGATTGTATGATAAATTGGATTTTGATAAACTC
The DNA here is from genome assembly GCA_949315975.1 of Eudonia truncicolella. Classification (NCBI taxonomy): domain Eukaryota; kingdom Metazoa; phylum Arthropoda; class Insecta; order Lepidoptera; family Crambidae; genus Eudonia; species Eudonia truncicolella. Next base: position 1,256,852 of record OX438841.1, read on the forward strand.
CCCAAGGTAACGTATGATGGAGTGAATCTTGCGTATGCAAGCAAATTGGCATCATTATTGACAACACGCTTTCTTGGAAATCCCAAATGAATGAAGTCAGCCGGCGCGCATGCATTACACCTATCACTTTCTCAAGCGACTTCAGTTTTTCTTACCGTTCAATACCAAAATATGCTTGCTCAGTCGCTTCTTCTCCCTCTTCTCAACTACGCCGATGTTTGTTATTTGCATGCCACGGAAGAGTTGATTAACAAACTGGAGCGCCTGCAAAACTTGGCCATCAGGTTCATATTTGGTCTGCGCAAGTGTGATCATATTTCAGAGTTCAGGTCAAAGTTGAAATGGCTCATATAGTTTTACAGTCAGATGATAATATGTACATTGTATGTATAGGTGTATAGGTAAGTACGTATATGCATTATAACTAGTTTAAGTACCTATTTATTTATTTATATTTAAGGTATTTATTTATGTTTTGGTCGACAATTTGGTCCCGCAGACTTTCTTTTCCAACTACAACTAGGGTTGGCTGGAAGAGATCTATTTTAGAGATAAGCTCACCCTTGTATATGTTTTTTATAATGTAATTTAGACTGTAATTTTAATGTACAATAAAAGTTTTAATAGTATTTGTTTAATACTTTTTACGCATAAGAATTTGCCTATTATACAATCATATGAACAGTTTCAATTATTCTCTCTCTGTCTTTGACGGTTTCAGTTAATCTCTTTTATAAACGTTGAGATCGTCTTTCGTCGAATTTTTGTACCCTACGCAACCGTCCAATATTAGGAAAGATAAATAAAATAATTATATAATATGTATAAAAATAAATAAGTGTAATTATGTATTATATCGCCTAAAGTCACTGATTAATTAAGTACTTATTTATATTGTGCTTAAGCCAAAAGTAAAAGGCATAGCCACAATACCATAATTAGAAACCGGATACGCGGTATGTCAGAAAGTACGTGTTCAAAACCGGCTCATGTATTTTTTTATATTTTTGAGTTACCCAATCCTATTCGAGCCCCTCGGTAAATCTAGTAGAGAACGGGGACACACTTAGTGCTTGATGCCATTCCCTCGAGAAAACATCTGACGGTGTTTCGATCACACGACTTTTAAGTCGTCCTGAACGACGAACCTGGGTCTTCAGCAATCCATGCGGCCGCACTGACCGCTATGCTACCGGGAAGGCTAACGTAAGCGCTGAATTTTGTCACTGCTTTTTAATGTTTTTAGAGTGCTTTTATAGCAGCACAGGCGCCATCTATCCAACGGTCGTTGCAACCGATGGCCATGCAGATTCATCTTTGCAGATGAAATAGCACAAATTTGATAACACAACGCTATAGTAAATTTTTTACTGTTTATTTTCAAGTGCTAATTGCTGCTCTGAAGCTAAATTAAATATTTTTTTTTTTAAAATACGGTGATAAAATTAAACGCCCACCCGACCCAGCCAGGAATTGAACCTGGGTCTTCCGCAATCCGGGCGGCTGCACTGACCGCTATACTACCATTAACATTGATAGGTAAATGACTCACGCCATAGCTGTTGAACCGTTCAATGGAAACACTTGGTAACGAGTCTATTGTCCCACGCCGTTAGATATGTGTTTTGAATAAGTGATATTTTTCATAATGCTATTATGTAAATAGTTGCGAACTGTTTTCCTTGTTGTTTTGCAATCGATCGTTATGGGTCAATAGCTCTGGTTTTGCTAATTCATTTGTTTGGTTCGGGGCATGAATCGGGGCCGTGGGCTGAGGTTTCTAGCAGTTTGTATGACGCTTTTAAAGATATGCTGTAGACTCTTAATAATTTAAACATAGGTATGAGTTTTTTTAGGGTGAATTGTTAAAGGCAAATCTGCAAAAGATTGATTGTATGAAATTTTTAAAATTTTTATATGGAAATGTTGAAATTTATAATACAGTAAATAGTAGGTACATAAGTTATATCACAGAAGGGATCTGTTATTGCTATGCCCTTACGGGGCGCTTTTTATGCCTATTAATTTAACTACTATGTACACCAATGTGGCACGATTTAAATATTTTTGAATTTGTTTAAAAAAGCTGTCATAAATATTGAAAAGATCTAGATTATTGTCTTTAAAAAGGTCATAACCAACATCATCATCATTCTATAAACATTTTAGAGTGTAATTGGCACCTGGGAAGATTGGGCTATAACCCACTACTGGCACAACAAGGGTTTGGTGGCTTTCACGACTGCCAACCGAAGCAGATGGGAGCTTAACTGCCGTACTCAGAGACGTCAATTAAGTTTTAATGACAATTAAGTCTCTTGCTGTCACTTTCTTATGTATAGTGCTAAATAGAGAAGGAAAGACATTTAATTGTCATTAAACTTAATTGACGTCTCTGAGTACGGCAGTAAGATATTTAAATATAAAAAAAAAGTTACTGAAATAATATGTCGTGTTAATTCCGCTAAATCGCTCGTTTATCAAGTTTGGATGCAGCACGCATGCACTGCGTTATTTATGTCTTCCATCCGACTACCCGTCATTGCAAAAGTTATTATTAAAAGAATATAAAAATCAACACACACCCTTGCCTACTTCTTAACTGATCTTTAGTATTTGTAAAAATATTATGATCAGATGTTAATGACGGTAGTTGTTGACATTGAATTGGCGCCTTTGGCTTTCAAAGTAAAAAGTAAATAGTGTTGAATAATTTCGGCGAGCTGGTTAGAACCACGATAGCTCAATTGGAAGAGCACCTGACCCGGTATGTCAGAAGGGTGCAGGTTCAAATCCTGCTCGTGGAAATTTTTTCAACATTGTGTTTTTGTAATTTGTTTCGCAACAAAATTTGCGTTAAAATTATATAAACAAAACAAAAACATTTTAGCAATTATATAAATTTAACTTTAAGTACTTTAGCAATTAAAACTAGAAATATTATAAAGCTATGATTATGGAAGAGCGGAGCCTTCTGTTACAGATATTTTCATGTCTAATAGGAAGCTCCAAGTGATAATATTGTTACAATGTTTCTAGTGCTGAAATATAAGTTTTTTGATTTTTTGATCAGTCTAAAAATTATAAAAAGTTAAAAAGACAGTGATTTTAAAATAAGGTCATAAGCTGGCATCTACCAGTTACCTATGCTTTACGCTTACACATTTAAAAGTAAAACTAGTACATAATATAACACATTCGAATTGTAAACAAAAATTGCAAATTCTATCAGATTGCAACTTTATTATCGTTATTTGACTCATGTACAAATTAATAATGGAATCAATCATGGAAATTAGTGACGAGATTAAACAGGCCTCGTTATCGATACACAGCTGGAATACCATGCGGCCTGTCGACAGTTCCAGCATGAATACAATTTGTAAGATAAAATAATGATTAAGCTTGCGAAACGTTGCGTCACGAACGGGCCTCGGAGCATGATTAAACTTGCAAAAGCAAAATACAGCCGAGTAAAGGTTAGTCGGCGGTTAGTGATGGGTCTTAGAGTATTTTGTATCGATACTTTTTTAAATATATTTATTTCAAAATTGCAACTACATATTATCCACATTATTTCTACATTTATTTATTTTGGCCCGAAACATTTCTTTGTTACATTCCAAAGTTTTTAAGTTTATTATTTTATAACAACAAATGAGTTACTCAGACAATCACGTATTTAGGCTGTTGCAAACCAATTATAAATAATTGGAATAAAAGAGAACTCAATCTACCTTTTTTGAAAGCGCCAAACAAAAAGTTATACCTTAGTTTGTTTAAAGTCAAAGTTACAATTTTAGTAAAAGTAAAAAAAATATTCCAAAAAATTTTTACAAACTTGCTTTGGAATCGTCCAAACACTTTTTTACGTAATATCTATTCAGAACGAATAGGTACTGCTAGAACAATAGCAACATGAAACTATATTATTAGAATGTGGTGTAATGTACCAAATAAAAAGACATGGTATTATTAGGAAGCATTTTCAGATAAGCCCAAAAATTATAATGAAGCCTGATTGTTTTGCTTTTGAAATTGCCGGTATTATTAGACTTTAATGGCGTTGTAAGTTTATTGTTATTTTTATACAATTACGCTCCGCGCAATGTTACGCTCGCTCATAAACGGAATGTATGCATAATTGCAATTGACATTGTATTGAACACCTGATCATATAGGAGTTTGTTTATATAGGTATTGATGACATCGTCGGCACACGTATTTGCTTTTACTCAAACTATTATAAAGTAATCGATCTAGATATGGCGGGTGGGGCGCCCATGCTCTATTAATTACTGTTTTTAAATCTGTTATTAGTATGAGTAATAAAAAGCTTGATGGCTTTTGTCATAGTATTGACGTATAATAAAGGGTTTCGTAGTGAAACCTTAAAGTTTGTCGTGCCCATCTGTATGACTGTACAACATTAGCAACATTTTTAATTACAAACAAATAGTGCTACAAAGCTTAATCCTGTCATATAATTACGTTTCGTACGTATACAATAAGTATACGTAACTATAATTACAAAAAATATGAAATGTTAATGTTAACAATTATTTTATAGTATTTAATGAGTTTTTTTCTAAGTATATATGACTAGCGTATAATTCTGTAGCCCGTGATTCTAAGGGCATATCAAAAAATCTTTATTCTCATGCAAAATTTCATCATTCCAATTCCAACGGGTAAGTCAGTCCCTAAGTGAGAACCTAGTATCTAGTCTAAACTAATTTAGACTTTAAGATACTATTAACCATTTTTATACCTATAAAATGTATTGCTAATAAATAAATAAAAAAAATAAGTCAGCGAGTCTTCATATTAAAATTTACATATTTATTTACAATAAGACAATTTACTAATACAAAGAACCTAAAACTAAAAACCTTAAAATATATAATATAATAACTAAAATATATTATTAAAAGGAGTCCCTTTAGGCAAGGTTCTGAAGATACTGGCAGCGTCGCCCTTTGAAAAGCTAGACTAACTCTATGTCCGAGGTAGCTGCCAGCTCTTTGGTCTCCTGTGATGTCGACTAACCTTTTTGCTATTTCCTTAAAAAGCCTTATAGCGCTAGAATCCCACGGACCAAGGGTCTCGACACCGAATGGGACAAAATCATATTCGGAGCCTAGACCCCTGTATTTACATGCTTTAGCTTTTTCAGCCGCTTCACAAGCTTCATTAGCTCTGTTGTTGGTTCCATGGAAGCGGCCAGCATGTCTGAACAGGTTGCATCCCAAACCAGCACCCGGCCCATCTTCCATGGAATCAAACTCATACCGTCCGGTCTCTTATCATCGTCTCTTGCCATCGTCTCTTGCAATACCAGTCGGCTCAAGTAGACTTGGCACGTTGACGGTGGCAAGGGACCGGCGTATGATATCGTTAAGTGCGGCATGTCTCGAGAAGCGGCCTGCACTTTTTTAGCATGACAGTCCGTGATGTCCTAGCTTGTCGACATCACTGCCACAGGGACATTTATGAGGAGCGCAGACCGGAACCCCAAGCCGTAGACAGGTTGCAATTCGGAGCGTGTCAGGCTCAAGAAGTGTTCCTGTATTTGACGAAGGGTACGCGTGAAGCCAGTAGCCGGCCTCATGCGTACGCACGGCCAAAAGCCTAGCACACGCCGAACCTGTACTACAGCTCAAAAGATTGTCATAAGTCAATTTGCAGTTTATGTCGTCCCAGCTCTGTGAATTTGGAGAAACTGGAAAATTTTAACCTGGGCATGCAATTAAGAAAGCGTTTTTAGCTTTTTCCAAGCCAGCAATCTCAAACCTTGAAGGGGATTCCCTTAAAATTTTACTTATGAGATTTGCTGAACTATGGACAGAAGATAGGAAGGCTGGTAAAGCGACACTATAAATTTTGCGAAATTTTTTGTCTTTATATTATGTACAGATGATGTGAACTGCCATTAGTATTACTTTTCCTATTCAGTCTAATAGCGAATCAATGTTACTTTTTTTTTCATTTTTATCGATACTAATCGAACACGTCACTGAAATAGAACCGTACCGATCATTGTCAATTGGTTCGTGACCAAAATATACGTATCCGCTTATTATCTTAATAATTTTGTATACAATCTCGGGTGACTGAATCATTTTTAGCAGATCCAAGGTTTTCTAGCAAACGCTCTGTTTTAAAGTAGGTCTGTTGTAATAAGGTGTAGGTAAATGCTCACGGCACTATAATTATACTACACTATGATTGGCTGTGTTTAGTATAATTTGTGAGCTTTTAATATTTTGCATATTTCTTTATTTTCCCCAATCGTTTCTATTGGTTCTTTCAGAAGCCTTCAATTCCCAGCGGTATATATTATAGTCAGTAGGTTAATTTTGAATTTGAGGAGCTCGATGGCGCAGTGGTTAGCGCGCCCCGTCGGCCAGTGCTGAGGTTAAGCAAATTTCACAAAGATCGGTCACCGGATGGGTGACCAAAAATGTATCATCTCAAACTCCTCCGTGCTTTGGAAGGCACGTAAAGCCGTTGGTCCCGGCTGCATTAGCAACACCAACCACTAATCCGCACTAGGCCCGCGTGGTGGTTAATGGCCAGTTCTCCCTATCCATCTATAGGGAAAGCTCGTGTCCCAGCCGTGGGGACATAAAATGAACTGATGATGATGAGGATAATTTTAAAGGGAACGTGTCTTTAAAGTCAAAGCATTTTTCATCATCATCGTCAGCCTTTACTAGTCCACTGCTGGACTTAGGCCTCTCCAAGTGCATGCCACTGAGCACGACCCGCGGCTACTCTCATCCAGCTCTTTTTCTCATATTGTTCATTATTGCAATAACTACTTACTTCAATGCTGATCTGAGACCTAAAAATAATGTAACAGGTGCTTTACTTCCCGTGCATGTCGCAAGAGCTGACTAAAGGACAAGGTTTCCAAGATACTCGCACATCAGGCGATCGGCTGCCAACCCATCACTGATGGTATCAATTCCATCACGGAACCCTACTTTGTTTATGCTAAATGTGGCTGTGTGTACTAATGGCGAGAATACTTATTCAAAACTGGTGATTACTAATAATAGGCTCTGGCTACCTCTTTTTGGTAGAAGGATGTGGGAGAATGTATGTATGTATGTACTTATTTCGATCTAGTACAGCGGTTCAAAGTGTGTCTTGTCCTCGGTTATGAAAGCTGACTCGATCTTATGAGGTTTTTTTTATGGTTTCCAAAAGTTTGTATTCCAATTCTTTTGACGTGGCCAATCCATCGGTGTCAGTGCGCTTCCTAAGATATTGGCCAGAAGGTCTTCTATTTTGGCATTGGCATTAGCTGTAGCATTTTTCAGGATTGAACTTCCATCAGCATTGTATGTATACAGGTTGACTTTTTTATTACTTCTGAGATGACTCCCGTGATACAAACGAACATCTCTTACTATTGGACCAACTCCCTAATTCGAAAATAAAATTCAGCTGTTTCATACGTTTTTGTTATAGCGCTCTCTCGGCCTTTTGTACACTCTTTTCCTTCCATCGTGCTTGTTTAAACAGAAACTAGACTCGTCTAGATCCAGAGTCCAATTCTCTTGTTCTCTACCATAACTCAACCTTGAGTTTCTGTGGTGTCTTTCTAGCTTTAAGCCATTTGCAGGTCTTAATAGCTTCAAATGTGCTTCAGCCAGACGCCGCCTTACTGTATCCGTACTCAGATTGTTTCCTCCAGCTCGTGAATTATGATTCTTTACGTCAACAGCCGTAAGAAAGCTATTTCTCAAAATTGTTGACACTATATAGCGATCCTCCCGCGCCGTCGTACACCTTGTTCGGCATATTCCTGGTCTTCGAAACCTGGATGTAGTTTCATGGAAACGCTGGAGTACTTGCCGAACTGTAGAAAGAGTCACACCAACAGTTCTCGCTGTATTTTGCTGACTGCGCCCATCTTCAAGCATTGTCAGGATCTTGGTACATTCTTCAAGGGTTAACGACATGATGACTTCAGAATAATAAAATGTATAAGGCAGAGACATTATATTTCATTCCGGGAGTGGATAGTCAACGTAAAAAAATGTTCAACGGTTGGAATGTGCAGTGATCAAAATGTCCATACGGGCCGGCTGTCTATGTGGCAAAAAGTATGAACGTCAAAATGTGCATGGTTAAAATGGACTGGAGTTAAAATGTGTTCGGGTCCAATCGAACAAGTGTCATAATGTGTAATTGTTAACATGAATACGTGTTTAAATGTTTCAAGATAAAAACGTACATGAGTCGAAAGGTATAAGCGACACCACGTGCATGTGTCAAAATGTCCAGCTTATAATTATGTTAGTCTTATTAATTCCATTAGTTGCTGTGCCGTCCTATGTAATAGCTCAGAAATCGATACATGCAAAGTTATATGGGCTATTTTATATTTATCTCGATACGTAAAAAATATTGCCAGATATTCAGAAATACTATTACGACAGTTTTCCCTGAATGCGAAGTAAGTGGATGTTTTTTTCATTATAACAGGGCTATATGGCGAAAAGCCGAGGGAATTCAACTAAAAGAGACTAAAGATGGCCGTAAATTAGCAGAATTAGCGTCATATTTGCCATTGTTACCGGCTGATCTAATATTACAAGGGTGGACTGAAAGATCCACTGCAATGGATAAATTTGAAGAGTATTTTTCTAAACAATGGTTGTCAAAATCACTTCTGGCAGAAATCAGCTGTGCAGGTGAGAGACACCGCATTAACAACACGTTTGGAGGGGTGGCATAGTCGGTTAAATAAAAGAATGCGGGCCAAGCCAAACTTATTCCAATTTATTTATTATTAAAGAAAGGAAGCCATTTACCAAGAATTAAAAGCAAAAGATGTGCTTTTTCAAAATGTAGAGAGAAGGAAATGTGACATTTTATTCGATAGAAAATATACAAAAATGTTACAACAATTGGAGACCAGAGAAATTAAAATTATTAATTTTTTGAAGTGTATTATAAAGTTGAAGCAAAGTGACAAAAACTATAATAATTAGATTGTAAGATAAAGAAGAAATGAAATACTAGTTACACAAACGTACCTATTTTTTTAGTTTAAGTGCCTATATGAAGAAGTTGATTTATGTTCGTAACTAACGGTACCTTATAAGTTTAAATAAAGTAATGTTTAATAATGTGTCGTAATTTATTTATTTAATCGTATGGCGAAAGGTCAGTTGTAGGAATTTATAAATCTATACAGGTTACGCAACCCATAGCATAACATCTATAGCCCCTTGTGGCAAATTTATATAGAGGTCAATTTGTCATAATAATTTTCCATAACACAAAAAGGACATTGAACTTTTTGACAGTTATACATTCAAACTTAAGTACGTTATATCAATCGAGCATTTTGTCAATCACACCTTTTTTTGTACTTGCAGTTTGAGATGTGTACCATTTGTCACTAAACCATTGTGACCACGATGATATGTACATTTTGACGTTCATACTTTTTGCCACATAGACAGCCGGCCCGTATGGACATTTTGACCCCTGCACATTCCAACCGTTGAACATTTTTTCACGTTGACTACCCACTCCCGGAATGCAGGAAAAACCATTATTTTAAATTTTTAGTTTTTATACAATTATCAAAAATAAATAAAAGGTTTTGTTTATTATTTTATGTGGCATTAAATGTTCTTTAGTGCAGTCTTTATTTCAAATGTTAAAGCTAGGTTAGGTGCTTTTGAAGATATTGAAGATTTTCTAACCGACCCTTTTTCTTTGCGGTTCAGTGTAGTTTTAAGTATTTTTTATCTTTTGTACCTGTTTGTGATGAGAAATAAATTAATATTCTATTCTATTCTATTCTATACTGTATTGATTTTAAGATTTCGCAGAAGATATCCCTAAAATAAATATTCACAACGGAATTGCTAATATTAATATTATAGTGTTTATATTTAACTGGTTTCAGAGATGTTCCTTGCTTTAAACCAGACTGTTTATTATATTGTATTAGACATAATAAATTATGTGCGGTCGGATACAAGGAGAGTAGTCTCAAAACCACCTCTTTTGATGATGTAGACAATTCGCACAGTGAACGTTACCAGTTTGTATATTGTGATCAGCCAATATTCTATTATTTCTCTGACTATCCTTTATATTTATGTGTATTCTATATTTTTCTACGAGTGAGCACTTGGCCTTGGCTTGTTAAGTGATGATAAGGCCGAAGGTGGAAGCACACTTTATCCGGTATCTTCAACTACTGAGAGAGTGGCAATCTTATCTCTTATCAAATAATTTAAACGGCGATTAGCGCAAACTTATTTGTAAAAAAAAAACGTTTTCTGAATACTTGGTGTTGCCAGTTATATTTCAAAATACTTCTATAAACTGTAACTGTACACCAAATTTTGGTAATATACAAAATAGTAACGTACAAGCGTAAATACGGAGACAAAGTTTTGAATTGTGATAAATCAATTAAAAACACGTATGTGAAGACATAAAAACCAGGATGTAGCTGCTTAATTTTGAGACATTTTAGATAGTTATAATAAATTGGATTTTCAGTAGAAAAAATATAAGTTTTATGAATTTAAAAGTTTGACCGAATCAAAAGAACAGCGTATTTTTAGCAAAATTTCGGGGTCTGGACGAATTTAACTCGATGTATTTTTTAAACTGTAATTTTCAGAATGTATTCTGAGAGTTAAATAATTACAAAATCTAATTAGGACAACTTCATTACATTTTATTAAGTACTTTTTTTTATTAAGGAGTCAAAATTTGGGACATACATATTTTTCAAAAAGTGTCAAAATTTACGGCCTTACCCAATTATCGAACGCAAAAGAATAAATGTTTGTTATCTCTGAAACTCAAAAATGCTACTAACATTGATTTTATGGCGACATGTTGAGATACAGCTTACTGTAGGTGGTAGCTGACTAGGCGGAATTAAAACACTGTCCCCCGTATTAATAAACAAAGTGTAAGCTTGGAGTAGTTACTCCGTGTTTTGTTCGCGTCATGTAAACTTCATTTCATATTAGAGTAAAAGAGACAAAACACGGAATAACTACTCCAAGCTTACACTTTGTTTATTAATAAGCCCTGTCTGCCTCTTCAGTTTTTTTTTCAATCTAAGTTAAATTATCGCTTTTTTTACTACCATACTTATAATATATTTTTCTTTTGTATATTGTAACCGTATAACAACGTCTGCACGTCCGTCCGTCATTTTCGAAAACTCGTTTGCTAAAGTTACTGACGTGGAACCACAGGACCCTCAGTACCTCAATACCTGTTACGACTTGTTCGGATCGAGACGACATACGCACAGCTGCCGTTGATGTAAGAGCCACTTATGAGGTGCGCACTCAAATTTAGTAACGATAGACTGTAAATATCAAATAAATTAAACTAGTTCTAATAACCTATGACTGTCCTGCTGCTGGACAAAGGCTACCATCGTTAAAACCACGTCATCACTTTATTTGATGAGAAATGGCTCTGTCACTACGCTTGGCAAATGTGGCATCACCAAAAATCCGAAACGCATTTTGAATTTCTTGGGAAATGAACCTGTGACCTTTAGATTATAATAATAAGGCATTATAATAATTAAAATATATTAGAGAGCACTAAGTATCCGACGATAACGTCGAGGAGAGAGAGCAAAATGCGACAGACTAGAGAAGCTGACAATCATTACCAACCACCATGTGGGACAAATCCTATAAAAAATATATTTTTAAAATCATTTGAAAATATGCATGTTTTTTGTGAGTGGTTACAAAAAAAGGGATACCTATAGGGTTGTCGAAAAAGACTGTAGGAAATATAAATGTGTAAAATATTAACGTTTAGACTTTCCCCATTCGACAAAACTTAAATTGTGCATTTATATACAGATTACCATTATATCGAGTTCTTGTCTTTACTCGTTACTGACTCACCGATGCCCGTTACCGACGAGTAAGAATTAATTGAATCCGCAGCAACCGATAAAAGATAACCTCTAATACCATTTTAAACTTTATGTCGTTGTACACAAGGTCGAGTTTACACCGACCGCTCGATCAAAACATATACCGTTTGCCGGGATTCGACGAAAATCGCGCCAATTTAGGATTTTGTTTTAGCCGTAACTGTTTTTTGATAAATAATGATGTTGGGCGCTTTGTCAAGGATCGACGTCTTATAAGACAAAAAGGTTTCTTTTAATGCGATGCTCACGACCAATAAGGTCAGTCGTAATTGTACAAAGATTAACGTTACTTCGGTACATTATGTTATAGGTAGGTACTTCCTGCGTACAACCGTTTCTGATGTGAATAATATTAATTCTTTATTGCACAAATAAATAACGTCTTGTTTGGGGTTAAAGAGTAACTTTAACGCCCGTAGATTTACCCTGAGACCCTACACGTGACCCGTGGGTGGTGCTAAATGAGTGACACTGTCTGAGTGGTAGAGCCACGAAATGGGCCGGCTCGCCCGGCGTAATACCACCCTCTCACAGAATATCGGCGTGAAACATTGGCACGCGTTGCGTTTGTTGAGTTTCGTCCGGTGAGTGATAATACCGGAGGCCCATTTCTCACCCCTCCCCCCCCAATTCCTACTCCCTCCTCAAGATCCAACTCCTTTCTCAAGGCCGGCAACGCATCTGCGATTACTTTGGTTTTGGACACCCCATGGGCGGCGGTGATTACTTTCCATCAGATGACCCGCCTGCTCGTTTGCCTCCTTTAACCATTAAAAAAAAACCTTAAAATCTTTTATATTTTGTAACGTAATTTTGCATTAAAATATAAGAATAGTGGAATGGAGGAGCTCGATGGCGCAGTGGTTAACGCGCCCGGTCTGCGAGTGCTGAGGTTAAGCAACTTTCGCAAAGGCCGGTCATTGGATGGATGACCAAAAAATTATCATCTCGAGCTCCTCCGTGCTTCGGAAGGCACGTAAAGCCGTTGGTCCCGGCTGCATTAGCAGTCGTTAACAACCACCGCACCGCACTGGGCGCGCGTGGTGGTTTGCGGCCCGTTCTCCCTATCCATTTACAGGGAAGGCTCGTGCTCTAGCAGTGGGGCCATAAAAATGAGCTGATGATGATGATGATATAAGAATAGTTATAGTGATTCCTTAACAGAGTTTGTAACAGGCCATCATAATAATTATACAAAGGTGATCTTATCTCTAGAAGAGATCTCTCAGTCTGTGGTGTAAAACAAACAAACAAGCTAATTGTCGAATTTATTCTCAATTTAATTAATAAATACCAAAAGAAAAGTTTAAACTTATTGTGGAGGACTTTGGCTGCATTATTAAAATGCTTAGAAAGGTTTTAAAGGTTTAAAAGGTTTGGATTGATTAATTCTTGAATTGAATTATTATAAACGAATTTTACTTTTTTAAAGATATACCTATTATTCTATTGTAGTCTATATGTAAATAGAAGCATAAAAAAGTTATGTATTCGCAATAAGATGGGAACGGGGAAAATAAATATAGCCTTCCAAACGTCTTTAAAAATAAAAGCATTGTTTTTAACAAAAAAAAATACCTTTTTCCAAGTTCTCGCTATGTCAAATTCTCGAAATTTGTGAAAACGTATGAAAAAAACTTGTCATTTACTAATATGTAACTACTTACTTCCAAAATTTATATTATTGTAATAGCAGTAAGTTATCCTAAAAATAAAATGTCTAGTCTCTTTTTATTAAAAAGAGGACAGCTTTATATTTTTGTATTTTTGTTTGTAACGAATAAACTCAAAAACTACTGTACTGATTTAAAAAATCTTTCACCATTAGAATGCTACATTAGCGCTGAGTAACATGGTCTATATTAAAAAAAATGTCCACCCGTGCAAAGCCGGGACGGGTCGCTAGTATGAATGAATAACAAACCCATCTCAAAAGTATTTTTTACTTAGCCTTAGTTTGCCGGGACGAAATCGTTTTAAGGGATAGGACCGCCTGTAGGTACTGTACTGATATACTACTCAAAACAAAATAAGGGCCACGAGGTATTTTGTCTGTACCATGAAAATAATAAAACCAATATTAATTTTTTTGTCTCCATAACGAAAACTAATGTTGTTTTTACCGTGTAGACCAATAAATTTATTCCAATAATAATGATTAAAAAGTTTATTTGCTTTTGAAAGAAAAAACACATTTAAGGTTAAAAATAAAAACAATGTAAAGTTACTGAAAACAAAAGAAAATACTCCATGCTCATCTTTTAGTAACGGGTATGCCCCCCTCGTTTCGTTACGCACTCCTGAAGCCTGGAGTGCATGCTCTCAATCAAATGCCTGACAATTTCCATTGGAATCTCTTCCCAGGCCCTTTTAACAGCGTTGATGAGTTGCTGGGTTGTGGATTTCCTGATCACCGTCTCTAACTCTTCGTTTCAACTGATCCCACATGTGCTCTATTGGATTTAAGTCCGGACTGTTCGCCGGCCACGGCAAGACTTGAATTTGAGATGCTTCCAGTACAAACCGAGTCGCTTGAGCCGTGTGTGCACGAGCATTGTCTTGCATCAAGATGAATCCAGGACCCGCTCGCTGGGCAAATGGGATCACATGTGGTCTGACGACTTCCTCAATCTACCGCTGAGTAGTAACAGTACCCTCATTTAAAATAGCGAGCTCAGTTTTGCCGTGTAAGCTTATCCCGCCCCAAATCATTACATTTGGACCACCAAAACGATCGACTTCATGGATGCAGGCTTCTGAAAATCTCTCGCCGCGTCTTCTCCATACTCTAATACGCCGATCGTCGTTAAAAAATTTAACTTTGCATTCGTCTGTGAAGAGCACCATGCCCCATTGGTTTATGTGCCAGTCCAAATGTTGACGGGAAAATCTTAAACGATTTGCACGATGATTTCTGGTTAATGGAATACGGACAACTCGCCTTCTTGATTCCTGCTGGTCTTCATGCAATCGATTACGAATAGTTTGGTCACTGACACGAGTACCCGTTGTGAGCCGTAAACGATTTTGCAGCTTGCGGGCCGTCGTTGTGCGATCTCGGCGCGCACTTAATCGAATGTAACGATCCTCTTGAGCTGTTGTAATGCGAACTCTGCCCGAACCAGGTCTTCTTCTAACACTGCCGGTCTCTTGGAAACGATTCCATAGATTTTGAATAGCTCTTCGAGAAAATCCCAATTGCAAACCCACAGATCGCTGCGAATGACCTTCTTCAATCATTGTAACGGCTCTGGTTGCTGTCAGCGAGTCCATATGACGCCTGCGTGCTTGTGGCATATTGCAAAAGATGTTTCTGACTCGAGATATAAATGAACTCTGATAATTTCTAATAAACCAAGAAGCTAAGGAAAGCAAAACGTCAAAGAAAATGGAATCAAAATTTTCAAAAATAATTTTAAATCAAATTTTATTTAAAATTGTTGCCAGCATTAGATGAATACTACAATATTAAAAAGTTTAGGTATCAAAGAGTTTGTATACTCAATATTTTACTACTTTCAATATGTAAATGTTTAATAACTTACACCAAAATGAAAAAATACCTCGTGGCCCTTATTTTGTTTTGAGTAGTATATATGTCTGTAAAGCGTGTTCCTGTATATGTTGTATGCAATAAATAATAATATTATTAATCGTATTATGTTATCACTTGTTTTGAAGGCGTTGCCGCTGTGTCTGCCTTGATTATTATAGATGACTTCATTCTTATCGATACCTTACCATTTGACTAACCGATATACAATGCGGGTGACCTTCCCGATAAGATACAGCGTGTTTTTACAATGATTATAGCAAATTATATACATTTTACACTTGGCTTTACTCTTATAATGATATTTCTGTTTTTTTAATTTTACTTCGGACTCTGTGACATAGGTATATCTCCTCTCAACAATATGAATTGATGAATCAAAAGCTTTAATTCTAATGTCTCTGTGTCCTCTAATTTCACTGATTCTAGTAAAAAGCAGTGAAAAAAAATTCAGTGCTTACGTCTGCCTCCCCGGTAGCATAATGGTCAGTGCAGCCGCCCGGATTGCGTAAGACCCAGGTTCGATTCCTGGCTGGGTCGAGTAGATCCATCGGGTAGATCTATCTTTTGAATAGTAATTATTCAAAAGATAGATGTAACCTTTTTAATCTACATGTTGTCCCGACCAAATGAGACGTTACTTAGGGCAGACATAAGGACTATTTTGATACACGGAATAACATGCAAGCAAAGTCGCGAGTGGTATCTAGTGTTCAAAATACAGTTGACACACAGACAAGTTTCTACTTTTTTCATTATACTGGCGGGCATTCTTTAACCGCGGAAACGGAACACGTTCATACAACTGATAATAAAATGCAATACGGGTCAATAAATAATGATGTATGATTTACACAATGACGAGTTCTCGAACGAGCTCACGTTTGCGATCGCATAAGGTTTTTAATACATATATTATACTTAGGAAAGGTATAAAGAAAAACATTTAATTGCATCAAAAAACGTAATAAAAATTAAAGGTATCAATATAATATAAAAAGATCTTGTAACAATCTTGTTACTTTCAAAAAAATATGGGAGGTTATGTGTCGTAAATTACACTATTTCTTAGAAGTAAGTCTCGTATTGTATGTCTCAAGTCTTCATCTCCCAATAATAAATTAAACAATAAAGATAAAATTTTACTAGAGAAAAAATCAACCAGCTTCAGGGTGCTCGAGTGGGAATCGAACACATGACCTTAAATTAACCGGTCCAATGCTCTGACCGCTGAGCTACCAAGGTCCCAGAAGACTTTATCTTGTAATTATACACGAAGAATTTTTATTGGTGATCAGGACCTAATGATTCCGACTAAGTAAATGATAGCCATTGCATATATTATAAAACTTACATGTCAGCGTTCCGTTTTTTATTTTTTTGTCTGGGAAGTAAAGTAATAACTATGGATATTAAAATCATGGTCACCCTACTCCTCCTTGTTACAAATAAAACCTCTTCGTAAGTACAGGTACAACGATGATAACAAACCTCATTGAAGATTTAAAGTTTTTTTATATTATTAGTAGTAAATTGTCAATTGGCAGACAACGTAAAGAAAAACACTTCAATCTTCACTTCATAAAAAAGTAGGAAGACCGTAACATTCTAATTAATTTTGGTGACCTAATTAAAAATACAAAATAAAATTTATAAAAAGAAAACATGTTACTACTATTATTATTGCAATGGCCATCATTTATTTAGTCAAAATCCGTAGGTTCTGATTCAATTGCAAAATTCAATATAATATAAATATTCCTACGACCTCCTTGGTCGAGTGGTTTGTACACCGGTTTGCATGGTGTCGCAATCTCTGAGGTCCTGGGTTCGATCCGTTCGGTCTGGCCAATTTAGATATTATTGTTTTTCTAAATTGTCTCTTGTCTGGGTGTTTTCTATGTATAATAAGTATGTATTTAAGTATTTTAAGTATGTTTATCCTAGTAGTCTAGTAACCATTTAACGAGTTTCATAACGATGCTTCTCTTGGGCTAGATAATTGATGTGAGTGTAGGAAAGTTTATTTTTTTATTATTTATATTTAACAATCAAATTAAAAAAAACAAAACAGTTCTTTTTTTATCTTTATACCAATTTTATAAAGTAGTATTAGTTCCGGCGATCTTCACAATAAGGACTTTATTTAAAACAAATAAAGTAGGTTTCGCAACTTTCCTTTTAATAACTTATGACAGTCCTCTGGTCAAAATAGGTTGCAATTGTTCTCCACGAGCAATTTACATTGTTTATGTTGCAAAACGTGTAAATTATATTTTGTCTGACTTTTCTATATATAATTTGAAAATTGTATACGGTTAACACCTACCAGCGATCCAGCCATTACCCATCAATTAAAGTTATGCCTTGCTTTCAATAATGGAGGCTTTTGTCTAGCAGTGGGACAGTAGGCTTATTACATTACTATACTAAAGGTGGCCGCTGCGTCAAGCGGTCGCACGGCGCGGGCGTACGCGCGACGCGGCGGACACCTGTTGCGGCGTGCTCTTTCATGAAAATTCATAAAGAAGCTATGCGTGAGGTGGGTCGCCCGACACACGCAGCGCGGCGCCGATGACGAGGCATGCTCGTCCGTCCACGGGACCGAATATCCGATCCGAACCCTTCGGAGAATCTAGCAGGGCACGGGGACACGCACTATTCCGTGATGCCGTTCCCTGATGATTCCCGACCTGACATGACCTGATGATGATTGATTCGTTTCACACGGCTTGAGGAACCCTTTAAGTTTCTCGACGCCCTTTGAAAATGCCGTTAGAGTCAATCAGCAAACTCTCAAAAAAAAAAACAAAAAAACGGGACAGATCACTGATTCGTTTTTTGACACATGACAGCTTCAAAACCGCCATATTTTCCCGCGACGGAGCCCGCCGCGTCGTGCGCCCGCTTGACGGACTCCCTAAGAGATCGTGATACTAAACACACCTAACAATTCCAAGCTTATGCAGTAATTGTTGCTTTATGATTGAACAAACAATAATAGGCCAGTTAGATCATTACAACAAATGGCACACCTACGTAATTTTACAGATCATCAACTGAATTATATGTTACTGGAAACGCTATCATCGGAGAACTGTATTTAGTAAATTAGACTCGGAATTAATCGCATGAATGGCGCAATAAAAATGTTAATGGAAAAACAATAATTGAATCAAAGCGAGCTTGCATTGTGCATGCAAGATGGCTTCCGTTAATAAAGGGGGGAATCGTTTGACTTGGATCCTTTATATGTTATTTAAATAAATAAATATGAATCATTTATTTCGGACATATAGTGTCAGTAACAATAATCTTATATTTAATAGACAGTGTAAGCTTTACTTCATTATTTTTAAATAATATCATTACTTTATTATCAATATTTATAAGCCTTTTAGTCATTTTGAAGATTCATACTGAATTTAAACATAAGCTATTTTAATTTATGGAATCAGGCGTTACAGGCTAGCAGTGTTGTTTCAGCTGCTAGATATAAGTCATAGCCAGTTCTTCAGGAGGTTCCGGGTGAAGACACTTATCACCTGGAAAGCGTCCCTACCTTTAGCCATCATTACCGTGAAGGACATATGCTATAAATAAGGCAAATAAACAGTAAATAGTACTAAATAGTACAGTACTTTCATAGTAGAGCAAACGTAGTGTAGGACTAGCATAGTACTGTTTTCCAAAAAAGCCATTTACAGGAAGGTGAAACGCGAAAAGCGTGTATATTTCGTTGTTGGAGTACCCTTTGTACAAACGACAGCACTGTGATTATTGAATTCGCATACGCATAATGGAGGGAAATATAATGTCTAAAATAAGACGCAATATTCAACCTACAGAATCGTATCCTTTGTTCATATTTTCTGTAAAACAGGATTGCTTTAAACTGCACTTTAATGTCGACGGATCGCCATTAAAATCGGCCTCACACACTTGCAAGAACGAAATATCAGGAGCAGTTATAATTGTGATTTTATTGTTGTGATGACTATATGAGTCACTTGATACTTTGTTTGTAAAGTGATCCTGTTAGTTCTGACATTATAGAGTTGTGGATTGAAATGTGAAAATGATTTTGTTTTTATAATTAGCTTTAAAAATTGTTTTGCTTTTGTATGTCCTTGATGTATGTTAAAATTAGTGGCTCCAGGTTCGACACTTTAATATGGCTCGACAGATATTTTGTCGCCAAAAATAAAATAGATTTTCGTTGTAGCTTTATATAAGTAGTTGTATATATAAAATAAAGTAGATTTTCGATAACTGGATGATAATTAGAAAAGGGGTTGCTAAATACTTAAATCATTTGGTGATCCCTATTTTAATCGATTACGGGAAAAAAAATCGATCACTTCTTCTTGTCGATTACTAGTGCCACTACCATTTTTCTAAACAATAATAAAAAAACACATTTATTATTTAGCCGATACGGTTTGTTTCATATCCATACTTCATTTAAAAAAGAGTTTATACATATAAATCTGCACATCGGTCGCGGGCAAAGAGAAACAAATCCATATCGTATAAAAAATTTAAATGACGTAACTCTGCAATCACTCATTAGTTCTGAACTATTTATTGTTTTAATCGCCTCACGTTAATTGCTTTACACTAAGATCCCAATTTCGGAAAACTTGGAATAGTCAATAAAATTTGATGTTTCACCAGAGATTTGTGACGGCTGTAAAAAATCACGAGCGGCCATCACGCGACGTCACTAGCGTGACCGCATGACCCATCTCTATTTCACACTAGGTGCAATCGAGGACCCGCTCGAACTACTTTTTTAACCGACTTTAAAAAAGGAGGAGGGTCTATGTTCCACTGTTTGTATTTTTTTATGTATGTTCTTCGATTTCTCTTTATTGTGAACCGATTTTCAAATTCTTTGTTTTTAATCGAAATGGTATCTTCCTGAGGTGGTCCCATTATAATGTGGTGAAGGCCTGATGAAGATCTTCGGAGATAGATAATAAAACTCCTCAATGACGAACAGTACGCGTATTATGATTTGGTTATTGTAGTGTGTATACGTAGTGAAATGACCATGGTGTTTGAAGGTACCTACTTCATAGAACTCCTTAAAAACAGTACACATGTTGTGATTATTTTTATAAGATAAATTAACTTGGAAATGGAACAACTCAAAATATTATTTAAAAATCTGTACTAGATAAGCTGTTTGAGTGTTTCTAACTGGATGAGCACAATACGTGGTATATTAGTTGTTTTCTGCTGTTGGCGATCCTTATTAAACAATAACGGATACACTTGCTTTTCTTTTTTTATTATGATTGAAGCTTGAAGATTGAAACCCTTTGCAGGATCCATGGTAACCGAGTAACGGATATCATGGTCGTTTTTATTTTTTAATAACAAACTGCTATAAAATGATGATAGTCTTTTTTTTAATGTCTTGTCTTGTCTTTTTTTTTTAAATTTTTTAAATTTTTTAATTTTATAAATTTAAATTATTGAAAAATATGTTGTAAGTAATGTACGAGTTGTCAGTTAAAACATTTATTTGGATGTGAAGTTTATATGAATATAAAAAAGGAATATATCACTAAATAATGGTATTCCCACATAAATTAAGAAAATAATTTTATCATGTACCAAGAGCATCACTTGCGTGTTCTAAATCCTAAAGCTTCAGTTTTTATTGCTTTGTAATTTTACTAGATACCCATGATATACCCATCGCAACCCATAAACGCTTTTAAGGATTTTTTACAGGCGTAATGTTATATAAATGACTTAGAAAAGCTGCTTAATAAAAATAAAATCATGATAGTGCATCAAAAATATTTGCTAAAATATTACACTAATGAAAATAATGAATACGCTTAAAAACAATTGAGTAAATAGGTGCTATGCGTGTGATGCCCACATCGCACTCTGCAGTCAATTCCGCGCGAACGGTAGTGAGCATTCGTCACGTTGCATCGTCATAATTAGATCGTAAATGCGCAAGAGTCGCCATGTTGTGTACCACGGAAATATAGCCGCTTGATGGATCAGTTAAAGTTGATATTTTAATGTGAATAGAAACTTCACCAATAGAATTATTTTTTTGCTCTTTTTCATAATGTATTTAGAAATACGTTTATTTATGTAGCATACAATAAGACTCGGTTAATATCGCACACAATTTTTGTTTTTTATTAATTATTTTACGTTTTACGCCCTACCCAGTCATTCTTTCCGTCGACACCTCAAATATTTAGCCAAATCTTCTTATATGCCAATATCATACTTGCCATAAAAACTTTAGTTTACTCTATGTATCTATAGTGCAGAAATAAGTAGAATAATAAGTAGAAAACAAAGACACGAATCATTGACACGGCATTATAATAAAAACATCTATAGAAAGAGTTTCAATTTGTAACAATCCACTTACATCAACAAATCTGTAGATGTAGATGTAACTCAACTACGCCCACTCGATTGCCGCTTCTAGTCGTTCTCTTATTCTTTGTACGTTTCAGCCGCCATATTTATTTATTTAGGCACGCGGTTCGTCGGCCGGCCGCTGCCCGGGGTCAACCTTCACCCCGCGGCCCAAGGTCTTGGATCTGCGCCTGCGCTTCCTGGAATGCTGATTAATACCTACCTTTAGCTTTGGGCTTGGTGACGCGTTGTGTAATTAGGAGATCGGCTCTTCAGTTTTTTTAAGTATTCATAAATTTTTGACGGGTTAAATTGAATGATGTTTTTTTTAAATAATTGGTAAGTACGTGGCTTTTAAAATGCTTATGCTCTATCGTCGACCATATTGGCACTTAGACGGAATTTTTAACCTTTTATTTATTCACTTAAATTTAAAAATATAAAATTAAATAACTTCTTACAATCTCTGAAGAGCTGACAATATAGCAGAGGCAAAGTGTCAAATTACATAAGGATGTTTATTTATTAATTATTTTATTTATTTTTAGCCTATATCGTCCCACTGCAGGGCCAAGGCCTCCCCTAAGGATGGTTAGTTATTTTTAATAAAATAAAATGAAATAAAACACTATGATTGTCCAATAGTATTAATCCTAATAATCGTAGTTGACATACAACATGTTATTCAAACAAAATTGCCTTGCTTGCCAAATTCTAAAATACATTTACGGAAAAGTACTTTTAGATAAAGACGTAGGGTTTTTACGTAGTTGCATGCGAAGTTCCATTTTTCTCGATTAACCGTTGGCGTAGGTCCGCGAGCATATCAAATCTGCCACTATTAGCGACTTGGCAACGGTTGGCGTCGATGGTGGCGCGACCTTGGCTACACCACAGTGGTGACAAACTGACCATGAACTGTCATTGCGACCTGAATGACAAACGCACAATTGAACGAAGCCACGATTCTAAACATTTGTAGTCTAGTGGTTAGTTAGTAGTCATTTGCGAGCAACTGGATTTCAGTGCCACTAGCAAATCCAATTAGGGCCCTACGATGTTACTACAGATGATGAGGTTGACCGTCGCTGGGCCCAGACACAAAAGAAATTCAATTGTTGGTCGGTCAAATGGCATTTAAGATGCTAAACGCCATTAGAATTTTTAAATTGCTGATGGTTTATTTCTAGTCTAAATTCCTGACTCCTACGTAAATTCCACTTAATCAGTTGCGATTCCCTCAGAGTTTAGTGGGGCCCCTTGTCTAGCTATCTGATTCCTTGGGAAAAAGATATGTGATTTTTTTGATTAAAAAAAATATTCTGGGTGTAGTTAATAATATGTAATTTCATCTTTGACCTCATCACCATCTATTGAGATGCTTCCCCGACATCTCGATAGATGGTGACAACAGCAAGAACACAACAAGAATAAAGAGAGCTAAAAAGACATCTGTTTTTCCTTAAATAGTGGGTGTGTAGTAATTGTATTTTAAGCACGCAACGAATTCATTTCCTATAATCGTGTAGACGACAAGTCGCGTCCTCAAGGAAAATGGCACAGACTTTCTGTGAAGAATGATAATGATCGTTCCTGTTGGAGTTCCAATGGCAGACGATGATGTACTTGACATTGTCCCTTGACCAGTTGGAGGTCACAGTTTCGGTGTGAAGCCACAGAACAGGCGATACTCAGTAAATAAATATATATTAAAAAATATATATATATATTGAAACGGAAAACGATCGGCCTGGTGGAAAGTATCGTTACAGATCCTAAAGCTTCAGCTCTTATGTCTTATGTTCTGTTATTTTTCAGGTCACAGGAAAGCGGTCATTATAGTCCATGGACGCTTGCAAGATCTAGGGTATCACGAGCGTTTTACATGTTATAAAGTTCAGCTCCTGAACTTTACGCCCTGTGATTTTTCTGAACACCCATAGGCGTAACCTTTAAGCAATGTGTACCTCTCTAGCATCACTTGCCTCCATTAATATTTTCTCCCTTACCATGTACACGATTCCAACCCAATCATTGGTTCCCCGCTTTCACAACACATCCCGCTATTTCCCTAGCCGCATTTTTGACGCAACATTCCAAGAAAATTTATCAACGTTTTACCTCAAAAGCTTTAGCGTGAAACAGTTGAAACTCATTGACAAATTACTGTGCTGCTCCCCCTTTGAAGTTGGTCGCCAAAGCTGCCTTAATAAATTGGGCACCTGTTTGAAACGAAATGTGTCGTCAACTCGTCACATGGAACTAATTTTAATAAGTACCTAAAATTCTGGTAATTGTAAAATTTACGTCACAACTGTTTAGAGAAACGGCAGATTTTATTAGTCCGAAATACACTTAGCTGGCGTGGGTATACTAACGAACTTTTTAGGCTGACAAGTGTATAAAAACTACAAAACACTTCAGGATTTGAAATGAAGACAACAGTCTTAAATTTTAAATAAAACAATTTAATTTAAAATAAAATAATTTAAATAACTTTTTAATAAAATATTAACTTACAGTCAACAAAATTATATGCTAGATAATAAAAATAAAAAAACATTCAGTCGAATTAAGAACCTCCTCCTTTTTTTGAAGTCGGTTAAAAAGTACAAAAAAATTAACAAAAATACATAAAAATAATGAAATTTATAAAACCAACTAATAACCTTACAGTCTAGAGATGAGATAAGTACAGCCTGCATTTATTTATCAAACTAAACAATGTGTCTGCGAATACATCAGAATCCTAGATCTTATTTAAAAACGAAATTTACTTTACCAATTTTTGTCGTCAATCTTAAAATAGATAACAAATCTCGCAGCACATGAGGAAATCAGGCCCAAAAGAAAGTTTGCTGATGTCCTCAGACGACTTTTTCGGCGACACCGGAATTTTTGGGGGTGGCGAGAAACTAAAAGGGTTCCTCAAGTCGTGTGAAATGAATCACCATCGGAGGTTTTCTAGAGAGAACGGCATCACGCACTAGTTCGTGTCCCCGTGCCTTACTAGATTTTTCGAAGGGTTCGGATCGGATCGGTGGGTAGCGAGAAGCTTAAAGGGAGTAAACTAAGACGAGTGATCGAGACATTGTCAGAGATTTTCTAGAGGGAAATCACGCAAGCATGTGCGTCCCTACTGGAGGAAGATCCTGAGGGGCCTCTAATAGCTAGGACCTCAGCTCGGATTGACCGGATCGTAGGGGTGGGAAGAAGCGCCCAGGTTCATGCCTGTACCTGATATAAACTCGTGTGAACCGAGTCTTCGTACCCTTTCTACGAGTACGGTGTCTTGGGCCTAAGCGAGTGTGCATTTTTAGTGTATCATGTGAATGTGTAGTGGCGTTTTGAAGATCACCCGATCTTCAAAACTTTCACTTGAGCTGGTCCTGGTGTAATTGCAGTGACCTTATTCGGGATACCTACTTGAGTGCGAAAGCCACAAGAAAGTGTCTGTTTCTTCGAAAACCTTTAAACGACATCTCTATACCTACTGCGACGCATTGTTAAATCGCCGTCTTGTTACTGCGATGTTTCGTTACATCGAAAAACTGTACGGCGAACGATTTTACTGCGAAACTATCATACTGCGAAGCCTTGTTCAATCGACGTCGTGTTACTGCAACGTTGTTCCTTGTTATTTATTAATTAATGAAATACTAAAGGATCAACTACTAAATAAATAAAGGAAATAAAGGTAATCAACGATTTCCTTAAGTAACGAAACATCGCAGTAACAAGACGTCAATTTAACAAGGCGTCGCAGCATAGAGATGTCGTTGAAAGGTTTTCGAAGAAACAAAATTTGATTATATGGTTTTCGCACTCAAGTAGGTATCCCCCTTATTTGGAGCTCCTGTGAACAGCCCTGTAAAATAAACGAGCGAAAACATTTTTCTGCCTAGCCCTTAGGTCGACTGGTAGAGAATTCCACTTGGCATTAAGTCCGCCTTTTGTACTTTATTTTATTGTATTGTGCAATAAAGATTAAATAAATAAATAAAACATTATTTTATGTTGTTATTTTAGGCGGGACCTTGGTCAATCATCAGTTTATGTGTATTTTTGTTTTTCTGTAGAATTTCAACCTTGGTTACTTGTCATTCTTAATTTGTGGAACATCGGACTTTGAATCGAAGTGACGCGGGAAGCATGTAGAAGTTCATACATCTTGTTTTTATGTTTTCTTGTTGGATAAAAGATTCCGAGTTTATAAAGTAGACAACTAAAATAAAAATAAAATTTGAAGTGGAGAATAGAATAATCTTATAATTCCCACCCGCTGCCCTTCCTTTCAACTCTGAAGTTACTGATAAAAGACGAAAAGACATAGTTTATACAGATAGAATTGACACAAAACATGCTTATATGCTTATACCTGGGTCACGAAACGCATGACACGAGGGCTGTTGCCACCTCTGAAGCAGATTAGCTTTGCAATGAGAGTCCTAAACGTATCGATACGTCGTTTGATCCGTACTTACCACGCGGGGGCATCACCGGCGGGCCGAGGTGCACGGTCAGTGTCCGGGAACTTGTGACATCACGAGCAACACGGCACACCGCGATGGCTCCACAGTACATGATTGAATGCGTATCGACCAGACCGTCACTAGCCTCGAAGTACGGGACTAGCAAATCATTCAGGGCTCCCATTAGCGCTAAACTACGTCTATTCGTAGACAGATGAGGTAATCGCGGCTCACGTGAGGATCGATACTGCCCAATTACCTCCTCCAAAGCCCTCCTCAACTGCTCATGGGCCTGAGTACTTACGCGTATGGTCACACTATTCCCACCACCGTTATTAGGAACATCAACACTTATCGGCTGTAATGGAGCTGCCAATACAGCCGGCGTGTCTCATGCCATGGTGGGAACCATGCGAGCAGATAGCGCCTCCGACCGTAGCCGATCAAGCAGAGTCATCCAGCCGTCTACACCATTGGATAACCCGCACTTAATCCGATAGTCGCTGTGCGGAGACGGCGATGGCTGGCTCAAGGATCTGAAACAAAGTCAACATCCGATCACGATACGCTGTTACGTTAGTTTCTCCCTCTGTAGCCTCGTAATAGGCGCGCATGCAATTCTCATTATTTTGTTGTGACCATCGCATGCGACGCACTACAACACCGGTAGTGGGAGCCGGGCGCAAGGCAGATTGCCTCGCAAGCCCCGAGCGTGCCAGCACCGGGGGTCGTCCACGTCGCGCAGGTGGTGGCGGCGGCGGGGTCGACAGCCCGCGCTCGTCGTCGCTCGTCTCGCTGGTGTCGGGTGCCGTGGCAAACGTTGGACGATGGCACGGGCGAAGGTGGAGGGCGTACGTTGTTAAGTCTTCCGGTTTGTGACCTTGTAGTCATCTCTTCATATCTAAATCCAATTTGTTATTGACATGTCCAATTTATTATTGACATTTCATTCATTTATATTTATTATGTCATTTATTATTATCATTACCTGTCAACAGATAGTTACAACAGTGTTATATTTTATTCAGCAAAAGTTACTATAATTAAAACACTTTGTACATCTATTCTAATCTTTACTAGTCTATTTGATTTGCTAGTTGTATCAAATAAGTAGATTCCGCTCACCAAACACGAAAGGTACATAATTATTTTTATTTTTTCAATTTAAAATAGGTCTTTTTCTAGATCAAAACATGTGAATTGTGCCTTGTTTCAAAAATTTGTATACGAGTACCGCAGAGAAATTGACGTGTTGAAACGCACACTTCTTCTTCTTTTAAACGTAGTAAAAGTCGACCTCCAAAAAAACTTCTAGCAGTTATTACTATTCCCTATTATTCCAATCATTCCATAAAATAAGGCAAACATTAAAGTGTTACGAACTTTATCACTGTGAAATTTCAAAGCACGTGTCACCTAAGAATGACTAAGACTGACTAAAATTATACAAAACAATACAATATTGTGCAATATAGTTTAT
This sequence comes from Eudonia truncicolella, assembly GCA_949315975.1. NCBI lineage: Eukaryota > Metazoa > Arthropoda > Insecta > Lepidoptera > Crambidae > Eudonia > Eudonia truncicolella. The sequence continues at coordinate 1,284,721 of OX438841.1, forward strand.
CGTTCAACAAGTAGGATATTGATATTCCACTTTCTGACGCAAGAATCCTTATTAATTGGCAGCTCCTAAACATGTTCGATCTTGTTCGAATGCGAGTCGATGGCCTTATTAATGAGTTAAATGAGTCACAGTGTGCGTATTTACTATAATATAGTTTGTAGTTGGTTAGTAGTGGGTACCATAAATTAAAAAAGAAAAAAATTGTTGCTGAAAAAATATAATTATAAAAAGACTTTCGTAAATTTGGTTTAGAAATCGAGTTCTAAAGATTTCTGTTACAAGAAACTACTGAATATAAGACAGTTATCAGGATACTTTTCGAATAAAAAAATACTATCTTGAACTTTGTTATGACGTTTACGCGATTGACATAACATAACAATATATAGGTATTATTTAGTTAAGCCGATAGGAATACAGCCTCGTTCAAATAAATCAGAGTTCACACTCAGCATCGTGAGGTCAAGTGAATCATATACAGAGACATGTAAATTTTCGGATTATCGACTTTATATCAAAGCGTCGAAAGTTCTTCGTATGGTTATGTATCACTAACTTCACTAACGTCACTTGGTAGATCAAGCTAAATTAAACAAAGAGTAAGCTATCAAAAAACGTCATTATCATCATCAGTATATACGTCATTATCTTATGTATTTAATCCTAACGGGCAAACAAATTGCTAGTTTTATTTTGTTAATAGTTTCCCATCAGGTATTGACAAACACTGTAATTGTATTCTTTCTGCAGATAGAAAGTTTTTCTGATTTTTGAGCGAACTTGAAATTCTAAGCTAAATTTGCTGCCGACAGAAACTTTTACTGGTTTTTAAAGCGATTTTGAAATATCTTCGGAGTCCACTGACCACTTTCGTGCCAACGATTGCGGCCGCGTGCCTAATGCCAAAACAACGGCCGATGATTGAATTGGTTACGCGGTTTTTTGCGTTATTGAGTAACAATTTGTTATTTTTAACGATGATCTTACACTGTTTCTGTTTGTGAGGTAACGCTAACGAGGATTGTCACTTTTTTCCCTTGGAAACGCTTGCCGCGCAGTTTGTGGAGCGTTAAGTATCGGGTTAACGATTCCGTTTATTTTTTTTTTTATTTTGTTTATAATTTATTTAGGGATAGATATAGAATCTCCTTATGTGCTATTGTGCGTGTGAGAATGCCTTGGAAGGATAGAAGGATGATAATTCTGCATTCTTATGACGTAGACGGAATGGGCAATTTTTACAGTGCTATTTCAACAATCGCGTCCTTTATATTTCAAAAAGATTTTTTATTTTATTATCGTATATTTTTCGTTCTGTTACCTACGGCAGGGCTAAGGCGTTCTTACAGATCAGAGCCAATATCTTGATGTGGTCAAAAATGCAGTTAAAGTAAAAGTATTTTACTTGTTACTTAATAGTCAAATTAACGTAATTTTCAAGTTATTTCACACATAAATTTAATTTACAGTTAATTTATGGTACACACGCCTGCACATCAACCTACCACAAACTGTCAAATTTCCTCAATAGACTTTGAACTTTATGACTAAGTTTTATGGTTGAAAATGCAATGAAGAAATTTGACAGTTCATCAATCTTATCAACTTATGGTACCTATTGACTTAAATTATAAAATTTAACTATTGAATTGACTATAGAGTATTTAAGTACAAGCTCTAAGGTTCGAATTTGCTCGGTTTAAACCTCACATTTGATCCTTAACAAGTTAAATCGTAAACCTACATACAAACAGTTGCAGCATAATTACTCTGGGTGAAAGCTGGATTTTTTATATGACGTCCAACACCCGATTGAGTTAATGACAAGATTCACTCGATTTACTTCGGTGTCGTCGACCCGCCCCGCGCTGGGTGACCGTTCTATCCCCCATGCACTTTGCTATCATCTTCATAGCAATGGATATTTCCAAGTTAGTATCACGGCAAATGACTCCGTTTCACCTGATGTTAAGTAATTATGGAGTCCAGATGCGACGAGAACTGGTGCAGCGTGAAAACAACGCAGCATCAGTTACCCTCACTCTGCCGGCCCACAAGGTGCCTCTTCACGCCTCGTTTGAAGGACCCCATAATATATCGTTATCAGCATATGTTAAGGATAAATATACAATGTTGTCGTTTATATTCCACATGGAAAACACTTTACTACTTTGGGACTGGCTATATTCAACATCATTATTTATTTATTTATTTATTTATTAACTAGTTAGTCAGTTTATTAAGTATTGTCCAAAAATATACAATACACAACAAAAAAAAACAAATTAAATGCAAATAAAAAAAAAAACAAAAACTACAGTAAATTAAGTCAATTACATACTTAACTCAATTATTATTATTATTTAAAAAATATATATATACATTACACAAACAGAAAGAAAATAATGATAGTAAGATTCAATTATTTATAATAATAAAATAAAATAATAATAAGAACTATTAATTATCATCATACTAAACGCGTCAGTCGACTGCTTGATATAGAAATCTTTAATGTCAGAGCAACGATTGTTGACGGACAACGTTACGTTTTCTACTAGGGAGTAAATACTTTTTATATGACTTTTTAATCCGTCCACTGACTTTCGTTTTGCTTGCTTTATGACGTCGTTTTTCAATGATTAGCTTAGTACGCTAGTGGCTGGAACCAGTGATCGACGCTTTATTATTTTAATCATTAAAAATAGGGGATACCTACTAGCAGTTTTTTTTTTTTAACTTCAATACAGGCTCCCTGTCATCCAGTACATTTTCAATGAAATTCTATAATATTATTTGGCAACAAAAAAATGGTGTCAAACTTTGGTTCCTTAAAATACAGTTTATTTATATTATCCTAACGATCTCCTTTACAGACTGGTCCAAGCAGATTAATTCCAGAACTATTGTTTTCACACATTTCAAAAATAACATTTGACGATCGACCATTCGGAACCCACGGGAGTCGTATCGAAAACACCGAGTGCATTTGTTTTATTATTTCGCACTTGTTTATTTGTGTTTTTATGCTCCCGCGCATAGGCTTTATGGCACGGTAATTAGGTTTGTTTTAGCGCTGTTGTAGGTAGACCTTTGGTTGCCACTGGTTGTGAAAGGTCGTTGCACTAATTCAATGATACGGCGTGGCGGCTGTGATTATCTACGTTGGATTCGAGCGAGATTGAAAAGGTCACGTATGGTAACAAATGTACTTAGGAAACAACATCTTGGTTAGCTATATTTGCGTTGTTGGGTGGGTTAGGTAGTACGAGTTTTGTTTGCTGTTTGTCTACATTAATGAAAAAGAGAAATTATATTTATGGTAAATTTTTAGTATTCGGGTAAATTTTTTACAGCCTCACGAAAAGTCGGTGTCCTGTACAGAGTGCGGCGATTCTTTACGCCTGACCAGTTGTGTCTTTTGTACAAGACACAGGTACGGTCTTGCGTGGAGTATTGCTCGCACATCTGGGACGGTTCCGCAAAGTAACTTCTCGATGCCTTAGACAGATTGCAGTGTCGCGCTGTACGCATTGTCGGCAATGCAGAGGTCACTAATACTCTCGAACCCCTGCAATTGCGTAGATATATAGCGTCACTCAGCGTCTTCTATCGCTTATACTACGGCGAGTGCTCTGAAGAACTCTTTGACCTTATCCCACCTTCTCCCTTCCTCCATAGGAGTACACGTGCTGCTCTTCGGAGTCATCGCTTCACTGTCACACAGAAATTTGGTGACTCGTTTCTTTGTCGCACCTCCAAAAGATGGAATAGTATACTAGCACACGTTTTTCCTCTTTCCTATGATATGGGGTCCTTCAAACGAGGCGTGAAGAAGCACCTTGTGGGCCGGCAGAGTGAAGTTGACTGATGCTGCGTTGTTTCTGTTTAAGAAAGTGTTTAAACGAAAAGCAATTGTCCAATCAGATTAAAGAGGCTTCATCAATTTAATTTTAATTTTCCTCATCAAACTGTTATGATATTCGCAAATATACCGAAAATATAACTTTTGAGCTATATTTTTAAATTTTACTTACGATTGTTTGTACAACATACTTTGGTAATATGCAACAGTTTTTGGATATTTGAGAATTCTATCAATACCCTTACATTAATTATACGAGCTTTAAATAATAACGACACTAGTGAAAAAAAAGCAAACAAAACTAACATATTGCAATAACATACAAATTCTATTGCAAGCGCGTAGGAGCCAACAACATTTCACTATCCGTGATACTATTAAGCTGTTCTGATACACATTTGTCATATTTCAACGCAAATCTGATATAGAAATGTACAAACATTGTGCGATAGCAAAAATAAACCACAGTTCACGATACAGTAGTATAAAAAAATAAATGTGGTTTTTATTAAGATTTAAATATGCTCTCTTTACAGCGGTAAATTAATGAGCTGATAATGGAATAGCGATTTCATCATCACGTCATTAATCCCCACTGCTGGCACGAGCCTTCTCTATGGACGGACAGGGAGAACGGGCCATAAACCACCACGCGGGCCCAGTGCGGATTGCTGGTTGTTAACGACTGCTAAAGCAGCCGGGACCAACGGCTTTACGTGCCTTTCGAAATACGGAGGAGATTGAGATGATAAATTTTTGGTCACCCGTCCGATAATCGTCCTTGCTGTTGCTAACCTCAGCAATCGCAGACCGGGCGCTGTAAACACTGCGCCATTCGAGCTCCTCATCGCTCTTTACTTCGCTTTTATAAACAAAGATAGATTTATCTAGATTTATCTATCTTTGTTTATAAAAGTGGTTTACCACTTTTTTACTTATCTGTAAAGAATATTTGAGAAAATATAGGTTTTATAAAGTTTTATTAGAATTTAGTGTGTTTCCTTTAAATTTGCAATTCCCTTGCCATATTCTAGTTTATGTACGTACAGTCACGAGCAAAAACATGTAAACAATTGTAACTCTTATCACGATGGAATAAGAGACAAAGTGTTTATTACATATCGGTGCTCGTGAGTGTACCTATTATGTACAACAACACGAGTACCTACCAAATATTTTCTTTTTGTTATTGTAATTTATTCGCATTGGGGCAGCGCCTTGGGTTGGATTGTTCATGTGTAAAAGCCTAAGCTCAGCAATATAAGACATTTGTATGCTGATGATGATGGTGATGATGATGAAGGTTCTTATATCACTTATTAAAAGTTATTTTGGACCACTAATTATAAATAATATGATTACAAACACTATAAAATTATACACTTCTAAACTTTTGCGTTCCATAAACAAAAGAATTGAAACGGGGATTAACGCAAACTAATTAGTAAAGAGGTATCATACCTTCTTTATACCCGACGTTTCGACCGAGTTACAACGGCCGTGGTCACGGGCTGACTGCTGACGCGATGTTGCGCCTCCGTTTGCGCGGCAGAGTCTTCATCCACCGTCACGTTGCCAACTACCGCCGCACACAACGCTAACTATACAATTATTTTCAGATTAGATTAATGCCACATAGTTCATTGTATGTTCTATATCGTTGCATCCAGGTAAGGTAGCTACATCGCTACTTTACTTAAATGCAGCAAAACTTGAGCATATCACCACATACTGACAAACTCATTAAATCCGCACTTATATACTTATACTAGCTGACCGGCGGACTTCGTACCGCTTTGACAGTTTCCATGACAACACTACAAACAAATCATTTTGTATTGGAAAAATTTCAAAAATCTAAAAAAAAATTAGGGGTGGACCACCCTTAACATTTAGGGGGATGAAAAATAGATGTTGTCCGATTCTCCACCCTAGCCGATATGCACGCTAAGATTCACGAAAATCGGTCGAGCCGTTTCAGAGGTGTTCAATAACGTACACCGTACGTAGATTAGTAAAGTTTGAGCATATTGTAAACTTATAATAAATTTTATTTGTTTTATAATAACTAATGCGAGAAATATCCGGATATTTTGGTATACTGATCGATTTTAGTCCGGTCACTGTCACACTGCAAAATAGAACGCACTAAAGTGGCAAAAAACTTAATCTACTGAATGACGTTTAGTACTACAGTATAACAAACGGAATTTATTTTTCTGTCGTGTTCATAACATTTCAATTTGTCCGTGATGTGATAGGAAAATGCTATGCTCCATTACATGCTTAACATTTTTTTTTTTTTTTTTTTTTTTTTCTTTTAGTTGATGGCTTCGTGCGATTAGCACATTTAGCCAGTGTCAAAGTAATTTTTCTTACAAGTAATACATAAATATACAATATGATGATGGTGAATGAAATGAAGTGAGAAATGATATACCCCCAACCCCTCGAGTATCTCAGTAAAGATGTGGGGCTTTACTAAGTCCTCACGCAGACTTCTTGAGAGAATTTGAAAAGTGACGTTGCACTGTTTTGTTTCATTTGCCAACACTCATGCACACTCACGAACAATTAACGGTTAATAATCCACCATTATTTCACATTAATATTCGATATAACACAAATTTTAGAAAATAAAACAAAACCGCAGACATGACTCTTCACTTTCCCGCCAAGAAGTCTGCTTAACATTTGGCTGTGCCTGCGGGTCCGCCGGTGTTTCCCAGAGTGGGCGTGGGCGTGGGAATATACCCACTGAAACCCACTAAGTCACCAGTTTTGATAGCGATGCAGCAGACAGTGACGAGTAGCTTATCCTAGTGGTAACATTCAATTGAAATAATTTATCATACACACTTATAAACTGTCGCGTTCCATATGTAACAAAGTTTTTAACATACCTATGTCTGGTATCAAAATAGAAAAATTAAAAACGTTTATTTAGTATAACTACATAATATGTTGATTTGACCCATAACATTCATAATAGTACAATATAAATAATAAATAAACGGCATAGCATAGCTGCCTGCTAGTGTGTTCCCTAAAAGGTGAATAATAATCTGGACCTCTTCAAGGCCGGAGTGAATAGTCTATTTCTAGGCAGGCATCTTCCATCTTCGACCGCACCGTCACTTAACATCAGGTGAGGTGTGGTCAAATGCCTGCCTATTGTAACGTTTTAAATGATAGACACGTCACAAAATAATGAGAAAAGGTGAAGAGAAGTGAGGTGAAGAAAGGAAAAGTTTGAAAATAAGTTAAATTGACAAATTTATTTACAACACAACACAAACAACAGTAATTAACTAACCTACCTAACTTTATACACTTAATGTCTTTAAAAGCGTCACTGAGATAAAAAAAAAATGGGGAAATTAGTTGAGTTTGGGGAGCACTGGGGTACGTAGTTTAAACTGGTAGCGGTGGAGAAGGTTTGGAATGACGTGGGATGCCTCCCACGTCGTGCTTCTTGCTTCAGCCGGAGACGGAGACGGAGATTTGAAGACTTTCTCCTTGCCTCAGCCGGAGATGGAGACGAAGAATTGAGGACTTCCTCAGCTTCTTCAAGACACTTGCAAGTTAAAATAACACTTCTTCAGAGGATCGTAGGTTAAAAGAAAACTTCTTCAAGGCACTCGCAGGTTCCCAAGAGGCTCGCAGGTTCCCGGGGCTAGCTGGCCCCGGGACCAAGGCCTCTTCAGTTCAGCGCTGAAGTCGGAATGATCCTTTGGTCAGAGTTGACTTCCATTTTATACGATTTTCTGTATCGTTCCATAATTCGAATAATTTAATATTAGAATCAGACAAATACTTTTCTTAATTTTAAGTGCCAGTAAGCTTCTCCGAATAAATCTGTTAGCAACCTCTTTTCTACGACGACACCGTAGACAAACGTCAATTTAGTTACATTTGATTGTCACTATGTGGTCACTATGCAACAATGTCATGCGAAAAATATACAAATACAAATTATTACTAGAGTTTACAATAAAGTTGAAATTATTAACATTTTATGTGTGAACAAAGAAATGAGAACATGGTAATATAAACTAACAATGCTGAGGATATCGTCCAAGAACAAAAATAAAACTATAATAAAAAAATAAGGTCTCACAAAACAAATACAATGCTGAAATGAATATGATGATGAAGATGAGGGCAGTAAGAAGATGATTAAGCAAAAAAAGCAGGTATGCGCTACACTATGTATAAACTATAAAAAAAAAACTTTATTTCTACTGTTCTGTTCCACGACGCTAGTCTTCCTAGATAGGTTTGTAGGTAGTCAGACCTACCTTAATCTTATGGTAGAGCCTCGCGTTTGTAATTAGTTTTAAATTAAAATAAATCAAACATCTAATTAACAACAGACACATGCCCAAGCTAAATAGATACATTCCTGATCATTAAACACCACGCCATTAATTTCCACGTAATCAATATCAGCACTTCGTAATTATCTAAGCAAATTATTATCTCAACCGAAGAAGCTAAGTAACCGTAACAAATCCTTGGCAGTATTCATTAAAATTCTCAATTTTTCATGATAACAAAAAATTGTAGCAAGTGCTAAAAATTTAAAATTCAAAGTTGCTACTAATCCCTTACTAGTTCGCGCGAGCCTCGTCCGTCGCACAAATATTTACAGGGCGAGCCAGCTGAGGTAAATTTTCCAATGATTTATAATAAAAACGCAATAAACAACCGTCCACTGTCAGAGGATAATAGACTTACGAATAAGCGAAATAAGATCTATGTTACTCAAACTCCATCCCGATCGTAAAATTGAAGACTGCTTCGTGTTAGCAAATCAAAATGCATTTTCAATGAAGGTGTTAGAGCACATTTTTGATTACGCTTTTACGTTAATCTGCTCGTTACATAAAAGCGTATCATGAGCTTTTGTGTATATTTAATTTGGACTTTATTCTGTTGTATCGGAAGTTTTAGTATCGCTCGTTCGTATTCCATCTAAGTGCACTGCACTTTGCCTGTTTCAGTGATGCACCTCAGGACATGTAGACTGATTTATGGTTATAATAAATATATGGGTGTTTAATGTTTCAGATTATCTATATGCTCTCAAATGTGCGCATATGTTGATTACATATGCAAATGCGTTTTCCACGTTTGTTTATCTGTGGGTTATGTATTTGTGGGAACGTGTAGCTAGTACTTAGATTTTGTGCCATATGAAATGTTGTTATCATATTAATTCGTGGAATTCAATCAATATAGGGAGCTGAATGGCGAAACGACTAATCCGTTACTATAGTATAGTAGTAATGAAGCTCCTCCTTGCTTCCAAAGGCATGACATACATACATACATACATACATACATATAATCACGCCTCTTTCCCGTAGGGGTAGGCAGAGACCACTTCTTTCCACTTGCTACGATCCTTACATACTTGTTTCGCTTCGTCCACTTTCATTATTCCCTTCATACATGCTCTTCGGTTTATGGTACTCTTGACCTGGCCTTTTTTCAAGACGTCCCTGATTTGACAAGCCATTATTCCTGGTTGTTTTCGTCTTCTTCTTCTTAGGGTGCCTCTCTAACTAGTGAAGGTTGGCAGACAGTTCTGCATACTTGGTCCTGTCCTTGGCATGGCAAATATGCTATGGTGCACTCGCTATTCCCGTCTACCACCGAATTGTGACGTGGTAACAGACGTGGAAACTCCTGAGCCCAGCAGTTGTGATAGTGTTCTGTTTTATGGTGGTTAAATTCCTAGGGACATGTTGTAAGAAGCTTGGTTGGTGGTTGGGTTTGTTCTGAACCATTTAAATTAATGTAACTATCGCCATCTTCTAAGTCTGCCGCGAAAACTACCTCTGTTAACAGTTTCAGTTATATCCGCCAGTAAAATTTTAAACCGCAGTTCTTATGCGTTTAAACCCAGTACAATGCCAGAAATAGGTATTAGGATTTTCACTGCCCTGTCTTGTTCTGAGCAAAATCTTACGTACGTAGGTATAAGATGAATAAGACTGCTTGTGTACATTATTAACAGTCTTTGCGTAGACATTTAGGCTGATAACGTCTCATTGAGCAATCAAAGTCGTGTTTGAACATGTCTTGAAACTTCATCTTCATCAACTTCATCAAGACTATCAGGACTGGTATGATCTGAAACAATTTATTGAAACTTAAAAAAATTATGGATAGTATATTTTTTTTTTATCTTTCATTATTTTTCGGATCTGGATCTGATGGCCTTTCTTAAATGAAATGGGAAACAATTTTACGCAAAAATATCTGAAGACTTGACCACACGGGTCAGATCCTTTTGCCTTTTCTAAATCAGATAGGAAAGGAGAACTAAAATCGAGGATTAGGTCATGAGTACTTTGACATTCCCAGTTGCAAGCGCGCCTGGCCCGAACACTGTGTAGCTCTGGTGCCGCTGACAGACGATCGTAAACCGCCTTCTGTTTATTTTATTTGGCGATGGTTTACTTTGAGCGTGATTCCGAAATCACCTTGGATGCACCGCGCGCGTTTGTACAAATAATTGGGAGCTTTGCCGGGAATGTCTGGAAGATTCGGTTGGGCCGGTTTTGGCGAAAGAACGGTAGTGTTTACATTATTTAGGTTGTAGGTTTAGCTGCATTTGTGATTCGGAGCGATCAAGTAATTTGTAATTAATTTATGGTTTTTATTTTATTCGGTCTACGTAACTGAAGACTGACTGAAGAGCTCGATGGCGCAGTGGTTAACGCGCCCGGTCTGCGATTGCTATGGTTAAGCAACTTTTGCAAAGGCCGGTCATCGGATGGGTGATCAAAAATTTATCATCTCGAGCTCCTCCGTGCTTTGGAAGGCACGTAAAGCCGTTGGTCCCGGCTGCATTAGCAGTCGTTAACAACCACCAATCCGCACTGGGTCCGCGTGGTGGTTTATGGCCTGTTTTCTCTATCCATCCATAGCGAAGGCTCGTGCCCCAGCAGTGGGGACACAAAATGAGCTGATGATGACGTAACTGAATACACACTTCTTAAGATTAAGTATAAAAGCATGAATCAATATATGCTACAAAAATAGAAATGTTGAAAAATATTCCACGAGCAGGATTTGAACCTAGTAAGTAAATAGTGTTAAATAGCGGGTTGGTTAGAACCACGATAGCTCAATTGGGAGAGCACCTGACCCGGTATGTCAGAAGGGTGCAGGTTCAAATCCTGCTCGTGGAAATTGTTTCAACATTTGTGTTTTTGTAATTTGTTTCGTAACAAAATTTGCGTTAAAATTATATAAACAAAATAAAAACAATATATGCTAGCTGCAACCTATTGGATGTAGACACAGCATGACAAAAATATAAATATGCTCTACAAAATTACATATTCATAAATTTTAATTGTGATTAAGAACATCCGCTTGCCGTGCTTTCTAAATCTCGCCTCGAATGGAGAAGCTCGAGATAGTTTTTATTTGGTCACCCATCCGAGAGTCATTTTTGCAAAGGTCACTTAATATTCACGATTGCAACTCAAACGCGTTTTCCGCTCCGCCACAATTCAAGTTGTGTTTCAGCATATCAGCGACAGTGAAACAATATAATAAGCTATTTACAGCAATTGATAATCGTTTGGCGCAAGCAGAATGCTCAATAAAATTTATTTTTGTATTACGTGGCCATTGATGAAGCAAGCTTGTTTATACATTAGAGGACGTCCGGGTCAAAAACCGGGTTTTTATCTTCATTCATTCGAATGGCTAGTGTCGGATTTAAGCAAAAGGTGAGTACGCACTAGAGCATTAATTTGTTTAAGAACTAATGTGTCATCCTCCCACGAAGCGAACGTTGAGCACAACGTTCGTCGAATGTGTGTAAAGCTTATCGAGCGAACACGAGCACAAGAATCTCAAACTCTTCAACCAAGTGTCATTACATTGCAAAAGTGAAAGTTACAGGTAATTATTGTATGATTGTTTATTTCAAGGTAAGTAGCTAAAGCACTCGTTTCGTCGGAAATCAAAAACAACGACGGTACCACAACCACCCAGACCCGACACAATATCGAAAAGTTCGTTTTTCGATATTGACCCGACCGGGAATTGAACCCGGGACCTCAGAGTTAGCGCCGCCCAAAGTCCGGCGTGCCAATTCGGCTACGGAGGTCGTCGAATCCGACCCGAACCCTTCAGAGAATCTAGTAGGGCACGCCCTAGTGTGTGATGCCGTTCCCTCTAGAAAACCTCTGAAGGTGATTCGTTTCACACGGCTTGAGGAACACTCTAAGTCTCTCGCCGCCCCCAAACAAGCCCGGTGAAGCTGAAAATGGCGTCCGAGACAATCAGCAAACTCACTCAAAAAAAAAAACAGCGTAGATTTGCAGAAACTTTACGTTACATGTAAATGTTCTACGAAAAGCTCTAGGGTGTACTCACCTTTAGTGTTCAATTGTATTTAGGCCTCTATGCAGATGAGTATGCAATATACACTTACTCATTAAGTTTAATACACTTGCTTAATTATACTTACTCGATAACGCCTCGGTGGCCGAGTGGCAGATCGTTCGGTCCGCTACCCGAAGGTCCTGGGTTCAATTCCCAGGTCGGGCAAAATGTATTTAAGATTTTTCGATGCAAAGCCCGGGTTTGTGATCACCACCCCGCATTTGGCAAGCGTGGTGATCAAAGCCTCTTTCAGTAAATTGTAGCGATGACAATTTTTTTTTTTTGATTTTTTGATAATCTGATTTTTTGGTAGCGTACTTTTGCTTCTAAGCGTGTCACTTTCAATTATATTTTGCTTATCCTTCCTTCCCGAAGCCCAGATCAACTTGATGTTTTAAATAAATACCATGGGAGGTCCCGGAAGAGTCAAACGCTAGTTTTTATTCTGGTCAAATGTCAAATTCCCCGAGGGCGTGCTAAAAGGACTTGTGACAAATTACACGCGGGTAAAGCCGCAGGTGAAGCCAGTTTCAATATAATACATTTTAATGGAAAACAATATTACTCCAAATGTAATGATACAATTATTTAACAATTTTCCTCGAGCTGCTCAACTAACCGATGAATTCTGTGAATAATAATAACTCAGTATAAAAAATGACAGTGTATTTATCACTTCCACCAAACCTGAAAACGTCTGTCGCTGCGGTGGGATGTGGCGTGATATCGATGAAAAGTTATCGAATGGGTATTATAGCGCAATTCATAGTAAAGAAAAATAACATAACTTACTTCATCAAAGAAAAAATAATGCAAAATAAAACGAAGTTAACTTAACTACAGACACAATAAAACCTAGAAATAAAAAATGTCCTCCAGCTGTGGGCTCATGGGAACGGTCCCGAGAATGCTGGCAACATTACCTCTTTGGATAGCCAAGCTAATACGTTGGCAGAGATAGCTGCCAGCCTTCTTGTCACCGGAGGCTTCAATAAGGCGAGCACTCAACTCTTTAACAAGCTGCTTGGCCTCCGGCCTCCAAGGACCCAATGTCTCCACCGCAAACGGAACAAATAAGTGTTAGTTTCATATAACGTTGATAGTAAAATATAAAGGTAAAATAATTTTACTGACTTTCGAATTGATTTTACGAGTATATTTACTTACCAAAACTATTTGTTTGTTTTAAATTTTTATTTCATTTATTCATTCATTATAGGAGTTTTTTTTACTCAATTAAGGGGAACGCTTTTCTTTTCACATTGCAAATGACGATTAGGCCGAATGGTGGAGCGTTTCCCCTCAACTAATGAAGCTCAGAGGTAAAAGAGATTTTGTTTTGTAGAAAATGATTTAAAATAATCGCAGACTAAAGTCATCGATAAGTCCACAGCTGACCATAGGACATCACTACACTGTCGCAGTATCCATCCGGAAGTCCGTCATTAGACGAGATTCTCGTGCGTTTTGGGACGAAGCCAACATCACAGCTATCTGTTTACGTAGACATACGGACTTTTTGTGGAACCTTACTGATAATATTTAAAGAGGATAATATTTATTTAAATAATCAGGCGTATATATTTTGCCTTTTGCAAATAGATAAGGCTAGGGTGGCCATCTTGATCTCCCATGTGCTTAAGAAGGCATGTCCAGTTAAATCGAAGTCTACTGTCCGTGATCCCGAACTACCCTCGCAACGTGTAATGGGATGGTATCTCCAAGGAGTTTTAGTGGGTATGCCCTTTCTCCCGAATCCTTATCAAGGCCTTCGGACCTGGACCTTTATCCACCAGTTCCCGTCTCCTTAAGTGGGATCTGGTGGGTGTGGGAATATGTGACTACATACTACGGCTTCCCCAGCCCGCTGGTAACCGTAAGATGAACTTCCCATCCGTTATAATGGCAGATTCGCTTTAAGTTGTTTTTGTCGTAAATATTATGAAAAAAATGTATATTTTAAATTAGGAATAAAATGTTTTTTAGAAAGAAATCGCATAAAATAAAATAATCTAGTCTTACTGATAAAATACTTGTAGTATGAACAATAAATCGGGATTACTACCTGACACAATGAAAAGCGTTAGGTACAAACCGGATCATTTTATTGCTTCTAAGTACTTTATGTCAATCTTCAACGTTACAGGTCACGGGTTCAAATCCCGTCTTCCAGTGTTGCCGAGTAAGAAAATAAAAACAACTATTGCATGCATAATGTATGCGTCAGTAAAATAGACGGCGACCGGGGACGATCGTTGTATGTAGCTTTTACGAGCGGTTCGGTTCGTTGGCCCCCAATCAAACAGCTTAAGTGAAATTGTCACTAAGTGAGTGAAATATATTTAATTTTGAAATTGCCCAGATTATAGAACGAAATAGTCTATAATCTGAGTTCGAAGAAATATGTATTAACTACTCTACTAACTAACTACTAGTACACTCCTTTTTCTACAACCTTTTTAGGGTTAACCAGCAGGGTCTGTTAAATTGTTTGGTTAGGTCGCTGCAAAATTAGGAAATAAAATTTTGTTAAAATTTTTAGTATATTTAGATCAAGTTTTAAGTAGTGAATATATACAAGTCTTTATGTAGGTAACATAAACTCCCTTCAAGGATTGAAAAGATATTTGCTATAGATTGTAAGTGAAATACGTCTTATATCTTCTTAAAAATTTGCAAAGAAAAAAACAACCCTTCTCATCTCCAAAGTTTACAAATCTAATAATATTTTTTTTTAATATTCTTTAAATATAAAAATATTTTTGTATACTAAATATTTCATATCTGTATTGTTATTGTTGAATTCTGTCTGTAACAAGTTTGAGCGGGGACTGCGTGGGAGACTGTTCCATTTATGTCAATATTACTGCATGTCAAGGCTATACTCACTATAGGCGCATGAATAATCCTTGCCAAGTATATGACCCCGGTCTGAATTCACAGATGCCTGCAAAATAAGACCAGAGCACATCGTCTATGTTTGCCACAATTCTTTAGAAAATATGCTCCTTGACAACGATGTCAAATTTATTTATAGATAAAGTAACAGTTTTCTCAAACGAACTTTAATTTCCACTTTTAACTACTGGAGCCGATATTATATCTGCAACAATATCAAGGGGAAGCCTACACAAAAAACATAGAACGAGTATAATTAAACTGGTATAAGAAGGCGACAATAATTATCTTCAATAATAACGAGAACCCACAAGTTGTGGGTTCTCGCTATTCGGATTGAGTTATGGGCCATAACTCATGCAAGATTCTCAAATCCGTTTCAATCCGTTTTGTTATCGTCCAGCGGACGCACGACAACCAATACAGAGTGACAGGCTGACTGACTGGCTAGCTAGCTGGCTAGTTACAGTGAGATGACGATCCATGTTTTAATCGCTCAACATTAAGGCTTGCGGCCCAGGTCAAGTTTAGTCAACCGAGAGCAATCAACCCTTGTAAACACACCACTAATGAGTCCCGGCACCGCCATCTATTGACAGCTGTCGACAACAACTCAGATAAGAACCATAATAGTGAAGATTGATGCAGTATCTAAGCTATGATACACTTAATTGTATTTCGAACAGAATCCAACTAAAATATACCAGCTTTACTTTTTTCGTTTAACACTGTTTTATGATATTGCTACGAGTTCGTAAAGACCTGCAAAAACTAATATTGCAATAAAATATAATAATATGTAATAGTCTCATTTGACATTCATAATTATTATAATCAATAGACTTGTGTGAATTTATTACAACCTGACAACTTGACATTGACATTGAATAATTCCATTTACGATATTGTATTATAATAATATAAAATTAGCCTAAATCGTTTAAGAAAAAACAAAACTGATAAATACATTTGATTTAAAATTGACGATCGTTCGACTGAGATTATACTTTGTTTGTCTGGATAGTGCCCATTGCCAAACAAATATAAAAAACGTGAAATTTACAAAGCAATAACATTTAAAAAGGACTTCTTGGCGGGAAAGTGAAGAATCATGTCTGCGGTTTTGTTTTAATTTCGAAAATTTGTCTTATGTCGAATATTAATGTGAAATAATAGTGGATTTTTAACCGTTAAGTGTTCGTAAGTGAGCATAAATGTTGGCAGATGAAACAAAACAGTGCAACTTCACTTTTCAAATTCTCTCAAGAAGTCCGCCGAGGAATTAGTAAAGCCCTGCATCTTTACTGAGATGCTCGAGGGGTTGGGGGGTATATCATTTCTCACTTCTCATTTCTATTATCATTCATCATCATTATACTGAAAGTAAATATTGTATATTTATGTATTAATTGTAAGAAAAATTACTTTGACACTGGCTAAATGTGCTAATCGCACCAAGCCATCAACTTAAAGATAAATAAATAAATAAATAAAAAACAAGAATCAACGAAACAGCCTGTTCTGTTGCCCACACAACCCAACAGGGACTTAGCACGCTTTACGGAACTGGTAAAACGTATACCTATTTATATTGTTTAGAAAAAAGAGAAAATCATAAATAAATATTTGCCTTCATTTGATAAGTTATAGTACCGGCGCAGTTGTTTACTATGCGCCAGATGGAACCTTGACCGAATGCAGCGGCCGTTGACCCGCGTTGCGAAATCGCAACCGTCTATCGGCTGAAGAGTAATTTAATTTTACAGAACTAAATGTTTATGCTCTTTACATATTAACATAGTATTTAGCTTGGAATGGATATTTCGTGTTTTGATTCCGTTTCATAGAAACTATTTAATTTTCAAATTAGAGTGAAGGAAACATGGAATAACTATTCGATGCTTATAATCTGTTTATTAGTAAGAATGGGGTTTTTAATTTTGTTATTTTTATACCTTTCGTCATATATCATGTTATGGAAGCGCACTTTACCCTTGATCCTTAACTTCTGAGGCATTGGCTACCGGAAAAGTATTTAATATTATGGCGACATATTGAGATAAGATGTTGTAATATGAATTAAATTTTAGGTATTTGCATTACTAACAACATCGTTCTCACCCAAAGAACGTAGCCGCGTTTTAAAAGGATTCTCCCAACAATGTTGGCATGGGGGTTTGGGGGTTAAAGTTACTCGCGTCCGTAGGTTTACTCTTGAGACCCTACACGTGACCCCTGGGTGGCGCTAAATGAGTGACACTGTCTGAGTGGTAGAGCCACGCTGCGTTGCAGCACTTGCAGCACGAAATGGGCCAGCTCGCCCGGCGTAATACCACCCTCTCACAGAATATCGGCGTGAAACAATGGCACTCGTTGATGTTGTGTTTCGTCCGGTGAGTGAAAGTACCGGAGTCCCTCTATCACCCCACCCCCCTCCCAATTCCTACTCCCTCCTCAAGATCCAACTCATTCCTCAAGGCCGGTAACGCATCTGCGATTACTTTAGTTTTGCGGGTGTCCATGGGCGGCCATGTCAGATTTGTTCAGATGAACAATAAATCTATACTTAGACCAAAAGCAGTTTTGTTATAATATTAAAAAAAATTGTAAATAAATTTGAACCGAGCTAAAAAGGGAATTCAATGAATTTCAATTAAATATTAAAGACGTTCCGAGCTGTGCCGAGGTTCGTGACGGTGCAAGGGGTCTGTGTGAGTTGCTCAAGTGCGGTACGTATTAGTAAGCTTTTACTATTGGATTTCCTTATTTTGTGGTGATTGTCCCGACTCAGTCGACAATAGATACGACGAATAAGTACCAACCAACAGATTCGATTAGATAATCGGATTTGTTGGTTCAGATTTGTTCAGATGAACAATAAATCTATACTTAGACCAAAAGCTGTTTTGTTATAAAATTCAAAAAATTTAAAATAAATTTGAACCGAGCTAAAAGGGAATTCAATGAATTTCAATTAAATATTAAAGACATTACGAGCTGTGGCGAGGTTCGTGACGGTGCAAGGGGTCTGTGTGAGTTGCTCGAGTGCGGTATGTATTAGTAAGTTTAACTATTGGGTTTTCTTATTTAGTGGCGATTGTCCTGACTCGTTCAGGTTTGTTGAGATGAACAATTAATCTATACTTAGACCAAAAGCTGTTTTGTTATAATATTCAAAAAATTTAAAATAAATTAGAACTGAGCCGAATGGGAATCACGGTTCAATGAATTTCAATTAAATATTAAAGACGTAGGATTATTTCAAAATATTTTATCAAAACCAAAATCTGATCTGGCTAAAAAAAAATGTATATTAGCACAGAATAACTAATAGTACGATTAGTAAAGTTGACTGAACAGTGATTCCTTTTCATACCTTTAACTGGGATAACTTTTATTTTTATATGCTTCGTTTAAGATTGTAATTGGGAGGATACAATGGGGCTGGCATATCCATGACGACAAAAGCCCCAAATTAAATAAAAAGGAAAAAAAAATAACTTAAAGACATCATTGAATAGAGCTCATTTGGCTTTCAAAGTAGGTAGGTAGATAGATAGATAGATAGATAGATAGATAAATACTTTATTGCTCACACAAATTAAAACCAAAAACAGGTACATACAAAAAATCTTAAAGCTAGCATGGGCAAAGGCGGTCTTATCGCTTTAAGCGATCTCTTCCAGACAACCTTTGTTTTAGGAACCCAAGAGGGAGATAGAGGAAGTGCGCAAATACAGTAGAATACAATAGAAACATACTCGTATACCAGTACATAAAAAGACATACATAATAATAATATATAAATATAATATATAAATAATAAATACACATACATACATACATATAACACCAACAATAAAAACCTAAAACATGTTACTAGCACGTGACTGATGCAATAGACTAGATAGTAGTGTTGTTATATTTTCATATTTTATTTTATTTTAATAAATTCACGCATATTAATATTACTAGTGTCTAATAATGACTTAATTCTATTTAATGCTGACTTTTCTTTCGCCTGCTAATAAAGTCAGAGAAAAATCAAATGTGAGGCCAAGTAACCCTATCATGCCCTAACAAACGATAACATTATTTACCATTATTCATAATAACATAATGACATAGTGAAATCATCAATAGAAATAATAGTACGCAGATTGTGAATAATAGGTAGCAACTTAAATAAATTTGGGTAGGACAGAAGGGTAATTACTAGAAAATTATTCTTAGGCAATTTGTACGCTCGCGTACGTAAAGGAAAGGGCAAAATTCCCTTTTAACATTTTATGTTGAAATAGAACTGACTGTCTGTCTGTCTTTTTTTCAGTAAGCAATATTTTTTTGCCAAGCATATATTTTGCTTAATAAGCTAATTACATTCTTGGGCTAACTTATTAGTATATAGGTACAATTATTGTTTGTGAATTTCACAACAATTAGACTAGTCAATAACCTTATATGTTATCTTCTTAATTTTTTAAACCTTTATAACTACTTTATCATCTAACATAAGTTTTCTTAAATTCAATTATTGGCTATATATATATATGGCTATGGCTTATTGGCTATGTCATTAGTAAGTGTATTTGTAAGTCTATATAACGGCGGGAGACCTTTTTAAGAAAACCGGCAAGAAACTCAGCAAGGGTTTTTCTCCTCTGAAAATTTCCCATCCTTATTATAGAAGCATTCCTTCATCAAATGTAGATCAAATTACGAACTTTTTCAGTTGGAGAATTTAACACAAATTTCGTTTATGTGTAAAAAATCATGGTATTAATAGTAAGTTTAAAAATTTGAGAGGGGACATAGTATATTTATTACTAAAAGCTGCCTCTGTGGTCTAGTGGTTAACCACCGGTTTCAGACTCAGAGGTCCCAGGCTCTATTCCCAGCGGGGGGTTCAAGTTTTTGTACTTAGTTGGTGGTAGGGCTTGTTTGTCCACCTGGCTAGCTACCACCATCATATCTAAATAAGTTGCCATAACATCAATATTTGTTGCATTGTTAAGTTCCGGCAGCTGGAAATAAAATCCAGAAGATGAAGATCCAGAAGCCAGTGCCTCAGTAGTTGAGAATCCTAGGTGAAGTGCGGAAGCGCGGATTAAAGAGCGGTTAAATTATGATGAGTCATCACAATGATGACAAGTCATCATTTAATACCAGGTGAGATGAAGGCACTGTGCTGTACTATATGCTCGTATAATAAGAAAAGGGAAAGAGGAAGCGTATTCATCAACACAACTTTTCTACGAACAAATGCCGTAGTTAATTTAATTATCTATCAGCCATAAAACATTAATTTATTTAATTTGTTGGAATACAAAAATATGTTATGCCGAAACGAATCTGTGCTCGACTGTCACCGTAATACGAATCGTCCGTTCGTCGGAATATTTAAATTAAGCATGATGATAGTCATCAGCGGTCGCCACATCTCGTTTGCTTCATTTGAGAATTGTATTATACAATTTGTAGCCAACGGAGTCGAGTACCGCAATGGAATGATATGAGTACCTATGTGTGAGCAATCGCGGTATTTGTAACATTTCTAAATATTGAGCTGTCACAAATGATAGCAATTTCACGTTTGAAATGGGAACAGTTTGTTATTTACAGTAGAAGCATTAAAGATAATTTTGTAAAATAATTATTAAATACAGTGAAAAAATTAAATGGCTACCTGACCCAGCCAGGAATACAGCCTGGGTCTTCCGCAATCCGGGCGGCTGCACTGACCATTATGCTACCGTACGCACTGAATTTTTCACTGCTTTTTAATTTTTGTTTGCTTTTTAGCGGAAAATTGCCATCTATCCAACGGTTATTGCAACCGATGGCCATGCAGATTGATCTTTACAGATGAAATACCACGAACTTGATAACACATAAGGCTATAGTAAATTTTATTTTTATGTGCTAATTGCGGCACTGAAGCTGGATTAAAATATTTATAAAATACAGAGAAAAATATAAAAGTGCAGTGGTCAGTGCAGAAGACCCAGGTTCGATTCCTGGCTGGGTCGCCGGGTAGGTATTTAATTTTTTCACTGCACATTATAAATATTTTAATTCAGCTTTAGTGCAACAATTAGCACTTAAAAATAAAAAGTATAATTTTGTTAGTTCAAATAATGAAAAATTAAAACAGTACAGTGACGAAACGACGGGATAAACATTAAATCAAATTAATGTGTGAATTAACGAGTAGATAAATGTAGTTTCATTTCAATTTGTAGTGTCCGCGTAAACTTTAGAAAACCATATAGACCAGGGTGCCTAGTATGAGTTTTGTTTTCTGTCCGTATTCATTCGATTACGTTTACGAAAACGAAAATTAGTATGACATTGAAGCAGCTTCTCCTGGCGACATACGAGAAGAGTTAAAATTTTGCCATACAAATTCTCGTCTTCGTTAACGTGATCGAATGGCGAATGAAACTCGCACAAGGCACCCAGGACTGTTGTTAATACGTTTGCCTTCATCTCACCTGATGTTAGATGATGAGTCTGAAAGTGGGAGCGCACTTCACCCGGAATCCTTAACTACTGAAGACCTGGCTATTTGATCTCTAGCTGCCGGAACATAACAATGCTAATCATTGATGTTATGATGACTTATTCAAATAAGATGGTGATAGCTAGCTGTGTGGACTGAAAACAAACCCTAGCAGAAACCAAAACGATAAAAAACGGTATTAGATATACCCCGCTGGGAATCGAACCTGGCACCTCTGGGTCTAAGACCGGGTGGTCGTAACGACAAGACAACAGAGGCGGTCAGACTTAGCAACATCTTTGCTCCGTTTAAGTAGAAATGCTTGTCTTTAATACTGATTTGTTTTATTTGTTAAAGGTCGATGTATCATCTCTGGCCGGTGGTAGATGTCCAGGTTTTGCTGAGTTGACAACAACCTTAATATAGGTGACTGTTTTTCTATCATGCGGACCGTGCGCTTGATCACTGACTCAATTGAATACCTGGGAAATATCTATTAACCTATCCATGTCGTCAACAAACTTAATCTTGCAGACTTCAGAAACTCTGGTTGTTACCAGATTTTAAATAAAGACGACTAACAGCAAAGTCAAAAAACCTAACCAGATTATTTTATATTAATAATAAACTATCTGCAGGCATGACTCTAAACATTCCCGCCAAGAAGTCACAGACTATTCTGATGAATGAATTGTCCCTACAACTGTACAGCAACTGTTAAAAAAAGTCCTACATATTACAGTGATTGTGTAACTACTGGCACAAATGAAGATTATCCGGAAGCCAATGCAAACTGAATCACCACCCACATGGTAATACCACTTGCACTCCATACGTTCGGTTACATTTTAAAACGACTCGAATAAGGGAAGAGTAAATGTTTGCCAAAGAAACAATATTATTTTCGTCCGGCTCCGAAGCAAGTCCGCACAATTTGTAGTCGATATGGGTCCGTTTGCCATAGAATAAAATGACCCAGATGCGCTACTTCTATAAACGAGCTCTAAAAGTGTGTTATATTTTGCTGTAGTTTAATATCATCGTAAACAGCTTATAAACATTCTACTGCTGGGCTTAGACGGCCTTATATGATCTTAGCAGGAGAGATGGGATAACCTACCAGCCTGGCCTATTGCACCATGACTTATTGTATCCTGTTGCATTATTTGAAACAATGTAATTGATATAATGTGAAGTTGTAGATGATAGTCTTTTTATTGAAACGCGGTAGAGACCAAAGACTGCGACTCAATTTTATACACAAAATGTCTCCTTACTCCTGCACACATCTTTTCATTAGTGCCGAGAAGAGATATTAAAACTTACAATAAAGAAACTGTATTGGTTAATTTTCAAACAGCTCTGCCCCGCTCAGCTCCTCTCCGCCTCAATGGAGTGTGAGCCTAAGGTACGTTACTGCTTGTGAAATCAATAGTGTCACATCTGCATAAACCTCATATCGTGTCTACTCTATGGCCGGCACGTCAGCAGGCCGGTCACGTCCGAGCACCGGCCACGGTAAGCTCGGTTAGAGCGGTGCATAAAAACTAAGCTTTGCTTTCCGAACTTTGAAATTCAAATTTAAAATATCGATACGACAATACGTCTGCTCGGCGTTTTTCGTTTGACTAGCATGGGGTGGTTACGAATGACTAGACTATCAATATGAAATTCAAAATTCAAGATAATTGATTAAATTTTGGCTACAAATAACTCTTATGAATATCACTATGCCATCGGTTCGTAAGTCAACACAGGGCGGGAGACCTTTTACTGAGAAGAACCGGGAAGAAACTCAGCAGAAGCATTTCTTTTCTCACTTACACCGTCAAGAATTTGGAAAAAGCCCTTAATAGAAGGACACTTCCTATGAACTATCTTTGACTAATATATTTAAAAAAAATTGCATTTAGTACACTTTATCAAAAATACACCAAATACCAACTCGCTACAACATCTTATTTGATCGTCTTATGACTTTTCATATCTGTATATGTAGGTTCCGTGTAGGCAGGCTTCCAAAAAATTGGTCTAACGATCTGGTAAGAGTCACGGGTAGCCGCTGGATGCGCGCACCACAAAACCGGTCATGGTGGAGATCCTTGGTACTGTAATGGTGTGACAATTGATTTTTCAACAAATATTTATTAATATAAAAAAATATTACGACACCGAACTAGGAGCTAATCGTAGTTTCTATTTAGGCTAATAAAGCCTCTTTATTGGTTAGTCAGTTCCGAGAGTGATATAAAAATGTCTTTAAATTAATGTCAAACAACTTGTATAATTACTGCAATCCTTCAATTACATACGTAATAACAAATATGTAATCTACTCAGCACGCAACACAACATTACTTAACTTAAATACGCTGTCTTTAAAATGTTGTCTAGCAAAGTTAAAATAGTATGTTCAGTAGGATGTGTTTTAGTGGCTTTTACGGAAATGTTTAGTCGGTCAGCTGGGAGCTCGATTTTGTTAACTTTAGTCAAAGTCAAAGGTAATTATTTACAACTAACGCCCTTATTCATAAAAACTATTTAAGCATTGTTTTGTCTCTTTCTCAAATTCAAAATGACGTTTGTTTTAACAAAATAATGCTCAAATAGTTGTTATGAATAAGAGGGTAAGTGTTTATAGAGGTCTTAAAAGTACTTACATCTTATTTACCTTTTACAGGTACTGCCATGTTTTTGATTTGTACAAAAGACGTTGGTTACGATATGAATAGGTTACAATAATCATAATAGTGAAAGAAAAATAGACAAAAGCCACTCCGTAATTGTATAAAATGCTTTTCTTATAAGTAAAAGATTACTTTATTACTTTACGATAAGGTTCTTTATCTATATAGTTTATTGTGTTTTGGTAGTTTATTATAATATAAATATATTATAAAATACAGTGAAAAAATAAAACACCCACCCGACCCAGCCAGGAATCGAACCTAGGTCTTCCGTAATCCGGGCAGCTGCACTGACCGCTATGCTACCGAGAAGGCTGATGTAAGCGCTGAATAAGTGCTAATTGCTGCACTGAAGCTAAATTAAATATTTATAAAATTTATAAAATACAGTGAAAAAATTAAACACCCACCCGACCCAGCCAGGAATCGAACCTGGGTCTTCCGCAATCCGGGCGGCTGCACTGACCGCTATGCTACCGGGAAATTAATTTTGATTAATTAATGTGTGTTTAAATTTATAATACGCGTATTCGTGGTTAAGCTACGGAGTCATAAATCATAATATGGGAAAGTAGCACTGTCGTTCTAGGCTTATTTACTTTATAAAAACAAACTTTATAATATTATTTAGAACATTAGAATCTTTAATTGTTTTATATACTTTTGAAGCAAATTTTGTTGCGAAACAAATTACAAAAACACAAATATTGAAAAAAATTCTACGAGCAGCTTTCACGAGCACGAGCTTTCATAGTAAAAAAGTAAATAGTGTTGAATAATTTCGGCGGGGTGGTTAGAACCACGATAGCTCAATTGGACGAGCACCTGACCCGTTATGTCAGAAGGGTTCTGGTTCAAATCCTGCTCGTGGAAATTTTTTCAACATTTGTGTTTTTGTAATTTGTTTCGCAACAAAATTTGCGTTAAAATTATATAAACAAAACAAAAACATTTCATTTTTTCTAAAGTTATATACATATAACTGTTGTTTTGCCAGGGTCTCAAATCAATCACGTCACTGTTTTCCTTTGCACTATGATAACACCTTTTAATGTTTTCACGCGACCCAGTTGCGGCGACATTGACACCACAGGCCAGATATGTCCTCTTGACGGCTCGCTTCGGTGTGACAGGGTGATTTGCGAAATTGTTTATTAATGTTTGTTCTGGGCCAATTTCGGGTGGCCATGGACGTGGAAATCACACTATTGCAACGTTATGTTCATCTGTTTGTCCTTTGCTTTGGTTTGGATTTTGAGGTGTTATCGATGGTGTAAGCAATTGCTGCAATCGCGTTTGGTTTTGAATATTGTCTAGCTGAAAAGTAACACGTCACACATGTCATTATAGTTAATTGCAACCAAGAGCAAAAATAAAAATAGAAATAATGTTGATAAAATTTTATATTTGTGACCAAACGTTAAGTCCAATAATAATAACATTAAACGTAGGATGACATCTTAGTCAATTTAGAAATAATAAAACACAATTATTTTGATAGTATAGACTGTCAGTTATCAATAATTAAGTAACTGGCATTGGCTGATATTTCGTAATATGCTTTTTTACTTCGATACTCGTACTTTTTTAGCTTAAGTTGAAGTGTCAATTAACTATTCTCATACTCGCTTGGAATATTCTGTATAGAGGCTTTCAGGAAATACAGGCACCTACATTCTATTCCCTTGCACAGAGTATCAGGTGAGCTTGTAAGACTGACAAGCAATTAGCTTAGCTAGATTTGAAACTTAGCTTAGCTTGTCAAGGTTAGGTTGTCAGCTGTCGTCTATCCATACCGTTCGGTCATCGATTGCATTAAATATTATCACCTATCGTCGTCCGACTTAATTGTACACTCCTGAGAATCTAGTAAGGTACAAGGATACGCTTGTGTGATGATTACCGTGATCAGAATAGGTTCCACTACTCGGGGGTATGTGGGGTTAGCCGGATAGCCAGTAAGTACCTACCTCAGTAGATATCGGGTGCCTCCACCACGGGAGCGTCACACACCGGGGGCCTAACCTACGAACCCGAATTGTTTTCTACTTTCGACCTTATCTTCATTTACCATAAGGTTAGATAAACGACAATAGCTCTTCTGTATTAGCGTTAAAAGAAGCATAATAAAAAATTCAAATTGCCGTAGTTTCGATTACCCTGTCTCTGGAAATCATAGAAATATGACAAGTGACATTTTATTTATCCTATCACAATTAAACGAATGAAGGACAATAATGACTTCTCCGTTTTGTAATAATAATAAAAATCATAATAAATGATAATCACAATTATAAAATTAAATTGAAAATACCCTTGGTATGTATGTATGTATGTATGCATGCATGCATGTACAAGACTAAAAAGTTTGAAATAAAATAAATTCTGACACGTGTCATTCTTTATTTCTTTTCAAAAAGCCAAATACCAATTTTCACCTACCTACTATTTTACTTCAAAACTGACGGACTTTCATACAAAGTTTCGCCCCCTATTTGACCCCCTTAGAGTATGATTTCCGTAAAATCCTTTCTTAGTGGCTGGTTACGTAACTCAATTAACCTACCGTCCAAATTTCATCTAATTAGGTCCAGCGGTTTCGGCTCGGCGATGATGAATCAGTCAGTCAGGACAAGTCATTATATGTATAATAGATAACTATAACAAAACTTCTTGATGCTCTATTTTGAGTTAGTTTAATACTTACTAGCTTAATACCCAACCAATTCAAATGGTTTAAGTACTTTTCTTTTCGGCCATATCGTTTCGATTAGGTACTCTGTCTCTAGAAATGATAGAACATTTATATGAGAAGTGACATTTTCGTAGTCCACGTTAAAAATGCCTTTCGTGTGCAATGCAGCAACGCTAACAGCATACAGTGACATACGTAATGATAGCGTTAACCAATCAGCCGTGTCGAATATCATTTATTTATTGTCAGTTTTGCATGGCAACCCAAATGATACCTTCCTTACCCCTTCTTATTGCAGCTGCATATTTAACTTTGCGTGCAACAACTTCTACTGGCTGAAGCAATAAGGTTGACAATGGCTTGTATCATTGTCCAGAGTTACGGGCTTTTTCGATAATTGCCGATAGATTGTGCCATGTGTGCATTTTCCCTGGCCAACTAAATGTTACTGGCACATAATTAGATGAAATGAACCTTTATTCGAGTAAACTTGCTTTAATAGGAACTTTTGAATCCTAACTAAATGTTTTGCCTACATAAGTACTAGATAAAGGATCCGAAAGAAAAAAATCATCTCGAAAGTGGTCCTCTTTCTGCGTTGACGACTTACTTGGTCGAGTGGTTTGTACACCGGTTTTCATGGTGTCGCCATCTCTGAGGTCCCGGGTTCGATCCCCGGTCGGGTCAACTTAGAAATTGTTGTTATTCTAAATTGTCTCGGGTCTGGGTGTTTTCTATGTATAATAAGTATGTATTTAAGTATTTTAAGTATGTTTATCCGTTGTCTAGTAACCATTTAACGAGTTTCATAACGAAGCTTCTCTTGGGCTAATTGGTGTAAATGTAGGAAATTTTATTGTATTTATTTATTCTACCTATACGTTTAAATTGCGAATAACAAAATCTGAAAAATCATTGGATAACATCAGTAACTTCAACTTACTGTGAACCTTAAATCTTATATTTAGAGATTAAATTAAGGTTGCAAAATATTTGTACTCCTCAATATTTATTCAAAAGTCATTCAAAAGTCATTGCAAAAGTCATGGTAGCTCCGTGACCCCAAAGTCGCCTACCGTTTTCAAGCGCTCACCGGGAATCTAGGGCATAATTGATTGGCCTACCACCTGCCTAATTATTGTGATGCATCTTGCTTTTATTTATCATCAAAGATTTAGATTATAGTATTGAAGAAGACTGTTTTGTTTCTAAAGTAGTAAGCACTTAAGCACTTGTTTTTGTTTAGTTTAACAAGTTGTCCTCACGAGTTTCCAAGTTTAACATCACAGAAGCAAGCGCACTTATGATCTTCAAAGGGGAAAGAATAACAAAGCATACTTTTAGCTTACTCTTCACAAGCTAAGCTGGATTTTTATTCAGCTTCCGAGCTGGAATGATTACTAAAAGCTTACTAAAAAAATATGTTTTCTAGAAGAATATTTATAATTATCATGTCATCTAATGTGTTATTGAATTTATGAGATGGTGTTTAGGACTGAACCTGGTCATTATTTATCTTTGCAACTTTACACAGTCAATCACCTTGTTGTCAGCATTGTCCGTGAACGTTGTGAGCAGTGTCCTTATACGAGCATTGCAATCTCTTTATAGGGATTCTAGTGCTTGTGTAGGAATAAACGGGGCATACACTGAATGGTTTAATATCGAAAAAGGTGTTAGACAGGGATGTGTAGCGTCACCGTGGCTTTAATCTGTTTATGAACAATTGCTTGACAGATTTAAAAGAGAATGAAATTGGGTTGAGAATGAATGAGTTACTCGTCAAATGTTTTCTCTATGCGGATGACCAAGTACTACTTGCGTCTTCGGCCGACGAGTTGCAGGAGATGGTAACGGCTATGGGTGGAGCTTTTGTTAGAAAGGGAATGAAGATGAATGTAAAGAAGACGAAAGTGATGGTGTTTGAAAGAGATGAGGCAGTGACAGACTGCAATATTGTGATTGGGGATGAACAAATTGAACAGGTGAATGAGTTTTTGTATCTGGGTTCAAAGTTTACAAGAGATGGAAAGTGTGAGAGTGATATTGAAAGAAGAGTGAATGCAGCAAACATGGTGAATGGAGCTTTGCACTCCTTTATGAACAGTCGGAAGGTGTCTAACAAGGCTCGTTTGGCTGTGCATAGGGGGGTGTTGGTTCCGACACTCATGTACGGAAGTGAAAGTTGGGTATGGCAGAAGAAACATGAAAGCAGAATAAATGCAGTAGAGATGAGAGCGTTAAGAAGTATGATAGGAGTTAAACTGAGTGACAGGATAAGAAATAGTGAGATAAGGAAACGTTGTGGTCTGAAAGAAGATGTAGTGACAAAAATTGAGAAAGGCATGCTGAGATGGTTTGGCCATGTCGAGAGAATGGATGAAGAACGATTGACGAAAAAAGTGTATAAGGCGAGTGTGAATGAAAGTGTTGGTAGGGGTAGACCTAGGCGGACGTTTCGAGATCAAATCAGGGACGTCTTGAAAAAAGGCCAGGTCAAGAGTACCCTAAACCGAAGAGCATGTATGAAGGGAATAATGAAAGTGGACGAAGCGAAACAAGTATGTAAGGATCGTAGCAAGTGGAAAGAAGTGGTCTCTGCCTACCCCTACGGGAAAGAGGCGTGATTATATGTATGTATGTATGTATCACCTTGCTACAGACTATATTTTCCCAAAATATGAGCTAAATCGACTAATTGGCTTTTACCATACATACATTTTGTGCAGGATTTAAAAAAAATATTACGTTCAAAGTCATCCACGTAAAGTAATCAAGTTGCATCAGACTTCATTCATCCTCCTCCTATAAATTATTCTGTCTCCAAGTATACAAAAACAATACCTCATTTTATAACCCGTTAACCTGAATGTGTCGTCTATACAGTGAAACTATTGCTGGACATTATTCTTTGGACATTTTTGATAAGAATCTATGCAAGTTTAATATAGAAGTTCAAGCTGCCCGTCCTTGTTTGAATATTTTTGAATAAATTTTTATTTAATTTTAACATTCCAACCTTTTTTTAAATTTTTCTTTAAGAAACTAGTACAAACCTAGAGGATCATAAAAATGGATTAACCCTCATTTTTAGTACCGGTATACAGTACAGACGCCTGCACATCAACCTATCCAAAACTGTCAAACTTCTTCAATACATTTTCAACCATATCATTAGGGCATAAAGTTCAAAGTCTATTGAATAAATTTGACAGTTTGTGGTAGGTTGATGTGCTGGCGTGTGTACCCACTTGGATCTTATTGTGCCTACATATTAAGAGTTACGGTTTAGTTCAATGTAAAAGTGTAATGCAAATTAATTGCATGCTTAGACTGTACCTTGTTTTGTAAGCCTTAATCAATAAATAAATAAAATTATAAATCCTACTAACATTATAAACGCGAAAGTTTGTAAGTATGGATGGATGTCTGTTACTCTTTCACGTAAAAACTACTGAATGGATTTTAATGAAACTTTCCTCATGTACAGACCATGACCCAGACTAGCTATATAGGATACTTTTTTTTTTACTTTTTGCTGTAGTCTTCGCGAACGAAGTCGCGAGCAACTCATCTAGTTATATAAAAATTTAAAACCACGACCGGTACAAATCGGTCAAAACGTCCTCGGGTATAAAAAGGCCTAGTATTCTAGGTATATCAAGTAGTTTAACTGTGCATACATGTTTATGAATCCCTTTGTGCTTTAGGCATCTGTCTGTCTGCTGGTTTCTGTACAATTTCAGCGATGGACGATCGGCCTGTAGTTGTTGTTGTTTGAATATTTAAACACTCGTCAGTCTCGATTACTGGTCATTTTGATGGGGATAACAACTTAATGTGACTGGGAGTTCGCGCTAAGTTGCAAACGTCAGCGTTTTTGATTTTTTGCAATTGTTCTGTTGTGGTATATTTTTTGGGATATTGTCGTCTTTTCCGAAACGACGATTTAAATGACACCTGGTTTAATGTGACTGATGGTATCCCAAGTCTAATTAATAATGTGGAAATGCAGACAAGAAAGAGTTTGAATTCAAGTTTAAATAGGTATAGCTGAGGTATTAAATTTGCGGTAAGCTCCAGGTTCGATTTCCAGCAGGGAACTAAATGTTATGTTTGTTGGAGGTTAAAGAAGATAGATTATTTTTGATAGTTTTTAAGTAGTTGAGGATTCAAGGTGCAGTATAGTGCCCATCTTCCTTCGGCCTTGACATCAGTTTGTGATAATAATAATGTCAAAGAGAGTACTCGTTGGAGAGCTCGATGGCGCAGTGGTTAACGCGTCTGGTCTGCGATTGTTAATGTTAGCAACTTTGAACAGATGGGTGACCAAAAGTTTATTGTCTCGAGCTCCTCGTTCGTCCCGGCTGCATTAGCAGTCGTTACACCACCCGCATGGTGGTTTTTGGCTTGTTCTCCCTATCCCATCCATAGAGAAGGCTCGTGCCCCAGCAGTGGGAACATAAATGGGCTGGTGATGATGATAATTATGAGTACTCGTGGAATAAAAAAAATAGGTCAGAAAATTATTAAATGATAAAAAGAATGCATCACACATAATCCGCATAATCCGCTGCATTGCAGTAAATACAAAAAAAACTTGAATGTTTAATGCGTTGTCTTTGAAGTAATGATTATAAGGAACCGTTCCAATGGAATGTAATTACTTGATGTCTCTTTTAATCTTTAACAAGATAGTGTAAAGCAAAATAAGTGACCGTGTGCCATATGAAAGATAGTAGGTACATAGGGAGATTAGGTCATAACCACCCGGGATCTGGGTTTGTGGGTTTTAAGTGTTACTGTGCTTCTCGAAGCATGAAAGGGCTCGAGGTTTTTTAATTTGGTAAATAGTTGATTTTAAAACTTTTATTTTTGATTTTGATTTTTATGTGAAAATAGCAATACGAATTTCATACCCGCCCTTGAGCCCCTCGTATATTTTAAAGTGTTATAGTAATTTTTTTATGTTTTTATATCTTTATTGTGTTCTATACGTTATTTTTTTATGTAAATCTATTATTTTTTTTTTTATATTTACGGGTAAGCACAGTGCCTTGATCTCACCTGATGTTAAGTGATGATAAGGCCAATGATGGAAGCGCACTTCACCCGGGATCCTCAACTAGTGAGGTACTGGCTATCTTATCTCTAGCTGCCGGAACACAACAATGCTACAAACATTGATGTTATGGCGACATATTTAGATAAGATGGTGTTAGCTAGCCAGGCGGACAAACAAGCCCTACCACCAACCAAACCGAGTACACAAACATGTACCCCCCGCTGGGAATCGAACCCGGGACCTCTAGAGGTCTAAACCGGTGGTCTTAGCCACTAGACCACAGAGGCGGTTAATCAATTATTGCGGAATATGAAACATGATAAGTCTCGGTAGCTCATTTGGAAGAGCAGCCGCTCGGTATGCGATAGGCCTAATTTGGGTCTTAACTGGCCTCAGTTAAGACCCAAATTAGACCAACGTGCTTGCCTAAGCACGTTGTCTTATTTCAAGTACTACCATTTTTGTTCTCGATTTATTATATGTATATCATTAAATGGTAAAAAAATATTTATTAATTGGTTATTGTCGTATATTTTGGAAATGCGTCAAATGCTTAGTAGTTCTTTACCAAAAAATGTTTAATTAACTCTAAGCTTCAAAGTTTTAGCTATAACTTATAGAAATAGGCTACAGTAATTTGCTCAAAGTTGACCCTTTAATCGAGACTGACTGTGCAGCTGTTGAAGCACTCTAGTTAACTATTTGTCAACTACATTGTTATTTTAACTAATATTTATACGAACAGTTAGCGGTCACCACAAAGAGATTATCACTTGACTGTGTACCATAAACCTTTCAATATGCTGGATGTTTGGCCCAATTATTTGATGGCTGGTTGGTTTGGAGTAGGCATGTAACGCGGGGGTTTGCAACTGAATAAATGTCTATTATTGATGACGCAAGTATTATTATTTATAAGTGGGTATAATATGTAGCTCGATGGGGCTGCGAACCTGCAAGTAAAGCAACTTTTGCAATGCTTAGTGGAATCGGATAGGCGACGAGTTCACATGTTTTGATTTGAAAGGTACGTTTAACCTTTTTTTGTTGTTGGGACGGAAAACTAATCTACCCTTTAGGCCAGCGTGGTGGGTTATTGCTTGATCTCCCCTTGACTTTAGAACATACAACAACAAAAATCTATATATCAGTTCAGCAGTAGAACATTTATAGGCGTTTGATGATGATGAAGTTATATCACATTTAGACAGTAGCATTATTTTCTATAAGATAGGTTAAGTATCTATTATTTTCTTTACTCTAACTTTACAAATTTACTATTTTCTATAAACTAAATGCTTTTCTATGAAATCATAGAAGTATTAAAGTACTAGTTGTAGCCCGCGACTTCGTTCGAGAAGACTACAGTAAAAAAAAAGGTATCCTATATGCTGGTCAGGGTCATAGTCTGTATATGAGGAAAGTTTCATTAAAATCCATTCAGTAGTTTTTACGTGAAAGAGTAAGAAACATCCATCCATACTTACAAACTTTCGCGTTTATAATATTAGTAGGATTAGATACGGCGTTTTTTTAATAAAAAAAAATAACTTAACAAAAAGAAAGGGTCACCGAACTCCGCACCGAGCGGTCGCCTTTTGTCGCCGGTAAGCCTCGCAACCTCCCCAGGAAGATTGTGATTTAATTACGTGTTTATTTTTGAACCCCGCGATATTATTTGCAAAGCAAATGCGCTCATTGTTATCGGAGATGCTTGCCCTTTCGTTGAAATTCATATTTGCGGTTTCGCGACATTTCCTTTATCATACAAACGGTAATTATGTGCATAATTTGCTTTTACAAGTGTCATATGTGTTTGCGCGGTGGGTTTGCTTGCCTGTTTTGTACGAGATATGGTTATTATGATGAAACACAATTTAAAACTTAAAGTGATTTATTGTGAATGGCTTAATATATTACAGAGAACTTAGAATCGCTTTGAGACGAAAAGACCGCCAGAAATGTAATGGTTTGTTATAAGCTGTACATCCAATACTTAGATGAACTGTAATTAATAAAGATTAAATGAATGATGACACAGAAACAAAACCGCCATTTCAAAATTGTAAGCTCAGCTCACTACACCCATTTCCTAATAAGTGTTTTTGGCGACAACAAAATGGATTGACAACGTTATATTCCCATGCAGTGTGAGACGACACAGCCAGAGGACAAATGGATTCTACTGAACGCACGAGTTCCTCAAAATACAACATTTATTGCTCCACAACGCAGTTTATTAAAGCTATAATTTAAATAGTTTACTCGAAACGAACAGACACGCTTTTTATTATTAGATAGACATTGACAATGGGGCTCCAATGCCGTGTCGGCTGGAATTCCGCATGCGGCCAACCACAGAAAAATCCGG
The DNA here is from genome assembly GCA_949315975.1 of Eudonia truncicolella. NCBI lineage: Eukaryota > Metazoa > Arthropoda > Insecta > Lepidoptera > Crambidae > Eudonia > Eudonia truncicolella. The sequence goes on from OX438841.1 coordinate 1,319,218, forward strand.
AAGGGAGTTGTCGCGAGCGATGCGCAGGCGCATGTTATATGGTAATTGGACAGACGTGGCAGAAAGCATTTCTGTGTATCACCGCCCGTCTTCCGGGTGACGTTTTGTAGTGATTAGCAACAAGGACTGGTGATAATCTAATTATGTGCGAACAAATGAGCCCTGACTGTGGCATTGACACTGAGTCAGTGAGACAGCTAGTTGCGCATTTTGTTAAATATTATTTTTACTATTCGTAGCGATGTAGCGACGACGGACGCTGTAATTGTAGCGAGGACTTGATTTTTGGACTTGTCTTTGACAAGCAGTATAAGTGTTATTAGCAATTAGTGCCTTACAAATAAACAAAGAAAACTTACAAATAAAACTTTAATAAAATTTGACTATAACATAGTTACATACCAAAAATTTTCGTTGAAAATTACGCGGTTTTATAGCTTTAAAATTGTTTTTTTCAAACCGATGGGATAGAGGGAAGTTAGACCTTAAGGAGGTGGAGGTGCAAGCGATTCAAATATATCGTTCTTCAATACCTACCCGTAATTATTATACATACATAAATTGTATATACATTTTGTAGTCCTTTGTAGTCATGTTGGTGGGTATGAACTATAATTATGTATTAAGTTCTTATATAGCTAACTAGCGGCCCGTCCCGGCTTCGCACGGCTGTATTTTTTTTTTACTACATACATACAAACAGTCTCACCTATCTCTCATACCAGGCAGTGATCACATCTTGTCACTTGCTATCAAACATAGCATAAACTGTCCCACTGCTTGTCACACAAAGGCATCTCCATCCATCCTCCATCCTCTATCATTGAAATCAAGTAATCGCTTAAATTTATGGGTATTGGCTTAATCAACACCCTTGCCAAATGTGGGTCGGTGATCATAAATCCATAGAGCATATACATCGAAAAATACGAAACATACTTTGCCCACTTTTGCAAAAATATAATAAACTAGCGGCCCGTCCCTGCTTCGTACGGGTAGACATTTTTTTTATATAGCCTATGTTGCTCAGCGCTAATGTAGCATTCTAATGGTGAAAGAATTTTATAAATGGGTCCATTAGTTTTTGAGTTTATTCGTTACAAACTTACATACAAAAATACAAAGGTCTCCTCTTTATAATATTATAGTACAGATAGAACTTTTTTATTGAAAATAAAAAAGTACTGAGCTACTGGTAAGCACTTGGCCTTAATCTCACCTGATGTTAAGTGACGATAAAGCCGGCAATGAATTGTCAACTTTTTAGGCACTACCTACCTCATGACATTTGAATTATATATTTATCTATCTCTTGCTATAATAAATGATTTGAAGTGATTTGATTTACTAGTCCCATATTTCCATGGCCAAAAAGTTTACAACGAGCTCACTTCCAGTGCACTCACGTGATTGCCACCTGAAAGGTACTTAGAAAATAGGTTTTGAAAAAAGGATTAAAATTTTTTGTTGAGTTTTGAAACAAAGTGAGCCTATGTAAGTAAATATGGACCACGAACGGAAGTTTTGCGTTTATCGTCATCATCAGCCAATGAACGTCCCACTGCTGGGCCCAGACCTTTCCACAATAACAAGTGAACCTGGAGAGATCGGACCGTAACCTATCACACTGGTCTAGTGCAGACTGGTCTCTAACGACCACTAGGTACCAACGGCTTAACATACCTTTCGAAAAACATAAGAATTCGAGATGTCTCTAAGTTTGGTAACCTATCTCGTTGTCCGTCACTGAGAATATTGCTTAACTTGCAAGACAGCAACCATAACACTCCAACTGCTACTTATATGTATAGCTCCGCATTTTGCCTCACTCTGGACTGAAATGGAAGTTTTGGTCAGCCCCTTCTAATCATCGCGAGGCTCAAAGGTAATCGACACATTTCCTATTAACAGTTTTCTTCGTTTCCCCACTTCGAATTGCTTCGCACCGAGCTTGATTTGATTTTAATTACTCTGTTGCTTTCGAGACGAAACGCGAAATCATGAGTCCTACATAAATTTCCTTGCACTTGGTCAGTAATTTCCTTCCGTCATCCCCTTTTAGCGACGCAATAATATGACACGCGTCAAAAGCGACCAAAATGTTGAGAATATACGACCGATCCGCGGAACCTTGGCAGCCGCGCAGTTTGCACTACGTTCCCAATTTAGCTCAAATGCATTTCCCTTTTGATGTTGGAGAGGACGGCTCCCGATTATTTTGTTACGGCTTGTATCAAAACCTTGAGCGATTAACGCTTTCATTTTTGTTGACATTGATAAACAATGTGGTCATAAATATAAGAAGCCATAATTTTATTTTTATGGTTATAATAAGCTGATCTTGACTTATGCGTCGTCGACTTCTGATGATGAGATCAGAATAAACTTAAATGTATTGTAAAAAAAAAATTAACACTGGTAGGCTAACCTTTATCGATTTGAAACAATATTAGTTATTAAAAAAATACTTCTATTTCATTATAAATCATGCATTATGGATCAAAAATTTTACAACCTCAACTCATACTTTTTAGTGATTTTTTTCTCTTAATACGAATATCGTAATTTTTTTATTAAAGAATTTATTTTATTATTTATGCGTGATAGTTATTGAATCCGCAACAAAAATCCTTTATACACTCACAGCTTCTCTAGTTATCCCTTATCTCTCCTAATAAAAGACTCCTACCTACTAGAAGAGATGAAGAATATGTATTCGTGTGTGTATATTCATATCTCCACCATTTAACAACTTGGGTAAACGTTTGCAGCCGAAACCATTCAACGCGAACAAGGCGAACAAGACCTATCTCCTAGAATTTCAATTCCGAAATGGTCGTGATATATGCCGTCTCAACCCTGACCCGGTCGCTACCCCTAGCGAGTCTCGCCGAGGTCATTTCACTTACAACCATTTACATCGTAAAATGTTAATAAGCTTTAACCTTTTTTACGCTTTGTGTCTGCACAGTTTCCTGTGTTTGCTATCGATCAATTTACGCTTGTCTATATGGGATTAGTGCAGTCTGGTGCTATTCAATTATTCAATTGATTTGGTGTAACGCCTTTCGAACGGTGTTTTGTTCACCACCAGCTCATTTTATATCTTTACTGCAAGCGCATGACCCTTCCCTATGGATGGATATGGAGAACGGACCATAAAACACCACGTGGGCCCAGTGCGGTGTGGTGGTTGTTAACAACTGCTAATGCAGGCGGGATCAACGGTTTTACATGCCTTTTGAAGCACGGAGGAGCTCGAGATGATGAGTTTTTGGTGACCCACCCGATGGCCGACTTTTAGCTTAACTGTAGCAATCGCAGAACCACTGCGCCATCGAGCTCCTTCCTGTGTTTGCTATCGATCAATTTACGCTTGTCTACACGGGATTAGTGCAGTCTGGCGCAATTCAATTATTCAATTATTTGGTGCAACGCCTTTCGGACGGTGTTTTGTTCTCATGGTTTAATTGATTTGTTTCGTTGGCTCGTTTGTTGAATTGCGTTTGATATTACGGTGTTGTCAGAAGAATGATTGCGATTCTGGAATTGTTTGTTGAGCCTTGAACATAAAGAACTGTGTCTAGTTTGATGGTTGCGGTTCTGGAAATACTTGGACCGTGTTTAGCTTTCCACTTTTAGAAGTGCATCTGGTTTGGTTGTTCTTGAATTTTAACAACAAGAAAATTTTAAATAAGTTAATTTCTAACGTTATTTGTCTGTTTTTTATATTTTACGGGTAAGCACAGTGCCTTGATCTTACCTGATGTTAAGTGATGATAAGGCCAATGATGGAAGCGCACTTCACCCGGGATCCTCAACTAGTGAGGCACTGGCTATCTTATCTATAGCTGCCGGAACACAACAATGCTACAAACATTGATGTTATGGCGACATTTTTAGATAAGATGGTGGTAGCTAGCCAGACGGACAAATAAGGCCTACCACCAACCAAACCGAGTACACAAACATGTACCCCCCGCCGGGAATCAAACCCGGGACCTCTGGGTCTAAACCGGTGGTCTTAGCCACTAGACCACAGAGGCGGTCTACATTGTAGCCAGATTTGTGTATAGACCGTCATTAATTTAATATCATATACACATTTTAAATACTTACCTACTGAACATTTACTGCAAACCATTTATGAACTTTTTTATTAACAGATGCTTTAGAAAAAGGTAACAAAATTACAAGTACTTCATTTGATTCAGACTGTTTTTTGACTATATGACACTGAACATTCTTGAATAATTAAGGGAAATAATTTATTTGTATTACAAAATATTATTTGGTCAGCAGAATTAAACAATCGGTCAGCATAAGAAATCCTTACTGTTGGTTAGGTTGTTATTTTTTTTTCTCGAGCGAAGCGCAGCGTAGCCAGGGCCAGTCACGGAAGGGGGAAACGGCATAGGACTGCAGTTCAGAATGATATAAGTTGCAGACTGATTTAGAAATATTTGCTGACCATAAGTTGCTGCCCAACTAGCGTTTTTGCTGCCCAACTAGCATATTTTTGCTAACAAAAATACGAATACTTTGGTAACCGTTTAATTAACACTCAATAATGAATAACTACATTTTGCATTTCTTTCCGTGTCACGTTTAACATCAAGATTACCGGTAAAATACAAAAACCCCTAATACAGTAATCAAAGTCTCACCATTCACCTTGTAAACGGGAAACCTAAAAAGAGCAGCCAGCCAAAACATGATATTTTAGAGCGTGCTTCGTAAACTGCGAAGGGACGGAACCCTCCTTGGATGTTTGGACCGATGGAATCCAACCCGCTGTGTGCTAATGTGGCGTCGGGTTGCTCTCGCTAACGTTTTTGGCAAACTTTCAACTGTCACACGCATCGTGCTCGCCGGAGCGCGGCCGGGTACTGCTCCACTGCAAGATGCGCGTGTTCTGGAATGTTTTAATAAGTCTTTGGACTTCTTCCTACCTTTAATGAGGGAAGGAACCAGTGGCAGGATGGCAAAGCGTTCGGTCCGGTAATTTAATGTCCTGAACCCAATTCCCAAGTTAGGTAGTAGTCCATGTCTTTTCACGTCTTTGAACGAGTTAAGACTTCTGACACTGTTGTACCAAATAAGAATTGTACGAACTACCCGAAATTCCAATGAAAGCTACGTGTAAGCATATCTCCCACTGCAGCAGTGACAGCGGCGCGTTGCGCAGGAATGCCCATTCGCAGCGGGTCATATTAATCTCTTTCACATATCCGCCGAGACACAGCGCTATTGCCCGCCGCGCCGTACCGTTTAATAGTTGGAATTGTTACATTTTAATTAATACGTCACGCTGTGATTCTTTTATTTGGAGAGATATTCCGCTTAATGCCTTCCGAAGGGTATTCAGATAATACTAAATCTTCCGTAAGTGGCATTGTTGTACCGAAATTTCGCTGCGTTTGTTACTTTTTATGTATATTGAGATTTCATTTCAAGTTTTGGCTCGTAAATATAACTATGGTCGTTTTGTAATATATTGGTAACGTTTGTAGGTTAATGACTGATGGCTTAAATGGCTTGACATATTAAAATGTACATAAAATATTTTTTTTTATAGCTCCTATGCGGTCTAATAGTGTTACTGCCGGTCTCAGGAGGTCTACTACGAAACGACGATAAGCTAATTATCGGCCGATACTTCACTCGTTTCCTACTACGAATATAGCTCGGTCGCGTCGTCGGTCAGTTCATGCTAGCCATTCCTTCCGACGGAATCGAATTTTGACATTTCTTGTATCGTATACCCTACTCTAAAGGGTTTTTACTCGACCGATACTTTGAATTTGTCAAGTGTGTCATCGTTGGTTTTATGTCAAATTTCACGATATCAAACTAGTTATCTTTTGATCATCGTAAGTTTATCATCTTAATGAATATATCAAAAATCTTGTGGGTTTCTTGTAAAAAAGGGAAAAGTTTTTGTGTACGAACTTCTTTACGTTTGAAATGGCAGCATGAATGTTTTTAGTGGAAGAGGCCCTCTTGGAAGAGCGTTTACAGCGTAGAAGGAATCGCAGACGCCTTAGTGATTCTCTACACATCAATGTAATATCCGACGTTGAATTTGTAACTAATTAAAGATTTAGGGCCTGTTTCACAATGTCTGATTAGGAGATACTTGGCAGATAAAGTGACAGTTTTGTATGGACTATCTGTCAAGTAAACGCTAATGGGAACTTACTTGAAGATCGTGAAACAGGCCCTAAGTCGGGTATTATATGAGGATCTTTGCCAAGAGATTATACCTCTTCTACCCCGAAAGCGTAATCGCCGTGGTATCGACCCCGCTACAAAGGTAAATTATGAATAATTATATATTTTCTCTTATTGTTCATCAATACTATATTTCTTTAATAATCCTCTAGCAAAAAAATGTCCTATAGGAATCCTATAGGAATATTGGATATAATAAGATTAAAATTACGTTCTAAGTATTTCAATGTATTTTTTTTCTGGTGTTGCAATAAAAGTATTATCTATCTATTATAGATTATCTAAAGGTATTCCCACAGGAATGTTACAACCATCAAATGAATAAACACTTTTACTTTTGCCAAAATGAAACAACGTATCTATTAGGTACATTTAAATTTTATTAGAGCATTAATTAAAAAGGAAATATTAATTAAGTACCTATATTTAAGATTAACTTATTTTTAATTTACTTTCAGGTGATTCAGGATATCCGCTACGGATGTATTTACTGACACCTATATTAAACGTTAAGGAAAACAGTCCAGAAGGCAGATATAATTCTGTGCACAAGCGTACTCGCTCCAGCATTGAACGCACATTTGGAATTCTGAAGGGACGTTGGAGGTGTCTCTTGGCAGCAAGAGAGCTTCATTACCAGCCAGAAACAGCAGGCAAAATAATTTTAGCCTGCTGTGTTTTGCATAATTTTAAGTGTAGTACTAAAATAATTAAAAGGTTTAAAATATAATATGAAAAATAAATAATTGTTACAATTTGTCCTATAATTAAGTCCCCCCCCCCAACCCACCTAGCGGGGGTACCGGCTACATACAACTAGGTGTAGCCGCACTTCGGCTATTAGCCGTAACATATCCAAGTTGGTAGTCACGATTTGTAGCAATTTACAGGAGTACATAAAACGATCTCAACTGGAAGGCAGACAAACGATGACTGAAGATGACATTTGCATTAAGTCAACTAAATGGCGTCAATGACGGCGTCGCTTTGCGTTCCGTTAGGGTGAATTTTTGAAAAAATAGTTTTACAATGTGGTAAAATTAAGTCAATTAAAATGAATACAATAATCTTGGTGATTGTTGACTTGATTTTAATAGAAATGTAAATGGTTTTAATAGAAACGTAAAGTAAAGTATGAAATGTGATTTAAAAACATACGGCAACATATTGGGCTGTATGAACTTTCAACCCTTTGCCAGTCTGAAAGCAACTGACAGGCCCAATTAAATGAAAAATGTACGAAATTATGTAAAATTTCAATAATTTATTGTGAAAAAATACAAATCCCCGGTGTTTGAAACTTCGCATAATTACTCCCTAAAATAAGATCTTTTAGCGAAAAAATTAGGAACGTCCAACTCGATGGGCTATAATGTACGTTTTATCCCCATTTGTTGTTTGGTAGGTATTTGTTAAAATTTCACGTCAAGTGTATTTCTAACTAACTTGTAACTTATGTTTCTATAAACGACACGTTGTCGCTGTTTATTGCATTCGAATTATGTTTTTTGCTACTTGATATTTGAGAATAGAAATAACATAAAAACAAGTTACCGTGAAAAAACACATGTTTCTTGTTTACTTTATTTATTCTCACGTAGTGTTAAATTCTCTTTGATTTTCACTTATTATAGGGAAGGCAAAAGGATTTAGCCCATACAGCCATGTCTTCAGTAATCATTTCTCTATATTTTGGTGTGATGACGATGAAAGGTGATAAATGAATGATATTTGATGGCTGATGAATGATGAGGTGTTAACCAAAAACCGGTTGAACGCACAACACTGTCGCTTTGCATCATTCGATCCGTGACTCCTTCTATAATTGTTTATGGTTCCGGAGAAGGTAAGCGATTCCGAATATTGTTCGTAGTAAGGTCACTATCGAATAATCAGTCGGGAGTCGGCCGAATCCGAACATTTAAATGTACAATTTCGTAGTAGACCTCCAGGTCCCGTGCTCGATTCCAAGTGAAGGAACATCTTATCCTGACAATCTGTCAGGTGTGAAAACACCGGCAATCTGTCTCCATAAAAATAATGTCAACATCATTGCCGTATTCCGTCAGTAAGAGGTAATCAGTTCCTCAGTGGTTGAGCACTACGGATGAAGTATGCTTCTACCTTCAGTTATATCATCGCTTACCATCAAGTGAGATGAAGATGCTTTGCTTATAGAGGAAATAAGATAATTATTAGATGCATTACCAATACACATTTAAATCAAGAGAAGTTCAAAAGTTATTAATAAATTCGTAATTTTGTTATTAGCTTTTGATATTTTATATTCTATTTTATATTTTATGTATGTAAGAATTCAAGCATATTCCTCGACTAAAAAATAAATAAATAATATATGAGACAACATCACACACATTGTTCTGATCCCAAGGTAAGTAGCTAAAGCACCCGTTTCCCCGACCCAATATCGAAAAGTTTGTTTTCGACACTGACCCGACCGGGAATCGAACCCTCAGAGACCTCAGAGTTAGCGCCGCCCAAAGTCCGGCGTGCAAGCCACTCGGCTACGGAGGTCGTCAAAGTAATATAAAATATAGAATCAAGTGGAAAGAGCCTTGCCTGGGAAATCCAACATGATAATATTTAGCTACTTTACATTTTGCCTTTTCCCGGAAACGAACAAGATACACGAAAATGGTATTCACAGAAACCGCAAGAATGGCGTCTCCTGCCACATCGGTACCAGGCTAGTGATGTAACTGTGATATCGGTAAATTAAAATAAATACCCTTTTACATACATACAAACAGTCTCACCTATCTCCCATACCTGTACATAGTGTACATAGTACTCACTTCTTGTCACTTGCTATCAAACATAGCCTTTTAATGAGTATAAACTGTCCCACTGCTTGTCACACAAAGGCATCTCCATCCATCCTCCATCGTCTATTATTGAAATCAAGTAATCGCTTAAATTTATGGGTATTGGCTTAATCAACACCCTTGCCATATGTGGGTCGGTGATCATAAATCCATAGAGCATATACATCGAAAAATACGAAACACATTTTGCCCACTTTTGCAAAAATATAATACACTAGCGACCCGTCCCTGCTTCGTACGGGTAGACATTTTTTTTTATATTGCTTATGTTACTCAGCTGTTAGCATTCTAATGGTGAAAGATGATTTTTTTAAATCGGTGGTTTTTGAATTTATTCGTTACAAACATACATACAAAAATACAAAGCTTTCCTATTTATTATATTAGTATAGATTTTACTTTTTATTTTTAAGTGCTAATTGTTGCACTGAAGCTGAATACAGTGAAAAAATTGAATGCCTTCCCGACCCAGCCAGGAATCGAACCTGGGTCTTCCGCAATCCAGGCGGCTGCACTTATATTATAGTTTAATACGAAAGAGTTTATATCACAAGCCCTGTTATTAAAGCAGATAACCAAAATAATCTGGTTTAAAACGGATGTTTTCTCTCTGCCTTAAGGGACAAAAGTGAGACAGCATTTATTTTAAACCAGGTGTATCTTCAGTCCATGTTTATTAATAACAGGGCTTGTGATATGAACTCTTTACTTAACAGAAGGGGTTTGTTTACTCGGAATATCGATATAATTGTTCTAAACAACACTAGTTCGTTGATTGACATACCAGTAGTAGCGTGTCCAATAGTTTCAGCTCCCCTTTGCTGCAAGCGAAATTTTGTGACGTGTTTCGTCTATTGCGGTTTAAGAACATTTGTTAATAATGGCCCTGTTTAATAAACTGGAACCCGAGTAGCTCCGTGTCAGACCTTCCGTGTTAGGTTGGAGGCAATTTGTTTGGTTTTTTTTTCATTCGCCAAAACAGAAAATGTATTTGACTGAAATTGAGTTTAGAAATTAATTACTTTTATTTTACGGAATATTTAATATAAAAGCCAGAAAACGAGCTGGCTAGCCCTGATGGGAAGTGATCATCGCCGCCCATGGACATTTGCAGCATCCAAGGAGAAAAACCTTATTAACGTGCTTCTTGAAAGATCTGGTGTTCTATAGCGCACGGGAAACATACCTATTTCACTGTATCCCTACTAACATAATTACAACTAATTTATTTAGTTGTTTTGTTAGTTGTCTTTAATAAATAAAATAAAATAAATATGTTAAACTTTGTTCTTGCTTATAATGATGCCCCACTTTTAGGCAAAAAAAAAATACTGTTTCTATGTCAAAATTTTAAGATAAGATGTTGCCTTGATGAATATCCAACATTAAAAGTAATAAAACTGTTGTCATCTAACTTGCTCAGTAATTTTATCATTTATTTAACGATGATAAATTTATCGATGCTCAATTCTGGCAGGCACAACAAATATCTAAAGATGGACTGTCAAATTGATTAAACACACAAAGAGAGAATACCCGGCGCTGTTGTAAAATAAAATTTTGATAACCAGCACTTAACCACACAAGCGCGTCACACAAAAGTGCAACGCTCTTCAAAAGAGCCGTGCCATATTGGATACCGTTGCTCATTTCAATGTAAATGTATAATTATTTGGCATCCTGCTTTATAGCAGAGGTAACGGTCACCATTGTGCCGTGATGGACAAATGATTGCAAACTCTTTTTTTTTTGCATTATTTTTTGCCCGCACAAAAGAAGTTTGTCCCACTGTGCGGTAAATATGAGGACGCGTTTCCAAGAATCGAGACTAAATACCACTGTTCGTTGGTGGAACGTTGGAAGTGGGGGATCGTGCTAATTGAAACAAAACGTTGATGACGTTTTGATGTGTTGTTGTTTTAACTACAACGGGTCAGCACTTGGTCTTCACATCACCTGAATTCTAAATCTACTAATTTCAAAACGTCTCTGTCGGCTAGTAATTAGAAAGAAAATGTTCAGCTAAGTAAAACAAAAGATATATTTAAAGGGCAATATTATATCCAACAACGATAAAATCTTTTAGAAGTAAGTGACATCAGTGGCACTAGAATTTTATGTCTCAACTGTCACCGACACTTTTTTTATAACATGAGTATGTAGGTTTTGCTACGGCTCAACAGTATGTCGATATCTACCTATACTGTTCTAGACATTATTGCTATGGGAAAATTAACAAAATTGTAATGTAAATGTAAATATTCTTTACATTTACATTACAATTTTGTTAATTTTGTCACCGACACACAATTGTTGTGGAAGTAACATTATTAAGACTTTAAACTAAGGAGTTTATCGATTCACTATCGATACATATTTTAAAGTAGCGCACATCACTTTTTACAAAAATATTAAACTTTATGAGTAATAGAAATGATAAAATGCTTAGTATTTAGCAATTTTTGCAGGGTCCGTGGTCACAGGGAGACTGTGGTGTTGGTCGTCTCATTCTTTATTAATATTATCTCTTACGCTTCTTATATGGTAGCTAATTACGTGCAACATCCACTTTAAAATGGTTTGTGGATGATTTGTTGTGATCTCCTCGATTTCGATTGATTTCTTCGCACCTTAATCACTGAACCGCTTGCGTTTGCCCTCGTCAATTGGCAACTCGATGCTGCTCTACCATGTGTTTACACAGACTATTCGACAACGGTGATATATAACAGCATATACTTTTTAATAAGGATTAATAAGGACTTCATATTATGAAGTTCTTATTAATTACAAATAGGGAAATTAGTTCCAAGGAACCACGACGTAAAAGTATCAGGAGCCATGGTTTTCTGTACTCGAATGTATGAAAAAACCAACGAAGTTATGTGAAGTTTCAATTTGGGAAATGTTCAGCAAAGAGTTTCCCAATTTTCGAAGCAACACCCAGTTACCAACCCCTATTAATAGATAATAGTCATCAGTTGTAGGGATATCTAGATTTTAATGGTGAACCCCATCCGTTAAAGGGATATTTTGATTTCAGTGATAAATACCTTTGTCCACCAGTGGGGCAGTGTTGCATAATTTTTTAATAACCACGACCATTTCGATTCGTTCTACCCAATGTAGGTAATTTAAAAAAAAACTAAAATATTTACGATTACTGCTTACTCGAGATTGGTAGTGAGATCGGGTAAGTAGTGTGTAACCGACTCATGGTACGGCTATAGAGTATCGCAGTGGCCTGATCAACGCGCCGGTTCAGCGACCCACCTAGTGCGGCGCATTTACCAGAATTATCTAATAAGCGACGCCCGCGCAGGCAATCGCACAGTTGACGCGTAAATGTTTACCGCACGGAGATTGGCTGCAATTCAACCTTTAAGAAAGGTTAAATTAACATTAGTTATTTCATCATCATCATCAGCTTATTTTTATGTCCCCACTGCTGGGGCACGAGCCGTCCCTATGGATGGATAGGGAGAACGGGCCGTAAACCACCACGCAGGCCTAGTGCGGATTGGTGGATGTTAACGACTGCTAATGCAGCCGGGACCAACGGCATTACGTGCCTTTCGAAGCACGGAAGAGATCGACATGATCGAAATTTTGGGTCACCCATCCGATGAACGGCCTTCACGAAAGTTGCTTAACGTCCAGTTTGCACTCGCAAACCGGACGCGTTAACCACGCCATCGAGCTCCTCCCTCCTCTCCATCGAGTTACTTAGTTTGGACTAAATAGTTTATGTACTGTCCCACTGGGCAAAGGGCTACAAATCATTGCATCTAAGTCATCGCTCTAATATTAAAGTGAATTTTCGATGCATAAACATGTTGGCTACGGCAATAACCATCTGGTTAAATTTAGCTATTGATCTCAAATATTTGTAATACCTACCTGCCTAGATTTAAGTAATTTTTATTCTAAGTTTGATATGCCCTTACAGGGCTCATGTACTTACTAACACTCTTTTTAAGGCCTTATTTATGTACACATTACAGCTTAATGTAATATATAAGTAAATAAATTATTTGCTGAATTAACATGCTAATTTTTTTTACATCAAATTGTTATGCATTTAAACTCCCTAGATGTTACGAGTAAATGACGAGGCTGTATAAAAAAAAATTCGAAACAGGCTTTGGAAATTCGTAACATATACTTTAGTGTTGTAAACGTTAAGGTCTGCTCATAAACTCGTTTGTTGGCTCAATAGCATAGGAAAGTAAATAACTTACAAGTATATATATACTTTAATTGAGTTCTGGTTTAGAACGATCAGTTTAAGCAATGGCAACGCGATGGGCCTCACATCATATCACCAGCATTTTTCATATTCCCACTGCAGGGACACGAGCTTTCCTAATGGATGGAGAGCATAATTATCCACGCTAGCCTCATTGCAGATTTGTAGTTATTACTGACTGCTAATGCATGACACACGGGGGAGCTCCAGATAATGCATTTTTGGTAACCCATCCGATGACCGACCTTTGCGAAAGGTGCTTAACCTTAGCAATCGCTGAGAGACCGATGAGGACGTATGAAATCTTGTGTTCCACAACGCCTCATGACTAAAATGGCACCTCCATGAAGATCGTCTCATCGTCCGAGTACTCTCACTACAAATATGCCGATACCATTGCAGAAGCTTGACGAACATCGAACTCGATTTTGAATTTTAAAGTCTGTACTAATAGAAAACAAGTTCCAATGTGCAGGTAACCGGTTCAAATTAAGACATATAATATAAGATTAGTTGTGCAGATTTACGAGTTTACACTTGCGTGTCCGTTCGGGCACAAAATATGGAGGCGGCAGAAGGTAAGCTTCATACAAACGCGCTCGAGCAACGCACACGTAGACAACCTCTCGCGGGCACGGAATCTTGCAACGGAACTGTTCAGTCACAAAATACTCGAGCAACTCACACATACACCCCTTCCACGGACGCAGAGGTGAGAGACTGAGGTGTTGGTCGTCTCATAATTAATTAGTAGCTTGTATACCCTCATTCAAATTTAATTAGGTGCGTTCCGTTTTACGCAGAAAGAGCTTACAGTATCTTTTGGGCTGGCAGTATAGTGTTGGGGCTGGGATTTAATATTTTGTATGATGGGATCCCAGGCTGATGGTAGATTCCAACCATGGTTGGACCCTGCAAAGGGTTCGAAACGTCAGGATAAACGTTAAACGTAATGTGTAAAATAAACGCGAGTAGATCCGTAAAAGTTGTTTCATTTCAATGTGTAGTGTTGTTTAGAAAACATTATGTGAAGCTTACATTCTGCAGTCTTCTTATTATGTGGTTCAGTTCAGAGCTGTTCTGAAATCACGTGTCCGTGAGAGGGTCTATCGTGTGCGTTGCTCGAGCGCGCTATGTATGCCTACCTTCTGATATCTCCTTTTATTGTGGTTCGGATCACGGGTTGCGTATTGTAATATATCACCCAGATGGTTTGCGCGTCTGTATGTTCTCAGCGAGCAGCATGAAATAGCACTGTGTACGTTTGTCTGAAGATGTGCGACTCAAATTAATCGTTGTATTGTTAGTAATTCTACTTGTTAGCGTCCTATACGAATTTAAATGTTGATGAATTTACCACCTGCCCTCAATCCTATCATACAGATTATTAAATCCCAGCCTCAAATACCATTCTCACCAGGTCTTACCATTCTCACCAGGTCTTACCATTCTCACCAGGTCTTACCATTTTCACCAGGTCTTACCATTATCACCAGGTCTTACCATTCTCACCAGGTGTTACCATTCTCACCAGGTCTTACCAATCTCACCAGGGCTCTACATTTTTCTTACTTTTACTTGTACTCTTCACAAATAATCACTCTGCAGGCCAATAAATGTTTGTTACTCTTACATACCTACTGCCAGACAAAAAAAATGTTACGAATCGTCAGGACTACATAAAATCAAATGTATAAACAAATGCGAGTAGATTCGAATAATTGTTTTATTTGAATGCTTTCTTTACAGCTTGTCTTTACAATGAAATGTAGATTTACTTATACCTTCCATGGCCCTTCAGTCTCTACTCGGCTTTAGTCTTTGGTTATCAGCATTAGTGTTCAAATGTCAATAGTTAGTTTTTTATTATATTGAAGTAGAGGCAACTGAATCCGCTTTACCTTATATTAAGCAGAAGTTCAGGTTCAGGGTGCAAAGACAACTAGTGACGTAGATCCTGCCTCAATAGCCGTCCTTAGCTTGCTGACCCGCAAGGTGTTTTTTTACACACCTCGCTTATAGAACCCTATGTTTTTAGATGGCAGAAATACGTCTGCTGGAGAGTATTTTATTCTTTAAAGGCGTGACAAAGAAAATGATGATGAAGTTAATAAGAAACGATCGTAAACAATTTAAGATAGTAGAATCTAGGCTATGTTTATCACCATCACCACTAACCTATTTACATCCCCACTGATGATCATAAGCCTTTCCTATGGATAGGGAAAACAGGCCCTCTGAAGCACGGAGGCACTCGAGACTATAAATTTTGGTCACCCATCCCATAACCGGCCTTTGCGATAATTGCTTAACCTTAGCGATCCCAGACCGGGTGTTAACCATTGTGCCATCGAGGCCCTGATCAACATCATTACATTACCGTTTTTTAAACGCATATGATAAATAATATACCACTTAATAGCAATTCAGAGAAGCATAACCTCTTTGATTGCTACAATATTTCAATAGCGAAACTAAGCTCGCGTAGTTTGGAGTTAACTGAACTCAGCTTTTAACTGTTGCTGAAACTAGACTGGAAACTACCCTTTAGCCGAATGTTTCGTGTAGTTTATCTTTTGATTGATTTAGTTTTTCCAACTACTTTTACGGGAAACAGTTTTTGTTTGTTTGTTGTGGAACAGAATTTTCTTTTATTCCGTTGGGAGTTTGTTCACTGTATGGATCGGAGTGTTTTGTTAAACCTTTTTTTTTCATAGCAACGTGGCGTAACCTTGTGATATGTGATGTTAAGGCCGAGGGTTTGTATCCTCAGCTACTGAGGAACTGGACATTATAACTTCAGCTTTCGGCACCCAACAATATGCTCACTATCACCACCTTACTCACAATCACGCCTCTGTGGTCTAGTGGCTAAGACCACCGGTTTAGACCCGAAGGTCAATTCCCAGCGGGGGGTGCATGTTTGTGTACTCGGTTTGGTTGGTGGTAGGGATTGTTTGTCCTATGAAGTTCTTCTTTTAAAAAATGTGCAACATTCGATTATCGACTTTCAGTTGTTTTTTTATTCAGCTTAGACAAGAAAGATGGATACTTCGAAAATTAGAGTTATTTTTGAATACGAGTTCCGACGCGGAACTAACGCGGCAGAATCAATGTTGCGTTTGGAGAGGGGACTGCTAATGAACGCACCATGCGATTTTGGTTTGATTTTGGAACGCTTTCGTGATGGAAACTTTGATTTGAAGAACGAACCACGTGGAAGACCGCCCACACAGGTGAATAACAATGAATTGAAAGAGATGGTGGAAGCCGATCCGAGCCAAACTACCCAGGAATTAGCGGCATGGTTTAACGTTACCTTACCAACAATATTGACTCATTTGCGTCAAATCAATAAAATAAAAAAATATGAGATGGGTGCCTCATGATTTGACTGATCTGCAGAAAGAAACGCGTGTTGAAACTTGTGTTGCCTTGTTGAATCAATACAGAAATGAAAGAATATTGGATCGAATTGTGACATGTGATGAAAAGTTGATTCTTTACGATAACCGTAAGCGAAAAATGCAATGGCTGACCCCAGGTCAAACGCCGCAACAGTGTCCTAAAGCAAAGCTTACCAATAAAAAGGTAATGGTAACTGTTTGGTGGTCTCAGCATGGTGTTATTCACTATAACTTTCTCCGATCTGGTCAAGCAATAACGGCAGATGTCTACTGTGCCAACTTTGAACAATGATAGCAAAACTAGCAGTGAAACAGCCCCGACTCATGAATCGATCTTCACCATTATTGCTCCATGATAACGCGAGACCTCATTCAACACGAGAAACCGTTTTAACTCTACAGGAACTGCAATTATAAACCATTCGTCACCTTTCGTATTCGCCAGACCTTGCTCCAACGGACTACCATTTCTTTTCGTGATTTGGACAATTTTCTACTTGATAAAAAGTTTTCTTCTCAGGAGGCAGTACAAAATGCTTTCACACAGTTTGTCGAATCTAGACCACGAGAGTTCTATCGCAAAGGCATAAATGACCTTCCTATTAGATGGCAGCAATGTATCGATGATAATGGTAATTATTTTGATTCAATAAATATGTTAAATTAAAAAAAAACGAATTTCAATTTTTCAGTACAAATCGGCAATTTCATACTTTAACCCCTTATATATTAATCTTCTCATTTTTTACCAAGCCCCTACTGGTTGGTTTTAACAGGTTCGCTGTCCAAGAATTATAACAATTGGTTTTCAATTGTTACGTATCATATGTGATTCATGGGACAGGGGAATGGGTTAATCTAAAACTCTAATATTATATATTTATTAAGTCCACATTTCTTCGCAGTATCTAAACAATCAACTCGTCTTTACGACATACATTTAAGTACCGTCACATGATTTCAGAGTTTAAAAACAGCGACGAAATGAGCAAGTTATTTACGACCACCGCATCGTATATTTTCGTCTGCCAAATACCTGAGTTTCTTTTATTGGAGTGTTTATAATTTACTTTCCTTTCGACTTTGAGAAGCATTTGAATGATATAAGGTTGTTAGGTATGTATACTTGCTTGGTTACATACGGGTTACAATTGTGACGGCTAAGTGACTTTGACAATGCCTTAGCCCTGAATAGGAGATCAAATTGAAATGCCTCGAAATCCTCTTAGCTTTGCATGGCATGTGAACATGTTGGAATATTGTAGCATTGTTGTGTTTCGTCGGTTAGAGATAAGATTGGCAGTGTGTGAGTAGTTGAGGATTACAGGTGAAGTGCGCTTTCAACTACGAGACGTTAATTTCGTTTGTACATTGCCGTTGTTATTAAAATACTAGTAAGTAAGTAAGTAAATAGCCTATACACTGTCCCACTGCTGGGCAAAGGCCTCCAACATTGAAATCAAGTCATCGTTAAGTTAAGTATCGGTAAGATTAAAATACTTAACCAATTAAAATGGCTAAGATTAAAGACTCTCCCTTTTACTACAAAACGGTGTTGACACAAACGATGTCTAAAGTTAAACAATGGCTGAATACGTGTTTAAAATATTGTCTTAAAGTATTAGCTAAAAAGTGACAGCATCTGTTTTAACCATTGTCTAACTTTAGACATCGTTTTGTGGTAAAGTCTTGGAACAGAATATCTAAAGATGAATCACTCTGCTTTTATAAGCTGCGGATTTATAATTACATATTATAATAAATCATGTCTAAGTAGCGAGTACGATCATTAAAGAGACATTAGAACATTATTCTCGACGACTTTTTTAAAATTATATATTTGTAGTAAATTTAGGCCGTATATATTGTTAGGCCGTATATATTGTTAAAATGGAGGCACTTATGGTCTAAATACGATACTATACTACCAAAATAAGTAATAATATGAATAAAATATTTTATATTTTATATAACTATTACGCTCAGCTCGTGCGAACACGTCAAGGTCGACATCGATTTACGGAACGAGGCCCTCGTTGTAAACAACTCCACATCTCTACTTACGGTCACTTTAAAGAAATCCCATTCTCTGTCAACACGCCCGAAATTTAGTGACTTTCACCCGTTTTATTCACAATAAACACCACAATAAAACCCTTTATTGTTTACCAAACGAATCCCGCTTGCCAGCGCGGTGGCACGTACGGGAAACGTATCGTCGCGCGACTAATAAAAAGATAATTGCATCTTTATTTGCATGCTGTAAAAGTAAAAGAAAGAATTATTGTTTCTTTCTGTAAAGATGAATTGTTGTGGCGAAACGCTCGGCGCTTATCGTGAGTTCAATTCCCAGGTCGGGCAGTGTATGTCGAATTTTGATGCATAGCCCGTGTAGGGGTCACGGTGAAAACTATTTCGAGTGAAAATCCAAAATTGCACCAAAAGAGTTTATATTTCCAAAATGTAGGTACTTCGATAAAGTAAAAAAATTGTGAGCATAGGAGCCGTGCGTTGTACGTGGAGCTGTGAGTGTACTGTCTCAAAATGGAGCGAGGATCGAACCCCGCACTTCGTACGTCGCGGGCCTCCTAAAGCATAGAAGTACATCAAGTAAGCGACCGCCGCGCCGTCGCGCCGTCGCGCGGCCTTTTTGCAAACTTTTTCCGTATTGCAAACACTTTCGTAACTTTAAATAGCTACCGTTAATGAAATAAAAAAAAAATATAAAATTAAACAAATAAATAACATTCGCATCGCTAACAGCCCGGGTTTGTGATGGTGATCACAAACCCCGGCTATGCATCTTGCATTTGATAAGCGGTGATCGAAAGGTTGTGTGAATGACATTAAATCCAATCAAAGAAATGATCACAAATATATTCACTTGTTGCAGTTTCAAATCCAAGCTATTTTGTCTTCAGTGTAATCAGACATTTTAAAATAAGCTATTTATAAAGCTCTTATTTATTATAGTTTTTTTATCATGACATTCATTCCATTAGACGATTATAGTGTTGTTTTTAATAGATGTTTGATTACGCAAGCTATTGGAATATGATAATGCTGATAGTACCATTATGTTAATACACTTCCTTAGGATACCGATGAACATTGGAGAGCCGTAGCAGCGAGGTAACACAGGCTTGGCGAATAGTAGAGCGTATTCCAATATTATTTTCGCACAGACCAGGATGAAAAGAGTTTCCTTTTAAATGTAACACTAGCGAACGACCGCGTCTTCGTCTACGTAAACACCCGCACATCCTAAAATACGTAAGCATTTCTAAAAATTTGCCCGTATACATAGACATATACATTTATTGATTCGCTTCATAAGCACACATATATATATATTACAACAAAATAAAAAACAAATAAATAAAAATCTCTCTGGGTTTTAGGATTTGGGGTGGGTGTAGTCATTGTCAGTCGGAACTTTTTTTATATAGATAGATGTTTGTTTGTTGTTTTTTTAATATGCCAGTCGATTGTACCCTCCAATCAGCATTGGGCCACAGTGGATGGGATATCACGAGTCTCTAACACAGAGTTCCCGTAACTCTTAAGAATTGAAAATAAAATCTCCGCAAGTGCTAATACTGGGAATAGGTACACCGTGTTAGGCCTAATCGTCACTATCATCATTAAAGACGAAGACCAAATGTATTTGGTTTTTAAAGTCATCGAATAGATTGAACTAAAAATTATATTGTATCAATAAGTTTAATAACGACTAAGTTATGTTGTTTCCACTAAAAACAGCTGATTTAATGTAAATAAATAGAAAATATTTCCTTGTACACAAATTATAGTGAATTCAATCAAAATTTTCCTCATCTCTTAACGGTCATTACTGGAACGTATTTAAGTTAAAAACTGTTCACTAGGAAATTATAGAAATTACACCATCCCTCAATTTTGTCATAAATATGTATGTTATTGGTAAATAAAAAATATAGGAAGTTATTTTCCTTATTAATAAGTATATATATTTTCAGTATCTTTTCGTAGAATAAACAATATAAACTGATTATAAACTCTATCGCCATGGTATGTGTGTTTGGATCGCAAAATAAAGCTATGGACGTCACAATCAGAAGCACACTTTACCCTGCCTGGGCATTGAACCCAGAACCTTCGGATATCAGGCCAAGCGTTTTGCCACCTTGTCCAATATTCGAAGTCTTACGTTAAATTCCCAGGATTGTCAAATTTTCACATTTATCGAGGCATAGCTCATGTGATTACGCCGACACCTATAGAAAGTAGCGATGTCTTGATTTTAATGATAGAGGCCTTTGATGGCAATTGTGGAATATTGGGCTATGGAACCTATTAGATTGGAACTGCGAAAGTTGCTATGATATGGAGTCCTTCAAACGAGGCGTGAAGAAGCACCTTGTGGGCCGGCAGAGTGAGGTTGACTGATGCTGCGTTGTTTTCACGCTGCACCAGTTGTCTTCGCGTCTGGACTCCATTTCCACTTAACATCAGGTGGTGTGGAGTCATTTGCCGTGATAAGTATAAAAAAAAACTTGCATTACCTCAACTCTGATGCGCCAGATACTATGCCATTGAGCTACATAAACGTTTCCGTTACTAATTATCAAATCGCACTTCTGAGTAGGTATTATCTAATACTTGCTGTAAATGTCTCACAACACAGTGGCTCCCAACCTTTTTCAAACCATAGACTTCCAGTCACATCCTTCTCTCAAAAAGGGGTAGACAAAGCATCAAAACCACCAGTTTTGAGTAAACTCGCCGTTAGTGACCTCGACGCCACATTTAGAACAAATAAAGTAGGGTTCCAAGTTGGAATAGATAACATCAGTGATAGGTTGCTAGCCGTTCGCCTGATGTGCGAGCATCTTGGAACCCTTGTCCCTTAGTCGGCATTTACGACATGCACGAGAAGGCAGCTGATACATCATTTTCATGTCCCAGACCAGCACGGGATATGAGATGGCATTGTTATAAGAAGCTGTGCTAAAACAGAAATGATCATACTACCAAAAAATACTACTATGTCGCCTTTCTTTGCGTCTTTGGAAAGAGCGTCAACGTCAGCTTCTACAGCTAAATAAGAAACTAAAGATTCCTCAAGGCGTGGTCGAATATCCTCAGATGGTGTCTAGACGGGATAGCATGTCCCTACTAGATTCTCCGCGTACGGAGTGTATCGAGTCCTCTAAGAGTGCCTTTGTTTAGATCCTATAGGACCTAAGAGATGGCACTAGATAAAGTTGATGATGAAAGCGGGAATTTTGAAAAACTAGCATTCTGAAACCCCATTTTAAAATCTCCAAGTGGCCATTACATGGTCAGTTCTGTCGACCATTGCCAAGCTTCTCAAGGACCAAATGCGGTCCGTGCTAGTTGTTAACACTGCAGGAAAGACCTTGAGTCGGCTTCAACGACTGAGAGTCACGCCATTGTTTTACTAAGAAAGTGCGTCATTTTCCTGTTTGCTGCAAACGCTGAAAGTTGTGGGTATTTCCGATAACTAACTCAGGCTTGGCTTGGACTGCCACCACGTGTTATGTCATCATTTTAGGAAGACGTGACCTGGTTGAACTTATTTTCTTCGCATACGTGATATCTCTATACTAGTTTTGAGGTTGCGCACTATAATATGTTATTGTAACCAATGAGTACATTGTAATAAAGCTTACTACGTGAAAGGGTAATACAGACTTCGAAATAGTAGAAAAGATTTTTTTAAATAGTTTTAAACAAAGTTTATGCAATTTAAAAATTGGTTTGCAAAGTTTAAAATAGTAACATCAGATTTAACTACCGTTTTTTATTAATATTTATTTGAGTATCAGCTTTAGTTTTAAGTTTAGTATGGAATACCGAAATGTAGGTTTTTAATGAATTACTTTTAGGGAAGCATAATACAATTAGTGTACAGAATTTCTTCAATACATTTTCAACCATATAACTTAAATATAAATATAAGTTCAAAGTCTATTGAGGTAATTTGACAGTTTGTGGTAGGTTGATGTGCAGGCGTGTGTACATAGTATGATCAGTGTAGGTATGAATTAATTACCTTTTTTATGAACGCCTCCGACTTCAATATTTTTAATTCAGTTCTATTGAGTTTAATTTTTAATGGGTTACTGACATGTCGTTACCACGAAATGCATCAGCGTTATCTCACTAATCCTGTTGTTAGTCATTTTTCTTTATATTTTCCGGGTAAGTCTTTATTAGTTAACTCGATATTTAACCTTATTTCATAGTCGATAAAGCTTCTAATGTCACTTAAATTTGGTGGTCGATTGTTTTAAAATGGCTTAAGAACAAAATGGTGATAATTGGAACATCGATGTCAGTCACGTAGGTCCCTCATTTGATTTGATAACATATTAATAACAAACAATGCTTTCTCGAAAAAGCGAGAGATAATGCTTCCAAAGAACCTTCATATGTATCTACTAGGTACTATCAATGCTCACAAAATAAAATGTTCAATTTCAATAAGGATGAATAAATTATATTATTAAAAAATATAATTCATAATTGCTAATGCTGCAGCCGACTGTAGCCAGAATTATATTCCAGCAGGCTCGCCCGCCGGTGTGGTTGGCTAACGAGTTGTCCAATCGCCCTGTGGTCGCGTCGGTCAGTTATTACATCGCCCGCAGCGTAATCAACACTAGACACTAATGTTTGGATTGTTTTAGTTAACCGATGCATGCGCCAGTCAATATTATAATCATAATATAAGGAAAAAATTAGATGCCTACCCGACCCAGCCAGGAATCGAACCTGGACCTTCCGCAATCCGGTCGGCTGCACTGACTATTATTAATTATTTTTTTCACTATTTACAAATATTTAATTCAGCTTATGTGCAGCAAATAGCACTTAAATATAAAAAATAATTTAATGAGTAAGAGTTAGCGCGTTAAGCAGAAAGAAAGAGGAAGATAAGTAGCAACTTGAGAACAAGGGCCGTAGTATAAGCTCTTAATCGCTCATATGCCTGCATAGTGAGCCTGATCAGTGCCCTAAACAAATAAAATTCTATTGTGTCTGTACCGTATTCAGCAGACGATGGATTAAAGCAATATTGTAACAGTATTGTTGCGGCAATAAAACTGTAGTTAATGTTGCAATAAAACTGCTACAATACGCCTTTAAATGTCCATGGTTAGACCTAGGTAGAAATTATGATGATGAATGGGTTCATAATTAATAAATAATTCTGGAAAAGATCACTCTTTGAGATAACACCGCCCTTTGTACGTGTACTTTTTATGTGTTTTTTGTCAGAATGTCTTTTGGTGTATAATAAAGTGTATTTATATTATCTTATGAATAGAAAGCTAAGAGTAGTTTGCAGGTACCAAGCCACAGTGAGCTCTTGAGGAGCCATCCTCAAGTGCTTCATGTGGGAAGGCCTGAGTCCAGCAGTGGGATGTTTAGAGCCTGATGTTTTAAGGCCTCAAAATTTCTGCGGCGCAGCTTGCATTTTCTTCTGTACAAAAAAAGGCCATGATGCCCTTGTGGCTCGCTTATATGCTAATATTGAATCGAAATGTCGGTTTATTAAGTAGGAGTATATTCAGTATCTATAACAATTTCATTTTGGATCTATGTACACACGTCAACCTACCACAAACTGTCAAATTTCTTTAATAGACTTTGAACTTTATGCCCTGAATATATGGATGAGAATGTACTGAAGATCGATGTGCAGGCGTCTGTACCATACCAACATGATGCAATTATTTTTATTATTTGACTCATAAACAAAAGGAAGCAGACAAAGTGTTAGACATGTGACACTCTCAATGCATGCCTTAGATCTATAACCATAGTTTCACCCGAGTTCTTCCCGTAATAACACGTGTTGTGAGACTCCATTTTAATTTCTATCTACCGTACAAATTGTAACAGAACTACTGATAATAAAAAACACTTGAAATTGGCTATATGTTAAACGCGAAGCCATTAATTATGATAATAAATTAATCTATAAGGATTTTTTCCTCTTTTTTTTCATTGGGTGTGACACACATCGATCAACATTTCAATATATTTTTTTACGTATTTTTACTACTATCATGGTCACTTACATTAGAATAATTATTACAAGTGCCTAAATATCGGATTCTCCCACATGATAACAATCCCGTTAATAATATTTTTCTCTGATTGTCAGAGAAAAATATGAGGAATATTTAAAAGGATAAAAATGAAGGAATGAATTTTAACGTTCTTTAAAAATTTGCTGTTTCAGGAAGAGAGGCCTTTGACCCACGTGCACAGTGAGTTATAATAGGCCGTCATAAATAAATCAATGAATTTTATGTTTTTATAATTTTATGTGCAAATCCATACTCCAACAAGAAATTAGGTATCTAACTGACCACAGCTCGATATTACGACGTAAACTTCCGATCGGCTGATTCACTGGACTCTTCAGGCTGAACAACATGTTTTCTACATTCTGTGGGCCACGTGTGCACCGACATTGTTGTGGGTTATGCGCAGTTCAGTTTTTGCGTATGAAATTTGATGGCTTCGGTAAATTCCTTCGCATTGACACCCACTCTAAGTATTTGTATATCTATATCGTTTGGTGAACAAAATTTTGGAGTAAACTATTTATTAGCACTGTCTAGTTGATGGCAAGTTTAAATGAGTCTTTAATTGGTTATTGAAAAGTTTTTATTCATGTCAAGTTTTTTATTAAACACGTTATATAGCTTTTTTACTACGCCAAAGGAACATGATGTATGTAGTTATTTGAAAACTTTGAAGGTATAGATTTAAGTTAACATATTATACACACACATTGAAAGTTCCTACTGTGCTCATTATTCCTAAGTAAAATAACTTATTAAAAAATATTATATATCAATGAACTGGTTTTGAACAGTGAGAAGTGGGGTACAGAACAGAGGTCTCTCAATGTTGGACAAACGTCACTTTTTCCTTTTTCCACTTCTGCCAATCTTGCATATCCTAGTGGTAAGACTGCATAAAACCCTAATACCTATTTCTGCCGCAGAACAGCGTTGTTTTGCATTGCTGTGTTGCGATTTCAAAGTTACTAGATTTAGTAAAATCTAGGCCCTAAAAGCATAAGCGCTGAAGATTCAGGGTTTGAAGAAGAAGAAGAAGAAGAATAACATTTATTGGCACACACTAAGTACAACAAAATATATATATATGTAAAAAAAAATCAATACTTAGTACATTCAAATTTGCATTGTGAGCTTGGGACAAACGTTCATAGGCTACGGCGCCTGCAATGGCTGCTTTCCATCAAGAAAGCTGCAACTTTTATCGTCTCAGTCACATAAGGAAATAATTCCGTGTCATCATGTTCGCATTTAAAATTATAGCATTTATAAACTAGCTAACAGCTCAAATGGACCCGTTATAACAAAACAACAAAACAAACGGGACATACGATAGTGCGGAGTTGCGACATCAGCCGATGTCTCGCAATAATACTAGCAATTAGCGCGAATGGCTGCCGAGTGTCATCGCCGCTCTACGACAGTAACGCGACACTCGTGCTGCCGTACACTGCACACTGGGCCGGAGCTACACTAAAATGTTGAAATAGATAGGTAGATTTCAGATTATTTGATAAAAGAAAATTATTAAAAGATTAGATATAAAATCTAATCTTGAATCATTATTATAATCATTGTTAAACAGAATGATTCTACACCGGTACTGGCTATGCTAGCTTCCACTGAAATCTACTTAGCAATAAATTTAATAGATTCTCCTATAAAAAATATAAACTAAGTTACAAATATAGTTACAAATATTCTTCATATATCACTTAAACTAATAATAAACATTAAAACAATAACAGCAGTCAGACATATAAAAAGGAGTGAAAATACACAAAGAATTGTTTTATTATCAAGGATCATTTTAAAAAAAAAACACACTTGAATGGAATTCCTTCCAGTCACTTTACTTTTTTTGATGGATTTTTTGATGTTGTCGTCTTGAGAAAAACGTAAACTTTAGGTTTTAGTTCTACTATAACTGTGATACAGCTTAATATTGCAATTCGCAAAACAACAGAAAATATGAAGTAGCTAGCAAAAAATAAAATTTCCTTTTCCTAGTAAATCCGTACGTCGACCCAGTGTGCAACACACTCGGCTAGACGACTTATAGCATAATCCGTACAGGCATTCAGCGCAAAGCCTGCGTCTTCGTAGCATTCTTGAAATTGTGGCGTGGCTGGCGCAGAGCGAATCCGAGAAATGGGGACCGGCATCAGTGATTCATATGTTAAATCGCATTTTGTTAAGCATTTTCAATCTGTACTCGTACGGAATGGAAAGAGTCTTTATCTATATATTAATACGTGAAGCAAAAACTTTGTACCCCTTTTGACGAAAATTGCGCGGACGGAGGAGTATGAAATTTCAAACACTTATAGTTTATATAAAGAAGAAGTGCAGAATGTTAATATTTTTTTTAAATTATGCATAAAAAATACATTAAATCAATAAAATAAACATTACACACACTACCATGTATTTGACACACACGCATATATACTCTTTTCAAAAATTTAAAAATGGAAGAGGAGCGGCCTTAATCTGTCAATGCCAATACAAACTCACATTCTATCTTTTTAAATTTTTCATTGCTTAGGATACAATCCGTGCAGTCTTATACAAAAATTAAAGCGACCACTAGTCGTGTTAAATGTCTCTAGTAATATATTTTTTCCGCCTTACAAATAAACAAAGAATAAGGTCTGAATAGTTATTCTGTGTTTTGTTCCTGTCATGTTAACGTCATTTCAAATTAGAGTAAAAGAGACAAAACACGGAACAACTATGCGGACCTTATTATTTGTTTATTTGTAAGGGTGTTACTTAGTTTTGAGGACTGTCTACGGCTACTGCTGGTTTTGACCTAGGACTAGAACCTTGTTGCTTCGTACATAATACCAGACAGAATTCTAGGGTGCATAATGACTAGTTAACGCCTGCTCATCAACCTATCCAAAATTGTCAATTTTTTTCAAAAAATGTTTAACCATATGCCTATAGGTTCAAAGTCTATTGAGGAAGTTTGACAGTTTGTAGTAGTCTGATGTGCAGTGTAGGTACTTGGTGAATTTGGTTGAAAATTAGCCGTATCATATATTTTATAATATTGACATGATAAGTAGAAACGTCTCTCTAGCCGAATGGCAAAGTGCTCGGACCAATAACCGAAGGTCTTGGATTTATTTGGGCAAAGCATGTTTTGGATTGATTGATGGGTTAAGCTTTGTGATCAACCAATCCACAAACGTGGTGTTTAAGCCAATACCCATTAATTGCAGCGAAGACTTGATTTCAATGATGGGGGCCTTTGCCCAGTGGGACTGTATGGCCTTATTTTAATACTAATAAGTAGTATTATTAAACAGATTTGAAGTAAAATTTATGTATAATTATTAATTTACTTCTCAACAAGTTCGGGGAGACTTTTGTTTGTCTCCTTCCCTTTTTAGTTTTTTGCTTTTAAATGAAGTAGCTTGTTAATAGCTCATTAAATGTTACATGTTGCGAGAAACTAATTGTGAATAATACTCTTAGCCCCCAAATAAAAAGCCAATATAAGTTTTATTTTATTTTATTAGATTGCTGATTGCCTCAGATGGCATTTTCACGGCTTCACCGGGCTCGTTTGGGGGCGGCGAGGAACGTAAAGGGTCCCTCAAGCCGTGTGAAACGAATCACCTTCGGAGGTTTTCTAGAGGGAACGGCATCGCGCACTAGTGCGCGTCCCCGTGCCCTACTAGATTTTCCGAAGGTTTCGGATCGGATCGGAATATTATAATTAGGTATCCAAATAAGTAGTTATTAAAATCTGTAACATTAGGTGTAATAGTATTTTATCCTTTGTGGGAGTGAGTCAGACGCAGCTGGTGTCCCGTTTCGCGGTAGGCATTAGAGATAAGCAATTTCATTTGAATCTGTTACAATAATGTCGT
This sequence comes from Eudonia truncicolella, assembly GCA_949315975.1. Lineage (NCBI taxonomy): Eukaryota > Metazoa > Arthropoda > Insecta > Lepidoptera > Crambidae > Eudonia > Eudonia truncicolella. The sequence goes on from OX438841.1 coordinate 1,347,943, forward strand.
TTGAAACGGTCGGCCTTATAAAAGTACTGCACTATTATTGCCTAACAACTGCATGGGCCTCAGCATGAGACCTTAAAGTTTTAATACTGCAAGAAAACTGTCTCTTTGACATAGTGGTCAAGACCACAGGTCTCAGATCCAGAAGTCCCGGGTTTGATTCCCAACAGTACCACCTTATGTATCTCTGGTAAGAGATAGGCCTATCTTAGTTTAGTTTTTTTTTCCTATTCTGCTAACAATGTTCTCCCACAGGATGGGAGGCATTATATTCTAATTTTCTCTTTCATTCCAGTTCTATCATTTATTCCTCTCGCACTTTCATTCCTAATTCTCTTTGTCATTCATCATCTTTTATATTATACGGCTGGGTAATGTCGTCTACTCTTTTAACTTGGACTTTACCATCTTCCTATGTATCATACATACTTTCACGTTCTTCTACCAAAAAAAAGGCATCAGACAGATCTTCAAAATAACAAATTTTGAGTAAACTCGCCTTCATTGACCTAGAATCAAAGGGACTCCGAGTTGAAACAGATTACATCAGTGATAAGTTGCCAGCCGATCGCCTGATGTGCGAGCATCTTGGAACCCTTGTACCTTAGCCGGCTCATACGATATTCGCGGAAAGTGAAGCAGCGTATACATCATCTCATCATAAATCTTCATGCAACTGAGACACGATTGTAGTCCTATTAAATTAGCGGAATTGAGCATAGTTCTGTAGTAACATGGAGCCAGGTAAAACTGTTGTCAAGAATTGTTGGAATTTGGTTTGGTTGACCACTGCCGCCTCAGGTTTTGGAGCCAGAAATTCAACTTGATTTTCAGAATTACATTTTTATTTGTTTCTAGGTATTTGAATACGTAAGTCTGCTTAGAATCAAACCCGGGCCAGTAATCTTTACACTACACCAGAAAGAGCGCAGAGCTTATTATTTTTTGATTTCTTACTGTTTAAATTAAGGAAATCAAAATGTAAATTGGAGATAATGTAGAAATCATATAACAAAGGAAATAATAATCATTTACCGATGAGAAATGGAATAGGAATGGGTAGGAAGGAAGGAGAATAATCCTATTACCTACGTCTCCCAAGTCTCCCTGTACCTATATATCTTTATATTTTTAATTCTTCAATACGTGTATGTCACTGAACTCCTCCTAGACGACTGGACCGATTTTAATGAGATTAATTGTGTGTATTTGAGGAGTGTGTCTTTGAATGGTTTCGATTTACAATTGAATCCAGTAGGTGGCACTGCAATGTGATCCATCATGGGATACCGGTGTTCTAAAGCGGGCGAAGTCGCAAGCTGGCCACTATTACCATCACCATCATCATCAGTCTACATTAGTCCACTGCTGGACATAGGCCTCTCCAAGTGCATGCCACTGAGCACGATCTGCGGCTACTCTCATCCAGCTATTGTATATCTTATATATTATAACGAGTATACATTGCTCTGACCGCTGAGCTACCGAGACCCCTCAGCGGTTAGAGCATTGGACCGGTAATCCATGGAACACGGGTTCGACTCCCTCTCGAGCTTCCAGAGAGGTTGGTTATTTTAATAAAATTTTATCTTCTACATATAGCATTGTCAATGCAAAATTTAAATAATAATAATAATATGAGTATATGTTATTATGAGAGCCTTGACAATCCTTTAAACAGTTATAGGTGTTTACTGTTCACATCCTAGCGATAAATCCACAATAATGTAGTTTAACAATATCCAACCGCATTTTGTATTGATTAATCTATGGACGCTGACCGCAGAGTAACTAACGCTAAACGGAAAAATTATAATGTTCCATTCAGACCATAAACCGAACCGCAAGTTCATTGTTGTTGTGGCATTTATAACAGAATAATGGTTATGTTTTTTTTTAAATTTAAGTTAATGTTGAGATTTATGACGTTTCTAACCATTTTCTGGAAGAATGTGTATGCGACGCTGGCACGTTTCAGACTATAAATGCTTAGTCATATTTATTTAGATTGGTGTTGTTTTTTTTTATATGAGCGGCATTTAAACCCGATTTCTCCGATACACCTGGATAGAAGGTGAAGTATTGAAGTGATACATTAAAAATATTAAGGTGTATACCACCTCAAACATGATGATGCTTTGATTAAAAGTAATAACTATATAGAAAAGAATTGCTAGAGTACATAATAACAATGGTTAGAAATGCTAATTTAAAAAATAAAAATAGGTAGTCATACATAATGTATAAATAGAATAAGGAAATTGTTGAAGAGGTTGTTCATAACAGAACAATATGTTTAAACCTTTTTTATTATTTCTGTCTATGATTATAGAAGTAAGTCATAAGACGATAAAATAAGATGTTGTAGTGAGTTGGTATTTTGTGTATTTTTAATAAATTGATGAAGTTTATAGTGAGTTGTTTTAGTCCTGGGCACCCAGGAACCAGGGAAAGATTGTCCGGGACATAAAAATTGGTCCTTCGAGTATAAATATACAAGAATATAATAAATATTAATTGAAATGTGGTCAAGATTGAAGTGACAGTTAAAATAAAAGAAGAATTTTCATGTGAAAATATTCATAACAAGATTTTGTAGAAGAGAGTTGATACAAGTTGAAGAGAGTTGAGTTGATAAGAAGGAAGGTTTAAAATTAAGATATAATGTTATAAAATATACACGTAAATATTTCAATATCAAAATTAAATTTTTGATGTTTGGTTTGACATCAAAGTTTCCGAACATGACGAAAATTTCATAACTACAATTTGTGTGTTCGGATGTATGCACGCAAGAAAAAAGCAACGGTGTTTTTCGTGAGTGGCGAGGGCTGTTTGTCAGCGGTTTTCTTCGTCGGTGCAGTGTTATAGGCGTTCTGCAGTTAAGCGTATTCCCAACGTCGCTGCGAAACTGTCACACGTCAAATATCTTCAATTTCGAGATATTATTATTTTAAGTTTTAGTTTTGTGTATATTTATAAAGTTATTAGTTGTGGTTGTTGTATTATAAAGTGGATAGTTGTTATTTTAAATTTGTGGATAGGATTTCACGTGTAAAGATGTCTCAATTGCTAGAATTAATAGCCTCTCGGGGTTACGTTAAAGGGTCTATAAGCAGAATTCAAAAGTTTTGCTTAGCCGCCGATTTTGATTCCACGTCTATACAAGCTCTTAGTGAGAAAAAGTTTCGGCTAATCAAAGCTTTTGAGGATTATGAAAAATATAATAGAGCGATATTATTACTTGACCCAAACGATGCCGAACATTACGAGGTGGTGGAAGACAAAAGAGACAGCTGCCTTGAGCTGATTAACACTCGTTTACAAGGCAGTGTGCAACAAGCCAACTCAGGATCCCAGGTAGGACAGTTTAAAAAATTACCCACTGTTCATGTTCGAACATTTGATGGTTCATCCATCATGGATTATTATCCCTTTGTAAATATGTTTAAAGCTGTGATCCACGCAGATAGTAATTTAAGCCGGTGTGAAAAACTATATTACCTGCGCACTTTTCTTGCAGGTGAGGCTTTAGACCTCATCAAAAATTTATTGTTGACGGATGAGTCCTATGACGCAGCGTTAAAGTTACTGGATGACCGGTATAATAATATACCACAAATTGTAAATTTCCATGTAAATGGTATATTAGACTTGCCAAATTGTGCAAAATGTACAGCACCTGCATTACGCAATATTGTGTCCACGGTGAATGTGCACCTTGCTGCACTAAAAAATTTAGATGAAAAGGTAGAACATTGGGGCACAATATTAGTTAATGTCCTGTCCAAAAAGGTAGATTCATACACTATTCGTGGATTTCACCTAGAACGCGACATGAAGCAAGTACCAACTTTAAGTGAATTTCTTACCTTCTTAGAGAAGCGTGCCATAGCTATGGAAGCCACAGCTGAGGAGAAGCCTCAAAGGCCAATGAGGCCTTCAGTCAATGCCGCAGTTGCTTCTGGAGTATCATGTAGGTATTGCCAGGACAGTCATAGAATTTATGAATGCATAAAATTTAAAATGCTTCCTCCTAAGAAGCGATTTGTGTTTGTTGATAAACATCAATTGTGTAAGTTGTGCCTAAATAGTCACAGAGGACGGTGCATGTTGAAGCTGAAATGTGCGACCTGTCATCAGTCGCACAATACTCTGTTGCATTTGTCTGCTAAATATAATGTGATAAATGTTAAGCCCAATGAAGTTCCCATTCAGAATATAAAAAAGGACTTAAATTCAGATGTTAGTGAGTTGCCTACCAAATCATCTCATGTGACTGCCAATACAACTGTAAAAGCACAGTCCCAAAGCATTTTATTGCCGACAGCCATGGTAAGATTAGTGAACAGTGATGGTACTGTTACACAAGCCAGGGCTCTTTTAGATTCTGCTAGTCAAATTTCCTTTATATCAGAACGCTTGTTAAAGTATGTAAATAGTTATGTATATAAAACAGATGAGTTAGTTACGGGAGTTTGTGATGGCAAGAATAATGTCTCTAAAAGGGCAGAGGTTGTTGTCTATTCTAGTGTGAGTGACTTCAAAGTCAATGTTTCTTGCTGTGTGACCAAAAATATCACATGCCCACTTCCACAGCAGACATTTGATATCTCCCAATTTAATATTCCGTCCCATGTCAAATTGGCGGATGAGTTTTTCAATGAAACTGATAAAATTTCTCTGTTACTCGGATGTGACATATTCTTTCAGGTCCTCCAACGTGAATCATTTCCGCTGACTCCTTCAGGTCCTTTCTTGGTGAATACCAAATTTGGTTATGTTGTGGCCGGGACACTGCCAGTTTCTGCTGGCAAGATTTCATCATGTAGCGTTTGTGTTACGGCTCAAGGTAACCCTTTAAATTTTACTATGCCTGATAAAGAGATACAAGCTCCGTTTTTGCTTGAAAAGGCAGTGAAGTCTACTTTACTGTCACATGACGATTCTTTGAATATCGACGAAACTATGTCGAAGTTTTGGGAGTGTGAAAAGGTACCTGATGTCATAAAAGAGGTTGGTACAGAGCACCAGTTGGCGGAACAGATTTTTCAAGAATCTGTCAAACTGGAAAATGATAAGTTTACAGTCGCCTTGCCTGTAAAAGTTGATCTTGAGAATTTGAATTTAGGTAATTCTTTTGACAGTGCTTTGCAACGATTTTTTAATTTAGAAAAAAGGTTCTTAAGGGACGTTGAATTGCATACTAAATATAAGAAATTTATACATGATTACATTCAGCAAAAACATGCAAAATATTTTGACATCTCAAAATATGACTTAAATTCTGGAAAAGTAATGTTTTTGCCCCATCATCCAGTAATCAATCCCAATAGTAAAACGACTCCTGTTCGGGCCGTTTTTGATGGTGGTGCCTCTACAAAAAATAATATGTCTTTAAATGACATACTTTTAAATGGCCCGGTTGTTCAACGGGACCTTTTCGACATTCTGATTTTATTCAGAACCTTTAAATATGTGCTTTTGTGTGATATTAAAGCTATGTATCGGCAAATCCTCATTAAGGAAAAGTATCGCTGTTTACAAAATATATTGTGGCGTGATTCTCTAGACCAATCGGTGAAATGCGTTCAGTTACAGACCGTAACTTATGGTTTAAAGAGTTCGGCATTTTTAGCCACTAGATGTTTAGTGGAGCTTGCTCAGAGGTATAAGAATCAATATCCATTGGCGTCTTTTGTGCTTTTGAACACAAGTTATGTTGATGACATACAATGTGGAACGAATGACCTTGATGAGCTTATTAAAATGAAAAAGCAGTTAATTGAGCTTATGAAGTTGGCCAGTTTGTCTCTTCATAAATGGTGCTCTAATCACAAGGATATTTTAAAAGATATTCCACCGGAGTTGCATCAAATAGATAGTAGAAGTTTTGATAAAAATAATGAATATGTCAAAACCCTCGGTTTGACTTATGACGTCAATGCTGATGTATTGAATATGAAGTGTCCTGTAAAGGAAGTTCAGCCAAGGTATACTAAACGTCAAATGCTTAGTTTTATTAGCAAGTTTTTTGACCCTTTGGGTCTTTGTGGTCCTGTTCTGGTTCATGCTAAAATATTGATGCAACGAGTGTGGTATTTAGAAAATATGAAATGGGATGATTACTTGCCTGATGAACTTAATAAAAAATGGATTGAATTTGCTAATAGTTTAGTATAAATGTCTTGTTTATCTATAATCAGAAATATTAATGCTCAGCAGGCACGAAGCATGGAGCTTGTAGGTTTTTGCGATGCTTCAAATTTAGCCCATGGCTGCTGTTTGTACTTGAGAGTGATAGATGCTAATAACGAAGTTTTGGTGAATCTTTTATGTTCGAAATCTCGCATCAATCCCAAGAATAAAAGCTTAAGTATTCCGAAGTTAGAATTAAATGGCGCCTTATTACTGGCGATCCTGGCTCGGAAGGTTCACACTACCTTGTCTTTAAAATACACGGTAAACACTTACCTCTATACTGATTCAATGATTGTGTTGGCTTGGTTAAAAATATTACCGGTTAAGCTTAACATGTATGTTGGTAATCGGGTTGATAGAATTATTAAGCTGGCTTTAAATTTTGAATGTGTCTCCTTTGTGTTGGCCAGTAGGTCGAATTGTAGATGTTCAACCAGGTAAGGATGGCAAAGTCAGAGCCTTGCATGTCAAGACCGTAAAGGGTTTCGTTGTTAAGACAAGTATTGTGAAAGTTTGTCTCCTGCCTGATTATGATTGAAATTTGTATTTTGGTTACTTATGTGTTGTTACTTATATGTACTTATTTGATTTAAGCCATTGTGCGTCTATATATTTGTTATTTTTTTACGTTTAGTTAGGCCCCCAATATGTTCATAACAGAACAATATGTTTAAACCTTTTTTATTATTTCTGTCTATGATTATAGAAGTAAGTCATAAGACGATAAAATAAGATGTTGTAGTGAGTTGGTATTTTGTGTATTTTTAATAAATTGATGAAGTTTATAGTGAGTTGTTTTAGTCCTGGGCACCCAGGAACCAGGGAAAGATTGTCCGGGACAGAGGTTGTAAAAACGATTAGTTATTACAGTTTAATGAGAAATAAATAAATAAACATTGAACATGCAATCTGTAAGGGCATTGCAAATTTCTTATTTAACATCGGTAAGTTGTTTAACAAAAAACCTGATTTACTCACCTAAAGTAAAACCAGTACTTACTTAATTATAACTAGCTAAATAACTAAAACCATAAATGAAACAGAACGTGGATCGTTAAAACAACACAACCCAACAGCGCTTCTAAATAACTTTGGTTTTGTAATTAAATAAATTCATATTATTTATAATTACCACTTCCAAAATGTCTGCTTACCCTTCAGGGACTGTTCTGGAGCAGTAATACAGTGTAAATAGATTAATTCAAATTTGTCAGCACGTGGAGGCCGAAACTATTTTTATAGGAAAGTTTGTTTTAGATTTTCTATGATGTTAACAAGCATATGGACTTCTTGGCGGGAATGTGAAGAGTCATGCCTGTGTTTTTGTTTTATTTTCTAAAATTGGTGTTATGCGGAATATTAATGCGAAATAATGGTGGATTATTAACAGTTAAGTGTTATTAACAGCTAAAATATATAAAAAAAACACTTATCTATAACGCAGCTTCATCTTAACCGAATGTTCAAATATTTGTAAAAATATTTCTTTCGGATCTCAGAGGTGAAAACTTCTAAGATTGATGAAGCAATGTTGACTAAAAAACATAAGCATCAAGCACTGAAAAATTTCGACGGGTGAAAGCCAGACCTCGGTAGCCAAGTGGTTAAGGCAGCCGCCCGGAATGCGGAAGGTGCGTGGTTCGATTCCCGCCTGAGGTTGTCGTCTTTTTTCAGTGTTTAAATTTTAAATTTTAGTTAAGTGTTGGTGAGTGAGCTTGAGTGTTGGCAAATGAAACAAAACAAGTGCAACGTCACTTTTCAAATTCTCACAAGAAGTCCGTGTAAAGACTTAGTGAAGCCCCACATCTTTACTGAGGTACTCGAGGGGTTGGGAGGTATATCATAATCTCACTTCTCATTTCTATTATCATTCATCATCGTCCATATAGGAAATGATTATTGTTTATTTATGTAAATATAACTTGTAACAAAAATTACTTTGACACTGGCTAAATGTGCTTAAACTGGAACTGATCAATGCCAAACCATGCTGCTTGGTTGGCGGCAACCGTCCAGTTGCATTAAGACAGAATCCTCTCACCGGTCCTCCCATTTAGCTATATTATCTACATATAGCTTTTAAAATTAAGTTATTCTGCATTTATAAAATGGTGATGACCAAGGCCTTTTTTAATTCATGCCACTGAGCCCTACAGACATAATTGACAATTATATAATTATAAGTAGCATAATCTCATTATATTACGAATTTAACAGGTTCTCCAACCGAATTCGAACGCGGCCATCGCTAAGCCACTGTCAAACAGATATAGTGCGCTCCGAGTTGAATACTCGCGACTGTTTTATTATCTGTAAACAGCGCACACACGCGAGCGCGGGTCACGGGATGCATGTGTGCGTGTGCCGCGACGCGTCGAAGTTGATACTTTGCCAGTGTTTTGCACGTGTTTTTTTACATACTAAAAGATGTTGATACTATTTCCAATCTATCATAGTAATTGGTAGTAAATTTTAGTTGTTATTATTATTATGAGTCTGTTTTGTTTTACGTGTGTAGTAACGGTACGGTGAAAGATTTACGGAACATTGTATTGTATTGTTTTCGTAGCTGTTTAATAATTCTTCTCTATGTAGTACAGAACTTTGCCACATTGCCTAATTTATTACAGTCACCTACTACTTACTATTCATTACGGAGGTTTTTCACTATTACTAGTATTTTTCGAAACACGAAACAAGTTCTTAATAATTTTTGTCATAATTCCAAGTTCCGACCCATACAATTTATTTGCTGCTTTTCCATTGAGCTAGTAGATAAAGGCTTCTACATGTACAGAGGACATTTACAGCTTATTTTTATTTACAAACCTGACGTGTTAATTTGTTGATTTAGATCAGTTTTAATAGTTTAAAAAGATTTCTCAGATTAAACAGCTATTTGACAGGTAGGTACTAAATCTAACGAATATTATTCACAAATCACGCAGATGAAGTATTTTATTTATTCCATCCTCGTACACTTGTAGTTGTGTGGATATAAACAAGCGAGCATCGTGCACACTGCGCTCGCGCACGCGCTGCCTGCTCGGGCGATTTTGCGCGTGTAACGTAGGGTTGGCAATGATTTTTTATTAAATAAAAATATACTTTAATGTTTTCTCCAAAACTCTTCTAGTTCTAAATGGATTAGCTTAGGGTGGTGCTGGCTGACAAATCAATCTTAAGGGGCACTGGAGCCTGAAACAAAGCCCATAAGTTAGGCTTTATTTTTAGTCCTCATGCCTCCTCCTGTATGTTACATTGCTGTGGCGATGCACTTACTTTTTAAATATAAAACCATTTTAATAACATTTAAAGGCAACGCAATGCAATTACTTTCACACTTAACCCAAATCAAGTAATAAGACGGATAATAAATTATAATTCTACAAAAAAAATACGTATTTTATCATCATTAAAACTTAAGAAATTATAATAGGACACTTGCCAACCGCCAACCCTAATTCACAATTCTGTGTGCCATGCGCAAAATCCGAATCGGCATGTGTGCGTATTATTCACATCGAAAACGTAGCATTGAGCCAGGTCATGGCACTCGACGCGTGCGCAGTTCATACCTTCTATCTGCACGGCTTGATTGATGCTATTGAATTTATTTATTTACTGCCTTTTTACCGCAGCGCCGCCGAGCGAGTAGTAAATCTCCTTGGGCCTATGCTCTCCTGGTACCTCTGAGCCTTCGAACTGAAGTAATAAGGCTGATATTTTTGCGGTTTTACAACGCACGCTTGATGCATTCTATTTATTATACGCCTTTTTGCTACAAGGTCGGACGTGGGGTCAATCTACTTGAGCCTATGGTCTTCTGGTACATTTGACTTTTGAAAAATAATTTTGTGTTTTATTTAAGTTTTTTACGTAGTAGGTATAATCTACTATATTATCCAATGTTTTTGAATCTTCGTTTTTCTTCGAAATAATGTTGTCAGTAATTTAAATACTTACTGATTTCTTTTTTGTAACTTTTTTGGTTATGCACAGAAGATGAGTTTCACACTTTAATGAAAAACATACAGATGTACACTTAAATTGTTATTAGCATATTTTTTAGCACCAATGACTAACACACGGAAGGCTTGTGAATATAAATTCCTCACATAAGGAACAATTGTTAAGGTCGTCTGTGCAATCGCGTGCATACTAATATAATGTAAATACTTGTGATTAGCGCTCGTTGGGGGTCGATTTTGGCATGGGCGATGGAATTTTTATCACGTTTAATTAAGCCATAAGCATAACCTCTTCCCTTTTTTGAGATAAAGCAAGATCGGTTGTGTACAACGTGTCAGTTGAAAATACAATAAGTTACTAAGAATATGAAAGATACAGAAAGTGTTTTTATAACATGAATGTCAAGTTTATTACCTACACTATTTTACCAGTATATATTGCAGTGTCCTTACAGATTTTTTATGAGCAATATATCATGCAGTGCAGTAAACCAATATGATAATTATGGCTTTGAGAGCAAATAATCCTACTAGCTAATGTCTCATACTTAGAGAAATTGACTAGTCTTACTTTACTCTATTTTTTAAGCTAGTAGACTATAGTAGCTTACATACCGGGGATATTTACTTATTGTACTCAATTCGGTTGGTGGTATACCACCAACTGCTGGTTTGTGATCTGCCTGGCTAGCTACAACTTAAGTCAGCCTTCATTAATAATATTAACACCATTCAGGTCATATAGTTAGATTAGTTAGCCAATCTTCACTGACTGTCAAGAGATGACATAGAAAACTCTTTATAGATAGAGAAGACCTGCATGCTTGCTCTTGATTTTAATTCCGATCGATCGACATTGGAATTTAACCGTTTCGTACTCTTGAGTTTGACGCTAGCGCCACATTAGTTTCAAATTGCGTGTCTATTTTGGGGAACTAAGTGGGATGTGATTTCATTGCATTTCAGGAATTTCTTAAGTGTTGTTTCTGTGTTGTAGCATATTGATTTACATTCAATATATTTTACATTTGCAACTTGCTATGCAAAAGGAAATTTTAATTGAGTTGAGATTATAGTGCTAGTTTGATTAATAGTGAAAGAAATTTATTATTTGAGTTTATTGCTTTTTTAGGAAATTCTTAATTAGATTAGTTAGCCAATCTTCACTGACTGTCAAGAGATGACAAAAAAACCCTTTATAGATCGAGGAGACCTAATTTGTGATTTCATTGCTTTTCAGGAATTTCTTAAGTGTTGTTTCTGTATTGTAGCATATTGATTTACATTCAATATATTTTACATTTGCAACTTGCTATGCAAAAAGTTTTAATTGAGTTAAAGATTATAGTGCTAGTTTGGTTAATAGTGAAATAAATTTATTATTTGATTATATCCCCTGTTCCACTTTTCACTGTTCCATTTTTTTCCACCCACTGGTAGAGACAGGTGGAAATTTTTTTTCTTATTATCAGGTTTAAATTATTTGTAATTTTTTTATTTTTTTTTATTCATCTTTTTAGTATTTTTGTAGGGAGATAAGGGCGATATGTAGAGATAGGTGGAATTATTTTGTGTAACCATCCCTACCAGTGGAAATAAAAACCATAATATTTCTACGTATCCTTACTAAAATAAAAGCGTCTAAATAGATTCCACCTATCTCTATCAGTGAGGACAGGTGGAAAAAATTCCACCTATCCCTACCAGTGGAGATAGATAGCCTGGTAGGGATAGGTGGAACAGAGGGATTTTATTGCTTTTTCAGGAATTTCTTAAGTGTTATTTCTCGTATACTCGCATAGAGTTATATTTAACATCGAAGTATGCAGTTTGCTGTGTCAAAAACGATAATTTAAAATTCGGTTTAGATAATATAATTGTTACAAATAAAACACACCTTTAACGAGGAAGTACCACTATGCGTCCAACGCACTGTATATATTGTTTTATAATATAGTAGATAATTATTTTGTATTAAATACTTAGCTAATTAAGAGAGCTAGTATTAATGGAGTAATGACCTTATTACCTAGTATGTGAATTCATTGCTTTTTAGGAGTTTCTTTAGTGTTGTTTCTGTGTATGTCAATATTTTATATGCAGTACTAGACAAATTCCACGAGTCTTCTGGGGTCTCGATTGCTCAGCGGTCAGAGCAATGGACCGGTAATGCAAAGGTCGTGGGTTTGATTCCATATTCCATTTATAGTATTGTGAATGCAAATATTACAATAATAAAAATATTGATATGCATTTATTATTATAATATAAATAGATATATTTGCTGCTATATAAGAGGAATGAGATTTTTTTTAAAATATTTACGGGTAAGCACAGTGCCTTGATCTCACCTGACCTCTAGGTCTAAACCGGTGGTCTTAGCCATATTATGAATAAATTGTGAAAATTGCACTTGGTGAAAAACGGCTTTTGTACAATTATATTCCGTTAATCGTTTTCAATCGCAATTATGTGGATAATAAAACCCGTCGGTAAACTCTTACAGTTATAAAATAATAATGCCAGGTTTTCTATAAGTCGACGCAAACAATAATGACACATATCAGCAAGTTTTTCTACAACTGTGGAAACAAAAATACCCAGCGATTGTTTCAAAATAAGTAGGTATTCGCTTGAAAATTTGTAAGTTTTTCCACAGTATATGTAAAAACATTATTAAAACAGATGCTTTTCCTTCTCTATAAATTATATAATTGTTAAATTATTTCCGACAAAATGATAAATAGCTAGAATACCACAGAAAGCTTTTTTATTTGCAACAGAGCTTAAATTAACTACGTACCTTATTTAGCATCATAAATATTAATGAACAACAACACAAAAACAAAACACAAAACAAATTGTACAAAATGTATGGGCAATGTATTTTATATAAAACAAAATAAAAATAGCTTGCAGTCACATATTTAAGTGATATATTAAGAGCACATAGATATTCTCAATCACATACATATTGTCAACTCCTTCGTGCCCATTGCTCTTGGCGACATATGACGTAATTGTAATAAATCGATTGATCTCACGGATTCTGTCAATCGACTCCATTTCCAAGACACCGTACTCTTAGAACAAGGGTACGAAGAACCGGTTCACACGCGCTCTACACCAGGTACAGACATGTACCTGGGCGCTTCTCTCCTCCACCACGGCCCGGTCAACCGGAGCCGAGGTCCGAGCCTTTAGAGGGGCCCTTGGGTTGTTCCGCTACCCGATCCGATCCGAACCCTTCGGAGAATCAAGTAGGGCACGGGGACGCGCACTAGTGCGCGATGCCGTTCCCTCTAGAAAACCTCCGAAGGTAATTCGTTTCACACGGCTTGCGGGACCCTTTACGTTCCTCGCCGCCCCCAAACAAGCCCGGTGAATCTGAAAATGCCGTCTGAGGCAATCAGCAATCTCTCTCTAGAAAAAAACAAACGTGATTTTTTTGCCGTTTTTATAGATAATGGTACGGAACCCTTCGTGCGCGAGTCCGATTTACACTTGGCTGGTTTTTTTTTTAATTCGTTGAGATTTGATTGGCTTATAAAACATATAAAATTAATTAATGCTCATGTTTTGGTACGTGGGAAATATGAAATGCAATAAATACCTTTGACTTGGACTTTATCTATAGAATAGCAAAACCTACTTATAAACTATTTTTGTTATATATATTTTAAATATTATATATATTTTTTGTTGCGAAACAAATTACAAAAACACAAATGTTTTGAAAAATTTTCCTCGAGCAGTATTTGAACCTGCACCCTTCTGACATACCGGGTCAGGTGCTCTCCCAATTGAGCTATCGTGGTTCTAACCAGCCCGCCGAAATTATTCTTCAAATGAACTTACGAAGAGTGCTTTTGAATCGTCCATACATTTTTTACCTACTACCCATTTAGGACGTCTATCTTTTAGCTGTGGAGAAGAATGGGCGCTAGAAGCTCCACAGCTTTAATAGAAGTAACGACATTTACAAAAAAAAAGTATGTCGTTACCAAATCATTCAATATTTACAATTAAAAACTTTCAAGAGCTCGCTTATGCAAATAATGCTTACCCCTATACATTTACTTAACATTACACTTTATTCTAAAAAAAAAGCGTAGGTACTTGGGCACTATGTATTGTAGTGTTCGCCACATTCGACCTTTTTTTATTTCCGCATAAGGAGTTTTATTTTTTTATTTTTTCACTGACGTTTTGCTAATGAATTATTTTTTGAATTGGTCAGATGATAATTTGACGTATGGTTTTTTGCTTGGAGTTTTTTGGTGAATTGGATTAAGATTTTAAGGAATTGTTTTTGTTTTGATTCGCAAGGTTGAATTCCCCTATATACCTATATTCTACGCTTGGAATACATTCGGTGTGCAGTGAAGCGATGCTCATGTTCTACGGGCTAGAGCTAACGTTCGCTATTCTCTTCATCACGACAGTGTGTAAAACAAAAGTTTGAATTGATTTTTCAAAAGCTTTGATTAATTCAAATGCTTACTTCAAAAGTACTTCAATGCCAAAGAGATACTGATGCCCTTAGAATCTGATGCCAAGTTACGTGAACTGAAATATTATACGTTCCAGCCTTTTAGACTATTTGATTATAGTGTTGTTCAATGTTGTAAGCTATTTTCTATTTCACTTAGAGTGTATATGAAGCTTTTGTGAATATTAATAAGTGGTTAATAATAAGTTTTATATTATTACTAGTTTGTTTGTATGTCTCGCAAGTTTTAATGAGGCCTGTGTGCATAGCAGTTTAATTTAATTTTGCTACTTCTAATTAAAGACTACTAAAACATTTTATATTGTAAAGAATTTAGCTTATGATGCTCTTTATGAATATGTAATGTGATAAAAAATAATTATACAAAACAATTTAAATGTTTACGTTATAGTATGTACTAACAAACTATAGAATGACGATTTATAGGTGTACCTTTACAGTGTGCGAGAATCGGAGGAATGTCAGTTCCAATAATTCTTATCATTTACATGGTATTAGCCCTTTTTTAGAAGTGTTCCCATAACGTGTGTCTTAAATGAGTAAATAGAACTATTATTCGTGTTAATATTCTTCAAACAAACTTGTCCATAAGAATAAATAGAATATTGCAAAATCCATTCAGGGTTAATCTCATTTCTTTCTTGATACTACAATCACCTATGTGTTTTTCCATTGTTTTAAAAACAATTTCCTCGGAAATGAAAGAAGGCAAGTTTTTCCGGTCCAGTAAGAATCGCGGCAATTATAAATACTAGATCTGCCAGTTGCTTACGTAATTGTCAGTTTGTAAACACCGTTTACAAGTTGTGGGCAACGTTAATTGGCGTCTATTTGTCGTGTCTATTAATTACACGTGTAATAAACCTTTTTGAGCCTGGAAAGCCATGGGACTTTATTTTCTAAACTCGTAGGTGTTTTTCCTGTATTTTAGTCATGATGTTTTGTGTGTGTACAAAAACACATTTGGGGTTTACGTAAGATGATATTATTATGGCTTCCCGCGATTGTTGTCACTCTTAAGATTATTAAAGTTTTATAACAAACTACTTAATAAATACCAGGTAATTTATAACAGAATAAACCCACCAAACCGCATCAAGCAAGCGTGATGGGTTGTTATTCTATCTCCCTATGTTTTATTGTACATGAGAGAAAAAGTCCAACAGTTAGACTACTCAGCCTTTTGGAGGCTGAGTAATGAGCATCATCATCATCATCACCATTTTATATTCCCACTGCTGGGGAACCTATCCACGGATGGAAACACCACATGGAGAACGGGTCAACCACCACGTGGGGGCCAGTGCGATGCGGTGTAGTTAACGACTGCTGATGCAGCCGGGACCAACGGTTTCACGTGCCTTCTGAAGCACGGGGGAGATGGGGATGATACATACATACATTTTTGGTCACCAAACATGCGTAAGTTGCTTAACTTCAACTATCTCCGATTGAGTACGTTAACCTTCCTCGCCTCCTTATGTGCCTTCAGAAGATCTATTGAATGACACTCTAACAAAAAAGTATTCCCTTAGCTCCCTATTGCTTTGAATACGGAAGTAACTAATGAACTCTTTACACGTTGACGTTATTAAAATAATTAACTACTATTATACTGGAATTGGATTTAAGTGTCCCGCTAACGTGATATTAATCAAACTAGCCGCTCCTAGCCGCACCTAGCCGTTTGTAATGTACACGTTTAAAGTTAGCCAGTGCCCGCAACGGCTAACAGGCAGTTTTGGAACTATTTGGCACTTATATTTCATAAACATTGTTGTGGTGTAGTGGTTGGACTACAAGTTTCAGATCAAGAGGTCTCTGGTTCGATTTTGAGCGAGGTATATGTTTGCTGTATGGCTGGTGGTAGATCCTATATTAAATCCGCCTGGCTAGCAGTAGCGTTGTTGTGTTCCGACTGGTATAGATAAGATAGCCAGTTTCTCTGGTGTAGATAGTTCCAGGCAAAGTGCGCTTCCACATTCTACCTAACGTGACTTAGCATCAGGTAAATGTATGTAGTTTTTTTTTAAAAGAGCGTAAGGAATAAAATAATTAGGACTGGTAGAAAATAGAGGTTCATAGTTTATCATCTGTCTGACAGAACAATACTGGCATTGATGATAAGACAATCGCTAGTAGCTAGCCAGGCGGACTCGCAAAAAGGCGCCGATGTGAGTCTAACAAAAAAAAACACCAGCCTTTGGCCGAAGAGCTACAAAGAAATCGTGTTTGGAATTGGATACTGTGACCCTAAATGGGCGTACCCAATCTAATTTCCTTGAGCTAATTAAATTTTTCAACGAGTGACCCAATTTTCACTCGCCCTCTCATCATTATCTGTGAATTTAAAGAATCCTTTTGAAGAACAAAAATAAAATTTTCTTCGTGTTTTTTTGTACGTAAGTAAATAATAAAATTTAATAACAGTTTTATTTTTTCATATCCAGAAAATAGAGATTTTTTATTACAAGTTTTATAGGTAAGAGAAATGTCTACGATAGTTTTGATTGATTCATAATTTATATCAAACAAACTTATCTATTAAGCAAGTAAGTACTTTAATGTGTAATGAAAAAAGTAATAGTATGCAGGTGTTATTGCTATATAACGAAAAGTGTCTCTTAATCCTACTTTTTCAAGTGTATACAACACAAATATCTAGTTATTTCAGTCAAGTCATTATACTTCGTAACAAATAACAAAATATAAGTATTTAAATGTGGTATCTATAGATACTGTCTATACATTATAATGTATCATCTACTTATAATCTAGGCATTAATGCCTCTAGGTTTCTAATTTACAATCATCTATGTAGACTGTTGCCAATATAAAATGAAAATAAAAAAAACAAGCATAATAAGCAGAACGTCGCAAAATATTTTTAAAACTTAACAAATGCGAACGTCTCGATGTTTCTTATGACTCAAGGGTCATAGGGACATATTTTTATAGATTTTTATTGTCGCTACATCGTAAAAATCATAAGCCCCAGGTCTTTGCACTTGGCTGGAAACCCAACAATAGCACCACAGACTACACGCACATCTAAACGATTTCTTTACCGTCTGTCGTTTTCAAAGGTCTGGCTTAACGACACTTTTATACTTTGTAAATAATTCTGAATTATAATAGGTACAACGAAAGTCGAATTTATTAAGTACAAATACAAGTTTTAACTTGTTTAGAAGGTTTTATTTTTTGTTGATAATGTTAGAAGACATTAACAAAATCTTAAAGCAACCACCTTAGTAGCCAAGTGGCCAAGTGCTCGGCCCGATAACCGGAGGCCCTGGATTCAATTCCTAGGGCAGGCAAAGAGTGTTTCGGTTTACGCATAGCCCGGTCAAAACTTTAGAAAACAATAATTAGATAGATACCACTAACCTGTATCTATGTTGTGCTTATACGTTACTCAAGAAGGAAATATGGAGGCGACCGTGGCGTCCCATTAAAACGTGGAGACGATAAAATACAGTGGAAAGATGCATCTCTGAATCGCATAAAAGCCAATACGTGAAGTATTCCGCATCGTCATATTTAAAGGATGGTGCGCACAGGGAGAGAAATTTGTTACCTTTATTTTGTTTGAGCACGTATAAAATTGTGCTTATAAGCATTGTTAAGACCCGCCTCCAGAGGCGGCGACCCCAGGGTCTAGTGGTTGGAATACCGAGCTCATCCCCCCGACCGCCTAACCGATTGCTTTGGCTACGTGTATAGTTTATGACGTCATCTTGTCATTTCGTATCGCCTTTGAAAGCAATATCGAAAGCTATAGGCTGTAGCTATAGATATATGCCTATACCTATTAGCTAGATGACATGATGACGTCATAAACTATACACGTAACCAAAGCGATCGGTTAGGCGGTCGGGCCCCTGTTCGGTGGCAATAGGATAGTGATAGCCATCCGTGATTTGCCACTCAGCCACGTAGCATTAATTAGGAACATCATTCTTTATTCTAGACAAGTACTTTACGAATGGACAGTTGTTGTTTTTATTTGTTTATACCCAATTGCAATGGCTAAGGAGTCGTGGTCTTTCTGCCAACATATGTGTTTTTTTTTCCGTTATTTTCTGTCTCTCTTTTGTTTTTAATATAATTGTATTGTATGTGTTTGGAGTGTTTGTATTTGTGTCTGTATATGGTTTTTCCTAATTGTTAAACTGGGAGAAGCTATGTATAGACATAAATTTCATGTTTAAGTAAATGTTTGTATGTTTATTATTATTATGTTCTGCACCGCGCGCCGGTGGCGGCAGGCTCCGCCAGAATACCTATATATATATATCTCTCTCTCTCTCTCTCTCTCTCTATATATCTCCATCTTTCTCTATCTCTCTCTATCTTACGAAAACAACTGGGACCAACCATATCTACCCCGTGCCTTCCGTAGCAAAGTGGAGCTCCAGATATTTTGATATCGTCACCCATCCGGTATTGCAAAAAGTGGCATAAGAACTCCCTAACGCCATAGTAATGACCTTATGACCTTAATGACCTTAAAAAAAACTTACAAAATTCTAATGGATTAGAAAGCCACGCCGTCCGTCCGGTTAAGCTAAAGGGCCACACGGCTCATTTCCATGCGCGTTTTGTTTGATAGCTGCAATATTTGGCTTGTGGAAAGCGTTTACGTAGTACCTTACACTCTCAAGTGACCGCCATGGCTTGAATGGTTCAGTAAGAGAAGGGTCACCGGTGAGTTGCGAGGCCTGTATGGGAATACTCGTCTGCTGCGTCATCGAGCTTCTAACGAACGATTAGTATCTAAAGTTGATTTGTTAATTTGGTTGTAGACAAAGCCCCCCGTGTGCGGCCAGAGCAACAACGAAGCAAGGCGAGAACGTCTCGCGTAATGTCGGCGCGATGCGGGCGACTGTCGCGCGCATGAAGCTGTAGATATCGCGCGTCGCCGGCGAGTATGGACGCGCCGTCAGAAACAATACCATGCGCAGTGGAAATAAATTGAATGTTAATAACAGCAGATAGTAATTTAAGAAAAAAAAGTTCTTTATATAAGTGGAAGTTGACGCAGCTCTGTCTAGTCATACTGGGCAGATGCTAGGAGATAGTTTTGCATAAAATATTTAGTAATAGAGCTTGACTTATATTGTCTATTATTTGCGTTATGTACCTCCTGAAAAACGATTAGTAGTAGATAGTTGAAGTTATATCTATATTTATGTTTGATATAATGGTTCTAATAACCCAGCACGCCTGTCGCTTGCGGGTACATGAGTTTTAGCGATTGCTATCTTACGAAAAACAGCTGAACGTGGCGTCCAAACCACTGAGGAGCTCTAGATATTTTAATTTGGGCACTCATCCGTGACACGGTTTTGCGAAAGATGTTTAATAGTTATGATCTTAACCCGCTAATCACTTCGTCAACGATTAGTAGGTACTTAAAGTTGATTTGTCAATTCGATTGTAGACAAAGCCCCCCGTGTGTGGCCAGCGCAACAACGAAGCAAGGCGAGAACGTCTCGTGTCAAATTAGTGTCGGCGCGTGACGCGACGAGTATGGACGCGTCGTCGCAGGAACAATACCATGCGGAGTGGAAATAAATTTGATGTTATAACAGCAGACAGAAAAAAAAATTCTTTAAACAAGCGGGAGTTGACGCAGCTCTTTCTAGTCATACTGGGCAGACGCTCGGAGATAATTTTGCATATATTTGGCAATAGAGCTTGTCTCATTATAGTATTTTATTAGCATTTTGCACCTTCTAAAGAACGATTAAAAAAAATTGTTATATCGTTTGTAGATGCCCCCCGTGTGCGGCCAGCGCAACAACGCGGCCGGGCGGGAACGTCGCGCGTCAAATTAGTGTCGGCGCGACGCGGGCGACTGTCGCGCGTCGCCGGCGAGTGTGGGTAGACGCGCCGTCGCAGGAACAATACCATGCGGAGTGGAAATAAATTGGATGTTGATAGATCTCTTTATTGTGGTTAAAGTTTCACCTACATAAGTTTAGTAGTAGTATAAAGCCGGGAATGGTTGACTAATTAATAATATAAAAAAATAAAAAAACTAGTCTATTATTCAATATAATGATCATAATTTAACGCATTTTACTGAATACCAACTCTTAGTCAATTTACCCCGGGTCCGGGGTAGATTAACTATATGCCCGGGGTAAGTAGACTTGCGTATCAATAAGTGACAAATTATGAGAAGAGTCAAGTAATAAAACCTTTTTTTATAATTTAACAATACTTTTTATTCAAAAACAATTTTAATCAGGTACAGACATTGTCTTACAATAAGTCTTTAACAAAACTATCAACTCCCTAGTTTTTATTTTAACATTTATTAGTTTTATTAATTAAACAACTTTAAGAAAAGTTGATTACTTTTTTTAAGCTAGAAATTAAATGCACATTTTTATTGCTCTGTTGAAATTATAGTAATTACTAAATATCTATTTTTAGTATCATATTGTTTTGAAGTTGCATTAATTCTTTTTTGTCAAAAACTATTAGATGACAAGCTCTTTCTACGACATCTTTTGGTGTATCAGCTCGGTCAGTCCTCCTTTTATAGGTCCTCATTGTACTGTAACAAAATAAATATTAAAACACGAATATAAGGTTAATTTATGAGATATTTTAAACTTCAAATTATATTGGGGTTGGTTGACTAACTATTCAACCAGCCCCAAAAGAAATTAGTCTACCAACCCCAGACGCCGTTTTAAGTTTCAATGGCATGGGTTACCTAAACACTGCCATCAACTTAAGAAATAACACATGAAATATGATTAATATGCACTCACGAAACACTCTGACTAATAGGCAAATGGTTAACATTAAATTTTCAGCTTCACCGGGTTTTTTTGGGGGCGGCGAGGAACGTAAAGGGTCCCTCAAGCCGTGTGAAACGAATCACTTTTAGAGGTTATCTAGAGGGAACGGCATCGCGCACTAGTGCGCGTCCCCGTGCCCTACTAGATTCTCCGAAGGGTTCGGATCGGATCGGGGAGCGGAGCAACCAGAGGGCGCCTCTAAAGGCACGGACCTCGGCTCGGGTTGACCGGGCCGTGGAGGAGGAGAGAACCGCCCAGGTACATGTCTGTACCTGGTGTAGAGCGAGTGTGAACCGGTTCTTCGTACCCTTGTTCTACGAGTACGGTGTCTTGGGCCTAAACTGGTGTGCATGTTTAGTGTATCCTGTAAATGTGTGCTGTCATTTAGAGGATCGGGCGGGGAAAATCTAGAGCCAGTGCATCTTATGTTTACTGTTGTCCTATACTTTTTAATAAATACGTATCGTGGAATCCTCAACCACTAAGCAACTGACTATCTTATCTATCTCTAACTGCCGGAACACAACAATGTTATCAACATTGATGTTATGATTAGAAATGATGGTAGGTAACTAGCTAGGCAGACATCACAAGTCATATCACCGAATAAACAGAGTAAAATCATGTACCAGACGGAAATCGAACCCGGGACCTCTGGATCTGTGACCGGTGTTCTGAACCACTAGACTACAGAGGCGGTTATAATATGATAAGTTAAGAAAACGACTTTGAATTTTACAACTTTAATATATGATTATACAATTACTTGCACAATTAAAACAATAATTACAATGTCAAAACATTAACCAGACGTGAATAAGAATAACATGCAAAATGCTTACACGTGGTCGATGGCATGCTTTAGTTCGCGTTGATAACTCGTTAATCGATAGTCGATGATTGGATAACAACGCTATGACGATGATAAAATGCACTCGCCGACTTGAAATTTGTATTGATTGCGGTGGCGACTTGCTGTCTGCTGTCACGTATGCTATAAGGCGCGGCATGCGCGAGCAGACTTTGTATATGATATACAACATGAAAAAATTACGTTTTCGCTATACATTTACAGCTGATTGTAAACAACATAGTTAAAAAATCTATTATTATTAAGCGAAAACTTGTGCACATTTTAAAGCACATTGCGCGCACGGAGGAGTGTGAGATTTGGTATGATTAAGTTTATATAGAGAAGGAGTGCAGGAAGATAAAATGTATGTGTTGTATAGTGTTTTAAATACAATGTATAGACATTGTATAGGTATTAGTGAACTACGGTCGAATTGACCTCTGGGCGACCACTCATCATCATCAACATCATCAGGTCATTTTATGTCCCCACTGCTGGGGCACGAGCCTTCCCTATGGATGGATAGGGAGAACAGGCCATAACCACCACGCGGGTTCAGTGCAGATTGGTGGGTGTTAACGACTGCTAATGCAGCCGGGACCAACGGTTTTACGTGCCTTCTGAAGCACGGAGGAACTCGAGATGATACATTTTTGGTCACCCATCCGATAATCGGCCTTTGCGAAAGTTGCTTAACCTCAGCACTCGCAGACCGGGCGCGTTAACCACTGCGCCATCGAGCTCCTCGACCACTAGTGATTATAAAATAATACTAACACCAAGCGGGTAAAGTAAAAAAGTGTTTATACGATTTGAGTCTAAGTAAAAATAGTTTTATATAGGGATTACCGGCAAAAATAAGGATATACCTGCTACCTTCAGACATGCATACGCCAGATGCACTGCCAATTAAACTATCGGTAAACTAATAAGAGTCCTTGTTAACTCTTCCAGAAAGCTTAACGCTTGTGCTAGGCTGTGCTAGTGTTCAGATTTTACTTCTCTTTACAGCACAACTCCATATATATATATTTATATTTAATTCAATTTTGACTTTATTTATAGCTCTTGTGAATGTCAACTTTGTCGCACAAAGAAATTTGGTGACTCGTTTCTTTGTCGCACCTCCAAAAAATGGAATAGTCTACCAGCACATGTTTTCCCTCTTTCCTTTGATATGGGGTCCTTTAAACGAGGCGTGAAGAAGCACCTTGTGGGCCGGCAGAGTGAAGTTGACTGATGCTGCGTTGTTTTCACGCTGCACCAGTTGTCTTCGCGTCTGGACTCCATTTTCACTTAGCATCAGGTGGTGTGAAGTCATTTGACGTGCTAAGTATAAAAAAAAAACTTACATGAATTGAGCTAAAAAAATTAAGTAGGTATTGTTGCGTCTTATCGTTTATACTGCACCTTATTTTATTCTACGCGCAAATTATTGAGATAAGAGAAAAAAATGCGCTAAAGAGGAAAAAAAACAGCACGTAGCGTGTTTCCATTTTTAATTTATTATGTAATTAATGGGGCACCTTCCTATTTAGACGTCATAATTATGTTAATTTATAGCCTTGCGGGTAATTGATTTCTCGAAGGATTGCTGTAATATTGCCATCTATTCATTGAGCATATGTAGTCCATAGATAAGCCATAGTTACAGACACAAAGATTTAAGTTCCATTCCCAGTAGGGGTTACACTGTTTTAAGTCCACCTGACTAGCTACCACTTTTTTAAATAAGTACTCTTTAATTTACAATATTTGCATGCAATACAAATTGCAAAACATGTGGACATATAATATTTGTTACAACTTTATATACTGTGTTTTAAGCCAATAAAGAAATTATTATTATTATTCACTTTATTCACTATTATTCATTAACATATTTCTTCCAGAAATAATATGTTGGAGTGATTCTCCTGGACGGCGGCATGCCCGACAGATGTTGATCGTACCGTCTCTCATAATATATTTCCGGTAGTTATTCGTCTTGATAACTTCATCTTCAATGGCACAGACAAAACCTTCGGTTTCCCCAAAGAGGTCACCAAAATGTAGCCAGTTCACCGAGGCAGGCAAATCTACATCAGGCCAAGTTAGAGCCCGATAGTAGCGCCCGTGTAGCACTTTGCTCTACCATTTGTCCTTACGATCGCGAGTGCTTAGCACCATTGGTTTGCGCCAGTTTTCTGTTGCCAAGGAGAGCGGCGTAAAGTGTCTATCAACTGCCACGACATCCAAATGCATCCCGCACTCACTGTTAAGTAAATAATCCCTGAGACTGCTTACCTCACGGTTATGTAGGTCCTTGGCATTTAAAAAGCCGCGACCTCCATATCGCGGCGAGATGTACAGCCTCATAACAGATGAGCTTATAATAGATAGCATTCTGGAAGTCGTGAGCATTTGACGAACTCTTCTATCCAAGGCGTCCAATTCGGTCTGAGTCCATCTTAGTATACCAAAGGAGTATGTGAGCAGAGGTAACCCAGCCATTAAAGGCACGCGTCTTATTACCACCCGATAAAAGACTGTTAAGTACTTTTCTCAGGCGGCAAAAGAATCGCTCCCGTAATGACTGTTTTATGTCCCCGTCATCAACACCCAAAGACTGTGACATACCAAGATATTATATGTTTCCATTTCAGAGAGAGATCTGAAGTTTATCTTATCGGAGAATTGTAAATTGGTTGAATTTACTACTTTCCCATGCTGTACATGCATAACCACTTACCCACCCCAAATTCCATCTTGATGGCACTGCTGAAAGTCTACACATTTATATTTATTTATATTTAATCTGGTTTTCATTTTAATTATGTTCGAAATTGTTGTTGAATATGTTAAAAATTTGAAAAATAAGATTTTATAAAATTTTAGCGATTTTGAAATGTGTCACTATCACTGTCATCAAGGATTATTATTAATATTATTAAAACTGTTACCACTGTCCTTGCTATAACGAACGTCTTAAATAAGGCTCGATCCGAACCCCTTGGAGAATCTAGTAGGAACAGGGGGCACGCTTGCGTAATACCACTTCACTTCCTCAGAAACCCTTTAAGGGGTTAAGGCTGATTTGATGCAAAACCCTTCGGAGAATTTAGTAGGGACAGGCGGGCACTCTTGCGTGGTTCCATTTACTCTAGAAAACCTCTGACGGTGTTTCGATTACACAGTTTCAGGAACCCTTTAAGTTTCTCGCCATCCTCAAAATTGTCCGGTCACGTTACAAAGGCTGTTTGAAGCCAACAGAAAGCTCTCTCCAAAACTTAAGAGATTTTATATCATAGAACTTAAGGGTGCGCCGTCCGTAAGTGACAAGTGTCATATATTTTATTTTAAAAATGTCTTCGTCCATATTTATGGTTTATGACGCCGCGCGGCCATACTAATTTTGTATGGGAAATTTAACGTGTTTATTTGAAAAATAATAATTAAAAAACCGCTCGATAAATCGATACGGACGATTTGTAGTTTAGACCATTGGTGATTGTTTAGACAAAACCAAAAAAGACAAGACAACAAAGACAACGACAACGACAAAGAGGTACAGTTATTTAGATAAACTATAAGATTAACTAAACGCCGCCACTCTGTTTCATAATTTTTGGACAACTTTAAATGATATTGTAGAAAAAACTATAGTGTGTTATGAATTTATGGATCGGAGTTATTGTAAACACGTACCCTTTGATACTAAATATATATTTTGTTTATTTAAACGATAGTATTTTCAATTATATCAACTTAACCGTGACTGCATTTTTGGCATTTTTTGGTCGGCGCACCCTTAAAAGGTTATCATAACTTAACGTGTACAATACGATTTCAATAATATAGAAGTTCGTGATGGGTCTACTGATCTGCTATTCACCACCATAAGGTAAGCCAGTCCGGATTCGTTCAGTGTTTCGTCCGACGACACTTAATCTGCGTTTCAACCCATTGAATTTATTATTATAACTTAAACTGATTTAGTAATGTCGGCAACTCAAGCTTAGTTTAAGAGTAATACACACTGAACTACTCCCAGTCAGCTGATGCGAGATTCCGTGTTCGTGAGCGGTTGTCTATGTGTGCGTTGCTCGAGCGCGTTTGTGTAATCACATTGAGCCCATAAGAGACATTTCACACTCCGGTACCCCATAAAAAACTTCAAAGCTGTAAATCTTACAGACCCATAAGCCGATTTCAATGAAAGTTTCTATGCTTAAGGGAAGTACAAAGATATTGACAGTCAATAGAAATCATTAAAAAATCGTTTGTTCTACTGATTTTGTGCGATTTGAATGCTTTCCCTAATGAACTTTATATCGCATAAACGTTTTCTTAATATTTTGTTAACTGTCGACATCTCCTTATTTTCTATAAGCATAGAAAGTTTCATTAAAACCGGCTTAACTATTTATTGATTTAAAAAAATTACAGCTTATGCAGTTGTAGGTAGGCCTCTAACAAGGTAGACCTACGATCTGATGAAGGTCGTGGGATGTTGGATGCAAGCAGCACAAAACCGGTCGTTGTGGAAATTTTCAAAGGAGGCCTTTGTCCAGCAGTGAATGTATTTTGATTGATGAAGTTTGTATGGCATACAGAAGTGTAAAATGGCTCTTAAACAACTGGTATGGACAACACGCTTCCACTGAAGCACTTGTGTAAATATTTCAGTGTTTCCCTGCAGTCCAGGCCAGCCCATCCGACCGTCGCGTGACGGTCTCGCGTGGCTCGCCTGCTTTCCATACTGCACTTAATTAATATTTATTAATTTAATTACACGTCTCGCTACTATAGTGGACTCGTATACGATTCAGGTGGTCATTAGCGAGTTGTAGCTGCCGCCTAGCTTTCCTTTGAAACTGTAATGCGACGTCACAAAATAAGGTGACTGTAGTAGGTAAGCTTCATAGAAACAGGGAATCTCGCAACATCTGCGCTCAGAATGTTCCGAGTTGTTCCGAGATCAGTGTCCTTGCAAGGGGTCTATGTATGCGTTGCTCGAGCGCGGTATGTATTGAGCTTACCTTCTGGTTTTTCTTAATTTGATGCTACGTTGTGGTCACAGGAACAACATGTTTGTATACAATTTAAACGGTAATTAAAACGGTAACGAAAACCAATTACATTAATAATAAAAAAAAGACATTAATAATCAACAATTCAATTCATAAAAAAAAATTAAAAAAGCAAATCAATCAAAAGACACAAATAAATTCAATTATACAATAAAATATTACAATTCATTCATTCAGATTTAATTACAAAATATACATATATATAACCTAAAAAAGTGAAATTATTAAAAATTAATAAATTAACATTACCCTTAAAACACACGCATTCATACATATATTTTCAAAAACGCAAGCACTCTAACAATATGTTTAACCATCCATCTGCAATCAGATGGGAGCTCAGGGGGTCGGACACACTAGACATAGAAGACCTTAAGGACCTGAAGGTGGAACAGATAGCAAGATTTACCAGAGAGACCAAAAAATTCGACGGGGCGCCGTGAAAGCTGGATGAACCTTAACTCCCTCAAAGGGAAGAACGGGGAAAAGGATGAAGTGGCCCGCAGATAGCGCGGGTGGATCGTCCGTTCGGCTGGCGACGTCCCCAC
Source organism: Eudonia truncicolella (assembly GCA_949315975.1). NCBI lineage: Eukaryota > Metazoa > Arthropoda > Insecta > Lepidoptera > Crambidae > Eudonia > Eudonia truncicolella. The sequence continues at coordinate 1,375,919 of OX438841.1, forward strand.
AAGAAATAATAATACATCTGCAAACAAATCGCATTCGGGATTGGCTTCTAGGAGAGCATTGAATAATGAAAGGCTGCGCGGTATAGGTGACTGGGCGCGGGCTACTGTGCGACAAGGTGGTACTGTAAACAACTTATGCTTCGTACTCCGATTATTATTGTTGGGAACAAAATAACCGAGACAAGTCACCGTGCAGATCGGGGGCATAAATTTTTCCATGTAGTATTTTGCACATAACTATCATTTGATGCTTCTCCCGTCTGACCTCTAGCGTGTTAAACCCGAGGCAGCCAAGTAGAAATTTTGTGGGGTACATATATGGATACTATCCTTTGACGCGCTTGTAAAGGTACCTAAGAAAAGCTTTTTGTACCTTTTCAAGTAAAAGTACATATTTGCTTTCATGTGGATTCCACACACACATAGCGTTTTCCAGCTTGGACCGCACCAGCGTAGCATTTGGCGGCGTTGAACTCCATCCTATTTCGGTCACCCCACTGGCAAATCGCGTCAACGTCATGTTGCAGATCCCTGGTTGCTAGGGAGGTCATTTATCATAATTAAAAATAGGGGGGGGTTCAAGTATAGAGCCCTGACTTACTCCAGAACGTGTGTGATACGGAACAGGATCATGCACGCCCAGTCTAACGAACTGCTCACGATCCCGAAGGTAATCCGCAAGAAGTCGAAGAAGCCTTGGGGTAAAACCTAGTGAACAAACTTATTGAAGTAAGACATCATTGTTCACCCTGTCGAATGCCTTGCTGAAGTCAAAATATAGTACGTCCACCTGTGAGCATCTGTTCAAATTAGTAGAGACAAACTCGACTAAAGCCAACAAACTCGTCTCAACAGACCTTTTTCGTCTAAAACCGTCCTGCTCGTTGCAGAGATATTTATATCCATCTGTGAGTATACGAGTGTATCATGCTTTCAAACACCTTTGCTGGGGATGATAGAACGGCGATCGGTCTGTATTCCTCAACGTTGGACTTATCCAAGCCTTTAGGTATCGGGCTAGCTCTACATAGCTTCCATTGAGGCGGATACTTCCCAGTTTCCAGAGAGAGATTAAAAATAATGGCACAATTGCATGCAAAGATAGGACAAGTAGGATTTAACTGTATCTGTACTATCTGTAGCTGAAGATCATGATTCTATTTTTTAAAATCTGTTGTTGACTAAGAATAGTGAGAATATGTGGGCTGAGTGATAGGGCGTTCTCATTCGCTCTATTCCTGCGCTGAAGCCAAATAGACTTGTAAAATACGTGTGTAATTAAAATCGGAATAAGATGAGTTTCTTTACAATAAATCGGCTTTAGGTAATATATAGATCAATTATTATATGGAGCGCAGTGGTTAACGCGTCCGGTCTGGGAGTGCTGAGGTAAAGTAACTTTCGCAAAGGCCGGTCATCGGATGGGTGACCAAACGTTTTATCATCTCGTAAATCCGTTGGTCTCGGCTGCATTAGCAGTCGTTAACAATCGTCAATCTGCACTGGGCCCGCATGGTGGTTTTTAGCCCGTTCTCCCTATCCATCCATAGGGAAGGCTCGTGCCCCAGCAGTGTGGGGACATAAAATGAGCTGATGATGATGATGATGATGATGATGATATAGACCAACTAATTTAAACATGTAACACCAACGATGATAATGATTTCACGATGAACCTGTGCTCAAGTGCGGCAGCCTCAATATCTATCTGCAAGTTATTAAATCATCGTCATCGAATTGACAACAACACGTCATTAGCTTTCGAAAATCATAATTATATCACCATGATGTCGTCAAGTGTTTATTTATAATCGTTTAAAAATGTAATTAAATTCATCTTTTGAAATAAAAACAAGTTTTTATTCAACGATCATAATAATAACGTCGGCCGTCGAATTGACGACAGCACGTTGTTGTCAGCTTCTCGAAAATCATTATGACATGACTTTTCAATAAACAGAACAATAACAATAAACTTTTTAAAGAGGTTTCACGTTAACTACTTGGTATATAGGTATATTTTTATAACTTGGTAAATTGCTGTCCTACGCATAAACCGAGACGTGTCGACCTCGGGCTATGTAGAACTCTCCACCATGTTTGACAAGGTATGAAAACCTAGGTACTCACTTATAACCTAGTACCATCCCTTCTCTGCCACGGAGATAGCTCGGGACCATGAACGGCAAGTTATTAGTATAGATATCCAATTGAAATGAGACATCTTGTACGAACCTACTCGCGTTTTTTACGCATTGTCCGCAGTCACAGGGAGACTCCCTGTGACCACGGACCCTGCAAAGGGTTCAAAACGTCAGGATAAATTTTAATCAAACCAAGCAACGTGTAAAATAAACGCTGTATGTTTTTTTTAATTTTAACGTGTAGTTCGCGAAAACTTTTTTTTTATACCTGGCTCGACAAATGACTCCACTCCACCTGATGTTAAGTGGAAACGAAACAAAGACGCAAGGACAACTGGAGCAGCGTGAAAGCTACGCAGCATCAATCACCGTCACCCTGCCGGCCCACAAGGTGCCTCTTCACGCCTCGTTTGAAGGACCTCATGTCATAGGAAGGAGGGAAAACGTGTGCTGGTAGACTATTCTATCTTCTGGAAGTGCGACAAGAAACGAGTCCCTAAATTTCTATTCTAGGCGCACTGTCATACTCGTCGTTTAATATGTAACACCTTGTACGACTTGGTTAAACCACAGAAGAGATATGCCCTTCTGTGGATTAACCTGGTCGTGGTCTGCCACAGAAGAGATGTCTAACTCAAACCGCGTTAGAAATTTTGTTTAAATACCAACGGGAAATTTGAATAATGTAAATATATTTTCAATAAGTATTAAGAAATCTCTCTCTCATTTATTTATAAACACCGAGCACACTTGCATTTACAAGGCAACGAACTCCCGTTTGTCACATAACGCACACTTGCCGTAAAACTCATTCGGAAACAAACATGGCCGCTAAATGGAAGACAATAAACTTCGGCAGGTAATTAATCTCCGCTCTTCAATCGCAAAACCAATATTTGGACAGCGGCAGGGGGCTGGCGGACGCCGTGCGTCGGTGCAACGGACTTTTAATTTTTTTTTATAATATTCATGATGGCACTACCTATGTGACAAGTAATACGAAAATAAATGTGAGTTATTTTGAATTTATAATTACTAATAAGTAGAAGATATTTATGCATGTTTTTTTTAATATAAGAATAATGTTAAGTACAAGATGTTTTTGCAAGTTTATGCAGCACAAAACCTGGAAAACCTGGGAGGCCTTTGTCCAGCAGTGGACGTCTTTTGGCTGAGATAATGATGAAGTAGACATGTCGTTAATACGTACTACAAAGCATCATTCTCATTGTTCTCTAAAGTTTACGCGCACACTACACATTGAAATGAAACAACTTTTATGGATCTTCTCGCGTTTATACTAATTCTCGATTCTTCTCGATTTTATACTAATGTATAAAATAAACGCGTGTAGTTCCATAAAAGTTGTAATTTCAATGTTTTCTTATTACAATTAACAAGGTACTTACTTATATATAGTTTTGAAGTTAGATATATGTTGCCTTAAAAACTTAATTAACCCTAACCATTTCTTTTTTATCTTTTTAACAAAGAACATCAAAGAGGAAGTCCTTACTCAGATCAGGTTTCAAATAACCTAATTATGCGCTCTAAAGCTAAAACATCACATTAAAACTGGAATCGTGGACATGACGCTTGAACCCAACGATAAATTAGAGTTGAACAAAGCCGTTCGCCGCCATACGAATACGGTAACAACAATTAAATCAGTATCGCGGAATCTCGGTGGGACTGGCGGCAATTAGCACAGGACACGCTAAAACATCAGCTTTGCAAGAGCTCTGGAAGCTTATCTGATGGATCGATGGACGGAAGGCGTATCAAGGTGATTTGGTCGGCAGCGACCATCGAGAAAGGTGATTCGGTTGGCGATAACCAAAGAGGTTACATTGGAAAGTTTTGTATGTTGTATCGCGAATGTGACAGTTTAGGAAAGTAGTTCGCGAAAAACTTACAAGATAGTTATAACCCTAGTTTAAAAGTACCTATAGTTAACATTAAAATTCTCAAAAAGAGCTTCCAATAAAGTTATGGTATTGTTTACTTCATCTGTTTGAGAATTTTTTAAACTGTGCTTAAGTTAACCGTTAGTTGTCAAACTATTCGTAGATAGGATAACAAATTAAACAATATTTTTATTCAATAATCGTTCACCAAAGATTTCAAACAAACTTATTTGTTACAAAATAGCTATGATTGGCAGATTAATTATTTGATCATAATCAAACATTAATTTTTGTTCAGCAACACCTTCCAATAAACATAACAATGGTTAAATCAATTGTTATGTGCCGTATGTGGTCATACAGTGGACCGGTTAACAAACACTCTCGTCGGTAACTACTGTTGCAACACCAGCAATTCATCTGTTGGAGCCTTTTTAGCGATACGAACGGCAATACAAGAAACGCAAGGCGGCGACGCTGCGGGTGGCGGATCACCGGTGCGTACTCGACCGGCCATTTTATATCGGACTAATTAAACGCAATTATTTAATAAACATGCAATTTGTCTGTATAAGTTTTATAGGCCGTTTATTGTTTGTCTATCACGTAAATGCAATCTTTTTTTACGGGCTAGTTGCATCGTAGGTAGTTTTAGTAACCATCAGTTAGACCACTCGGTCTCAGATCCAGCAGTTCTGGGTTCGATTCCCAGCGTGGGGTAAGTGTTATTTTAATCAGTTTTACTGGCTAGCACCATCATCTTATTTAAATCGCCGTCATAATATAAGCAACAATGTCAGTAGAATTGATAGGTTACGAAAGTTAGAATCAAGATCTATAGCAGAATTAAGATTGGTGGTTGTTAACGACTGCTAATGCAGCCGGGATTTATAATGTGTCTTCCGAAGCACGGAGGGGCTCGAATATACATTTTTGGTCACCCATCCTATGACCGGCTTTGTGTAAAATGCTTAACGTCAGCAATCGCAGACCGGGGCGCATTGACCACTGCGCCATCGAGCTCCTCGTGGTGGTTTATGGCCTGTTCTCTCTATCCATCCATAGGGAACGCTCGTGCTGCAACAGTAGGGACATAAATTGAGCTGGTGATGCAAGTAAGTTGTTTCTGAACACCTTGTATAAGGACCTTATGTTGTAGTAAGATACACCATGTGTAATACGTGTTCCCAAACATGTGCTAGGAGAGCAAAAATAATCAATCAAACCAATTTAAAAGTATACATTTTTAAACTATCAATAATATCAGAATAATTATTAACAGGATATAAGTATGTCTTGAATAATAATAAAATAATAAAAATAATAATTTAATAAATGAGATTTTTGCACTATGAAACAGCGGTGTCGTGCAAATGTCGAGAGTCAAGATTCGAGCGCAAATCGAAGAAGAAATGTGCCAGGAGGCGACATTTTAATCTAACCGGTGATCTCGAAATTAAATGTGACATGAAATACACTTTGAAATTATAATATTTTTTGCAATTTTTACAATTTGATTATGTAAATGAATAGTGTACGAGTATTTTCAAAGACAATAATTAGATGCCCGTGACGCTGATTATGAGAAAAAGGAGTAATCGTTAATGATATCATAGCGGGAGAATTAGTCACCCACCAGTCAGTCAGTCATTGGATACACCAAACAACAAAAAAAATGATAAAGCTCCCTTTATATTTACGTCAATTCTTAAATATTTGTAAAAATGTTACTTCAATAAAGATAACGAACAGTCACAGCAAATATTTATAAATCAATTATTAATATCTTAGGTTCGATGTTCGACTTCTCCCAATCTCATTGCACAGGCAAACTGTGTGTTTTTGAGGCAGTACCTTTTGTTTGTACAAGTAAATGATCTGTGAATTCTGAAGACCTTTAAGTAAATAATATATTATTAATGATAGGGAGAATTGAAAATAAATGGAGGACCTATGTCTCGCGATATTTCCATTTATTTCTGTCTTTTGGTAGACGTCTGGTGTTATATGCGTATAAGTGTAAGTGTATATGTAAATTTAAATATGTGTAGATATAAATAACTGTCCCACTGCTGGGCAAAGCCCTCCATCATTGAAATCAAGTTATCACTGCAATTGATGGGTAATGGCTTTATCAACACGCTTGCCAAATGGGGATTGGTGATCACAAACCCGGGCTATGCATCGAAAGGTACGAAACACACTTCCGAGAATTGAACCCGGTTCTTTCGGGTATCAGGCCGTGCGCTTTGCCATTCGGCCATCAAAGTGGAAACTGGTAAACGCACATAATTACTATGAAAACATTTAAAACAATTGGAAGCGCTTGTGGTATGTGACAAATCGAATAAAGATGGAGGCTTCACCAGGTGAGAGAAATTCTCCAGGAATCCTCAACCACTGAGGAACTGTATGTATTATTATCTTCTAACTGTTCGTAAACAACCAATGCTTATAACATTGTAGTTATGGTGACACTTGATAAGATGGTGATAACTAGCCAAGCAATTTTTTATGAAGCCCTACCACCAATCAAACCAAAATAACTGGTCATCAACCACTGGAAACAAAACTCGGGACTTCTGGGTTTGAGACCGGAAGTTTCACCACTAACCAGACGTTTTCACAGCCGATTTTAGGTTTCCTGAAATTAACTATATAGCAATTTTTTTTCTCTTTGCATTCCAAAACGAATAGACCAAAAGAAGTAATATCGATTTTAATTTACATAACGATAACGCGCAAACGTTTTCAAGTAAATCCCTTAACCGTAGCGTACCGAATGCCTCCCTGTTATTAGGGTCTCATAAAAAAGAAAAATGGCCGTACATCTTTGTTCGGAAAACAATCGTTATTCACCTCTTCCTGCCTGTAATTAAAAACTAATTCGCAGTGCTAACGCGCTGTAAGTTAACAAAAGATCGTTAATAATCCTAATTGCAAGACGCGTGCATTTGTGAGGGTGGAACAAAGGATAACATAAATTTGACATGTACACGGGTAGGTACACCTACAGTGAAAGATGGTGAGTATTCTTTGCGGAGGTTGCATTGTAAGCCATAATGCTTTATACACCTACTGTTGACGACCTCCGCAGCCGAGTGGCTTGCACGCCGGAATTTGGGCGGCTCTAACTCTGAGGTCCCGGGTTCGATTCCCAGTCGGGCCAATGTCGAAAACGAACTTTTCGATATTGTGTCCGGGTGGTTGTGGTGCCGTCGTTGTTTCTGATTTCCATGAAACAAGTGCTTTAGCTACTTACCTTGGGATCAGAACAATGTATGTGATGTTGTCACTTATTTATTTATTTGTTGTGGACTGTATTAAAATATAAGGTAAACATAGGTTTAGAAATAAAACGCAGCGTTCAAGTGCAATGTCAGAAGAAAAAGAATATAATAAATTAAAAGCAAATGTCAAAAGGAAAAAAAAGTCTTGTCAAAATTACAATAAAAAAGTATAAAAACTACCAAATAGGTTCTATTCCCAAAATTCTCTCATTTCGTGCAAGAAACTGCTGGAAGCGAAAGAGAAATAAAAAAAAACTAAACAAAACTAGTTTCTTAACTTAGGGTTAGGATGTCTTGGCGGGAAAGTAAAGAGTCATGTCTGCGATTTTGTTTTATTTTATAAAATTTGTGTTATGTCGAATATTATTAACCGTTAAGTGTTCGCAAGTGCGCATGAGTGTTGGCAAATGAAATAAAACAGTGCAACTTCACTTTTCAAATTCTCTCAAAAAGTCCGCCCGAGGAATTAGTAAAGCCCCACATCTTTACTGATACTGAGTTACTCGAGGGGTTGGGGGTATATCATTTTTCACTTCTCATTTTTATTTTCATTTATCATCATCATACTGAAAGGAAATATTGTATTTATTTATTACTTGTAAGAAAAATTACTTTTACACTGGCTAAATGTGCTAATCGCACGAAGCCATCAACTAAAAGGAAAAAAAAACTTAGGGTTAACTAAGTTTATTCATTGAATAATTTTGACATAATGACAAGCTCTCTTCAAAAATTATCTTAGATATATATTTAATTTAGATTGTAAAATCGGACCTTAAATGACCATAATTACAGGAAACAAAATAAACCTATCAACTTAGTTAAATGTAAAATTAATTTAACAAACAAAGTAAAGCAACGACACAATATTTTAAAATAGTAAAATAAAATTACGTAACTGGCAACTGGCAACAGAACTAACTTCTTAATAGTACCGCACTCGATTATCCTATCCATGGGCCAGGTTCCCCGTGGGAGATTGCTAACTTTAAATTATGGTGTCCATCACCAACTGCGTGTCTAGGGACAAGTGAGGGTAGGTATTCACGCACCCAACGACGCCAAAAATGGTTAGATAAACGTATAGCCTAAAAAAGTATAAAAACTACCAAATAGGTTCTATTTCCAACACGTATGTGTTATACTGCCTCCTTTATGTTTTTTTTATATATTTACGGGTAAGCACAGTGCCTTGATCTCACCAGATGTTAAGTGATGATAAGGCCAATGATGGAAGCGCACTTCACCCGGGATCCTCAACTAGTGAGGTACTGGCTATGTTATCTCTAGCTGCCGGAACACAACAATGCTACAAACATTGATGTTATGGCGACATATTTAGATAAGATGGTGGTAGCGAGCCAGGCGGACAAACAAGCCCTACCACCAACCAAACCGAGTACACAAACATGTACCCCCCGCTGGGAATCGAACCCGGGACCTTTGGGTCTAAACCGGTGGTCTTAGCCACTGGACCACAGAGGCGGTTAAAGGCGGCGGTGTGCTAATACAGTGGAAACTACATGAAAAATTATTCGTTTAAAATGCTGGTAATCCATCATTTTCAGTAAGTAAAGTACCGTTTTTTGGTCGGTAGTCTAAGAGAGCTATGGAGATTGAAGCACAATTTCCAGCAAACCGAGCATCTATCTGTTCGGCTGCTGACGCTTTGATATAACTCATTGTAAACCAATGAAATATTCAAACATGCTCTCCTTCTAAAGGGTTAAGAGTCTTCGATTGGTTCGTCACCCCTACCGGCCCCCTAACCGCCTAACTCTATCGCCATCGCTCTCGCTATCGCGCTCTATAGTTTATGGCGTTATTTTGTCATTTCGAAAGCGATATGAAAGCAATATGAAAGCAATATCGAAATCTATAGCCTATAGCTTTCGATATTGCTTTCATATCGCTTTCGAAATGACAAGATTACGCCATAAACTATAAAGCGCGATAGCGAGAGCGATAGCGATAGAGTTAGGCGGTAGGCCCCCGGGTCGGTCAGTCGAAACGAGGTCCTAGCCAGAAAATTAGGAGACTGCAGGTAGCATCATACATACGGTCGCGGTCAGAAAATGTTTTGAAATTAGTTTCTATATCACACTTTTTTCACTAAAGTCTTAAATGCCATATCAAGTTTCTTATTATTTCAAAAGTTATTATTTAATATAACGCACCGAGCGAGCATAAGAGATAAGAGATGAATGATCAATAATCACTTTTTAATGATGAAACTCATTTCTTGATAAAAATGACATTTATCAAAAATTATTGTTTGAACGTCGTTTGGACAAGAGCAAAACAGAATTCCCACACATACTTACGTTCAAGATGATGCACGGATACACACGGCCAGTGCTAATATGGCATGGTTCAACCTCGGTCTGCTGATTAAACCCCTATTGAAAATTTATGGGTGAATATGGTCCAACGCTGAGACTGTCAAAATGAAAGAAACCCTCATGCTCTTAGATCACGCTGTGCTCGAGTATGGAATGATATCAGAGGGACTGACCTATGCGCGCGCCTTGTTGCATCTATGCGAGATAGACTACGTGCCGTCATATCTGCTGAGGGAGTTTATAATGTATGTCAGTCAATCAGATTAATATGAAATAGACATTTAGAACTTGTGACCTAAATGTGTGCATGCAATTGTGACACTTATCCGCATATACATAAAGCGCTCGAGCAACGGACAGACCCTTTTACGAACAGCAAGGAACAGTCCGTGTTACGAGATTTCGTGTCCATGAGAGGTTGTCTATGTGAGCGTTGTTCGGTCGCGTTTGTATGAAGCTTCTGCAGTCTCCTTACTATTTTAGAGGCGCTAATAGGAGACGGTGACACGCTAGAAACCCTCTGAAGGTATTTTGATCACACCGTGTGAGGAACCCTTTAAGTTTCTCACCGCCTTCAAAAATCCTATTACGTTTCAAAAGGTTAAGAAAGCGAACAGTATTTTAAAAAACTTGTAGTTAATTTTACTTTTTTTATTTTCAAGTGCTAATTGCTGCACTGAAGCTAAATTTAATATTCATAAAATTCTTCAGTGCAGCAATTAGCACTTGAAAATAAAAAGAGTAAAATTTACTATAGCGTTGTGTCATCAAATTTGTGGTATTTCATCTGCAAAGATGAAGGATAGATGGCGCTAGTGCCGCTAAAAAGCACTCAAAAACATTAAAATAGCAGTGACAAAATACAGCGCTCACGTCAGCCTTCCCGGTAGCATAGCGGTCAGTGCAGCCGCCCGGATTGCGGAAGACCCAGGTTCGATTCCTGGCTGGGTCGGGTGGGCGTTTAATTTTTTCACTGTATTTTATACAATTTTATGAATATTTAACTTCTAGTTCTTCTAGTTTAAACAAAACTGGGTTCTAGTCCCATCTGAAGCACAGTTTTAACAGTGAATTATTTAATCAACAAATATCTTTAACAAAGTTATCCTACTGCTCCAAAAGCCACCTCCGAAACGTATCAGACACGGTCTACTGCACAAACTCTTTAATTACAGAATTACGGCTTAAGTGGTAATACTTTTATCCAAATGCGCTAAAGGAAGTGTTAAACGCGTTGTTTATGCCTTTGTGATGACATTGATTCCATTTAACTTGATGGAGCCGAGACAATGAGCTTTAAGGAAATTAAAACAGCTCAGAGAGAAGTAACTACACATTGAATTTATTTTACAACCACAATTAAAGGCAGACAACGAAAGGATATATTATGAGAATGTAAATACGTAAATAAACAAGAAAATATTGGATTTAGGAGAGGTTTGCTTGATTTCGTTATTGATAAAAAAACATACATATTTATTGGTAAACCTTTAGTTTATTTATCAATTTGTATATGTAAGTAAATGTTCTCCCTATCCATCCATAGGTATGGCCCGTGCCCCAACAGTGGGAACACAGAATGACCTGATGATGACGATGAAGTAAATGTTTCAATTTGGAATATAATGGTGCTGTAATGGATTGACCGATGAATATATTAAATTAAAGCTCTCCAATAGAATGTAGGTAGAAGAAATATTTATAATATGTACTGGAAAACATAAAAAAATTAAACATCACATTATCCAACTAATTAAGTTACTAATAGCAACTTCTTATTTAAACTTTAAAAATTTGGCCCAAAGTAATCAAAAGCTAGAATATTTTTAATACACAAATAATAAATACAAATATAGGTATATTTGTATTGACTTTGGATCGTTCTACCAACAAAAATATGATATATGTAAAATAAAAAAATAATAACTCAATAGCTAATTTGTTGGTACAGAGTGCCAAGTGCGAGTTTCATTCGCCATTCGATCACGTTATCGAAAACGAGAATTTGTATGGAAACATTTTAAGTCTTCTCGTATGTCGCCAGGAGGCACTGCTTCAATGCCATACTAATTTTCGTTTTCGTAAACGTAATCGAATGAATACGGCTAGTAAACAAAAATCACACTAGATAGACTAGACCCTGAGGTAAGAAGCGGAAATAGTTAAAGAATCATTTGAATCAAAAATATATATCTCCTCCTTGGTCGAGTGGTTTGTACACCGGTTTTCATGGTGTCGCCATCTCTGAGGTCCCGGGTTCGATCCCCGGTCGGGTCAATTTAGAAATTGTTGCTTTTCTAAATGGTCTTGGGTCTGGATGTTTTCTATGTATAATAAGTATGTATTTAAGTATTTTAAGTATGTTTATCCGTTGTCTAGTAACCATTTAACGAGTGTCATAACGAAGCTTCTCTTGGGCTAGATAATTGGTGTAAGTGTAGGAATTCAGTGTAGCTTCATAGAATGCACCTTCCAACAAATAACTCGTGTAGGGCGTGTGGAGAGAAAACGGAGTCGATGCAACACCTACTGTGTGACTGCGACTCTCTGGCTAGGAAAAGAATGGGACTCCTGGGGTCGGCCTATCCGAAACCGGAGGACTTCAGGCTCTTCGCTCTTAAAGACGTTGCCAAACTCATGGCCTCTATCTTTGCGGAGGAGGAAGAGTGAAAGGATGGAGTTGCACAAAAGATCCCGATAGGTCGAGGTGTTACTGCGAGAGGGAAACCTCGGCAGGCCCCACTAAGATAAGATAAGATAAGTGTAGGAATGTTTAAGTAAGTGTAAGTTTATTTTTATATTATCGTTTTAATCCCATTCAACGATCTTCGAATATAAATAACGATAAAGCACGGATACCTCACATCTTCACCAGCTCAGTTTATGTCCCAACTGGAAGAGCCTTAAACTCCACAGGGAGAACGGGAAATAAACCACCACGCGGGCCCAGTGCGCTTTTTGTTCATTCATCAGATGACCAGCCTTTGCAAAAGTTGCTTAACTTCAACAATCGCAGACCCAGCGCGTTCACCACTGCGCTATTGAGGTAACAAGACGGTAATGGAATATAGTTAGAAAAATAAAGAGCCGTTCACTGTATTTCATGCCAGAATTGGTTTCCTTTCTTCTGCTGATATTAACCGCCTCTGTGGTCTAGTGGCTAAGACCACCGGTTTAGACCTAGAGGTCCCGGGTTCGATTCCCAGCGGGGGGTACATGCTTGTGTACTCGGTTTGGTTGGTGGTAGGGCTTGTTTGTCCGCCTGGCTAGCTACCACCGTTTTATCTAAATATGTCGCCATAACATCAATGTTTGTAGCATTGTTGTGTTCCGGCAGTTAGAGATAAGATAGCCAGTACCTCGCTGAAGTGCGCTTCCATCATTGGCCTTATCATCACTTAACATCAGGTGAGATCAACGCACTGTGCTCACCCGTTAATATAAAAAAAATAAGTGACTATATGACTGAATACAATAGTTCAGACAAGCATTTCAAGGGTAACAGTGCAGTTTTCCCGGAATATTTTACCACTGAGGAACTAATCTTTGATATTATGATACTGAACTTCTAGAAGACTCTTATTGATCTCTAGACTTGTAGGTTCTATACAAACTATAGCTAGCCGAAATCCTACGACCTTTGAAGTTTTGACAGATCGTCCGTTCATCTTAAGGTGAGTCCACATTAAGCAACTTGTTACATAGCTATACTATATAACAGTGACATATTCACACTGAAGTTTGGAGATCAGTTTACAAAATATCTACGATTCCGATCTACTCGTAGCTTGTTTAAATTGGCGATAAGTAAGTTCCAGTCCACTTTACTTTTCCACAATAAGGTTGTTTTATTGACACTTATCGTCCACACTAATACAACATGCTGCTTAATATACGATATTGCATGTTTGTGTTGTCATATAGTCTGGACGCACCTTTAAGTGTAGGCATAGTTCTAGAAAAAAGTTCTCCACTTCAGTAGAAAGCGGCAAGAGCACTAACCCCTAGAAAGTTAGACCAAGAAAATTCTTCCGGCACTATAAATTTGTAAAAAAAGCCGACTTAAAACCTAGCGCTACCTTATCAATTTCAGGCAAAGTTTAAGACTTCGCCCCGAGTTTCACGACTCCATGCTAATAACAGATAGCCGGGTAACTTCGAGTTAACCCCGGTTTAAGTAAAACAAAGTGCCTTTGACTCTAAAGTTAAGAAGTTGAATAAGACAAAAAAAAAGGCTATATATTTGCTAATGGACTGGTTTATTTTGCTCAAAGTATTTGATTTGCATTTATATCGCCGGTCCGAGCGTGCAGTGAATTTAAAACGCTTTGAGATTTGAGTGTTTTATTTATTTGGGATTTTTAACAGTTTTAGTACTTAGGTGCAAGTTTAAAAGCTTATAAATCGTTTGAAGTAATCTCGGCTGCATAAGTTATTGAGTTTGTATTGGAAAATCATGGAGTGCATCATATGGTTCTATGGAACCTTGTAACCGTAAAGAGAAGAAGTTTTGATCGGTCAATAAATCGCGGTTTTTTTGTAAAAATAAAAGTTATTAATCTATAACTGTCCCACTGCTGGGCAAAGGTCTCCATCATTGAAATCAGTCATCACTACAATTGGTGGGTAATGGCTTAATCACCACGCTTGCCAAATGCGGGTTGGTGATCACAAACCCGGACTATGCATCGAAAAATCAGAAATACAATTGGCCCGACTTGGAAATTGAACCCAGGACTAGATATTTAGATATCGAGTCGAGCATTTTGTCAATCGGCCACCGAGGCAAAATAATAAATTTTTTTTTTGGTCACTTACATATTATAATTAGTGGCCGGAGTCTCGACTATTGTTACGTCGTTTTTTGTAAGCAAAATCATTATGACCAACATGACTATCCACTTTCCATCAACAAAAAAAAGGCAAAATCCATACATACTTTCACAGCCCAATTGACCAAAAATGACATATAAAATTTAATAATCCTACCAATTGGACCACTAACTCACGTTTATGTGACGCCATCCCCAAATTGGTAGGAAGAGATTAAAATTTCATTGTCATCCGCGGTACCATCGGTGTTATTCGTAAAAATGCACGCAAATTCGTTTTTCGTGTCTGTCGAGCCCATCATGCGCAGTTGGAAGGGCTACATTATTTTTTATGACGTCATTATTGCACGTTACACGCCGCTCGGATTCTCGAGCGGTTAATGTATGTTCAATCTGGGGGGTGATACGAACGCGGCGAGATTATGAATACTGTATTCTTAAATTTTAACGATAGATATTTTTGTGGGAACGAGGTTCGTTGTGGGCGAATGAGCAACGAAAAAGATAGCATTTTTTTTATAATTCTATAATGAACGCATTGCCCTGTTATGCTATCAAAGCGTTATTTAAGTATGTAATTGACAGTTTACGCGTTTGCTTTGATTCTTTTATTTTGTACAGTCAAAAATAGCTTTAAATTCAACAAAATGTGAGATTTGATAATTGGACTACGGGGTTGTTAAATTCGTTTTATATTACAAAAACATAAATGTTGAAAAAATTTCCACGAGCAGGATTTTTTTTTTCAACATTTGTGTTTTTTAATTTGTTTCGCAACAAATTTTGCGTTAAAATTATATAAACAAAACAAAAACATTTCGTTTAATATTATTAGTTAGTTAGGTTTAAGATTCTTGTTCATTTACTTACTTACTAATAATAATTATAGTGTTTGTTTTTATTATCACAAAAATCTGCTATCAATCCAACTTTTAGAACTTTTAGTTTGACTTTTATAATATTACATTTTTTATTTATAAAATACAGTAAAAAAAAGTTTTGCCTACCCGCCTCAGCCAGGAATCGAACCTGGGTCTTCCACAATCCAGGCAGCTGTACTGACCATTATGCTACCGGGAAGCATATATAAATGTTATTATTGCGTATTTCATCTTAAGTGTTAGCAATCAGCACTTAAAAATAAAAATAAAAAGTAAAATTTATTACATTTTTTGTTTGTAAATATGCTTTTACATTTAATTTTAATTTTGAAATTTATTGTTCATTAAAGTTCTTATCGCATTACCACCCCCGTAAGTAGACCCGCAGAACAAAGCCGAATGCAAACTAGCAAACCCGATAGTAATAACAAAATCGAGTGACCAGCCGCAGGGAAAGCATAAAATATGCATCTAGAGACAATTATAGGGAGGCACAATGGACAGGCCAACTCACAATATAAGGATACTGCAGAAGGTTAAGCTTCATACAAACGCACTCGGGCAACGCACACATAGACAACCTCTAACGGACACGGAATCTCGCAACAACTGCGCACGGACTGGGTCGAGATTCAATTCAATTCAATTCAATTCAAAATCATTTATTCAGTTTAGGCTACAAGTAGCTCTATTGAATGTCACTATGCCATCAGTTCGTAAGTATACTCTGGGCGGGAGATCTTGTACTGAGAAGAACCGGCAAGAAACTCAGCAAGTGTCCAGCTCTTTTCTCCTCTTTACAGCGTCAAAAATATTGGAAAATGCCTTATCATAGCAGGACACTTTCCATTACAAATAAACACAAAAATATAGAAGACAATCACAACATGTAAAAAAACACAAAATAAACAAATTTACGCACGGAAGGTGCGTGGTTCGATTCCCGCCTGAGGTTGTCGTCTTTTTTCAGTGTTTAAATTTTACTTAAACAAATTTACATCAGGTAAAAGTGTCAATTTCCACAATGTCATACAGTACCACTACAGTACTCTAGAAAAAGTCAAAAATTGTTTAAGAAAAACAAAGTCAAACTAAAGTGAATGATACCAAAAATAAGTTAAGTACGTAAGAGCAGAGATGGTCTGAGATTCGCGGTATATATTATTAAGCTCACCTTCTGGGGCCTCCTTATGTTGTGACCAAGTAATGTGCCACAGAACATCCGAACGTTGCACAGACTTACTTTTTTTGTTTTAAATCTGTTAATGGGGTTCGGGGATTTTTTTATTTTTTATTTTACCAACCGTTAAGGAGTGGTCTGTGAACAAAGAATCGGCTTATTTTTTTACACTTTCGACTTTCGAAATTGTTATTTTGTGTTTTAAAGCACTTTGACATTGCTACAAAAGATTTTAAAAAGGATTTTTAATGAGAAGAAAGAAATGGGAAAGGCTTGATGCTAAAAGGTGTTTATGGAGTTTCAACCAACAGTAGCTGTGGTTAAAACTCTATCTTGTAATGTTAAATCTTAAAGGTCTTTAAAGTGTAGAAGACCTTAAAGGTCTTTAAAGTTTAATTCTCCTTCTTACTTAAAATGTAGTTTCAGTTTCCTTAGCTCTACTCATGCCCGCCAACTTCGCTCATCAAATAATCACCTTCTCGCCACTCCTTTGCATCATTCAGGATTCGTTGCAAATTCCTTCACGGTTCAGGTCATTCAATTATGGAACGCTGTCCCCGAAAAAGTCAGACAAGCTCCAAGTAAAATGGTTTTTAAAACAATGGTGTATAAACTGTTTCTACAGGAATCAACACCCACGTAATAGATTCCCTTCATCTCTTCTTCTGTTACGTTTAATTATTTTCATGAAGTCTATTTTTATTTAAGTTTTTTTATGGTATGTATGTGTATATTATATTTTTATCACTTAATTTAATAAACTTAATATGTATATTTCATACATACATACATACATATAATCACGCCTCTTTATGTATATTTCAGTTCTTATAAAATGTAGTATATGTTTCATTAACGTTTTTTGTCGCACCGCTTACCAATTTTTCTGCCTGCCCTTAGGTCGACTGGTAGAAAATGCCGTTTGGCATTAAGTGCGCCTTTTGTACTTTGTTTCATTGTATTGTGCAATAAAGATTCAATAAATAATAAATAAAGT
Organism: Eudonia truncicolella; assembly: GCA_949315975.1. Classification (NCBI taxonomy): domain Eukaryota; kingdom Metazoa; phylum Arthropoda; class Insecta; order Lepidoptera; family Crambidae; genus Eudonia; species Eudonia truncicolella. The sequence continues at coordinate 1,393,492 of OX438841.1, forward strand.
GAAATAATGTTTTAAAATAATGAAACTAACATAAAGCGAGTCTCAATTAAAAAAATAATTAAAATTGAAACAGAAGAGGGAAGTAAATTTTATGAAAAACCCTAAACAAAGGGTACAATTTGAAAACTGCTACAAAAAGGAAAAAAAAAACTTTAAATTTCCTTTCTCAAATAAAATAATAATAATTATCGCTTTCAAAACTTACATAATTCGAGATTAAAGAGTCCAATGGGGATCTCCACGCGTAAAATTTCGGGCCGGGGGAGATTTTTTACCCTTGCTAGGGTACCCTCAGTACATCTCCGTTGCTGTAGCGACGGGCCCGACCTTATAATGAGCAATTAATGAAATTTTCTATTAAGGTGAGCGCATTAAAAAAAACGTGACGAGATAATGATCAAAGCCGTTTGAAAAACTTTAGTGGGTGTTAACTTCAGTTTCATCGTGCTCCGAGATTAAAGGAATTTCAATGAGAATTACCGTTGAGGCACTCGCTAAGAGTCTATTAAGCTGGGAGTTATAAAAATCGCGATTAAGATATTGCTTTACAAATTGACATCATCAGACTGTGCTAGCCCACTACTGATCATAGGCTTGTCAAGTGCACGCCGCTGAGCACGATCCGCGGCTGCTCTCATTCATCTCTTGCCAGCCACCTCGCGGAGATCATCGCTCTACCTAGTCTGATGGCACACAAACTGTTAAATATATGACCATCATCAGCCTATGAAAGTCCCACGGCTGAGCCCAGGCCTTTCCACATGAACATTAGACCACAAAACCCACCAAACTGACCTAAAGCAGTTTTGTGGGGGTTTAACGACAGCGATCTTACTACCTACCAAAACCGAAATAACGGCTGAACGTGCCTCCTGAAGTACGGAGGAGCTTGCCACATTGAAATTTAGTCATCTATCCGATGAACTGCCATTTTAAATAATACTTGCAAAATCAAAAACCAACCGCTCAGTCAGCGACATTTTTGATTGACTGTAGGTAATTGACTTTTTGTTGTTACTTGAAGTTTCTATTGTGTATTAGCTGGTGCTTTTCTAATTAACTACATAAATAGATACTAAGTTAGTTAGGAAATAGCCTATAACTGTCCCATTGCTGGGTAAAGGCGGGTTGGTGACCACAAACCCGGGCTATACATCGAAAAACCTGAAACACTATGCCCGACCTGAGAATTGAACCTGGGGCCTACGGGTATCGGGCCGAGCCCTTCGCCACACGGCCACCGAGGCGTTAGTTAGTTATAATATAAACTAGTTTTATTAAAATATTTAAACTACAATTATTTATCAGTACACACCAACACCATTGCTTACATATACTGTAACTACATCGTTAAGTTAATTAATTATTAATACACTTACGGGGATTGCCGCGTAAGTCGCACTCTCGCCTTTAGCGTGCCATTGTTAATGCGCATGACAAAAAAAAATCAAATACGTAAAACGCAAACAGAGATATAAACGGTCGGACGCCATTTACATACAAATGAGGCGGGCGAAGGCTGCATAGGGCGGGCGGCGGAAAAAAAAGTGGTCAAGCACGAATTGCTTCTAGTTTTGGTGGGTCTTTAGGTATTTAGGTAGTATTAAGCTCACGTACAAAATTGTACAGAATTCGTGTTCAAAACGTTTTGTTTTAGTTATAGTATTTTAATTATACCTTTAGTTTGATAACTACACGACCCTGATGGGTAAGCGCTCGCCTTGATAACTGAAGGTCGTAGGTTCAACTTGTAGGTCGTGCAAAGTGTGTTTCGGGTAATCCAATACTCGGGTTCGTGAGCACCAACCCGCATTTGGCAAGCATTGTGTGCCAGTACCCATCAATAATTGTAGCGACGACTAATATATTTTAAAGTATTACTTTCTGTAAAGTTAGATTTAAGCATATTTCGTTATACTATTTAATGAGAGCAACCTGTCGAGTGTATCGCCATGATTTGCCATCTTCTCAATCCACATCCAACGTCTTTACGTGTCTATGGGGCGACTCTCTTGGGACACTAGTCTTTTGAGCGCTGGATGAAGGATGCGCTTCGGTGAGTTCGAATGAGCCCGTGTAACCTAACGTAAATGGTCCTCAGTGGGAGTATTTCAAACTTTTTTTTTAAATTCTTTATGAACTTTTGCAATGCCCATTCCAGTTTTGAAGACTTCACCAAGTCATTTGATTTGCTGCTTCTATACACGGGACACGATTACAGCTGGAACTAACGGTTTAACGTACTTTTCGAAGCATGGGAGAGTAAATTATCATTTCTATTAGCCTTTAAGCTGGCTTAGGCCGTACCATACAAACAGCACACGAAGACAAACAAATTACAATACCTCGAGTTTCTTCGATATAGGTACGGGCGCTATTGTTCATTATCTTATTATGCTAATAAATGTTCAACCATATGCCATGTACATAAAACTCAAAGTCTATTGAGGAAATTTGACAGTTGGTGATAGTCTGATGTGCAGGCGTGTACGTTAATACTTTGGTACCGGGTTGTTATCTTGAAAGCGCAGTCAAAAAACCACAAATTAAAGAGACTCGTGAGTAAGCTTCATACAAAACGAGCTCAGGCAACGCACACATAGACCCCTCGCACGGACACGCATCTCGGAACAGCTCGGAACAGTCCGAGCGCAGCTGTTGCGAGATTCCGTGTCCGAGAGAGGTTGTCTATGTGTGCGTTGCTCGAGCGCGTTTGTATGAAGCTCGCCTTCCGCAGTCTCCATTTATTGTGATAAAACCTACCTCTACCAACACGCATTGGGTCAGTTTGGCGGGTTTCCATGTTATCAGAATACTTTTTAATAAACTTGCTTAGCTGTTGTTTGTTACGAATAGGAGTAACCCTACATTTTGTAGTAAATTTTAAGGGGTCAACCTCCCCAGATATGCTACAAACTACTTAGTAGCCAAATCAGTTGGGCGGCCATTTCCCTGAGACCTCTAAAAGCTACAACTTTTTCACACACCATTTGGCCAGCGATTGGTCACTCCTCTATTTACTGCGTTTATTTTGGACGGAACGTTTTAAATGCTCAGACCTTTTTTATTGGCATCGGATTAATTGAAAATTCTAGAACAGACAACCAACTTCCGAATTGTTTAAAGTTTATTTTGCGTTCGGTTTGAGGCGAATAAAATAAAATTGTTTTTGTACGGACTAAAAGTCGGAACTTAAATGGTAAATCTGTTTTTTAGTGGTTTAGTCTTTTTTTTTTTGAGAGTTTACAAATTGGATCGCTCGGTTTTTTTTAGCGTTACCGGACTATTTTAGGAGCGGCGAGAAACTTAAAGGGTTCCTCAAGCCGAATGAAACACCGTCAGAGATTTTGTAGAGGGAATGGCATGACGCACTAGTGCGTGTCCCCGTTTCCTACTAGTTTCTCCGAGGGGTTCGGATCGGATCGGGAGCTCGAAACAACTCGAGGGTCCTTTGTGCTGATTGATTAATAAATTATACCAAAACCTTACTGTGGGATCCAATGTTATTTGCATTCATTATTTATTTAAGTACTATAATCATAATGGAAAAATTTTATTAATAAAATTATAAAACAATTTTCATTAATTTAATTGTATCTAGAAAGAACATAATAATATACAAACAATATATTAAAGGTAAGGTCCGTAAGTTTGAAACCTTGACGTAACTTAGGTACGTTAGGTTAGGTATGTCTATAGTAAATTTTTACTTTTTTTATTTTTGTCTGTCAGAATACCAGCGTCGTGGTGGTGGTATTTGTTTCTCAGCACCGCAACGGCACTAAGCTGAGGCAGGGTCCTAGTTGGTCTTCACACACACTCATTGTTATATAATTATTATTATTATTAGTTTTTTTTTAATGTTTTCTTATTAATTGTTTTTTTTTCTGTTATGTCTGTGTGATCGTCAATAAATAATTTATTTCTTTCTTTCTTTCTTTTAAATATATTTTTTTAATCTTTTTATATTTTAATGTTTGTACCTAATCAAAATTTCAGCTTAAGTAATAATCACGTTCTTAAGTGTTCGTCTACAATTAAAGTAGTTAAAACATAGCATGCACCATGTTTGTTCTGAAGATCATAATTATTGCTATGTGATTATCTATTGAAGACAGTAATATTAAAAGTAAATCTTATTCCGCAGAAAACACGAATCATCAAAGTAAGTCTTCGCAAACGTCTCCAACACACAAAGTTGCAACAAACATGCTTTACTACTACAAAAACTACCTTTCACTTAAATTCCATTTCCATAACAGCCAAGTGAAAAAGCGAGCGCCTTTCATAGTTTTATTCATTGATGGATCGCACAATACGGCCCCTGTCATTTCTGCCACTTCATTTTTCAACACGTCAAAAAATCGATGTGATGTGCCGACATTTTTCCTCGCCCTCATAGATGAGTTATAAATTGACGTAGACGCGCCAGTGACTGGCATGGTGGAACAATTTGTAACTGCGCTCCGTAATTTGATAAGGCAGTGTGTAGTGCGAGCTTAGTCGAAATCAAATGAGTTTTACTAATATTGTGATGAATTGATAATATTGAGATGGAGCGAAGAAAGACAATACGCTCGCTGTCATTACTGCCATTTAATTTTTAACGCGTCTAAAATCGATGTGATGTGCCAACATTTTTCCTTGCCCTTATAGATGAGTTATAAATTGGCGTAGACGCGCGCCAGTGACTGGCATGGAACAATTTGTAACTGCGCTCCGTAATTTGATTAGGCAATGTGTGGTGCGAACTTTGTCAAAATCAAAATGGGCAATGATTTTTAATAAGGACTGATGAATTGTTAATAAAGGAATCCCCAGTGAAGAAAGATAATATGCTCGCTGCCATTTCTGCTACTTAATTTTCCAATGTGTCAAATAATTTATGTGATATGTCGACATTTTTTCTTGCCCTCATAGATGAGTTACAAATTGGCGAGGACGCGCCAGTGAAAGGCGTCGAACAATTTGTAACTCCGCATGGTAACATCTGACCAGTCCCTGTAGGTTCATACATAGATACTGCCACGCCTATCATATTGCTAGGCAAATACCTCTTCCTGCCACTTGCTACGACTCATACCTATTTCGTTACATACACTCTCATATCACACTACATGCTCGCCGATTTAGGTACACACACCCTCACACACACTCACACCCCCCCTCTCTCACACAGTACACACACACACACGTCTAATGTACCGCCTCAGTTGGTTTCAGCGGGGGTACATGTTATTACTCTATTTGGTTGGTGTAGGGTTTGTCTTGAATCCATCCGCAAAGCCAGCTACCACCATCTAATCACAACATGTTGCCATAAAATCAACGTTAGTAGCATTGTTGTGTTCCAACAGTAGAGATAAGATAGCCAGCTTCATAACCAGCTTATTTTATGTTTCCACTGCTGGGGCACGAGCCTTCCTTAAGCAGAGATAGGAAGAACGGGCCATAAAATACCACGCGGGCCCAGTGCGGATTGGTGGTCCAACGACCAAGACGGACCAACGGCTTGTGCCTTTTGAAGCATACAGGAGCTCAAGATAATACATTTTTCGTCACAATCCGATGACCGGCCTTTGCGGTAGTTGCTAAACCATGCGCCAAATATTTATTCGTAACAAAATAAAAGAAAACTGCATCAAATTTACATACCTATTGCACCGCTTAATGACTAACACGGATCGCCTGTCGCATCCAGTTTAAGGATTATTAAAAAGTAATAAAACACGACTTATTTATTGCGTTCGCCTCAAATTATCGGTTTGGTTAAATTACAGGAACCAAATTAAATGTGGGGTCAGAGGCGGTCACCGGCGCGAACCATTAACGATTCTCGAGAAACGTGAATCACATCGGAGGACGATTAATAAATTATTGTTTTTGTACACTGACATGTGTGGGATGGGGACATGATGTTGGCGAATTTGTTTCGGAGAAAGGTAACGTTTAATTAGAAGGTATTGTTGTTACCGGTATACATATGAACTCATACTCTCCCCTCCTTTTCCCAAAAAGAGGTACAGAGCAATCAAAATCACCAATTTTGAGTAAACTCGCCGTTAGTAACCTCAACGGCACAATCAACTTAATCAAAATAGATAACATCAGTGATGACTTGCTAGCCGATCGCCTGATGTGCGAGCATCTCTTAGACATGTATTGGAAGTTAGGCAGATGATATTACTTTCGCGTCCCAGACCAGCATGTGATGTTAAAGGTTGAAAGTTTAAAGGTTAGGCATATTTATTTATTTATTTAATATCTGATGGTCTCTCCACTAAAAATAGAAATATAGAAATATGTCAAAATCTGGTTGCTGAGTAATAAGGGCCTTAAGCAGACTTATGTAATGTTGGTAGATAAAATGAATAAAAACACAAACCATTTTTTCTTTCTCAACAGGATACGATAGGAGAAGCGTAACCTAAAAAGTGATTAACAAACACTCAATCAAACGGAATCACGGAAAATAATAGTGAACCATATTTCTTGTATGGTAAGTGCTAAAAAGTTTAGATATTATCTTTTGCCTAACAAGTTTACTTTATGTATAAACGCATCAAACAAAATTAACAAAATTACAGCACATCTTTTTTCATTAATAATGTTGACGTTTTGCTATTTTTTTGTACATATCAGACGATAGGCACAATACTGCTCAAAAAACGTGACGTCACATCTGTCTCAATTCTGTATTCTACATAAAAACGATTACAATAGCTCGCTCAAAATGTGTGGCCGGCGCAAATGGATTAAGCAATGATTGGGCCGAAAGAACCCGGGCGCGAGCCGAATCAATTTCTATGCTAATTCTATTAGGTTTTTAGTCTAATGTCCTGGGCTACACAATCTCCGGTCCAGTCCACTGTTCCAGCGCTACGGCTGAAGAATAGATCCAGAACATTAGGGTGAAGTGACTTGGAATCACTTGCTTATTACTTGTAGCTTAGCCTTTTGTTTTCGTAGTCTATCGGCTGTACTTCCAATATTACAAAGGTGAGTGTTTTCTACGTAGGTACTTCTATTAAATCGAAATCTTAATGGATAATAAGCTAAACTCAGATACGTGCTAGAATGTCAAATAGATTGTCTCGTCAACCAAAACACAGTTAGTGCTCTAATCATAAATAAAATGTCTAGCAAGCTACCCAGGTATAACAAGTACTGGATAAACATATAATAGCTCGATGGCACAGTGGCTAACGCGCCCGGTCTGCGATTGCTGAGGTTAAGCAACTTTTGCAAAGGCCGCATAGGATGGGTGACCAAAAATTTATCATCTTGAGCTTCTCCGTGCTTCAGAAGGCACATATAGCCGTTGGTCCCGGCTGCATAAGCAGTCGTTAACAACCTCCAAACCGCATTAGGCCCGCGTGATGGTTTATGCCCCGTTCTTCCTATCCATCCATTGGGAAGGCTCGTGCCTCAGCAGTGGGGACATAATCATCTGGTGACGACGACGGCGAAACATATATGATACTTTTCGCCCTGAAAAAAAACCCTATTCAATCGAGACCTTGCACTTTCTGAAAGGCGACAGAAATTTGAAAAATAAAAATCCTCATACCTCTTACGTCTGGTTGTGAGATGGTGATCAAACCACTAGATAACAGAGTCGTTATTATTTTTGTAGCACCTAACCGTTGTAAACTTATAGGGTTGCAATTACTCCCCTAGGTTATCCACTAATCCAACAGAGCACAACACCTCCCCGCTATTGCGAGTAGAGATAATGCCCGATACTGTGGTACGGTGCGCAGAAGTAAGAAATTACTTCACTTTTTTATATTTGGAATTTTAATAAAAAAGGGCAATAATGTAGTCTGGGGGACGCCCAAACTATACCTTCTCTCCTCTAGTGTGCAGGGGGGAACTGGGTGCTTGCCGATTGTGATCCCGAGGCATCACCTTTAGTCGCACCTCCAAAAGTTGGTATAGGCTATCAGTACGCGTTTACCCTTGGGCGAATGGGTAGTAGGTAAATTTTTTTAGGACGATTCAAAAGCACTTTTTGTAAGTTTATTTGAATAAAAAAATTTACTTTGACTTTGATATTTAGTGGAATTTAGCATCATCATCATCATCATAATCTGATATTGTTTTCTAAAGTTTACGCGAACACTCCACATTGAAATGAAACAACTTTTACGGATCTACTCGCGTTTATTTTATACATTACTTTTAATAAATATATATCCTGACGTTTTGAACCCTTTGCAGGGTCCGTGGTCACTGGGAGACTGAGGTGTTAGTCGTCTCATAATTAGTTAGTAGCTTGTATACCCTCATTTTAATTTAATCATGTGCGTTCTGTTTTGCGCAGAAGGAGCTTACAGTATATTTTTGTCTGGCAGTATTATGTAGGGGCTGGGATTAATATTTTGTATGATGGGATCCCAGGCTGGTGGTCAATTCCAACCATCTTCCCTTTTGAAATTATTATGTATTTTTAATTTCAAAAGCCTCGTGACCCTGCAAAGAGTTCGAAACGTCAGGATAAATATTAATTAAAACTAATGTATAAAATAAACGCGAGTAGATCCGTACGAGTTGTTTCATTACAACATATCACCTGAGCCAAAAGTCGACTGCTGCTGGACAAAGGCTTCCTCCAAGGCCACCTTCCACAATAATCGGTTTTGTACTGCTCGCGTTCAGCGGCTACCCGCGACCTTACTGGATCGTCGGTCCACCTTGTTGGAGGGCTGCTCATACTGCGTTTTGCGGTACGCGGTCGCCACTCGAGAACTGTTCCGCCCGCGGCCACCAGTGCGAGTGATGTGCCCTGCCCACTGCCACTTGATCTTAGCAACTCTTCTTAGATTGTAGCATGTAAGTGTCAAATTGCTAGGTGTAGGTCGTCCCTCAAAAACATCGCAGCATACATAAAGATCGGGCCATAACGCTCCACCAATCACCAGCTCATTTTATGTCCCACTGCTTGGGCACGAGCCTTCCCGATGCAGAGAAACACAACAGGGAGAACCGGCCATAAACCACCACGCGGGCCGCGGGATTGGTGGTTGTTAACGACTGCTAATGCAATCGGAACCAACGGCTTAACATGCCTTCCGAAGCACGGAGGAGCTTTAGATGTTACATTTGTGGTCACCCATATCCAGTGACCAGCGGTTGCGAAAGGTGCTTAACTTTAGCAATCGCAGTCCGGGCTCGTAAACCACTGCGCCATCGAGCCCCTCGACCAAAACTAACCTAGTCTAATTAGACGGCCTCCGTAGTTTAGTGGCTCGCACGCCGGTTACTGGTAACTTTTTCTATATTTTTTCGGGTCTGGGTGTTTGTGGTTCTACAATAACATAAGTGCAAGCTACTTTCTTTGACGTCAGAGCAATGTATCTATGTGATGTTGTCTAATATATACTACTCAAAACAAAATAAGGGCCACGAGGTATTTTTTCATTTTGGTGTAAATTATTAAACATTTACATATTGAAAGTAGTAAAATATTGAGTATACAAACTCTTTGGTACCTAAACTTTTTAATATTGTAGTATTCATCTAATGCTGGCAACAATTTTAAATAAAATTTGATTTAAAATTATTTTTGAAAATTTTGATTCCATTTTCTTTGACGTTTTGCTTTCCTTAGCTTCTTGGTTTATTAGAAATTATCAGAGTTCATTGATATCTCGAGTCAGAAACATCTTTTGCAATATGCCACAAGCACGCAGGCGTCATATGGACTCGCTGACAGCAACCAGAGCCGTTACAATGATTGAAGAAGGTCATTCGCAGCGATCTGTGGGTTTGCAATTGGGATTTTCTCGAAGAGCTATTCAAAATCTATGGAATCGTTTCCAAGAGACCGGCAGTGTTAGAAGAAGACCTGGTTCGGGCAGAGTTCGCATACAACAGCTCAAGAGGATCGTTACATTCGATTAAGTGCGCGCCGAGATCGCACAACGACGGCCCGCAAGCTGCAAAATCGTTTACGGCTCACAACGGGTACTCGTGTCAGTGACCAAACTATTCGTAATCGATTGCATGAAGACCAGCAGGCATCAAGAAGGCGAGTTGTCCGTATTCCATTAACCAGAAATCATCGTGCAAATCGTTTAAGATCTTCCCGTCAACATTTGGACTGGGACATAAACCAATGGGGCATGGTGCTCTTCACAGACGAATGCAAAGTTAAATTTTTTAACGACGATCGGCGTATTAGAGTATGAAGAAGACGCGGCGAGAGATTTTCAGAAGCCTGCATCCATGAAGTCGATCGTTTTGGTGGTCCAAATGTAATGATTTGGGGGGGAAACGGGATAAGCTTACACGGCAAAACTGAGCTCGCTATTTTAAATGAGGGTACTGTTACTGCTCAGCGGTATATTGAGGAAGTCGTCAGACCACATGTGATCCCATTTGCCCAGCGAGCGGGTCCTGGATTCATCTTGATGCAAAACAATGCTCGTGCACACACGGCTCAAGTGACTCGGTTTGTACTGGGAGCGTCGCAAATTCAAGTCTTGCCGTGGCCGGCGAACAGTCCGGACTTAAATCCAATAGAGCACATGTGGGATCAGTTGAAACGAAGAGTTAGAGACGGTGATCAGGAAATCCACAACCAACAGCAACTCATCAACGCTGTTAAAAGGGCCTGGGAAGAGATTCCAATGGAAAATGTCAGGCATTTGATTGAGAGCATGCACTCCAGGCTTCAGGAGTGCGTAACGAAACGAGGGGGGCATACCCGTTACTAAAAGATGAGCATGGAGTATTTTCTTTTGTTTTCAGTAACTTACATTGTTTTTATTTTTAACCTTAAATGTGTTTTTTCTTTCAAAAGCAAATAAACTTTTTAATCATTATTATTGGAATAAATTTATTGGTCTACACGGTAAAAACAACATTAGTTTTCGTTATGGAGACAAAAAAATTAATATTGGTTTTATTATTTTCATGGTACAGACAAAATACCTCGTGGCCCTTATTTTGTTTTGAGTAGTATATATATACAAATAAAGTCCGAGACCAATTAAAAATTTAACTAAATTTAGTGTGGGACTTGTAAATGGTTTCTGTGAATCTGAAAATGGAAAAAAAAAATGACTTACTTACTTACTCAATGGACGTCCAACTCCTTTGCGGACGCTACACCGCGACATGTGAGGCCATAAATCAATACAAAGCAGTATTGCACCGGTGCAGGTCGCCGGCATTAGCATACACAAATTGTAGCTCACACCTGTGTAGTGTGCACCGAAAATGTGGATTTGCATCTAATTCTGTTGATAATTAAGTTTAAAATTAAGTGAAAACAAAAAAAAGCCTCCGATGGGACTCAACTCTAAGATTTTCGTAGGTAATTGGCGGCTGCTGTTTTAACTAATTACACATTGATTTTTCTGTCAAGTGAATGTGAAATCATTAAATAAGCTTAATAGTTAGTGTTGCAGTCCGTGCAATGGATAGATTGTATATCAATCTATCCCCTAATTATTTCTAATGCTCCTTTCTTTGCCTTGTAAATAAAATTCAAATATTATGGTTACCATTCGAATGTTCGACAGTTACATAACAAATTTTCAGACAACAAGCAACGAAACGCAACAGAAACAAACTTTTGAAGATTATTATTGTATTGTTTAAAAAAATATATATTGTTTTGCAAAAACACAAATGTTGAAAATCTTAATTTATTTTTGTTAATGACGGTAGTGGTTGACATTGAATTGGCGCCTTTTGCTTTCAAAGTTAAAAATAAATAGTGTTGAATAATTTCGATGGGCTGGTTAGAACCACGATAGCTCAATTGGAAGAGTACGTGACCCGGTATGTCAGAAGGGTGCAGGTTCAAATCCTGTTCGTGGAAATTTTTTCAACATTTGTGTTTTTGTAATTTGTTTCGCTACAAAATTTGCGTTAAAATTATATAAACAAAACAAAGACATTTTATATTGATTTGGTCAAGTGAACTATTTGTAAAACGTGCCTTTTGTTTTCTGAAAAATGTTGACATGCCAGTTTATCTTTCAAAATAACATAAATTATGCATTTTTAAAAATCACAGCTTGCCATTTGAATGTTTATGTTTTGATGCAATTATTAAGAAAATAGTTTGTGAAATGAAACGTTGACAAATGTGGCTTGTGGAATAAAAATTTACTAATGAATTTTGTGTAAATCATTATAGAATAATGTGTTATAAATAAGATAAATAAGCTTAAATAAAGCAAAGAGACTCAAGCGATACCGCAGCTAGGTAGTTGACATCAACGATAATTAGTTCCAGAACTTCAAACGTATAAATGACATCACGTAACAGCTCTTTAAAACTTATTTTCTATTTAACCTTAAACTCCATTGAGAAAAAAATTGTGACGCCATAGTTTCCATCCAATCCCATACATATTCTATAAAAAAACGTTTTGACAAATACTTAAAAGTTTATCTTTGACTAACCAGTCACCTGCCGATTTTGCTATAATCGTTAAAAAGTTAACGCTTACTACAAATAAATTAACAAAATATTTTTTATTTTTTTTTATTAATTTGTTAGAAATTTTATGTTTAACCTAACATTCTGTCAAACTGTCAAACTGTCAAACTGTAGTACAGTTTGTCTGCAGCGTTCTTGTGGATAACAATTTACAGAAGTACTAACTTAAATTATGTAAATTTAGTGAATAAAATTAGTTATAGTAAAAACCTCCATTACTATAATAATCTGTTTCTGCAGGAAACAACACCCACGTAAGAGATTCCCATCATCTCTTCTGTTATATTTAAGTATGTTCATGGTTTATGGTATGTATATTATATAAATATCACTTAATTTAATAAACTTATTAAGTATATTTCAGTTCTTATAAATGTATGTAGTATATGTTTCATTTATGTTCTTTGTCACACCGCTTACCAATTTGCCTAGACCTTAGGTCGACTGGTAGAGAATACCATTTGGTATTAAATTCGCCTTTTGTACTTTACTTAATTGTATTGTGCAATAAAGATTAAATAAATAAATAAAATAAATAATACAACAAACAGCAAACTAAAAACATTAACCAATTCAAAACTTTTCCATTCAAATTTGCCATAAAAGAATCTGTAAGTCAATTTAAGGTGTTACTCCGTTTTCATAGTACAAAAATATACAGTAATACTGTTACGGAACGGATAATCTTATATCTTTATAATTGGATGAATGATAAGCTGTTAAAGATTATGTAGGTGTTAATAACCGCCTTATTAACTAATCACCAAAAGCCTATAAGCGGCCCACTACTGGGATTTGACTTTTCAACATAAAATAGAGCAATGGCTCTAGCCTACTACGTTGGTATAATGAGTTAGTGGGTTTAAACATTAATGTGTTAACACTAATACATTAACTCATCTTTTTTACGACTAATAGCCGAAGTGCGACTACACCTAGTTTTAGCCGGCTACAGCTAGGTGCAACCGGCTAAAACTAGGTGTAGCCGCACTTATCTTCGTTGTATAGAACTAGATGTCTGTTGCCTAATACGTTGCGCTTCGCGATTGTCTTAAATTTCTAACCTATCACGTGACCTACAGGAGTAGGGCAGCTAGTAGTTCTGTTGTCTATAATATAAAAATACATTTTCTCCGGCTAAAACTAGGTGTAGCCGCTATTTGGCTATTAGCCGTAACATATATGACGACCTCCGTAGCCGAGTGTCTTGCACGCCGGCCTTTGGGCGGCGATAACTCTGAGGTCCCGGGTTCGATTCCCGGTCGGGTCAATGTCGAAAACTAACTTTTCGATATTGTGTCGGGTCTGGGTGGTTGTGGTACCGTCGTTGTTTCTGATTTTCATGAAACGAGTGCTTTAGCTACTTACCTTGGGATCAGAACAATGTATGTGATGTTGTCTCATATATATACAATCTGTCCGGGGAAGTAGTAATCAAACTTCAAGATCGTGATCTATGGATAATTGTATCGATAAAAATACCTAAATCAGGGGTCTGACCCGCCTCTCACCTTTATATTTTTCTTACATCTTCCTTTAAAAAAAGCGATGGCATGGGCACCTTGACACTGATAAGCGAATATTTGGTATCATTCGATAGCTAACAAGATTACCTATTATTAAAAGTAGCAAACACACACGGGCCCCATACATTTTGAGAGAGTAAGGATTGATTTAAGTAAAAAAAAACAGAGGAAAGAAATGAACGAGGCTAAATTTATTACTTAGTCAGAACCCTGATTTGAGGTATTTTTATCGATAAAATTGTTCATAGATCACGCTCTAAAAGTTTGATTTCTAGTTCCCCGGACAGATTGTATAAATCTTCTGTGCGTGTGTATGTCACTGAACTCCTTCTAAACGATTTGGATGAAATTTTTTGTGTGTGTTCAAGTGGATTTGAGAATGGCTTCGATTTACAATTGGACCCGGTAGGTGGCGCTGCTATAGGGGTCCATTATGGGATACAGGTGTTCTTAAGCGGACGAATGATTTGTTTGTTTTGTTGGCATGGAAACTGTCAAAGCGGTACGAAGTCCGCCGGTCAGCTAGTAATTATTGTAAAAATAGTACTGTAGTTTTTATTAAAAGAACAACTCTATAAAAAGGAGCTCTCGAAGAAACAAACTCAAAAAACAAATGTATTACTCTTAACTAATACAAAATGTTGTCAGAACTCACTGATCTATCATCACCATCATCGTCATTTAGAGCCACCTTCATACTGAAGTTTGGAGATCAGTACACAAAACCATTGTGTTGTGTTTATTCATTTTAAGATTAATTTTGAACAGAGCGTGTAGGTGTATGTCTTCTTTGGCATCCCGTAAAATTGTTATGAAAATCTATATTATTTAGAATTTTGCATTCACACTGCTATATATAAAAAATTTACTAGAAAAAATCAACTAGCATCAGGAAGCTCGAGTGGGAATCGAACCCACTATATTTTATCTTGTAACTATACAGCATTGTTACCATTTAAAAGAATAACGTCTAATTGTCGATTCTTAAATACTCGCAAGTGTTCTTCATATTGATAACGTAGTACCGCTGGCTTGCAGCGAAAATCACAAACCACTAAAAGAATTCAACGAGTCTTCTGGAGCCTCGGTAGCTCAGCGGTCAGAGCATTGGACCGGTTATCCATAGGTTGTGGGTTCGATTCCCACTCGCGCTTCCTGAGATTGGTTGATTTTTTCTAGTAAAATTTTATCATGAAAATCTATGTTATTTTTTGCTACAAAAAATTAGTTAGAGTTTGAGCTGATGCTCATTTCATGTCCCCACTGCTGGGGCACAAGCCTTCCCTATGGATGGACAGGGAGAACGGGCCATAAATCACCACGCGGGCCCAGTGCGGATTGGTGGTTGTTAACGACTGCTAATGCAGCCGGAATCAACGGCTTTACGTGCCATCCGAAGCAAGGAGGATATCGAGATGATAAATTTTTGGTCACCCATCCGATGACCGGCCTATGCGAAAGTTGCTTAACCTTAGCAATCGCAGACCGAGCGCGTTGACCACTGAGTCATCCAGCTCCTCAACTGCTGTCTGGTTCTATACCGTACATAAACTGAAATGTGCAGTTACTGCAGCCCCGTGGACTGTGGGTCCATGTCCGACGTAATAAAAACGAATGTCCAAGGCAGCGCGGCGTTACAATAGACAAACTGGAATCATATTTTCTTGAATATGAGTTCCCGAGTCGCGGCTACAATAGCTGCTTCCGTGGCGACACTTCCGTCTGCGAGGGGTTCCACGGGCGAATCTTGGCGTTCATTATTTATTTTAGTAGCTTTCTTTTGGTGGCGCGACTCCTTTTTAGCGAGGTTGTCTCATCGCGATCATATAAAGGTAGTCATCTTGCAGCACCTCAGCCGAATCGATTTGAAGCCACTTCTCATTTGTTATCTCTCTCTCTCTCTCTCTCTCTCTCTCTCTCTCTCTCTCTCTCTCTCTATCTCTCTCTTCTCATTTTCACATTCTCGCTCATTTCAGAGCGCATATCGATGCAAGGGTCTTTGGTTTGATTCCCAGGTCGGGCACAGTGCGTTTCATAATTTTCTAGGTATCAGGTTTATGATCATCATGCGGCATTTGGCAAGATTGGTGATTAAGCCATTTACTATCAATTGTTGTGATGACTTGATTCAGTTCTGGAGACCCTTGGACATGGACCCTTGATAAATGAAAAAAAAAACGAATTAAAGGTCCATAATATCGCGGGACCCACCGCATAACAGTTCAGTTCGATCTTCCCGAATGTGTATTTGTTTGTTATTTTTTATTGGCGCTCCGTAACAGTTTCGTTCCTTTGTAATTGGTGGCGTTATAGTTTCGTTAACTGCGATCGTACTGGTACTTACATTTAATAACAAGGGAGGTTCCGTCGAATTGGGTAGTTGACTGGTTAGTCAATATTAGAGAATCTATTTAGCAACTGTCAACACGACTTTTTTTCAATATTTCTTAAGAAAAAAGTAATTCGAAGGTCACCCCAAGTAAACATGGGACTAGGGCAGGAAGAAGCAGAAGAAATTATTAACGCCTGGAGGTAGGATTCTGTCTAGCCTACAATTAATGGGTAAAATGGACTGGATAGCTTCGAGGACTTATGAACATGGTTTGCGCGGCTAAGTGACATTAAAGAATTTAATTTTCAAGCTAATTAAATTCTAAGCATCATCTACGAGTACAGTTTTGTGTTAGGCATTGATATCATCATTATCGTCATCAGCCTATACTAGTCCACTTCTAGACATAGGCCTCTCCAAGTGCACACCACTGAGCAGGATCCACGGCTACTCTCATCCAGCTCTTGCCAGCCACCTTGCGAAAATCATCGCTCCACCTAGTCCGAGAGCGTCCTACACACGTTACTTCGGCATTGATATATCTGTGTTAATTTGGTATCGTTGTCAAAACTACACACCAGAGGTATTAATAAGAACAAACATTACATACCTAGATTATACTCCGCTATAACATAGTCAGACTTACACCACTTTAAATACAAGTTGTGATCCCCGTGGGGGCATTACAATGGCGGGCCGGAACCGTGACTGGCCGGGATTCGAAGCGGCATCCCCTGAGGCGCGTTAGTTACTGGCGTTTGGTGTGTCCAACAGTCGCCGGAAAATATGCGGTGATGAGAATTTTCAGCTCGAGCCCGTGCAGAAAGGAACAAAGTGGCAAGAAAGTCAATATGAACAAGCTGGAAGAAGTTAAATGGAGTTGCTTGCCCACGACTGTTTAAATATTGAGATGACTGAATTGGTGAAAGTAGAGTTCGGGTTATTAGAAATAAAGTTCAATGTCTTAACACACAGGTACTTAAATATTTATAAAATTTATAAAATACAGTGAAAAAATTAAACGCCCACCCGACCCAGCCAGGAATCGAACCTGGGTCTTCCGCAATCCGGGCGGCTGCACTGACCGCTATGCTACCTGGAAGAAGGCTGACGTAAGCGCTGAATTTTGTCACTGCTTTTTAATTTTTTGAGTGCTAATAGCGGCACAGTGTCATCTATCCAACGGTCGTTGCGTTTTATAAATATTTAATTTAACTTCAGTGCAGCAATTAGCACTTGAAAATAAAAAGTTACGTAAATTTACGTAGGTACTTATTTAATTGAGAATAAGAATAATAAATTCTTTTTTTGACGATCACACAAACTATACAGACAGTTACACAATAAAAAAGGAAATATGATAAATAACAAAAAAATACAACATTAAGGAACCATGAAAACAAGTGAAAGCCATCTAGGACCCTGCCTCAGCTTGTGTGCGTTTGATTAAAGTTTGTAAAATTATTCATTAGCCGTTATTTAACTTCCAGAGTACACGTTCAAAATCATAAATGATTTCTTGATTTAAAGCTACACGAATCAGATATTATGATTGTCACTATGCCATTGGTTCGTAAGTTTTCATAGCGGTAGACCATTTACTGAGAGGAACCACCAAGAAAGTTGTTGGCATAATCAGTGACTACCTCTCAGTGTCCACGGGAGACCAGTAATGCCAATACAGTCTTTATTGACATAAAGTAATAATGGATAAGTCATTAACGAAACAAAACGTCACTTTTGAAATTTATTTATGAAGTGGTGAGGAATCTGTTTTATCTTTATTACAACTCAAGAGAATTGAAATGAGGGAGATATCATCCATCAATAAAATAAATTTATTTTATCAATCTTCATTATGTATCACCGAAAATAAAGAAAAGAAAATATTAAAGACTAGGCTGTAACAACCATATCCCGTTGCTTCAGTAAGATGTGGAAAAATACTCAAAACCTCGTAAATTAATTTAAAGGGTGGACTTCTTGGCGGGAAAGTGAAGAGTCATGTCTGCGGTTTTGTTTTATTTTGAAAAATTTGTGTTATGTCGAATATTAATGTGAAATAATGGTGGATGGTGGACGTAAGTGTGCATGAGTTGGCAAATGAAACAAAACAGTGCAACTTTATTTTTCAAATTCTCTCAAGAAGTCCGCCGAGGAATTAGTAAAGCCCCACATCTTTACTGAGATACTCGAGGGGTTGGGGGGTATATCATTTCTCACTTCTCTTTTTTATTATCATTCATCATCATACTGACTGGAAGGAAATATGTTATTGTATTTTAAATATTGTTTATTTATGTATTACTTGTAAGAAAAATTACTGGAATACTACTACTTAGAAAAAACTGGTTAAATGTGCTAATCGCACGAAGCCATCAACTAAAAGAAAGAAAAGAATTTAAAGGGTGCCATAAAATGGTCATGTGTTAAAAGTAAATAAAGTTTTAGACGGTGTAATGCAAATCATGCATATGCTTAGACTTGATATTGGTTGTCTGCAATTTTGAGAGTGTAGCAATGATTAGCTTCCACTCCAAACATGATAAATTGTAAAAATATAATAGAGTAATTAATTATTAACGGGATTCTTACCATGTTTATTATTTGTGAGTATCCGATCTTTCGGCACAGTTGCATGCGCCATGATCACGGAATTACTCTGCGCTAATAATTACTCTATTGCAAGTGATAGTTTAAATAGTTGTAAAAGTATAATTGTCCAAATATATTAATCATTTTGACTAGTCAAAACTTTCAAGCTAAGTTAGATAGCATCGAGTTGGACAGGTTAGGAGTAAGCGTGCGTACCGTGACAGGCAGTTGGCGAAACGCCAGAGTCAAACTTTAATGATTAATAGTTATGCCTAGTCAAATCAACTTTGACCAAATTTTTTTGTTAGTTACTGTTACTAATATAAATATAGCATATATACAACTTTTTGAACGTTTTAATCCTGCAGGTGGGTTGATCAGACCATGAAAGAGAGACCGAGATTTTTTTTTAACTTTCCCATACAAACCATGCTGGGGCTTTGTATGGGAAAGTTTTAAAAAATCTCGTTTTTTAACTTACGTTCCTTGGGAAAAGTTGTTCAGTTTCATGGTCTGATCTACCTACCTGCAGAATTAAATCGCTCAAAATGTGAAGGTGTATACAATGAATTATACAAATAGAAAGTAAAGTTTATAGCTTGCTAGCTTACGTTCGAGATGCAATCTTGTAATAAAAGCAACATTCGTTGTAAATCTCAGATCAGCGGACGGGTAACCACACTAAAATATCAAAAGCTCCTCCGAGCTTTGGGAATCAACTTTTTTGTAAATCCTTTTACCAGCTCATTCATGTCCCCACTGCTGGGGCACGAGCCTTCGATATGGACGGATAAGGTGCACTAACCATACCACCACGCGAGCCTAAGTCCCAGTTGCCTGACCTCGGAATTGAACCCGAGACCTTCGGTTATCGGGCCGAGCGTAATGCCAGTTAGCCACTGAAGTATTTATTTCACATCATTAAGTGTAATCTTTAAGCCTTAAAAGCTTCAAAGGACGTTTATAAGCTGGGTAATCATCAAATAAAGGTACAAAACTCGATGTCCCATTTATACTATAAATCCACAAATGTAAATTAAACACCAAACTTTAAAGTGTCAACGCGCGGCACAATTTCCGCAGACGTAGACGCCTCATATTGTTCGCGCGTCACGTCTACAACACCTGCGGCGCGTCTAGTTCTTAGAAATTTCTTAGATAAATTTGAAACAATGCTGAGGTGGAAACCTTGAAAGTGTTTTCAAGGCATTCACTATAGGAATGTACTGCGTTCTGTGATCCAGCGAACTATGCTCTTGAAATGGTGGATGCATAATTCATGCGGCAAGACGAAGTCTATATAGGTACATATATTTTTATTTCAATCTTTGTGAATTACAATGAAGCTGTGCCATCAGTTCCGAGTACTGCATTTGTGAGAACTGGCGGGAAATTCTGCAAGGGTTGTTTTACAAGGTTTTATTTAGTTTCACCTGTCCCGATGTTTGTTTATCTGTAATCAAATCTTACAAGTTAAATTTGATTCACTTCCCGGTAACCGATTGAGCTGAAATTTTGCATGCATGTGTAAATCGGATGACAATGCAAAATTATTATGACATCGAGCTAATCTGATGATGAAACCGGAAGGTGGTCATAGGAACTCAGTAGTTAAACGATACGACCCCATCGAGTTTGGACTCGTTTGATCCGTCTTGACGAGTACTTTGGTGCTAGACGGTAACCAGGGTTTGATGATGGAGCTGGAAGATGGCCATATGAACTCGGTAATTATACGACGCAACCCCGTCGTGTTTGGGCTCGTATGATTCGTCTTGACGAGTACTTTGGTGCTAGATGGTAACCAGGGTCTAATGATGCAGCATTTTTAATTTTTTTATTTCTTTTTTTAAACAATAAAAGCTTGTTTTAAAAAGTTTTTTTTTTAATTAAGGTTAATGGAACCAGTCTTCATTTCTCTCAAGTAGTCCGCGTAAAGTCTTAGTAAAGGCCCACGTCTTTACTGAGATACTCTAGTTTGGGGGTATATCATTTCTCACTTCTCATTACTGTTATCATTTATCATCATCACATATTAACAAAGATATGTTATCTATTTATATAACTTGTAACGAGAAAATTACTTTGACACTGGCTAAATGTGCTAACCGCACGAAGCCATCACATGAAAGAATCAAAAAACCTGTCAACTATCCAATTGTGGAGTTTTGAAGACACTTGAAGACTAGTGTTCGACAAAGTTTTCGTCGTCAAAAATTAACTTTGATTTGTATTGATATTTTCCATGATGACAGCTAGGAAGCTGGTAGGCTGTATTAGTTACATAACACAAAAAGAAAGTAGAAGGGAGAGCATTAAAATGATTTAATCACAATACAGAAACATGCAAAATATCACACATAAATTTTACCAAGTATACATCAAATACTATACACTATACACTATACAACCACTAATTTATAAGACCTACCTATGTAACTACAAAAAAATAAAAAAACTGTACAGTAAAGAGAGGGGTCTCTTCTAAAACAGGTTTTTTCAAACTTAACAGATGAGACCAACACATTTGTAAAAACTAGTTGTAGTTTATATAAAAATGGCTTTTGTTTTTTTTTATGTATTTTTTTTATGTACGGACACCTGCACGTCAACCTATTCAAAACTGACAAATTTCTTCAATACATTTTCAACCATTATTAGTTAGTCATAAAGTTCAAAGTCTATTGAGGAAATTTGACAGTTTGGAGTAGATTAATGTGCAGGCGTGTGTACACTGACTGTCAACGCAAAGTAATATCGCTCTGGAGTATACATAGTATTGAAAAAGTGCTGCGTTTTAACTATTACAAAGTTATACTATTACCGGATTTTAGTCAAGTGAATGATGATTGCTGCATTATTTATTGGGTGAATACAGGTGATTTAATGCACGTACTGCATTTGTTATTAATAAAAGTTAAACTTCCAATTTTTTTCAAAAGTTTTTTTTATGCCTTATGATGCCATTTCTAGCAAAAAAGAAAAATTGTTTTTTTTTTGTCAAATACTGCGTTCTTTATTACGACGACGGCAGAATAATTTATTAGTGTTTTTTTTTTATTACTTACGGGTAAGAACCACTACATTACTACCAACCAAACGGAGTGTACAAACATGTACGCTGGGAATCGAACCTGGGACCTCGAGGTTCGGGATCGGAAGTATTGATCATTAGACTACAGAGGCGGTTATGTATCAGCTAGACTTAGGAATGTCACTTTGCATGTTCATAAATTCCAGGGTTATATGCGCGGTACTCAATATCTACCATATTCGAGATTATACAGAAACACTTCCATTTTTAGCGGCTATTCTATTCTAGTTGTTTGTTAATATTTCGATTTTTTATTTGCTAAGAATATGGTATTATTAAAAATATATTATTTTATTTAATATTTCTGTTACAAGATAAATTAACACTTACGAAGTTATGTTCACATGTTGTAGGATACAAAGTACTCGCATGTTTTAATATACAACGTGTAACAGGATTCAATTATGCAATGCTCTCCCCGAAAAAGTCAGACAAGCTCCAAGTAAAATGGTCTTTAAAACAATGGTGTTTAAACTGTTTTTACATGAATCAACACCCACGTAAGAGATTCCCCATCTTCTTTTCTTCTGTTACGTTTAATTTTGTTCATGTAGTCTATTTTTATTAAAGTTTTAAACACAATGTTGAAAAAATTTCCACGAGCAGGATTTGAATCTGCACATTGTGTTTTTGTAATTTGTATCGCAACAACATTTGCGTTAAAATTATATAAACAAAATAAAAACATTTTATAAATAGCTTGCCTACTTCTTAAATGATCTTTAGTATTTGTAAATATTATGATCAGATGTTAATGACGGTAGTTGTTGACATTGAATTGGCACCTTTGGCTTTCAAAGTAAAAAAAGTAAATAATGTTGAATAATTTCGGCGGGCTGGTTAAAACCACGATAGCTCAATTGGAAGAGCACCTGACCCGGTATGGCAGAAGGGTGCAGGTTCAAATCCTGCTCGTGAAATTTTTTTCAACATTGTGTTTTTGTAATTTGTATCATAAATGTATCATAAATGTAAGTTTACAGAGGCTACTGAACCACTAGAGCTGTGACTTGTCTATTTTGATGTGACGTCATAATAGGAATATGTAATTAAAAATTGCATAACAAATTAGAGTTAATAATTAAATCTTAGTAACTCTGCATACAAGATCTAGACCGGATACACTTTGGATCATTTAATTTCTACCACACCTTTCTGTTACACGTTGTATAAGTAAATTTTTTTCATCATCGTCAAGTATATTTAATTATTATGTTTATTTAATAAAAAAATATGCTGTACCCTGCTGTATACATAAGCGAGGGTAGAAACCAGAGCTGCGGATAAGAGTGCTGATAGCTTCGCCAGCGGCTGAGCGAGATACCGATCGTTATTGTGTCGTTACCTTCGTTATTGTGTCGTTACTTAAGTCAGAATTCTCAAGTTTCACCTAGAATAACGATTTGAGCTGCACAAACCGATCAGGTTTGCTGCACTTTATAAAAAATGTCTTTGTTGTGGTTTTTCTTTTCTCTGTGTCGGTAAATAAGAATACAATCAAATCACAAAAATGCAATTGAAACAATTAGTTTTAATTCCGCTACAGCTAGACCGCTTAACTGAGTCCTCGCCTGCGGTACGCGTACCTACCGCAGGCGAGGACTCAGTTACGCGGTCTAGCAATGTATTTCGAATTTAGCGGAATTAACACTACATTATATCAATTACATTTTTGTGTTCCATGGATTTTAGCAAAGTAACGCCTGATTCCATTAATTAAAATCAATTCATATACTATTTTGTTATCACAATTGTGTACATCATGTTCTACGGATTAAAACATTGTCTTCATGTTATACCTTTATGAATAGCATTTGAAATAGCTACAATAAATAATTAAAAAATAAAAGTATTGATATCGTAGGTATACTTACAATACTTACTTACTTACAATAAACACAAGAGATTTTACTTTACATTTTTAAGTGCTAATTGCTGCACTGAAGCTGAATTAAATATATAAAAAATATAGTGAAAAAATTAAATGTCTACCCGATCCAGCCAGGAATCGAACCTGGGTCCTCCGCAATCCGGGCGGCTGCACTGACCATTATGCTACAGGGAAGGCTGACGTAAGCACGAATTTTTTTTTTTACTTCATTTTGATTTTTGACAAGAGATTTGTTTATAATTATGGTTATTTATTATTTTATGCAAATGTTTTTGCAATTTTGTATAACGTTGGGCTTAAATATAAATTGGCAATACCAAAAAGCTCAATCATCTCCGTTCATTTCAAAATAAGCTACAAAAAAACACTATAGAACTACAGAATTTCCTTTCAGAGGGCTTTAGTAAAACAGTCTTTACGTAACGTAATAATAGAATTCTAATTTATTTTTAACTCTTTTCAAATGTGTTAAGTCGCAGTGAAAAGAAATTCAATTCCAGCATCGGGAGACGGTTTCGAATCGGTCCTTAGAGCGGAGCTTTAACTGGATGCAATGGCGTATACTCTTGGAAATTGTCTTAAGAGGGCAAAGACGTTCCAAAGTAGACGAGTTACTATTAAATACTAGTGCTTGCCGGTGCACGGTAATCGTTTTATCGATGCTTGGTTGCGAATATCGATGAAATAACACAGCATGCGACTTTGTCTGCGTAAACAACATTCGACGACCACCGTAGCCGAGTGGCTTGCACGCCGGAATTTGGACGGCACTAACTGAAGTCTCGGGTTTGATTCCCGGTCGGGTCGAAAACGATATTTTCGATATTGTGTCGGGTCTGGGTGGTTGTGGTATTGTCGTTGTACCTGATTTCCATAAAACGAGTGTGAGCTACTCGGGATCAATGTATGTGATGTTGTCTAATATATTTTTGGTTACTCTTTTTTTTTTATATATTTTACGGGTAAGCACAGTGCCTTGATCACACATGATTATAAGTGATAATAAGGTCAATGGTGGAAGCGCACTTCACCCGGAAACCTCAACTAGTGAGGCATACTCATCTGACGATCGGCCTATGCGAAAGTTGCTTAACTTCAACAATCGCAGACCGAGTGCGTTAACCACTGCGCCATCGAGCTCCTTCTTAAACACCCGTATCCCGTATCATAAAGGGAATTTTGTAAATAAAACCTGCTTTCTATGTTCATGGGTTTTGCTGGTCGTCGATTAGTCAGTGAGTGGGTGATTCAGGACATATTGTTGTCCTATATGAATTAATGGGTATATCCATAAATGGGTTTTTTCTAATGTACGGTGACAAACACGAGTCAGGTAAAACTGCATTTAAAAAAATTCTAAATATCCCATACATAACCAGGAATTGAACCTGGTCGAATTTATTTTTAGTACCACTACTCTAGTAGATTTGTTTCTGTAACCTATATTAATACGAAAGTGCCAAGTATACTAGATAGGCTATTAATAAGTAGTGCAAATGACCTTAGTGAAATACTTCCCCAACATAAACATCAAACGTATTAAAACATTTAAGAAATTGAAACATACATTTGAAATAACGAACTCGATCCTACCCGAACCGACATTTCTAATAGATTGAACTAAGCAAAACTAATAATTGTTCCTCAAAGCCGAACCTCTGAAATCCGAATCTAACAGCCAGCATTCCTGGCCGCGTCCTCAGTCTGCGGTGAGCGGGGCGGGAGCGGTGGCGGGGCGAAAAGCGGGAATGCCTGTCCTGACACATGAAAATTAAAAAAAAATCAACATTCAACATAATTTATTCAGTTTATTCATGTTATGAATGTCACTTTGCCATCGGCTCGTAAGTCTACACAGGGGAGACTTTGTACTGAGAAAAACTGGCAAGAAAATCAGCAAGGATTTCTTTTCTCCCTTTCTTTTACAGTGGCAAAATATTGGAAAATACCCGACCATAGAAGGACACTTTCCATTACAAATAAACACACAAAGTATAAAGGACAACAACAACAACAAGTTATAACAGCGCGTATGTAAAGTTTGGTAATTTTGAGTTAGGCATGTTTTTGGATAGAAAATCGAAGATGCATCTTATGACCAATCATAACGATGTTAAGCCAATTGCAACGTTTTATTTCTCAAATGCTAAGTAAATAACGGCTTTTTTTTGTCTCCTGTCTGAATAGTTGACCATTTTGAATTGCATGGTGTTAGAACTTAAGCGACGATATGAATAAAATAAAATATATAGATATTAATATAAAATATAATTATGTTTGCATATTTACATCAGGCACTTATCAGGTAAGTTATTGTTTTTGAGTCAATTTGAAATATTATTTATAGTAATATTAATGTCGTCATTACAGTTTAAGTTAGTTTTTCTAGTTAATACAACTCATACAACGTCAGCGAATAAATTACATTGGTGAGTGGTAACATTAAATAAATCATTTATATAAATAATAAATAGCAATGGTCCAAGGATTGTACTTTGTGGGACACCTACATTATTTACAGCAAGTGTCGAGCTGAATGATATTTCTTCTTTATTTTAATTGATATTTTGAATTTGTATGTATTGAAGCCGATTCCGAAGATATGATTCCATCTAATTTAATGTTACTCTTCACAAGCCATACTTTTCACATGTGTATAGAAGAATATCATGTGAGACAAAGTCAAATGCTTTGCTCATATCAAATAAAACGGCTGTTGTATCTATGTTTCTGTCAATGTTCTCAGTTACAGTCTATAATAGGTTAAATACTGCAAAAGGTCCCTTGTCAATGTACGCGTAGAGCGTCACCGCTACCCGCCCTGCCAACGCTCCCGCTACGATCACCGCAGACGAGGACGCGGCCTACAGGCTTCCGAGCGGAGAAGTCACAAATCCGTAAATTAATTGACTATTCGGAACGCCCTTGAACTATTGCGCCCACTTAACTAATAGGCGTTGTGTGGCACCGAGCCAATTTGCGAACTTTAAAAATTCACACTGAAAAACTTGGTACCTACATTTGCTAGTGGATTTCTGTGTTCGAGCCAAATCGGGAATAAAACAAGCGTTTTACTGAAGCTATTAGGTTCTGACGTGTACAGTCACTAGTGTAAGCGTTGCAAGTTGTCCTCTTTTTACCTATAACATTGATTGTGCTCAAGGGCATGCACTGCATATGTCAAGCAGTGGACTAAAATAGGCTGATAAGATTAAGAACCAATTTGTCACCTTATCCTGGTCCTAGAACTTACATGACGTAGGCAAGAGACTTTCCAAAACTCTCGGGATCATGGGATACGGGCTTAAGCGTACAAAGTCACCTAGCGGCCGCTAGTTACCACAATCACCACCAGCTTATCTTATGTCCTTACTGCTGGGGCACGAGTCTTCCCTATGTATGAAAACACCACAGGGAGAACGGGTCATAAAACACCACGCGGGCCCAGTGCGGTGCAGTTTGACGACTGCTAATGCAGCCGGGACAAATGGCTTAACGTGCCTTCCAAAGCAGGGTTCGAGATAATATTTTTTTTTGGCACAAGCGACGACCGCCCTGCGATTGCAAAAGTTGCTTAACTTCAGCAATCGCAGACCTAGCGCGTTAACCACTGCGCCATCGAGCTCCTCACTAATTCCTCGACTATATTATATTAAATGGAGGTAATCTATCGTGCCATAACTTCGGTAGAGCGGTCACATCCCTAGCTCCGTATCAACCAGCGTCTCAAACTTAACGCATTACGCCAAGTGCATGCACCTCCGACCAAACTTACCTTACACCTAACCCATATATAATTAGTGTATAGAGAATACTGAGCTTTTAGCGGTTTCAAATAGCTCATTTCATATTTTAACAAAATATGAAATAAAATAAACAAAATGATTTAGCAGTCCGGATTTTTGGAGAGCCTTCGACTGAGAAGAGCTGGCAAGGAACTCGGGGGTGTTTGTTTCTCCACCTTTACAATAAAAATTACATGTTAAAAGGAGGCGAACGAGCAGGCGGGTCACCTGATGGAAAGTAATCACCGCCGCCCATGGACACCCGCAAAACCAAAGTAATCACAGATGCATTGCCGGCCTTGAGGAAGGAGTTGAATCTTGAGAAGGGAGTAGGAATCGGGAGGGGGAGAGGTGAGAGATGAAGTTGCAATATAACAACAACAGTTACAAAATATTAACTATTTGGAAAAGTGTTATAGTAATTTCCACAATCGGGATTTGAACCCGCTACCTCTTACATAACGGGTGGGTGCACTTCCAAATTATGCGGTTGTGGCTCTATCCAAATCTAATCCATGGCTAATCCATGCAAATTTATCACCACTATCCATTCTTGCTTTTCTAAAATATCCACGAGCGATATTCGAATCCGCAACCTCCTACATACCGGTTCAGGTGCGCTTCCAACTCATGCAAAATCACCGCTTTGTAAGCCAATGGAGCCTTATGTCGATTCAATGTCGAAAACTACGTCACCATCATTTAATTTTAATGATTTTACAAATATCTAAGATAAGTAAAAAATAAGACAAGATTAATTTATATTTCTGATTATATTGTATGTACGTATGTAATATTAACTATACAGCTAGCGCTCGCTGCAGCCACACAGCTTTGCATGCATCCCGGGTGAATGGAATCTGTATATTATTACGTGAAGCAAAAACTTTGTACCCCTTCTTACTAAAATTGCGCGGACGGAGGAGTATGAAATTTTGCACACTTATAGTTTATATTATAAAGAAGGAGTGCAGAATGCTATTTTTTTTAAACTATGCATAAAAATTATTTAAATAATTATTGTTTCATACATTTTTCAAAAATTTCAGAAATGGAAGAAGAGCGGCCGAAATCTGTCAATGCCAATCCAAACTCGCATTCTATCTTTTTTAATTTTTCATTATCATTGCCAATCCAAACTCGCATTCTATCTTTTTTAAATTAAGTGATAATAATATAATATACATACCATAAAATAAAAATAGACTACATGAACATAATTAAACATAACAGAATAGATAGATAGACAGAATAGATGAAGGGAATCTCTTACGTGGGTGTTGATTCCTGTAGAAACAGTTTATACACCACTGTTTCAAAGACCATTTTACTTGGAGCTTGTCTGACTTTTTCGGGGACAGCGTTTTATAATTGAATGGCCTGAACCGTGAAGGAATTGGCAACGAACCCTGAATGATGCAAAGGAGTGGCGAGAAGACGATTATTTGATGACTATTATTATACTATTTGATGATTATTATTTGGCTATGAGGTTGACGACCATAAACAATATATCACAAGCTACTAGAAAAAATCAACGAGTCTTCTGGGGCCTCGGTAGCTCAGCGGTCATTATATTAGTATTGGACCGGTTATTCAAGGGTCGTGGGTTCGATTCGCACTCGAGCTTCCTGAGGCTGGCTGATTTTTTCTAGTGATATATATAATTTTTTTTGTAACAAACAACCTCACCCTCATGTTGTGCTTTCAGGCTTCCACAATTTTCCTGGGCAATCAGAGCCAGGGAAAATTGTAAAATGTGAATTAAGTTGCAGTTCTGCCAAAACCGGGATTATATACGTATTACCACACACCCTTTATGAAAAGGTCTGAGCCCTACAGTGTGAAGTTAAATGATGAAACTTTATAATATTGACCGAAAAACACTCCGACGGACTTATAAAAGTTGAAGGACTTTCATATAATTCAATGAAAAATGTTTTAATGAAGCAATGAAACATGATGTAATAATTTTTGTTGAATTGTATTTCACAAAATTCGTTAAAAACGTACTTAGTGGTTGGACTTGGTGAGAGGCTAGCCTTGCTATCAGTTATGTAAGTATCATTATTGTGTACCTTTATATTTAGAAACTTGTTTAAGGATCAACTACTAGGTAACAGCTGGTTGAGGAATCCGGGTGAAGTGCGTTTCCACATAGATCACCTCTCTGGTTAAGGATTCCGGGTGAAAAGCCGAAAGAAGACCGAAAGAACCGACCGAAAACCTCCGAAGTCCGTAATACGACTCCAACGAGAAAGCCTGTCTGGTTCAGAAGTCTTGGTGAAGTGCGTTACCACCGAGGATAGGTACCTGTCTGGTCAAGAGTTTAGAGTAAAGCGCGTTTCCGTCGAAAACACCTTTATGGTTGAATATGTTGATGAGCTTGATGGCGCAGTGGTTAACGCGCACGGCATGCGAGTGCTGAGGTAAAGCAACTTTCTTCATGGCCGGTCAACGGATGGGTGACCAATAAAGTGCTCTGAAGAGGTTCGGTTTGATCCCTGCCGCTGATTTCCTTCACCGCACTACACGCAATCGACTGTCTTTCCATCCACACCATCTTGATGGATGGCGGTCTACTACTGTGCGCTTCTAACGTAATTTTTTACCACAAACTACAGTGCTGTGGAACCAGCTCTCGGCGGCGATATTTTCGGACCATTACGACTCAGGGATCTTCAAGAAACGAGCCTATTCCTTCTTCAAAGGCCGGCAACGCATCTGCGATTCCTCTGGTGTCCATGGGCGGCGGTGATTGCTTCCCATCAGGTGAACCGCCTACTCGTTGGCCTCCTACCAATATGAAAAAAAATCACTTAAAGCTCCTCTATGCTTCGGAAGGCACGTAAAGCCGTTGGTTTCGGCTGATTTAGCAGTCGTTAACAACCACCAATTCGCACTGGGCCCGCGTGGTGGTTTAAGGCCCGTTCTCCCTATCCATCCATAGGGTAGGCTCGTGCCCCAGCAGTGGGGAAAAGAATATGAGCTGGTGATGATGACGCCGGTGTAGTGTACGTTACGTACGTTAATAAATAAAAAATAATAACAAAGTTTTTTATGGTTTAATGTACTGGCAAGTGAACGTGGGGTGAACCGATAAAATTTAATTAAAGCCGTGAAACGGAATTATTGAAAGAACTCCATTTTATATTTACAAACTTTCAGTACAATACTGACGTTTCGTGTAATTTCGTACCTACTATTAATTTGGGAAGCTGTTCACGGTGACCCCGGGCTACGATTGGCAATTATACTTTATTTTAAACAATTTTAAACTTTACCCCCACTGTAATATGACACGAATATCCTTTTTTTTAATATAGATATTTGTGAGTATCTAGGTTTATTTTTATTACAAGTACATATATCTAAAAATATATATTTCTAATTTATTAGTGAGAGGCTAATGTATCTTTTAGCTTGGAAGCGTCACCTCGCACAGGCCCTACCACAGTATACCAGCGCCGTTGCGACGTGACTTTCTCACACCGTAGCGGCATATGTTGAGGTAGGGACCCGGGGGCCTACCGTCTAACTCTATTGATATCGCTCTCGCTATCGCGCTCTATAGTTTATGGCGTAATCTTGCCATTTCGAA
This sequence comes from Eudonia truncicolella, assembly GCA_949315975.1. Lineage (NCBI taxonomy): Eukaryota > Metazoa > Arthropoda > Insecta > Lepidoptera > Crambidae > Eudonia > Eudonia truncicolella. Next base: position 1,424,776 of record OX438841.1, read on the forward strand.
AGCTATATAAAAGCAATATCGAAAGCTATAGGCTATAGCTTTCGATATTGCTTTCTTAATGCTTTCATATCGCTTTAGAAATTACAAAATGACGCCATAAACTATAGAGCGCGATAGCGAGAGCGATGTCGATAGAGTTAGGCGGTTGGGGGGCTGATTGGTTCGTCACACTGCTGTGTTCCTTCATTTGTTATTAATTGTTAGTTATTATTTGTTTTTGTATTTCATGTCTTTTTGTATTGTTTTTTTAATTTATTCTATTTTTAATCATGTTATTTGAGAGTCAATAATGTTTTTTCTTTCTTTCTTTACTTTCTTTTGTTGGTACAGCGGAATCGGGCTCCCTGAATCTACCGTCATTCTGATTGTCAAAAAACAAATGTGGTTCGAATATATTGAAAAGAGTTAAAATTACAGCGTCGTGTATATTTAATATTAACAATTTTAATTTTACTTTTTAATATTAATACTACCAATTAAAAGCGACATACGAGTATCACTACCATATTAACTGACTGAATAATTACTACATTTCAGAAACAATAGGCCTTTAAATTTGAAATTTGGTTGTAAGTCTGTATAAGGTTTAGACTTCCGTTAAGAAACGATCCTTTTGTATCAGGGGGTTATTACATACAATGTTATGGGTGGGAGTTCTTTGGTTAACCCACGGGGCAGTTGTCGCCGATTCGATTCTCAGTAAAAGTGTTATCAAGACGCTGTTATTATATTAAAACTTGTATTTTTTTTTGAGTTTGCTGATTGCCTCAGGCAGCTTTTACAGTGTCACCGGACTTTGTGGGGGCGGCGAGAAACTAAAAGGGTTTCTTCTTTACCCGTGTGAACGAAATATCGTCAGAGGTCTTCTAGAGGGAACGGGGACACGCACAGTGCGTGGTGCTACTGGATTCTCCGAGGGGTTCGGATTGGATCGGGGTCGAAGCCGTGCATCCAGCCTTCAATATCACTATTATCAATCTGATAATAGAGAAATAATAATAAAAAAAAGCTTGAAAAAGCTTATCTCATACACCGAGTGTTAGGTAATAATAACAATAACAGTCAGTTCTCGTTTTGATTTATTCGCAATGTTACTATAAGGGCCTCTTTCACCATCTACAAGTAAGTTCTTGACATATAGTCCATACAAAACTGTCACTTTATCTGCCAAGTATCTCCTAATCAGACATTGTGAAACAGGCCCTAAGTGATTTAAGGCTAGATAACTTGCAACTAGTGGTCTCCATTGCTATTGGCGTTAATAAAATAACCAGCAATGAAATAGTTGTTAAGCTTAATTACCATACGAAATATTATTACCTTCAACTCGTCAATGTTTTTTCTCTCGCATAAAACATCTCTCCACTTTATAATCAAATATTCAAATAAACACGTCGAATCACAAAATTGGAAGCGAAACGCGTTATTAGCAGTATTTACCGTGGGCCGCTGTCTGTAAAAACTATAATTAATTTCCCATCACGGGACAAGTGTTGGATGGAATGATCTCATCAAGTGCAATGTGAAACGGTGTAAGTACATTTTTAATGATTTTTTTATTAGTTCGATTTACAAATAAGTAACTAAGTTTTCGATACTAATTCTAACAGCCGTTTTCAGTGAAAAATCTCATTCATCATTTGACTTAAGCATTTTTACAATATTGTAATACAATTATATAATTATTATCGTCTTGGTCCTATTTTTAGTTAATTTATCTTATTAACGCAATAAAGTGTTCAACTGCTGGGCTTAAGCTTGAGCTCAGACCACTACAGACGCTTAGTTAAGATATTATTAAAGCCCAACTGCTTAAGCTGACATTAATATTGTATAGAAGCCATTGATATTGAAATAAAACCACTTTTAGTTACAAGTTCTCGTAAACTTTAGAAAAGAATAACAACTTCAAATTGTTTAAGTTTCATAAAATATTAATCTAAATCCTTCATACCGCGCATCAGACTACTACAAACTGTCAAATTTCCTCAATAGACTTTGAACTTTATGTATATGCCATATGGTTGAACATTTATTGAAGAAATTTGACAGTTTTGGATTGATTGATGCGCAGGCGTCTGTACATAAACTCTGTCAATTACATTGTCAGAAGGATTTAGATTGATATTTTATGAAACTTAAACAATTTGAAGTGGTTATTGTTTTCTAAAATTTACGTGAACTTGGTACTAAAAGTGGTTTTATTTCAATATGAATGGCTTCTATACAATAATATATTAATGTCATTACTATACTGTGTAAAATGCCATACTATAAACTCGTTAATAAATAAATTAGATAATAAATTAAATACTAATGTTTACTGTCATTTTGAACACTTTGCAAAATTCGTGGTCGCTTAATTTTAAAATATTATCAGTGTTTCTTTAACTGTCACAGCGCGTACCTAACTCGTAGGTACCTGTAAAAAACGCCAATAATTTTGTAAAATCTAAATACAAAATCAACAGTTACGTTGTTATACGTGAACGTTATCATCGTGTGGAGCGGCGATAACCATCTCTGTACAATAACGACAGCTTACCAGGAATTTATGATTCGCGGTTTAGGCCGTTCTGCTGTAACGCCCCGGATTAGAGGGAATTATGATGCGCGTCCCTTAATGCCCTAACTTGTTTTATTTTGTTCTCTCCCTTGATGTGTTTCGCGTAACGAGAATTTGCGATGTGCACCTAAATTTCTCTTTGACATCCTTTTTGAAAATAATTGATGGTAAAATGTTTTTGATTTGTTTATATAATTTTAACGCAAATTTTGTTGTGAAACAAATTACAAAAACACAATGTTGAAAAATTTTCCACGAGCAGGATTTGAACCTGCACCCTTCTGACATACCGGGTCAAGTGCTCTTCCAATTGAACTATCGTGGTTCTAATCAGCCCGTCGAAATTATTCAACACTATTTACTTTTTTACTTTGAAAGCCAAATATTTTCTAAGTTTAAATTTTTTATAATTGATGGTGTATATTCCATTTTCTAAGTTTAATTAATCATGACGTAGGTATATTGGTGAAATTGCTTTGGACGCTATACGCTAATACTTTTAAAATTATATTTAAGGCAACTGTCATTAGCTGCCAAAGCATAGTATGTTACTATAACTCTTTATTTCAAGTGGAAATATGAGTAAAAAGTAGGTATTAACATAAAATAGAGTTTCACCCGAGTTCTTCCCGTAATAACACGTGTTGTGAGACTCCATTTTAATTTCTATCTACCGTACAATTGTACCCTTACTACTAAAAAAAAAATATTTTTTAAAAACAAGCTTATATTTGAATAAAAACGTAACTCAAAAATTATTTAAATAAAAATTAAACATGGGACAAGAATAAATAACGCGAACTAAAAAGAAAAAATAAATGTTAGTGACATACACAGGGTATAACGTTGAACGTTTACATCCCTTTGCTTGTATGGAAAGCGAGCGGAAAGATACAAAATTTTTTACATACAGTTACACATCAAAATACAAAAATACAAAGCTTTCCTCTTTATATAGGAAAGTCTCTATAGTATGATGACGAAGATGATGACGATGATGATGACGGCGGCGATGATAAGTTTATGATAAAATTATATATCCTAAGCTTGTTTGCCAGCTAAAAAAAATCGAAACTAAATTTAACAACTAGGAAACGAGATATGTGACTAGTTTAAAATATTTCTAACACAGTTTCCTTCTAGATTACCTTAAGTGGCAAGACGTTTCACGGTCGCCTCTCAGTCTGTCCGTGCAGCCCTTACCTTATCAGCTGATGTTACTAGAAAAAAATAACTTGTTCATGTATACGACACGGCAGTTATTGACGTGGTTCCGTATATTTTATTAATTTGCGCTTGTCTTTCATAACAGGGACAGTGTAAAAGACAACTGTTGTATTTTAGAGTTAAATCTGTTTACATGTTAATGCACGTGACTTTACAAGACGTAACGACGACAGTCCGGCTTTACTTAATTTATTATAAGGTGGGGTGACTATTATTATTTCTATTTTTCGCAAAGAAAAGGAATAAATAGCATTATTTTCTATTGTTGATGTTAAAGTTAAAGGACCCCTTTAATGATTATGAATCAATACAGAAACAAAACTCAAATATATTTTTTCCTATTAATGTGAGTGCTAATAAAATTGTCTTAAAATATTGGCTACTTCGGCGAAGACGAAGCCATAGCGCGATGCAGGAAGTAATTAATCAACGCCATCTAGTTTGTAAAATAAGAACTAAAATTGAGAATTACACAAACCACATATAAAATGCACATATATTATTGGATATAGCGCCCACCAAGGACATTATTTATGGCCTTACTCTAAGAAAAAGTACCACCCACCGTGAGGTCAAGGGGGTTGAACAAAAATAACATAAAAAAGATATGATCACAGTCAAACATCGGGACTAAACTAAATAAAAGCGTGTAAAACCGAGCAAGCCTTACAGTAGTCGCATATGATGTGTAACATTTGATATCTCATCTTAGTAATAAGCAATTTTAACATTATGTTCTGAAAAAAATGGGTCAAGTATTATTTGAAATGATTTGACAAAGAATAATTATTTTTAATGAAAATTGTATTTTATTAAATTGACACTAAGATGCCGCACGCTCATTCGTCAAATCAAATGGCGCGCGCTTCCCTGATGGGTTGGTACCATCCGACAGCCAACACTACCACCGCGCGCTCATTCGTCAAATCACATGGCACACGCTTGCGCGCTTCCCCGACTTCCTGTTACACATTTCCGTCCCAGAGGCTTTCCTCTGGGACCACCCACAAGGATGGAAGTGTGTGATGTGTAACAACTTTATGTTACACATCACACACTTCCGTCCTATTTCACGAAATCACTCCTACAAATTGCAAGAATACACATAATTTGGATGTTGGTTTTTTGAACACTGTCGTTACATTTTATGGTTACTACTCGTGTAATTCCGTCCAAACCCGGATGCCTTTTTACCACTCTAACAAGCAACCATTTACCTGGTGGTAAATACATACATACATACATATAATCACGCCTCTTTCCCGTAGGGAAAGGCAAAGACCACTTCTTTCCACTTGCTACGATCCTTACATACTTGTTACGCTTTGTCCACTTTCATTATTCCCTTCATACATGCTCTTTGGTTTAGGGTACTCTTGACCTGGCCTTTAAATGGTGGTGGTCTGGTTGCCTGGTGGTAAATGATCCTCTTTAACCAGTACAATATCTCCGAGGCCTTTGTCCAGCAGTGGACGTCTTTTGGCTGAGATGATGATGATGATGATGAAACGATCCTCTTTAACCAGTACAATATCTCCTATACTAGCTTTAGGTTCTTGTTAAGTCCAATTATAACGCTGCTTCAAACAAGTCAAATATTCATTTGACCAACGTCTTTAAAAATCTTGCGTCATGCGCTGTAAATTTTGCCATCTTTATAAAGTACTTATATTACTAATCTCATACCTACGGTCCGGTACAAGAACCAAAGGTTCACCGATGAGAAACTGGCCAGGGGTGATAGGCATGGATTCATTCGAGTCTGATTTTAGTTGCGAAAGGGGTCTGGAGTTAAGACAAGCTTTAATTTGCATAATCAAAGTTGTTATCTCCTCAAAGGTGAGGGTTGAGTCGCCAATAACGCGCTTTATATGGAACTTGGTAGACTTAACTCCAGCTTCCCAGAGTCCCCCGAAATTGGATGCTTGAGGTGGTATAAAATGCCACTTTACACCTTTACTGCTAAGACATGCACGAATTTCGGTACCAACTGACGACTGTTCAACAGCGACAAGTGACCGCAGTTCTTTGGCAGCGCCAACAAAGTGTCTTCCATTGTCGCTCCATATATCGCTACAGTGTCCTCTTCGTGCAACAAATCTTCGAAAACCAGCAATGAACCCCTGCGAAGTTAAGTCGCTTATGGCTTCAAGTTGCACTGCCTTTTTAGCCATGCACACGAAAAGGCATAAGCAACCTTTATAAGATTTATTGCCGCGTCCTTTTGAAATTTTTATGTTAATCGGTCCTGCAAAATCAACGCCACTGTGCAAAAAGGCTCTTACTGGAGTTACCCTACATGCGGGTAACTAACTCATAAATTGTGTTTAAAAATTGGCAGAATATCGTGTACATATGACACACATGCGGACATACAACTTCACTACACTTTTACACCTGACATTACCCAATATTAATAGGTACGTAAGTAGTGTAACATTAGAGTTGACCCACCATGTAATGTTCTCATGTGAGCTTCATCAACAATCAACATAGTTAAATGACTATGTTGATTATAATTGGATGTTTCATACTGTCTGACAGCTGAGAGTTTTCTATTCGTCCGCCAATTCCAAGAATTCCTCGACTATCTATTATAGGGCATAATGATCTTCATCTAATTTTATTGCTTACAGTACCATTCTTCTTGATACTACATATTGATTCTTTAAATTCTTGTTGTTGATATTTCTGTATAAATGTTTCTAGCGCATCTTCAAGCTATTCTCTACTTAAATAACTATTCTTATGCTTTTTAATTGTTAAAAACCTTCTGAATAAACTATTATCCTTACTAATTTCTGTAATGTTGAATACTTTGTCCAAATTGAATCACTTTGTTTTGTGGTAACGTGTGTTATGATGTTCTTCACACGACGTTTCTCTATGTCTGTATGTATTGATCTTGGCTTACTGTATTCTACAACATCTTACTGTAACCACGACGGGCCGTATTTCCATAAAGAGGATTTTGAAAGTTCTATTGGTGGCATACCTCTAGATGCTACATCCGCGGGATTGTCAGTAGATCGAACACGGAACCACTGAGAGCACTCTACGTGATTCAAAATATCAGAAACCCTGTTTCCGACAAATGTTGACCACCGGCTAGGGTGATTGCTAAACCAAGATACATAAACTTAATATATCAGCCTCCTAGCCATAAATATATATATATACGACAAAAATGTTTTTAATATGTGTATTTTAATTTTTAACAAGCTTCCTGATGATATAAAACTAATTAGTATAAATAAATTTAGAAGTGTATTAACAAAATGTCTATTAGGACATTGCTTTTATAGTATTAATGAATTCTTAAACCATAAAATAAAACCATAATTTTGTCACAATAATTAAGATTTTTGCACGCCTGCTTGCAGGTTGAATACAAATGTGCTAAATTTAAAAAATGTAACATCCTAATTTACTGTGTTCTAGCAAATAAATTTTATTATCTTATCTTATCTTATCCAAGTCAGAACGACTTAACAGTCTGTCCGACAATGTATGGACGTTTTGGCTATAGACATGACTTTGGCTACTTCAGAGATCAGCTTAGCTAACAAGACTGCACCCATTAACTCTAATTGTGGAACGGAGACCACAACCACTAGACCACAGAGGTAACATGGATCTCTAAATGTTTGTACCTCTTATAATGATCATTAGTACGTACAGAATGTTGTGCGGTGACATATATGTTCCATAACCCCGCTCTTAGGTATAATTGATCTACCTGCGTAATGCAATCGAGCCATTTCAGTGTGAGAACTCATTAGTAGAATGCAATAGTTATAATGAAACGAATGCCATGCAAAATACCATAAGCATATAATAATAACATATAAGGTTAAAAAAATATTCCTGATTGTATTTATGGACGACCTCCGTAGCCGAATGGCTTGCACGCCGGACTTCGGGTGGCGCTAACTCTGAGGTCCCGGGTTCGATTCCCGGTCGAGTCAATGTCGAAAAACGAACTTTTCGATATTGTGTCGGGTCTTGGTGGTTGTGGTACCGTCGTTGTTTCTGATTTCCATGAAACGAGTGCTTTAGCTACTTGGGATCAAAACAATGTATGTGATGTTGTCTCATATATTATATTATTATATTATATTATGTTTATACGGTACATTTTTAGTTTTAATCTTATTTTAGTTAATTAATATCTGAGATAAAGTATTGGATTTTAATCACGAACGAGTTTTGTTAGATAGTTAATATTATTTACTTAATCATTAATTGTACATTATCAATGTATTGTTTGTTTTTTTACTAACTTTACTTGGTTGGTTGCTTTCTTTTCAATTCCTCTTGCAACTGGGCATAGCTCCGCAGCTCTATTTTTTACAGTCAATTGAATACCCGTACCGAGATTCAGGCATGGATTTGTATGTAGCATCAAAAATAGAACAATAAAGGCCTCTATCCTCATTCACTTGATCGGGGATCTACTCATTACCGTCAATCTTTATACAGGGTGACTTTTTATCACCGTCCAAACCGTCTAAGATGACTCCCGTGATACAAACGAACAACTCTTACTGTTGGACCAACTTCATAACTCGAAAATAAAATTCAGCTGTTCCATACAAAACATCAATATTCATTCGACCAAAATGTATTTTATTTTCGAGTGAGTTGGTCCTATAGTAAGAGTTGTTTGTTTGTATCACGGGAATCATCTCACAAGGTTTGGACGGTGATGAAAAAGTCAACCGGTATGCCCCACTGCTGAGCACAGGCATTTCATGAAAAATCTATTATTACATGGGGATATAGGGCTGTAGCCTACCATCTGGCTACATTTAAGTGATAAAAAAAATTCACGTATATCACTGAAAACACCCTAACTGCCCTTAATTACTTTTGTCCACATACATGGTTGAACTGAAATAAATTGATTTTTAGCGATAAGACCGCCATTTCTATTAGTTTTTGTCTTATCTTCTGTATGTGTTTTGTAATCGTAGACTTACAATAACTAAAGCAGGTTAGTTTTAACGACTTCCATGTTACGACAGAACTTAGACCAACGGCTTTACGTGCTTATCGAAGCACGGTGAAGATATTTTATTTTAGTCAACCCCTCGTTGATCCGACTTAGCAAGAGTTGCTTAACATTTAAGATCGCAACCCGAACACGCTAGTCGTTTCGCCATAGACCTTTCCTTTAGTATCTGCTAGTACATCTGAGAACATCCACAAAAGCAATTATGTTTTAACGAGCCAATAAACAAATCTTTAATATTGCTAAACATTAATAAATCTATTGAACTTTGAACCCTGTTACATTGAACATAAAGTGATAAATTAATTACTCGTCTCCACACTTGCGTATGACACATTTCGCCAGATTCCAGATGCGTCCTATCAATTAGACATCGATTCGATTAAGTATGACACGATTATCTTTGTTAATCGTTCGATAAGTCAAAATTAAACCTTATGGAGACGTTTACAAGGTTCGTTTTCGCTTAGGTGGCTGTCGTCCTGTATTAAAGTAACGCAAGCAAATGGGTCAAGTCGCTGTTATCCACAACTACGCAGTACTTTTAATATTTATCGTCCGCGCGCTCATACTGTTGACAGATAAAAAGGATGGCGGCATGCAACAGTACAATTTGTTTATTTAAAATAATTAACTGGTGGTGATGGTAGTGGTTAAAATAAGCATTTGTTTAGTTTAAGTTTATTCAATCAAATTTATTTTACCTTTTTCACTTATATATTTTTTCATCTTATCTTATCTAAAGCTCGAGTGTTGGACCCAGAAGTCGCGGTTTCGGTATCAATGTATTTTAAAAGTGACGTGAGATATCATTGTGATCCCAAGTTATTGGGTAGCAAGTAACATAGGACTGTTTTACTGCCTCTGTAAACCAGTGGTGAAACCACCGGCCGAGCCAGAGGTTCCGTGTACGATTCCCAACTTCCCATTATTCAGTTTGGTCGGTGGATTTCTAGCCATCACTATCCTAACTTAGCCTATCGCCATTACAGCAATTTTAGTAGCACTGTTGTGATCCAACCGTTTAAGTTAGATAACCAGTTCCTCACTAGTTGAGGAGTCCAAGTGAAGTGCGCTTACCTTTGACCTTCTCGACACTTACCTACATCTAAGATGAAGACCTTTTGTGAAATACAGTCATAAAAAAGCTTGACATACATTCCATCAATATGAATAAATATCAACCGGTTTAGTTGCCATGGCATTTTTGATTGCTTCATAATCAAGTATAATACTCTATCTTGAAAAAAGCTTTTGAAGAAAGCTCCGTTAACCTTTTACCTGCAATACAGACTTTATCTCCGTGCATTAAGATTGAAAATCCATAAAATATGTGACACTGTACAAATGTAGGGGTGAATAGGGGGGGGGGGGGGGGGTAGGGGTGAATATATGTCTTATATTAAACAGATTAAGTGGCTTAGGTGTTATCTATCACATATTATTTAACAGTTACCACGATTTAACTCTAAAGTACTTTTCTATTACAAATCAAAATTTTCGAATGTTTGAATTCTAATTTTGTTGTATCACTTAAAGATCTCCTTTTACGTATTTTCCTCAATAAGTTTATAAAGTGTCGTTTAATACAATACAATCCAAACTCTGTTTTGGCTCAATAATTTTATCTTAGTATCTTAATTTTATTTTACTATCAATAATTTTTGACAGATCAATAGACGCAAAAATAGTCAAATTAGTCCTCTTCCATTTCTCATAGTTAGGTTAACATAATTTAATTAATACTTGCATCCACTCCTATACCAAATGTGGTTTTATCTCAGCTAATACCCATATCCTCTCCCTTCTACACAAATTTAATATTATTTTCTCGTACTTTCGTCATCAAAAAGCGCTTCAGTCTCATTCAATGCTCAAACACGCGCTCATTACGGTCATTAGAAAACTTAAGCCTTAAACCCTCTACACAGCATCACCTTTTATGATTATTCCTGTACTGTTCAAAATGTTCGTCTCTGGAACTCCCTTTCAGTTGCGATTAGGAGCACAAACCATTCATATTTATAAAAGCTCGTGAATGCGTTCTATTTTTCCTATTAACTGTATCCTGCTGCAAAGCTTCCGTTTCCGCTATTTATTACTAGAGAATATTATGTTTTAGTATGTGTACGTTTATATTATTAAATAAGTTTGTTGCAATATTACGACTGTATGTAGTATTATTTCCGTTTCTCCGACTTAATAGTATCTTTTAAAAGTTCTTCGTTAGCTCTTTATCTGATAAAGATCGCCTTAAAGCAATAAGACCACGAAGCTGTTTGTTTGTTATTGTGCTGTATAGCAAGAGCATTATCTATCTAAATATATAAAGTAGATACTTATTTTAAAATTGGCCTAGTAGTAGTAATGTTGTAAATAGCTTAACAAACACGCTTGCCAATGTAAGCAAAACAAATATAATTTTAAATTAAATCTTTCTTGGCTGACTCTAGCGTGACGCCATCGGCTGCAGGCGGCCCCGCACGCACGCCTTATCGCAGTTTCACTTTTAATTACTATTTAAACTAATTAATTATAATAACGTAATTTTGTATCGTAGTAAACATACGCCGTGGTCGTACAGGCAGAGACTAGTCGAGCTTAGCTTTTGTTAAGCATATGTAAACTTTATTGAATTGGGTTAAGGTCGATGTGTTAGTAAAGTAAGTAATTTAGTTTGTGATTATGATAACGAAATACATTTTAGTCTCTTTTGAATTTTTATAGCCATGAATACCAGTTATACCAAGCCAAAATATTAAATAGTATAAAAAATATACGTTTGAATTTTGACCACTGGGAAACCACTTGTCTAAGTTTTTAAATATAGTCAAGTGTGTCTATTGAAATACCCATTCTTCTTCGTCGTTACACTCCTGACAGGGTGGATGTGGTCGTCACTTCAGTACCGGTGATCCACTTGACCAGCCAACTCTTCCCCATCTCTATTCTCTATTCCCCACCGCCGCCGAGCTGTTAACGTACAAATAAAATAAAATTGATAAACAATGGAGCTCGATGGCGCAGTTCTAAACGCGCTCGGTGTGCGATTGCTGGAGTTAAGCAACTTTTGCAAAGGCCGGTCATCAGATGGGTGATCAAAAATGTATCATCTCGAACTTATCCGTGTTTCGGAAGGCACGTTAAGCCGTTGGTCGCGGCTGCATTAGCAGTTGTTAACAACCACCAACTCGCACTGGGCGCGCGTGGTGGTTTATGGCTGTGCATTAAATGAGCTGATGATGATGATGATGATGATGATAAATAAAATACGTCATACTTCTAAAGTGAATATTTCAAGAACTGTACGCATTCATATTAAAATAACAATCTCGTTAACAAGGTACCTTGTCTGTCGGTAATTACTTAGCAAATTAGCGATCGGTCGGCGGGGACCAAACGACATTTTATTCACACGTGAATCACTAACAGCTTCGTTAATTCATCAGTGTCAATCATGGTGGAGTTTATTTTTATCAGTGATCACATACACAATTAATATTGAGTATTTAAAGTGTAAATGTAACTATTGGGAAAAATGTGGCGATATGACTTTGACACACGTGACACTGGCATACTTACAGGGTTAAAAAAACAAGTGGAAGGACTTGCCTTTGCTTGCAAGGAAGCATGGTCTAAGGAAAAAAAATATTGAATAGCCTTTTTTTTTCAGAAATGAAGTACTTACATAATTATAATTTTTTGTCTGCGTGTCTTTTGGCAGAGGCTTTTTCCTACCCTGTCTATTATTCCAGTTCTTTAGCCGGACTTGTCCAAATTGTTTCAGATAACTTTTTCTCCGCAGCTGAAACTTCCTGAATAGGTAAATGTCTTTTTGATCTTTAAAAGCGTTAGCAAATAAGTTTATTTGAAACCCACTGTGTGACGCCACTCCCTCTAGAAACCACCAACAGTGTTTCAAACACTCGGTTTCAGGAACACTTGAAGTTTCTCGCCACCCCCAAAAAGTCCGGTGACGCTGAAAAGGCAGACTGAGACAAAAAATCGTGTAACAACGGACTTGTTAAGCCTTGTTATATTTTTATATTTATTATATTTTTAGTTTAGTTTATAAAATGTTTTTAATTTGTTTATATAATTTTAACGCAAATTTTGTTGCGAAACAAATTACAAAAACACAGTGTTGGTAAAATATTTTTTTTTCACGAGCAGGATTTGAACCTGCACTCTTCTGACATACCGGGTCAGGTGCTCTTCCAATTGAGCTATCGTGGTTCTAACCAGCCCGCCGAAATTATTCAACACTATTTACTTTTTTACTTTGAAAACCAAAGGCGCCAATTCAATGTCAACAACTACCGTCATTAAAATCTGATCATAATATTTTTACAAATACTAAAGATCAGTTAAGAAGTAGGCTAGCTATTTATAAAATGTTTTCAATTTGTTTATATAATTTTAACGAAAATTTTGTTGCGAAACAAATTACAAAAACACAATGTTGAAAAAAAGATTAGTTTATCTTTATATTTATTGTAATTACAACAAACTAGCTCCCTACAATATAACCACGCCCTTCGAAGACGCAGTAAGTAATATCGCACAGCTGTGCGGGTCAACGCTTGTTAATGCGCCAACTAATTGCAGTTCGAGCTAATGTGTACAGCCAACGACTATTCTGATGCGAGCGAAATCAATATATCATTTGGAGATAACCCCCAGCCCTAATGTTAATTGTTTGCACGAGTATTTAATTTCGTGTAATGCTGCTTGTGTTTGCGTAAATCGTTTTTGGATGTAATTAGGCTATTTTAAGATTATCGCAGATAGTTGGATATTTTTTGGTTTGTCCATAGTTTGTCCATAGTAGGCTCTTTAGATTTGTTATTGTAACTGCTTTGTTAGTAAAACGTTCATGTGTAATGTATTTTTGCGACAGTTTAAATAATGTATTCATACGTTGGAACACTTCCCATAAATACATATATCTTTATGTACTATCTTTTGTCTTTGTTGCATACAGCAAGCCTAATTTGGGAAAGAGAAATAGAATAACTGTGAATGTCTTTAATTAATTAAATAACATAATAATTAATAATCCTTCATGATTATAGAATCGCCTTGGTAGCAACACATGACTAAATAGTAGCAACGCGCTCAGCTTGTTTGCTCGTAATCGCATCTACTGAATTAAGGAACAGTTAAATCTGTGTCAACAATATAACATAACATTAATTTAAAACACAAATAAAAATATAAAATTAAAAAAATTCAAAATTCAAAATTATTTATTCAGTTTAGGCTACAAGTAGCTCTTGTGATTGTCACTATGCCATCGGTTCGTAAGTCTAATCTGGGCGGGAGATCTTGTACTTAGAAGAACCGGCAAGAAACTCAGCAAGTGTCCAGCTCTTTTCTCCCTTACAGCGTCAAAAATATTGGAAAATGCCCTATCATAGTCATAGCAGGACACTTTCCATTACAAATAAACACAAAATTATAGAAGACAACCACAACATGTAAATAAAAAAAATATATCACAAAATAATAAAAAAAAACTAAGTTAACAAATTTACATCAGGTAAAAGTTTCAATTTCCACAATGTCATACAGTACCAAAACAGTACTCTAAAAAAAAATAATTTTTGGTTAAGAAAAACCAAGTCAAACTATTAAAAACTACTACATAAATAAAAATATTGTTTTCTAAAGTTTACGCGAACACTACACATTGAAATGAAACAACTTTTACGGATCTACTCGCGTTTATTTTACACATTACTTAATTAATGTTTATTCTGACGTTTCGGTTTTCGGTTCGTGTAAAACAAATGCGAGTAGATCCGTAAAAGTTGTTTCATTTCAAAAATAAAAATATTTGTTCGGCGTAGCAGTTGGACAGTTGTTAACATTAACACAGAAGAGTTATCCAATCAGCATTTGTCAATGACGTTGATCAGTGAACTTCTATGTTATATATGTAGGGGTGGTACCTTTTTTCAAAACAGGCTAGGAGCGACCTAGGGTTATGTAGGACTCTTCTCCTTTTCATTGGTCCAGCTACCAGCTACTAAAAGCTCGACAAGGGGAGTGGAGGTATACCCCCTAATAAACCTAGCACCATCTCCTCTCTGCCATGGGTATGGCTCGGGATCAGGAATGGCAAGCACCGAGTTCCCCCGCCCGTCACAGGAGAGAAGATAAGATAAATACACTTTATTGTACATCAAATGACATAGCAGCCTTATGCGCCACCGGTCATGCGGTTGCCTGGTAGACAATGCCTCAAGCGTTAAGCCCACCATGTAATGTATATTGCAAAAGTTTATATAAATTACGTCAACCCATTATTACACGATGACATTTCAAAATAGGCTATCCAAGACATTGTTTGCGTTGTGAGTTTGCGACCAAGCCGCGCGTCTCAACGCGCCCCTTCAACTTTTTATTTGCCTGTTGATCCACTAACTGCGGACATTATGGCCCATTATGATGTATATGAAGACATTTTAACATTTTGAATGCTTTCCAAACGTCGGATGGGGTCTGCCAAATTGGTGCAACCGTAAAAACGTTTCGGAAGATTGATAGCTTTTGGAGAGCTTGGAAACTAAACATGCTCTGCTGGAGATATATCCGCTGGCGGCATTGTTGCGAGATACGATTTCAACTCGATTTTTATGTATTATATGTGAACTCGTTCACCTCCAATTGTGAAGCATGACTTCCTGATAATTCACAGAAAGTTTGTCTGGAACTTGTAAGTAAATACTTAAGTTTTGGATGGACCGCCGCTTATCAAGACATCTGAAATAAAATTTAAAACTAACGGTTAACCTCTGGATGTAATAAGTGACTCGTCAATAATTGTAGTGATGACTTCATTTCAATGATGGAGGCCTCTGTCTAGTAAAAAGTGTTTCATTTGAATGTGTTGTGTTTTCGTAAACTTTAGAAAACTAAATGTCTATCTATTATCCTCCTGACCGCCCTCGTACTACTCATAGTAAATTTAAAAAAAATTGTAATTGGCGGTTATTAGTCTTTTATCATCATCATCATCATCTCGGCCAAAAGACGTTCACTGCTGGAAAAAGGCCTCCCCCAAGGATATATGAGGGGATTTGCCATAATCACCACGCTTGGCAGGCGGGTTGGCGATCGCAGTAAGTTGAGAGTTAACCTTAGAGAGATGCTGCTGCCCATCCTCTGGAATGGTCCCATAGTCGCCTTCTACGACACCCACGGGAAGAGATGGGGTGGTGCAATTCTTTATCCCCGACACCACACGGTATCACAGGGTATTAGTCTTTATTGCGGTGAAAATACCTTAGAGCGACATCTACCTTTTGCCCGCCGAACAAACTAAAGAAAACTTTAACTTTTTTTGTATTTTTTTTATAACCTAGGGTCTTTATTTACAATATATCAAAATTAAATGGTGAAATAAAAAAAACTTAAGATGATTTAGAAAGACAACGCTTTAGTAGGTATGTTCAAGTAGGTACTTACTATTGTTTTTATAGATCCATATTTGCCTTGCCGATTGTAATCCCACTCCATAGAGTTGCGAACTGGTGAAGTAGTTACTTTTCTACATCATCATATTATATTAATAGTAAAAGTACACGTAGATAGTCTACGGCTGGACTAATAAAAAAATGTTGTCTTGTTTCTTAGCTGTTGTTCAACATCTCTTAACCTTAATTGAAGTAATACTAGTTACTCAAATCAAGTTGCATATATTTTCCGACACCTATGCTATTACAAAACAAATTAAAAACTAGCTAAAAGCGTCCCCATACCTTGTATCGCGTTCTCCAAATCCACTAAAATATCAATGTATCAACTCCCAACCCGAGCTTGACCAGTTTTTTCACTAACTGCAAACGTTAAGCGTTTCGCCATATTTTAATGGCGGAATAGTTGCGCCGTAAAGTCGTTTGATTTATTTTATTACCGACAGGGGGCGGTGGCGGCACTGCCAGCGGGTACGCGCTGTGGTTGCTAGCTTAGATTTCCTTTTTTTAGCTCATTTGTTCTATTCGATCGTTGGTATTTATTTTTTTGTCGTTTATGGTGCGCCTTTTTATTTAAAAAAGAAAATGCAATACACATACCATTGCGCCCGGAGAATTGCGGAAGGTTTTATGAGACTCTCTCATACCGCTCTTCTTGCACTTCCTCTGACATACCGCCAGGATGATCCAGGACCGTTAGGTATGACATCACCTGAGTTATAGTGATAACGCCTCGGTGGCCCATTGGCAAAGCAGTCAGCCTTATAATAGTAAGGTCATGGGTTCAATTACCAGGTTGGGCAAATAGCGTTTCAATTCTTCAATACATTGCCTCGGTGTGCGATCATCAACCTACTAACCAATTACTGTGTTGATGATATGCTGCTGCACAAGTATGAAGGCCAAAATAGAGCAATGAGACATTTATTATTAGCTACGAATACTAAGAAGGTATTCAAAATCTTTAAGGTTATTTCTTTATTTGTAATGCAGACTATTACAATCGATAAGAAATAATTTCGTTAGAAATTAAAATTAAAAAAAAAACTTAAATTTGTTATACCTACCTTTATAAAATGTTATTTAAACGCTATCATTCGCGCCACGCATCTTAGTAAGCATGAACTTTGCTCGTTTTTATGGTAGAAAAAAGCATTCGAATTAGATAATGGGATCTTGAAAAAGCAGACATTAACGTTGTTATAGCAGTCTGAAAACCTTTTCACGTTTGCTAAAACGTCAGATCGCGAAGCACTATAATTAATTAAATTAATTTAATTAAAACAATGGCGACTAACATTCCAGTGTTTAATTATTTTAGAAATAAGTTTAAACGTACCAAATAATTCATCATTATCATCGATACATTATAAGCTTTCGCGTTCCATTTTAAACAAAGCTTTCATCAGGGCTTATCTTATCCTACTGGACCTTTATACCAGACGTTTTGACAGGGTTGCACTGGCCGTGGTCACGGGCTGACTGTTGTCGTCATCATTGGCCCATAAACGTTCTACTGCCGGGCTCATCCCTTCAACATAACAATATAGGTATATACATATATATAGGGTTACTTTGTGCGCGAAAAATTTAAGTAGTTTGCCTGTATCCAGCTACCAAACAATCAAAAAGGCATCCATTATTGAAATCAAGTCAGTACTACAACTAATAAGGATTCGATTCAGCCAAATACATGTTGTTGCGGAGTACCAAAGCACTCGGTTCCTTAAATGAATCAAAAAATGAACACATCCTGGGATTTTAACCCAGGACGTCGGGATATCGAGTCAAACGCTTTCCACTCGGCTACAGACGCGTCTGCGTAAAGTATTCAAAAATTAATTGTTGCGTACATGTTTTTCATATACCTACCGCCATTAATACTTCATCAAAATGTTCTCATTAAAATATGTTTTTACCTCATATCCCAAAAGTTCATCCGGTCACAAAATACTCGACAACACCACAACCTAACACAGTTCAAACTCTGTACGTACGTATCATACAAAATTAACCCTCCGTAAAATCATTTGAAGTATTTTAACGAAATTTGTGTGTTTGCCCACGTACCTAATCCCCGCAGAATTAGGACAAACCCCGGGTTGACCGATCAGAAACAAAGTGGGGCCCACTCGGCGGGATGCCCCGAAATCTTTCAAACCAATGCTACTCTTAACTTCACTAATTAAAATTTAATATTTCATCATCATTCAAGGGACATTAGGAACTCCCTTTTAACCGGGTCCCTACAGCTAATCTCGGCGCACACTCATTTCTAAACCACATTTAAGATGCGGTTGTGAGCGGAGCGGGAGCGGGACGGAATATTAGGTCACAATTAAATTTTGATGGCCTCTATTTGGAAGTGGAGGTAATCCTTATAGCGGGGGGGTTTTCTTTAGTACTTGGTACAATTTTAGTACAATAAAATATACAGAGAGACGCAACGTCTTTCCGAATGGCCAGTGGATCGAGCCGACCAGAGGTTACCACGTCGTCGACATCTCGAGCAGCTCTGCGTTGAATGCGGTCAAATGGGAGGAGTTGGTACTGGGGCGCTCCAGCCCAAAGATGGGAACAGTATTCCATATGAGGCCTGATCTGTGCTTTGTACAGTTGTAAGCGATGGGTTGGCGTGAAATACTGTCCCGCTCTATTGAGCACACCCAGCTTTTTCAAAGCTAATTTAGCTTTACCTTCCAAATGACTGCGAAACTGAACGTCACTCGAAATATCGACGCCAAGGATTCCAATGGTCGGTTTGAGACACTATTTTGCAACAACGACCAAACCATGGATGGGTCCTGCCGCCAATGGAACCATAGAGTTTGGAATGAAGAGTTCCATTCCCTGCAGTATCACATCAACGACAGAATCGGCGGCGACATCACGATCATCCAGCGAGAAGCAAACTCGCCAACATGGGTACGACGCAAAGAAACTTCGCACACCATCCCAGTCCGCTGACCTATAATACCAGACCCGACGGCTAACACGTTGCGATTTTAATGTTTCCGTGAGAGGCACTGTGCTACGAATCAGGCAATGATCTGATAAGCCTAGTGTCATCAACAGTGTGTATCAACGGACACTTAATAGCCGTCTGGGTGCGAGGTCAACAGGAGGTGTATGGCCCTCTACGTCTGGTACCCGCGTAGGCTCGGCAACCAGTTGGGACAGACTGTAGGCCAAAGCGAAGTCATGAACGACTCTATCCGCGTGGTCAGTTGTGCGTGAACCAAGCCATTTGACGTGGTGGGCATTAAAGTCTCCCAGTACCACAATCTCTGCAGAGGGGATCCGTTGGAGAAGGGAATCTGTGGCCATTTGGACGCTCTCGACATGTTGGTCAGTTTCAATATTATCGCTGTGGGACCTATAGGCACGCGTAGACGCGAGGGTGGTGTCCGCAGTCGACGTGTAGCCATAAGATGGAGAGGTCCCTAACTTCAGGATTGCTGAGGCAACGGACGCACATATCCTCCCTGACGTAAGCACAAACACCGGCGCGTGGCACAAACGTATGCTCCAAATTGTATCCCGGGTAGCGCAAGTAGGAGACGTCAGGAGGGGGGGTACCTACACTGGAGGTGTAGGTACCCCTGTCATATCAATTGTGATTGTGTATCATAGGGCCTCCGGAACTCCGGAACTCCGGAACTCCGAAACACAACAGCAACAGCAACAGAGTGCCATTATTTCACGCCGGTATTTAGTGAGAGGGTGATATTACGCCGGGCGAGCCGACCCAATGCGTGCTGCAACGCAGAGTGGCTCTACTACTCAATCAGTGTCACTCATTTATTACCACCCAGGAGTCACGTGTAGGGTCTAGTCTAATCGTAGGTACATACAACCTGAACCCTCAATCTCTAAGTGATGTTATGCCCTTTTTGATAACAAATTTGTTGTATAAGTATGCATGACATTTAGTATTAAGCAACTTAAGTAAGGGACATGCGTATTTCAGTGTAACGCTATTAAACATATTTAACATTTGTTTTTCAATTAGGTATGGTGTGATTCTATGCCTTCTGGTAATTACATAACAGAAACGCATGCACGCGTTCTAAACTCTTTGTATGCTTTTAGCGGTTTTTTTACACAAACAAGGCTCTTTATCACCATTATTAAGATGTGACAATACCAAAGCATTACATAGTTGAATTCGAGTTTCTTGTTTTGTACAGTGCTTAGGTGCGTAGGTATTTCCTAATTTTGTACAGAGCTTTTAGTGAGCCGAAACATTTTCCTATCTTGTTCCTAACGTGATGCTCAAATTTTAATGACTCGTCCATCATGAGTCCCAAATTGCGTGCACACTCCCCGTACGGCACGGAAGTATTAAGTACCATTACCGGCGGTCTTTTATCATTAATGGATTTGACTTGCGCGCTAGTTCCAAATGTGATACAAGGCTTTTTCCTGGGTTGAGAACAAGTACGTGTTCCTTTGACTATTTCGCAACTGACTGCAAGTCCTCATTCAGCTTCTCGACACTGAGTGCAACCTCTTCATGAGAGGGTCGAGTGTGGACATAGAGCTGGCTGTTATCGGCGTATAGATGGAAGCGAGAATGATTAATAACCCCAGCGATTGTTGCTGTGTACATCGCGAACAATGTCGGTGCCAAAATTGAACCTTGAACTACGCCCCTATACAGATTGAGCTTAACCGATATAGCCGTTTTACCTTCACTGTCTAAGCAACGGACTTTTTAACTTCGGTTTTGACATATATATATATATATATATTATATTATATCTATCATATTTTTATTACTAGTTGACCCGGCGAACTCCGTACCGCTTTGACAGTTTCTATGACAACAAAACAAACAAAGACATCAAATACACAAATGTTGAAAAAATTTCCACGAGCAGGATTTGAACCTGCACCCTTCTGACATACCGGGTCAGGTGCTCCTCCAATTGAGCTATCGTGGTTCTAACCAGCCCGCCGAAATTATTCAATACTATTTACTTTTTACTTTGAAAGCCAAAGGCGCCAATTCAATGTCAACCACTACCGTCATTAACATCTGATCATAATATTTTTACAAATACTAAAGATCAGTTAAGAAATAGGCAAGCTATTTATAAAATGTTTTTGTTTTGTTTATATAATTTTAACGCAAATTTTGTTGCGTTAAAATTATATAAACAAAACAAAAACATTTTAAAGGCATCAAATGTTTCACAGCTACGAATATTTTGTATTGGAAAATTTAAAAAAAAATTAAGAATTATCCAATTTGGTGCAGTCGATCGGAAGTTATGCGCGTACATACATTTCAGTGATTCATTTTTATTTATATACATTTTTGAATTGGGCATTAACAACGCATATAGTTAATTAAAGTTATTAAAATAAAATTTAACTAGAAAAAATCAACCAGCCTTACTGAGGCTGGTTGGCTGGATCCCACTCAAGCTTACTGAGCTCGGTAGCTCAGCGGTCAGAGCATTCGGCCGGTTATCCAAAGGTCATGGGTTTGATTTCTAGTGACATTTTATCTTATTTCTATCATAACTCATTATTACTATGTGTACAAGAAAATAATTTTTAGCACTTTTTATAACTTTGACACTGGCTAAATGGAGTAACCGCACAAAGCTACACGGCAAAAAAAAGTATTTTTTATACTAACTAACTACTTATACTTTTATTTTATATATTTTATTAAAAACAGAATACTATTTTAAACGAGACAAAAAATTGACCTAATGACTAATGGCTAGAAGCACCGGTTGTCACCGTCGTCAGTTCAATCTCATTACACGTCCGGAAAACCGGCATAGTAAAAGTTGCTTAACCTGCAATATCAATTTGAACGAGCAAGCCACTGAGCCGAACACCTCCAAGTATGTCCTTGAATAGAGTTTATTCATTTGACGTTATTCGAATTCCCACTAGTCGCGAAAACGAGTCGTTATCAACTGATATTGTTTACTCTGGATTTAATTTGGATTCCTGCCTTTCAGTCATATTATCCCTCAGGTGGGGAATGTTTAGTGTTGTGACTGGTGCTTCAATTCTATTTTATATGATGTTTTAATAAAAAAAAATTTTTAAATTTATTTATTTAAATTCACACTTCGCGTAAGATTTGTTAAGTAACTTAAACCTAGAAAAGCATTAAAAATGTGTATATTTAAAAAAAAATACCTCACGTTAGGTCTATATAATGATCACCTTGAGAATTTTATTCTCAAGGTGATCATTAATCATCGATAATCATTCTCTGCCCAGTAAGCAGCATTGCAACCTTAATTGAATAAAATTCATTGTAGGTAGGTAAGTGGTTTTAAATATCTACCTATTTTCCTAAGCAAAGTAAATTCATATCAATATTTTATTTAAGTGTTTTTTATATATTTTAGCGTTTTATTTACGCTTAAATATACTTAAGTAAAATTTAAACACTGAAAAAAGACGACAACCTCAGGCGGGAATCGAACCACGCACCTTCCGCATTCCGGGCGGCTGCCTTAACCACTTGGCTACCGAGGTCTGGCTTTCACCCGTCGAAATTTTTCAGTGCTTGATGCTTATGTTTTTTAGTCAACATTGCTTCATCAATCTTAGAAGTTTTCACCTCTGAGATCCGAAAGAAATATTTTTACAAATATTTGAACATTCGGTTAAGATGAAGCTGCGTTATAGATAAGTGTTTTTTATATATTTTAGCGTTTTATTAACGCTTAAATATACTTACGACGCCTGAGACGCCTGAGGTTGTCGTCTTTTTTCAGTGTTTAAATTTTACTTAAATATTTTATTTTTTAAACATGCCGGAAGTTTAATACACACAATAATCCATCCGATTCGCGTTCGCATACAAACGTTCGCAACATCCCTAGTTAACGTTCCAGAGAATGTTTAAAATTAACAGTACATTGGAACTGTCGTGTTTAATTAAAAGGGTTGGAGTTAGAACACGAGAAATGCGCGCCGTTTGTATCAATAGCTCGGGAATGTGGGTTCGGGACCTGATCGCGATTTTTTTAACATTGATTGAATTTATGAAACGACCAATTATTGGTTTTTGCATTTGAGGAGCTTTGTGTTCGGGTTGCGATTGCAATCTTGCATGTTAAGGTACAGTCCAACAATCCAAGACGGACCGCAGACCGCAGACTGCAAGCGACACTACTGGTTTCTATGAATCTCTATGAAACCGTAAAACGTACCCGTACCCTCTGACATACCACGTCAGGTACACTACCAATTACGACGACTAGCCACGATAGCCTAATTGGTAGTTCACTTGATGCAACATATCAAAGAGTACTGGCTCTAGTTTTTAGATATTTTTGTTGACTGCCCAATAAAGAAATACACCACATTATATTATTATTAGCTCATTTTATATCCCCACTGCTGGGGCACGAGCCTGCCCTATGGATGGATAGGGAGAACGGGCCATAAACCACCACCAGTGTGGATTGGTGGTTGTTAACGACTGTTAATGCAGCCGGGATCAACGGCTTTACGTACATTCCAAAGAATGGAGGAGCTCGAAAAAAAAATTTTTGGTCCCCCATCCGATGACCGGCCTTTGCGAAAGTTGCTTAACCTCAGCAACCGCAGACCGGGCGCATTATCAACTGTATCATTGAGCTCCTTAATATATAATAAATACATACAAAAATAAAAATATTTACTAAATTCAGTCATACAATAAGATGTTTTGGGTTCACAAAGGCTCGACGGCTCAGGCAGGTGGGTATGGACGGTCCGCGGTGTCCCGCTTCACACCCTTAGTCAATTTTATCCTTCGTCACTTTGTGTATGCCTTTTTGGGGGATCTGTCAACATTCCCAATTTGTGATATATTGAAAACGGTGGGCTATTTTGTAAGACGAATGTGTAGTTTCTCAAAAATTGTAACGTTTTTTTTTTACTATATTTTTTCATCGGTCGGTCAATTGATTGGTTTGGCCTGAGCATTTTTCTAAATCAGAAAAGAAGTAGTAATTAGATTAATATGTTCATAGGTCAACATTTTATTTATAAGGGGTGTGTGGCTCTTTTCCTTCGCCTTTTCTGAATACGTTGTTCGCAACAAAATTTGCCAAGTTATATAGCCAAAGGCCGGTGAAGCTGAAAATGCAATTTAAGGCAATCAGCATTATCTCTCCAAAAAAAATATAGTTATATAATTTATCGGTAAGTTAAGCATTATCTGTCGTCATTATTATAAATAAATAAATAAATAAACAATTAAATAAATATGAGACAACATCACACACATTGTTCTGATCCCAAGGTAAGTAAAAACACTCTAATGCACTCGTTTCATGGAAATCAGAAACAACGACGGTACCACAACCACCCAGACCCGACACAATTCGTTTTCGAAATTGACCCGACCGGGAATCGGACCCGGGACCTCAGAGTTAGCGCCGCCCAAAGTCTGGCGTGCAAGCCACTCGGCTAAGGAGGTCGTCATCATTATCCTTTTCATTATCCTTATTTAAACACCGTGTACGGTCACTATAGCAACTACGACGAACCGAATAGTTCACAAATCAATTCAAAACTCAACGCTAAGATCAAAGAGCGGTGAGGCGGCGCGACAAAGGCCATAAGAATCTGTTAATTAGTTGTGCCGCGGCCATCTGCCGACACACATGTCACATTTATTTCAGCGATAAAGTAGCGAAACTATTCATAATAGCCTACTCCAATGTGTTGATGTCGATGCGAGCGAGCGACTAACATTGTTATGGACGCTAATGTCTTGTTGTAAATACATTTGAGAGCCTTCGTACATTTCGATATAGGTACCATAATTTCAAAGTCAATTTTAAAAGGTTTACAAAAACACAATGTTGAAAAAATTTCCACGAGCAGGGTTTGAACCTGCACCCTTCTGACATACCGGGTCAGGTGCTCTTCCAATTGAGCTATCGTGGTTCTAACCAGCCCGCCGAAATTATTCAACACTATTTACTTTAAAATGTTTTTAATTTGTTTATATAATTTTTACACAAATTTTGTTGCGAAACTATTACTTTTACTATTACTACTATTTACTTTTTTACTTTGAAAGCCAAAGGCGCCAATTCAATGTCAACAACTACCGTCATTAACATCTGATGACCTGACCCGGTATGTCAGAAGGGTGCAGGTTCAAACCCTGCTCGTAGAAATTTTTTCAACATTGTATTTTTGTAATTTGTATCGCAATAAAATTTGCGTTAAAATTATATAAACAAAACAAAAAAATATTTTTTAAAAGGTTTGTAAATAGGGAGGAGCTCGATGGTGCAGTGGTTAACGCGGTCTACGATTGCTAAGGTTAAGCAACATTCACAAAGGCCCTCCGTGATTCGGAAGGCACGTAAAGCAGTAACTCCTTAATCCCGGCTGCATTAGCAGCAAGCACCGCTTACCGCTAAGTAAATAGCTATAACCCTATAACTGTCCCACTGCTAGGCAAAAGCCTCCATCATTGAAATCAAGTCATCACTACAATTGATAGGTATTTAATTAATCACCACGCTTGCCAAATGCGGGTTGGTGATCACAAACCCGGGCTGTGCACCGTACGAATCCGAAACACACTTTGCCCGACCTGGGAATTGAACCCGGGACTTGGGGGTATCGGGCCGAGCGCCACTACGCCGCCGAAGCGATGTAATATACAAAAAAACTACTTTGGAAGTTGTCTATCAATATCTTTATCTACAATACAATTGTTTTCATAGTTGAGTCTTTTGTTGGTTTATTTTTTTCTCTTGATACCTTGATAATATATCGTTTTTTTTTTTGTAATTGAAAAAAACCGACTTTTTTGATATCGGTCAAATCGTGTGTTTTCCCAGAAAATTCCCGATATCTCGAGAACGGGGCTGAATTTAAAAAAATAAAAAAAGCACCTCGGTATTGAACTAATGAACATTTTACCTTATTACACTTTTTTTGATATTAGTGACAATTGAGGCTGTAGAGGTGCCCTTAGCCGCGAGGACGTATGAGAGCTCAAAAGACGCGGAATTCGAAGGGTTTTAAGATGATCTAAAAATATTTTAAAAAAGTTGGTTTTGCAAAAAAAAAAAATTTTTGAATAATCTATAATAAGTAGGTACATTTTCAATGCCCTTTCAAGTCGTGTAGAGCACGAGATCTGTGGATTTTTTATTACATGTAATGTAGATGCGCCTTTTCATCGTAGTATTACGATAAAATCAGGCAGACGCGAGTGGTAGAACCGTCTTTTCTATCTTGTATTTATAGGCATGTGGAGTGAAAATGGATTCATTTTGTCGTCGTTTTAGTTGTAATGTTGTCATATTTTCATTATAATTCTGATAAATTTGTACTAAAAAGGCAAACTTGATCCACTGTTAAGGATTCTTAGCTATTGTGGTTGCTATAAGGTTGTGCTTTCTTTTGTATTCGCTTTGCACACACCGAAACCAGTGATATAGGGTTATTTTTAGTTTTTATTGATTATTGTGATTTGTGATTGAATCTGCGATAATAGGCGTCTAATAAAAAAAAAACAAAGTGATATTTTATTACTAAGGCTGCTAATAATTATAAAATTAATTACAAATTAGTGTACCCTATGAGGTTTTTGGAATTTAAATGTTACAGAAAGGTTTTTGTTAATTATTTTTGTTATGATGGAACAATATAAAGTCTGATTCTCATATTTTGTGTTTAATTTTATAGAGGCATGTCTATTATAACAAAAATGTAAAAAGAGAAAATACTTTTATCGGAACTTAGATAAGTTACGATAAAACGAAAAGACTGATCATAGAAAGAAAGGACGTTTCCTCGTAGATACGTCTTTTCATCGTTGTATCATGAATTTACTCTAAATTTTTTTACTAAGAAGAAAAGGAAAATCACATTTATACAATATATAATATAAATATTATTTAAATTTTAATATGTCAAAAAAAATTGCTTAAACTATGACCTACAATCTTGCATATTTAAAACTTTTACCTTTACTTAGCCCAGCGAATGTTTTCCAAAAACAAATACAAATGTTCTTTTTCTCGGTTGGAAGGTAAAGGTACACAAGTCTTTTTTCCTTATGGCGGCAGTAGTGTTAACTTGACTTCAATTTTATAGACCTTTGCCCAGTAGTGGTACAGCGTTTACTTATCTTACTGTCTTAAACTGGTCTAAGACCAGTTGTCTTTTTGTGAATCGACGATCTGCGGTGATGGTAGCCGCTGGAAGCAAAAGAACAAAACCGGT
Source organism: Eudonia truncicolella (assembly GCA_949315975.1). Classification (NCBI taxonomy): domain Eukaryota; kingdom Metazoa; phylum Arthropoda; class Insecta; order Lepidoptera; family Crambidae; genus Eudonia; species Eudonia truncicolella. The sequence continues at coordinate 1,452,290 of OX438841.1, forward strand.
CGTTGTGGAGATCGTTGGGGGAGGCTTTTGTCCAGCCATTCATAAAAGGAGCTAAGTGAAAAATATACATTAATACTTTGTCACTAGCTTTATGATGTCACAAAATTTTAATTAGAAAACAAATCTTCGCGTTCTCGAAATAACTAATCACCACATTTTGTTTCATCAAATTTACGACATTGTAAATTTAGATTTTTATGACTTGTTAAAATGTGAAAAAGTCTTAGAACATAAAAAGGTACATAAATAATGAGGTTGACATTTTTAATTCTGTCGTAATTAAAATTTTGTCGGTCTAAATTTTAACTATGAATCGAGAAATATATTTAAATAACTATTAAAATTCATAATACGAGTATCAGCAGTTTATTATTCGGAAAGACGTTTATTAAGTTTTAATGTGTTGTTTTCTTAATTTCTTGAGAGTACCTAAGCACTATTGGCCTTTACCTGATCTGATATTAGTTGAAGGTGGAGGTGCACTCCACCCGGAATTCTTACCCAATAATGAACTGGCTATCTTATCAGTACCGGCCTAACCACATCAATAAAATGAAACGTAATGAATCTTTATACAAGCTGTTGATCTTAAGTGGATCTTGAAGTGAAAAGCGGACTGTATTTAAATAGATATAATATTATTTGGTACAAGCAATTCGTGTGTCCGTACAAAGGTAAAATCGGCCGGTGCCTAAGCTGTCAAAAAGCTAAGTGTCGCGGCGTGCGGCGGGCCAGGGGTCCGAAGCTGTTCCCACCGCCCGCCGCTACCCTGTCGTGTCGCTGAAAGCGGCCGAACGCCCCTCGCGCGCCGACACAAGCAAACCTATTAAATAAGCGCTTTTGAATTGTCTCAAAATATTTTGCATAACACCCATTCACCCATTTAGCTGCGCAGAAGAACGGGATGCTATTAACATATTTTTTTTATATTTACGGGTAAGCACGGTGTTTTGATCTCACCTGATGTTAAGTGATGATTAGGCCAATGATGGAAGCGCGCTTCACCCGGGATCCTCAACCAGTGAGGTACTGGCTATCTTATCTCTAGCTGCCGGAACACAACAATGCTACAAACATTTATGTTATGGCGACATATTTAGATAAGATGATATTACCTAGCCAGGCGGACAAACAAGTCTTACCACCAACCAAACCGAGTACACAAACATGTGGAATCGAACCCGGGACCTCTGGGTCTATACCGGTGGTCCTAACCAATAGATAACAGAGGCGGTTGTTATGTTCACATAAATTTAGATATTATGGTGATTAGCCACCTCAGTGGCTATTTAATTTTTTTAACTTATCCCCTTGATACCTATAGACTTAGCCCCTCCAAATATCCAACCAAACCGAGTACAAACCTGTAACCCCCCGATGATATCGAACCCGAGACCTCTGAGTCCGAGACTGGTGGTTTTAACCACTAGACCACAGAAGCGAATTAACGATTAGGACCCGGAAATCCTTGTCCAGCTACCAGCTATTTAGGTTTTATAGATAAAAAGTTCTTCAAACTAATGATTATACCTTCTACTCACCAAGTTCGCTAGTAGTGGTTACCACCCGTCGACTCGAGTTTGAATTAATCGAGACGAACAAAAGCCTTCGAATCGATTACTGGAGTAATTTGAACGACTTCCCATGTACGTCCCCTTTTTGAAATACATTTGCGAGTAATTCAAGATTATCATATGGCGCAAACGTTGAACGACAGCGGAATAAATACAAAATTTAATTTAGGTATTATATTTAAAACTATGATACTTAGACAAGGTGTTTGTTAAAGACGTATAAATCCGAAAAGACATGCAACCAAGTAAAAAGAACATCGTAATATCATTTAAAAATAATATACGTAAAAGTACTTTTCCGTACAAAATCTCAAATTTATTTTATTAAATTTTTTTCTTCAACCCTGACACATTTCACGTTTCTTTCGGACCATGAGGTTGAAATCAAAACCAATGTTTCAGCTGGACCTAACCCCTGTCGAGACCCTAGCGTCTGGACAGGGGGCGGGAGCTGGAAGGGAGAACCCCACATAACCATGCGCCATGTTTTATATAATATTGAATAACAGTTTACGCGAAACCTTACTTACTTCTTACTTACACCAATCATTTAAACATAATTTTATGTACAAAGTATATATTGATTTAGAATGACACGTAAATAACTTCTATATATAAAGTTTTTCATTTACAATGCTGTAATTTAAAAGAAAACGGTATTACACTCAAAATTAAAAACATTATTTTTAGGGTTCCGTACCACAAAAGGAAAAAACGGAACTCTTATAGGATCACTTTGTTGTCCGTCTGTCTGTCTGTCAAGACCCTTTATCTCAAGAACGCGTGGAGGTATCGAGTTGAAATTAAAACCATATACTCAGATCTGCGGTGCCTTGAAGCTGTGAAAAAATCAAAATTCTAAATTAAATGAAAAAAAAGAGACGGCCGTTTATGTCGCAAAAAACTATATTTCGACACTCTCAAGGGAAACAAAATTCATAGGGTACTTACCGTTGACCTAGAACTATGAAGTTTGTCAAGTAATATCGTCTTATACTACAAGTACAAGGAAATATCTGAAAACTATACATATTTAATTAAATCACAAAAACACAGGATCTTTATGCAAGAGACGGGGATCCATATTTCGAAGTAAGTTAACCGTATCATGTGTGGTATCGTATGAAAGGGCTTCATTTACACAAGCATAAACAGATTTTTAATTATTTTTATGATGTATAGTTTTTGATTTATAACGAAGAATGAAATAAGAAATACCTTTTCCCTCTTTTATATGTTTTATATATATAGCTAACAACTTTGATGTATACAGTACCTAACAGTTTGCACTGATGCGTACCTACTTAGTCCTTTTTTTGTACCCATAAATTTGTACGGAACCCTCGGTGGACGAGTCCGACTCGCACTTGTCCGGTTTTTTATTTTTATTTAGGTAATTATGTTAGAAATTTTATATTAGTCACTTTGCTTTGTACCCACTGAGAAGAACAGGCAAGAAACTTAGTAAGGACGTGCCCTTACTATTTTTTTCTATATCATAGAAGGGCACTTTCCATCACACACCTTTTAACTGCCTCCTATGTCTAGTGGTTAAGATCACTGGTCTTAGACCCAGAGATTCCTTGTTCGATTCCTAGCGGATTAATGTTTGCGTACTCGGTTTGATGGAGCTCGATGGCGCAGTGGTTAATGCGCCCGGTCTGCGAGTGCTGAGTTTAAGCCACTTTCGCAAAGGCCGGTCATCGGATGGGTGACCAAACATTTATCATCTCGAGCTCCTCCGTACTTCGGAAGGCACGTAAAGCCGTTGGTCCCGGCTGCATTAGCAGTCGCTAACAACCACCAATCCGCACTGGGCCCGCGTGGTGGTTTATAGCCCGTTCTCCCTATCCATCCATAGGGAAGGCTCGTGCCCTAGCAGTGGGGACATAAAATGAGCTGATGATGATGATGACTAGGTTTGATTGGTGGAAGAGCTTGTTTGTCCACCTGGCTAGCTACCACCATTTGATCTAAATATATAAAACCATAGCATCAATGTTTGTAGCATTGTTGTGTTCCAACAGCTAAAGATGCCAGTGCCTCAATAATTGAGGATTCTGGGTGAAGTGTGGTTCCACCTTCAGCCTTATCATCGCTTAGCATCAGGTGAGTTGAATGCACTGTAACGATATAAAGAACGACGACCTCCGACGACCTCCGTAGCCGAGTGGCTTGCACGCCGGACTTTGGGCGGCGCTAACTCCTGAGGTCCCGGGTTCGATTCCCGGTCGGGTCAATGTCGAAAACGAACTTTTCGATATTGTGTCGGGTCTGGGTGGTTGTGGTACCGTCGTTGTTTCTGATTTCCATGAAACGAGTGCTTTAGCTACTTACCTTGGGATCAGAACAATGTATGTAAAGTTGTCTCATATTTATTTTATTTATTTTTTTTATTTATTTTATTAAAGAAACAACATTTCAGCCCGTAATCACCCACTGCTGGGCATAACCGTCTAACCCTCACCTACACGCCAACATAGCCGGTCCAACCAACAAATTAAGTGTAAAGTAAGACACCTCGCTATCTTAATTATTACCGCAAACGGACGAAACATACTTTCAAAACCAATTTGAAACCACATTGACACTTTATATGTAAACAGTATAATAAAATTAAGTACTGCATTGATAACATATGTATTAACATACATTATGGCCGTTTTAACAAACAGCTATGTTAATGTGAACAAAGTCATTTGAATAGTTTTCGTGTTAAAACCCTATTTAGTGACGTGTAGCGCTTTTAAGTCAAATAAATATTTTGTTTACTGCTAAAGTGCTTTGAAGCACAACACAATACTCATTGCTAAGGGTCGGAATATGTATTACATAATGTACTGCTTAATATTAAATGTATCTACGAGTATAAATTAACTTTCAAAAACAACCTTGTAAAAAAAACCAAGTCTCGCAACTCAGTTCTTCTACCGTAAAAAGTTGTGAGATCCATATAATACCAAGTCGGTTAATTTACGTCCCTTCCGTCTTGAGTTATTACGTAATTAGCTAACCTAACAACATAATTATTATTATTATTACATTGTCCATACCAAAATTAAAAATCTTTTATGTTCTAAAAAAATAGATTGATATGGCCATCACATGAAAACACAATGTATCTCACAAGTAATAGGTATATATATTATATTAAATTAGATTGTTTAGTGCGATTGCCAAGTCAATCTATTATTTTAATTAAAACATAAAAGATTTTTAATATTGATATGGTCACTATATGATTTTGTTAGGTTAGCTAATTACGTAATAACATGAGACAGAAGCTCCCATAAGTAGGGACAGAATAAATTAACCGACTTGGTATTACATGGATCTCACAACTTTTTACTGTAGAAGAACTGAGTTGAAAGACTTGGTTTTTTTTACAAGTCTGTTTTTGATGGTATCTCATTTCTTTTTATATATATAGTCCTACTTTTTTCCTTTCCAATACCATCTAGGTACTTATGTACACCTATTATTCAATTATAATAAACATATACAGGTACACTTGTTCATTAACTGCAAGTGTGGGACTTCTTGGCGGGAAAGTGAAGAGTCAGGTCTGCGGTTTTGTTTTATTTTCTAAAATTTGTGTTATGTCGAATATTAATGTGAAATAATGGTGGATTATTAACCGTTAAGTGTTCGTGAGTGTGCATGAGTGTTGGCAAATGAAACAAAACAGTGCAACGTCACTTTTCAAATTCTCTCAAGAAGTCTGCCCGAGGACTTATAGTAAAGCCCCACATCTTTACTGAGATACTTGAGGGGTTGGGGGGTCTATCATTTCTCACTTCTCATTTCTATTATCATTTATCATCATCATACTGACTGGAAGGAAATATTGTATATTTATGTATTGTAAGAAAAATTACTTTGACACTGGCTAAATGTGCTAATCGCACGAAGCCATCAACTAAAAGAAAGAAAGAAAGAAAGAACTGCAAATGTAACTTTGTAATCCTATATATTCATATGGGATTAGAAAGTTATTTATGCAGTTGGTGTATCTAGAAAACTGGACAAAAATTGCAAAATGATTTAGTTTTTCCTTGATTTATACACTAAACACTAATTGTATTCTAAATTTGAAGATTCTATGTCTGCTAGAAGTGCCTAAGAGTTTTGAATCGGTTTTTCTGAAATGAGAAAACCAGGTCCCAACAATTTGAGGTAAGATAACTTTCTCAGTAGTAAGTCTGAAAAGCGATCTAATCATCCATCACATAATCTGGTGAGATGAAAGCCAAGCGCTTATTAATTGTATATAGTTACCCGTATATAAAGAAGAGGGAAAACCCCTACCGGCAATAAGATAAGATAAGATCAGATCAGTCCATTCCATCGGCAGGGTTCACGAGATTGTTGAATACGCGGTTGTCGCTTAAGAAATGTCCATATAAAATAGTACACAAGAAAGAATATAATAGCAAATGTATAAAGAGATTATTATCCATCTTTATTTCCTCTGGAGCGTCGAAGGAGATTAGCTTAATCACCCAGAATCCTTAAAAATACGTCATTAACAAAAAATATTACAAGAGAAGCCACATTATAGCGATAACACGGTATGCGGAGGCAAGGACTCTTTACAATGGACGACCAGAAATAAATAAATATGGCGGTTCAAAAAATATGGAGTAAACAGGCGGATTTATGTACTAAAAAAATGTACTCCTTCAAAGTTGTTTATTAAAAACTGGCTACTAAGGTGATTTTCCAAAACCAAGGTACAATCTTGAGCATTAACATGTAAACAATGTAATTCTTAATGCAACAGAATAAGAGTCAAAATTAATCAAAAGTGCAAATATGTTAATGCTCGTGACTGTACGTGAGACTGTACTTTTTATTATCAGAACTGGACCTTAGATTCTGTTATATTAAAACGTCCACAATATTATCTCAGTGGCCTGGTGCGTTCGCATCTTAGTCCAAATGTCATGAGAATGCCACTATTGTACAGACGCCTGCACATCAACCTATCCAAAACTGTCTGTTTGACAGCTTGTGGTAGGTTGATGTGCAGGCGTGTGTACTCCTAGATAATTATACTAAACACTTTAAGATCTCTTTTCATTTATTTATTTTTATTCAAGCTGCTTGAATCAAGCATCATGGCTTATTTGGGTTATTTACAATAAATAACTTAGTCTATGTTAGTAAAATTAACAAATTCAATAAAATTAAAAACAAATATCTACAGGACAATAAAATTAATATATATAATATATAAATTAAATTTTAAATCAAATTACATTTTAATTATTAAGACAAATCAAATTACCAAACAAATACAAACACATAGCAATAAAATTTATAAATAAATTATTAATTATTAATTATATGTACACAACCTGCCTGCATATCAACCTATACAAAACTGTCAAATATCTTCAATCAATGTTCAACCGTAATTACCACAAACATATAGTTATATACATTTACCTTTTTTTTTTTAACCCAGAGGAACTCATTACGAGTACCCGACCTTGAGGAGGCCTGGCGGTTATGTGGGACTCGCCCGTCTGCCTTTCCACAACCCACCGACTATCCGGAGACGCCATTGTCTCCAGTCGGCTGTCAAGGGAGAAGCCCGAGACCAGGAAGGGCGAGACAGAGGGGGATACCCACTAACCTCTGGGGGACCAAACTCCGAAAACAGTGAAGGCCGCGGGACCTATCTCTGGGGAATTGAACCGCGGGAACATTAGCTAACCTAACCTAGATAGAATATATTATATTTTTTTCTAGAAAGATTTACAGACAAATAAAATTTATAGTTTTAAGGTTAATAAATATACATACGCTATTAACGAATCTTCACAATTGGCCCCGATCGCAGGCTACCTCGTAAAACCGCAATCGTGTCGTAATTAAATCGTCCCTAATAAAATTTGTATCGGCACCGTGCGTAACGCGATACGCGGAAAAGATGGTATCTCTGTATTTATTTATTATCTGTGCTCACACGTCAGCGGGCAGGCGTTAGGCGTGTTTAAGGTACTTCGGAGTAATGTGATTTTTTTATAGTCATCGCCACCGTTTATTTTTAAGGATCCATACGTCAGACCGAGAAACTGCTAAGAAACTTATAAGTAATATTAATATTATCGCGTCGATTATTTTATCTTACCTTATCTTAAAAATATTGATGAATCAAATTGGACGGAATATTACCTATGTTAATATTTTTTTGTATGTTTTTTAAGTGAAACCTGTAGATTAAAAAAAAACAATATTTATTTTATTTTATTCGGAAAACAAACATCGATATCATTACTAAAACTTAAAAAAGTCTGACGGAAACCTAACATCAATTTAAAAAAAATCGTACTTAAAACACAAGAACTACAAAAGTTTATAGTACTTATTTATTTATACTATAACAATATTCTTGTAGGTATCACAGTATATTATAAAGAAACATCATAAATTATATTGTTTAATAAATAATGTACAGAACCTTCTACGTGCGAGTTAAATTGGCACTTGGCAGGTCTCAACTCAATGGCTATTTTTGAAATGAAGATGGAATGAAATAATTTATGTAGGCAGCCAATATACTCGTGGGGGGTCAGTCACTCATTGACTGCAAATCCTGTAAAGAGTTCCCAACGAGACTGGGCTAAATCAGTATGAAAATAAGCGGGTACATCATTAAAAAATATTATTTCGCAATTTTTTTATTTGAGTGTTTAATGCGAGTTGTGTTTTGTTACATATGTAAATTCTCTCTCTCTTAAATAGTTAGTAAAACTCGAATGAGGCACATAGTTTTTTTTGAAAGAGAAATTACTGTTGGCCTCAGATTGACAAGGTGGAGTAGAGTATTTAAAAAAATCGTTTTTTCTAGAAAATAAAAAGTTTCGCAATCTACGGTGCTCGCTTATAAAGGGCAGAGTAGTCGCAATTTGTGTCCGTAATACCAATTTATCGACGGCAACTAGAGTCGCGTTGCAATTTGTACAATTGCTTTTTTCGGTATTATTACCGTCATGTAAACTTCTTTTTTAATTGGAGTAGTAAAGACAAAACTATTCGAAGCTTATTCTGTTTATTTTTAAGGCCCTAGAACTATAAGAGCCTCCACTCCGTAGCGATTAATAAGAATTTTATAAAAAGTAAAAAATCAAAAAGCAGTGACAAAATTCAGTTCTTACGTCAGCCTTCCCGGTAGCATAAAGGTTAGTGTAGCCGCCCGGTATGCGGAAGACCCAGGTTCGATTCCTGGCTGGGTCAGGTAGGCATTTAATTTTTTCACTGTATTTTATAAATATTTATCTATAACAGTTTTAACAAAAAAAAAACCGACACCAAAATATTAAGACTGTGAAAATTGCACTAAAAATTAAGAAATGATTGCGTAGTTTAGTTTGTTCGATTAACTTGCAATTAACCTTTATAATACTCATCTTATATTCTTAAAAACTATGCGACTATATATTTAACTTCACATCAAACAGAACACATATTATGACAAACAAGCAAATATTCACTTGCAATCCACTTAAAGAAACAAATAAAAAATATATTTTTAGACTGTTCATATAGACAATAATTTTATTAGGAAAATATATAGGTAAAATTATTGTTATTTTCGGATCCGGTGCCAGCCAACGAAGTTTTTGGAGCCGGTGCCAGCGTTTGTAGTCAAAATTTCATGCATAAGATTGAATATACTTTTATGATTATATAGTATGTCATTAATTAATGTTTATCTTAAAGTTACCTTGGCTGGCACTGACTCCATAAAATGGGACCACACGGAAAGCACTACCTTTCAAATAAAGAAAGAATCATCAAAATCGGTTCGAAAACATAAAAAAAATACAGTCGAATTGAGAACCTCCTCCTTTTTTTAAGTCGGTTAAAATTATTATTTATTTATTTATTCTCAGCCTATGTCGTCCCACTGCAAGGCCTTCCTTCCCTTCTCCAGAATTCACGGTCTGCGCTTTATGGGAGCAATCATTCAAAAATGAGTCCAACTCGTCCCGCCATCTCCGTCTAGGTCGGCCGCGATGTCGTTTTCGGCCTTGCGGGACCCAATTTGTGGTAGATTTGGCCCACAACTCGTTCGACATGCGGCTTACGAGGCCGGCCCAGTCCCACTTAAGAGCGGCAGCATTCTGAGCTACGTCGGTTACCTGCGTCTTGGAGTGTATTATTGGAGGCTAAAAATATTATCCTACTAATATTAAAAACGCGAAAGTTTGTAAGTATGGATGGATGTTTGTTTTCACGTAAAAACTACTGAAGGGAATTTAATGGAACTTTCCTCATATACAGACCATGACTCAGGCATATAGAATACTTTTTTTTACTTTTTTTTTTACTGTAGTCTTCGCGAACGAAGTCGCAGTCGGCAACAACTAGTGTTTTGATAAATGATTTTTATTAAATGTGTAGTGTTCAAGTAGACTGAATCGACAATGTGTCTTTATTATCATTATTTTTTTTCTAACATAAAAAATAAACAGTAAATACGAACGCCACTTAAAATTTTACTTGAACCCTATTACCGTATGATTTATGTAGCCTTTTAATTACAGATTTACGAATTTCAAATTAAATGTCTATTAAAATCTCATTTTCAGCGCAAATATAATTATGGCTTATTAAAACGTAATAAAAGAGCAAAAAATTATTTCCTATCTTTCGGCAGACAGACACCACCATCCGTTGCACAGTGTAGTTGATAGAAGTATAGAAAAAAAAACGCTTACGTACGCATAACCCAAAAAAATAACAATAATTTTAATCTTTTCTTACCATCGTCACACCGACATGTTAATTAAAATGTTTTTGTTTTGTTTATATAATTTTAACGCAAATTTTGTTGCGAAACAAATTACAAAAACACAAATGTTGAAAAAGTTTCCACGAGCAGGATTTGAACCTGCACCCATCTGACATACCGGGTCAGGTGCTCTTCCAATTGAGCTATCGTGGTTCTAACCAACCCGCCGAAATTTTTCAACACTATTTACTTTTTTACTTTGAAAGGCGCCCATTCAATGTCAACAACTACCGTCATTAACATCTTATCGTAATATTTTTACAAATACTAAATATTAGTTAAAAAGTAGGCAAGCTATTTATAAAATATTTTTCTTTTGTTTATATAATTTTAAAATATTATGATCGGATGTTAATACACCTGACCCAGTATGTCAGAAGGGTGCAGGTTCAAATCCTGCTCGTGGAATTTTTTTCAACATTAATTGTGTTTTCGACATGTAAATTATTAAAGGCAACACACTAAAAAAATTATCCAACCAACAACTTTCTTTGAATATTTTAAGACTATCTTATGACTTACGAATCTGAAATGTTGATATAGGTAAATTCATGTCTTTATATTGAATATGCTAGCTCAAATACACGTTTGTATAAATTTGAGTCGATCATAATTATTTTTGATATTACCTCAAAAAAATCACTAGGTACTGTTGGAGTTACAACAAAATCACTTAATTCATATGCTTGGAAACCACTCAAATACATTGATAACATCAATATTGGTAATTTAGTCGCTGCATATTTTGATAACAAAACCAATATTTCATTCTTAATATTTTGTTCATTTCTAAGCGGTCTCAATCGGTGCGGGCGCTACTTATCTTCGACCTTATGACAGCGCTTGTAAATACTATATGCCGTTTTTGAATGTTCACGAACCGAGGAGTCGCTGTTGTCTTTAAATATATATTTTTTTAATATTTAGACAACAGCACACACATTGATCTGATCCCAAGGTAAGTAGCTAAAGCACTCGTTTCATGGAAATCAGAAACAACGACGGACAACCACCCAGACACAATATCGAAAAGTTCGTTTTCGACATTGACCGGACCGGGAATCAACCCGAGATTTCAGAGTTAGCGCCGCTTAAGTCCGGCGTGCAAGCCACTCGGCTACGGAGGTCGTCAAAACTAACGTCTCAACTACTACATTACGCATGGTGGACATACTCATAAATAACATATGAGTCGATTCTTTAGCTGCAGTTTAGGCCCAAGACACCGTACTCGTAGAACAAGGGTACGAAGAACCGGTTCACACTCGCTCTACACCAGGTACAGACATGTACCTGGGCGCTTCTCTCCTCCTCCACGGCCCGGTCAACCCGAGCCGAGGTCCGAGCTTTTAGAGGCGCCCTCGGGTTGCTCCGCTTCCCGATCCGATCCGAACCCTTCGGAGAATCTAGTAGGGCACGGGGACGCGCACTAGTGCGCGATGCCGTTCCCTCTAGAAAACCTCCGAAGATGATTCGTTTCACACGGCTTGCTCGACCCTTTACGTTCCTCGCCGCCCCCAAAAAAGCCCGGTGAAGCTGAAAATGCCGTAGAGGCAATCAGCAATCTCTCTCAAAAAAAAAATCTTCAGCTGCAATACTCAGCGACTAAATGTTATGATTGCATCAAAACAATTCTTCTTCAGTAAGTTTTTTTTTTTTTACTTTATCATATAACATAGTTGCAGTACATTTTTTTATAAACACTCCATTAACCATTAAGTTTATTACTGCGTGCTGTAAGTTCGCTGCGGAATCATGGCTGTGATTGCAAGTGCAATTTTTTTTCTAATTCATTAGTAAACACAGGCATGTCTGTACTCTTATAATAATAATTCAACGTGTCTTGCAATCACAGGCATAGATTTGGCGCTGCGTATCTCTAAGAAATTTTATTCTTGTCATACTGTTCACGTATTGAACTACGCACCAAAATGTATCCAGCCAGGAATAATTAAGAAATAATTTGCAAATGTCTCGTTGTGTAATTCATATTTAAATTTTTTAGGTTAGAACAATTTAGGGGAGTGATTTTCCGTTTCATTATCTTTTGAGCAGAACGCTTTGGACTTTTTCTTGTTCTTGTTCTGATATACCTTTTAGCTTTATTTGTCACAGAGTGTTGATAGAAAAGACGGTTAGAAAATGAAGTGGAAAGAAAGAGAAGATATATTTAATGCAAATGTTTTTAAGGAAGTTTTTTAATAGGTACATAAAATTTATAAAATTTACAAATATATAATAATTTACAAAAATTTACAATATTTTAAAATAGTTACAAATTCGATTTGTATTAAGTAGGTATTATGTTGGTTATGCATGCTATGAATTATTCTAAATAAAATAACTCATATGTGGCGGCACGGCTTAACCCTTTAATGGGCAAAGCATGTTAAAAATTTTCATTGGTTTTCGACCTTATGGTAAGGTAATAAAGTTAAAATTATGGTGTCCAATATATCGACAGAGCCCTATTATTTATTTATTAATATTTATATTAAAATTATGTAATGATGTAATTATGTATACTCTGTGAACAATCAATATAGTAATAAATATTATAAAAATAAATCTGAAACTATTTATTTATCATTTAAAAAAAAATATTTAAAAAAATATATTTTCTTAAGCTCCATTTTAATTAGCATTATTATTTAAGATCGATTTTTATGATTAGTAGTTGTGGTATCTTTGTGCTATAGAAAACCATTGCACATACTATTGTATTTTTTTAAATGGCAAAGTATTATCAAATATTTGATAATTGACAGACTGAGATTCCGTTTGTGCAAACATAATTCATCTTTCATTCATTTATTAATTAAAATAAAATAAAAAATACAAGCATTAGAAACAATAATTCATTCAGCTACAAATGGCCGACTTCGTAAAGAACCATTCTCATAAAAATCTAGCTATCTGATCTCACAGACCGATGGTTCATGCTTACCCCAACAGATAATGTTTGCATAATTGTGAATTGCTTATTGTTATGTGACTAAAGATCCGTGGAAAACTCCTACAGTAAATATACGTTTTTATTCAAATAGAGTATTAATAATTACCTATTAGTATCTTATTGCCGATATTTAAAGCACAGTGATATTATTCTCTCTGTGGCCGTTCAGCGTTTGGCCCGATAATCAGAGGTTACAGAACCGTATGAAAACAGTTTCATACTCTATTTTAGCCAAAGCGTGACTCGTACGTGCGTGTTTTTTTTAATGAATTTGTTTTTGTGCGGAACGTTCGATGCGTTAAGTTTCTCGCCGCCTACAAGCACGTCTGATAACGCTGTACTCGTAGGCTATTATAGGCAGCCAATAGCAAACTCTCTCTAAAAACTTGTTTTGACAATAGTACCTTGTGTAAAGTGCACATCGACTGTCGTTGCCGACTGTAGTACGTAACATGTGTTTTGCTGTGCCCGCATAATTCTACGCAAGGTTGTTCCTGGTTCGACAAACAGCCAGCAAGGACACAGTTATGCGTGCATTGGCGCACGTGTCGAACGAATGCTGGCGTCTAATGAGCTGCGCAAATCTCTAATGTTCCTAGTGTTAAAGTGGACGATCCTAGGAATTATGTGTCGCAATGGCATTGTGAATAACCTTTATGGTCACTACACCAACCATACCATAACCATATATAACCATACCATACCATACCATATATAACCATAGTTACCTTACTCTACATTTTTACCAACAACGGCCCCTAAAATTATGGCACTCCGTAGGCAGAGCAACTTGAGCTTACGCGAGTACTATACATTGAAATAAAACACTATTATTACTTACACATTAATTTAACTTAATGTTTATCCAGACATTTCGAACCCTGTGCAGGGTCTGTACAGGGAACTAAACAACCAACTAAATTAATGTGTCAAATAAACGCGAGTAGATCCGTAAAAGTGGTTTGAGATAACTTTAGTTACAGAAACTATTCACTTAATTAAATAAACTATTATCTTTTTAAAAGTTTTCGTTAAAGGTTGTCAGTTGCAGCAACAGTTTACAAAGTATTTTTTTCAAATCCATAGTCGTCAGTCAGTGTTTCCCAGTTGAGAACACCAGCTAAATACTTGACATAACTTGTACAAAGACGGAACAGTTGCTAGTTGCGACAATTTGAACTGTTGACAATCATCGAAACTCGCAACTACAGTTGCTGTATTTGCACAGTTACGTTACTTTACGTTATTTGGAAACAACTAGTTGCGAGTCGCGTGTTGCTGCAATCGGAAATCAAAGTTGCTCTGTCTGCGTTGTACCTAAGGCAAGCCCTAAGCCTTGTTAGGTGACGGAAGTTAAACAGTAAGCTAACATGGCTTAGGGGTTACTTAAAACTTAGGGGTAGTGGATGAAAACGGTTGTAATATCACACCGGACTTGATTCCCAGGGGGTGTAATATCATTGACCTGGTTTGGTTGGTAAAGGGCTAACATCAATCGAAGCCCATCTGACTGATGTGCCTGTTCAAACCCCGCTTTAATATTTTTTCAACAGTTTTCATAAGTGGCTATCACAATTTTTTATTTATTAAAGGCAAGTATTTGACCTCGATATCACTTGGTGGAAAGCGATGATGCGGCCTACGATGTAGCATGCTTACCTAGAAATTACTTTATCACTACTCTCTTGAAAATGTACAGTTTGTACGTATCTAGCAAAATGATTTTGTAATATACCTACGTTGGTAACTGCACCAAAATGACGTACACAAAATGCTACTTTTCATTTAAAAACAAACGTATCATACATGTAGGTACTCAACATCTGTTTACCATACTACATGTTTCATAATAGAATTAGATAATTAAATTATACAATAATTGCACGCTGTTTAAAAGGCCATTAAGGCAGAATAAAATTAATTATCGCATCCTCATCTAATGACCGGCCAACGCTTAAACGACGGTAAATTACACAAACATTACAACAATTTATAACAAGGAATAAGTAGAAAATACTTTAATATCTATTTTATAATCGTGGCACATCTCTTCCTTATAGCGTAGCGTAGTTTAGCGAAGCAATATTTCTGTAACAGCTGGTCGTTGTGAATTTCAGCCTTATCCCATTGTGTTAAGGGTGTGCACGAATGCTTTTAATATTGCAAGTGTTTAAAGGATCCGTAAGAACGTGACGTGAGATGCCAGTTTACGCGAAGAAACATATTTTATTAAAATTTTCCATCTTCCCAGTTTTGTGTTCGAACGTGGGCAAAGAATAATAATGTGTACAAAACGAATGAGCTTTCATGCATGTTTTGTGAACAGCAACCTTTTTCTTACTATACTTAATGTGGTTTATAACTGTTCGTTCCGAATTCACATCGATTACTTAAGTCTTACAAAACCTTAGTCTTACAAATTAGTACAAAATTAGTATATTATATTACATGATTGTAATTTGGTTGAAAAGATGGAGAAAAAGAAATAAGCCTCCTGAGTTTCTTGCCAGCCCTTCTCGGTCGAAGGGTTTCCCAAAATCCGAACTGGTGGTAGATTCCGTAGTTTAGTCTATACAAATTTTTCTTTGACTTTGACTTAGTTGAAATAATATTGTCCTGGCCTTGAATATTTGTATAAAAAATTAAGAGCTACGAAAATATTTAAATAAGTAAATTTAATGAAAATATAAGAAAGCCGTTAATTGTATTATTATTACATTGTAATTAACAATAAAATAGAACGCAGAAAGATTTAAATTATATAAAAAAAATGTTTTACTACAATAACTACTAAATATTTATCCGTAGCCGAGTGGCTTGTACGCCAGACTTTGGGCGGCGCTAACTCTGAGGTCCCGCGTTCGATTCCCGGTCGGGTCAATGTCGAAAACGAACTTTTCGATATTGTGTCGGATCTGGGTGGTTGTGGTTCCGTCGTTGCTTCTGATTTGCATGAAACGAGTGCTTTAGCTACTTACCTTGGGATCAGAACAATGTGTGTGATGTTGTCTCATATTATATTATTAATATTTTGGTTTTTATTTAAAGAGTCGTATTAAGAACGAGTACAATCTAAAAGACATTCACATTTAAGACCCTTAGCTAGACCCTTGGCTTGCCGTCTACTAGCCTCAGGACGTCTGGAGCACCGCTACTATGATCACTGGTGACAGCCAAACCGATGATCCCAGTCATCCTAGCGGCACGTAAAGGGGATGTACAGCGGGGTTTAGTGGGTAGGCCCCTCCTCCTCCCGAATCCCTGTCGAGACCCTCGGGTCTGGGCAGGGAGGCGGAAGCTGAAGGGGAGAACCCACATAACCATCCGCACTTCCCCGGGCGCGGTGGTACTAGGGCAACGAGTTTTTAACTGTCAAAAAAATAAAGTTGACCGTGCGCCCAGGCATACGTATACGTCTTTGTACTCTTGTTCTATCAGTACGTTGTCTCCAGACTAAGCTAGCGTGTCACGTACACTTGTGTGTACGTGCGTGTTTGAATGTGTAGTAGCATTGGGAGAGTCTTACGGGACTTACAATCAAGTGAGATAAGGGCAAACGGTATCACCATTGTCGACTTGAAAAAAAAATGTATTATATCCAATCAATATCCAACAAAGCATCTGAGAAGTTCGTCTGCTGTAGGCACAATACTGTCAAAATCAATTTGCACTGCATACAATTTTATAATCTTTCAGAAATGACAGTTGTTGACGAGTTTAATTAGTATGCGCTGTTGTTTGGCGCCTCCAAATTGTCGAGTAGGTATCAAAGTGGGAGCTCGCGCAATATCGCGTCTGCGAACAACTCCATGTAATAAAGTATGCAGCTAAGCTCGTTGCTACGTCTTTCATTGTTTAAAGGCCAAAGAAGTTTCAGTGGGAGACTTTAATCCGAAAAGCTCGTAAGAAGAGCTGGTAGCAGTCCTTTTGATGAGTGCGTAGTTGCTTGCTATTTTATTTTATCACGGGAAAGTACTTGACGTGAAGTTCTTTATGTGTCATTCGACCACGTATAAAGAAAATATGTATGGCAAAAATTTAAGTCCTCTCGTTTGTCACAAGGCGTTGTTCAATGCCACACAAACTCACGATTGCTTACTATTAAAACTCTGTAACCTTGATATTAAAATGTGTAGGTAGGTAACAACTTTTCCGGGATGGACAAGACAGAATAAAGATTAACAGTTGTACAAAAAAGGCTTTAACCAAGAGGATTTACACCGTACAGCCTTTTTTATATAATAATAGTCTGCAAATGAGCAGGCGGGCCGCCTGATGGTGAACGGTCACCGCCGCCCATGGACATCAGCAATATCAGAGATTTTTTTGTTTTTTTTTAAATCTACTACCTCCAACATGATCTGAGCCTATTTTTGCAAGTTTTTCATTCATAATGTTCTCGCTTTTATTCCTCTTGCACTTTTATTCTACATACTACTCATTCATCCATCAGTTTTAATTCTTAGCAGTGGGTGTCCTGCTTTTATTTTACTTTTTACATTACTATCTATTTTACTAACTAATCTTATTTATTTCTATATATATTCTTAGGGTCATAAGTTTTGCAACACAGGTTTACATATTATATATACAGGCTAGGGCCTGTAACACGAGCCTGTAAGTACGTCGTTTAGGAATAAATTGAATTTAAAGTTAATACCCATAATCGATGTAACTTCCATTGCGATATTATCGTTTACCGGTCGTAAAGTAACGTGGTACCGGGCGCGGCCAGGAAGTACTACTTACAAACAATCAAGACTGGTCCTTATTGTAATTACGTTATGAATGAAATAGGTAATGTAAATTAATATCAAACCTCTTTATTTAATCACAGTTTAAACTGATTTGTAAAAACTGTTCCATTCCTAAGTGACCTTTTTGACTTACGTGGCTGGATGAACATGCATCCAGCCTTCCGAAGCATGGAAAACGCCCACAATAAAGAATTATTAATAATAATGGCTACTAATGTCTGCTCCTTTATAACCTTGCCTTCGCATTTTATTGTGCATATGCGTTATTATGACGTGCTGTGTGATAATATCAGTGCTTGTGAGCACGCTGAGTTAAATTTATTAGATATGCCTAATCTAGATGGTTGTAACTGTTAGTTATAATAGACCAATGCATATGATAAAGGTTGCTTGCGGCTTGATGTCTCAGTTGTAAGATATTTGTAATTGCGAAATGTCGCAATTACAAATATCTTACAAGCAATGGCTTGAGGTTTATGTTCTCCCTATCCATCCATAGGGAAGGCTCGTGCCCCAGCACTGGAGACATAAAACGAGCTGATGATGATGGTGATGCTGGGTTAGCTTTCGCTCCTTCTGCTGGTATGTTGGATTTCAAATAGTCTCCAGTATAGTGTTTCCCGTGAGCTATTTATTTATATAACTATTTATTTATTTATTATTATTCTTAGCTCTCAAAGTCGGTAACGCAGCTTCCTGCATTCTGCAGATGTCCATGGGTGGCGATGACCATTTCCCATCAGGTGACTCGCCAGCTCGTTTGCCGTTTTCACACTCAAACTAAACCATATTATAGCGTTTGGCCTCCATCTAACCTGATGGTAAGTGACGATATGGCTTTAGTTCAAATTGCACGTTAACAGAACTCCTCAACAACATGGCCGCCAAAACGGTATTAAAAAGAAAAACAAAATTCAAAATTCGAAATTATTAATTAAGTTTAGGCTACGAATCAGCACTTATGAAAGTCACTATGCCATCGGTTCGTAAGCCTACACAGGACGGTAGATATTATACTTAGAAGAAATTCAGCAAGAGCCTTTCTTTTATCCCTTTCTTTTACAGCGACAAATTACAGCTGGGCATATTGAGCAACTGAAGCTTCAGGGTTTACAAGGTATGCCTGATATCCTAGTTAGTGTCACGAGCTTCAGGAATTGCTAATGTTTATGAGGCCGTGCTTCGAAATGCACGTTGAGCCATTGGTCACGGCTGCATTAGCAGTCGTTAAAAACCACCAATCAACACTAGGCTTGCGTGGTAGTTTGTGGCCAATTCTCCTTATCCTCGTGGAAGGCTCGTGCCCCAGCAGTGAGGACAACGTGATTTGGTGATATCGATGATGATGGAATATGGGAAGGATTGCGTCCAGCAAAAAGGATGTTTACAGATACTCTATATACTTCTATATTTTAACCGCCTCTGTGGTCTAGGGGTTAAGACCATCGGTGTAGACCCAGAGGTCACTGGTTCGATTCCCAGCGGGGGGTACATGTTTGTTTACTGGATTTGGTTGGTGGTAGGACTCGTTTGTCCGCCTGGCTAGCTACCACCACCTTATCTAAATATGTCACCATAACATCAATGTTTGTAGCATTGTTGTGTTCCGGCAGCTAGTGATAAGATAGCCAGTGCCTCACTTGTTGAGGATTCCGGGTGAAGTGCGCTTCCACTAATTGGCCTTACCATCACTTAACATCAGGTGAGATCAAGGCACTGTGCTTACCCGTAAATATAAAAATAAACTAAAAAATACACTGGTTATGACGATGTCGTGATTAAGGCTGATCTGGAGACAACAGCAAAAAGTTTAAAAGATTAGAACTATTAATGACTGATCTGTTATGATAACTTGATTAATTGTTATATTATGCGGCTTTGTTTGCGTGATTGGTTTATGTAATCGTAATACAGGAAAGTTGACGGTGTTGAATGAAACTGGGAAAAAAATATTGCAGTTTTTTTAATAAAGCTTGATTATTAGATAGTTGTTAACATTGAATACAATTCACTTAAGGCTTACAAAGTACCTTATTGAAAGTAACTACATCTTTACGAGTCTAGACTATACTGGACTGGGGATCATGCTTTTTAATCCTGGCCCGGGTTGCTAGAAATTTCGTGTATAAAACGTTTGTCAAATTTTAGGTTTAGATAAGATTTTTTAGATAGATTTTATTTCCTTTAGTTTATGGCTTCGTGCGATTAGCACATTTAGCCAGTGTCAAAGTAATTTTTCTTACAAGTAATACATAAATAAACAATATTTCCTTCCTGTATGATGATGATGAATCCCTCCCCTCCCCCCAACCCCTCGTGTATCTCAGTAAAGATGTGGGGCTTTACTAATTCCTCGGGCGGATTTCTTGAGAGAATTTGAAAAGTGACGTTGCACTGTTTTGTTTCATTTGCCTACACTCATGCACACTCACGAATACTTAACGGTTAATAATCCACCATTATTTCACATTAATATTAGACATAACACAAATTTTAGAAAATAAAACAAAACCGCAGACATGACTATTCACTTTCCCGCCAAGAAGTCTCTGTTCCTATAGATTAAAGATATATATAAATTAAGTGAACCATAGACAATTTTAACTTTTAAATTTTTGCGGCTTGCGGCAACAGAATGAACAACAACCCATCGGAGGGCCAAATAGGCACTTTTATTTTATTCTCTTTATCATGTAACTAATTATTATAAACTAAATAAACGGATAACCACAGAAACCTCATTAATTACACTTACACCAGTCTACTGGCCGTAGTAAGTAAATAGTTTAGTTCAAAATAAGCAGTATTTCACTTTCGTACCTAAAGCGTGAGCAACCAGGATTTGCATGTATTATTAATATGCAAGTGCACATTTGCGGGGATTTGCGGGGAATATGCGATGCGGGGAATGGCCGCTCGCTCCCACTGTGGGGGGGGGGGGGGGAGTTGGTTCATTGTGAAGTTTGTTGCGGCTATAGGAAAAGGCGTTGGGAAGCTTTTAGGGCCGAGATGTGAGCCAGTTTGCGAAAACATTTGCTCTGTTTAAATGTATTTATTGTAAATTATCTTTTAACATAACTCCGTGCTTCGAAATATTCTGAGGTCACGTTAAACACATCCCTGTTTGGGCAAAATGTGTGTAATTATTTTTCGACGCATAGCTTGGGTTTGTGTAACCCGCATTTGGCAAGCCTGATGATTAGGCCAATACCCATGAATTGTAACGATGACTTGATTTTTATGATGAATGATGCGGTGGGTCAGTATAGCTCCCCGATCCGATTCGAACCCCTCGGAGAATCTAGTAGGGCACGTGAACACACACTAGTGCGTGATGCCGTTCCCTCTAGAAAATCTCCGTCGGGGATTCGTTTCATACGGCTTGAGGAACCCTTTAAGTTTCTCGCCGCCCCAAAAAAGCCCGGTGAAGCTGAAATTGCCGTTTGAGGCAATCGGCAAACTCTCTCCAAAAATTGGTCAAAATAGGCTTACTTATCTTTTACTTGACTTTTATTTACTTCACTTCAGGTAAAGTTTTCATAAGAGCCCAGTTGTAAAATATACTCTAGGTAAAAGCACCATTTCGCTAACAACATTGTTGCAAACGCATTTCACAGACCAGTGTTAACTTTTATTAAAGTAAGTTCCACATAACGACCTGTTTTATTGCAGATATAATTTCCATCGATTAGCGGGGGCACTATTAATTTTTAGAACTCGTAAAAGGGGTACTCAAAGTCGAATATTAAAATGTTAAACGTCAAAATTCACACACAAAGTCATCATCGTTGCGGCGTTAAAAAAAGCCGATGCGCCTCGATGCGGAATCGCATAAAACTCTCGAAGCACCCTAATGAAGTTAAAAATTAAATTTACCACATCCAAAACACCACGGGGGTGGCGATAAAAAGTTTAATTGGTCATAAAAATCGCACGGCCACAGCATATCAATCGAGTGTTTGCGCGTATATACTTTTAGATGTGCAACGGTGATTACAAATGTTTTTATTTTCTTATTTTGTTGGATTTTTAGGGTCCCGAACCTCAAAAGAAAAAAACGGAACCCTTATAGGATAACTTTGTTGTCAGTCTGTCTGTCAGTCTGTCTGTCTGTCTGTCTATCGATCTGTCAAGACCCTTTATCTCAGGAACGCGTAGAGGTATTTAGTAAGTTAACCGTGTCATGTGGGCTATTGCATAAAAGGGCTTCATTTGCACAAGCTTTAACAGATTTTTAATTATTTTTATGATGTATAGTTTTCGATTTATGACGAAGAATGAAAACATAAATTATATGTAACAATCGGGAAAAGTTCGAGACTCGATTCCTGAACTATATATATAATGTACCCATTTTGTACGGAACCCTCGGTGGGCGAATCCGACTCGCACTTGTCCGGTTTTTTTTTTTATTGTAAGGAAGTATGATTGGCATCTATTAGAGAATTTTACATTGTAATACTTTGTAATTTTTTTTTTTATATAAAGAAAGGACTTTGGGCGGCGCTAACTCTGAGGTCCCGGTTTCGATTCCCGGTCGGGTCAATGTAGAAAGCTTTTCGATATTGTGTCCATAAAGCGAGTGCTTTAGCTACTTACCTTAGGATCAGAACAAAGTATGTAATGTTTTCTATGTATTGTGTATATACTAATGGTCGACCAGTGGTAGAAATTTTATTAAGGCTGCACGGATTGTATCCTTAGCAATGAAAAATTAAAAAAGATAGAATGTGAGTGAGTTTGGATTAGCATTGAGAGATTTGATTATCAGCCGCTCCTCTTCCATTTTTGAAATTTTTTAAAAATGTATTTAACAATGGTTATTTAATTTAATGTATTTTTATGCATACATTTTAAAAAATATTAGCATTCTGCACTCCTTCTTTATATAAACTATAAGTGTGCGAAATTTTATACTCCTCCGTTCGTGCAATTTTCGTAAAAAGGGGTACAAAGTTTTTGCTTCCCGTATTAATATAATATAAGATATAATTTAAATTAGCAGTCGTTAACAAATACCAATCCGCACTGTGCTGGTGCGTGATTTATGGCCCGTTCTCCATGCAGTCTTTTCATCCGTAGGGAAGGCTCGTGACTTTGCATTAGGGACATAAAATGAGCTAGTGGTGACATTGTGATGAAGTATTGCCCTTAATCTCACCTAATGTTAAGTGATGGAAGCGCACTTCGTCCAAAACCCTCAACTGCCGATCCACTGGTTATCTCAACAACAATGCTACGTACATTGATGTTATAGCGACATATTTGGATAGGCAGGTTTTCCTAATTTCCGCGGCGGTACCTTTAATGCATATGTCACGTTCTACTCGAAGCGTAGCCGTTTCCATGATAATTCTCATCTTATTTTCGCTGTAAAATGTGGCGTGTGCAGGTGGTACCATCGCACTTATGAGTAAGTACTTTCTCATGTAACTGTAAACTTTGTATTAGGAACATTTTGCACAATTTCCTTTGGAAACTTCTGTTACTAGGTACATAGTTTAATCAGAAACTATTACAAGTTCTCGTTCCTCTAAGAGTTGCATTAATTTTAAACACTTTTAAACTGAGAAACGTTAGTAAAATGTCTTCCAAACAAGTTGTGTAAAACTTGAGAGTTGGTTTAAAGGGATAAAAGAAATGTATTGAAATGAAACAACTTTTACGGATCTACTCGCGTTTATTTTACACATTAGTTTTAATTAATGTTTATCCTGACGTTTCGAACTCTTTGCTGGGTCCGTGGTCACAGGGAAACTGAGGTGTTGGTCGTCTTATAATTAGTTAGTAGCTTGTATACCCTCATTTAAATTTAATCAGGTGCGTTCCATTTTACGCAGAAAGAGCTTACAGTATCTTTTGGTCTGGCAGTATGGTGTTGGGGCTGGGATTTAATATTTTGTAATTATTTTGTACCTTGTAAAAGGTGGAAATGTGGTGAGACATGAAATATTAACATAAATTTTATTTATAAATATTGTAATACTTACCTACATTTCACAATAAAGTACTTATACTATTACCACAGAAAAATTATAACTATTATGTAAGTAAGTAAGTTCTTTTAACTTAGCAAGCTGGCCTTACTTACTTAGAAGCTCGATGGCGATGATTACAGTATCTTTTGGTCTGGCAGTATGGTGTTGGGGCTGGGATTTAATATTTTGTATGATGGGATCCCAGGCTGAAACGTCAGGATAAACATTAATTAAAACTAATGTGTAAAATAAACGCGAGTAGATCCGTAAAAGTTGTTTCATTGTTGTTGTGTAGTGTTCGCGTAAACTTTAGAAAACAATAAAGAAATGTATGTATGTTTACAAAAAAATCAGACAACACTGCTCAAAGTTTTATTAGCTACGCTTTTTAGCGGCTTTCCATAACTCAAAATGAAATTAGTGACTAATTGTGAAATATGCATTGCCCAAAATTGCCGGTAAATTTTATGCGAAATTATATTTTAATTAAGTTTCATTTATATTTCGCTTTAAATTTAATTTATGCCTCGGAGGTGAAGTATTTTTTGGCGTAATAAAATGGCATGTATTGTTTTGCTGCGGTATCGGCTATTACGGAAAATGGAATGACATGGGAATTTAAAAATTGTTTCATTGCCGTGTTTATTTGTTAGTGTTAAAAAGCCTAAAGTAACTAATAATTATGAAGCTTATGATTGTGGTTTAATAATTTTACGTAAATTTTGTTGCGAACAAGTTAGCACCACAATAGTAGTGTTCCTGACCCGGCATGTCATGGGGTGCGGGTTCGAATCCCGCTCGTGGATTTATTTCAACACTTTTTTCATTTTTTAAATAATGTGAAGTTTGTTTGTATGTAATATGAACAGTAGATATACTAAAAGTTTAAAATATAAAGATGCAAATTTGCAAACTTAGGTATTTGTTATTTTTGAGCTCCTTGTAGCCTGATTAAATGATTTTTAGAATAGAATAGAATAAAATACTTTATTGTACACATAAAAAAACACACATGTTAAGACAGAAATAAAATAATAAAATTGCAGTCGCACAAAGGGCGGCTTTATCACTGAAAGCGATATCTTCCAGGCAACCTAGGGATGGAGAGAATTGATAATAAATTAATAAATAATAATTATTAAATTTAATAGATGTTTCATACAGTAGGTATACTGGTAACACTAATACTAACTTTAAAAAAAAGTTGTACACATGCGTCTAAGCATTGAAGTATTTGGTGTGCTGCATATAGAACCGTGCGTTGGAGATATATGCAGACGCAAATTGTTCGTTATGCACACTTAACACGCAGCGAAGCGTGTGGATTTTTGTAAATATTCAATTTAGATAGAGCCACGGTCATACTAGCGGAAAAAAAAACTGTAAATAAACAAAATTTAATAATTCCATAACTTTACTTTTCTTTTTTTATTTCAACGCCTCGGTGGCCAAGTGGCAAAGCGCTCGGCCCGATACCCGAAGGTCCCGGGTTCATGTCCCGGTCGGGCAAAGTGTGTTTAGGATTTTTTCGATTCATAGCCCGGTTTTGTGATCACAACTCGCATTTGGCTAGCG
Organism: Eudonia truncicolella; assembly: GCA_949315975.1. NCBI lineage: Eukaryota > Metazoa > Arthropoda > Insecta > Lepidoptera > Crambidae > Eudonia > Eudonia truncicolella. The sequence continues at coordinate 1,477,936 of OX438841.1, forward strand.
TGGTGATTGAGCCATTACCCATCAAGTAGTGATGACTTGATTTCAATGATGGAGGCGTTTGCCCAGCTATGGGACAGTCATAGGCTGTTTACTTTACTTTACAACCTACAGTAATCAATGTACATCATCAATTTTGTTGAGATATTACCTAATACAAACGTAGCAATCTACGGATGGAAGCTACAGCTGTCAACCATATTTTTTTTATTGCTGTGTTTCGCATTTAAGGATACTAGGCACTATGCCTCTATGCATGCAGAGCTTTGAAGTTTATAATATGCGCGTTTGGTGTTTCTAGCATCTATGGTCACAATCAAGCATCTATATTCTGTGGTGTCCACTACCATTAACATTAAAAAATATTTATTGCTAAATTATGAATATGTCAAAATACTTATTGAAAATAGTTATAATCAGAATTGTATAATTAATTACATTCTATATGCTCTTGAGGCAGATCTTAGAGGCTCTCATTTGATTGTGTGAGACCGCATATCAGACCTCTGTTTCACAAATTAAAGAAATTTTAATTCGAATTTTGAATTCAATTTGATAAGCAAAATAAAACAAAACAAGCTACCATTAAACCTTTTTAGAACATTAAACCTCATGAGTCCATGTGACCACACCTCAACATCACTCAAACAGAACAATGCAGGCATGCAATAAAAAAAGGAAAAGCGAATCTCGAAAAAGAAAAAGAAACGATCCCACCGAACTGTGCGTCGTCGGGCGAGACGAGATCGCCCGAAGTTGTAAGTTATGCCCGAAGTGTGTGTACCTGTCAAAGAGCCACGCTCGTATTTCGCGTGATGGCATTGAAATGTTAAAACTTACTCCTTATGTTAACAAGGACTTCTTCCGAGATCCATAAGTTGGTGTTGGCCGCTAGTGGACGGTAGTCTATCCAGGTCTCAGACTTAGAGTTTATAAATATTGTAATATAGGCATGGTTTTTTAGCGGGCGTTTGTCACTGTTAAGTTGGGCACTTAACAATGAAAACCTCCCGCTATTTCACTTTGGGTAAACTTCTGTAATACACATAATAAGCTATTTTTCTTAAGACACAAGTGTAAAGACGTAAGTAAGTTTTAACCGCCTCTGTGGTCTAGTGGCTAAGACCATCGGTTTAGACCCAGAGGTCGCGGGTTCGATTCCCAGCGGGGGTACATGTTTGTGTACTCGGTTTGGTTGGTGGTATGGCTTGTTTGTCTGCCTGGCTAGCTACCACCATCTTATATAAATGTGTCGCCATAACATCAATGTTTGTAGCATTGTGGTGTTCCGGCAGCTAGAGATAAGATAGCCAGTAGCTCACTAGTTGAGGATCCCGGGTGAAGTGCGCTTCCATCGTTGGCCTTATCGTCACTTAACATCAGGTGAGATCAAGGCACTGTGCTTACCCGTAAATATATAAAAAAAAGTATCAAACAGTTTTATTTAATAATTTTCATTGTTAAGATTTACTTTTGCTTTTAACCGCCTATGTGGTGTAGTGCTTTAGGCCATCGGCCTCGGTCAAAGAAGTCCCGGGTCCAATTCCCAGCGGAGGGTATATTTATATACCGTCTGCTCTCTGCTGCCGCGTTCGGGTCTGCTCTTGCTTACTTATCTTATTTTTATTATTATTATACTCGTATGCTTTAACTTTGTATTTCTAAGACAATTTTTGACTTATATTAGTACTGCATGACATTGTAAAAATTTAAATTGCTAGGTACCTGATGTAATTTTTGCAAACTTCTTCTTCGTTCTTTGTCGCACCACTTGCAAATTTTTCTGCCAGCCCTTAGGTCGACTGGTAGAGAATACCATTTGGCATTAAGTCCGCCTTTTGTACTTTATTTTATTGTATTGTGCAATAAAGATTAAATAAATAAATAAACTTAGATATATTGTTATTATTGTTTTGTTTATATAATTTTAACGCAAATTTTGTTGCGAAACAAATTACAAAAACACAATGTTGAAAAAATTTCCACGAGCAAGATTTGAACCTGCACCCTTCTGACATACCGGGTCAGGTGCTCTTCCATATTATATATTATATTATATTGTTTTCTAAAGTTTACGCGAACACTACACATTGAAATGAAACTACTTTTACGGATTTACTCGCGTTATTTTACACATTAGTTTTAATTAGTCTCCCTGTGACCACGGACCCTGCAAAGGGTTCCGAAACGTTGTTTCATTTCAAACTTAGATATTTTTTTATTTTATTGTTTTTTTTTTGTGTTGTGATTGTCCTTTATTTTTTGTGTGTTTATTTGTAATGGAAAGTGTCCTGCTATTATAGGGCATTTTCCAATAATTTGGACCCTGTAAGGGAGAAAAGAGCTTGACACTTGCTGAGTTTCTTGTCGGTTCTTCTCAGTACAAGTAGAGTAGACTTACGAATCGATGGCATAATGACGTTCATAAGAGCTATTTGTAGCCTAAACTGAATAAATGATTTTGAATTTTGAAGTTTGGTTGGTGGTAAGGCTTGTTTTAAGTCCGTCTGACTAGCTAAACCAGGATGGTGATCTTATTTAAATGTGTCACCGCAGCATCAATGTTGGAATAGCATTGTTATATTCCGGCAATTAGTGATAAGATAGCCAGTTCCTCAGTAAATAAGGAACCCGGGTGAAGTGTGCTTCCACTTCCGGCCTCATTTATCATCCTAAAAAATTGAGATAAAGTCCAAATTCTAACCAGTAAGAAATAAAACAACTGCCAGGTACTATTAAATAAATAAAGTGATGATAATAAAAAAATATATAAATATTGTTAAACGTCAAATGGGTTTACTATACAATAGAAAACTAACGAAGCTATATCTCCAGACAGCACCACGCCGGGCCTTGGCGCAATGGATCATATGGGAAGTTTGCGGTCACCAGGCAAACCCAGGATTTGCATACAACGCACGGACAGACGGACCAAGATGGCCGACGGTTTGGATGAGGCATTATTACAAAAGAAAGTGTCACACACAAGTCCGTACTACAGTGTAAAAAGTGTCTGTACAAATCTGTACTTTCTATCTGCCTACATTGTTGCGAAACAGTTTATGTCCTACTGTAAAATTAAAATAAAAAACTAAAAATTAAAATAAACGTCACGATAAACATTAATTAAAACTAATGTGTAAAATAAACGCGAGTAGATCCGTAAAAGTTGTTTCATTTCAATGTTTCATTTCAATTAAAATAAAAAAGTCAGTTTCTTTAGGATGAAGTAACATTTGATGTTTACAGTTGCTATTGAATTAGGAGATTAGATGTTTTTTTTAATTCAAAGCACGGCAAAGGAACATGTTACCTTTTAAAAAAGTACCTCTTCTCAATACTCAATATAGTTATGTATTGCAAAACCATATACATAATGATTTTAACAAAATATAAGACTAAATTATGGACCAATTCACGCACGCTATTAAATAGAAAGTAGAGAGGATCGTCTATAAAGGGTTCATAACAGAATTCCTAAAACTAAAATAGCGACAGCCGCAACACCTATACTTAAAAGTAATTCTAAGCAGGTTTATCCTCAGAGTAGGTTTTAATGCAGGTTCCTGGCCTTCTCAGCTGATGTTAAGTGAGTATAAGATCGTGGGTGGAAGCGCTCTTCATCCCGCAACCCACAAATACTGAAGAAAAGGCTTTCTTAAAAAAGATGGCGGTAATTAGCCTGGCAGATTTATACAAGCCGTACCAACTTGCAAACCGTGTAAATATATGTACCACTATTGGGAATCGAACACAGGACTTCTGAGTCTGACTCCACTAAACCATACCGGTTTAATAATGTTCTTGATAGTAATAAGTGATCAACGAATACATACTTAGGGCGTGTCCATTTTTCTTACATCCCAATCAATAACATTTATGCATTTTATTACTAATCGAATATACCTGGCGTGCCGCCAGTCTAAAAAACACATTTGCCTTTGAGAAACATTTGTATTCTACGTACGAGTGGCTACGTGACTGTCTGCATGTTTGTATGACATATGGAAGCGTCGGTGGTCTCTTGGTAGACATTTATGACAATGTCACAATACAAAACACTCATATCTTTTTACGGTTTCTCTCCCAGCACATAATTCCTTCTTTATACAACACTAGCGGCCCGTCCCTGCTTCGCACGGGTGGACATTTGTATTTTTTTTAATATAGGTTACGTTACTCAGCGCTAATGTAGCATTCTAATGGTGAAAGAATTAAATATTTAAAAAATGTGAAAAAATTAAATGCCTACCCGACCCAGCAAGGAATCGAACCTGGGTCTTCCGCAATCCGGGCGGCTGCACTGACCATTATGCTACCGGGAAGGCTTATTTTATAAATATTTAATTCAGCTTCAGTGCAGCAATTAGCACTTAAAAATAAAAAGGTGCTCGCAGGTCGGCAACGAGGACACGGTTCAACGCAGAACTGCTCGACTTGTCGACAACGAGGTAACCTATGGTCGGCTCGGTCCACTGGCCATTCGGAGACACGTTGCGTATCTCTGTATATTTTATCGCCTTTATCATGGGGAGTGCTCTGAGGAATTGTCCGGTTTGATCCCTGCCGCTGGTTTCCTTCACCGCACTACACGCAATCGACTGTCTTACATCCACACCATCTTTATGGATGGCGGTCTACTACTGTGCGTTTCTCACGTAATTTTTACCACGAACTACAGTGGTGTGGAACCAACTCTCAGCGGCGGTATTTCCGGACAATTACGACTTAGGGATCTTCAAGAAACGAGTCTATTCCTTCCTTAAAAGCCGGCAACGCATCTGCAATTCCTCTGGCTTTGCGGGTTTCCATGGGCGGCGGTGATTGCTTCCCGCCTGCTCGTTTGCCTCTTTCTAATATTAAAAAAAAAACGGTTAGGTACAATCATGCTTTACAGCTGTCCTCGCATCTGGATTCTGTTTCTGCTCAACATCCGGTAGAGCAGAGTAATTTTAATTATGTTGATTGCCACTATAAATAACCACTGTCAACAACCAGTGATTTCTAAGTTTTCCACGGCAAGCTTCATACCAAACGGGCTCGAGCAACGCGCGCATAGCAACCTCTCACTTGCACGGAATCTCGCAACATCTGCGCTCGGACTGATTCGAGCTGTTCCGAGATACGATTTTTTTTACGAGATTGCTGATACCCCCCTCATACGGCGATTTCAGCTTTACCGGGCTTGTTTGGGGGCGGCGAGGAACTTAAAGGGTTCCTCAAGCCGTGTGAAACGAATCACCTTCGAAGGTTTTCTAGAGGGAACGGCATCACGCACTAGTGCGTGTCCCCGTGCCCTACTAGATTCTCCGAAGGGTTCGGTTCGGATCGGGCCCGAAATCCGTGTCCGTGCAAGGGGTCTATGAGTGAGTTGCTCGAGCGCGGTATGTATTAAGCTCGCCTTCTGGGTCCTCCATATTTTGTGCCTTACGACATTGATATGAAAGACAACCAACCCATTGTATTCGCTATGCTAGGCGCTTGTGCTCTTGAGTTAAATAAGACAGTGTTAGCTAGCCAAACAGGCTTAGAACCGACCAGCCAACCAACTAAACCGCGTAAAATAACCTCCTACCGTCCCCACTGGGTATCGAAGTGAATACTTCTGAATAAGAGACCGGTATTGTAACCACTAGACAAAAGAGGTGGTTTAATGTTTCTATACTAAATCGTGAAGATGCAAGTGTTTACATGCGAACCGTAACGTTTAAGGGTCGTTTGCAAATAGCCAAGTGAATATTTAGGAAAGTGCTTATTCGATAGAAACCGAGACCGGGCTAAGCTATGGCACAATATAAGAATTATGCCTCCCACACAAGTGTAGTAGGCTCGAAACATCTTGATGCTTTGACAAATTAGTTTCTTTTTGTTTCACGCTTTCAAATTATAGCTACTAGTTTTAGTTTAGCTTTTTTCATCAAATAAAATAAAACTTAATAAAAAAAAAGAAATATTACGCGGCCATTGCTAAAGTAATCATTATACTTTGAAAATCGTGATATTTTATCAGTCGGTCTATTTATATTAAACTTCTTCTTCTAAGATATCGAAACGTTAAGTAGTTATATTATTTCAATATTAATATAATGCCAAGGTTTGTTCTAAGCCCGACAGGCAAGCCATATAATAGCAATATTTTAACCTGTAAGATCAGGAAAACTTAACGACAAATTAAAAAAATATACACAATTAAAAACTGGGATTTTTATTTGTTCTTTATAAGAAACTTGAGTAGGTAATTATACTCAAAAATCGAATGTCACTTTTTTTGGGCAAAAGCAATATTAAACACTATTTTTAGTATTGCTGTATCATCATCATCATCATCATCATCATCTCAGCCAAAAGACGTCCACTGCTGGACAAAGGCCTCCCCCAAGGATCTCCACAACAGTATTGCTGTATGCCGACAGTGATTTCAATGTCTAGTCATTGTATTCTCATAAACTTTACAAATCAAAATACATATGACGTGGGACTTCATACCTTAGGCTGTGAAAGCGTTTATCAGCGCCATTGCCAAAAAAAGAGTGCGAATAAAAAAGTTGATACTTTCAGTAGAGGCCGACGCGGCTACACCCAGGGCTGTCACAGCTGCGTCCGGTTTATGTCCCATCAAAGCCGATCCTGCGATAATGGAGGGGGGTGCAAGTGTGCCCATCGTAAAAATATAACACTCCGAATTTCGGTTACAGCATCGCAGCCCGGCTATAACCCCGATATTGATTTATGTATCGCCACACTTTATGCTTGCGAAGATTATGGTTCAATTACATGGATGCAGTCGTGGACCGTTCGGTTTCTAGTGAGCTTGGTACAGTCGGTAATAGAAGTCGCTGACCACTTTAGTATCATGTCATAAAAACTTGACTAGAAGTTGACAAGCGAATTTTAAGTTATTTAGTTAGTTTGATTAGTTTAAGTGTGTGAGGAGTTGAGGAGCTCGATGGCGCTGTGGTTAACGCGCCCGGTCTGCGAGTGCTGAGGTTAAGCAACTTTCGCAAAGGCTGGTCATCGGATGGGTGACCAAAAATTTATCATTTCGATCTTCTCCGTGCTTTGGAAGGCACGTTAAGCCGTTAATCCCGGCTGCATTAGCAGTCGTTAACTTATGATGACAACCACCAATCCGCACTGGGCCCGCGTGGTGGTTTTATGGCTCATACTCCCTATCCAGCCATAGGGAAGGCTCGTGCCCCAGCAGTGTGGACATAAAATGAGATGATGATGATGAAGTGTTCAGTGAGAAAGTGTTGATCATTTTACGAAAAGTAGTGATGCTGCGGCAAGCGTTTTTAACTGAAATTATCACACTGTATGGTCGGCTACGGATACAACTATGGCTGGACATCAACCGCCAAACCGTCCGTTGACCAAGCTTAATTTTTTTGCCAAAGGCCCGTAAGTACTAACTATGCCCAAAAGTAACACTTTTCAGGAACACATCTTTACAATAAGCTTCCTTAATTTTTTAAAACACTAAACCTAGGATTTCTGAATCTAAGACCTCTGGTTTATTTAACCTCTACCTAGACTATAGACACGTTTAACAGTAGCATATTTGGCACGGTTACTTAAGGTCTATGGTAGCAATGAACCAAATAGAAGGACAACGCTTTCTACAAGTAGACGGTGTTGTAGTCTATACCCAACTCTAGATATTACCAAAAACTCATTTTAAAAGGCAAACAGCGAACGCAATACTTTATTCTGCACATAAATAGACCTACATCATTCCAAAAACGCCCGACCGAATACATTATAACCGTAAGTGACGTGGACTAATAAAACATATGCAAAACAGGAAGCGCAACAACAAAACCTACAGCCGGGCGAGCGATGTGTTTATAAATACGCCGCTCTCACCTTCGTCTTGTTGTCCAAAATTATCACGTCCCGCATGGTGGGGCAAGACATAAGAGGTAGCGGGTACAATATCTGTCTAAAAACTAGTATCTGACATTGATGACCTAATGGTTTTGAGCGGTAGGATGTTGTTAATAAATTGAGAGAAATCAAAATTTGTTTTGATTGTCCGGAAAATAATAAGACAATAATAATATAATATAAGACAACATCACATACATTGTTCTGATCCCAAGGTAAGTAGCTAAAGCACTAAAGCAGCTAAGGACAGTACCACAACCACCCAGACCCGACACAATATTGAAAAGTTAATTTTCGAAATTGACTCGACCGGGAATCGAACCCGGGACCTCAGAGTTACCGCCGCCCAAAGTCCGGCGTGCAAGCCACTTGGCTACGGAGGTCATCGGAAAAGGTTGCTTTAAAAGTTTAAAGTGATAAGTCTGTCAAATTGTAATTTATGATGTAAACAACAAGATTTAGGTATCATTTATTAATTAATTAAATTTCATATGTCTATAAATATTTTTGTATTTGATTTATTTAAGTACACCTACACTTGTAAATAATTGCCACAAACCTGAAACCAAAATTAAATGATCATGCAAAATAAACTTTTAAATGTTTAACTAACGCTGTAATTAATAATTTTGTAAGTTTCTTGCGTCCATTTCTCTCCACAGCTAAAAATAAACGTCCTCATTTTAATTTTTTTTTTAAATAAAAAAATTGACTTTGACTTTTACATGATTTCGGATATTCTCATTACTACATTACAGTTTTAAAAGTGTTAAGTTTTTGCTTGACAGTGTGATGCAAAATCATATTATTTCACATAGTATTAATGATTGTTTCTTCTCCAATGCTAAGATCTTTTACGTTACATAAGTCAAAGGACAGGAAGGTGTGGAAAAGTGGAAGGAGGCTTTTGCCCAGGAGTGGGACAGCTATTGCTGATATTGCTGATATAATAATAATAAGTCAATTTGATGACGACTGCTCAAGATACTTCACCCGTTTGCACTAAACTTATGAATCGAGCGTTTTCGAGCCAAGTGCTGAGTTAACTTGACCGGGTAGTAGTTAAGCCAAGACTTAAGCGATTCATAAGTTTAGTGCAAACGGGTGTTATCTACTAATAGTGAAATTTTCAACTTTATAAATAGACAAATTCGAAGAGCGAAGTCTCTTTTAAGTTGCGCCAGAGCATAAGTGCATTAAACTGGGCTACTGGCCTTGACTCAACTAAGGCCAGTTGCCCCAAAATTAGCGCAAACGTTCACATGACATACTTACTCAGATGACGGCTAAGATTTTAAGTACCTTAGACATTTTGATAGGGTTCAACATTCGCATCTGTCGGCCTTGGGTGAACTCATACAAATATTTTGGTTGGCTAATCTTGGTTTGCATGGAAGTTATTAACAGATTTATACAATGACAACTCGGGTGGTCGGTCGGGAGCTCGATGGCGCAGTGGATAACGTGTCTGGTATGTGATTGCAAACGTTAAGCAACTTTTGCAAAGGCCTGTTGTTGAAAAGGTGACCAAAGATTTATCATATTGAGCTCCTCCGTGGTTTGAAAGGCACGTAAAGGTATAAAAAGATCCCCGAAAATTTATAGGTGTTGTACTTATAAGATACTTGTACCTATAAGATATAGTCAGGTCACATTTAACTACCTTCGAAGCATAGATGATACACTACAATTTATTAACCAATAAGTAGTAAATAGCCTTTGACTGTGCCACTAGTGGGCAAAGGACTGCATCATTGAAATCAAGTCATCGCTACTGATGGGTATTGGCTTCACCACGCTTGCCAAATGCGGGTTGGTGATCACAAACCCGGGCTATGCATCGATAAATCTGAACACACATTTTGCCCGGCCTGGTAATTAAACCCGGGACCTTCGGGTATCGAGCCGAGCGCTTTGCCACTCGGCTACCGAAGCGTTATCCAAAAACTATTCATTGTATTTTATTTTGTATAAAAATGCATATAATTATTATCATTGTTATGTATCTTGTTGAGCGATGCAAATACTTTTGCAGCACAAAAGGCGTAAAGTTTCAAGGTATAAGTGCTATCGCCTAATTAACATACATTATCGCGTAGCAAAGTGCAAGGTTTGCCCTTGACTGAAGGCACCTTACGCGTGAACCGATAGAAAAATATGTATTTTTTTATTTTAATTGACGATGGTATGGTACATACATCATTTGAATCTGTTTGATGCCGATTAAAGATCAGGCTCAGGATCAGGATGAAGAGCTCGATGGCGCAGTGGTTAACGCGCCCATTTTGCGAGTGCTGTGGTTAAGCTACTTTTGGAAAGACCGGTCATCAGATGGGTGACCAAAAATTTATAATCTCGAGCTTCTCCTTGCTTCGGAAGGCACGTTAAGCCTTTGGTCCCGGCTGCATTAGCAGTCGTTAACACCCACCAATCCGCACTGTGTCCGCATGGTGGTTTATGGCCCGTTCTCCCTATCCATCCATAGGGAAGGCTCGTGCCCCAGCAGTGGGGGCATAAAATGAGCAGATGATGATGATGATGATGAAAGATCAGGCCGATTATACAAATAAAAAATCAAAGCTTTTGAATAAAAGCAATTTGATTAGTTTTATGTCAAGTTAAGGTTATGAACAATACAATTTTTTTATTTAAGATATTTCATGTGTATAAGCAATCTATATATACATGAAGAAATATATAATTGATATATCCAGTATGTTCATTTGTTATTCAAAATTCAAAACTCAAAATTCAAAATCATTTATTCAGTTTAGGCTACAAGTAGCTCTTGTGAATGTCACTATGCCATCGATTCGTAAGTCTACTCTGGGCGGGAGATCTTGTACTGAGAAGAACCGGCAAGAAACTCAGCAAGTGTCCAGTTTTTTTCTCCCTTACAGCGTCAAAAATATTGGAAAATGCCCTATCATAATAGGACACTTTCAATTACAAATAAACACATATTATCACAGATCCACATATTAACAGTTTATTAGTAATTCTTATAGTTTAATATACTGTGTGTGTGTGTAACAGCACGAAACTTAACAAATGAATGCAATTAAATGTCATCCGTGTGCTATTGAATGAAATTATACTGTACCTACTAATATGTATAGTCTTAAGTATGTAAGTATGTACTAAAAAAATGGACCATGTTATCTGAATTAAATAAATATTATATTAACTAACAAATGTTGCCACAAACTTAAATAGAAATTATGCTACAGTCACTCCTAACACTGTCATCAACCAAATTTAGGAATTTAGCGACTAAGCTGCGAGTGAAATCTGAAATATTATATGGTAAGCACAACACGAGCTATAGAATTATAGCGTGTAAAAAAATACTCTATTGGTACCAATATAATTACTTCGCACTGGCGTGAACCGAGTACAGACATACGCATAATTACAAATGATGCATATGGCTTAATGCGTGACTCATGCAAGAAAATGAGTGTTGAGAAGGTCAGTCCAGCGTGTACTAGCGCAAGGGAGTGTGATAATTGTGTTAAACTTGAACAAAATTCATAACTTGATAAAATTGAATTATTCTTTAGTATGTATATTTTTTATTATTATTTTATCAATCTCAGTAGTTGAGGATTCAGGGTGAAGTGTGCTTGTACCTTTGGCTTCATCATCACTTAACATTAGGTGAGATGAAGGCAAAGTGCTTACCGATAAGTAATAAAAAAATTAAATATATTAAGGTGAAAACGAATAGTAGGTATATTTAGCCGGTAGGTAATTATTATTGTAGGTACCGCCTAGTGGCTAAGACCACCGGTTTAGACACAGAGGTCCCGGGTTCGATTCCCAGCGGGGGGTACATGTTTGTGTACTCGGTTTGGTTGGTGGTAGGGCTTGTTTGTCCGCCTGGCTAGCTACCACCATCTTATCTAAATGTGTCGGCATAACATCAATGTTTGTAGCATTGTTGTGTTCCGGCGGCTAGAGATAAGATAGCCAGTACCTCACTAGTTGAGGATCCCGGGTGAAGTGCGCTTCCATCATTGGCCTTATCATCACTTAACATCAGGTGAGATCAAGACACTGTGCTTAACCGTTAATATATATATACAAAAACAACAAAACAAAAGTACGAATATATATATATATATATATATATATATATATCTATATGTATTCGTATTTTTGTTAGCATGAAAATGTTAGTTGGCCAGCAAAAAAGCTAGTTGGGCAGCAACTTATGGTCAGCAAATATTTGTAAATCAGTCTGCAACTTATATCATTTTGAACAGCAGGCTGCAGCAGCAGGCCGCTCCCCCCTGCGCTGCGGCTGCGCTTCGCTCAGGAAAAAAATTTTTAGCCTAACCTAACCAACAGTAAGGATTTCTTATGCTGACCAATTGTATAATTCTGCTGACCAAACAATAATTTTGCTGACCAAATATTTATTTTGTAATACAAATAAATTATTTCCCATATTAAAATCCCTAAAGAACCAAAATATCTAATATTAATATAACACTGCCTACCTAGAAAAGTAACTTCATATGATTGATGATGGCACACCAAGTATCAGTGAGAAGCTAAACAACCTAATCAAATCAGCTACTTTAGATATAAATAGAGAAAGAGCCTACATATACAAATACTTAGCAAAGAGAACGATCAAACTTTTCTCCTTCCAAACAACCATTCGAATTTCGAATTCAAATATTACCCAATCAACAATCGTGCAACGACTAAAAGCGAAACAGATTAAAAACCTCTTTCTAAACGTTTTTGAAGCGCAGCACATTCGGACGCATCCAGAAAAATGGCGGATCCTGATACCGGCTTCATTTCCTCACCATTTGCTTTGATCGCGACATAAAGTTCTATTGTACGGCGGACAGTAGTCGTCACCTCGGCAGCGGAAATAACGTGCCCGGATCTTCTAACTAACGTTTTTTAAATGCTTTCTGGGTACCGTGTACAAAAAGCGTGGATGTTTACTGAAAAATAAATAAGGTCGTCTAGGTGTTTATGTGGACACTGGGTTTGCACTTCATCCATTTTTTAGTATGTTATAAACTATGTCAGTTAAAAGATAATAAAACATCATCATCGCTATCACTTGCTCATTGTTTAACGCGCCCACTGCATGAGCTTTCTGTATGGATGGAAATACCAGGAGAACGAGTCATACACCATCAAGGAAACATACTAACTACATAGTTCATATTAAAGAACACAATAGATGACCTTATTTCTAACAAGCAATCTCTTCCGGGCAACCTTGGGTGAAAGAAAAATAATAACATAAAATAAAAATAAAATATGAAAAAATATATTAGGTATGTATTGTTAATTTAAGGTAGAGTTTTCGCTTTTTGGGCTATATACAACTGAAATAAAGATTTTGTAGGTGAATATTGTAGGTATATATAACATAGTATGGAGGTAGGTCGTAGGAAGGTCACCTACACTTTCAAAGGTCTCGGCAACTTAATAATAAACTGAATCTGTTAATTGTCCAAGAACAAATCTAGAATCTAGCGCCTTTCCAAGAATAAAAGAGGGAAGAGCCTGCAAAGTACAGAACCTTTTTTAACCAACATCCCCGCTTTGCAATTTCTTTTAATTAATGCTTAAATGGAGTAAAGGGGTTTTGCCTTTTTTTTCTGCTATAGTTCCGTCAACGTCTTAACCGTTAAGAATGTACGTTTCTCATCTCATTAAGTTTAATACTACAGCATTTGAAACGTTTCGCAGATAGAAAAAATGTATTTTGTAGGTAAGTGTATCTCGTGTTTTCTGCTTTAATAGAAACAGTGATTTTGTTTCTTCTGTATATTATTGTTCGAGTTGAACGAACGCTTAGCATAGACGATATACATTTTTGTTTTATCTTCGTCTTTTTAAACTTCTTTTAGCTTACCTTTTTCGTGGTTTCCATCGTAACCTATATTTGCGCGACTGTGAAAACTAAAGAGACTATTTAGTGGAAACTTAGACTCGGCAAACGGCTAAATATCACATTGCATGCCTCAACCAGTGCTTTGCATATTGCAAAGGAGGCGATGTTATTTTTTTATTACACTTCGTAAAGTTGTTTGTGAGTTCTTATGACTTTTTCTGTGTTCAAATCTTTATTGGTTGCAGTCAGTAATATAAAACGAAGCTCATACAATATTTAGAGTTGCATAATTATTTTCATACGTACCAATGCCCCGTTTATAACCAGGAGGTAAAATGATAAGGGGTCTGCAAAATGTATACAATATGTAAAAAAAACCCTGTCCGATAGCAAAGGGGTACATAGGTATACACATAACAATAACAAAAATAATAATAAAAAAATATTATCCATAAAAATAAAAGGTAAGTGTTTTTTTATATATTTTAGCGTTTTATTAACGCTTAAATATACTTAAGTAAAATTTAAACACTGAAAAAAGACGACAACCTCAGGCGGGAATCGAACCACGCACCTTCCGCATTCCGGGCGGCTGCCTTAACCATTTGGCTACCGAGGTCTGGCTTTCACCCGTCGAAATTTTTCAGTGCTTGATGCTTATGTTTTTTAGTCAACATTGCTTTCATCAATCTTAGAAGTTTTCACCTCTGAGATCTGAGACCACGATTCCCGCCTGAGGTTGTCGTCTTTTTTCAGTGTTTAAATTTTACTTAAAAATAAAAGGGTTACTTATCGTAATTTAAAACGCAAGTTCTTTGTACCGAATTTGCTAATTTTATAAATGTGACCACACTTTCCATCAATGGCGGCGGCGCCAAAGGTCCTACCTACCGAAGTGGCGACAAAAGTATTGCCATGCAAGTTTTGTCATTTATCAACATTTAAATCGGGGTAAAATTTGTTCACTTATTATTATAAAATAATTATGTAAATAGAACCGTATCTCGATACCTAATAACAACTTTATGGATCGGACAGGTTTTTTTTTACATATTGTATATGTTGTTATAACCGCCAAATTGCTTAAGTACCTAAGTAATTAGTGTATATACTGTCATACTGATGGGTCCTCTGAAGCCTCCATTATTGAATAAAAGTCATCGGTACAGGGCATTGGTTTAATCACCACGCTTGCAAAATATGGTTTTATAATCAACACAATGGCCAGATAATTTATGGTCCCACTGCTGGGGCACGAGCTTTCCCTCTAGATGGATAGGGAGGACGGGCCAAAATCTCCACACGGGTCCAGTGCGGATTGGTCGTTGTAAACGACTGCTAATGCATAGAGGGACTAATGACTTTACGTGCCTTCCGAAGCACGGAGGAGCTCGGGATGATAATTATTTTGGTCATCCATCCGATGCCCAGTTTATGTGAAAGTTGCTTAACTAAAACTTGGAATGTATCCAACGGTTATTGCAACCGATTGGTTAGGCAGATTCATCTTTACAGATGAAATACTACAAATTTTATAACACAACGCTATAGTAAATTTTTATTTTTTATTTTTACGTGCTAATTGCTGCTTTAAAGCAGCCAGGAGAACCTGGGCCTCTCGCAATCCGGGCGGCTGTACAGACAATTACGCTACCGAGAAGGTTAACTTTCAACTTCACTTCACTTTAATTATTTAATTCAGCTTTAGTACAGCAATTGGCACTTAAAAATAAAAAATAAAAATTTACTATAGCGTTGTGTTATCAAATTTGTGGTAAAGATGAATTGCCAATCGGTTGCAATAACCGTTTGATAAATGTCACTACTGCCGCTAAAAAGCAGTTATCACATGGAAAGTCGAACAGTCAGACACATACTTTGCTTTATCTGAGAGTTAAACTCAGTACCAGCGATGCCACTTATTCACAGATACGTAAGTGCTAAGCCATAAACGTGCTTATAGTGTAGACATATGGCATGTATATGTATAATGTATATACGGGCAATAAATAAAACTCACATAACACTGTGTTAATACAGACACAATCAGAGGTCTCTTCAATGTCGACCGTGAGAAGATAGAGCGTCAATATTGGTAAATGATTTAATTAGTTTATCCAGGTTGTGTGTTGTGCTGATTAGGCAAATAGTAGGTAGTAGGTATGCTACGAAATTGACTCCTTCACAAACTTGAAGTAGACATATGTAACGAAACACTTTGTGAGGATCTACTCGCGATTACTACCCTAAATTGTAGTTTGAACCTTTTGCAGGCTTCGTCAGGGTGACCCTGCAATTCGTTATAATTTTTGCAATCCATATTTAAATATTTTTTTATTATGACAAACTTGGGAACTTAGTTTATGGCAGTGATAAATGGAAAATGGAAAAAAAACTACACCGACAAAAGCGTAACTCTAAAGTTGAAGATAGATGACAAACTATAAAATGGCTGTTTTCATTGATGTTGGAAAACACATAATTTTCACCACAGATTTAACGCTATTCTTTTTGGCATAACTGCTGTATGATGTATTGATGTACTGCACTCAAAGATAAGAAATTAACATAATCGAAATGTGTGCGAACTGTAATGAAACAAAAATAACTTATTGAGTTTCTTTTTCAACACTTTGTCTTTCACTTTGTAATTTGTTCGCAACAATATTAGCGTAAAATTATATGTAAAATAAATCATAAATATAGTTTGCCAAATTCTTAACTGAGCTTTCAATATTTGTAAAAATATTAAGATCGGATGTTGATGACGTAGTTGTCGACATTGAATAGGGTTCCTTTGGCTTATAAAGTAAAAATAGATAGTGTTGATTAATTTCATCGAGTTAGATTGAGCCACGATAGCATAGTTGGCAGTGCACCTGACCCGGCATGTCATAGGGTGCGGGTTCGAATCCCGCTTGTGTATTTTTTTTTACACTTTGTCTTTTTTCAGATTGTAATTTGTTCGCAACATTATTGCGTAAAATTTTATGTAAAATAAATCGTAAATATAGCCTGCCTAATTCTTAACTGATCTTTCAATATTTGTAAAAATATTAAGATCGGATGTTGAGTTCATGACTTAGTTGTCGACATTGAATAAGGTTCCTTTGGCTTTTAAAGTAAAAATAGATAGTGTTGATTAATTTCATCGCGTTAGATTGAGCCACGATAGCATAGTTGGCAGTGCACCTGTCTCGGCATGTCATGGGGTGCGGGTTTGAATCCCGCTTGTGGATTTTTTTCAACACTTTGTCTTTTTTCAAATTATTGAGTTTCACTAACACTGTATTTCCAGTTATACAGAAAAGGCATTATTGTCAAGACACCAAGGAGTCCCGTCGCTGATCTTTCGAGGACACCTGGATTATGTTTCTGTACCTCAATCGCGTGCACAGATGTCATGTTTCTATTTGAAAAGTCGTTTCTGTACACCAAAACTCTGGGTCCTGTAAGATTCATTTCTATTCTATGCGAGCGCAACACAAGCTTATTGCCGCAATAAAATCGGCGATGCTTACTGAGGCACTAGAATTTGTTGAGTGTTTCTAAGGATTTATTTATTACCTACAAAGCAACTTTCGGAATGGCGGGTCTTTGGACATGTGACTCAATTAAAACATTTTACAGCGTGCCTTGCTATTACTTGCTTACTTGCTTAAATGAATAAATAAATGACAGACAAGATCACATAAATTGTTCTGATTCCAAGGTAAGTAGCTAAAGCGCTCGTTTTATGGAAATCGGAAACAACACAATATCGAAAAGTTCGTCATCGACATTGCCCCGACCGGGAATCGAAACCGGAACCTCAGAGTTAGCGCCGCCCAAAGTCCGGCGTGCAAGCCACTCGGCTACGTAGGTTGTCAAGTTATGGTCCGATTTCTCTGTGTTTTTATGTAGATGAGCTTGATACACTTTTATCCCTTCGCTATCTATAGTTAACCAAGAATTTAAACGGGGATTAACTTAGAAGATCTTGAGTCTAGCAATAGGACGTTTATATCTAACCGCTTCTGTGGTCTAGTGGTTAAAACCGTTGGTCTCAGACCCAGAGGTCCAGGCTTTGATTCCCATCGGGGGGTACGCATGTTTGTGTACTCGGTTTGGTTGGTGGTAGGGCTTGTTTGTCCGCCTGGCTAGCAACCACCTTCTTATCTAAATATGTTGTTATAGCATCAATGTTTGTAGCATTGTTGTGTTCCGGCAGCTAGAGATAAGATAGCCAGTGCCTCAGTAGTTGAGGTTTCCGGGTGAAGTGCGCTTCCACTATTAGCATTATGATTACTAAACACACCACCACGACCCGGTCAACCCAAGCCGAGGTCTGACCCTTAAGAGGCGTCCTACCAGTTCCGATCCCCAAACCGATCCGAACTTGGAGAATCTAATAGGGCACGGGGATACGCACTAGTGAGTGATGCCATGCCCTCTATAAAACTTCTGACGGTGATTCGTTTCACACGGCTTGAGGAACCCATAAAGTTTCTCGCCGCCTCCAAAAAAGCCCGGTGTAGCTGAAAACGCCCAGTTGTAATCAGCAAACTCACTAAAAAAATTATATATCTTGATATCTGAACGGTTACCCAAACGTCGACTATTAAGTTATCTTAAAAATATAAGTAAATGTAAGTAATGTGTGGCACCAAGAACAGGAAGTCTGGAAGCATTCGTACCCATGCAAGCTGTAAGCACAACTCGAGCTTATTGCCACAATAAAATCGCGAGATGCTCACCGAAGCACTAGAATTTGTTCTTCAGGGTTCAGTGTGAGAGGTCTACTTTTAAACAAAAGAAATAGGATCGTTTTGCATTTGGATTCGTGCCTTTTCAATGTGCAACACTTTTTAATTTGAATAAAACAACATAATTTGAGAATTATGTAATCCCAACCAATATTTATTATAAATGTAAAAATGTGTGTGTGTGTTAGCTTGTTTGCTGTTTGTTACGCTTTCACGCGTAAACTGTTCAACCGATCGTCATGAAATTTTCTACACATTCTCAAGAGTGTAATTAAAAATATAGGATACTTATTATTAAAAAAAAATAGTTTTTTTGTTTGTTTGATACGTTTTTACGCGTTAACTATTTAACGATTTGTTTGTTTTGTTGTCATAGAAACTGTCAAAACGGTACGATGTCCGCCGGGTCAGCTACTTAATAAATAAAGCTCATCATGGTTTATTTAAACATAAAATACTAAGTTTATATAGGTGTCCTAGGCATACTTTAGACGCTTCATATAAAAAAACAAATTAACTGTACTTTTGTTTATCTTTGTTTAAAATGGAACGCGAAGGTTTCTAAGTTCAAATATTAATATACCTACTCAAATTATGGAATGCATTTTTTATGAATATTTTATTGATAAAATTGGAAAAATATCTATCAAAAATACTTACATTTTATAGTTCATGCTCTAACTAACAAACTTAATTCAATAGAGTAAAACAAGCTATGCAAACTATGAAGCTGACAATTCGGTCCTTCGAGCAAAGATGAAAGGCGGCCATTGCATATCTCGGACAACTTATCAATTTCGCCGAAAGCTACCGCAAACAATATTAATATATACTTTATTGCTGGTAGCTGAATTAACGCTACAGCAGCGACGCCACAGAACGCACCGGCTATCACTCCCAAGACGACAATTTTAGGTCATGGCGGCCCGTTAATATGTCAGTCAGTCGAACGAATGGTTACCTCACGACCTTCGGGATTGGGATACATGTAAGACGGTTTGTACATACACGGGAATATCATTTATGGTCCTTAGTATATCGCATGTCGGGTATTCCTGTATAATATATGTATAACAGTTGTAAGTATTGAAATAAATAAAAAATAAAATAAATGTATGACTCCTTTAACGCTCAGGAATGTCAAAAATAATATTATGCATATTATAAGGGGGTTTTTCACAATCTTACAAATCTTACCATGTGTACTTCTTGATACACATACAGGATCATTAATCTATTCATCAATTAAATTAAGAAAATATAGATGTATACCTCTCCCATATATATGATATATTCTCAGCAGTTTCATCTGGTGCATATGGTTCGTATGGTCGTCAGCGTATATATACTCTATTTAACATGATCATAAAGATAATAGAAATAGAAAAAATATTCATTTTTTCACATCACACATAATAGGTATGACTCATATATATCTTATTGCGGGTAGATTAGCAGAACACGACATTTGTACGTTGTAGCGGCCCGTTCATATGTAAGTAACTAACAGTGGACATCGGCGAAAACTGCACCTACACTATAGACGAGTTAAATTCGCCGGACTTAATCCCAGTAAACATTGACAACGTCCCATTGGACTCGCTGAATACAATAAAGGAAGACTTAAAACAGTATTTCGAGAGAATCAAGAAATACAAGGATGGTACTTTCATAGAAAAACATTCATCGAAGATATCTACTTTCTCTATACTTATTGGATTAGCTATGCTAGCCTACATCCTGTACAAATGTTGTCGGCGATGCCGAGTCCTACAAAGAAAATCAAGACCAGACGACCATCAAAATAAATGCATCCAGATCTTCAACAATTGCTTCGGCAAGACAAACCGTCGCAGCAACATGGTTCCCTCACGGCCAACGGGATCGGGATACATGTATGACGGCTCGCACATACACGTATCAGTAATGGTCCTAAGCATACAAACAGGTAAAGGCTCTCTTATACACGAGAGTATAAAACACAGTACGCTTATGAGTCATACACCCGTTTACACTAAACTTATGAATCGCCTAAGTCTTTGCCTAGCCACTACCCGGTCAAGTTAACTCGGCACCTGAGTGTAAGCAGAGTGAAGTTGACTGATGCTGCGTTGTTTTCACGCTGCACCAGTTGTCTTCGCGTCTGGACTCCATTTCCACTTAGCATCAGGTGGTGTGGAGTCATTTGCCGTGCTAAGTATAAAAAAAGCGACGTTTTCGAGCCAGTAGTTAGCCAGAGTAGTTAAGCCAAAACTTAGGAGATTCATTAGTTTACTGCAAACGGGTGTCTTGTGTGCTCTTCGCTCTATGAGCTGGCGCCGAATCTTGTTGGAATACCCAGTGCCTGTTATTGAACATGGTATATGGTAAACAGGTTCCACGAGGTTGGTCAGGACTGTATTTTGATATGCATTCGTTTTTACACCTTTCTCACAAAAATGTACCTCTGTTAAGCCCCAATAAGAAACTCCCAACCATACTATGAGCGAGGATGGAAAATGACCTCGTTGGACACGCGGAATACGGTTGCTCGCTTCTTCACTACTGTGTGCATACACCTTATAATTTTTTATGTTGTAGCTCTCTTCTACGGTAACATTTTTCATCCGAAAAAAGAATTTCCCGATATTTTTTTTCCGCGTACCGCTTCAACAAAGCGCGGCATCTCTTCAGTCTCAGGCCATGTCCATGTGGAGAGCTCTGAACTCAACAGTGGGACATATAAAGACATATTATATTTATTGTCTTATTGCTTTGTACTTTGTATTATAATTTTAGTAAAAACGAGGATACTTTTTAACAATGTAGATCTTTCAGTCATTCAGTAAGTACTAGAAAGACTGATATCATTTCGTAAATTTAGTCAGTTAAGTAAAATAAATGAATCCAACATATTATCCGCAACCAAAGGTACTCGTGCTTCAGAACATTAAACTCCCTCACCGACTCACACTTTACCGCTTTTATATCGAAGCAAGTGCACAAGCTTCCCCGTGTTTGCATAGCAAGGGGTGAGCCGTAGCGCGTTTTATGCGCACTAATCTATTATTTAGAAGCGCACAGTCACGCGAACGAATGCACAGTTCAAATTACACCGGTGGTATTTGGTAGCTTTTGTTTTTAGGGAACACGCGGTATAAGAAACGCTCAATCGTTTGTTATTTTTAAAAACAAAACGCGATTTGTGAATCAAAACTTTTTCGCTAAAGACGTTTGAGAGTTTTCTTTTTTTTTTTTGTATAAAAGCTCTTTGAGTTACATATTGTTTCGTCTTTCTTGTTTTTGTTATGGAAGAACTGAGGGCGCATTGACTTACTTTTTGGCGGGGAATTTAAGTGTCAAGTTTGTCAGTTTTTTCTGTGTTTTGTCGAATGGTAATGGTTGATAATGATGGATTATTAACTGTTAAGTGTTCGTAAGCGTGCATGGAAGTTAGCAAATGAAATAAACAGTGCGACGTCACTTCTAAAATTCATTAAAGAAAGTGAGGTCTCAATAAAGTCCTACATATTTACTGACACCTAACGCTCCTTAACGTTTTTCATAATTGGAAAAATTGTATTAACGATATAATACAATTCATATTTCTCAGTAACGTTGAAAAATATTAATCATAACCTCAACCATAGACAAAACTCAAGTCCTAACACAGAAAGAGCACAGAGGTCGGCCATTTAAAAAGTCGATCCCAATTGACGGGCGTATCGGCGGGAAATTGGTAAATTACTGCTTTTGGTAACGCTTTGTGAATTAGAGAGCACGCTGGCTATTATAGGGCATACATGCTGACGCTTCAGTGCGGGAATATTCCTATTGAACCACTCGCATGATATTGACGGGGATGTTTGATATTGCCAATGAATGTATTTCTTTCTTCTTTCTTTCTGTTTTTTTTCTTGTTTGTTCTTTCTCTCTTATTTATATTTCTTAAATCTTTATTGCACGGTGTAAACGCTGTGCTAACGATGGACTTAGTTTCACATCTCTACTAGTCTAGCAAGTTTAACAACACTAGCACATTACCTACTAATAAAATATAAATAACATATAGGCACGTTGATATGTAATAGTTATTGTGGGAAGACCTGATAAAAACTACACTGGCCCTTGCTTCGGAAGGCACGTTATTTTGATGTTTTTTTTTTCTAAACGGCAGTCATTAGAACAAACCAGCCCGTATCATGCAAGCATAGATGGCATCGCTTCATCTGCTTATCACACCCCCACTGCTCAGTTAATCCAGACCGAGCTTCTAGCATTTAGAGGAGGACCCTGGGTTGTTTCACTCTCGGTTCAAGACGATTCCAATCGAGTAGGACAGACACGCTTGCATGTT
This sequence comes from Eudonia truncicolella, assembly GCA_949315975.1. Taxonomy (NCBI): domain Eukaryota; kingdom Metazoa; phylum Arthropoda; class Insecta; order Lepidoptera; family Crambidae; genus Eudonia; species Eudonia truncicolella. The sequence goes on from OX438841.1 coordinate 1,500,773, forward strand.
GACATCCCGTCTAGAAATCCTCTGTAGAAGTTTGGTCACTACGGCTTGATGAACCTTTAGTTTCTAGCCCTTAAAAAGAAAAGAGATAGGAAGCATCCTCGAGGTAGTCCACCAGCTTGATGATCAGACGATATCGTTAGAGTGGCCGATTGGAAGTGGATGAGCCTCGCACGGGTTTGACTAAGTTGGCGTGTTAACGGCTCCCGCCCACGACCGACTTTTTGTACAACCGATAATCGGACCGATTTAAACCTCGGCGAAACGAGATTTTAGTACCGATTTTGTAACCAACTTTTTGTAGGACGTGTGACGACGATATTAATGATCGTACCAAAATGAATCTCCATATCGTCAACATTGAAACTACGAAAACACAAACAGCGTAATTAATCCGACGTTTTTACTTTTCCGTTCGCACAAATATTCAATAATAAAATAATAATGCAATGCAACAGAATATCTCTCTCAGTACAGTAAATAACTGCAGGGCGAATTTTATGAAGCTACAAACTCCCGTATTAAAATTAAATACGAGCCGCGCGTATCCGATGAAAAAAGGTTTCCATTATTAAAACAATTCCAGATATTTCCACTTAAAATGTAATCAAATGCAGTAATGTATGCACATTTACATGCGAAAAATGCCTTTGAGCGAAACCCTTTTGCCGGGAATTGTTAGTTATATTAACTGGGAAATATTTCATCTTAACATTGAGCATTCGATTCATCGCTCGCAATATGGTTTGGTAGTTATTCGTTTCAATTTAATCGCATCTGTAGTCGATTAGGCAATCCTGGAAAGGCTAGAGATCTCGGGTTCAATTCCTACCGAAAAGAGACATATTTTATTGTATGCAGTTTGGTAGGTAGGCTTGTTTGGAATTCACCTGGCTGATTCGACCGTTTTATTTTAGAGCGCTTGAGACGCGCTTACGCTTAGGACTTAAAACATTAAGTCCGCCTGTTCGACTACCAATGTTTGATCTTAGTTCGTCGCTGTAACAACAACCTTAGTAGCATTGTATGCCCGTTAGTTAGAGATAAAATATAAAGCCAGTTCCTCAGTAGTTAGGGATTAATAATAATAATAATAAATTTATTGTTCAACAACATCACATAAACAGTTACTTACAGTAATATAACGTTACATAAAAAAAACAGAGCTTAGAGTTAAAGTATGTCTCTACCTCCTAGGTTAGGAAGACCTGTATTCTAGGAGACAGATCCTTCCTTTTCTTAATAATTTCTAAAATACTAGTATTATCTCACACACATAAAAGTGAATGGATGTGTATGTTTATGTGTGTAAGGGTGTGTGAGGTTGTAAGTGTGTGAGAGGGTGAGGGAGGGGGGGAGGGGGGGGGGTGTTTAAATAGGTACTTGGTATTTATTTTTATTTTTTATTTTTTTTTATTGTTTCTTTTTATTTCCCTTTAAAAAAAAGAATAATATAACACAACATAAAAAAATCTAGTTTGGTACCTAATTATTGTTTTACTTAATTAATTTTTTTTTTTTAGTCCGATGATGGATCCGGCTGAATTATCTTAGCGTTACTTACTAACAGGTGTCGGAACGAAGCGTACATTGCGCACTTGTTGAATATAATAATATAATAAAAGGTTTCCATGAACTGGCAAACTATAATTCGAAAATAGGCAAAATTCAACTTTTGTCCGATATATAAGCTTGATACAACAAACAATCTGCTGCTAACAGCTACCTAACAATTAACTTACAGCATAAACATTATAGTTACAGACATTCGAAGCCTAAATATAATGGAAGTCAATTGTAATAATTTAAAGACAGAATCTATATTTCAATCGTCTCCACGCACGCACGACTGTTCATTTGCACTAAAATATAAATTTAAAAATTATCGTTGTGTTATAACAAAAAGTTATCTTTTAAAATCTCTTAGGGAAAACAATCTGATATATCCCAGTCCGGATCGGAATGGCCCGACGGTTCATGATTGATTTATTTAAAAGGAGTGCTCGCGATCTATGCTTCCGTTGGATGTATGTAAGCAAAAAGTTTGGAGAGCACCGAATTCCGGTTTCACTTTCGTAAGCGCAGTATAGATTTTAAGTATTGTACTGTACATTGTGTGCGTTTCACACGAAAATCGGCGAAGTGTTCAATTTGTCTATAGAATTTTTGATAGGAATACTCCTTTATTTTTTTTCTTTACACAACAACGGGAAATCGCTTTTAAAGACGAATTACCATTAATAGAACCAAGTACCACCAAAACTATTTCCCACACTTTGGTATCGAACTCAAGATCCCTGGGTCCGAAGTTAGTGGTTTAATAGGCCACATATTCAATTACAAACTCAGGTAATACTATGACATCCAATCTCACTAACTAGGTTTCATCTAAATTTTCCTAAACATCCACAGTTAAAAGGTCCTAAGGTCTTAAATCACCTTAATAAAGTTCACTATTTCTATTATAATTCCTGATGACCCACCATTATCTAAGGTAGTTTAGGTTTCGCGATCGTATCGTAAAACAGGCCAGCCACTGCACAATCCAGCTCTTGGAAAATATGCATTTTATAAACCCACGCAAGTCTACGAAAATAAGCCATCAACATAAATAACGAACTGGCACCCTGGCATATCACGAGTGTACCTAAAATAAACAACCATACATCAACCATTCAAATGAAACACTAAATCATGCGTACATTATACACTTTATTTCATTTGGATTTTGATAAACAAACAAAAATCAAATGAATTATTAGACAATATTGAGACAGAATCAAAACGAGATCGGTGACACTAGGTAGCACGTAAGATAAATTTTTAAAGGAATGTACACATTGAGTAAGGATTTATTGTTTCCACTACAAGAAGTACTTGACCTTAAGTTTTTTTATGGTAAGTAATTTCAATTTCATTCGATATTTAAGTCTTTTGATGTCACTGTTAAAGATAATTCGATTTTAAATATATTGGACGTAGGTTATCTAACCATTCGATAATATAAACTTTCGTTATTTATATTTTAGATATTTTAATTTTCGATGTTTTGAACATTGAAATTTTAACCGTAGGTATTTTAATTTTCGATATTCAAGTATGTACCCGATTAGCCCGGGTAATAGCGCATTACCCACGGAATCAGAGAAACTGGCTGTCTGATCTATAGCAATCGGAACCCAGTAATGCTAAAACATAAATTTTAAGCTTATATGAGTGAGAACCATTTGTAAGCTAAATCGCCTTACCAACCTACCGTCTGGCTGACGAACCATCATACTTTCACCACTAAGAAGAAACACAACGGCAGGTGAAGGTTTCCTGCCACTTTCTTGACTTTTTGAAGATACCATCTAACAGATAACATCTCGCTGAAAATTAAACAATTGTCAGTGTTCAGTCTGTATGTATGGCTACTAACACAGGACTGTATTGAGACAACCAAGAAAAGGCTAGCAGAATAAAACCTGCTAAATTACTTGAACATTGCCTAATATCTGGCTACTTCTTGTGAAATTAAATTTGTGAGCAATATTGTGTCTTATTTTATTTTTATTTTTTTTATTTTATTAGGAAACTCAACAGCCTTATTGTAACAATCATGCTTATTAAACGTATATATAACACTTAGCCAATAACAGAGTTTCACAACATGGTAAACAATATTCACGACGCGAAGTAACAAAAAGTAATAATGATATTCATTATATCAAATCACTTTTTGTTACACAGTTTGCAAAAAAAAAGTTTTAAATATTTGGTTTGGATGGGCAGTATGATAAAATTCATAATCTCAATAGTGAACTGAGAGCAGAAGGATAGGACCCTAAGTACAGCACTGGCAGATCTAAGGTTCTGTTAGTCCTTTTCATCGTCAGCTTATAAACGTAGCACAGCTGGCACCCATTCTTCTCCACAGCTAAAAAATAGATGGTCTGAATGGGTAGTAGGTAAAAATATGTTTGGACGATTCAAAAGCACTTTTCAGTTTATTTGAATAAAAAATTTTTGACCTTGACTTTGACTTTGACTAAGGCCATCTCATAGAATAAAAGCACATGGGAACATTAGGCTATAACCCACCACGCTGACTCAAGGCAAGTTGATAGGTATTAACGACTTATGTACACGCGCCTGAACATCAACCTACCACAAACTGTCAAATTTCCTCAATAGACTTTTAACTTTAGTACTAAGCAATATGGTTGAAATTTTTTGAAGAAATTTGACAGTTTTGGATAGGTTGATGTGCAGGCGTCTGTACCTCCTGGAGCATGTAAAATAACACCAGTAGACGTAGATAATACTTTACCTGCTTTTATAATAACAACGTATCTTATTTAGGTCTAAGATTTAACGCTATTGACTTTAGAAGAACACGATCATGAATTCTGAACACATGTTGGTGACAGATAGGTTGTAGGGTCGTAGCTATTCAGATGGACTCTGTGCCCACCCACCCAGAACAACTAGCTGAATCCCGACTTCAAAACTCTGAACCATGGTGTTGCGAGCTAGTAAATCTAAAAAAACCATTATAATTCAATAACGTCTTCACTAAATCAAAGGAACTTTTGGCAATAGCGTTCACGTTTAAAGCCAAAACATGTGGAACATCAAATACACGCAGCTCAGTGATATATGGTTGAAGCTTATTATTTTTAACCATTAAACTTACGAATGGTCATATTTTTTGTGCACAACAGAGATTTTTTGGCATCAAGCCGAATTCTGTGCTGTCTATAGCATTTTATTTCGCCAGTTCGGCCGCGTAAAGGTCGGTAAATCAATTTTTGCATTAAGTAATTGAATTTATGAGCTGTTTATCGCTTCGGGAAATGGTTGTTAAGCGACTATTATTTTATTTCGGCCTTTTTGTGGGTAATTTGTAAACGATACAATTGTTCCTAGTGCTCTTTGCTGTTTCGGTTTAAACTGTTGTTTAAGTTTTTTTCTTTAGGGTTGTTGACTTTAGTGTTTTATCATTTTATTTTAGTATGAATTGGTTGTTAGACTTGTTAGCAATCACCCTTAAATGATTGTTCAATTAAATATATCTACTGTCACTTGTTACTATGTTTCTTGGTTTTGCAGTGATTTTAGTATAGAAGCCTAAGTATTTGTAGTGGATTCTTGCATAGTTTGAAGAAATCGAAGCAAACTTGTTAGCCATTTTCTAACATCCACACATTGATAGTTTTTATTATTCGTAACTCACAAATTGTATCTGTCTGTATGGAGAAAGCTCCATATAAACTGTAACTATGCCAAATCTTACATTCCGCCGTGCGCGCACTATGCTTAAAAAAGGGGTGGAAAGTTTCTTCATCTCACGTATTAATATATAAGATAGATACACACATGTAGTTTAGAACGCGCCCGATCCTCTAAATGCCACTACACATTTACAGAATACACTAATCATGCACACTAGTCTGTTTAGGCCCAAGACACCGTACTCGTAGAACATGGGTACGAAGAACCGGTTCACATGCGCTCTACACCAGGTACAGACATGTACCTGGGCGCTTCTCTCCTCCTCCACGGCCCGGTCAACCCGGGCCGACGAGCCGAGTCCGAGCCTTTAGAGGCGCCCTCGGGTTGCTCCGCTCCTCGATCCGATCCGAACCCTTCGGAGAATCTAGTAGGGGACGCGCACTAGTGCGCGATGCCGTTCCCTCTAGAAAACCTCCGAAGATGATTCGTTTCACACGGCTTGAGGGACCCTTTACGTTCCTCGCCGCCCCCAAACAAGCCCGGTGAAGCTGAAAATGCCGTCTGAGGCAATCAGTAATCTCTTTCAAAAAAAAAAGTATTAAAACAGTGGGTGCATTTCTACTAAAAAACAATAAGTATTTATTTTAACTCCATGCCGATATTTTACATTGCTATAACTTTTGGAAAATACTCTTTCGTTATCGTGAAACAGCACGGATAAGCATTTAATTTGATTCATAATAGAAAAAGTATTTCCAAATTAGCCCTTTTTTATATTTGTTAATTGTGAAAAAGGTTCTATAACTTATATTGTAAGGGTCCACAGTCCACACGCTTCTTAAACATAAATTATAATTTATCTACCGTTTCTTAAGACATGTCATCGTCGTTTAATGACGTAAAAAGTGCAATAACGTCCCCAAATACATTTCTCCTAATAACAATGAGTAATTCTGTCCACTCTTTTGGACATCAAAGAAATAATAAATCATTTTATTTCAGTTCGTAGGCCCTTCCTCGAGTCGACGGCCGAACCCAAGCTCGAGCCATTACTCTCATGCATGCGGTCTTTGTCCTAATTTTTTATGAAGACAATGCACTTGCTTTGCAGTTCTTGACAACTCTAACACTTAAGATGTAAGACTCAAAGTTGTTTAACATTTTTTTTGCCAAAGGTGGTTGACGTTTCTGGTACAACAATTTTGTATTGCATTTTTTTCGGATATTTTTCGGTAGGTACTGTTTATCAACTTTCGTGTTGCAACGTTGCTCGTCGTAATGAAGTTTTCCCTAATTGGCACGGCTGCTGAACGTTGAAAATGATTGTCTGTCTGTCTGTCTTATTTCTGGATATTGTAATATTGTGTGTCGCTCGTATAACTTCTGAGTTTTTCTTGAATGTAACGCCTGATTTAATGAGGTCAACGGATTTATTCTTGTTTACGGTCCCAGCGATTTAGCGCTGTTGTGTGCGTTTCTGCGATCCTGCAAGTCAAGCAACTTTTGCAAAGGCCGATCATCGGATGGGTGACCAATTTTTTATTATTTCGAGTTTCTTTCATGCTTTGGAAGGCACAAGGCAGTTTCTTAAAGCTGAATCTTATGCTGAGCGGAATCCAATTCGTCGTAATATTTTAACTATTAGTTTTAATGTTAGAACCTAAACTTAACAGTGCTACTATGAATCATCATCATCATCGGCAGCTCATTTTACGTCCCCACTGCTGGGGCACGAGCCTTCCTTAAGGATGGATAGGGAGAACGGGCCATAAACCACCACGCGGGCCCAGTGCGGATTGGTAGCTGTTAACAACTGCTAATGCAGCCGGGACCAACGGCTTTACGTGCCTTCCGAAGCACGGAGGAGCTCGAGATGATACATTATTGGTCACCCATCCGATGACCGGCCTTTGAAAAAGTGCTTAGCCTCAGCACTCGCAGACCGAGCGCGTTAACCACTGCGCCGTCGAGCTCCTCACTACTAGGAATAAACGTTTTAAATTTTAAATTAAAAACTATAAGATTGTCCATAAAAACGTATCTATTTGATTACTTTAGTTTTTAGTGAGTAACCTGCGGTCAGGCAACACTCCAGTGTTCCACACAAAAGTTAATTCGTGCTACAATAAAAACGCTGCATCTAAATCTCTCCTGCTTCGCTGCCATTAATCTACGTTCGCGGCACGCCCGTTCCGAGTTCGTTTCAGTTGTCCTTCAAATAAACATGTCGCCGTGAATTCAACATTATCAGCTGGACAATTCAATGTTATTTGCCTTGTGGGGATCCGAACGGGAACGGAGAATCTAGTAGGCCACGCTTGCGTGATGCAATCCCCTCTAGGAACCCTCTGAGGGTGTTCAATCACCACGGCACAAAATAAAGAGCCTGCAGTTGGTATGCTTTATACAAACGCGCTCGAGCAACGCACACATAGACAACCTCTCACGGACACGGCATCTCGCAACATCTGCGCCCGGACTGTTGAGAGTTGTTCCGAGATCCGTGTCCGTGCAAGGGGTCTATGTTTGGGCACAAAAAACATTTTATAAATAGCGTGCCTTACTTCTTAACTGATCTTTAATATTTGTAAAAATATTATGATTAGATGTTAATGGCGGTAGTTGTTGACATTGAATGGGCGCCTTTGGCTTTCAAAGTAAAAAGGTAAATAGTATTGAATAATTTCGGCGGGCTGGTTAGAACCACGTTAGCTCAATTGGAAGAGCACCTGACCCGGTATGTCAAAAGGGTGTAGGTTCAAATCCTGCTCGTGGAAATTTTTTCAACGTTTGTGTTTTTGTGATTTTTTTCGCAACAACATTTGCGTTAAAATTATATAAACAAAACAAAAAATATTTTATAAATAGCTTGCCTACTTCTTATTTGATCTTTAGTATTTGTAAAAATATTATGATTAGATGTTAATGACGGTAGTTGTTGACATTGAATGGGCGCCTTTGGCTTTCAAAGTAAAAAAGTAAATAGTGTTGAATAATTTCGGCGGGCTGGTTAGAACCACGATAGCTCAATTGGAAGAGCACCTGACCCGGTATGTCAAAAAGGTGCAGGTTCAAATCCTGCTCGTGGAAATTTTTAACATTTTTGTTTTTGTAAATCGTTGTCTATTAATCTTGTAAATTTTTAGTAGCAGTATTTCTTTGTAATGACTATTAACTACCTCGATGGCGCAGTGGTTATAGCGCCCGGTCTGCGATTGCTATGGTTAGCAACTTTCGCAATGGCCTGTCACAAAATGGGTGACAAAAAATTTATCAATTCTAGCTCTTCCGTGCTCCGGAAGGTACGTAAAGCCGTTGGTCTAAAAAAACTTTCTGTATAGTAAATTTTTACTTTTTATTTTCAAGCACTGAAGCTAAATTAAATATTTATGAAATTTTATAAAATACAGTGAAAAAAATAAACGCCCACCCGACCCAGCCAGGAATCGAACCTGGGTCTTCCGCAATCCGGGCGGCTGCACTGACCGCTATGCTACCGGTAAGCGCTGAATTTTGTCACTGCTTTTTAATGTTTTTAGAGTGCTTTTATAGCAGCCTGTATAGGTAAAAAGTTTTAGTTATATAAATTAGTCTACCGTACCGGTGAATAAACAGCCGTCTCAAATCCCTGAATAGGGTATTAATTGCACCGTCCGGTGTCCTAGTTCTAGAAAGCAGTAGCCAGCGCCCATTCATAGCCGCAGATAGTTGCATTCAGGGTACCTAGTGCGAATACCTACTAATTGCACACACATTAGCTCACGACGAAAACAATATTTGGTATGGCATTGAAGCAAGGAAAGTTAAAATTTTGCAATAATTATTCTCGTTTTTGTTTACAATATCGAATGACAAATAAAACTATGCTAGGCGCCTGGTGTTTCGTGGACCAGTTCACACCAAAAACTTACCAACCCCAGTTCTAAAGGTAGTTAGAAAAGACTCTTACACTCCAACTATTCTGTACCAATTAATCCCGCCCAGAGTAGACTTACGAACCGATGGCATAGTGACATTCACAAGAGAGAGTGACGACCTCCGTAGCCGAATGGCTTGCACGCCGGACTTTGGGCGGCGCTAACTCTGAGGTCCCGGGTTCGACTCCCGGTCGGGTCAATGTCGAAAACGAACTTTTCGATATTGTGTCGGGTCTGGGTGGTTGTGGTACCGTCGTTGTTTCTGATTTTCATGAAACGAGTGCTTTAGCTACTTACCTTGTGATCAGAACAATGTATGTTATGTTGTCTCATATATATATATACTACTATACTACTATATATATATATATGCTACTATTCAACCATAGGGAAAGTAATGCCCCGGCAATTAGTTGAAAATGAGAGTTGGTTTTAGAAGTAGCTTAACACTGTAGTACCATGTCACACCAAATCGCTCGAAACGATTGCGCTCGTGCAACCATTATGTATGGACGTAGTGGTTGGTATGCCATGGTACTAAAGCGTATAACTATTTCTGATTCCGACTAACTGTTGTGTTATTATTGTTCATTTGATCGAAGGCTTTACTTTTTGGTCTCGCATCCATAAGATTCATTCTGAATGTCGACACTTCCAATCAAGCCCAAACACCAAAAAAACTATGGATCACAAATCGTGTTTTACAGCTGCAGCGGTTTGATGCGCTCTACTTCCCCGTGTGTAAGTGTTACGATGTCCTTTGACAGGTCCTCGCTTTGTTCGACTGCGTGCTTCCGCGAACAAAGTGACAAAGTAAGATGAAACGTAAGGCCTAATTAAGTGGGGACATACATTGGTATACTGCGGACGGGAGCGCTACTGTTAACTGTTTTCTCACGTTGTAATTATTTGATGCAATCTGAAACATTCAGCTATGAGTTTATATGTATAAGAGTAAAGGCTGGATAGTTACCAATTTTGTGTTTTCTTATGATTAATGAAAACTATTAGCTGCACTGAACTACCTCATGCTATAACATTATAATAGAAAAATTTACTCTACTAATAATTTACAAGATTGCGAATAAGGTACGATCCCTATGGCAGCTGCATAATCTATTAATATGAATTCAGAGCTTGGCGACATATTCATTACACATATTTATACAAGTGAATAATGAAAGTGGACGAAGCGAAACAAGTATGTAAGGTTCGTAGCAAGTGGAGAGAAGTGGTCTCTGCCTACTCCTACGGGAAAGAGGCGTGATTGGCGATGGAGATGTATATTTATACAAAGCGGACTACAATATTGCAACCTGCGACCGCCATTAGAATACCTTCACGCTTTAACGTGCCCGCTCGCAAAACGCCCCCGTATGTATCCACGCATGCCAATGCGTTATTCAGAATATGACAATGCAGTTTTAAGAATCCACCCATCGCATTTGATGAAACTGGGCCGTGAAATTGGCGATCCTTGCAAATTGCTAATACCACAGCACCGTCCATAATTTAAAACTGTTTGCAGTCATTTCGAAGCAGCCTTATTTTGTGTGGCGGAACAAAGAATACGTTTGCACGATAATTGTTACTGTTAACTGCTTTATGTGGAGTGAGGATTATTTAAATGCTATTATAAATAAGTGGCGGAGCTCGATTGCTTTGGGAGGCACGTAATTATTCCGAAATATTAAATTTAGAATGACGATATTTCGATTTTATTGACACGAACTACATAATATTTTTTTCTCTTTATTTTGGCACATACAGTCATAAAAAAATATATTTTAACAGTAATTACTTTAGTAATAGACAAGGAGTGCCCAAAAATTACAAAATAATACTTTGCTAGCAGTTAGGTAGGTATGCAGGTAGGTATGTTTAAATGATATTATTACTACTTTATAGTAAAATATATAGACAGTACTTAAGTAAAATTTACATTTTTTTTTTGCTAAAAATCTATTCTCATGCAGGTAGGTATCATAGGCTTCACTTTAGTGTTAAGTAGGTATATTCGTAGGTGTCGTGTGTCTTGTATATATTTGTACATACTGGAGTTTGGAAGGGAGAGTTTCTTGAAACTCAAGCTTAGTGTAGTGTGTAAATTTGTTTTTAATCATATGTTGTACTTCAAGTACCTTAGGATTAAGTAGTCTGTAGGTATTTATAGGAATTGTTGTATATTGTTGTTGTTTTGTTTGTTCCTTGTGTCGTTATCGTGCCATAAAGGTACGATGTCTTGTGCGTGCGCGTTTTCGCCCATGTTCCAGCGCGTGGCTGCTGTCGTGCTTCACATTCGAAACACTTTTCGAGTGGGCGCACCTCAGTAGCTATGGGCGGGAACATGGGCGACAGGGTGGCCCTCGCGCGGTCATTTCCCTCGTGGATCAGGTCCCGTGACTGCCACTTAGCCTTCTGCTTCTCGGATTGCGTCCCCCAGGGTTTAGTGCGGTAGCCCCTCCGTCTCACCCTCCCAGCCGGGACTTAGTTCTGGCAGCTGATTTGGGGCCTCTCCCCCTATCAGTGGGATGTGGAAAGGCGGACGGGTAGTCCCACATAACCGTGGGCCTCTTCAAGGTTCGTGGTAGGTGGTACACCTTCCCTGGGAAAAAAAAAAAAAAAAAAAAAGGTATATTCGTAGGAAGGATAATACCGAATCAATAAAAAAATACATCTTAAATCTATTAATTATCTATTAATTATTATTAATGAGCCATTAACACAATTATGTGTTGTTAATAATATAGCCCTGATGACCCATCCGTTAAGTTTGAGGAGTCAGGAGCTTTGAGGATTGACCAAGTGTTTTTTGCATTCAACCCAAGCATCCATTCGACTACTGACGGTTCTTGTGGCATTAAATTAGATAGAACGATAACCAGATCATCAGTAGGTATATTATGAGTGAACCGGGTGAAGTGCGCTTCCACCTTCAGCCCTATAATCAGTGACCACCAAGAGAGAATAGCCAATTCCCATTGCAGAATAATAAAAAAATAAAAAATCTAGTACCTTCCAAGCCATTGCCATAAGTAACACACAAATTATATAGATCAATGCTTCTGTCGTTGTGATGCCAATCATTATATGTCATTGTATGAATAATCGAAATATGAATTGCAAGTCGATAATAATTGAAGTGTTGAATATGTATGTCGCAGTCAAGGATCTATACCTGACCCGTTTGGGATCAAAGTTGTGTATTAATACACATTATGGTGATGAGTTTCATGATTCATCATCAACGGGCTACTACCCTCTGATTGGCTGTTTACTGGTTAAGTAAAGCTAAGGTATAGAAATCGCTACCTGTAGCCAACCGAAAGAAAGGGGGAAATTAATTTATATAATATTATAAAAATAAGATGTAAAATTATAAAAATATAGATTTAAGGACCTCTGTAGCCGAGTGGATTGCACACTGGACTTTGGGCGGCGCTAACTCTGAGGTCCCTGGTTCGATTCCCGGTCGGGTCAATGTCGAAAACGAACTTTTCGGTATTGTGTCGGGTCTGGGTGGTTGTGGTAACGTCGTTGTTTCTGATTTCCATGAAAACGAGTGCTTTACGCTACTTACCTTGGGATCAGAACAATATATGTGATGTTGTCTCATATATTATATTATATTATATTATGTTGTCTCATATTTGTAATTATGTCATACAATTTGTATTGTATAATTTAAAATGAAAAATAATTTAATTTAATTTTAATTTCATATAATTTGACATTTACATGCTCTGCGTTCGTTTGGCAAAACAGACGTTCAAAATGATAAAATTACCACCAGCTAAAATGTACTTTGCTTTGCGTGAATAAATAATCATTTCATTTTCATTTCACAATAACAATACAAAACAAAAACAAAAGACAAAGACTAATACTGACTTGATCGCCGCATCAAAAAAATTTATGCGGTTTGGTGATCACAAACCTGGATATTATGCATTTCAAGATCTGAAACACATTTTGCCCAACCTGAGAACGAACCCAGTACCTTCGGAGATTGTGCCGGGTGCTCTGCCATTCGGTCATTGAGGCCTAAAAAAACATACACTCCTGCATTTATTATGAGTAAGGTGAGGATTTCATTATTATGTTTCACATAAACTTTTCTCGACGACGTATTTATTTATTATTTCAATTAGCATTGCTGCATTCGGCGCTTTGTCGTCGAGGTAACGGTACAATGTTTTTGTCATAATAATTTAAACAAACAAATTAACAGTACAGGCCCGCGTGACATACGGACTTGCAACTCGTTCCTCGCAATATCGCTTTCACCTATACCCACCGAGATATCAAAGAATATAATCAAAACAGAGGATACTCGTACACTCCTTTAATTTATTGAGTTACATATTGTTGCTTCACGTTTCTTGAAACGCTGCATTATTTAGATTAAGAAAAAACTAACTGACTAGCTGGTTTTTAAAAGAATGAGTGAATCTTAACAGAGTTAGCAGAATTACTGTGAAAATGATGTAATTAAAAGAGCAAGTTATAACCGCCTCTGTGGTCTAGTGGCTAAGACTATTTCGATTCCCAGCGGGGGGTACATCTTTGTGTACTCGGTTTGGTTGGTTGTAGGGCTTGTTTGTCCGCCTGGCTAGCTATCACCATATCTAAATATGTAGGCATAACATCAATGTTTGTAGCATGTTGTGTTCCGGCAGCTAGAGATAAGATAGCCAGTACCTCACTAGTTGCGGATCCCGGGTCAAGTACGCTTCCATCATTGGCTTTATCATCACTTAACATCAGGTGAGATCAAGGCACTGTGCTTATATACCCGTTAATATATAAAAAGAAAAGTTAAAAGATATTTTCCAAAATTTAATCATTATACAATTTCAATATAAAAATTTAAGGATATCTTTTATTCATAATAGGTCACTTTTTGTTTTATATTAAGGTTTTCTTCAAAATAAATGTATTTGATCATTGTTATAGGCATATTATTAAGAAAAGTTTATTAGGTAAAAAAGTAACGATAGTATTTTAAAAAAACCAGCCACTTTCCGAACCTAAGTAACTTAATAATATTTTTTTTGTAAAGCACGAGCTAAGTTAGGTATTTAAACACTTATTCTTCGAACATACTTTATTTATTAACTTAAACCTATTTGCACCTACAAAATACCTAAAAAAACCTACAAAATAAATGTATCTAAACTTGATTCAGATAACTCATCTGTCGCCACATAATCTTTGCCGTCGAACCACTAAGAGGCCGAAAGCGAAAAAGCAAATAAAAATAAAGATCACATGTCCTCACGACGTGGAGCGTGGCCTTTGAAAGAAGACGGATAAAGCTCGCCGCACAATACCGGCAGCATTTATATTTTGTATCTTTGTTAGACAAAGCAATGAAAGTTTTTAAATAAAATTCTTAAATGGAAGAACCATATTGTACTCGTATTGTACACTCTTATTCAATAAAGTAGTATTGATCAAATTCAATATTCAATCAGTAGGTGCCTAAGACCTCCTGTTTAGTCTGCAGCTAAAAATCTTTTCATTTTACATGTAGGTCTTTAAGGTATAAATATAATTGTTAAAACTGTACAAATGGTTATTAGAAAACAACGTTTATGATGTTAGAGAACTAGTAGAAAAATAAGATAATTTACACAATAAATATTTGCATGCAATTTTATATCGCTAGACATGAGGATTATTTTATTGTTAACCATCTCTGTGTAACATGTTTTATGCAAATCAAGATTTATTATTATTATTATTATTTAAAAAATGCAATTTTTAGGACCTATTTAATTGCAACCTATTCCTTGATATGTGAAAATTTATTTAAAAATAACATTTCACTTTGGTTACGCTTGTTCGAAATAAATAGACAAAAAATATAATTGGGTGGATTGTTATTAAAAGTGTCCTTATATGATAGGAAGGGCATAACTAAAAAAAGTCTAGCTGTCGCACTCAGAAACGTCAATTAACGTTAATGATAAAACGTAGTATCTACCATTTTGTTCATTTCAAAAAAGAGCTTATGACTTTTTTAATTTTCACATTACAAAGGTGTGATTAAATTTAAAAAAATCACCCTTTTCCGTTATTTCAAATATGGTGTAAGTCACCATATCTGAATAACTCCTTTCTGTTGAAGGGAAGGAAATCTATTACGACGTTTGTGTTATGCAAATAAAATACAAAAACCTCTTTATTCCTCTTCATATTAAAGTGAGTAATTTTGCATAAGGCTCTTCGCTACAAAAACATTCGATCGTGTAAGGAGATAAGGAGTTGCATCGTCCCTGGTACAGTCACGAGCAATAACATGTTTACACTTTTGATTAGTTTTGACTCTTATTCCATTGTATTAAGAGTTACATTGTTAACGTGTTTTAATGCTCGTGACTGTACACCTAAACAATACAAACTTATTGGAACCTCTCAGAAAAATTGTGTCTTCCACATTTATAGTGCGCGAGTAAAAAACTGAGTTTCTTTATTTGGCATTGACAACTCGCCATCTTGGTAAAAGCGATTTTATAAGGAACCAATATTTTATGTGATGTGTGTTCTTGCCCTTAACATTCTAACTTAAGGAGTTCAAGTGGATAAACAGTTTTCAATTGAATTATTTTCTGCTTTAAGACCTTGTTCCACTGCTGGGCAAAGGTCCCCCTTATTTCCTTCCATCTATTGCGATCTTCAATTACCTCAGATCAGCCTGGATAGAACGAATCCAAATCGTGCATGAAATTATACTAAATATAATATTAATATTAAAAAAAAAAACAAGAAACATAATTAAAGAAAATAAAATCATACTAAAAAAATATAAATTAGAATAAAGATAGTCTAAAGATTGTACTATAACATAGATCCCTATTAGCCTCCAGCTCAAGAAAACTGTCTTAAAATCGTAATCACATTACATATATTTCCTCAATTTTGAATTTAAAAATCGTGAATTATAAAACCGCTGGCAGTGTACACTACCCTTTAAGTACTTATAAAAAAAGATTTAAAAGGTATTGGATCGGGTTGCGTTTTAAAATAATATGACTGTGACTTGAATGTGAATATGAGCTACCGGTCAAGATGAATCGTACATAATACGATCCAAATTTTTTACACTTAATAATTATAATAAAATAATTACCTGTACATTTACCTTGTTAAGACGAATCTGCATAGGCAATCATTTGCATTAACAGTAGGATAGATGGCACTACTGCCGCTAAAAAGCAGTCAAAAATAATAAAAAAAGGAGTGAAACGTAAAAACTACTGAATGGATTTTAATGAAACTTTCCTCATATACAGACCATGACCCAGACCAGCATATAGGATACTTTTTTTTTCCTTTTTTTTTTACTGTAGTTGTCGCGAACGAAGTCGCGGGCAACAAGTAGATGAAATACTAGTTGTCAATGAATACTAGTAGTCAAACGCCAATTAATCAATCACAAACTTTTGTCATTGTGACACCCCCAAAAAGATTTAATTAAATGGTTCAAGAGAGATCAAGAGTCAAGTTGAGAGCGATATTCACTAAAAAAGTTTTAAATTCGTTAAAATCTTAAAAAAATTTAAAAGAAAAATATCGAATACTGAAAAACTTTTGTTTTTCGGTATATAACATTATTTATTAAGTATTAGAAAAATAAATGGAGCCTCCTTCTTAATATTATTGTTAGCACGAAGATCAAGTTATTTAATTTTACACATTGATCGCGTAAACTTTACTCAACTTTAAATAACGATACGTTCTATGTCGGTAATGTAGGTATAACAAAGTAACTGATAAAAGCAAATTTTACAGGAGACCGGTAATACAACAAGTTTACTCTTTTTGTCCGCGACCACAGACCCTGTGATGGGTTCGAAATGACAGCATAAAACCAAAATTCAAATGTTTAATACAAATGCGACTAGTGCCGCCAAAGTTATTTAATTTCAATGTGTTCGCGTAAAATTAAAAAACAAAACATTTTTATTTTATTTACAAATTGGCGATTTTGTTATCGTCTGCCGATTGAAAACCAAGTTATTCGTTGCAATCGTTAAAACGGCGGTTATTAACGTTCATCAACCTGCGCGGGGCCATCACGGTCGGTCAACGGCGCCGTCTCCCCGCCTCGCAGAGGCCTCTGCCCTATAATGACGTATGCATCTATGTTTGGATCGCGTTCATTGCGTTTATTTAATGCATTTATATTTCAAATCATATTTTTCTTGGCACATAGTTTTCATTAATGTCCGAGAATAAAAGAGAATAAATAAAGGATTTGAAACTGGCGATTCTATTACTAGGACAAAGAGCATTACAGAATTTAAAGAAATAATGTTTTTGTTTTGTTTATATAATTTTAACGCAAATTTTGTTGCGAAACAAATTACAAAAACACAAATGTTGAAAAAATTTCCACGAGCAGGATTTGAACCTGCACCCTTCTGACATACCTACCTAGTAATCGTTTGTCACGAGAAAACGTTGCCTCAACACGCTATAAAAACTCGTTTTACCTGATTGAATACCAAATAGAACTCGCACTAGCCACCCCGTTAATCCGATTTGACGTTAAAAAAGGACATTATAAACACAATTAAATATCCTTTAAACTGTCCCACAGCTGGGCAAAGGCCTCCATCGTTGAAAATAAGTCATCGCTACAATTGATGGGTATTGGCTCAATCACCACGCTTGCCAATGCGAGTTGTTCGTCACAAACCCGGGCTATGCATCGAAAAATCCTTCTTTTTTGAGAGAGATTGCTGATTGCTTCTACGGCATTTTCAGCTTCACCGGGCTTAAAAAAAAATCCGAAACACACTTTGCCCGACCTGGGAATAGAACCCGGGACCTTCTGGTATCAGGCCGAGTGCTTTGCCACTCGGCCACCGAGGCGTAACACACTTATACACACTTTCGCGTTTATAATATTAGTCAGGATAAGAGCAAGTCATACGCGGAAGGCCATGAGCCCAGATGGTTGCCAGCGTTGCCGCGTATGACTATTTGTTATCATGTCTCATACAGTTGAAAACAGGCTGAGTTCAAGGCTGGAAGTATCAAGTTCTTTTTTAATAAATGATATAGATATAAATTTCCCACCTTTCCTTCACGTCCAAACGGAACAATAGATCAACAAATGTTGTTATTGTTGCATTTAATTAAAATTTAGGTCAAATACAATTTTCTGTGATTAAAAAATTTACTTTTGCACAACTGAAATTCGCGCTGGAGGAAGTCAGTAATAAGCACAGAATGCCAAAGAACAAAAATATGTAAGTATCCAAGATGTTCTTAGAGGAGTACAATGGCGCTAGGTAAGTAAAACAAAGTAAGAATGGTTTTCTTGAATAATAAGCTTATTGCTTAGCTTATTCTTAGATGCATTTTTAATAAAATTCACTTAAGTTCTTTCTAACGATCACAATAGTTTGATCTTTCTTTAATTAATTACAGATATTTTATAGAATTGTAAAGATGATAGAAAAACTTATAAGGATTAGAAACTTATAATCTCGAAA
The DNA here is from genome assembly GCA_949315975.1 of Eudonia truncicolella. Taxonomy (NCBI): domain Eukaryota; kingdom Metazoa; phylum Arthropoda; class Insecta; order Lepidoptera; family Crambidae; genus Eudonia; species Eudonia truncicolella. The sequence continues at coordinate 1,519,413 of OX438841.1, forward strand.
GGTTTTGGAATGGGAAATAATTTATTTGTATTACAAAATAAATATTTGGTCAGCAAAATTATTATTTGGTCAGTAGTCATTGGTACATATTGCACGTCGCTTTCATAAATAAATTGAATTAAGTATATTATATTGCAATAAATTGAAATATTTCTTGCTAGAGCCTTCATACAATAATTAACCTTCTGAACTAGAATGAAATTATTGTTGTACCTACGACGAGTAAGTGTACCTAATTATTATATTATTATAAATTATTAATGTGTGTAATATAATTTAGTTGTTATCTTTGAAGGTAATCTAGGAATTTCGTCGTTTATATATACAATGGCTGCTTTTTCGTTGCGTAATATTAAACAAAAAACTTTACCAATATGTACATTTTAGGGTTCCCACAGTCAACCCTAAATGGTAGATGCGCCAATGTGCTGCGTGCGAAGACTGGACCCGGCTATAAGACGTGTACTAATATACGCTTATAATCTTCGATCAACCATATACTAGATTCCCTATGAGCGCTTCAATAACGGTATGCTATTTTGGGGATTATTTTGCAACCTTAAATCAGTCTTTATGGTTAAGATTTAAGGTACACAGTAAGCTGAAGTTGTTGATACTGTTCAATATTTTTTCTGATTTTGTTATTCGAAACTTAAATGTATAGGTATGAGCAAACAGGACGACTTTCAAGATGCATTTTTGTCCCGAATCTTTTATCTATCTATATCTCTATCTCTATCTCATTATAGATCGAAGCTGATAATATAATAAGCAATAGAATAATGTTTATCATTTCATTTCTGTTCGTCTAGCCGGTGTCATAACAACATAACAGCGCTTTTGCGGTATTCTGTGTAAAATCACAATAGCATTCATTTGAGACAGGGACTAAGATGGCCTTGCACACTACCGTTACTGTCCCGTTTTTGCGCAAATACAGGTTGTGGTTTTGAACAGTAGCCATATTGTACACAAGTGTAGAACAAATACTTATAATTTAAATAAAAATATTAAAAAAAAATATTACCTATTGGTTGGTGTCCTATATCTTTCGTAACATCTCACGTTTCTATTCGAAATTCACATGTACTACTCCGAGGTCAACGACCGTTAACGTAAACAAACATTGCTGTCGTGGCTATTTAACGCTACTACATCCTAGAAACTAAATAGGTACCTACGTTATTTAGTCTAGGTATGAATGTTACTTAGCCACTTCCTATTAAAAGTTTCTTAGTTCGATTCCCAGTTACTCGACAGAATTACTCGATTCAGAAAAAAATAAACTACGTACCTATGCTATTAGTATGTAGGTATGGAAATTAAATGAAATGAAAATGTGCTTAAGCAAAACTTTGACTTACCTATGTTACTCGTAACAAGTGTTCAAAATGTGCCCCATTACGAGCGATACACAGAGCAGCACGACGCCGAGAATTTTCTTTTAATTGGTTGAGAACGTAAATGTTTTCTCTCACCGTTTCAAAAGCGGACACCACTCGCGTACGCAATTGCACTACACTTGTAACCTCCTCAGAATACACTAGCCTTTTTACATCACCCCACAAATAAAAATCTAGCGGTGTTAGGTCCGGGGAGCGAGGAGGCCAAGACACTGGACCGCCACGTCCCACCCACTGCGATCCAAATGTATCGTTTAGGTAGCTGCGCACTACTTGTCCATAATGTGGTGGAGCACCATCCTGCTGGTAGAAGAGGTCTCTGTGGAATGCCAGTGGAATGTCCATCAACAGCTCATCTACAACGTGGTGCAGCAGATCTAGGTAGGTAAGGCTGTTGAGATGACCTTCAATGAAATAAGGCCCCAGTAAATAAGGGCCAATAATACCAGCCCAAACATTTAGGCTGAAACGTCTTTGGAAGGAGTCTTTTTTTGTGACATGAGGGTTCTGTTCTCTGTGTGCCCACCAATGCTCATTATGCACGTTGTAGACGCCGACCCTTGTGAACTGCGCCTCGTCAGTCCACAGAATATTAACGTGCTGATGTTCGAGGAGCCACGTACAAAACTCGACTCGGCTGGACTGGTTAGTGGGAAGCAAATCCTGAACTCGTCGAAAATGGAATGGGTGCTGCTGGTTCTTCTTCAACAAGCGCCAAACGATGGTGTGATCAAGGCCAAAGTGCCGCCCAGCATCACGTGTACTGGCGCGTGGCTCGTCGTCAAAGAACTGCAAGATCTGCTCCTGTAAGTCGACGGGCAGGCCCACGTTGCCTCGACCACTGGCGTGCGCTGGGATACTGAACTGCCCGTAATCCAGTAGGCGTTGTGTAGCAGCCAGCATCGTCGTTCGGGACGGCGTTGGTCGGTCTGGCCACCTCTCCGCGAACATCTGCACTGCACCCCTCAAGCTGTTACCGGCGAGGGCATACATCCGCACCATTTCAACGTAGTCGTGATTAGAATAACGCGACATCGTACCTACGTTTGAAAACGGCCCGGATTTTTTTTGTCAAACGTGTGCGCGCGCTCGCGGTTAGCGGGAGACTGAGCGAGCGGCGACCGTTGAATCGTCGTCGGTTCCCGCTTTGAGCGGGTGGTGGCTAGCCGACAAAAGCCGGCGCAAGCGGCGGCATTTGTAGGCATTTGTTTTGCGCACCTAGCGCAGAGCCAAAGTAGTAGCACAGCGTAGTATATTCAAAAGAATGACATGCAACAGAAACAAAATCTTTTTCGTATTTTTTTTTACGTATTTTTTTTTAATGGATTTATTATCAGTTACATTAACATAATCGCCTCCTTAAATTTGGCAACTGTTCAAAACCACAACCTGTATTGTTCTATTTTTTTCTTGTTTGTCCTTTTTGCCCAAGTTTTGTGACTTATGCGTATCTAGACAAAGTATTATTTCTTTAATTCTATATTAAAGAAGCAAGTATATTTTTTTATTAAAAAAATTAATGGAAAAAAGATTAACTTTAGTCTGATTTTTAATTGATTATTTAAAAAAATTACATACACACTAAGTTGCATTTAGTGAAAATTCGCAGTAATACTAGGTGAGGATTTTGATAAATAAATTAAGTTTATAAAAACAAATAAACAAATAAATAAAGTTAGGTGAAAAAGATAACTTAAAATACAGAAAATGAATTTGCAGAAAAGGTATGGCCTTAAAAAAACAATTAACACTAATAATAAAGTATTCAAAAAACACCCAAAAATGTTACTTTAACTGTTGTTTTTATTATTTATATTTTCCTTCATATTTAATCAGGAAGTGAGTAAACTTTCTGACCGTCCGTTGCGTATGAGATGCGCAGACGCAACCTTGGGATGCGCTTTATATACGGAAACTCGCGCGCTTGTTTATCGCACTCGTAAAATTAAACGCAGCGGGAATTAAAGATGGTGGAAGAGACTGAGAGACACGCGGAAATGCATTTTTTTAGATTACCTTAATTTTGTTAAAATGTTAAAGTAATTTTAACGTAACAGCGAAAATAACACTAGGTAATAAGGCGAAAGTGTGCTTGTTGGTTTCTTCATTTATGATAAGTGAAGAAACAAATTAACTTTTAGGCAATGATTGCTCGAAAGTGCCAACCCCATTTGTGGTATAAAGATAAACTACCGGTCCTACCGAGGTAACGGATTCGATTCCCATCGGGGAATATAGTAATGTAATATTATTGTTGGTAGGGTTTGTGAGTCCGTTTGGCTAGCTACCACCATCTTATCGTCAGTCTGTCGCCATAACAACAATGCTAGAAGCATTGGTGTGTTTTAACAGTTAGGGGTAAAAGACTTTTATGATAGCCCATTCCAATATTATGATCTTGCTGAGTTTCTTGCCGGTTCTTCTCAGTACAAGGTCTCCCGCCTTGTGTAGACTTACGAACCGATGGCATAGTGACATTCATAAGAACTAAAGCCTAAACTGAATAAATGATTTTGAATTTCGAATTGCATTATTGATATTGAACGACTAAGATTTGGTAGCAGAAAACGCCCAAGACGGCCATAAACGATGTAGGTGTTAACGACTAGTACTAAAAGTCCCACGGTCATACGAAAATTCTGGGAAAAAGGATAACAAAAAGGAGTACTATTGTTTAACGACACGGAATCGATTACAAACATCCAAAGCATTACGGCATGACACATCCAGTAAAACATCATTATCCGCAATCACTATGGGCCGTTTCATTTTATTATATAAATATAAAGTTATTGCCACTAGCTATTCGTATTTATACGCTTTATGGCTGCTAAATGTTTTTATTTACGTCAACTGATCATAAGGCCAGCCGCACTTTGGCTACGTTTTCGTACGAATTTTACTCGTACGTAAACATACGAATTAAACGCGCACACTGGTTGCGTTTTTCTTAGTTGAAATGCCAGAGTGACACTCACGTGACACGTTAATTTGTACGTACACACGCCTGCACATCACAAACTGTAAAATTTCCCACTAGACTTCAAACTTCATGTAAATGACATTATGGTTGAACATTTATTGAAGAAATGTTTTTGTTTTGTTTATATAATTTTTAACGCAAATTTTGTTGCGAAACAAATCCTGCTCGTGGATTTTTTTTCAACATTTGTGTTTTTTATTTATTGAAGAAATTTGACAGTTTTGGATAGGTTGGATACATGAAAAACCCAAACAAGTAGGGATTGATTTTGGACATCGTCGGAACTATACGTGCGTGTACGCACGACTAGTTTGCGCCTAGTGTGCATGGTAAAATAGTAGTCCGAGGATCGTGACGTATCGTGCGTGTTCGTACGAATCAAATTCACACGAAATAGTATCCAAAGTGCGGCTGGCCTAATACTGGATGTTACTGGATTAAGCTCACAGTTACAATTGTTTAATTTTATATTGAAAACCTTCTAAAAAACAGAAGGAACTCTGGATGGAACTGAATGGATTGTTATCGTGCAGGTTAAGCAAAGTTTTCAATGCCTGTGATCATGAGGGATGGCCGTAGGTTAACCTGAAAAGAACCAGTTCTATTCCATCTACCTATAAAATCCCACTACTAGATGTGTCCAGTGGATGCTAGAAGGGTAATTGATATAGGGGCGTTAAAATTATATAAACAAACAAAAAAATTTTATAAATAGCTTGCCTACTTCTTAACTGATCTTTAGTATTTGTAAAAATATTATATGCTAGTGTTAATGACGGTAGTTGTTGATATTGAATGGGTGCCTTTGGCTTACAAAGTAAAAAGTAAATAGTGTTGAATAATTTCGGCGGGCTGGTTAGAACCATGATAGCTCAATTGGAAGAGCACCTGACCCGGTATGTCAGAAGGGTGCAGGTTCAAATCCTGCTCGTGGAAATTTTTTCAACATTTGTGTTTTTGTAATTTGTTTCGCAACAAAATTTGCGTTAAAATTATATAAATAAACAAAAAAAATTTTTTAGGGTAACATAGACTTATTTATTAACGAAATCTTTTTATCAGATACTGACTAATAAGGTCTTTTTTCATTTTTACATGTATTATATTAAAACTTTAGTGTCGTCATAGCTAAATATTTTCTACAATTCATTAAATAAATAAATAAATAAAATAAATAAATAAACATACTCAAGGTTTATTATACTTTATTGCCTTTATATTTTATTATATAAACAGTTCGAGTGTGTTTCAAACTGACATACATACACCACATAATAACTCGTGTGTAATACATGGTAATGAACACATACTAAGTAATTGAATTAGTTCTAATACTGTTGCCGGGTATTGAGTTGTTAACTTCGAATTAGCAAGCGCTCACTCGGAAAGTGGTCGGTCGAATATCTCCTGCGCAATGTACTGGCTCACAGATACATAGGGTAAAGCCACCAAAGGGTACGCACTACCTTAGAGTACGTATTCATATACGCAACTCTATTTTTTTTCTATAATTGACAAACACACATTCATGGGATTAATAATTACTACTTACCATATGGACTCCATGCACATGTTATGTCACAGGCAAGTAGTTGGTAACAGATTTAATATTATTCAATTAGTAGCACTGCGGTACTCTTTGGTAGTGCGTGCTCTTTGGTTGCTTTACCCTACATACACACATACTCTCACGTCCTTCTCCCAAAAAGGTTGGCAGAGCATCAAAATTACCAATTTTGAGTAAACTCGCTGTAGGTGACCTCGACGCCATATTTACCATAACCAAAGAGTTGGAATAGATAACATCAGTTACAGGTTGCCAGCCGATCGCCTGATGTGCGTCTTACGGCATGCACGGGAAGTTATTCAGCTGATACATTCGTTTAATGTCCCCAGACCAGCACGGGACTCGACAGATACCGAAATGAAATATCAAGACGGCAAAGTCCGTTGGACAAAACTCGAGTCTTAAGTTTCGAGAACTTGCGAATTCATTTGTCTGTCGGGAAGTTTCGGTAGATACGCCCATGGGACACACGGTGCGGTGGGACGAAAGGCAACCGCAAAGTTAAACGTTAATATAACATTAATTTGTTAATTATGCTGGGCTAAGCTTTCTCACCCGGTAAGGTTTTTGAAGAATGAGAACAGCTGAAAATCGGGTTGTAAGACCATATGGTCTTACCATTTGTATATATATATACAAATAAACAAAGAATAAGCTCCAAATAGTTATTCCGTGTTTTGTCTCTTTTATTCTTTAATTTGAAATGACGTTTACATGACAGGAACAAAACACGGAATAACTATTCGGACCTTATTCTTTGTTTATTTGTACAATCGCGTAAAAATAAAGTTGTTTTGAAGTAGTGCAGGTGAGAAACTAGTAAAATAGGATTGTGCAGCCTAGCTGTCGTTACCTTGTCGACTCTCAAGTTGCTTCTTCACACCTTCGTATTCTCTAAAATAAAACATCCTTTGGTGGACAAAAAATGATTTACCAAATTTCCATCTTCGTACAGAATAGTGTCCACAGTAACTCGGTGACACCGAAGACCAGATGTCTTGTGAAGGAATGTAGAAGAAAGAATATGGGAGGATTTTCTTTGGAACACTCGTTGTGGTACACTCTATAGAAAGCGCTCGCAACATCTCGACGTACCTCGAGAGGCTCAAGATGTTTGGTGACTTCTAGATCGCCAATAAAACGGATTGCACGATATCGCATGCAACCTGTCCAATACATCGAATAGTACTTAGCGGAGCCATGCCATCATCATCACCAGCTCATTTTATATCCCCACTGCTGGGGCCACCCATAAACCACCACGCGAGCCCTGTTCGGTTCGGTTAACGACTGCTAACGCAGCCGGGACCAACGGTTGTACGTGCACTCACGTGCACGGAGGAGCTCGAGTTGATTATCACCCATCCGATGACCGGCCTTTGCGAAAGTTGTTTAACCTCAGCAATCGTAGACCAGGCGCGTTAACCACTGCGCCATTGAGTTCCTCATGCCTCAACCATGCCAAAGGTGCGATCAATATTCAATGCAGGACCGGACCTGTGATTTGCACAAAACTGCCCCTTTTTGTTTTTAAAATAAGTAAAAAGTATGCCAGTCTCCCCAGCCGTGTGTCCGCCAGACGGGTGTGAGTGACCCGACAGGGCCTATTCAGCCTAGGCACTCCGCCCAGACGACCTGTTACACAGTTCACTTGGCACTCCGCAGTGTACTAAGTAAACTGTGTGTTTTCATCTGGCTAATTATTGGATAGTCTGCGATGTGTTTATAATCAATGAGTCGAACGGTTTATGCGGTTTTAGCGGTTTATGGGTGTATCATTGTATACCTGTTAGTATGTGATTCGACAATTATTTTTCCATGAAAAGTGTAATCAATGTGTGTTTAATAAGGCTCCTTTAAGGCTGTAGGAGTAGATACGTTGATATATTGGCTACGTTCCATTTGGTAAACATCCCATTTCGTAAACCTCAAACTGTACCTACTAAAAAGTTGCGTTTGGTAAACATTTCGTTTCTCCATACATTTAATTCCATTTGGTAAACTATTTAGTATTGTTATATTTGTACAGTACAGTCAGTGTCAATTTAATAGTGAAATTGGATACTTATTTTACAGGTTAGACAGAAGCACGATAGCGTAATTGGAAGTGCACTAGGCCTGGCATGGTCAGAGAGTATGGGTAAAATCCCGTTCGTTTATTTTCAACCCTTGTTCGATCCGACCAGTATTGTAGGTACAGACGCCTGCACATTAACCTATACAAAACTGTCAAATTTCTTCAATACATTTTCAACCATATGCTTATGGTATAAAGTTTAAAGTCTATTGAGGAAATTTGACAGTTTGTGGTAGGTTGATGTGCAGGCGTGAGCACCTAACTAATGTTCAAATATGTGTGTACTTTGTTATGTATACGAGTATATTCTACTGCTGGGTTTAAGTACCCATATGAACAATAGCTATGAGGAGAGCCAGCTATGACCCCATCACACAGGCCCAATGCGGTTGTTGGATCTGAAACACTACCATCTTATGACAACAAGAGCTTAGCTAGCTCAATGTAAGTTTTGAAACACGGACAAAATACAAGGTCTGAAAAAAAATTGGTCACCCATCTGAGCACCAACCAACATAAGCTTAACATTTGCGATCGTCGCAAAGAAAACATGGCCGCCGCGACACAGACACCGCCGCACCGTAAAAGTGCCATCGTACCACAACAAGCGCTTAGCTAGCTTAAAGTGCATACCGACACACGGAACAAAAACAAAATAAATAAAAATGGTCACCCGTCCGAGCACCAACCAAACATAACGTAGCTTAACATTTGCGATCGTCGCAAAGAAAACATGGCCGCGCCGTGCCACAGACACCGCCGCATCGTAAAAGTTCAAATCAAAACAAAAAACAATCAACATTAACAACACGTCATTAATTTCACATCATAATCTTACCATCAATGCCAAACGCTCGCTTCACAGAATAGTTGCAGCTCTTTGTCAATCGCGCAGGTGGCTCAACAGCGCATACATTATAAACCAACAAAGGAACATGAAAGTACATGAGTTGAGTCATCATTTAATTATAGCCCTTTAATTACCAAGTTATTGTCCAGACAGCCAGGGTTCAGACATATTGTTGTGTAGGACGTTAACCCACAACTGTAGCCTACATTACGAAAAATTCATATATATCCATCGCTTTTAGCATAATGTGATAATATCCTTTTAATTTAGCTACGAGTATCATGGTCCCATACAATAAAATTATTATTATTAACGGGATTATTACCATATTTTTTGTTGTATGTAAGTATGCAATGTTTCGGCACAGTGGCATGTGCCCTCGATCCAATCTGAACGCCTCGAAGCATCTAGTAGGGAGGGATAAACTTAGTGTACTCTTTAAAATTTCTGACGGTGTTTCTAACACTCGGCTTGCAAAAGTCAGGTGGCGCTGAAAGGGCCCAAACCATCAACAAACAATCTCTCCAAGAAAGTTGCATGCGCCATGATCACGTATGTATGACGTTATTTGCAAGAGAATTCTTATGTGCTAAGCTTAGCGAGAGGCTAGGTCGTTTTGTCTTCTCTTCTGTGATCATGGTACAGGCTAACGTACCGAAATATCAGTTAAGAAACAACATGGAACACATTATTTCCACTTTAACATCAAAAATGTAAACCATCCGCTCAAACAATGCAGCGATATACCTGCATCCCGAACAGGGAAAGCCTGAAAAGCAGCTCTAAGCTGAGTGTCTTTGTAGCACCTTCAAAAAATGGAAAAGTCTACCAGCACACGTTTTCCTTACTGCCTTTGACATGGGATCCTTCAAACGAGGTGTGGTGACTGATGATGCATCGTTTTCACGCTGCACCAGTTTTCGCATCTGGACTCCATGTCTACTTCAGGTGGAGTGAAGTCGTTTTCCGAGCTTACTATAAAAAAAGTTGGTTAGTTGGTACTAGGTTTTTTATACCTAACCTCTCTGGACCTCTGGGTCTTAGACTCTTAACCACAGATCACAGACGAGGTTAAAAGAAATACATGCAAACTTAAATCACACAACTGAAATCACCGTGTCACTGAAATCAACGGTGCGCCGTGAAATACGAACATAATTAATTATAATAACTTATACCTATTTTAAATGTTAACAACTAATATAACAGTATACATTTTCTAAAACTACCATTCACCTTGCAATACCTCAAAAATCCCTTACACACTTATCCGTCGGTCAGAAAACAAACCATAGTTTAGAGCTATAGATACCAGATGTGCATTTAATAGTTTTAAAGCTCGAACAAGGGTAAGCTCGATAAAGTCGGTCTAACAACGAACAGCCCTCAAAACTATTTGAACGACCGAGAAGCATGTTTTACAACTATTTTCTTGTATTTTAAGACTTGAGACTGAAAAAACGGAATGCAAATAAAATACCAGACGTAGATGAGTTAGGCCTATGTCTAGCAGTGGACATGATTGTGTCGGCTGATGATGGTGATGATAATGAGATGAGTTTAGTTTACGAATCAATTGCATTTTTAATGTTTATTGAACAAGCTGTCAAAGAAAATTAATTAAAAACATACAATAAGTGTGTGAGCCCTGAAATTTTAATTTTTTTAAATTATGTAGTATGTACCTATTTTTCTTGGATAATCTGAAGTTTAGGTAATTATTTTGTAATAGAAATCCCGTTCAAAACATAACAATATCTCCAGCATAACTATGTATAATTATATTCTTTACAGGGTCCTTTAACGGACAGATAGGACATCATAGATAGGTGCTTTAGTAATCGTATTCTACGTTTCTAGAACATCTTTCTTCATATGAGCAAGGAACGTTTTAACATTCCAGTATATCTTGATTATTACAAATATTAAAGAAAAGTATGCGGAACCTTTTATCAAGGCTATGACGCACTTTTCACGAGCTATAATAGCTGCGCAGTCGCACTGACAAAGTTTGTGTGTGGCGACATTTGACAGCTGCGCGTAACACACTGAATCATCCGTAGTGGAAAACTTTTCGTAACAAAGATAACTAATATGTATTACGGTTTCCTTTGTTTGAAAATCATTTGACTGATTCGTTTGTCTTTTGTTTGTAACTTGGTTGACCGAGTTATCATTTCTTTTGTGTCGCTATGTTACAAATGCACGAACCTACCGCCCGCCTTATGGAAACCAGTCTTCGTAGTAAATAGATGCTAGTGATACCTAAAGGAGGGTCTGTGACAGTGCCCCTCTTCGGTCTGAACGGAGAATCTAATAGGGAAAGTGATGCTATTCCCTCTGATGATGACGATGATGGTGATGTTAACCTTACCGATTTCGGCTACGGTGACTCGCTTCTGTGGTTTGAGTTATTATTAGAGCTTAAATGGCGTCCTCTTAGATGGCTGATATACCCAATTTCTGTAGTAAATATACGTGCACAGTGAGGTCACGTCAGGGCGCCATTGGACTACGCCAATGGCGCCCTGACCTTTTTTTTACTACAACTACTTGTAGTGCATATTATGAGGCAATATTTCACTATTATTATTATTCCCTCTAGAAAGCCTCTAACGGTGTTCTGATCACACCGCTTGAGAAACACTTAAAAGTCTGGTGACGCTGAAAAGGTCGTCTGAGGTCAATCAGAAAACTCTAAAGAGCAGATTTTGTAATAGTGGAGAATTATTAGAGTGGAGACTCCGTGTTTGAGAAGGAGACTACTGTTTCAAGTGTGAATCACATATTTTTCAACACAACCCATCGCAATTAAACACATAATATGTATATATTATACTGCGTTAAATTATCATTATTTTCACCTGATGTTTCAAACCTTTTATAGGGTCCGTGGTCACAGGATGAACTTGTTTTTACAGCTACGAAAAATGGTGTCGTAAGCATCAGGGCCTGGGTTATGTGAAACTCTCCTTCCCTCCTCTTGACCACGACGAAAAACTCGTAAAGAGAAGTGGAAATGGCCTACCCACTAAAACCTTTTTACCATCCCTTCCCTGCCACGAGGATGGCTTGAGAGTCTGCCAAAAGGAAGATGTCCATTTAGAGAGACCTTCAAAAAATCTGTATAAGGTGTTTCATTTGAAACGTCACGTAAAAAATTAAGAGACACATTTCTTTAATTTCAAAATCAAAATTCAAATCAGAAATCAAAATCTTTATTGCCATTTAAGTGTATAATATAATATGTATAATATCGAGAGGCAAGATGGCGCAATGGTTAACGCGTTAAGTAACTTCGCAAAGTCCGGTCACTGGATGGGTAATCAAAAATTTACCATCTCGAGCTCCTCCGTGCTTCGGAAGGCACGTAAAGCTGTTGGTCCTGGCTGCATTAGCAGTCGTTAACAACCACTAATCCGCACTGGGCCCACGTGGTGGTTTATGGCCCGTTCTTCTTATCCATCCATAGGGAAGGCTCGTGCCCCAGCAGTGGGGACATAAAATGATCTGATGATGAAGTGTATAAAAGGTATTACATTTTTAAAGGAACTTATATTTAGAAAATACTTACTGGCTGTTCAAATTATAAGTAAAACACTATACGATTTAGAACATCTATGGCGACAGGAGCGCCCCCACTCAGGAAGACCCTAGACAAAATTCGTACCAAATATTAAATGGTTTGCACCTCCGTCTTTAGAGTGTATTCTCTCGCTTTAAGGGCTCGCTTTTAATAAGACTGCCAAATTGTGACCGTTTTTATTATTACAAAAACACAAATGTTGAAAAAATTTCCACGAGCAGTATTTGAACCTGCACCCTTCTGACATACCGGATCAGGTGCTCTCTCAATTGAGCTATCGTGGTTCTAACCAGCCCGCCGAAATTATTCAACACTATTTACTTTTTACTTTGAAAGCCAAAGGCGCCCATTCAATGTCAACAACTACCGTCATTAACATCCGATCATAATATTTTTCAAAATACTAAAGATCAGTTAAGAAGTAAGCAAGCTATTTATAAAATGTTTTTTTTTTGTTTACATAATTTTTAACGCAAATTTTGTTGCGAAACAAATTATTATTGTTTTTGTTGCGAAACAAATTACAAAAACAATAATAATTTGTTTCGCAACAAAATTTGCGTTAAACATTATATGAACAAACTAAAAACATTTTGTTTTTATTATTTTATGTACGTAAAGAGTGAATCTCTTTGATAATCTTTGATATGGATCTCTTTCTCTCGGCTATATTTAAAGTACCAACACTCTTATCTAATACTGCATCAAACAAAAAGTATTGCGACACGTCACATAATATTTCTATAAAATCACAGCTATACCATACATTCCATTCCGGTTGCAGAAATATCGTGTCCCTAGTCGGATGGGATTGTCGAACAAAAGATAAATACGCAGCACTTGAAAGAAATAAGGGCAGATTAAAAGAAACGACAGCGACATTTAGCTCTAGGGCTGACACAGAAGAAATCTTAAAATAAATAAAATTATCACCCAAACCTTTTTCAACATTGTGTTTTTGAAATAAGATAACTTGCTCCAGGTTAGACTTTAATGTCACTAGGTAGCTATCCGAGTGAGTGCTTTTCTAACTAAGGCTACCGAGACATTTTTCGTGGGAAGAAGAAAAAGTATTCTTTGTATGTAACTGGTTTCGTAGCAAGGCAATTTTTTCTTCACATGTAACTGGTTACGTAGCAATTATTCTAGTTGCGTGGAATGAAAAAATATTCCTTGTACGACACTGGTTACGCAGCCCTGGTTTCATAGGCGGCCGAAGGGGGTTTTTCTGAGAATGTTATGCGTTAATGCGTATACAAATATCCGACTAAATATAAAAAAATCGCAATTGTAAAAGTTACTATTAGTGTTGTTTCCAACTTCACTTCCTACTTTCTTCCCGTGTGTTCCTGTTTCATATCATTAAATTATCTCTTATTAATATTAGCATCCATAACAATAACAATGCAATGATAAACCCAGTGCCAGCTATACCCACAATGGCACTCGTTAGGCCATGCCGGGCTCCAATGACCGCTCCGGCAACACGACACCCACTTCACCTCTCACTACTTATTCAGACAGGTCTATTTACATTCATGCTTCTGCAGTATCATAATGTCAGTTCAACAGCCATTTCACATTTCGGTATGCCACATATTTGGTGGTAGTCTATATCAATAATTTTTTTATTAAAGCACTTCCAGCATTTCAAGTTCAGACACTGGGTGGAAAAGCTGTCAAACCACAGAATTTTGAAATAATATTTTAAAACAATATGCTAATTTTAACGAACCTTTCAATGAAGCATATGTATTTATTTACATGATTTAGAATTTTGCATTCACAATGCAAAATATAGTTACAAGGTAAAATTTTACTAGAATCGAGCTTCCTGAGGCTTTATTGATTTTTTCTAGTGAAACTTTATCTTGAAACATAGATGTTGACAAAAAGATAACATTAAAAAACGTTTGTTGCCGTGACAGATCTGTCCTACAAACAATCAAAATTATATTGTGTCTGTATTCACAGCAGACGACAGTTTAACTGAATTAAAACGCCTCGGTGGCCGAATGTAGAGCGCTCGGCCGGATACCCGAAGGTCCCGAGTTCAATTCCCAGGTCGGGCAAAGTGTGTTTCAGTTTTCTGATGCACAGCCCGGGTTTGTGATCACCAACCCGCATTTAGCAAGCGTAGTGTTTAAGCCATTGCCAATCAATTGTTGTTATGACTTGATTTCGATGATGCAGGCCTTTGCCCATCAGTGGGACAGTCATAGGTTATACTACTGTAACTAAATTTATACCTTTATGAAGGCCCACCTGGTGACAGTCGCGGGAAGCCGCTGGAAGCGAGTAGCACAAAATCGGTCGTTGTCGAGATCCTTGGGGGAGGCCTTTGTCCAGCAGTGGACGTCTTTTGGCTGAGATGATGATGATGATGAAGGTCAACCATTACAGGAGCAGAGATCACAGGGTTGCATTACGTGTTCGCGAAAACTTTACAATACAATGTGAATGCCACTGCATACACTGTGGAAAGTCTATATACTCACTTATACCTTCCCGCCCGACCGTCTTAATGCCACTACACATTTACAGAATACACTAAACATGCACACTAGTTTAGGCCTAAGACACCGTACTCGCAGAACAAGGGTACGACGAGCCGGTTCACACACGCTCTATAGGTACCATGGTACAGATATGTACCTGGGCGCTTCTCCCCACCACCACGGCCCGGTAAACCCGAGCTCAAGTTCGAGCCTCTAGAGGCGCCTGGAGGCGCCTGAGGATATTGTAATGATATCCATTTAACGATGACGTTTGAGTTTTTTTTTTTTTTTTTGTGAAAGTTCATCCTTCTCCTTACAAGATTTTGGGACTGGTGCTTCGATCAAGTATGACCGAAAGTATAGTGTCAAGTCGTGATTTAAAAAAAAAAAGAACAGTGAAATGAAATGAATCTAAAAGTGTTTTATCGGAGCATATTAGGCCGTTGAATATTATCTATTGTTACAATTTAATTAAACCATAAGTCTTGATACGAGAGACTTGGGGAAACGAGATCAGAACTTACTTTTCCTTTTTTCATATTAGATTGTTTACTTAAAAGACAATTAAGAAATCTTAAAAAAAAAATGTAGATTCTCTATTCCAAATTCTTTGCACATTAACAACCTTTTTTTGGTAGTCCAAACTTTTTAAAAGAGGATATACGACCTGCTCGGTGCGCCAAACTCAAGCCCCACAAAATGTGCTGATCATTTTTCACCCTGACGGCAATGCACTAATGCGCCCATTCATCGCTTATTGTATATCACGACGCGACGTAGGTCAGTCACCGCGTCTAGCCGCCCTGTAGTACTGGTATACCTAATGTCTGCCCGGGGCCCTGGAACTACTAATACAATGGGATCTGCTATTGGTAACGTAAATTATGAAAGTTGAGTTTTA
The DNA here is from genome assembly GCA_949315975.1 of Eudonia truncicolella. Classification (NCBI taxonomy): domain Eukaryota; kingdom Metazoa; phylum Arthropoda; class Insecta; order Lepidoptera; family Crambidae; genus Eudonia; species Eudonia truncicolella. The sequence continues at coordinate 1,535,278 of OX438841.1, forward strand.
AATAAATTTTCTTATAGTTTTGTACATATAATGTTGTGTTCTGAATACAGACTAATGACATTTACTCGTGTTTTTTACCATTCCTGTTGAAAAAATGTCGTAGGTTTGAGTAGGTACCACTTAAAGGCAAGTCGATTTTGTTCAAGCGCTCTTTACAGTTCCTGTATATTCTTACACTTTCTTAAGTGAGTTTCACCCAAAATCATAGATAGATAAGTACCTATTCTTCTCGAACATATTCTAATTTCTTCCCATACTGATAAACAGAGTATAAGCTTCGATTAGTTACTACATGTTTTTTTTTTTTTCTCTAATTTGAAGTGAAGTTTACATGTCGGAATCAAAATACACAATACATCATCAGCTTATTTTATGTGCCCACTGCTGGGGCACAAGCCTTCCCTATTGATGGAATAGGGGGAACGGGCCATAAACCAACACGCGGGCCCAGTGCGTATTGGCGGTTGTTAACGACTGCTAATGGGGCCAACGACTTTACGTGCCTTCCGAAGCGCGGAGGAGCTCTAAATAATACATTTTGATCGCTCATCTGATGATCGGCCTTTGCGAAAGGTGCTTAACTTCAGCAATCGCAGACCTAGCGCCATCGAGCTCCTCATGATGTACTTAGGTTTTCACAATTTTTCTCAGTGTTCTAATTTCTGTGTCCACTTTAATAATTGGCACGGCATTCGTAGCTCCACGGCCGCGTCTCGGCGTTTCGTTTATACGTACATGGATAAGCAGCAGTTTGCAGGGTTTCTGCCGAACAGCGATCCTCCTCTTTCGTATAATATCATAATATTAATATGGCTTTTTTCTCTCATGACTGGTTTTTATTTTGCTGAGCCAGCGTCAGCCACAAGCGAACTGCCCATATGATGGCAAATTACAACCGCATCCTAAATAACGCTATTGCTTAAACCAACATGCGACAATGCAAACCGGCATGTTAATGTTTATTCAATATATCTAGGTCTTCGATTCTGCTGTTTCAAACCGTTAACAATCGCGGCTCAGTGACATGATTTTAAAATTTGTACTACAAAGAAAACGTTGGGGTTCGGAAAGGCGGTGTTTTTATACAAAATAATAATAAACCGGTGTACAAACCACTCGACCAAAGAGGTCGTCAAAAGAGGAGGATGAATGAAAATTAACGACAATGTAGAACAATCAAAGATAAAGAATTTGTTGCAAGTTATAAGGTAAGAAAAGTTGTCTGATTGAAAAGAAGGAAATAGATTGATAATAATGTAGATAGAATAGAATGGTATATTCTATGAGTATGTTGGGGCACGACACTGACATGGTTTGTGTGGGGGAGCGGGTTCAGTTCACGATTGTAGAGTTCCTTTACTGCACCTTTTCTGAGTTTTATTTATTCATCATAACTAGCTAATTTTATGTCCCCACTGCTGGGGCCTTCCCTATAGATGGATAGGAAGAACGGGTCATATACCACCACGCGGGCCCAGTGCGGATTGGTGGTTGTTACGCCTGCTAATGCAGCCGGGACCAACGGCTTTACGTGCCTTCCGAAGCACGGAGGAGCCCGAGATAACACATCCGGTGACCGAATAAGCGAATGCCTTTGCGATGTTGCTTTACCTCGCAGAGCAGCCAAGTCAACCACTGCGCCATCGAGCTCGTCTTTTTCAGACCGACTCATTTTATTTATTGGCAATATAATTTTTTTGCCATAATTTTATACTTGTAGGCGGTAAATAAGACGTGAGTCTACGAGAATAATACGAGTATATTGCGGGGCTCAGGCCTCCATCATTGAAATTCAGTCATCGTTAAAGTAATAACCACGCTTGCCAAATGCGGGTTGGTGATCACAAACCCAGGCTATGCATCGAAAAATCCGAAACGCTTTGCCCGATCTGGGAATTGGACCCGGCACCTTCGGGTATCGGGCCGAGCTAATAGTTCACAAACGGGTGCCTCAATCAAAAACTGTTCTCACAAACCTGCAATAATTTCGCTTACCAAATTTATTAGACTTACTTACAAGCAACTTGAGCCATGCATCGAAAAAACCGAAACATGCATTGCCCGTCCCGGGAATTGTACCCAGAACCTCCGGATATCGTGTAGCCAAGTGCTTCGCCGTTTGGCAAGTAACGTAGATTTAACAGTAATCCAAATCATTTTAATTTCGTTCCTTTATAGTTGCATTACCAAGGCTGACATAGAAAAATAAGCAAAAAAACACAAGCAGCATATTATTTCATGTCCAGCCCTACTAATTACCGTTTATTAACACGAACAGTTGCATTTTCATGCAGAATTAATTCAAAAGGTCGTCACCCGGGCGGCGGAGGCAAGATTAATGATTGAACTACACGACGCTGAAACGTATAAGCTGCATGGGATTTTCAACCTTATGCTCACTCTAGAAGGATGGAAATAAGGAGTTGTATCAACTATTCTTTTTAGGGTTATTTGAGGCTAGAAAAAGTTTGAGATTTTTTTAACACGTAAATACTCTGACCGCTATCTCGCTTGATTTCAAATAACAAAGTCTGTTTTTATCTGTGAGATTTTTTTTATTTCAGTGTCCTTTATAAGAGTTGGGTTATGTAATGTAAAACATTTATTTATTTATTTATTTAAACGAGCACCAACATAGTATACACCAATACAATTTTAAATAAAATACACACACAGAAGGACCAAACCAAATGCCACTACAATATTATAGGTGTGGACAGCATGCAATAAAAAAAAATAGCGAGCAACAGAACAAAACACAAAATTATACCAATTAATCAATTTATAAACAAATTAAAATTAAAATCAAATACAATTAAATACAAAACCAAAAGTCATTCATTCAAAACCAAAAACCAAAAAATATGACCTCAGTCGGGAGCTCAAGTTGGCAGAGCGGCCATGGAATATTAGCCAAGATAACAGATGCATGTTGGTGTCTTATGAACCATCTCTATTACAATCTAGAGAACACTTTTACTTCTTGCTACACTACACGAAAGATGATTCGCAAAAGCCGGTCACTGGATGGGTGACCAAAAATTTATCTCGAATTCCTCCGTGCTTCGAAAGGCACGTAATGCCATTGGTTCCGGCTGCATAAGCAGTCGTTAACCACACAGGGCTTACGTGGTAGTTAGCCCGTTCTCATCATGGTGTTTCCATCCACAGGAAAGCCTCGGACCCGCAAAGTGAGGCCCTTTCAGTTTAAACAAATATTATGCTATGCACGGAACTCTGTGTGCACCAGAAGGCTTCCTCTTCTCCTGCTTTTATTTCATACCAAACAAACGTCATGGTAATGAGGCTGAATAGCGTTCGTAGCATGCGATTGTCTTCAACATAACTAACGCAGATTCTGTACTGCGATAAACATTATTGTGTATTTGCATTTTTACCACTATGGGATGGCGTTGTTGGCAAGGCGCCTTGCTCAAATTTTGGTCAACAAGCGTAGAATATATTGTAATAGACCATAACCTAGATTGTGAATGTATAGGTTTTTTCAAAGTTAATTGGAAATTTTCTTATATCTAGTCTTCATTTGAATTAGTACAAGGAGCAAGAAGGTAAGTGGGGTAAGAAGGAGCTGGCATTATAGAATAAATTGTTAAAAGCTCGTCCACTGCTGGATAAAGGCCTCTCCCAAGGATCTCCACAACGACCAGTTTAGTACTGCTCGCATCCATCGGCTTCCCGCGAGTTTTACCAGATCGTCGGTCCATCTTGTTGGAGGCCTGCCTACCACCCGCCCACCTGCTTCAAAGTGGAATTAAATTAATTATTCTATTCTGTTCAATAGTCCCTTCGTTATTTACGAAACAAGAGAACCAATTCGGAACCAATGTCAGTTTACGTATCCGTTAGTTATAGGAGAAATATTCAATCAAACGGCCGGCACCCTTTGAAGAACGCTCCACAGTCATAGACGAACAATGGTGAAGCCCCGGTATATCAACAATATCAAATTTAATTATTCCGAGATTCCTTGGGAGCGTGTATTCGCTTTCCCGATACGTTTGTCTAATTACTTGAGATCAAAGTCATGCGATATCCTTCGTGCTGAGAGCTTACAGACAGACATTTATTAGGAGCGGTTTCGATGTGAAGTGGGGATGCCATGGGTTTTGGATCGCGTGGGACACACGCAGAGAATGGTATAGGATAGCTTAGGGATGCCATGAGTTTAATATCGCGTGGGACTTACGTAGAGAAAAGAATAGAACAGCTTGGGGATGCCATGAGTTTTGGATAACCACGGAGAGGAGATAATAGATTGTAATTGCTTTTGTTGTCTGTAAATTTGATAAGTACACATAGTTATACCAATTTTTTGGTGAAATGTGAGATGACAAAGTCTCACATTTAACAAAAAAATAAATCATATACAAATACAGGCTGAGGCAAAAGTAGGTTCAGTAGGTAAAGAATAAATACAAAAAAAATATAATCAATATGAATGAAATTATTTCAAAATTTTACAATTTTTTTTTTAACAAGTTGCGAGTACATTTTAGAATTTTCGTATTAAGCCAAAAAAATATCAACTAGTAGTTATTAGACATTAAACTCAATAACGTAAAAACATTGTTCACTTAGTAACCTACAACGCAAAATTTTGAGTAGGTAGCTAATCGATTTGTAACACATAAGTAAGTTCTTTAATGTGTGAGGTAAAAAGGTTAAATAACAGTAAATTCAGCTTTTCTTTGCTAAAAAATAACAAGTGTCAGTGACGTTTTTGCGTAATTGCTTTGTTGGTTACCCCAATAAATAAATAAAATAAAGTCTGCTAAAAAGAAAATCAAATACTGGTTTTCGTTTGCTATAACTGTAATAATTTGGCGTTTAAAAGATTTTTAATTATTCATAATGGACAAGCGCAGGAATTAATCTCCCTTATTGTTGAAAAAGCAAAATAATTTTTTAATTAACGTAACCTCATTCTCGGGAGCTTTTTAAATAGTCACGAGTCTACCACAAGTTCGCATTGAGTCTTCTGTATCTTATCTTATCTTATTTTATCTTATCTTATCTAAGTGGGGCCTGCTGAGGTTTCCCTCACTCAGTAACACTTCGACCTATTGGGATCTTTTGTGCAACCCCATCTTTTCACTCTTCCTCCTCTGTTTTGCAACGTCTGGCAACGTTTGCAACGTCCTTAAGAGCGAAGAGCCTGAAGTCCTCCGGTTTCGTATAGTGTATATTGCATCTATTTAGTAGCCTAAACTGAATAAATGATTTTGAATTTTGATTGAATTAATTGTAAATGTATTAAATTAAATATTGTATGATTTGGTATCGACATACTTTTTTTTGTAAATGTCGTTACTTCTATTAAGGCTATGGAGTTTCTTGCGCCCATTCTTCTCCACAGTCAAAAAATAGACGCCCTGAATGAGTAGTAGGTAAAAAAATGTTTGGACGATTCAAAAAACCCTTTTCTTAAGTTTATTTGAATAAAAAAAATACTTTGACTTTGATCATCAGTTACTATTTTACTTGTCATTAATTTATTTAAGACTGAGGGAAAAGACGTTTATCAATTCTAAGGAATCGAGATACGCATATCTTAGAAAATGGACGGTAAATGACAATCATGGACTCCTGAGTTTTTGCCAGATCTTTTAGCTGAATTCAGTAATTTTGGGTTATTATTATTTGGATTTTTAATAGTTTATACGTCAATAAAACAGACACTAAAGGCTTTTATTGGCTTTGACATGCCTAAGTGGAAGCGCATTTTCTCCGAAATCTTCAGCTATTGACGAATTGGCTGTCTCAATTTATTGACTATCTGAATGCTTCTACTAACATCTAATAACATCGCCGCTGTGGTGAAAGGCTTGAGAAGAACAATTAGTTTAATGCAAATGTATGTATTTTATATTAACCTATACGTGCCTTACAAATAAACAAAGAATAAGCTCCAAATAGTTATTCCGTGTTTTGTTCCTGTCACGTAAACGTCATTTCAAATTTGAGTATGAAACGCAATAAAATGAAAAAAAATATTCAGGTTAGGCCCAATAGTGCACATATGAAAGATTCCAAAAATATTATTATTATTATAATATAATACAATAACACATCAAGTGCAGGCGAGCAGACTAGGATGACCACGCATTCTTATCATTAAGCTAATCATCAACTTTATAAAAACCTTTGTTCAGACATTCTTTTATATTTTACTAAAAGAGATAAAACACGGAATTACTATTCGAAGCTTATTCTTTGTTTATTTGTAAGACCCTACGAGTACTACACTGCCGTGCTTACGAAAAACGCACTAAGTACGATTATGTCAAAATTGAGTTATATACATATCTGAAATCAGGAAAACGAGCTCTATACATTTCCCATAGAGACCATTTTAATATTTTCAGTAAATCCCGCTTTTTCAGTTGTAATAAACGCATTAACTTGTAAATAAAAAAGGTTATACTTACCAAAAACGCATCATCTATACTTTGTGCAGACTCTTATTGTAAGTATAAGTAAACAAACCAGTAAAAATCGTTTTAATGAAAAGCGTATTGAAATGTTTTGCTAAGCATAATTGCATTATGTACTATAGTTGATGCCTTTATGATTAGTTTAAATTGGATAAAACAATAATAATTGTTAGCAATAAGTACCCTTTTTTAATTTTAAGCATAATTTAAATATTTTAATAATTTTAATAACAAAGAGAGTGTAGCTTACGTTTTGCTGCGTCTCCTAGTGCAAGTTTCACATCAAAGTTTGCCTTAGTTCCGGAGATACAAGTAAAATAAGAAAAAAAACTTTGAACGCGTTTTTCTCAGAAGTTGACCAAAGGTAGTTAATGCGTTTCTCATAAGCGCGGCAGTACAGAATACCAGCATTGTTCGACTCACCTTATTTGCAACAACACAAGTTGAGGCAGGTCCTGATTGACCTATGGATTGTTTTATGTTTTTATGTTTATTAATGTTTGTGGTCAGTAAATGTTTCTCTCTCTCTCAAAACGGTAAAAGCTAACCATACGGACTTAAAATAAGCCGTATCAACCAATTCATTAACAGCACAGCCAAAGGCATCAAATAATATTAATATTACACAATTTTCATATTTGACTGCTCACAAAATGAAACAACATTTTGTACTTACAATTCAAATTATGATTTGGCAATACTGTGACGCTACCAAAATGTTGCTGAACAAAACGCGAATTTCGCTAAAATGTCAATCAAATTTGAAACGATGAAATGTTTGATTGATATTTGAATTGCTTTCCGCCATTGAAAAGCGACGGCGGCAATCAGCGAAGCATTTTTAAATTAAAATGAAGTTTCATTTAACAATTTCGGTTGCAACACACAAACGTTTACGCGAAATTTAAATGTCTGTTTAAAACCTAACTCGGCATATTTGATGATTGCTAAAGCATAGTACCTAATTATTGCAATAAAGCAGTGTGTTGTTTCAACACTAACTTTTGTACATACAGGGTGTCCTAAAATTAGCACGTCACACTGACACTGGAGGTAGGTGCTCGGATGCATCGAACAAGCCTAACTTGTCCTTAGAAAAGTTCGAAGTAATTTTTTTTTACGGTTGCTGCTCAAAGTCGAAGCCATTGTTTTTGTGTGATAATAAAGTTAAGAGAAACTATCAATTTGTCGTTTTTGCACATGACTTTTCCACTACATAATGTTGTTTCATCATTAAGTAACTATTCTTAAAGACGTAGACGTAAAAAAAAGTTAAATAAAGGGCTCTCTAAAAAAACTCTGATATAAAAATTATTTAAAATTGTTTTTTTTTTATATGTACGAGTAGGCACAGTGCCTTGATCTCACCTGATGTTAAGTGATGATAAGGCCAATGATTGTAAGCGCACTTCACCCGGGATCCTCAACTAGTGAGGCACTGGCTATCTTATCTGTAGCTGTCGGAACACAACAATGCTACAAACATTGATGTTATGGCGACATATTTAGATAAGATGGTGGTAGCTAGCCAGGCGGACAAACAAGCCCTACCACCAACCAAACCGAGTACACAAACATGCACCCCCCGCTGGGAATCGAACCCGGGACCTCTGGGTCTAAACTGGTGGTCTTAGCCACTAGACCACAGAGGCGGTGATTTTTTTTAAATACCTGAAATTGGTCATATCACTAAACCCATGAAACTTTTCTATGGATAAGTTAGTTAGTAAGTTAGTACTTGTTCGACGCATCTGAGGCCCACCTACCTCCGGTGTCAGTGTAACGTGCTAATTTTGTGACACCTATACATAAATACAATAAGCATATTTATAAGAGTGAAATACCCTATACTTCCTTCTATAATACTCTCCTACATACCTCCTAAAAGCTTCCAACAAACCTTCCCTACACAATGGACTAATTCTACACATCTACCCTCAAGTTTGTAAAGTTTACAAAAACCCTTTCCACCAATGCCACCAAAAACAACATGTAGTTATTTTGGGTAGGCCAGGTGAGGATGTCCTCGCGACTGGGTTTTGCATCTGCTTAACATCAGAAGGAGAAGAGTCATTTGCGTTACTTTCTATAAAAAATAATTAAACAACCTCAGAAGCAATGGTCCTGAGTTCGATTTACAATTAATACCATGTTTTATAGTCGGTGTTGATGATGTTATGGCTCATTATAAGCTTGCCAGGCAACCACTAAATAATTATATTAGTGGAATTTTTATTCCGACAGTTACAGATAGAGTTCACACTCTTTATAATGTTGAAAATAACTAAAAGTTATATAGGATGTTTCGTAATAGGAGTTAAATTCCGTAACCATAGCCATGCAACCATATTTAAATAACATCATCGTGATAATATGCCAAATCGTATTTGCATACATCTATTATTATAGTATTACGTACAAATACTCAAATTTACATTATTTTTGATTACCTGTTTCGTTTGGACCATGAGGTTATCGACCAAGAACAAAGTATCAGCTAAACCTAGGGTTGTCACTATGCCATTTTACATAATAACATTTAACCTCAATATCTCGATGCTTGCTAAGCATGTTTATAATTTTCCGGAATTGTATGCATGCACTATCTATCTATCATATTCGGGATAATACAGGTTATATCAAACATCCTGTATCATTATCTCAGCCAAAAGACGTCCACTGCTGGACAAAGGCCTCCCCCAATGATCTCCGCAACCACCGGTTTTGTGCTGCTCGCATCCAGCGGCGTCTCACGACCTTTACAAAACACCCTGTATATAAACTACAAAATAAGCAGTAACAAAGAGTGTCGAACATTAAAAGTCCAAACGTACAAGAAGAAAGTCGCAAATCACACGTGGCCCGAGATACGGTTGAACAGAATCGGTGAGGCCATAAAGGGCGCGGCACAATACCGGCGTTAAATGGGAATGGCGGAATCCGGCGGCGACGCGAGCCCGCTCGTAAAACCGACGGATTAGGACCGGCCGCGCCGCCGGACGGAGGCCGGGAGAGCAGCGGGATAGGATAGAAGCGGCACAACTAAATATTAAGATAACATAATAGGCTCGATGCAAAAAATCTTGTCTTGTTAAACTTAATCAGGCAACAGACGTGTGTCGTAATGTTATCGATTGTTACCACAGTTGTGTTGACCGTATTGTATTAAAAGTTGGTCAACGTTACTTAATGCGGCAACATATACTAACAACAATTTACTATTTGTTTTCAAATGTTGCCCAGTAACACTATTGGAAACGTTGCTCCACTAAAAGTATTATGTATTGTAGAATTGTATTGTAGAATTGTATTGTAGAATTGTATTGTAGAATTGTATTGTAGAATTGTATTGTAGAATTGTATTGTAAATTTGTTGAATAGATAATCATTTTATAAGGTATCTTAATCGCGCGCAAAACACGTTTAAGAGCGTATAATTTTCTGTAGTAAGTAAGTAAATAACCTATATACTGTCCCACTGCTGGGCAAAGGCCGCCATCATTCAAATCAAGTTATCGCTACAGTTGATGGATTGTCAATAGTGGGTTGGTGATCACAAACCCGGGCTATGCATCGAAAAATACGAAACACACTTTGCCCCACCTGAGAATTGAACCCAGGACCTTCGGGTATCAACCGAGCGCTTTGCCACTCGGTCACCGAGGCGTTTTGTAATACATTTCTAAAATACTTACATTTACGTCTGATCGTCGTCTTTTCATGGAAAATAAGGCTCAAAAGTTTCCATCGTTGTTCTCCTTTTGTTTAGCGACACAAAATGCAGCTGTTTTGGAATGGCACCCACCCAGAAAATGTGAAAACATGAATATGTACATATTCATGTTTTCACATTTTCTGGGTCGACTTTTGTGCTTTTATTTCATCAGATCGTTTAATAATGTGTATTTTGCTTCGTCAGCTTGTAGATTTTCTTTTACAGTTACTTGTTTGTATGTAGCAAAGAAACAATACCTATGATGTGTTAATCTATTTTACAGTGATCATTGCAGGTAGATACATTTTATATATTGCTAGGCTTAGTATTATATATCGCTAAGTATTTTTAGTCCACTGTTCTCAAAAAAATTGTGGACATGAGACATAATAACAATTAATTAGAACAAATATTTTCAATTCACTTTAAACCAACCTCTTCCACTTAACGATCGTGAATTTAGACACATTAAAATTGTAATCGTAAAAGTCTAGATATGTTGTATTAACAACTCAACAACAACTTGTATTAACAACTCACATGCAAATTTCGTGGCCCCGCCTCCGGCCTCCTAATTCCCTAAAACTTGCAAATAGCGGCGCTTGCCACCGCGACCATCGGCGGAACTATAAAACTGTGCCCGTAATAAAACCCCCTTTTAGACGCATACATACATCACTAATGACATGGCTAACCATTGCCGGTTTTAGCACAGTAACACGTGAACGACCTTCATAAAGCAGCAATGGAAATCGCAGTCATTTATAGTAAAAGGTTGTATATCAAGGGATATAAGAGAATTTTTTTATAGTTCTCCCCGCTCGTTTGCGAAGGTGCAAAATATTTGATAGCGTGATACGCGGCGTTTTTATGGCCACACGTGGTATAATTATGCGGTATATTGTTTTGTATGGGTTCTATGGTTTAGTGTTACGGCACCTCTTTATGTATCTGAAAAACTTTGTTGTTATTATGTTATGAAATATAAATATTGGTGTGTTTGCTTTATCTCGGTTCGTTGCCAATGTTTACTGCTGTGGTTACAAAGTTCTTATGAGCTTTGCGATTTGGGAATTAAGATCCTTACTGTATTATACAGCATGTTTTTCTCATATATATAAGAAGAGGTGCTTTGATTTTTTTTTTGGGAGATATTGCCGATTTTCTCAGACGGCATTCTCAGCTTCACCGGGCTTTTTTTGAGGCGGGTGGCGAGGAACCCTCAAGCCGTGTGAAACGAATCACCTTCGAAAGTTTTCTAGAGGGAACGGCATCACGCACTAGTGCGTGTCCCCGTATCCCACTAGATTCTCCGAGGGGTTCGGATCGGATCGGGGAGCGTAACAACCCGAGGGCGCCTCTAAAGTCACGGACTTCGGCTCGGGTCGACAGGGCCGTGGTAATGCTTTGATTCTGTTAAGAATTCATCTTTACCTTTTTTGCCGCTAAGCAGCATTATTTTGTAGTGTTATGTTCAAGTTTGAAAGATACGTAATAGATCCACCATCCACCAGATACATAAAAACTTAAGATTTAGGGTAAGCAAAGAGCTCGTAAAACCGAGGTGTTATAAGCGTATGTGGAGGTGGCAGTTTTGAATCAGGTAACATCAGTAAGCTAAGATATCTCTATAGCAAACCAATTTAAAAAAAAAAATAGTTTTAAAATCTCATGTATTGAATTGTGATGAGTTTAGACGTACGACAGGTATATAATTTATGATAATATAATTAATGCAATAAAAACTGTGGACAAATTACAAAGACGTAGGTATTCGTTATCTATCTATTTTTTCCTATACTCAGCAGTGGGTGTGCGTGGCGGCGTCACCGACCGCATAGGACCTCGGTCCCCGAGCTATACCACACTCAGCTTGGAGGAAGATCTTCCCTTTGGCATTCCTCAAATAGCGCACCCCCTACCATTGGCATCCTACAGGTGTAAGGGTTGGGATGATGGTGATAATGGTTTTTTTATTTTTTTATGGTTCACTTAATGATGATTCGTAATTAATTCAAAACGTAATAAACACCTAAAGCAGTTATACCAATCGTCTGTAACACCAATAACATGCAAATATACTTAATACCGTGGGAACTTCATTCATCTACGAGTGATAAGCTGCGCAAAACCCAATTGGCAACTTTTAGTCCACATAATGGCCGATTGTTCCTTCTTCATAACTTAGCCAAAATGGCTGTCTATTGCTGCGCATCCTTCAATTTACAAATAGAAAGGGCCATTCAGAAATGGGAATCACTATTCCCTTTCTACTCTAGTTCCCACTCTCGGACAATCAAAACGTTTGCGCTTTCAAGGCGAAGTCGAAAACATTTCTCCCAAACTTGCCCTCCCATCAACTAATACGTTACGTGTCGCAAGGCAGGACATGTAGCGTGTCACTTATTAGTTTATTTTATTTTATTATATCGTAAGGGTAAGTACAGTGCCTTCATCTCACCTGATGTTAAGTGATGATAAAGGCTAATGGTGGAAGAGCACTTCATCCGAGATCCTCAACTGCCGAGGTACTGGCTATCTTATCTCTAGCTGCCGGAACACAAAAATGCTACAAACATTGATGTTATGGCGACATATTTAGATAAGATTGTGGTACCTAGCCAGGCGGATAAACAAGTCCTAACGCCAACCAAACCGAGTACACAAACATGTACCCCCCGCTGGGAATCGAACCAAGGACCTCAGGGTCTAAACCGGTGGCCTTAACCACTAGACTACAGAGGCGGTTTTATGCAACTGATTGCCACTGACTAAATATTTATAATATAAGTTACCTACAACTTGGTTCTATCCATGTGACGGACACCGGAGACATGCCAGGTCAAAGCGAATATGGTGGGACGTCTTAACCACCTGTTGTCATCAACCATCATCGGACCACCTTGTTGAAGGCTTGCCTACACTGCATCTGTTGGTGCAAGGTCGTCTCTCGAGAACTGTTGTGCCCCAGGCAGCGACCAGTTAACATGTGTTTAATATTAGGTATATATTATATTAGGTTCCAATGCTGGCCAAAGACCTCTCCCAACATTAAAATAAGTTAAGAATAAGACATAATATAGTATTAATAAACAGAATATTAGCTTCGTGTTAGTTATTCCGTGTTTTGTCTTTAATTTAAAATTAAACTTAGAATAGAAACAAACGTCCTCCCATGAGTCGGTAATAGAAACTTCAGATTTAAAAGGGATTTTATTTCACGATTATAAAATTGAAACACCTTAACCTAGTACAGCGACATATATATAACTTTCTGAAGTTAATGCTTATTCAAGTCAAGTTAGCCTATCCAATCTATTTTAGTATTGTTTTGTTTAACCCGGCGTTAGCACAGTGGCAAATTGTAACACCGACTGCCGGGTAAGGTCATAAATGACCAATATAAAAAAATATGTAATTAGAATAGGTAAAGGAATTTCGGCAATCTATAGCTACTAATTGATTAATTGAATATAATTATAGGGATTTTTGATAAACCTAAAGAAATTAATCATTAAACATGTGTTTAATAAAAATAAACTAAAAATATGTGAAAAGTAACAAAAATAAAGAACTTCTGTTTTATAGCAACATTCCTTATTCTTCTTCATTTAATATCTTTATTCGCTGCGATAATGAAATGCTATCGTCGTTATAGATGCGTCTTGATTAGTGCCACTGTCATTACTGCGATAACTCAGATGATCTTGTTCCTCTTCATTTCAGATTAAATGTTTTCGATTTAGGAGTCCAACTCCTGTAAAACGGCCAAAATCCGCTGCCTTTCGAGTTCTTCCCGGTTCATTTCGTAAATATCGCAAAAAAAAAAAACAAGAAAATGAAGCTAAAATGAAAGACAAATGTTTTAAAATATGGCACAAAACTACGACATTGAGTGTATGGTTGGGTCATAGTTACCTTTTCTGCCGTTTGGCCACATAATATGTGGTAGATATATTATATCCACCGATGCAAGCGCAACCCGACTTTATAGCGGTAAGGAACGAGGAGGAGGGGTAGTTAGATCCAGCTACTGAGAAGTACGGCAACGTCACCCAATATTTCTGGAAAATACCCACGCTTAAAAATGTCACGGGTCTTAGAGACCCAACTGTGCGCTCCCCGGGTTAAGAAAACAGTGTTGTTATATGTTGGTGATCATTACAATAGGTAAAAAAATAGGCAGCTTAAACTGACGGTATTAGTTACGTTACTCAGTTTATTAAAAATGTGTTCGACCAGTTCTTTCATGACTTGGGCCGCAGAAGCCTTGTACTAATGGGCCGTAGTTGAGAGCAGCCGTGTTTACTTTTATTGTCAAGATAAATCTGTCTAACTGCTCCGATAATCGGCACTAACTGTTCGGGAGATAAATATGGCGGGTGTGCTCTCCTACGGTCTGCTGTGGAAAAAATAACGGCAACCTAAGTTTGTTGTGAAAAAAAAATACTTTGAACACCCTTTTTATATATACCCTGTATAGCCAAGACCTATACTATCTCAATAGTATGAGACACTATCTGTTGGAATAAATGAGGAGATCAACGCGCCCAGTCTGCAATTGCTAAGGTTAAGCCACTCTCGCAAACGCCAGTTATCAGATGGGTGACCAAAAATTTATCATCTCGAGCTCCTCCGTGCTTCAGAAGGCACGTTAAGCAATGGTCTTGGCTTAATTAGCAGTTGTTATCAATCACCAATCCGCACTGAGCCCGCGTGGTGGTTTATGACCCGTCCTCCTTATCCATTCATAGGCTCGTGCCCCAGCAGTGGGGACATAAATTGAGCTGGTGATGTTGATGATGAGATATCTTAATTGCCAGGTAAATTTAATGTCTTATAACAATGATATAGTTAACAGTTTTGTACTGTACTGTATAGTGTTACATTGTAAGCATTTGCAGATTCTTAAGTACCTATCTGCTATTAACGATGTGTGCTATCAAAACTTGTTGTCAATGTAACAATGGATTCAAAGTAACCCCACTTTATCGTAGATACATTAAATACTTCTCTTTGAATTGAATTCAAACATTTTATAGTTTCATCTATTTAATTATGCTAGTGGTCGCATAGTGGTTAAATTTAAACGTATTTTACAAAATATGCAATACTTATACAACGTAACTTAACTATATCGAATCCGACACTCTTCTGTGCGCGCAATGTGATTAGAAGGAGTACAAAGATTTTTGTTCACATGTTAATAATATGTAAGTCAAAGTCAAAAACAAATCATTTATTCAACGTAAGCCTTCACAGCCGCTTATTGACGTCAAAACTATAACCCCAAATAATAATAATAAAACAAAAAAAAGTTTTTTTGTTTTGTTTATATAAAAACAAATTACAAAAAAACAAACCTGCACTCTTCTGACATACCGGGATCAATTGGGAGAGCACCTGACCCGGTATGTCAGAAGGGTGCAGGTTCAAATACTGCTCGTGGAAATTTTTCCAACATTTGTGTTTTTGTAACAAATTAAAAAGTTTAGACTAAACTACTTAATCTACCACCAGTTCGGATCGAGAAGAGCTGGCAAGAAACTCAAGAGGCTTATTTCTTTAGATATCACACATCCAATATACAACCGTATTAAATCCGCAATCTATGAAAAAATCCTTAATGTGAATATTAAGAACGACGAAGTCCACAATGTAAAAACAAATTTCTCGTCGCCCATCGGACCTTTAAATTTAAATTCAAAGAAGAAAAAATACCAACTCTAGATTAAAACAGAAGCGTCCCGTCGCTCCAAACTTCTAGCCGGTCAAAGTTTTTATATTAAAACTAAACTAACTACAGTCTTTAACCGTAACACTTAACTGGAAGTGATATAGTTTACGATCCAGTTAGCATGCACCTAAACTGTGTAGGTAGTAAAGTAAAACTTGGATAGTTAAATTTTAACTGTCAAGTCGAGTCCGGCCTGTAATGTGTAGTGTCGTAAACGCGAGGTGTCGAACGGACCCCGCCAGGTGTTCTTATGGTTTTGCGAAACTAATTTAGTGTAAGTCAAGTGCCTCTGTGGTTTATATAACTTTGCCACAGGCGAAGACACTCGAGCCTTTATAACTAATGAAGAAACATACCATTTTCCAGATTGAAGGTTGTTTAAAACAATTAATGACCTGACATGATTTGAGAGAAATTGAAAAATGAAGTTGCACTGTTTTGTTTCATTTGCCAACAGACTCATGCGCACTTATGAACTCTTTACGGTTAATAATCCACCATTATTTCACATTAATATTCGATATAACACAAATTTTAGAAAATAAAACAAAACCGCAGACAAGAAGTCCTCGATGGCTGTTAGATCGGCTATAAAACTGTTTTTTTTTTTTTATTTTGAACGGCACATGACTCCACTCCTCCTTGTGAGAACCACTGTCACTGCGCAAGCTCCTCGCAGTTAGACCACGCACCGGTTTAGACTTGATCCGATTCGAACCCCTCGAAGAATCATGTAGGGGTGCCTAGTGCGCGTTTCATTCGCCATACGAACACGTTAGCGAAAACGAGAATTCGTATGGCAAAGCTTTAACTCTTCTCGTATGCGCCAGGAGGCGCTGCTTCAACGCCATACTAGTTTTCGTTTTCGTAAACGTAATCGTATGAATACGGATAGTAAGCAAAACTCACGCTAGGCACCCTGGTGTCCTTGTTCCCAAGAAGATTCTTTACTTGCGTGATGTCAATCCCCTTTAGAAAACTTTTGACGGTGTTTCGATTACACGACTTGAGGATCACACCCCTAAAGTTTCTCGCCGCTCTCAAATAAGTCTGGTGAAGTTAGAAAGAAAGAAAGAAAGAAAGAAAGAAAGAAAGAAAGAAAGAAAGAAAGAAAGAAAGAAAGAAAGAAAGAAAGAAAGAAAGAAAGAAAGAAAGAAAGAAAGAAAGAAAAAAGAAAGAAAGAAAGAAAGAAAGAAAGAAAGAAAGAAAGAAAGAAAGAA
Organism: Eudonia truncicolella; assembly: GCA_949315975.1. NCBI lineage: Eukaryota > Metazoa > Arthropoda > Insecta > Lepidoptera > Crambidae > Eudonia > Eudonia truncicolella. Next base: position 1,552,405 of record OX438841.1, read on the forward strand.
AGAAAGAAGGAAGAAACAAAACTAAATAATTTAGTATTTTACTAAATATATTTAGTATCAAAGGGAACGTGTTTACAATTAGTCCGATACATAAATTCATAACACACTATAGTTTTTTCTACAATATTATTTAAAGTTGGCCAAAACCATGAATAGTTTATATCATATAGTTTATCTATAAATTATTGTACCTCTGATTTTGTGTAAACAATCACCAATGTCTTAACTACGTCCGTCTCACATTTTCGATTTATCGAGCGGTTTTTTAAATTCTTATTTGTTAAATTCCTTATGCATAACTAGTATGGCCGCGCGGCATCAAATAAATATGGACGAAGACATTTCAAATAAAATATATGACACTTGTCACTTACGGACGGCGCACCCTTAAATAACCCGCCAGAAGCAAATAATAGTAAGCTAAACTTTTATCCAAACGTTTATCCAAACTCCATTCAACGTGAGCATAATATCCAAAAACTCTATCTGAAACTCGATACCAACATAAGTAGCTATTTATTTTAATTAGCTTCAACGTATTCGTTTATAGCATCCACAATCATAATAAAGTTGCTACCTTAATGCTATTAACTGTAAACTCAATTTCGTACTTCGTAAGATTCCACTGAAATAACCTTCCATTCGTGTCTAGGGTATTTGCGCTGAAAAATCCCCTTTTGAAGAGCTAATCTTCATTTAAAAATTCTGTTTCTGTCGTTGCGAGGAGCTTGTGGCAAGCGTATCTACTTATGTCTTACACGTGGAGATTAGCAAGCACTGATGAAGTGGTTTTAGCGAAGGTTGTTTATACAGGGATTGTATACCTAGATAATTATCAGGACGTACAGACGCCTGCACATCAACCTATCCAAAACTGTCAAAGGGAATCGCCGATTTCGGCCTGGTTTGAACAAGTTGCTCAGTAAAAAGTATTGTTACGAATAAATATAATGAATTCGTTAATAATTATTGACGCAACACTCATCGCAGAAAAGTGTTCTGTAAAAAAAGTTGTAATAATAAGTATTCTCGCCGATTGCATGAACAAAGCACCGCCATTTTTTAGTTGCAGCCTTGCAGGCTCAATTTTGGGTTACCACTTGAACGCTAATACGATAACATTCGTTTTATAAATGAATAATCGATTTCTGGTACTTGAATTAGAAAACTTTTTTTTTATTGCCTGGCAACACTGACAGAATCAGCTCATAAGCCGAAAACTATATTTTGTTTATATCTTATTTAATAATAATCAACAAGGCAGAGAAGCAATTAATCAATTTTGTTGCAATTGCCTGGTAGGCCGAAGAACGGTGGGTTGCTGTGCTCACGTTATGACAATAATATGGTATTTAAGCTGCACGAAAATAATATTACACCACCTGCTAAGTTTCTAGACAATATTTTGATTACAGATGATTCTGAATAAAACCATTATACGAAATAATGTTGTTTTATTTTATCCGCTAATATTACACTCCCTGACATATTAAGATTATTTTTTTTCTTAGACACCCTTAAAATTACACCTACTTATAATATTCTATACCATAACGCATAAATAAGTAAATATCTTTAAAATAAAGAATAATATTTAATACTTTTTATGAGTTTTAGTAACATTATCACAATATTACGCATGCTACATTTGGCATGTTTTTTACAACTTGCTGCAACTTTGTTATGTTATTTAATTTCTTTTAGGTATGAAATATTTAAATAGGAATTCATTTATTATTATAGTTAATGTCCACGCCAGGCCAAAGCACCCTAACAAACTGATCAATTCCCTTTCTTCAATACATTTTCAATCAACCATATTACTTAGTAAAATGTTTTTGTTTATATAATTTTAACACAAATTTTGCGGTACAAATTACAAAAACACAAATGTTGAATAAATTTCCACGAGCAGGATTTGAACCTGCACCCTTCTAACATACCGGGTCAGGTGCTCTTCCAATTGAGCTATCGTGGTTCTAACCAGCCCGCCGAAATTATTCAACGCTATTTACTTTTTACTTTGAAAGCCAAATGCACCCATTCAATGTCAACAACTACCGTCATTAACACCCGATCATAATATTTTACATCATCATATTACTTAGTAATAAAGTTCAAAGTCTATTGATGAAATTTGACAGTTTGTGGTAGGTTGATAGATTCAGTTGAGTGGAGAATTGTGAATGTGTTACATTGATGAGGCACTCAATCTGTTATGACTACACTTCAAAGTCAAAGACAAAAGTCAAATCATTTATTCAACGTAAGCCTTCACAGGCACTTATTGACGTCAAAACTGTAAAATCCAAATTATAATAAAAAACTAATAACAAAAAATTGTTTAGACTAAACTGAATGCATTTGACCGAGAAGAGCTGCCAAAAAAACCCAGGGGGCTTATCTGTTTTTCTTCATGTTTTCAACCGGTTTACAATCATGTAATAATTGTATACAAATTTTGTACAATTTTGTACACAATCAATATTCAAGTCAGTGCAGGCGACTTATTTCCACACGCACTTGTCTGCAATATAGTCATTTACCTTATTATAAGGTTTCTTAATTAAAATAAGTTTACTGTTCATATTGAGTGCAGCTTAAGTTTAAGAGCATAAACAGAATTATATTTATTATCGTTTTATAAAATGCAGACAGCACTTTATCGTTCGTATCGTACGATCTGTACTTAACTTAGTCATGTTTTGTTCTCGACATGTAAACTTCATTTTACATAGAAAAAACATGAAATAATTATTGGAAACATAGATACCCTGTATTTTAGTAATAAGGCTATTTTTCTATAGTAAAGTATATTTTATTATTTCAAATTTAGCATTTACAACGCTCATGAGGATACAAAATAAAAAAATCAGACATGCTTGAGTAGGAATCGAACCCCCTTGGATTACCGGTCCACTGCTCGGATCTGGGTAGGTCAGCGGATCATTGGACTGATTGATTTTTTCTAGTAATTTTTTTACTAATAATATATATAGTTTAAGAGCTATCTACAACATAAAGGTTTTGCCACTGAAACCATTTGTGCTAACACACCGCTTCAGTGTGTCCCGAGGGGAGATACTCGCAAAAATATATTACTACAATCAGATTTCATTAAAATTTCACCTAACCCAGTCATGTTTTTGTGGAGAGAAAAAAATATATTATGTTGGGCTGTGTTATTTTTTCATCAAGATTTAGGGCTTGCGAAGGCTTTAATCCCTGTGAGAATCGTGAATTATTTCAACCAATTTGGGGTAACAGAATTTTTCGTGTTTTACATAGGCCCGCGGAGGTGGAATGAAACAAAACAAAAAAAACAACAGTGACGGGTCAACGCCGCGAAATGCGTGAATTCTATTTGGTCTGCGGCAGATTCGTTTGTATGTTGAATATTTTGTTTTAAAAAGTTATTTTAGAGAATACCCCTACTCAGGCATTTTAAACTACTTTTATTTTCGTAAGGAGGAACCATACGCCTCGGTGGCCTAGTGGCAAAGCGCTCGGTCCGATACCCGTAGGTCCCGGGTTCAATTCCCAGGCCGGGTAAAGTATGTTTCGGTTTTTTCGATACACGCATAGCCCGGGTTCGTGATCACCAACCCGCATTTGGCAAACGTGGTGATTAAGCCAATAACCCATCAATTGACTTGATTTCAATTATGTAGGCCTTTGCCCATGCGTGGGACAGAATATGTGTTATTTTACTTTAAGTTTAAGAGGAGTCACTTAACCTTCATCTTACCTAATGGTAAGTAAAAATAAGGCTGAAGATGGAAGCGCAACTTCTTTTTAACTGTCGGAAAACAACATACCTACTGATATAGTTGTTGTTCAGGCAACATGTATAGATAAATATTAATAAAATTTATAAAATACAGTGAAAAAATTAAACGCCCACCGGCCCAGCCAGGAGTCAAACCTGGCTCTTCCGCAATCCGGGCGGCTGCACTGACCGCTATGCTAACGGGAAGGCTGACGTAAGCGCTGAATTTTGTCACTGCTTTTAAATTTTTGAGTGCTAATAGCGGCACAGTGCCATCTATCCAACGGTCGTTGCAACCGATGGCCATGCAGATTCACCTTTGCAGATGAAATACCACAAATTTGATAACACAACGCTATAGTAAATTTTACTTTTTATTTTCAAGTGCTAATTGCTGCACTAAAGTAAATTAAATATTTATAAAATATAGTGAAAATTAGATAGATATAGTGAAGATAAGATTGGTGGTAGCTAACAAAATTTACCTCAAACCAAACTGAGTATCATAATCATTAACAGGAATATTAATACTTTTAAGCATTCCCGTTCTAAGTATTATAAATCAAGTTAGAATAGAATACAATAGAATAGAATAGAATAGAATGATTTATTAACCATATAACTCGGAACGTTATACAAGGCAAGTCCATGATACATCATTATAAATAACACTTTATTAAAAATACATTAAAACTAATTTAAAAATGATACTATAAAATAAATTATTAAAATTACTTAGCAGGTAACAATTGGCAAAATTAAAAACATTAAAAATATAATCTATGTACATAAACCAAAGTGGATTATTGATCGGTAATAAAATAAAATTCATTTTTACAAAACAATACTTAAAATAATAATAATAAGTTTTAAGTCAAGTTTTTAACGAAGTTTAACGCAATCTACTTATATGTATCCCTGGCAAAACTAGACACCTAAGCTAAGTAGTAGTAACGTATATCTCATTAAAGAATGTCACCTAAACAACAATAAGAGATGTATTGTTGTGTTCCAGCAGTATATAAGACAGCCAGTTCCTCAGTAGTTGGGGTTTCCGAGTGAGAGAGCTTGGCAAATGTGTTTTAAGAGTCGCATTCGATAGTGCTAAGTCGATAGACATTTGACGACCTCCGTAGCCGTCCGATCCTATCCGAACCACTAGTGCGCGATGCGTTTCCTCTAGAAAACCTCCGAAGGTGATTGAGGAACCCTTTAAGTTTCTCGCCGCCCCCAAAAAGCAAACTCTCACAAACATCCGTTGACGAGTGGCTTGCACGCCGGCCTTTGGGCGGCAATAACTCTAAGGTCCCAAGTTCGATTCCCGGTCTGGTCAACCTCAAAAACGAACTTTTCGATATTGTGTCGGGTCTGAGTGGTTGTGGTACCCTCGTGATTTCCATAAAAACGAGTGCTTAGCTACTTACCTTGGAATCAGGACGATGTATGAGATGTAGACAAAAAAAAATATTTGTTGCATTCATGCATCCATAATTAATAAAATATTAACATACTAAATATACCTATACAGTGTACAGGAAATTATTAAATTTTACAATTAATTACATACAGAATTACGTTATCAAAGTCAAAGGCGTCAGTCACCATGCAGGCTATAATGCGGCCTTAACATACTAAGCCATTATTAAATTTACCCCATCTCACCACAAAGGGCCCTAATAAATTATTGCCGATACCCAAACTAACGTTCTATTGAAGCAAATTAACGTAACCCGATCAAATTGAATTGAACATTGAAACTTGGAAGTAACGGCATGGAAGACGACTTTCCAATTTAACATTAGTTTAACATTACTCTTCAATATAGGCTGTATGTTGTGGAACGATTTTGAAATGGGATGTTGAAAATGATTCTGTAACATGTTTGAAAATGAGGTTTTTGTTTTGACAACCTTCTTCATGATAAATCGAATTGTTGTACTGGCCAAATAGACGTGAGCAGTGGCCGGCAAAGTTAGTATGAACATCCGTTTAGCAGGCTGAATAAATTACTATGAAGGCACTGACCTCTATTAAATAGAGGTCAGTGTATGAAGGTTATGAATGTCATATTATTCAAAAGTGGAACAAACTTTTTACTCCCAAAAATAGTAACCAAGAAAGTATTTCAATTTTGAACTAGCTTTTAAATGGAAAAATAAAAACAAACGTAAATGTTCCAACTATTTTAAAATTTAAAACTTTCACGTGGATGCATGGAGTCCAATGCCGCAGTTGGGAGAGCTATCGCTCTGATTGTATAAGGATGGCCTTTTTTTTTAAGTTAGTTACTAAATCCAAAGGTACTACACTTTTGTCCACTTTTTATCGCTTTAAATGTCACCTACTCTATCATAATATTGCAGAAGTTTTAAATGAATAAATAAATTTCCTTTGGAAATTTTATCGTATCACCTTATAATAACCAGACGTGCGTTTCGTCCGTCCCAATAGGCATTGAAAGTAGACGCACTTAATACTCGTGATATTAGGAGGAGTAAAGTTTAAATTCGCAAACAGGCCAAAGTTGGGCAACTGTACCATTCTAGCAGATTCACTCTTCAACGACTCTTGGTGAATCGAATTGGCTCTAGATGTTAAGTGATACTTCTTACCCTCAAAGGGGGTATAGTTTGAGTAAGAACTTATTACGAATGCATGGAATACTGAGCGGTACAGTTCATCTCGAGAATTCAATGTCAATTTCACAAATTGGAATTTGTACTTTGTAATTGTATTTGGCTTCACTAATATTCTATCGAAGTATTCTAACTTTCCGACGAGCTCTGGCAAAACTGCCGTTTTCTGGTGCTTGTTATATTATTTTTAAGTATGTATCAAAGTGTGAATTATTTAAAAAGAGATGTGTTAAATGAAAAACAAACCCGGTAGAAAAGTTTTAGGTGAAAATATGAAAAAACATTATTATTTTAGTCTTTAGAAAACGGACCTTTTTTATGTTCAAGCCTTAAAAAAGGTCCATTTTTTGGTAAGCTTCATTTACCTACAAGTAAGAACACACGCCTGCACATCAGACTACCACAAACTGTCTGTCCCCAATACACTTTAAACTTTCTTTTTATATACCTGGCTCGGCAAATGACTCCAGACGCAAGGGCAACTGGTGCAGCGTGAAGACAACGCAGCATCAGTCACCCTCACCCTACCGGCCCACAAGGTGCTTCTTCACGCCTTGTTTGAAGGACCCCATGGAAGGAGGGAAAACGTGTTATGCTTAAGGAATATGGTTGAACATTTATTGAAGAAATGTGTTTTTGGATAAGTTGATGTGTAGGCGACTGAACATCTGAGATATCGTCAAAACGAAATCTAAATACACACCTTGACCTTTCATCGAATGCTGCCGCCATAACGTTCTTCGTTAGGACTACAGAATGAGAACCCCTAATTCCTCCAATATGAAAGGTATTGAAAGGTTCTTTGAACAAACAAAAAATGCTACGTTTATTAGAATAAGAAACATTTTTATTTCCTTTTGCCTAAAATATATGCGATTAAGTTAAGTATATTGCCTTTAAATGCCTCGGTGGCCGAGTGGCAAAGCGCTCGGCACGATACCTAAAGGACCGGGGTGCAATTCCCAGGTCGGGCAAAGTATCTTTCGGATTTTTTCGATGCATAGCCTGGGTTTGTGATCACCAACACGCATTTGACAAGCGTGGTGATTAATCCTTTACCCATCACTTGTAGCGATGACTTGATTTCAATGATGGAGGCTTTTCCCCAGCAGTCAAATTCAAATTCAAATTCAAATTCAAATTCAAAAATTATTTATTCAGTTTAGGCTACAAGTAGCTCTTATGAATGTCACTATGCCATCGGTTCGTAAGTCTACTCTGGGCGGGAGATCTTGTACTGAGAAGAACCGGCAAGAAACTCAGCAAGTGTCCAGCTCTTTTCTCCCTTACATCGTCAAAAATATTGGAAAATGCCCTATTTTAGCAGGACACTTTCCATCACAAATAAACACATAAAAATAAAAAAATATATAGAAGACCACATGTAAAAAAACAAAATTAAAAATCTAAATTAACAAATTTACCTCAGGTAAAAGTTCCAATTTCCACAATGTCATACAGTATCACTACAGTACTCTAATAAAAGTCAAAAATTGTTTAAGATAAACAAAGTCAAATTATAGTAAGTAATATTAAAAATAAGATAAGTATGCAAGAGCAGACCAGCCTCCACAGGCGGCACCCGTTCACGAGTATGACATATGAATCAGCCATCGCTTCGCTCAACCATATTTTAGGGAACGTAACGACCCGACGCACACGCCACCACCGCAGAGACAATAAAGAGAGCATGACACACTCAAGATACTCTAAATAAAAGCCTAATGATCTATTTAACGCAATGCTGTTTGTTAACTGTAGGACACTGCTGATAAAGGCTATGATATCAGTTTAAAAATTATATAAATTAATATTTTTTGACTGTATAATAAATAAGTATAATAATAGTGGGACAGTTATAGGCTATTTACTATATTGCGGTTCTTTTACTAATTATTGTATTTTGACCAAGACATTTTGAACCCTTAGCAAGACCCTTTAAGGGCGAGTCAATCTGTACAAAGTGTTTCATTAAAGTACCTGCATTTTGATTATAAAATTAAAAAAAATTATACGAACCGACTACCAGTCTATACGGCTGACTGTACACAGAGTAACGTTCTAAAACGTACTAACATATCGACGAAGATATAGTTAGTTTGAAACTTATGATACCGTTTTAAAGTTTGAAAGCATTAGGAAGACGTGGTGGTAATTGGAAAGTCTTCTTCGGCATTATATGTAGGTACGAGTATCTATCCCAGATTTAGAATATGTCTGTTGCAGAGAAATGTTAAAGTAGGGACGGGGCTTAAAATAATCCGTGAGATGTTTTATCAAGATGTAAAATTATGACTTGAGTAAAGAAATTGATTTTTTTAAGTTTAAATCGTATTACCATAACTTTTTTTTTCCTTTAGTTGATGGCTTCGTGCGATTAGCACATTTAGCCAGTGTCAAAGTAATTTTTCTTACTAGTTATACATAAATATATAACATTTCCTACCAGTATGATGATGATGAATGATAATAGAAATGAGAAGTGAAAAATGATATACCCCACCAACCCCTCGAGTATCTTAGTAAAAATGTGGGGCTTTACTAAGTCCTCACGCGGACTTCTTGAGAGAATTTGAAAAGTGACGTTGCACTGTTTTGTTTCATTTGCCAACACTCATGCACACTCACGAACATTTAACGGTTAATAATACACCATTATAATAATACATAAAATTCGACATAATACAAATTTTAGAAAATAAAACAAAACCGCAGACATGACTCTTCACTTTCTCGCCAAGAAGTCCTCGTCGGTATTTATTTGTTGCTAAAGACTAAAACCAGTTGCTCACCCCTACTTTGAATGATTAAAGGAATAGATGTCGATGACTGGGTCCTGTCGAGCACTGGTGCCACTAACCAACGCTATTAAACACTAATCGCCTTACAAATAAACAAAGAATTAGGTCCGAATAGTTATTGCGTGTTTTGTTACTGTCATGTAAATGTCATTTCAATTTAGAGTAAAAGAGATAAAACACGGAATAACTATTCGGACCTCATTCATTGTTTATTTGTAAGACCCTAACCCCCTTATGAATAAACAAAGTGTAAGCTTTTACTCTAATTTGAAATGACTTTTGCGTGACAGGAACAAAACACGGAACAACTATTCCGACCTTATTCTTTGTTTATTTGTTATTCTACTAACAAATCTAGAAAATGAATATGGTTGTGTCAGTTATGGGTTCACGGAGTTTACCATGGGATGTCGAAATTCATATTTTCGCCGTTTAACATAATGTAGACGAGACATTTGGCCTTTTTATTACTGATCGAACAAACAACTGATCAAAATATATTTCGTCGATATAACCATTGGCATTTCTATCATTGATCGAATAAACGTTTGGTCGAATAGACGTTTAGTAGGAAGAACTGTAAGCATTTCTATCGCTTGTCGAATAGTTCTAAAACCTCTCGATCTTGATGAGATTGAACATATTGTGCTTGCTTATTAATTTGTTTGTACTATTTGATATACTTGCTAAATGGAGTTAATAAAATTGTGACTAGTTGTTTATAATGTGTCATTTGCAGTATTACAACTAGACCTATATTAATAATGCACTTTAATATTTTATTAGCTTTCTCTCAAAGAGAAGTTTACAGTTCTTTCTAACCAAATGTTCATTCGACCAAACATTCATACGATAAGTAAGCTAGTTTCTTAGTACTTAGTAGTTTTGGTAGCTCTATCTCCCCTTCCTGGCCATGAAGGTTAAAGCCCAACAGTGGATCGTTTTTAAGCCAACAAAGATAACAATGACGTCGAGAATCAAATCGAAGTTACCGAACACCCCAGAGGAATGTTCTACAAATCTAATAAATTCAGTTCATACACTAACTAACTTTTGTCACCCCAAAAATCATTGGGTACAGTCAGCTGTATAATAACCTAACATCCCTAATACCGAGTTATTTAATCGAAATTTGAACAGCGAACGTTCGGCTGACGCACTCCGTCACTCAATAGCCAACTAATTTCACAGTCATGTTACGCCGAAAAGGCTTTGAATTTTGATATCGACGCACTGTGCACCGCCAAATGGGATTGTGCACTCATTTCTTTTGTTGACTGTACACGTTAATGGCTTTTGTAATATCAAAATTGGTTTGTGATAGGATTTCGGGATGTAATTGTTAGTTGCAAAGGATTTGCGCTTCATCATCAATACTGCAATGTCATTTGGTATCTGTCAATTTGCCGTAAGGCGATTACGAATTTTCTGTTGTTATATTTTCGTGGAGGTTGTAATTTTTTCATTTAAAGATATATTATTTGAATATAACAATTGATTCAATTTGTAGTTGATAACTGACTTGACGAACATTTTATTTATTTGAAAAACAAAAGCTAAATAGATTGAATTGAAACTCAGTTTTGTGATCACCAATCACCATACCCTTTTGAAAAGGGTATTATACTTTACACACGCCTGCACGTCAGATTAGATTTTTGGATGAAAATGTATTGAAGAAATTTGACAGTTTCGGATAAGTTGATGTGCTGGCATCTGTACTTAATGAATATGCATACTTGTTTTAGCCTGGTTTCCTGTGGCACCCTAAGGCCCTTGCAGTGTAACCAGCGTCAACAAAGAACTTGAGGTTCCTCAAGCCGTAGGTTACCGAAAATCCTCAAAGGATTTCTAGAGAGGATATTATGACTCGTGTTCTCGTCCCCTAATAGATTCTCCTTTTGTTTCTCGAGAGAGTTTGCTGATTGCCTCTGGTAGCATTTTCAGCATTACCGGACTTTTTGAGGGCAGCAAGAAACTTAAAAAATTCCTCAAGCCGAGTGAAACGAAGCACCGTCAGAGGTTTTCTAAAGGGAATAGCTTCACGCACTAGTGTGCTTCACGCGCGTGTCCCTGTTCTCTATTAGACTCTCCGAGGGGTTTGGATTCGATCAGAAGCGGAACAACCCGAGGATGCCTCTTAAGGCTTGGATCTCGGCTCGGGTAGACCGGGTCGTGGGGTGGGGAGAAGCGGCCAAGTACATGTCTGTACGGTATTGGTATAGTTCGCGTGTGAACCGGGTCGTAGTACCCTTGTTTTACGAGTATAGGTACGTGTCTTGGGCCTAAGCGAGTGAGCATGTCTAGTGTATCAAAGGAATGTGTAGTGTCATTTAGAGGATCGGCCGGAGGAGATGCTCAACGACAATAACTACTACTAAGTTACATTGCTCATGAATACGTTCAAAAGTCAGTTTGGTGAAGCACCAAAAGCTTTTCAAACATGTATTACAACTTAACACAAGTTATGAAACCCATCCAAATTAGTCTTAACAAGACAGAGGTCTTACGATTCCAATAATTGCATTGACCGTAGGGTTATGGTTCCCGCGGGATGGACCTTCCCGTTCGTTAGATAGCAATTAGTCGTAAACTTTTGCACCCAGTTCTATTACGATTGCTTTTATTATTGGAGTAGCTTGATACTATCACGCAAGTTAAGCAATTTCCGCAATGCTTTGTCAGCTGATGGGTGAGCAAACTGGAAAGTGTCCAGTTCCTCTATGCTGTGGAAGGCACGTTAAGACGTTGAGAATCAGTTAAAACCTCCTAACCTTCATTGGGCCAGCGTGGTGATGGTTCAAATGAGGAGGCCTGAGCCTAGCAGTAAGACGCTTAAAGGCTGGTGATGATTATACGGTACCAGTTGAATGAAACAAGTATTTTCCTATAATATCTTCAAAAGTGTCACAATTCGAATTTTTTGTATTTCTCCTTACTCTGTATAAAAAGATAACTAAGTCGCGGCAGACTCACTGCGCTTTAGGCTGCTCTGTGCCAGACATGATTGTAATGGTCGTACTTATACTTTACAGGGCTCACTGTGTTAAGAAGAAAGTCTTTCTTTATACTGAACACGGTAAAGACAGTGTAGGCCATATTATACTATTGCTGCAACGCAAAGTTTTTGCTTCGCTAGACTTTGCTGGACTTTTGCTTCGATGGACATTTGCTTCGCTAGACTTTTGCTTTCACTTTGCTACCCTTTGAATGTCAATCGTATAAAGTTATCTATTGTTATCTAAAGTTTATGCGTACACTAAACATTGAAATGATTCTCTTATTCGGATCTACTAGCGTTTATAACACAAATTATTTTAATCTGACTGTTTCGAATCCATCAACACCAGTTGGTTGTCTTTTATATTATATAATATATGTATATACGTATATTAAATAATTTAAACAGTAAGTTACAAAAATAGAATAAGAATTAATGATTTAATTATTTGATTGATTAAAATAGTTGAAATTGATTTAAGTAAATTAAATTAATTCATAAATACATAGCTAAATTATTAATATAATAAAATAAAATTATAAAATTACAATAATAAATAATAAAATTTTCTACTTGGTAAATGATTCCAGCACCTTCCTTCTGAATACTGACAATGAGTCGCCAAAGATGTTAATATCGTCACTATTACTGTTCGCGAAGTTGTATTCCTGGCATATTCTCAGTGAAGGGGAACTCGAACCAAGATTGGTTCTAACAAGAGGAGTGTGAAAATAACCTTTCTGAATGGCACAGATAAAGAGATGCAGTCGACAACATCACAACAATTCACCCGATTATTGACAACCTTATAAACAGCAAATCATGCAAGTTTCTCCGATCTTTTAGCGAATTAAGTTCAAAGAATTTCAAACGTTGATCATAGCTGCACCGGTGGGTAATGCCCTGCGAAGAAAATGCTAAATGTCGTGTAAAGGGACGCTGGATGCCTTCTATACACTATAAAACGGACTCCAAACGGGGCAACCATATTCTAAGGAACTTCGAACCAATGCATTGTAAAGAACAATTTTTGTATGGACATGTTTAAAGCTCCTAGTGTTACGCTTTATAAATCCTAGCATTCGAGCAGCTTTCTCGATTATGTAATCAATATGTGAAGTAAAACGAAGCTCCCGGTCCATAACCACTCCAAGATCCTTCATCTCGTTAGCCGTCTGCAAAGTTATACCATCGATCACGTAACTTGATGTCAGTGGTCGCGTTTTCCTGGAAAACCTCATGTGAGAACATTTATCAATATTAAGTTCCATCAAATGTTCATTGCACCATTGCTTAACTCTGTATAAGTCCTCTTGAATTTGCCTTATGTCAACAGATGATCCCAGTTCTATACATTTTTAAATCGTCAGCAAATAAGAGGAACTTACAGTTTTGTATTGCGGTGCCTATGTCATTAATAAAGACAGACAAGAGGATAGGCCCTAGGTGTGACCCCTGAGGAACACCAGACACAGCATAGTACTTTTGCGACTCATGACCACTAACAGAAACCGTCTGAAGCCTTTTTGCAAGGTAGGATTGAAACCATTTCAAGATTGTTCCATAAATTCCAAAAAGTTTAAATTTTTTTATGAGTAGTTTGTGATTGACATTTGTGATTGACTTTAGCAAAAGCGCTAGAAAAATCAGTGTATACCGTGTCGACTTCACAGCCCCGGTTAAGATAACCTGACAAATCAGACGCAAATAGGTGCAAATGCGTGACAGTGGAACGAACCAATTGAAAGCCATGCTGATTGGAAGATAAAACATGATCGACATAGGCAGTCAAAGCAGGACATACACGGGACTCAATATTTTAGAAAAACATGAGAGTATAGCAATTGGGCGATAATTTTATATGTTGCATTTATCACCCTTTTTAAAGAGTGGGAGATTTCTAAAAGATCTATTGTAGATAACAGACAGTGGCAAAGCTAAAGCCGAGCTGCAACGCTTTACAAACACTGCGGGAATAAAGTCGGGACCAGCACCTTTAAAAATATCAAGGTTACGAATCTTATTTACACATTGCTTTCTGTAAAACTTATACTGCTTAAGCATACATCATTAAAAGAAACATTTCATTTTCAGAAGCATCGTAGTTAATAAGATTTGCTTCACTATACACATAGGAGAAATGACATGACAAAAGATCACCAACATCGGAACCCGTTTGTGCAATGACATCATCCCTAAACTTAGACCCCGGGATAGCCACGGTGCTGCTCTTTTTATTTTTGATAAATCGCCAGAACGACATTAGACATTTCACAATATTGGACTCGAAAGTACTTTGGTAGAGTGTATGACAGGACTGATATAGTTTGTGACAATGGCTTAATAACTTCATAAGACAACAAGTCAATTTTTTTATCTACAACGTTATTTGTATTTCGGAAAGTAGGAATAACACATCACTACAGAAATGCTCGAAAAATTTACGACAAGAACACCCGAATCTTGGCCGACTTAACTGAATTTGTAAGTTTGAGACAACAGAAGTGGACTGTACTCTTAATAAAGTACAGTTAAATTTCGAACAGCAGGTCAAAGGTATAGTCTAGACCAATAAAAAGCGGCGACGAACGCACGGTCGTGCCAAAACAACGGATATAGGACCGATATCCTTATCTTTATAGCCTAAACTTCCTTGCAATATAGAGTGGCCACGTGTTACGTCTGAATTTGGGAAATGCGGAATATTTATTGATGTTGTAACTTTTTCAATAATTTGTACGATGAAAGAAAGACAGATTATTAACAACAGAAAGACGAGAAATTTTAAATATTACCCCCGAGGAAATATCGACGTCAAAAAGGTTTGTTATAGATTACAAAATAAAAAAAAATGTATTTATGGGTAGTTTTATTTTATTTATTTGTGGTCACTATTTTATTTACTATTTTGGGTAATATTTACCGGCCCCCCGACCGCCTAACTTTATCGCCATCGCTCTCGCTATCGCGCTCTATAGTTTATGGCGTCATCTTGTCATTTCGAAAGCGATATGTAAGCAATATGAAAGCAATATCGAAAGCTGTAGCCTATAGCTTTCATATTGCTTGTAGCTTGTCAGGTGCTCTCCCGATTGAGAAATTTTTTCAACATTTATGTTTTTGTAATTTGTTTCGCAACAAAATTTGCATTAAAGTTATATAAACAAAACAAAAACATTTTGGGTAATATTTATTAGAGGTTGCTATTTGTATTGACTCATAAATGATATATTATTTTATACGAGCTCCGGACAAAACCTAGTTTCAATAGGTATTCAATTTAGTTAGGTAAAATGAGTAAATAGTTTATTATTTAAGAACCAAACGCCTTGGAGTGACACCGAACTCTCAAGCATTATTGCGCCTGGGCGCCTGGAAACTGGGCGTTTTGGACGCACAAAAAATGTGTGCCGTGCGCACACACAAATCTGTCCCGCAAAACCCAGGGAGGGTGGTGACCGCACCGTAATATAATACTTCACGCGGGCAGATAGCGCTCGAATAAATTCGGCGGTCGGCGGTCACAGCTTCCGTGCGGACGATTTTTTTTGCACCCGTTTTATTTCGGCCGACTGTACTTTAGATTGTAAGGCTTTGGTGTTAATCATGTTTATGTAAATATTTGTAGAAACACTTTTGACTATGATTTATCAAAATATTTTTATATCTGCTCATAGAAGAAAATTTTAATATTTTAATTTAGGCTACCTCGTATAAACTTAGAAGAAATTAAAGTATGTCTATAAATAAACTTAGAAAGATAATGATAATAACTGTGACTATGATAACTGTGGTTACTAGGACGGTACACTACGAATGACGTTTTTTTAAAAAACTACCGTGTTTAACAGGTGTGTATCACTATTTATGTGCGCTCGATTGTTGATTTATTGTGATTTTAAATTAGTAAGTAAAATTTGCTTCTCAATAAGTGAATAATTGTAATTGTAATGAGAAATAATAAAGTTCTTTAACCATAAACATTGATATACTAGTAGATAATGTGCTTCCTTAATTCTTTGGTATTTATAGAAAAGTCCGGCACATTAGCGCGGCAACTTTTTCCAAGCTCATTACCCTCCATCTCCGTACTTTACAGCCTTGAGGCTAATTTGAGATATGTCATTGCTCTCGCCTCTGCATTTATACCATTTTTACCTTTTGACTTTCATTGAACAACGGAGGTAAAAAGGGGGAACAAGAATTGAACCCTGGGGAAGTACTCTTAGCTTTTAGTCAGGCCATTAATGAGGTTTATGTTTATTGGAGCCAGAATACATTTTGTACTCGTATAGATAAACTATTTTAACAAAAATTTAAACGGTTTTTTTCGTTTCTTTCAAGGATTAATCTTACAACCATAATAATTGACACATGTAGTTTCACAACACAACTTTTTAATGTGTACGTTAGACCACCGATCTCAAACGTAAAGGTCCCGAGTTTGATATCCAGCGCAGTGCATATTGCTGTGCTGGGATTGGTTGGTCGTAGGGCTCGTTTGATGTCTATCTGGCTAGTTGCTACCATCTCATTTAAGACGCGCACCGTAACAACAATGTTAGTACCATTGTTGACTTTTGTGTTCCCCATAGACAGTTTCAAGGTAGAAATCAAGATTTATGTAGGTAGTTATCAAAATGAAGACCGAACT
The DNA here is from genome assembly GCA_949315975.1 of Eudonia truncicolella. Taxonomy (NCBI): domain Eukaryota; kingdom Metazoa; phylum Arthropoda; class Insecta; order Lepidoptera; family Crambidae; genus Eudonia; species Eudonia truncicolella. The sequence continues at coordinate 1,569,266 of OX438841.1, forward strand.
TTGAATCTAAAATCGCACACATATCATTTACTGTTAATTTAATTCAATAGCAACGGATACAGCCACGATAGCGTAGTTGGTACAGCACTATTTTGGAGTGCGGGTTCAAATCGAGCACGTGGAAATATTCTCAACAGTTTTCAAATTAGTTAAACAGTTTCCACAAACACTATATTTACGCGCGAAGCACTTTGCGTCATCAATTTTGATGCGGGCAGCTAAGGAGTGAAATTCCGTTTCTGCGGATCTGTCTCATGATATGTACAACCTGGACATTTTCAAGGCAAAGATAAACTGGCATTATCTAGGCAAGTATAACACCCTAGGCCGCATCATCACTCCGGCGAGATAGCGGTCAAATACTTGCCCTCATTTTTAGGTTATGTTTTCGAATAATTGATGTGTTTGTTGTTAACATCCTTATGAGAGGACAAAGACAAACACAAACATACCTAAACCACCACTACAAACTTTTGTATTCTTTATTAAAGATTCCGAGCTTCGAGTTCAACCTTCAAGTTTAGATATTCGCATGAAGAAAAGTTGCAATAAAAATGTTGCGATAATGTGAAAAATGCCTTAATACCGAAGTTTTACGCGTGTTCGTCATGTAAACACTTTAACTAAAGAATAAACCTGTATTGAAAAATAAATCTTTCAATACCCCCTTACATCATTCTGGGACGAAACGTGTCATATTGGGTTATTCCCATCCGCCCTAAATCGATTGTTCTCGAAAAAATATTTTTTCGAACATGAATTCCCATGAGATCTTAAAGTTTTCGAAAATGGAGGATTTAATTTATCCTTAGAGTTATTAGGAACAATTTTTATTGTTAGAGCGTGCGGGAATAACCCCTTTATTTTATTTTGTCGTTTTCGCTCAGTCGACTTGTTTTCGCATTAGCGTTGCAAGAGAGATATTTTCACGCAACTCATTCTCCGTTTCGGTACAACTTCCCACTAATGAGAATGTATAGCGGCGATGACAGCTTAAATTGTTCATTGTTTAATGCCGGTTTAGTCAGCGTATGTAAACTCGTTTACATGTTTCGGGAAAATAAAATATGTGCGATATTTTAAGGTGAATTTTGTGGAAACACACCGCTGCAAACTCGAGTGATGAATTTATTTAGACAGTAAGGTAATTAAAACTACATAATAAATTAAGGTTACCTAACAACTACACAAGAAAAGGCAAATTTGGTTTTTCACAAAAAAAATACAAACTGGACACAAGTTAAAACTGTTTTTATAAAGGTGCAATTTATTTCTATTTTGTCATTTAAACTATGGTTTAAATCTGATTGTAACATAACCTTAAACCTATCTACGGGCTTAGATACTTGTTTGTTTATTTTATTAGGTTAGTGAACATTTATGATACTCAAACATACAAAGATAAAAAAATAAATAAAGATACATTTTCATAAAATACAAACACAACTAGAATTACTGATTAATTAGAGAAGATGGTGGTTTATGGCCCGCTCTCACTGATGATGATGATTAAGAAAAGTTGAGCAACACTACCGAAGCACTCTACAGTAACTTTACAACACTATTACCTGACCCGGCATGTCACGGGGTGCGGGTTCGTTTTTTTTTCGTAACTTTTTCAACACATGTCTTTTTTCAAACACGATTACGCTTAAAATAATCAAATACGTGCTTACTAACATTATAGTAAAAATGTAATGCCTAACACTTTTTCATCATTTACCATATAATAAACAAGCGTTCATGGAACGTTCCTTTTACTCATCTTCAATAAACCTCTTTTTTGTTTTTAAACAACGTTAGTCGGAGTACCCCCGGGTACTAAGCCGAAAGCAGGGTAAAATATACATGATAGTGAATAACTTTTATTCTTTTTTTTATATTTTTTTTTTTTATTCACATTGATTGGTCTACAAAAATCTATACCATGGTATGAAACAGCCAATTCAAAAAGCGTCCTTGTGCGACTCATACCGTGGTATGAACCACTCATGGCACGAATCGACGAAAGACCCCTAGCTAGTTTGTTGACTTCTGACACCATATGACACCACGTTTTCAACGGACCGAGTACTTAACGGAATCTTAAAGTATAAAGCTACAAATTTATATGACAAACTTCTATTTAAAGGCGCTTTCTCTGCTCAGGTACTGTTTGAAGTTGGTTGGGTTTTGCAATATATAATTTTCGGACTTATTATTGTTGTATAACTGACTGTCCTTTCGTGACGAATGTCAAAATTGTAAGTCAACGAGAATTGAGGAGCTCGATGGCGCAGTGGCTAACGCGCTCGGTCTGCGATTGTTAAAGTAAAGCAACATTTGCAAAGGCTGGTCTTTGGATCATCATCATCATCATCATCATCATCAGCCTATACTAGTCCACTGCTGGACATAGGCCTCTCCAAGTGCACGCTACGGTCTTTGGATGCGTGGTCAAAAATATATCTCAAGCTCCTCCGTGCTTCGGAAAGAACGTGAAGCTGTTTGTCCCGGTAGCATTAGCAGTCGCTAACAAACATCAATCCTCACAGGGCCCGCGTGGTGATCTATGGTCCGTTTGCCCAATCCATCCATAGGGAAGACTCGTGCCTCAGCAGTGGGGACATAATATGGCTGGTGATGGTGTTGTGATGAGAATTACCAGTGGCCTACATACAAATAAATACAATGAAAGATTATATACGTCAAATTATTAACCTAAAAAGTGTAGAGTTGTCATCACTTACATAAATAAAATAAACTAATCAGTAGTATACCTACTCCCGGCTACGCAGATAGGTGTAATAAAGGTTTGAACATAAATTATCCAATCAAGGGTAACCGTTAGAGGCGACCACAGTGCACGGATGCGAACAGTACTTAACTTCCATTTGTCTACTTCTTTCGTTTACATAGAACGTGAATGTAATTTGGATTTTTATAACATTTATGGCATAGTTCAGGCCTCTATTGAAATCCATAAGTTTAAGGTATACAACCGAATGATGCTCTAACGAAAAGGTAAATTAAAGGAAATACTAAATTTTTGCATTAGTAAAATACACATATATCTACAGCACCATCGTTACTGCAAAATGTAATATTGTTATCCCAAAAATTTTTTTTTATGTATATATTTTTATATACATATAATATATTTTTTTCCTTTATTTGTACTGTTTGCCAAAGTTTTTGATTCTAGGTCAACTGGAAACTTTAATTGATGAGTAATTTTGTGAATAACAAGATAATTAGGTGTCAAAAATGTTGCCAGTATAATTGAAAAAATGGCCTATATTTTTTGATTGCGTTGATTTTAAAGCTCGATTTTTTTTAAACCAGTTTTAAATAAAGAAAATGCTATTATTATGATAAATTTTAGCTTTATACATTAACCATTGACAAATACTTAATTATCATATTATTATGGAAATAATGCTGTTTTCAGGTTTTTAAAATATTTTTAAAATATTTTTATGTACTAATTTTGTTTATATAACTTTTAACGCAAATTTTGTTGCGAAACAAATTACAAAAACACAAATCTTGAAAAAATTCCACAAGCAGGATTTGAACCTGCACCCTTCTGACATACCGGGTCAGGTGCTCTTCCAATTGAACGTGGTTCTAACTAGCCCGCCGAAATTATTCAACACTATTTCCTTTTTACTTTGAAACCCAAAGACGCCCATTCTATGTCAACAACTACCGTCATTAACATCCGATCATAATATTTTTACAAATACTCAAGATCAGTTAAGAAGTAGGCAAGCTATTTATAAAATATTTTTATTTTGTTTATATACTACTCAAAACAAAATAAGGGCCACGAGGTATTTTTTCATTTTGGTGTAAATTAATAAACATTTACATATTGAAAGTAGTAAAATATTGAGTATACAAACTCTTTGATACCTAAACTTTTTAATATTGTAGTATTCATCTAATGCTGGCAACAATTTTAAATAAAATTTGATTTAAAATTATTTTTGAAAATTTTGATTCCATTTTCTTTGACGTTTTGCTTTCCTTAGCTTCTTGGTTTATTAGAAATTATCAGAGTTCATTGATATCTCGAGTCAGAAACATCTTTTGCAATATGCCACAAGCACGCAGGCGTCATATGGACTCGCTGACAGCAACCAGAGCCGTTACAATGATTGAAGAAGGTCATTCGCAGCGATCTGTGGGTTTGCAATTGGGATTTTCTCGAAGAGCTATTCAAAATCTATGGAATCGTTTCCAAGAGACCGGCAGTGTTAGAAGAAGACCTGGTTCGGGCAGAGTTCGCATTACAACAGCTCAAGAGGATCGTTACATTCGATTAAGTGCGCGCCGAGATCGCACAACGACGGCCCGCAAGCTGCAAAATCGTTTACGGCTCACAACGGGTACTCGTGTCAGTGACCAAACTATTCGTAATCGATTGCATGAAGACCAGCAGGCATCAAGAAGGCGAGTTGTCCGTATTCCATTAACCAGAAATCATCGTGCAAATCGTTTAAGATTTTCCCGTCAACATTTGGACTGGGACATAAACTGGGCATGGTTCTCGTCACAGACGAATGCAAAGTTAAATTTTTTAACGACGATCGGCGTATTAGAGTATGGAGAAGAAGCGGCGAGAGATTTTCAGAAGCCTGCATCCATGAATTCGATCGTTTTGGTGGTCCAAATGTAATGATTTGGGGCGGGATAAGCTTACACGGCAAAACGAGCTCGCTATTTTAAATGAGGGTACTGTTACTGCTCAGCGGTATATTGAGGAAGTCGTCAGACCACATGTGATCCCATTTGCCCAGCGAGCGGGTCCTGGATTCATCTTGATGCAAGACAATGCTCGTGCACACACGGCTCAAGCGACTCGGTTTGTACTGGAAGCGTCTCAAATTCAAGTCTTGCCGTGGCCGGCGAACAGTCCGGACTTAAATCCAATAGAGCACATGTGGGATCAGTTGAAACGAAGAGTTAGAGACGGTGATCAGGAAATCCACAACCAACAGCAACTCATCAACGCTGTTAAAAGGGCATGGGAAGATGTCCAATGGAAAATGTCAGGCATTTGATTGAGAGCATGCACTCCAGGCTTCAGGAGTGCGTAACGAAACGAGGGGGGCATACCCGTTACTAAAAGATGAGCATGGAGTATTTTCTTTTGTTTTCAGTAACTTTACATTGTTTTTATTTTTAACCTTAAATGTGTTTTTTCTTTCAAAAGCAAATAAACTTTTTAATCATTATTATTGGAATAAATTTATTGGTCTACACGGTAAAAACAACATTAGTTTTCGTTATGGAGACAAAAAATTTAATATTGGTTTTATTATTTTCATGGTACAGACAAAATACCTCGTGGCCCTTATTTTGTTTTGAGTAGTATATAATTTTTAACGCAAATTTTGTTGCGATACAAATTACAAAAACACATATGTTGAAAAAATTTCCACGAGCAGGATTTGAACTTGCACCCTTCTTACATACCAGGTTTTTTCCCAAATTTACGCGAACACTGTAGACATTTAAATAAAATAACTTTTACGGATCTACTCACGTTTACTTTACTTTACACATTGATTCATATTACTTGCATACTCTCGTTTCAAACTTATTAATTGATTAAATTGAAATGAGGGTATGCAAGTACACCAATAACCGCGAGAAATAATAGTTTGTTCTACTGTGTGTCGTGTTTACTGCTCAGGCGCTAGGTGGCGCCAGGGATCATTAGATCGTCTGCGCCGGCGCACTGTGCTTTCACCCAGGAAGTGACAGTGTGCCGCGTGTTTAAACGGCTGAGTGTACATTGCTGCTTTTAAATTGAGCTTTTCATGATGCTTGTGAATGGGAGAGATATTGAGTTATAATATAGATTTACGTATTTATTCTATTTATTACTACAGCGATGACAAACCATTGTTTAATATGTTATGTTTTGGTTTTATCTAATAAAGAGATTATCTATTTTATTCATATTTAGAAAACTAAAGTGTTACGCTCTGAACTCTTTCGCTTTTGTTGTGCAGGGTTCATAATGTTCTAATTGGGTTATCCTGATTTCCCCCGATGATATGTTATTTACTAAAAAAACAATTGAAATGAACGCATAAAACTGTCGGGGGAATCAGGAATAACCTATTTTATTTTATTTTATTTTATTCGGCAAATCATCAGCTTTATATTAATGAAATAGAACTTACAATAAAAACTAAGTTCTATTGTAAGTTCTATTTCATTAATATAAAGCTGATGATTTGTCGAATAAAATAGTAATAAGAAATTTTAATATTGTCTTCGTGTCTCATAGTGCTCTTTTAGTTATAAGACTTTTTATATCAGAGAGAAAGCATGTCAGATGGTTCAAATTCCGCTAGTAGAAATGGTTTCAACACTTATCCGAATTGGAAGAATAAGACTTATTGTCTCTTGAAATAGAACAACTTCCTTGTCGCTCACCATCAAATAAAAAAAGCCAAAGTAATGTATATGTAATAAATAACGATTCGACGACCTCCTTAGCCGAGTGGCTTGCACGCTGGATTTTGGGCGGCGCTAACTCCGAGGTTCCGGGTTCGATTCACGGTCGGGTCAATGTCGAAAAACGAACTTTTCGATATTGTGTCGGGTCTGGGTGGTTGTGGTGCCGTCGTTGTTTCTGCTTTCCATGAAACGAGTGCTTTAGCTACTTACCTTGGGATCAGAACAATGTATGTAAAGTTGTCTAAATATTTATATTTATATATTATATTTATAAATAACGATATGTATGGAAAAATAAATAAAGAAACACTTCGTACTTACCTAGTGTTAGAAAGCATTTCACATTTATGAAGGTACTCCATAAAAATTGTAAAGCTCCTAGGTAGGCCCATCTCTCACTCCTACCCCCTCCCAATTCCTACTCCCTCCTCAAGATCCAACCAACACCTTCCTCAAGGCCTGCAACGCATCTGCGATTACTTTGGTTTTGCGGATGTCCATGGGCGGCGGTGATTACTTTCCATCATGTGACTCGCATGATCGTTTGCCTCCTTTTAATATAAAAAAAAATAGGTATGTCCAATCAATAAACAGTACCTTGAGTAAAGAAAGTTTATTAGTAGAAAAATGTAAGAGAAAAACGCTTGGTTAATTGAATTTATGCCATTTAAAGTCTACTATAAAAAATCTACCATATTCGAAAGATACCGAAATTTGAAATAGCTCTTAACCTCTATTACAGAAGTCAATACGTATCTGAGATTAAACGTAAGCTTCTTAAAACTGCGGTAATCCACTATAATACCTAACATCAAGAGCTTTCTTAATAAACTTCGTAATATTTAAGCTCAGCCTGTAAGTATCAATTCAGCGAGCGAGCTTAATCAAAACCAATCAAAGCATTAACTTGAAGTTTGATTTTATATCCATTAATCTTCTTATGGGTCGAAGTCAAGTTGTCGACAACTAATATTGGAGCTTACTTCAAAACCTAAGCCCTCCAATCTGTTTTGACCGAGAATTAATATAGGATTTATGGTAAGTGCCCAAGTAAAACGTACAATAATATTTAAAGGGTGTTATTTAAACGGTTAGCAAGGTATTCGTGTTTTTGTTAGCAAAAAAATGCTAGATGGACAGCAAAAAAGCTAGTTGGGCAGCAACTTATGGTCAGCAAATATTTCTAAATCAGCCTGCAACTTATATCATTCTGAACAGCAGTCTTATGCCGCTCACCCCTTCCGTGACTGGCACTCGCTACGCTGCGCTTCGCTCGGGATTTTTTTTTTTAACTTAACCTAACCAACAGTAAGGATTTTTATGCTGACCGATTGTATAATTCTGCTGACCAAATAATAATTTTGCTGACCAAATATTTATTTTGTAACAAAAATATTTTTTTTCCCATATCTAAATGGCTACTTCTCTAATAACAAAAACAAGATGGCTGTTTAACATGCAATCACATTTTGGTATAACTAACTGAGTCACCGAGTGTGATATTTTGTTATGTACTTATTTTATATTCCAAAACGTGAATTAAAGGTATCTATACTAATATTAAAGAGGATAGATTTGTACAACGAATAAACTCAAAAGCTACTGGACCGATTTAAAAAAATATTTCACCATTAGAATTCTACATTAAGCGCTGAGTAACATAAGCTATATAAAAAGAAATGCCCACCCGTACGAAGCCGGGACAGGCCGCTAGTATTATATATATAATAAAGCTTAGTTAGCCTAGCCTAGTAGTTTAAGTAGTCTTATTGCCCAGGATCCTATAACAGCGACCAGCCTGGCACTTATTTCTACCGCCACCAAGCCATGTTGGTTTGTGAGGTAGGTACCAATACAATCGCCATCATCACCAGCGTCCCCCACTGCTAGAACATCCAGCTTATTTTATGTCCCCACTGCTGCAACATGAGCCTTCTCTTAGATCGAAACCACAAGGACAACGGGCCATAAACCACCACGCGGACCGAATGCGTATTGGTGGTTGTTAACGACTGCTAATATATGATTCCAATACATTTAAACTTATTTGTTGTAATGAGTAAAACTATTTTTTTTATATATCTTATAATAATTTGTAACGTAAGACCTGCAATAGGAAAAATTCTTGCGCAATAGGAAATGCAACCTTTACGAACTTATGAAGCACCAAAACATAGAAACCAATATATTGTAATTGGTTTTGTTTATGTTTATTTTTTTATATTTATAGTAAGGCTAAACAGAATCTTCTTTTAATGGGTAATTCAATTCAATTCAATTCAAATCATTTGTTCCAGACCGTGTTCCATATTGAGTTAGTACCAATAATTACTAGTTGTTAGATATACAGTTATTATTGATTAATAACAGAATAATAACTGTATTTCTAACACTAACATTATATATACATATAACACTAACTATACACTAGCAGAAATGGCGGGTTTAAGGTGTGTACAGATTAATTTGCACCACTGTAAGGCTGCAACTGCCCTTCTGGCACGCGAGCTTAAAATGAACAAGTTCGATATTGCCCTAATTCAGGAACCCTACCTTTATGGGGGACTGATAAAGGGCTTAGGTGGAGCTCCGGGTACTCTTTTTCACAACTGTTCCACTAATGATATGAGGACTTGCATTTATGTCAGAAATGACATACATGCAATGCCTTTAATCAAGTTCTGTTGCAGGGATCTGACAGTTGTCAGGATCCACACAGGGGAGGGGGGGACTAAGCGAACGGTAATCTTATCGTCAGCTTATCTCCCTTACGAGAAGGCAGACCCAGTATCACCACAGATACGGGATCTGGTAACCTACGGCAGCCGGGAAAACTCAGATGTCATCATCGGCTGCGACGCGAACGCGCATCATGTCGTTTGGGGCAGCTCAGACACCAATGAAAGGGGGGAGAAGCTTCTGGAATATCTGGTAAGTTCACCCATGCAATTACTTAACAAAGGTAGCAAGCCTACATTTTTCAACGCCCGCAGGGCACAGGTGATCGACATAACCATTGCTAACAATAGAGCGGTAAGGAACATCACAAACTGGCATGTGTCGGATGAGGTCTCCCTTTCCGATCATAACTACATATGCTTTAAGTACAGACTAGGTGTAACCATAGAAACTGTGCGTAGGAAGAACCCTAGGAACACTAACTGGGAGGGCTTCAAAAAGGACCTCAGAATGGATCTGGATGGTCCTAGCTGTAAACTAAACTCAGCCTTGGACATAGAGTTTGAAGCTGACAGAATTACAGAAGCACTGATGACGGCCTGGCAAAATAACTGTCCAGAGACGAAATCAGTGGCAAAGAGGGTACCATGGTGGAACCCGGAGCTGGCTCGAATTAGAAGAGCTACACGACAGGCGTTCAATGAAGCGAAAGCAAGGAACGACTTTAGCGACTACAAGGAGGCCTTAACGCGGTATAGTAGTGCGGTACGTAAGGCAAAGAGATCTGCCTGGAGGAAACATTGTGACCAGATTCAATCTGTTCCGGAAGCAATGAGACTAACCAAGGCTATCTCTACAACAAAGGCGATTCCATTAACCACGGTAAGGAAGGAAGATGGAGTACGTACAGAGACAGGGAGTGAGACATTGAAGGTTATGTTCGACACTCATTTCCCTGGATCAGAAGTCATCCAAGACGATCATGATCCAGTCAGCTGGAAGGAGCAGCAGAGAAGAACCTCCAAATATGACTGGATAATAGCGAAAAGGGTAGTAGATGAATGTAAGGTTAAATGGGCTCTGGGGAGTTTCCAACCGTTCAAAGCGCCAGGACCTGACAACATTTATCCCATTCTACTACAGCAGGGCGCCTCCATCCTGGGACCCCATCTCTGCAGGCTGTATAAAGCATGCATAGCTTTTGGACACATTCCCAGAACATGGAGGCGTGTTAAGGTAATCTTCATACCCAAAACGGGAAAACCAGATTACGAAGAACCCAAAGCCTTTAGGCCTATAAGTCTACAATCATTTCTCCTGAAGACCCTGGAGAAAATGGTAGACAAATACATCAGAGCGGGTCCACTGAAAAGATTCCCACTCCATGGACTTCAATGTGCATATCAGGCAGGGAAGTCAACAGAAACTGCTCTTCATCATGTGGTGAGTCGAGCGGAATTTGCGCTGGAAAACAAAGAGATTTGCGTCTGCACATTCGTAGATATCGAAGGTGCATTTGATCGCACTACCTTTGAATCCATCAAGGTTGCAGCCAAGAACCATGGTGTGCCACAACCGATCTGTAATTGGATTGAATGCATGTTAAAGGGTAGAATTATCAACTCTGAACTGCTAGGAGACAATCTTATTGCACGGACAACCAGAGGATGCCCGCAAGGAGGGGTTCTCTCGCCTCTTCTGTGGAGCCTTGTGGTTGATTCAATTGTAGTAAGGTTGAATAAAGGACCATTCTATACGGTTGGTTATGCGGATGATCTGGTCATCTCAGTCAGTGGGAAATTTCCCTCTACGGTATCGGGGTTAATGCAACGTGCCTTGGGTCTGCTAGAGGAATGGTGTAATGACCATCACCTCTCTGTAAACCCGGGGAAAACGACAGCCATCCCCTTTACAAGAATGAGAAACACTACGGGACTGGGTAACCTAACACTCTATGGCACCCGGCTTTCTTGGTCCAAAGAAGTGAAATATCTAGGTTTAACGCTAGATAGGGAACTTACTTGGAAACAGCATGTGGACACGACCATAGCCAAGGCTTACAGAGTCTTTGGCATGTGTCGGTCTACATATGGCAAGATGTGGGGACTCAACCCCAGGATCATTAGGTGGATCTACATGACGATGGTGAGACCGATCCTCACATATGGCAGCATCGTCTGGTGGCCCAGAACCAGGCTGAAGATCTGTAAGAATGCTCTTAGCAAACTTCAGAGAACAGCTTGTCTGGCAATCACTGGTGCCTTTCGAACCACTCCAACGGCAGCGCTGGAAGTCCTCACAGACCTTTCACCACTGCACATTGTGATAGAAACAGAGGCAAAGAAAGCGTTACATAGACTAAAGGTGGCCGGACTATGGGACGCATCTAAACCTCTGACCAGACACACAAAATGGGATCCAAGTGATATTCCTGACAGGGTCATGGAAATGGGGTGCGATAAAATATCCCCCATATTCATGTTCGAAAAGAAATTCAAAGTTTATGTCCCAACCAGGGACGAATGGAAACGAGGGCCACCGTCTCCGGAGAAAGACAGCCTAATCTGGTATACTGACGGATCAAAAATGAAGTCGGGCACAGGAGCAGGCGTCTATAATAATGACTTCAAGCATAGTCAAAGCATGGGAAAATTTGCTACTGTTTACCAAGCAGAAACTTTTGCAATTCTCCTATGCGCAAAGCAGAATATAGAGTTAGCTATGAAAAAGCGAAATATATTCATCCTGAGTGACAGCCAGGCTGCGCTCAAGTCACTCATATCGCCCAGAATCGATTCTGGCCTTGTTCTAGAAACCACTAAAGCTCTAAACAAGCTAGGTAGACATAACAAGGTGCGATTGATCTGGGTCCCAGGCCATATGGGAATCCACGGTAACGAGATGGCGGATGCGCTTGCCAGGGAAGGCTCGGAGACCCAGCTCATTGGTCCTGAGCCGTTCGTGGCACTTGCACCAAGTACCATTAACAAGGCCTTTAAAGATTACATCAAAAACAGGCACGGCATCGAATGGAAAGAGCAGCCGGGTATGAAACACTCCAAATCCTTCCTTGGCGAAAACGCCTTAGGACGGAGTAAGTTCATATGTGGAGGCGGTAGACGGCAGGCCCGACTAACCATCGGTGCCTTGACAGGGCACTATGCCACAAAACAAATGCTTCATAGAATGCACCTTTCAACAAATAGTTTGTGTAGGGCGTGTGGAGAGGAAACGGAGTCGATGCAGCACCTACTGTGTGACTGCGACTCTCTGGCTAGGAAAAGAATGGGACTCCTGGGGTCGGCCTATCCGAAACCGGAGGACTTCAGGCTCTTCGCTCTTAAAGATGTTGCCAAACTTATGGCCTCTATCTTTACAGAGGAGGAAGAGTGAAAGGATGGGGTTGCACAAAAGATCCCGATGGGTCGAGGTGTTACTGCGAGAGGGAAACCTCGGCAGGCCCCACTAAGATAAGATAAGATAACACTAACATTTTAGTAATTAACATTTAAATAATGCAACCTCTACGAAGCCACCAACATCTTACCATGTAAAGTCATTTATAGTAATAAGTAGGTACCTAATAAAGTTCGCCTGAGTACGAGAATTATGGAACGAGATTTGGGAAACACCTTTGGCCAGCTGTGGACTAACAAAGTTTAAAAACAAGCACAAAAATATATTTTTTTTTAATCGCCTCGGTGGCCGATTGGCAAAGCGCTCGGCCCGATACCCGAAGGTTCCGGATTCAATTCCCAGGTCGGGCAAAGTGTGTTTCGGATTTTTCGATGCATAGCCTGAGTGTTTGTGAACACCAACCCGCAATTGGCAAGCGTGATGATTAAGCCAATACCCATCAATTGTAGTGATGATTTCTGCCTTTGCCCAGCAGTGGGACAGATATTAATAAATAATAAATAAATAAATAAACACACACACACCAATTATCTAGCCCAAGAGAAACTTCGTTATGAAACTCGTTAAATGGTTACTAGACAACGGATAAACATACTTAAAATACTTAAATACATACTTATTATACATAGAAAACACCCAGACAAGAGACAATTTAGAAAAACAATAATTTCTAAATTGACCTGACCGGGTATCTAACCCGGGACCGCAGAGATGGCGACACCATGAAAACCGGTGTACAAACCACTCGACCAAGGAGGTCGTCAGATATAGGTACCATACTTTATTCTTTGAATCGTGAAAGCTGCCTAGAATTCTTGTGCAATGGGAAATGCAACCTTTGACATCAATATATTGTAATAAGTGCCTAATAAGAGTTTGTACCTTTCGTTTTAGTAAAAATAAATAAAATAAAAATCTGATAAAATATTTTCAATTTTGAACAAAATCTTCTTTTAATGGGTAATGCAACCTTTTCAAAGCCACCAAGCTACACCGTACACGCCGATGCGGCCACATAAACAAAACGCGCATGGCTTGGTAACCTTCTGCGCCGGCGCCGTATTCAGGCCTCGGCCCGGCTTGCCCTCTTTACGGCCGCGTTATACAACTGTTAGGCGCTGCTTTTTTTTTTTTTTTTTTGAGAGAGATTGCTGATTGCCTCAGACGGCATTTTTAGCTTCACCGGGCTTTTTTGGAGGCGGCGAGAAACGTAAAGGGTCCCTAAAGCCGTGTGAAACGAATCACCTTCGGAGGTTATCTAGAGGGAACGGCATCGCGCACTAGTGCGCGTCCCCGTGCCCTACTAGATTCTCCGAAGGGTTCGGATCGGATCGGGGAGCGGAGCAACCCGAGGGCGCCTCTAAAGGCTTGGACCTCGGCTCGGGTTGACCGGGCCGTGGAGGAGGAGAGAAGAGCCCAGGTACATGTCTGTACCTGGTGTAGAGCGAGTGTGAACCGGCTCTTCGTACCCTTGTTCTACGAGTACGGTGTCTTGGGCCTAAACTGGTGTGCATGTTTAGTGTATTCTGTAAATGTGTGCTGTCATTTAGAGGATCGGGCGGGGTGTTAGGCGCTGCGAAAGGCGGTTGTCTTTTTAAATACATAGCGCCTATATAAATACAAAAAGAAAAAAAATTGTAAAATTATATTTATTTTTATACAAAATTATTCTTTATGTTGGATATTTGGTTTGTGATTGTGTAAGCGATGGGCTAGCCATTATCATTACTTTTATTTTTTTCCATTGAAATCTATAGATATATGTACCTATACTCTTTGGCTAAACATGGTCCGAGTAGCGCGCTGACCCCCTTGGAGTTAATAGGAGGAAAGTAAAAATTTTTATACATATGAGAAAGTTTAAAAAAATGTTAATTCAGTTTTATTAGGCATAAAAATTGTCGACAAGTTTCCTTACAAGCAATTTGCTTATTTCCAACCCAGTTTAATCTATCAACACCATTCGCCACATAATAAAAAAATATATAACTAATTAGATCAAATATCACTAAAAACCCTTCAACTCTTTTATTTATTTTACAAACCCTCCCGTCTCGATCTTGCTAAGTCATTACGCGGTCGCACGTTCGACTGCACTCTACACACAATCTGGCATCTCGCCGTGCTCTATCTAGAAACATATTGAGCTGATATTACCATTCAACAGTTCGTTAAACTTCAAGGTGTCTAAAATATTTTTGTTTTGTTTATATAATTTTAACGCAAATTTTGTTGCGATACAAATTACAAAAACACAATGTTGAAAAAATTTCCACGAGCAGGATTCGAACCTGCACCCTTCTGACATACCGGGTCAGGTGCTCTTCCAATTGAGCTATCGTGGTTCTAACCAGCCCGCCGAAATTATTCAACACTATTTACTTTTTTACTTTGAAAGCCAAAGGCGCCAATTCAATGTCAACAACTACCGTCATTAATCTGAGTAAGTTGGCTTTCAAAGTAAAAAACTTACCTTACTTAACGTACTTTATAAAACTTTCGAACAACGTGAGCGACTTTAAAGCGTCGCCGTAAAATATGACAGTATTTTCTGCTCCACGTTATAATTGATTCGTCGAGACGCCACGCGCGTGATCGGAATAATAAGATGGACACTCCATCGCAGTCGGAGGCGTGTAACAGGTTGCTTTTTATCAATATTCAAATTCAGAAACTCATATTTAATCCTACTAATATTATAAACGCGAAAGTTTGTAAGTATGGATGGATGTTTGTTACTCTTTCACGTAAAAACTACTGAATGGATTTTAATGAAACTTTCCTAATATACAGACCATGACCCAGACCAGAACATAGAATTTTACATTTTTTTTTACTGTTGACTTCGCGAACGAAGTCGCGGGCAACAACTAATGCCTATTAAACGGTAGCGTTAGTTGTTTACACGTTGTCGTTTGAATTTCGTAACATATTTTAAATAAAATTTATAGAATATGTTATATACTTTCTCCCACTGCTGCACCCAGAGGTCCCGGGTTCTAACCCAGCGGGGAGTATATTGTTTGTGTACTCGGTTTGGTTGGTGGTAGGGCTTGTTTGTCCGCCTGGCTAGCTACCACCATCTTATCTAAATATGTCGCCATAACATCAATGTTTGTAGCATTATTTTGTTCCGGCAGCTAGAGTTAAAATAGCCAGCAACTCAGTAATTGAGGATTCTGAGTGAAGTGCGCTTCTACCTTCGGCCTTATCATCACTTAACATCAGGTGAGGTGAAGGTAACGTACCTGTCACCCGTAAGTAATTAAAATACATGTTAATGCTCGTGACTGTACAGTGGCGTCAAATGAGCTAACAATGCCCGCGCACCTTCATCACAAAATAGAATAGTACAGAATAAAAAAAGAACATATAGCCGACGTCAAGCATAGGCGCAAAAATAAGTCTGCAGTATGTGAACATTCCCTTGAGGGGCCCAACCATTACATCAGATTTAATAAACCACAAATACTCGCTAGAGAACAACGGTTCATCCCTAGGATGACACGCAAGGCTATTGAAATTAAAAACCATCCTAATTTTAATAGAGAAGATGGTTGGAATCTATCACCAGCCTGGGATCCCATCATACAAAATATTAAATCCCAGCCCCAACACCATACTGCCAGACCAAAAGATACTGTAAGCTCTTACTGCGTGAAACGTAACGCACCTGATTACATTTAAATGAGGGTATACAAGCTACTAACTAATTATGAGACGACCAACACCTCAGTCTCCCTGTGACCACGGACCCTGCAAAGGGTTTGAAACGTCAGGATAAACATTAATTAAAACTAATGTGTAAAATAAACGCGAGTAGATCCGTAAAAGTTGTTTCATTTCAGAATAAAAAAGTTTATTGATGCCATAACTATTACAAATACGGAGACCTAGAAGGTAAGCTCAATACGTACCTACCGCGCTCGAGCAACGCACACATAGACCTTGCACGGACACAGATATCGGAACAGCTCGGAACAGTCGAGCGCAGCTGTTTTTTTATTTTATTTTATGGCTTTGCACAAGCATTTAGCCAATGAAAAAGTAATTTTCTTTACAAGTAATACTTTATAAATAAACAATATTTCCTTCCTATATGATGATGATGAATGATAATAGAAATGGGAAGTGAGAAATGATATACCCCTCCAACCCCTCGAGTATCTCAGTAAAGATGACGTGGGCCTTTACTAAGTCCTCACGCGGACTTCTTGAGAGAATTTGAAAAGTGACGTTGCACTGTTTTGTTTCATTTGCCAACACTCATGCACACTCACGAACACTTAACGGTTAATAATCCACCATTATTTCAGATTAATATTCGACATAACACAAATTTTAGAAAAATAAAACAAAACCGCAGACATGACTCTTCACTTTCCCGCCAAGAAGTCCAGCGCAGCTGTTCCATTCCGTGTCCGCGAGAAGTTGTCGATGTGTGCGTTGCTCGAGCGCGTTTGTATAATAGGCTTTCCTTCTGCAGTCTCCTTATTTTGTGCCTTTATCCTCCACTATCGGGTCAATTAGATTTTTTCTTGTGTCCCAAATCTCGGGCACAGCAACTTGATGGCATAATTAATTGGCACCGCGTATCTGGCGGCGGCGTGACTGGCATCCTGAGCATTCCCCACCAGACAGCTCGTCCCGATGCCGTAACAGGTGGCCATTTATCAACTTAATGACGACTTCGCTTATAAAATGATATTTTATTAACATGGATATATTTATAAATTACTAGCTGACCCGGCGGTTACTTTGTGAACCAAAGGAAAGCCCTTTTAAATGACAAAAACTACGTCATCATCAACAACCGATCCTAATGCTTTTGCAAAATATCCGCAAACTGTAACATTTTAATTAAGTATTATTATTAAATATTTTTGTTTTGTTTATATAATTTTAACGCAACTTTTGTGGCGAAACAAATCACAATAACACAAATGTTGAAAAAATTTCCACGAGCAGGCAACCTGCACCCTTCTGATATACCGGGTCAGGTGCTCTCCCAATTGAGCTATAGTGGTTCTAACTAGCCCGCCGAAATTATTCAACACTACTTAATTTTTACTTTGAAAGCTAAAGGCGCCCATTCAATGTCATTAACTATTGTCATTACCTGACCCGATATGTCAGAAAGGTGCAGGTTCAAAACCTGCTCGTGGAAATTTTTTCAACAGTTGTGATTTGGATATTATTATTGTTTAATTTTAAGTTTTTGTACACAAAAACAGGCGTCACAATTAATTGTAATAACATAATGTTATACACGAGCGCAGCTTATCTCAAACAGATACAGCGTCATCTTGGAACACTAACTAAATTAGGAATGCTTTAACTTTCTTATTAATTCGTGATTTACAATTACAACTCTACCAGCTCATATCTTTTCACATTTATTTCATCTATTTCAGTTAATTTACCCGACATAACTTCAACTAGTAAAATATCTAAACTCATTGTCTGAAATAAAACAGCATATTTGAGTTTGGTCTTCCATTCCATTTCAATTCTTTCATTAGTGCAATAAGACTTCTACAATCAATTTCTGCCGCATTTCGTCTGTACCACACTTGGCTTTGCCTTGAATTAGTACCTAAATGTATGAGCATAAGGTACAGTTTAAAGTAGTCAAGTTAAAATCTAGTTGGTAACGTGGAAGCCTGACCATTCGTTGTAGAAAGCATAGATTGATGGGCGTGGTTGGCGAAGCTAGGTGGTTTCCCGCAAAGATAAAGACGTTTAGAGCAAACGATTAGAAAATACACATAAAAATATATTTTCAGAACCATGTGTTTTGTGTTTGAAGTCCTAATAATTGCAATTACACTAAAAATAAGTGTTTCTCTAGAATCTAGAGAAACGCTTATAATTATTTACATATAATTTTACGCTAATGTTGTTGCGAACAAATTACAATTTGAATATGGCAAAGTGTTGAAAAAAATCCAAAAGCGGGATTCAACCCGCACCCCATGACATGCCGGATCAGGTGCACTGCCAACTATGCTATGGTGGCTCAATCCAACTCGCCGAAATTAATCAACACTATCTACTTTTACTTTATAAGCCAAAGGAGCCCTATTCAATGTCGGCAACTACGTCATCAACATCCGAACTTAATTTTTTTTTTACAAATATTTACACATCAGTTAAGAATTAGATTGCATAGTTGGCGATAGCATAGTTGGCAATGCACCTGACCCGGCATGTCATAGGGTGTGGGTTCGAACCCACTCGTGGAATTTTTTCAACACTGTCTTTTTTCAAACGCTTATAAGTCATAATAAAGAATTTATTACATTGATATCTTCTAGTGATGATCCGAAATATCTTGGGGAATAATGATATTTTGGTAGCCCTCTTGTAGCCAACACATACAAGATCTAGATTGGTTTATATTTGTCAAACCAAATATGACTGATATTATAAATTAATAGTTATGCTTGTTTTTATTACATATTTTTGAGTTTTTTAGTTAAACATACAATATCTATAAACAAACTTAACAAGGGAGACTAAAATTAGGTAATATCTACTGTAAATACACTACAATCAGGCACAGGTTTTATCACACGGTTTAGTAGTTACATAGAGATTACGGGGCATAATTAACTTATTTAATTGTTTAGTGTTTTTTAGGGTATAATGTTCATTTCTTATTTTTTTAGTTTCATGTTTTAAAAAGAAGGAAAAAGTTATATTCACCAAGAAAAACGATTTTGTACTTTTTAGAATTCATAATTGAATCGAAATCGTATCGTCCACCCTAAAACAAGTCTGAGGTTAGTGCCGATTACAATGTGGAAGTTAAAGTTGATGTATAGAAGGTGTTTGGCTTTAGACCGAGGGAGGTAGTTTTAAAAACCTGGAAAAGTTAGACAATGGCAAGTGTAGGATACCTTTAGATCTTTGCATTCGCCTCTGAAAGCGTCATTGTTACGAGACAGCTGCAATCGTTAAGTCTTTCTTTAGAGCTTCCTTTTGAAACTGCGATAAACGAGCCAGCGAGAGTTCCCTTTCTTATGTATATTGCTTTGGACTTTGGTAAATTATCATCATCAGAAAAACTAGCATTGGTACTTTAGTAACTTGTTTAGGAAAGATTACATGGCAAAGTTCAAGTTGTATATCACTTTTGACATTGAATCTGTAGTCTATTAATTCGAATGTGACTGGGTCTTTCAGACGAAGTTCGGACTTTTAAGCCACATCAGAGCACACGCCAGGAGGCAGTGACGGTCGCTGTCGTCGGACACGACGAGGAGGCTATCATCATCATCGTCATCATATTCAACAGCAAGGCTCGGGCCTTCCGACATCAACAACTACAACATGTAGAACCAACGGCTTTACATGCGTCACGAAGTTTGGCGGCTCGAGTAACCCAGTTAATTTGGTCTACTATCCTATAAAACTCTTATTTTTTATTTATTGTGGCAACAAACAGTCATTTTCACAAACAGTATGTATCGATAAATACTATATCTTAAGAGTAAAGACCTACAGTGCCAAATCATACTAATATCATAAACGAGAAAGTTTGTAAGTATGGATGGATGTTTGTTACTCTTTCACGTAAAAACTACTGAATGGATTTTAATGAAACTTTCCTCATATACAGACCATGACCTAGACTAGCATATAGGATACTTTTTTTTTTACTGTAATCTTCGCGAACGAAGTCGCGGGCAACAACTAGTAATATATAATTATAAGAAATAACATAGGATGAAGTAATGTGGTTAAACAAAGGTTCGCAGAGAAACATTATAAAAATAAGAAAAGCATGCATAAACATTTTGAGCGATATAATTAGACTATCTACTACCCCGCCAAGCTTAGCTACTTAGTTAAGTTTTTTCTTTAATTCTTGTTTCAATGATAACAACGACATCTTGAAAATATCAATTTCAGAAAAAAAAATATTATAAATGTTCATGGAACAGTGGACAAAAGAGTTACGTGTATAATTTAAACGTAATTTTGGAGGAACTTAAAGTTTGGGTGTGCGTGAGGAGCGCACTGGAAGTCGAACACGAGACACGAAAGGTATCCTACCAAGGAGTGGTAGTGGAATCGATAAAATTATTTAAAATCTTGTACAGAAACATAATGTCAAACATCTTTCGTCCATTGCATAGAAAAAATATGTTGTACTTAAGTAATACGTCACTTTATAGTTCTTATACGACGTTATTACGATAGTTGAGAGACCTAATAAACCTTTTTTGAACTTTTTCTCCAAACGGGCTCCAAAAGGGCTCCAAACTGTGCTACAAAAATCAAGAATTGATTGAACAAAGGCAAAGTATAATATTCTCAAAGTTAATACTTTATTAAAGGTTTTACTAATCCTTAGTATAATCCCTAGTTAACTATTTGTAATACCTGGTATATGGTCCATGTGGTTAACAAAATTGATAATTTTGAATACATAACTATTCCTAGGTCTCTGATGCTAGTCACTCTTTTGATAGTAGTGTCATTTAACTTGTAGTTGTATATAGAATATAGAATAGAATATCCAGATGCGACGACAACTGGCGCAGCGTAAAAACAACGCAGCATCAGTTATCCTCACTCTGCCTGCCCCCAAGGTGCCCATAAGGTTTGAAGGACCCCATATCATAAGAAGGAGGGAAAACGCGTGCTGGCAAACTAATGTTTTAGAGGTGCGACAAAGAAACGAGTCACCAAATTTATTAGTGCGCGGCGGAATATTTGAGATCGTAAAGCGGTGACTCCGGCGAGCAGCTCGTGTACTTCTATGGAGGAAGGGAGAGGGTGGGATGAGATCAAAGAGCTCTTCAGAGCACTCGCCATGGCATAAGCGGTAAAACACGCTGAGTGACGCAACATCTCTATGCAATTGCAGAGATTCGAGAGTATTTGCGACTTCTGCATTGCCGATAATGCGTATAGCACGACGCTTCAATATGTCCATCGAGAAGGTACTTTGCGGAACCGACCCAGATGTGTGAGCAATACTCCACGCAAGACCGTACCTGCGTTTTGTACAAAAGGCACAACTGGTCAGGCGTAAAGAATCGCCGCACCCTGTTAGAATACCGAGTTTTAGTGAGGCTGTTTTGATCACGGCTTCGATGTAGTCCTTTTGGTTCAGATCGCAGCGAATCGTCATACCGAGTATGTTGATACTACCCTGCAGGCCTAGAGATGTATCCTGAAGAGTAGGAAAGGGAAGGAATGGTGACTTTTTTTCCGTGAACGCACACACTTGTGTCTTCTTGGCATTGAACTCAACAAGATTATTGGAGCCCCATTTAGATAAAAGGTCCAATACCCGATTGAGCTCAATGACAAGATTCATCCGATTGACTTCGGTTTCAACCCGCCCTGCCGCTGGGTGACCGTTATATCCCCCATGAACTGTGCTATCATCTGCATAGCAATGAGTATTTCCAAGTGGAAGCATATCATTGATATGCAGAAGGAACAGCGTGGGTTGCAGAACTGAGCAGGCAGACCGTATGCCGGGAGCTTGGAGCGAAGAGCTTTGTGCCAGACCCGATCCAACGCCTTGGCTATGTCAAGGCTAACAGCCACCGACTCGCCACGCTTATCAATTGCCTCACCCTAGAGATGTGATCACCCGTTGACCGTTTCGGCCGAAACCCGCATTGGCGATCGTGAATATGGAGTGTTCTTCCAGGTAGTAGACAAGTTGTTTATTTAAAATACGTTCCGTGATTTTGCAAAACTGAAGTAACGGCTATGGGGCGGTAATTAGAAGGGTCTGACCGATTTCCTTATTTGAGGACCGGTTGAAAGAGAGAAAGAAAGAAAGAAAAACATTTAGAATTAAAATATAAAGACAAATAAAGATTGTTAAATAAAAAAAATTGAAACGATATAAAAAGAAACATAGAGCGATGATGTGAGGCCAACTAGAGCCACACCTCAGCGTAAGCTGCTGCGGCGTTGAGCACAACAGCAGCAGCAGCGCTGGTGTTCCGGTGGAACCTATTTGGCGAGGTTCGTCTTACCAAATAGGTCCCACCACAAACAAAAACAAGACCGCAAACACAGATTCAGATATGACAGTTAATTAGACAACACAATAAAACGTAGTGATTACTTGCTCAGTGCAACATAATCATACATTCACAAGATTCCTGATGATTACCTACATTTCTATGTGGTACATAAACCTGCTATACATAACATAGACATAACGTGAACAAACAAAGTGGCAACAAAGAACATCAACAAAATAAACTAAGTGGCAATCGCCATTCCTAGTGGACTATTTGTTCTACAAAATCAAGGTACCTGGGACTAGATTAAAGCCAAAAATGCCGATTGTGCCGCATTATCTACATTAGCTTCTCTCCAAGATTCCGGCACACAACCAGAAGAGAGCGAGAGACGGTAAAGGCGCGTTAACACGAGGGACAACTCCGCTGCACACATTTTCATGTCTATTGCTGGGATGCCATCAGGGCCATTAGCTTTCCGGACATCGATTGACTGCAGCTCCGTACGGACATCACAATGCCTGATTTTAAACTCGGGCATTGTGTGGCCACAGTGAGGAAGTTAGCTACAAACAGTTTGGCCAGGAGATCGACCTTCTCCTGCGACTTATGAGCTAAAGTCCCGTCAGGACATCTCAGTGGTGGCAGCGAGGGTTGGCAGAAGTTTTATTGCACGGCTTTGGCCAGACGCCAGTAGCTACGGCTGCCCGTATGATGCGTCATTAGTTATTGGTCGACCCGTGCAACGCGCTGGGCATCCGCTCTAATGTAGGCTCTTTTGCAGGACTTGGTGGCATTATTATAGACTGCTTTCAGCGAGCGAGTTTCAGGATTCCCTAGAGCTTTACTCCTGATCCAAGCGCGGTATGCCGCCTGTTATCGACAGCGTTGGCACACTCACGGTTGAACCATCGATTGCGCCTGCCTTTGCTGATAAGATAGGAGTGCGGAAAATAGTATTCCATCCCTGAAACTATCTCATCAGCAACTGCAGTCGCGCTAGCTGTTTGGTCCTTCCCACTGAAGCAGCTCTGCCTCCAAGGGACGGATGTAAAATAGTCCCGCATACCGTCCCAATCTGCCGACTAAAAATGCCAAATATGACGTTTAGATACCGCTGAAGGCGGTAGCGGGGTCAGAGGCACTTTGCTGGATACCAAGCAGTGATCTGAAGAGCCTAAAGGAGCTTGGGTCTCCACTTGGTAGCTGGGCGGCAAGGTAGATTAAATTTTGGTAAAATTATATTGCACTCCAATTTACTAGCTAAACCAACCGATGGAATAAACAATCACAACCGCAAAACAACACCAGCGTGGTAATTCAGCACCATTAATAGATACTGAACACTACTAAGCACAAAACAAACTAATAAAACATTGGACACCAACAAAGAACTTGGACGTAATGCTCTCACACAATTTGGCTCCATAACAAAAACTCTGTAATAACAATTCGCAAAACTTACTATTAACACTCCCCACTTTTGAATATAATAGTTTTGCCAACCTTAGTTTGCGTTTCAGTAACAGAAGACCAACATTACGCGCATACGTTTTGGGTTAGAATTTGCTTAACGCATCGTTTGTGGACGCATGTGTGTGTGGCGTGTAAAAAGTTGCAAGCTTGGCAGGACTGCCAACGCCGGCGATGGTCACTAGAGAATTGTTTAGTTGGCTGTTCTGCATCCGAACTTGTAGCGACGTTACAACTTGGCGCATTTCCGGCAGTGGACGATGTACATCGGTGACGCTGTTCTAATTAAAAGAAAGCAATAATTTAGTTTTTTTTTTATTAACAGGTAAGCATTTGGTCTTTATCTCACACTCTAGATAAATGATAATAAGACCTGTGCAAACGCACTTCACTCTGAATGCTAAATTAATAAGACTCTGGCTTTTTTATCTCTATAACTGCCGGAACACAACAATGCTGCATGTGCAATTTGACACCTTAACAATACAGATAAGATGGTGGTGGATGGATGTTGGACCAAACCGAGTACAATAATGTACTCGCTGGGTATCGAACCCGCCGGGACCTCAGAGACCAGTGGTCTTCACCATTATTGCACAGTGACGGTTAAAGTATACTACTGCACCGATAAAGACAGAATTCACCTATACGTTGGAGTAATTCAAACCCAAGATGTTTTGACCTTAATCTTCGAGATTCAATGTTTTTATAAAGGTGTTGATGCTATATAACCTTTTTTACATTTCTATATGAGATATCCAGATGTATAAGTGTGTTAATGCGGCCCTTTTCGAGTTGCATTTTTGTTCCGGATCCTGGGGGCACCTACCCCAGGTATTATGATTCGCAAATTGAGAAAAATATTAATTATTTTTTTTGGAGATAGTTTGTTGATTGGCTCATACGGCATTTTCAGCTTCACCTGGCTTTTTTGAGGGCGGCAAGCAAGAAACTTAAAGGGTTCCTCAAGCCGTGTGAAACGAATCACCTTCGGAGGTTTTCTAGAGGGAACGGCATCACGTACTAGTGCGTGTCCCCGTGCCCTACTAGATTCTCCGAGGGGTTCGGTCCGGATCGGGGAGAAAATTGTAATTTGTAAATGCAACATCAAATTCAAATAAATTAATCCACCACATCAAAGTAACAGTAACGTCCATTAAGGAGAATGACAATTATTCCAACATCAAATTTAAATTGTGACTCCAAATTCATCAACAATTATTTACGTTGCCGCCATAGTATTTTAATTAAAATGAAACGCGCAATGTATGCGTCGCGCGCAGCGTTCCTCGCTCCACCTGCCCGCAGGGTACATTACAGAAGTGCCAATTGCCACCAATTCGCTAGGCAATATGGAGTGCATTACGCTCCTACTGGTTTTTTTTTGCATTTTTTTACTACTATTTCGTAACAATGCTTTCTGTTTTAAAAAGATAGTATGTATTTTTTAATGCAAGAGGTCCTATATAATTGCCGTGAAAGTTACATTCTTGAAAAACCATTAGAATAGATTTTAGTCTGCTCAATATAGCTTGATACTCATGGCAGATATCAAATTGGCATGCCTAGGGTTGAGACAATACTGAGGTAATTGAATCAAATGATAATTGAAGTTATCAATTGAATATCTTTACCCTAATGAGGTACTGTTCCTATCTAATGTGCCAATTGATTTTCTTTTCTAATTTTTAGAGTTCTGTAAAAACGTCATAAACTCAAGAAAAACAAATAAAGACTAACAAATTAATGAACACAACTAGGATGAAAATTATGAATTAATCGATTGGTTATTGAATATCAATTGAACTTCACTTGGTCTACTATCCCAACACTAGTATTTATTTGTAGTGAAATGACCTTGTAGAAGGAGTACGTTTATTTTATTGTAATGTTTTGAAAATTATGATAAATGTGTGTTATGCGGGACTTTATTGGGATAAATCTAATCTAACATATAAAATAGAATCACTAAAGTAATTGTAGTATATTAAGTGATGGATTATAAATAATAATGTTATTTTACTAAATTCAAATAATTTCATAGGCTTTTACAAAGTCACGTCTACAATTTTGATGACTTCTGTCACATGTATCAAAGTATAATGAACAAACTATAGTTTATATTTATGCTATAGTGTTTTACTTTGCCTAATGTCAAAGTCAAAGTCAAATATTTTTTGATGTGTAACATCTTTCCGCTCGTTTTCTATATATACAATTTATGGGAGTGATTTCGTGAAATGTGACAAAAGTAGGTGTAGGTAACAGTGTGAAAGGAAGTCGGGGAAGCACGCTTGTAAATTTTAAATCGATATTATTAAAAGACATATTATTATTATATGTGTCGTATTGTGTCATTTGACTGTCAAAGGTCATTTCGATATGTCAAATGTCTTCTAATGAGTATTTACTGCATTTATTTCATAGTTATAAAATGATGTAATAAAATAAATGATGTTTCTCATATATATTTAGGGTATTTTTTTTATATAATGAGTACCTAATCGTTACATGTTCACATGTGTTCACTTCTTCTCATGAACTATATTATTATCTTTTTTTTTTTGAGAGAGATTGCTGATTGCCGCTGCGGCATTTTCAGCTTTACCGGGCTTTTTGGGGGCGGCGAGGAACGTAAAGGGTCCCTCAAGCCGTGTGAAACGAATCACCTTCAGAGGTTATCTAGAGGGAACGGCATCGCGCACAAGTGCGCGTCCCCGTGCCCTACTAGATTCTCCGAAGGGTTCGGATCGGATCGGGGAGCGGAGCAACCCGAGGGCGCCTCTAAAGGCACGGACCTCGGCTCGGGTTGACCGGGCCGTGGAGGAGGAGAGAACCGACCAGGTACATGTCTGTACTCTTAGTACTGTATGACATTGTAAAAATTTTAACTGGTGACTGGTGTAAATTTGCAAACTTAGATATTTATAATTTTTTTTTTTACATATTGTGAATTGTAATTGTCCTTTATATTTTGTGTTTTTATTTGTGATGAAAAGTGTCCTTTTCTGAAAGGGCATTTTCCAATATTGTTGACGCATGTACGAAATAAAATGCGTGGAAACTTGTTAACTTTGTAGTTTATTGTAAATTAAAGAAAAACAGTCGGAGACACAACCGTTAGCATTAGCTAGGCAGACAGGAAATCATTGCCACAACACAGACAACAATTAAAAATCAGTGTTGCAAACACTAAAACTAAATAATGTCTATTTAGGCTATTATTGCCATCTATATGTTTATATTGTTCTAAACAACGCTGTAAGGGGAAAATAGCTTGACACTTGCTAAGTTTCTTGCCGTTTCTTCTCAGTACAAGTGTTTCCGCCTAGAGTAGACTTACGAACCGATGGCTTACGTTCACAAGAGCTATTTGTAGCCTAAACTGAATAAAAATAATTATGAATTTTGAATTTAATTTTGTATATTAAAAGTATACCTATGTATATTAAACCTAAGTTAGTTAAAAAATGTGTATTAAATGTAAAATTTGGAAAGCCATCAGAATGGTCACTCATTCATGCTTTTATTCGTGCGGTAAACTCTCACCAACAAAACAACAATGGTGTGGACAGATTTAACGAGTCTTCGTTAAATCTGTCCACACCATTGTTCAATATTCAAAGAGTAGGTTAATAAATCAAATATATTTTTTTCATATGCTTGCAGTGCTATAAAATATACGTTTTTTACACACATCCATTTCACACTTTTTAACTATCATGGTAAAATATAGAGTATCTAAAAGTTGATATTATTATATAGATAGATGACACTTTATTACTTACACAGAAAGAGAAAGAAAACACAGATAGTTTCATAATATTATAATCTTACATGCGGTCTTACCGCTTAAAGCGATCTCCACAAGACTATCTTTGGTTTAAGTTCTCAACGATAAGAAAATGGAAGTGTGCAAATATTATTCAGTACATTATATATATAGACAAATTAATAGTAAGATCTTTTTCTTAAATAGATATGTTTTGTCAGTCATGTTTTGACCACTTGTTTAGCATCGATAAATTTGGTTTTTTTTTTTTTTTTGGAGAGAGATTGCTGATTGCCGCTGCGGCATTTTCAGCTTCACCGGGCTTTTTGGGGGCGGCGAGAAACGTAAAGGGTCCCTCAAGCCGTGTGAAACGAATCACCTTCAGAGGTTATCTAGAGGGAACGGCATCGCGCACAAGTGCGCGTCCCCGTGCCCTACTAGATTCTCCGAAGGGTTCGGATCGGATCGGAATAAATTTGGTGGTGACTGTACCGACTATAAAATTCTATAACTATTGAGTGAGTCACGCCGCTGGACAGCGAACGAGCTACCGAGTTTTGCTCTTTTTAATGACCTTGCTAGTCAGCAGCGGCGATTTTATTTTAATTTTAAGCGATCGTAGTTAACTCCGCTCACCGTAAGAATTAAAGGTGGTGCGGTCAGCGATTGCTAAAGTTGAGCAACTCTCGCATAGGCCGGTCATCGAATGGGTGACCAAAAGTTTATCATCTCGAGCTCCTTCTTGCTGCGAAAGGCACGTAAAGCCGTTGGTTTCGGCTGCATTAGCAGTTATTAACCACCACCGCACCGCACCGGGCCCGCGTGGTAGTTTATGGCCCGTTTTCCCTATCCATCTATATGGAAGGCTCGTGCCCCAGCACCTTGTGCGCCACCTACCGGGTCCAATTGTAAATCTAAATCATTCTCGAATCCACTTGAACACACACAAAAAAACACATCCAAATCGGTCCAGCCGTTTAGAAGGAGTTCATTAGAAACACTACCAACGGAGCTTAACATTATACAAGATATTTGACCCTAATACTTTTAGTTTGGAAATGAAACAACAAATAGCATAAAATATGTTCAATAACTTATCATTTATTAGAAAAAACAATAAAATATCAACTAAATAAGTACTGATTCAATATTAAATTTCATACAAAAATTAAATGAGTTTTAGAAAGTACCAGCAATACCATTATTGCTGGTACTTTCTAAAACTCATTGAATTTTTTTTCTATTGTTTCTTATTAGTTATATACACAATAGAAAAAAAATAAAAGATAAATAATTTATAGGTTTAATTATTGAGTGGTATATAATTTACGTAATAAATACTGTGTATAGGCTACTAAAACTTATAATTAATATTTTGTTACGTATCCTTTATTATCAAACACAGCTCTACAACGACGTGGCATTGATTCAAGCAATTTCATACATTTTTCTCTAGTGGAATGGAATTCCATGCTTCGACAAAAGCTTCGTAGAGTTCGTTGTGACTGGAGTTACGTTTGTTTGAGACTTCCTTTTTTACGACATGCCACAGATTTTCTATGGGATTTAAATCAGGGCTATTTGCAGGCCAGTCTAAGACGGAAATACGCTGTTCCCTAAGATAATATTTTATACTGTTGGCGGTGTGTTTAAGATTATTATCATGCTGAAAGATCCAGGTTACAGGCAAATTGTCGTCAGAGTAGGGAATCATTGTCTTTTTTAAGATGATTTGAACCTTCAATATTTCGAACAGGTCCAACTCCAACTCCACATCCGGAAAAACATCCCCATACCTTGATATTACCGCCCCCGTGCTTGACTATGCTTCTAGTGTATTTATAATTAAAAGCATGGTTTATTGGACGTCTAACGTAGCGCTTGTCGTCTGAATTTACCATGTTTATTTTAGTTTCATCTGAGAATAAGACTTTTTCCAATCTCGCACCGTCCTCTTTACATACTTTTTAGTCAATAATAATCGCTTCTCTCGATGTTGCTTGGTAAGAAGCGGTACCTTTCGAGAAACCCTCCCAAACAGTTTTGCTTCCACTAATCTACGGTGTCCCAGTCTTAACGAGACATTTCTAGGGTCATCAGGCGAAATAACTTTATTTTTAATCGGGTTGGAGCCTTTAAATGGGTCTTGTTTAGCAATACGTACGATTAGCATATCTGCTCTGGTCAAAGTTTTCCTCGGTCGAGCCTTTCTAAGAACATTTTCAATAGTTCCGTGTCTTTTCTAATGGTAATAGCATTAAAAACTTTTTTTACGGATCATTTTAAATAATCAGCTATTCTCCTGTAGGTACGTCCATTTTTGGTCGATGTGCAAATTAACAATTATTTGCCTAGTTGACGCGTCACAACTTTTCTTTTTGCCCATTTTGAACAAAAAATCGTAAACGAAATTCCAATTTGATGTTCAATTGCCGCCAAAACGATAGAAATAGCTAAGAAAGATGTTTTGTTTTTTCAATTTCAAAAATGGAATGTGGCATAAAATTTAATGTAAGTCAAATCATTCTCACTTTGAGCGTGCCTCCGACTGTATTTATTTATAACTAGTTGTAGCCCGCGACTTCGTTCGCGAAGACTACAGTAAAAAAAAGTTAAAAAAAAATAAAAAATAAAGTATCCTATATGCTGGTCTGGGTCATGGTCTGTATATGAGGAAAGTTCCGTTTGTTATGAATGTGGATTCTGTCTTTGATTAGATGGATAAGTTGGACGATCTAATGCCAAGGTGAGCACGTGCCGAGGGCTGAATGGTATGAGGGTCTATAAACATTTCACACATCACTACTTCCTCAATATGGGTATCAAATGAAAGGGCTTGATTAGTAGAATAGTTCTTTATGAAAATAAAATTAAAAAATTAAAAACAAAAACTTGAAAATAAAAAAATGAGTAAAAAAATTTTTAAAGTTGAATGGTTTTATTGAAAATTGTACTAAAAGCTAAAAAATAATACGGTAGGTCCTAGGTACAGTTACAGGTAAAAAAAATAAAAAAATTAGCTGTTTTAAATTTAAATTAAAAAGATGGCTGGATGGATGGATTATTCCCATTATTATATGCTTAACACCTGCTATATATTTGCACAATTTAATGGCAATAAAAATTTATCTTATCTTATCTTCTCCTTAACTTTTTGACGACCTCCGTAGCTGAGTGGCTTGCACGCCGGAGTTTGGGCGGCGGTAACTCTGAGGTCCCGCGTTCTATTCCCGGTCGGGTCAATGTCGAAAATGAACTATTCGATATTGTGTCGGGTCTGGGTGGTTGTGGTACCGTCGTTGTTTCTGATTTCCATGAAACGAGTGCTTTAGCTACATACCTTGGGAAGCCCGCTGGTTATGTGTTGACTCTCCCCTCCCCCCCCCCCCCCCCCCCGCCTTCCTACCCCGTTTCGAAGAACTCTTCAGGAATTCGGGAGAAGGCATACCCACTAAAACTCCTTGTACCATCCCATCACATGTCGCGAGGGTGGTTCGGGACTACGGACAGCAGACTCCTAATCTCACCTAGGACCCGGCATGTCATGGGGTCAGTTTACATGAACCACCCGCGCAAGCCGAACGAGGCAAGTGTGCCGCGGCAGCGGCCGGCAAAGTATCAAAACCACAAGACCCCAGTGACAGTACCATCCTAAAAGGCTAAACGGTTCTCGCAGTTCCATCTGTCGCTCTAATGTTATCGAACTTCAATCTTACACTCTTCAAACTGAATCAGATTCCTTCTTGTAATGGATACCGTCACGCTTGATAGCCAAGCAAGACTTTTGAGGCCTCTAACACTATAGGTTTATCATCATCATCATAATCATCTCAACTAAAAGACGTCCACTGCTGGACAAATTCAAGGATCTTTTTTATATTAGAAGGAGGCAAACGAGCAGGCGGGTCACCTGATAGGAAGCAATCACCGCCGCCCATGAACACCCGCAAAACCAGAGGAATCGCAGATGCGTTACCGGCCTTTCATCACTACGACCGGTTTTGTGCTGCTCGCATCCATCTGCAACCCACTGCCTTCACCAGATCGTAGGTAAGGCCTATACATAACACATATTACCGTACGTGTGTCACACCCAAATGACTACTAATTCGTCACAATCATATCTGATTAACGACGTACCAAAGCTGTTTCATTAAGCCCGCTGTACACGATCCAATAATAAATGCGGCCTGACTCAGAGCGGTGAGTGCTTGGGTGACTAACGCTGTGTTACTCTTCGTCTATTTTAAACTTAAACCCCGTTTGGATGTTAACACATGTTGACGATATTATCATTGAGAGCAACATCTCCGTGTTTTGATACGCAAATGGGTGACACATATAAATATTATGTCGTTGGATACCTGATTGAAAGCAATTAAAAATTAGCGAAAAGCTAGCAAAGGAAGCAAAGGACCAAATACGTAAAAATTGGTAATTCATTTATTAATAAAAAAAACGAGCGAGCCTTACAGTAGTCGCATACGATGTGTAACATTTGACATCTCACCTTAATAATAAGCAATTTTAACATTATAATCTGAAAAAAATGGGTCAGGTATTATATGAAATTATTTTTCATAACAACAAATAATTATTTTAATGAAAATTGTATTTTACACTAAGAGTAATGCAATACCGTGCGATCATTCGTCAAATTAAATAGCGCGCGCTTCCCCGACTGGTTGGTACAATCCGACGGCCAACTCTACCACCGCGCGCTCATTCGTCAAATCAAATGGCGCGCGCATGCGCACTTTTTCGACTTCCTGTTACACACTTCCGTCCCATTTCACGTAGTCACTCCCACAAATTTCAAGAAAACGAGAGGAAAGATGTTACACATCAAAAACAATAAAAATAAAATAAAACAAAATAATAATAACAATTCAATCTATACATATAAAATGCTTTGTCCTGAATGATTGACGGATCAACGCACAGCCTAAACCGTTGATCGTAGAGACCTGAAACTTGGAGGGTGTGTTCTTTGTATGACGTAGGCATCCAATAAGAAATGATTTTCCGAAAATCTACCTAAGGGGGTGAAAAAGGGGGGCAAAGTTTGCATGGGTTAACGTGATTCCTTGGTCCAATCTACTTAAAATTTTGCATAAACCTTTTATAACAGAATTGATGAAAGAAGTGTTTCGTATTTTATTGAAATTCATCCCCTAACGGGGTTAACAGAGGGGTAGAAAGTTATTTTGGCGGTGATTTGGTTCGAAGTTGATATCAATACTCCTTAGTGCGTTTGATTTAAATTACATTTTATTTTGAAACAGGTTTCAAAACTTAATCCGATTTTATTAAAAAAAAGGTTGAACTCACTTAAAAACATAAGCAACTACTCTTTAAAATTGCTGTTCGTTTGTCTCGCTAAAACTCGAGAATGGGCTGGACCGATTTAGCTAATTTTTGGAAGTACAGGGAAGGTTTAATAAACGGTGAGAAACATAAATAATGAGTAACGGAAAATACTAAAAACGACAATTTAATTTTCCAATACAAAATTTTCCACGATTTGCTGTCGTAGAATCTGTCAGAGTGGTACGAAGTCCGCCGGGTCAGCTAGTTAAAAATAAAACACTTCAACTAGCTCGTCTGTCCGAGGCAGGGTGCCCATATGCTGGCAGCATTACCCCTTTGGATGGCCAAGCTAATACGCTGTACGAAAATCTGACCTGGATACCTAGTGTTTTTTGTTTACTATCCGTATTTATTCGATTACGATTACGAAAACGAGTAATTAGTATGGCATTGGAGCAGCGCTTCGTGGCGACATACGAGCTGAGTTAAAATTTTGCCATACAAAGTCTGGTTTTCGTTGACGTGATCGAACGGCGAATGAAACTCGCACTAGGCACTCTGATCCCTGGTCATCTGTTACCTCGCACATTGGTGATTGAAAAAGAAACATTAGAAACTCTCATTGTCCAGTCGAACATGTCGCAATTACAACATAATTAATAGCATTGTTGTGTTTCAACACAACAAAGATCAAGATTTTTTAAACCGATTAGCCAATTCTATCACACAACACACACACGAAGTAAAAAAGTAAATAGTGTTGAATAATTTCGGCGGGCTGGTTAGAACCACGATAGCTCAATTGGAAGAGCACCTGACCCGGTATGTCAGAAGGGTGCAGGTTCAAATCCTGCTCGTGGAAATTTTTTCAACATTTGTGTTTTAGTAATTTGTTTCGCTACAAATTTTGCGTTAAAATTATATAAACAAAACAAAAAAAAATTTGTAACAGTATCACATAAAAACATTAAATTGCTTACATGCACGATGTAAAAGCGCTTTGCAAAAATGTATCAAACGCCAAAATCACAATTCACATAGCAATACATTAGAAAAGCGTGTGTTCGTGAGCTAATGCTAAAACGTAAAGTACAGTTAACCACACTCCAGACGTAACAGCACCAGTATAATAGAATTCGGAATACAATTGAACATAAACAAAACGGTCAAGAAAATATTGTTTATCTCGAGTTCCTCCGTTCTTTGAAAGGCACCGGCCGGGACCAACGGCGTTACAGCCGTTGGTCCCGACTGTATTAGCAGTCGTTCATTAATGAGTAAATAGCCTGTATGTAGGCCTGTATTATTGAAATCAAGTCATCGCTACAATTTATTGGTATTCGTTTTATCACTACGGATGCCAAAACTGTGGGTTAGTGATCACAAAAAAGCCCGGTAAAGCTGAAAATAAACAGTGGCAAGCAGCAAACTGTCCCAAAAAAAAAATTCATCATCATCATCATCTCAGCCAAAAGACGTCCACTGCTGGACAAAGGCCTCCCCCAAGGATGTATGAGGGGATTTGCCATAATCGCCACGCTTGGCAGGCGGGTTGGCGATCGCAGTAAGTTGAGAGTTAACCTCAGAGAGATGCTGCTGCCCATCCTCTGGAATGGTCCCTTAGTCGGTTTTTACGACACCCACGGGAAGTGATGGGGTGGTGCAATTCTTCATCCCCGGCACCACACAGGGAAAAAAAATCAAATTGATTAACATTATGTTCCATTCATCACTGTTTTTGGCAAAGTACTGAAATTTTCAGCGATTTTTGTTACTGATGGTACTGTCGCGTCTAATGTGCGGTTGACTGTATACTGCACACGGTACAGTGCATTGTGACAGTTTTTACTTACAGAATAATTTCAAAGGTTTTGTCGGGCGGCTTACCTTTTATAGTGACATGGTTTTTGTTGCTGTCTTGAAATTGAATTATGTGCACCTATTGTTGTATTCATTTATTTAAAGAATATATAAAGTAGGAAAGAACGAACCATTTTTTTCTAATAAGTAACGATTTACTATTTAACTGAGCTATGTAGTTACTGTTAACTACTTAATCTGTGCTCAAAGGTTTGAACCAAATTTTTTAAGCATCTATCCGTAACGACGATTTTATCTTTAGGTTAGTAAGGAAAAAGGTGGAGACGCACTTCAATCAAAGTTCTGAACTCCTCTTTTTTTAGCCAGAGCAGTGTTTTCGCATACAAGGGCCCAGAACGTACTCAAGTTATGTGGGACTCGCCCGTGCGCCTTTCATCACCCGACAGGACAAGTGCATGCTGGGGCGTAGGACGGAAGGGGACTCTTTAGGAACTCCTAAGGAACTCCTAAGGATCTCCTAAGGATCCTAGGGAACTCTTAAGGAACTTGCAATTTTGTAACATATTCCTGTCTAAGTGATGATGAAGATGATTGTTCTGACCGATTGCGATCATTGCGACCACTTCGATTTATTAACGGTGTGACGGTGACGGAATTAATTTCATTGTCATATTTTTTGTAGGTATAATTTATAACATTAATTTCTTGCAACCCTCACTTGCAGATAAAAGGCCCGTCATGACATTAAATCCTGCGAAGATGCAATTTCACGGAAAAATTTACGGAGCAATTATTTGCCCGATTTCAGTTCAAAGAGAATAGCTCAACCCTCCTCAGATAGCAGATGAATTATTTACTAAATAATTTGTAAATAAATAATAGCATTTCGCTTTATGTATATCTGTCTCTTAGGTTTCTAGTAAAATTTAAATATTTCTCATTCCATAATGTCGCGCGAAATGTCTTTGCTCCTGAGGGATTATTTCATCAATTTAAATGGGAAGAAAGGCAATAAATTACCACCTGCCTTCTCCCAGCTTTGGGGACAGTGAGCTACCCAGTGGAGAATTTTAACTTAGAGCTGTACTTGTTTCCGGTATTTAACCGACTTCAAAAATGAGGAGGTT
This sequence comes from Eudonia truncicolella, assembly GCA_949315975.1. NCBI lineage: Eukaryota > Metazoa > Arthropoda > Insecta > Lepidoptera > Crambidae > Eudonia > Eudonia truncicolella. The sequence goes on from OX438841.1 coordinate 1,605,325, forward strand.
CTCAATCGTCTGTTTTAATATTATTTTTGTGTTTGTACATTGCTCATTTCAGCGGCATTTATTAATTATATTAGAATCTTATTTCTTATTATTAAAAATCTTTATGTTATCTTTGTCTTTATATTAAAAAAAAATTAAACAAAATTCTAAGGGTATCTTCCTGAGTTACTAGTCAAGTCTACTTAGTACAAGATTTCCCATCGTAGACTTACGAACTGATGGCGTGGTGAATTTCATAGTACTCGTAGCTAAACTAGTTAAACCTAAAAAATACTTTTTTATTATTATTAATAATTTTTAAGGCCGGCAACGCATCTGCGATTCCTCTGGTTGGGTTAGTCCGTGGGCGGCGGTGATTGTTTCCCATCCAGACCCGTTTGCTCGTTTGCCTCCTGCTAATATAATTTTTTTTTTTTTTAAGGAGCTTGCCTGGTTTACTATTGCTAAGGTTAAGCAACTTTCGTAATGGTTGGTCATCGGATGGGTGACCAAAATTGTATCATCTCGAGTTCCTTCGTGCTTCGGAAGGCACGTAAAACGTCTAACTACCGGAATGCAAAAATGCTAATAGACTTCGATAAGATGATAGTAGCTTACCAAACGGACTTAGAACCAGCCATACCAAAGATACCGCCAACCAAACCGAATACAATAATAATATGTACGCTGGGCATCGAACCTGGGACATAGAATCTGACTGGTGGTCTAACCTCTAGACCACAGAGGCGATTAAGCCCCGTACTACCTACGCATACGTATAATACCTATAACCGTATAACGGAACCAACGAAAGCCGTCGTCAGCTTAGTTAAAACGTTAATAATTACCCAGTTATATTAAACACAGTAATTTTCCAAGAAACTCTTACAATTAAGCAAAAATTGACTCGTCAAATATGAGTCAGCGCACAAAAAAATAGAGCAAGAAACACCTTTGGTGTTTCTTTGTCCGTAGAGGCAGCGGCCATTAATTGGGGCGGTGCACTAAACAAATGCGTCAATATTGACAATGCACGCAATCGCTTTGTGCGGCAAGTGCATTGCACCATTTCAGTGTTAATCGAACGTTTTTGATAACTGCGTGCTTTGCAAATCAGAGATTTGGTTCAAGTTAAACGCCGATATGAGCTAAAGCTAAAACTACTGTTATATTTTTATAAATATTAATACAAATGCTCTCATTCACACAATTCATATTTACCTATCGGGAATGTTAGTAGGCACTCTTGTGTTAGGTATAAGTTAGTAGTCTTAAATAGCTCAATCTGTTCAGCTACTGATACTTAAATGTTTCTTAACTTCAAATACTTACCCTATAATTACTCATTATGTTAAAAAACATACATTTCTCAGCAAGAGATCTTAGGTAACTAAGAAATATCCAAAATTTTTAAATTATTTTCGTTGGTGTTTCTTTGTCCATAGAGGCAGCGGCCATTCATTGAGATGGTGCACTACACAGCTGCGCCAATATCACAAAATAAGGATCAGCGATTTGGTTAAGTTAAACGCGATAAGTTACTGTTTTCACTGTTAATTTGTCTACCCTAATTTTATTTAAAAAAAGTTGTTAGGTTGCCTACTGAATAAAATAAATTACATTACTGCTACGAAACACGAGAAAGTATGTAAGCTTGTAAAGACCAAAATTTGGAAGAGAATTGCACTACACACGAATACTAAATACTGTAATGTTCGGTAGTTAATTATTATTTATAACTCAAATTACGACAATAAGTATTAATCAAATCAAATCAAATCAAATAATTTATCTGTGTGTTACATGATTCAGTACATAGATTTAAAACTTATATAAAATAAAACTTGTAAATTTGCAAATATTATTTCCTTGCTTCAATTCCCAAGCTGTTTCTTTCTTCGTAGAGGCAGCGGCCATTAATTGGGCCAGTGCACTTTACCAACTGCGCCAATATTGACAATGCGCGATCGCTTTGTGCGGCAAGTGCGTTGCACATTTCAGTGTTATCAGCAGTTTTTGATTACTGCTCGTTTCGCGAATCAGGCATTATGCGGTGCAGGTTCAAATTACCTAAAAGTATAGTAAAGTATACAGCCTATAACTGTCCCACTGCTGGGCAAGGCCTCCATCATTGAAATCAAGTCATCGCTACAATTGATGGGTAATGGCTTAATCACCACGCTTGCCAAATGAACAAACCAGGGCTATGCATCGAAAAATCTGAAACACACTTTGTATGTCCTGGGAATCGGAGCCGGGACCTTCGGTTATCAGGCCGAGCGCTCTGCTAGTCAGCCACGGAGGCGTTAAACAACCTACTGTATTTTTTAAGATTACTAAGTACTAATTAATGTGCTTATTGACACAATATAATAGTAGTAGTAATAGTAGTAGGACACATAGTAGTAGTGTGAGTAAACACACTTGTGTTAGTTCTTAAAGTACTTATTAATTTTTATTTTATTTTATTTTGTATGGGGAGCTGACAGCATTATTCACAATTTTTACTCGACATAAATATAACAACTTAGGAGCTAATAACAAGCTACCACATTTAAACCTATACCTACCTTTTGGTTAGTATAGTATAGTTAGGGTTTGGGTCCCGGGACTTTTTTCGAATTTTATTATCTCGAATCCCGAGACTTTACGATAGACTCGAGTTATCGAAGTTGAATCCAATGATAAATAACTGCATGTTTTGCGAATCGTGACTTCTGGTTCTGGTTCTACTTGAACTCGATACCTATGATTTGAAATTATCATCATCATCAGCTCATTTTATGTCCCCACTGCTGGAGCACGAGCCTTCCCTATGGATGGAAAGGGAGAACGAGCCATAAACCACCACGCGGATCCAGTGCGGATTGGTGGTTGTTAACGACTGCTGCTAATGCAGCTTAGACCAACGGCTTTACGTGCCTTCTGAAGCACGGAGAAGCTCGAGATGATACATTTTTGGTCACCCATCCGATGACCGGCCTTTGCAAAAGTTGCTTAACTTCAGCAATTGCAGACCGAGCGCGTTAATCACTGCGCCATCGAGCTCCTCCAACACCACCCAATTATATTTTCTAATAATTAATAATAATCTAAAACGACATATAATTTCCATGTTACAATTTTGACGCCCGATACAATTATAAATGAATTATAAATGAACTCATTCCACTTTTTTTATTAGTCTGTCATTGAAATATACTTTTGAAGATCAAATAAGTCATTATTAAATGTATAGTAATTTGGACAGGTTTTTCTGATTGATGACTTACTTTTGAGAACTAACGTCATCATAACCTTCTATGATATTAATATAAAAAATACTTATTTGACTTGTCAATTTTTTACATTGAAATGCAACGTGCGTTTGAACCGTTTTTTTGGTCGGTATGATCTAAATTACGATGAATCATCATCACTATACATATAACGTGTTGGTATATTTTCAGTACAATCTTCCTATTTTTACACTTTAAGGAGTTAGTTTTCATCGCAACCGATCTGCCTACCGATCGTCGATCGGTAGGCAGACCGGTGGTCGGACGACCAGGTCCGGGTCGCTAGCAGGGGATGGATGAAGATGGCGCAGGTCCGTAAAGATAGCGTGCGAGGGGAAAGGCCTAAGCCCTGCAGTGGGCGGAAGTGCGCTGATGATGATGATGATGTTAAAATATTGTTTGTGCCTGTAAATGTATAAACATTCAAATTATTTATCTTCAGCAAGTACCGAAATTGTATCTAAGAGGACAAATTCAATTCCTCTGGCTTTGCGGATGTCCATGGGCGGCGGTGATTGCTTCCCATCAGGTGACCCGCCTGCTAGTTTGCCTCCTTCTAACATTAAAAAAATAATAATTGGTAGGGTTTAAAAAAAGTGTAGGTCCACCTTGTCGGAGGCCTGCCCACACTGCGTTTCCGTTACGCGGTCGCCACTCAAGAACTGTTCTTGAATAATGAATATACCAATTTATAATTTTCGCTTTTAATAACGATCAACATAGTACTATGTAGACACCATTTAGTGGTCAGTTATCCGCGCGGCCATCTAGATAGGTGTTGGTTCTGTCGCGGCCCGGCCGGTGATTGATGTGGCGTGCCGTAACTCACTTTTGCGGGTACCTACACACAATGTTTTTACTTAATTATGGGTTATTGAACAAAGATGGCAACCCTGGCGGTTCATTGTGTTGTATCTGTTGTAGCTAAAACAGCACAATATTTTAAATCATCATCATCACCGCTCATTTATGTTTTTTTATATATTTATAATATATAATAAAATATATTCTGATATAGATCTGATAAGTCATGATAAGGCCGATTGATGGAAGCGCACTTCACCCGGAATCCTCAACTGGTGAGGCATTGGCTATCTTATCTCTAGCTGCCGGAAGTCAACAATGCTAAAAACATTGATGTTATGGCGACATATTAAGATAAGATGGTGATTGCTAGCCAGGTAGACAAACAAGCCCTACCACCAATCAAACCGAGTACACAAACATGTAGGTACCTCTCGCTGGGAATCGAACCTGGGACCTTTGGGTCTAAACCGGTGGTCTTAACCACTAGACCACAGAGGCGGTTAAAATGTCCCACTGCTGAAACACTAGCCTTCTCTATGAATATACATACCACAGCTAGAACAGGCCATAGACCACCACGTGGGCCCAGTGCAGATTGGTGGTGGTTAACGACTGCTAATGCAGCGGAGACCAACAGCTTTCCATGCTTTGCGAAGAACGAGAAGGTCGAGATGACAAAATTTTGGTCACCCATCCGATGACCGGCTTCGTGAAAGTTGCTTAACCTTAGCAACCGCTGACCTTGTACGTTAACCACTGCGCCATCGAGCTTCTCATAGAATTTTAAATAGTACCGCTTGTCTATTTTTTGGTTGGATATGGAAGGGAGAAGCGGGTATGGTGGCGATCCAGTCATTCATCATCAACATCTATCATCGATTGTGTCGTAAGAGCTACCAAAGAGTGTAGATGAGAGCGCTTCACCTGGTAAATTAACTTTATTGAGGAACTGTCTGTGAAACATTATAGCTACTATGCAGACTTCAAACGGGTTTTTCCTGATTCCTCCGAAAGGTTCTATGATCTACGTTCGTTTTATTTGATGAAAAACGATTTTTAAATAAATTATTTCGGGGGGAGACAAGAACGGGAGGAATCAAGAATAACCCCCTTTAAACAAGCTTACGATCAATCAAAACTAGTACAATAATTAATGTCCGTGCTGGAATCGAAAATGGGATCTCTGGGCCTGACGCCGTGGTTTAACCACTAGACCTCAGATGCGATTGAAATAAGTGTTTCAATTAGATCCCCATATGCCATTTAAATTTAACATTGAGAACGCAAACATAACAATGTAAAACCGCCATTATCCTTTTTGACGTGAACTCTGGAGTTACAGATTTAAACCGTCTAACTAACCGTGAAATTAAACTTGTGTTTCAAAGAAACGATTTTGAATCCATGCCGGTTTTCCTGTTGCCCAAATGTTAAACCTTACCGATAAACGTGGCATGTGTAACTACGTTCGAAATTGGTCAAATTAGTGACTATTAAAATACGTATCTATTTCAATGATGATAAGATCTAATACAAATAGAGGTCGTTGGAACAGTTTTTTCTACGATACTAATGTACCTATGTTGTAGGATGTTGAGAGAAATCGGACTTTTGTTGAAATCGTAGTGTGTCGAAAGTGGTCGAGTTTTCGATTTCGAAGAATACATTTTTATTTTGACGATGTTGTAGTACTTTCACTGAACAAAATATTATAAAAAGTTATATCAAAAAAACGTGTTTCACACAGCTTATATCTACTATAAATTAACATATATTTGACACGATGACTGCCGCAAAACCAGACACAATAGAAAATTTATTGTTTGTCGGTCACCGACTACACACGACTTTGTTTTGCCAAATCTGAATATAGAAAAACCGATTAGACCAAACAGTGTTCAACTTTTCAACAGTCATCAATTTCAGAACACAGCGAAAATGGTAAGCTGTTATGACATAGTTGGTACCTAAGGCGCTCCGCATGCAGAGCAACTTTGATTTTCAATGCGGCAACAGGCAACTTGCTACTATCTGTTTCCATATAATCTAAACAAACTGCCCAGATAAAGGAACTCCAGTTGTAAGATTCGATAATCGACAACAGTTTTCAGATAGATCGATTTATCAGTTTCAAATTGCCACAAGCAACTATCAGTAGTAGTTGTGTCAATTTGCTAGTTTCCCCAACTGACAAGTAAACACTGACTGTTGATGGATTAGATGGATTTGAAAAGTTTTTTTGGAATTGCAGCAACAGTTTAACGATAAATTTTAAACAAATTATTGTTTTTTTAACTAAATTTTGCTTTGTGTTATCAAATTTGTGGTATTTCATCTGTAAAGATGAATCTGCATAGCCATCGGTTGCATTAACCGTTGGCACTTTACCGCTAAAAAGCACTCAAAAATTAAAAAGCAATTCAGTGCTTACGTCAGCCTTCCTGGTAGCATAATAGTCAGTGCAGCCGCCCGGATTGCGGAAGACCCAGGTTGGATTCCTGGCTGGGTCGTGTAGGCATTTAAATTTTTTGACGGTATTTTATAAATATTTCTTCAACTAAGTTGATAGTTTCTGGAACTAAATTTGTTCTGTGTGCGGAGTGCCTAAAATAGTCAGCTATATCCGATGCTGCCACTGTGACCATTGTTTTGTTGTCACATTCAATATATATTATTCGCCAAAAATCATGTAAAAAACAAGCCGTTTTATCACATAGGCATAGCAGCGACATGCGACTGTTCGGCCGCCCGCTAATGAATTGTTTAATTTACGACGCCGATACTGATCTTATAATGAGGGTGGCAAATAAAAAACAAACAGTTACCCACCCGTACATCTACGTAGTGCTATCACCCTGTGTACATACATACGGAAAATGGAGCACGCCAGGTAGGTACCTACTGACGTAAGGCAGTATAATTATTCATTCACATGGGCGCACGCAAAAACCATGGCTAATGTCAACGTGGAAAAGTATTAAATTATTGTTTTAAATTTGAATAATACACACTTGACGAGGGTTACCTACATTATATCGAATGCCAATTAATCGAATCTCAAATGATCGACAACGATTCGTCGTTAAGTCAAATAATCTAATTGTGCCTCTGCAGCAGGCAGATAAGCACATACATGATACTACATGTGCGAACAAATAAATTTGTCTAGTTACCTTAATTTTTATCGAATTTACAAATGATTTGTAAATTCGATAAAAATAAAGGTAACTAAAATTGAACGTTTAATATAATAACAATTGTATTATTTGACTTTTCGATAAATCCTTGTTGATAATTTGATATTCGATCAATTGGTGTACCACATGGCGTAGGTAACCCGCCTGCCGGACGGGTCGCACCCGCCCGCCGCGCCGCACCGCTCCGTAAGTATTCATAATAAAAAAATTGTGTTCCCATCGAAGTGCGTATGAATATTAATGCGTTGACACATGCGGCTTGGTAAGGCTGTTCGTACGTGAAGCGTTGTAGCGTTTATAAACTGTAAATGAGTGTTAGGAAAAGCCTAAGCTAGGTAATCGGGACATGCTCGCTCAATACGATAATGTCGGTTTGTTTGCATATTACATTTTTATTTGATGTATGACATGTCGGTGTTTTGGACGCATAATCTGTAAACCAGCATGTAAAATGAAATAAATAAATAAATAAAGAAATACAAAACGATATTTTTGTAACAATATTGTAAGTAGGTGTTCAGCTGTGATACCTATGAAGAGAAAGGTGATGAGCAAGAAAGTTAAAGGCTATCGTAGTGGCCCCGACCACCTAATTCTATCGCCATCGCTCTCATGCTCATCTCATGCATCAAGCAATAGGCTATAGGTTTCGATATTGCTTTCATATTGCTTTCATATCGCTTTTGAAATGACAAGATGACGGCATAAACTATAGAGCGCGATAGCGAGAGCGATGGCGATAGAGTTAGGCGGTCGGGGGGCAGGGTGCCTAATGCGAGTTTCCTTCGCCATTCGATCACGATAACGAAAACGAGAATTTGTATGGCAAACATTTAACTCTTCTTGTATGTCACCAGGTGGCGCTGCTTCAGGCTTGCGCGTCCGCTTGCGTCCAGTTTCTACGAGTATAATAGCAATAAACGATTTTACTTTAACTTTGAATTGGAGCATAGCCCTGTGGTCATCTTACAAAACAAAACGAGGGCTAAAATAAAACTAAGAAAAGCAGAAAAGAGTTTCTGGTTTACTACGAAAACCTAACCTAATTCAACATTATTATAAAGACGCCGGAATTGTTGAAGCAATGTTGCATGTCTTGCATTTTAAACTATTTTGTTGCAGATGTTTTAGTATTAAGTATATTCAAAGTTAATAGCTTTTATGTTCTTTTTACATTTATTTACACAAAATAAATTAATATATTATAATTATACATATTTCTATATTTTCATGTAATTTGTCCTCAGACTAGGTGGAGCGACGATTATCGCAAGGTGGCTGGATGAGAGCAGCCGCTGTTCGTGCTCAGTGCCGTGCAGTTGGAGAGGCCTATGTCCAGCAGTATACGTAGACAGATGATGATGATGTAATTTTATTTAATATTAATTTATCATAAGCAATAATATATTAATGATTAAGGAAAATCGTTGATCCTTAAACTAAAGCCTACAGTCCGTTGGTCTAATGCCTACATAAAAATAATAGCAATCTGCTGTTAGACGTCGCAGAGAATAAAAATATTTCAGAAACAAGTTTTTATAAGTAAAGTCTTAAGTATATGAGTGAAAATGTATTGAAGAAATTTGACAGTTTTGGATAGGTTGATGTGCAGGCGTCTGTACGTCCGAAATGGATAAACTGTTGATACTATTTATTATTTAAGAACTATATTGTACACAGTTATACAATAAATAATTTCTATTTCTATTTCTATTTCTATATTCGAAGACGGACGAAAGTCCAGGGAGATTGCTAACCGGCCCCCCGACTATAGCCTTTATATAAAACCATTTTTTTTCTATTTATGCCTATAGCTTTGGATATTGCTTTCATAGGCGGTACGAAATGACAAGATGACGTCATAAACTATAGCTATAGCCAAAGGGCCCGGATTGCAACACTCAAATGGCGATGGACAGGACACGTGGCGAGAACCAGTGATGGCCGGTGGAATAAAGCCCTCATAGAATGGCTGCCGAGAACGGAGAAGCGGAGCGCTGGCCGACCACCTGCTAGATGGGTCAGAGATATAGAGCTGGTCGCTGGAAAAACCTGGATGCGATCAGCTCAAAGCAGAAGGGATTGGCATAACATGGAAAAGGCCTATGCCCAGCAGTGGGTAGATACGGGCTGAAAATGATGATGATTATGAAATATATACAAAATTATAAAAATTATGCTGTTAGCTAGTCAAGCGGACTTAAAACACCATGCACCTAACATCTAGGTCTAAGTCTAAGGTCCGGTCCTGAGGTCTGCTATTCAGGCTCCGATTCTGCTGTTTAAAACGACAATCGTGTCTCAGGACACTAAGCCTGATTTAAATGTCAATATACACTTATGGAAACGTTTTAAAATATTAACACCAAAGCCCATGTATCAAAAATCGGCTTTTTTACTTGTTCCACTGTTCATGAAAGGTTACAAACAAACGGCCATGCCCGTTCCCACTGAATATTAAAAGGAAAACACATTAGTTGATTACTTCCATTCGACCGGCAAGTACAGTTAAGTGCATAATTTGTTTACATAGTTCAGAGGGCTTAGCAGTCGCGCAACGCCCGCTAATCCCAATGAAAAGACTTGAAAAACGGACTGCAAATAAAAACGGAGCACAGTGTACTGTCACACGCGGTATAGAAACCGAAACCAAAATTCAAGATAATTTATACAGTTTACACTACATTTCGCTTTTGTGAATGTCACTATGCCATTGGTTTGTAAGTCTACACAGGGCAGGAGTAGAACAGTACAGAGTACTGAAAATAACCGGCAATAAACTAAGATCAGTCGATCATGACATTGCTTAATCACTTTGATAAAAGCTTCCATTGCAATAAAATTTCACAAAACAACGTATCTGTCACTCTTGTATAAATAATACACTTTGTCGTTTTATGATATGGAAACCACATTTAGTTTGAGGTGGTAAATTATCCACTAGGTATACATTGAAATTAAGCATTGTATCGGATTTCATTTTCATATTATTTTAATTAGACGTTTCGAACTCTTTACAGGGTCCGTGTTCACAGGGAGACCAAAATAGCGTTGGGTTATATTCCAATCTTCTTGCATTATGAATATGAATATGAATGGGATATTTTGTAAGCTGACGATGAATACTACCTAATTCATTATAGATACATGACATTTACAGGACTTGTATGTAGTAGCAGTGGCAAATGGCTAATTTACTTGAGCCTGCTCGCTGCTGGGCCAGGCTTTTCCTCCGGTTTCTTCACATTGTCACCACCGCTAAATCTTGACGAGCTCGTCCCGCCTGCTTGTTACTGGTCTACCGCAACGTCTTGACTTTTTAGTTGGAATACAATCAGTTCCTCTAATGTCAATTGTAAAAAAAAATAAAGACCTGGACGATGTTTTAAAAAGAACCTTGAAATTTGTCAGTGCACACAAAGCACCATACTGTTGTTTTATGTGCACTGTGACGTCTCGCCATTTTAATCCTCAACTCATCCCGGGGTTCCTTACACACGCCTTGCAGTAAATACTTTTGATGAGCATTGCTTTTATACAGAAATTTTAACTAATCATTTTAATACTGAAAATGTTAGTTTGTTTCTGGTGTCCTTCGCATCGAAACGGTAGCAACGGACATTTGTGACAGAACGAATTACAAGCAAGCGGGTTGACAAAAGGAATTTTGTACCTAAATTTGTGATTCATTAGTAGTTTATGACGATTTAGAAAAGTAGTATTAACTTAAGCTGCCATAATACAAAAAGGGAGGATGGATTAAGACGGACTTAAAACAAGCTCTTCTACCAACCAAATGAATACAAAAACATGACAATGGACTATTGGTTCTAAAACCTGTTAAAATTGATTAGTTTAACCAATGATATGTCTGTCCTATGGACGACCGGCTGCCTTATATAAGGTTTGCCTGTCCCTCTTTGCCGGCACCGAGATGGAGAGACCTGACGTCAGGACTTTGAATAACGTTAAAAATTAATTAAATTAGTTATCTCTATCCTATTACGAAAATAACGTTAATGAGAAATGCTTGGTTTTATTTGTAACGGTAAATTAATTAATCGGAAAAATAATTTGTGTTTATTTTTTACATATTTTGACACAACACATTATGACAAACGGCAGATGACAGCTGTCAGATTTCAAACGCTCTTGTATATTAAATGGCGGATCGTATTGGAGTGTTCCTTTAGTAAAAATGGTTGGCAATTTAACACAGACTTATGTAAAAAATTAAGGCAAACCAATTGAATTTTTATTTTAAAGACAAGAATTATTTTACGAACGCAAAATCGCTTGAGCGCGTTTGGGTATATGGGTACCCATGGCCGTTTAAGCGATTAAGTAACGATACTTTACTAAATAACCTTACGCTACATTACCGCTACCAATTTAACTTTATAGAAATAACATTAAGTCTATTTGAATGTATGAATTTGGTATCGTTATAAGGCCCTGCCTGACTTTGTTACTGTATAAATACTTCCGTCGAAACGCGTTGAAACTGCAACTTTCTGCAATTTGCATTTGCCACACAGCTTACATCACGTCTCGGGTTGCTCTTGAACATATTATGTATGTGTCAGAGGAACCCTAATCCGTGGGAGCGGACTCGCAAAAACTGTTCAACCATATTACGTGCGTTAGCAGCGAAACTCAGATCAGCTCGTAGCTTCCACACGGTCAGCAACTCAGCAGGTGCGCTAACGAGAGCCGACCCACCTAACGCAATAAACGCCAGTTTGTACTGACTGCGATTGAAGTCTGCTTCGTTTCGTCCAGTACGCTGTTATTGCTTTTCAACAGTAAAGTAGTGAGCGTAAACTTTCAGTAACGCGAGTTACCTTGGAGAGAGTTCTCCAATTTTTAAGTGGTTCGTAATTAAACATTCGTTTAGTGCTTAAACTCTTATTATAATACAAAATAACGACGATAATATAAATTGACGACCTCCTTGGTCGAGTGGTTTGTAAGTACACCGGTTTTCATGGTGTCGCCATCTCTGAGGTCCCGGGTTCGATCCCCGGTCGGGTCAATTTAGAAATTATTATTATTATTATTATTTTTTCTAAATTGTCTCGGGTCTGGGTGTTTTCTATGTATAATAAGTATGTATTTAAGTATTTTAAGTATGTTTATCCGTTGTCTAGTAACCATTTAACGAGTTTCATAACGAAGCTTCTCTTGGGCTAGATAATTGGTGTGAGTGTAGGAAAGTTTATTATTATTTATTATTTATAAAATAAATCGTTTAATAATAAAGTTTTGAACTGTTATTTATTTATTTATTGCATATCATATTACATTAGACGAGGTGTTATAACATAAGCAAATGCATACATGTGTCGCCCTGCTAGGGCACAGCAAGTAAGAGTGCTAACTATTTTCAAAATCTAGGTGATAATATAATATAAATAACGCCAGTTTGTCGGGTAATTCCATTTTACCCCATCAGTGGGGTAAAGTAGACCTTTTTTCCTTTTCTCCCCATTAACTGCCAGCATAAAGTTAGGGTAAAGCCACCAAAAAGCCCCCACGGTATTATTATGTAACGGATGGCATGACTGTCAATACTATCAGCTAATTCAATAGCGTTTGTCTGTCTGTCAGTAGCCTAATTTTGACATTAGAACTACGGGAAATTCTCAAAAACAATATACCGACACGTGCTTGTGGCCGTTTTAAATTAGTAGAAGCATATGACGTAATGCGTCATCGTCATCATCATCATCTCAGCCAAAAAGACGTCCACTGCTGGACAAAGGCCTCCCTCAAAAATAAATGTGAATTTGCCGTAATTGCCACGCTTGGCAGGCGGTTTGGCGATCGCAGTAAGGTGGAAATAATCACAGAGAGACGCTGCTGCCCATCCTCTGGAATGGTCCCATAGTCGCCTTCTACGACACCCACGGGAAGAGATGGGGTGGTGCAATTTTTTATCCCCGGCACCACACGGGGAATACGTAATGCGTGTATGGAATTAATATAATTGTACGTGTACTTAATAATCGATTATGTGTGCTGTTCCTATAGTGTGTACACATTAGTAACTTGACCCTACTCAATACACATGTTACCAGTTACTATCAAACTCCAATTAGAACAATTAAAAGCCAACCTTAACTAGCGCGTAATATTTTATAACATAACTAGCGGCCCGACCCCGCTTCGCATGGGTGTACTTTTTTTTAAATATGCATTGCCTGTGTTACTCAGCGCTAATGTAGTATTCTAATGTTGAAATATTTTTTTAAATCGGTCTAGTAGTTTTTGAATTTATTCGTTACAAACATGCATACATACAAAAATACAAAGGTTTCCTCTTTATAATATTAGTATAGATTATTCATAACGCTGCAGTAATTTAACTGACATTTTTATTTACACCGTATCAGCGCCATCTGTCGGGCAAACACCATTACTGTTGCGTGACTTGCTGGCTTTGCAGACTGCGTGCTGGACTTGGTTCCACCGTTTAATACGTGCAATACGTTTTAAAAAGTGTCGCGTCCGATTAGGGCTGGTGTCCCGCAAGGCAGCACCCTATGTCCTCTTTGCTATACACGGCGTACACTAACGACATCCCCATCCCCTCCCACGGCATAGAGCTCTCGCTGTTTGCCGACGACAAAGCACTCTACCGTAGTGGGCTTAACCCGAGTGCAATCATTTCAAAATTACAAATTGCGTGTAACAAATTAGGCGCGTGGTATCGAAAGTGGCGCATCGAAGTGAACCCAGACAAGAGTATCGCAGTTCTTTTCGATGTAAAGCATAGAACCCGATTAGTCCCTTATGGAACCCTTTCGTTACGCATGTTAGGGACCGCGATCCCTTGGCAGCGAACTGTCAAATATCTAGGCGTAGCGTTACATAAAAATCTATCTTTCCACCCTCACTATGCCAGAATAGGTAAAAACCCTAGGTTCTACCTAAACAGACTCAACCCTATGTTTGGTCCTTTCAGTAACAATGACGTAGGTACTCGTCTCCCGTTTACAGTCACATAGCGCCCTCAGCGCTTTATAAGTAACAAGTAAACAAGTAATTCAAAATAAAATCACTCGCTGGGCTACTGGTGCCCACTGGTGGTACGTACGGAATGCTGACCTGCATAGAGATTTGGAACTTCCAACGATGCAACAGCATCTCCGTACGGTCGCGGAGCGATTCTTCGAAGCTTCGGAGAATCACTCAAATTCCCTCATTCGAAAGGCAGTGGACTATAGTCCCGAACCCCACTAGGGGGGGGGGGGGGGGGGGGCGCCGACTTCACTACGGCGTACACTCTGATTAAGTAACGCCAACACCCACCGCGGGAGGCGAACGTTCCGTCAGCCTAAGCCTTGGAAGGGCTGCATAGGCATTGGCAACACCAGGGGGTGTTTAGTCAGTAGGAGACTGGCATAGTCTATCTCAACCGCTTGAGTTAGTCATACGATGTAGTATTCACCTCCTCCCACCTCCGGGTTGCTATAGGTGGGTTGCCCTTCTCAGGGCGCAAAAAAAAATTAGAAAGTGTATTTGTTTGTTGGCTGCAGACGACTTCGACATAACGTTAGTAAAAGACGAGAATTTCAACGTCCTCCTTGAGAAGACAGAAGAGAAAATCATTGGTCGATTTCTAGAATGTTTATCACGCTTTTAAGCGATAAGATCACCAAATTGTAGCTATGTAATTTTTTAAAGCTTGTGCTTAATGTTAATACTTTGCTAATTAGTCTTTGCTGTTACAATAAAAGTATCAGTCTATTTACCTATCAAATATATGTAAATAGTTACCAGATTTATAATTGCGAAACTTTGACAAAATTCAAACCTTAATCGTTGGCAACTATTGGCTTATATTTGTTTATTGGAACACTAACAGCATTATGTTAACAGCATTAATGTGATTAAGCCATCTACCCATCAATTGTTGCAAAAACTTAAAATTTCAATGATACTCGTATATAAAGGCTATTTACTAACGACATTACATTGACTTCGTAGCCTCTAATTACGGACAAACCTAACAATTTTACTGTTGACACTATACTTTAAAATGGTGGTTATAAACCAGTCCGCGTGTTTGACTTAGCACACGGCTCGTCGGGTTTGTGGATATACTCATAAGTTAGCGGGGTGTGCGAGTGCTTCCGTGTGCTCGACGCTTTAATTATTGAAGGCGGTTTGTTGTCACCTTTACCCTATTCACGAGTATTAATTTTGAACTTAAACTTTCCTTAGCCAATTGTAACGTAAACGTATGGCACGTTTTACTGTTTCGTATGACATGGATTTGATATTATCAAAATAACGATGTTTGTTTTGTAAATGTCGTTGTTCCATACAAAGCTGTGTAGCAATTGCAAGCAGTCCCCGTTTCCCACGTTTTTCTTCACAGCTGAAAACCACGCTAAACGTTTAGAAAAATATATTTGAATAAAGAAATTTTGACTGAAAAACTTGTTTGGTTCTGAGTAACATTAGTTATTTGAATTAATCATAACATGCATTTTTGTAATGTTAAAAGGTTAAAAACACGCAATATGGAACATTAGCTAAAGCGCTCGTTTCATGAAAATCAGAAACAACGACGGTACCACAACCACCCAGACCCGACACAATATAGAAAACTTCATTTTTGACATTAACCCGACCGGGAATCGAACCCGGGACCTCAGAGTTACCGCCGCCCAAAGTCCGGCGTGCAAGCCACTCGGCTACGGAGGTTGTCATGTATGTATGTAAGTTATAATATTGATAATATTGATGTAAGCACACAACTTGTCGGGTTTGTGGATGTACACACGCCTGCACTCAGACTTCCACTAACTGTCAAATTTCTTCAATAGACTTTGAATTTTATTTCTAATGCATATGGTTGAACGTTTATTGAAGAAATTTGACAGTTTTGGATAGGTTGAAGTGCAGGCGTCAGAACTCGTAAGTTAGCGCGGTTTGCGACGACTACCGTGTGTCTAACGCTTTAATTTATTAATGGTGGTTTGTTGTCTCCTTTACCCTACGTACGTGTCTTAATTTTGGGTTTTAACTTTCTATAGGAACTTCTTGGCGGGAAAGTGAGGAGTCAAGTCTACTTTGACACTGGCTAAATGTGCTAATCGCAAGAAGCCATCAACTAAAGGAACTAAAAAAAAAACTTTCTATAGCCAGGGTGCCTAGTGTGAGCTTTATTTAATATCCGTATTCATTCGATTACGTTTACGAAAACAAAAAGTTGTGTGGCAAAATTTTTACTGTTCTCGTATGTCGCCTGGAGGTGCTGCGTTAATGCCAGTACTGTGTCAAAAATGTAATGTAATGTACTGTGTCAAGAATGTCAAAAATAAGTCACACTAGGCCCTCCGTTGTGCCAATACGTTTTGATTAGGTGTTCCCCGACCCACCGCGTCGCACCGCGTCGTAGCCTTTTTAATGCGTTAGTACTTCGTATTCGCTTAGCGTTTTTTCAAAAAACAAACTCTTCAGCTATATTATCTGCCTGCCTATATTATCTATACTAATATTATAAAGAGGAAACCTTTGTATTTATGTATGTATGTATGTATGTTTGTAACGAATAAACTCAAAAACTACTGGACCGATTCAGAAAATTCTTTCACCGTTATAATGCTACATTAGCGCTGAGTAACATAGGGCTATATTAAAAAAAATGAAAAAAAAAAAAAAAAAAAGTCCATTCCTGCAATGTAGGGACGGGCCGCTAGTATTATATAAAAAAAAGTATAGTTGTGGATAACAATTAATAACTGAAAAACTTTCAAGTGCAAATAATACTTATCACTGGGGCTTTTCAAAAAAAATTATGTTCAAACCGGTGTGTGGTAAAACGCCATTCATGGTTTTTGTAAATTACTTTATCTCCATAAATAAAAGCTGTGCTGCTTTTTGCGCCAATTTTCCATAATTATGTATGACTTAAAGCTATTATTACCTTAATAGAAAATAGCTTTAAGTGACATATTAAAATAGTATATACTAATGTATATACTATTTTTATGAAATAACTTGATAAATAAATAAATAAATAAATTTGAGGAGCTCGATGATGCAGCTGCAGATGCAGATGCAGATGATGCAGCATGCAGACGCGTCCGGTCTGCTATTGCTAAGGTTAAGCAACCATCGCAAAAGCCCGTGAACGAATGGGTGACCAAAAATTTTTCATCTCTATGCCAGCCAGCCTGTAGTGCTAAACCAGCTTTCCATCTCACGTTGTCAATTCTAATAAGAAGGACAGACTCCATAGCAAATATACAATTAGATCAAAGAGTCGTTTGCTATACATTCGTATAGAAACAACATCTTAGAGGCTACACCAATACGTATAACTCAATCGATCAGGCTTCGCCTTAGCTCAATCGCCATTTCAACAATGCGTCCAATTAAGGGCCACATAACTGCTTTAGGGTACAGTATTGATAGGGACGGTTACTGGACCATTCAGCTGATACAATAGGGCTGGTTGAATATGTATTTGACTGCCGAAGGCCGAGCCGTAGCTACTGTAAGGGACAAAGACGGGCCGTCAAGCGGCGAGGCCATTCCGCCGGCCCAATAGGAAGGCGGCCTCAAACAGTGACGTCATTGTTCCCACAACCGTTTGATACAGCTCAAACTGTCATGGCATTATTATACTCGTACTGATTCTAATGGATATAAAAAAATATATCATTAATTATATATTACAATTAGAATCAAATATCACTGATGATTTAAAAAGGTATTTTTTTATAATATAATCATCTTTATTGATATATACTATGCGTTTGATAATTACTAATAATAGCAAAATTAAGTAAATAAATAAGTTATGCATAATAATAACTAAACACTTACCTTAACAAAGGTAAGATAAAGGTAAATAGCCTACAACTGTCCCATAGCTGGGCAAAAGCCTCCATCATTGAAATCAAGTCATCACTACAAACTACAATTGATGGGTAATGGCTTAATCACCACGCTTGCTAAACGCGGGTTGGTGATCACAAACCCAGGCTATGCACCGAATAAATCCGAAACACACTTTGCCCGACCTGGGAATTGAACCCGGGACCTTCGGGTATCGGCCCGAGCGCTCTGCCACTCGGCCACCGAGGCGTTACCTACCTACCTTAACAAAAACAAATTAAAATTAAGTAACTGATAAAAGATGTCCTCCAACTATGGGCTCATGGGAGGGGTCCTAAAAATACTGGCAATATTAACTTTTCGGATAGACACAGAGTTAGTTACAAAATTTCTTGTCAGCGGTTAGCCTTCTTGAAGCGTCTAGCACAAGCTCTATTACAAGCTGTCTTTGATAATTTAAAAAAGGCCCCAATCATGTCTCAGTGGCATGATTTTGAAATTTAATCTAAAAAGTAAAGTTAAGCCACACACGACTAAGATACGATGTGACGTAGGGGGTTTGAAAAAAAAACACCCAGTCCACATAAACAATAATATATTAAGAAAACTATCTATAGTTTAAGATACAGGTCTATAGGGTCGAATGGCCCGTCTAATAATGCCTCCGCAGTCCGGCACTTCCCTGCAACGGCTGTACTGCAACCGGCGATGAGCGACGTGGTGGAAGGGGAGCTGCCAAGCCTCAAGCTTCAAAGCTGATCCTTGGACCCCAATAGGGGTTAACACTTTTTTTATTAACGAAAACACGCCAACAATGCGTCTTGTGGGAAATGTAAATTTTAAACTTTTGTAAAAGCAAATATAACGTCTACGTCGTAACGTCTTTACGAGACTATCTGCCAGCCTTTACACCGAGCGACGTGCGCCTGCTTTGGGATTGCGTGGCTTAATGAATTTGCTAGCGGTCACCTTGCGCACAGAGACGTTAGTAAAAAAAACGAACCGGTCCTAGCTGGAAACAAAAGATCGCTGCGGGCGGTACAGTCACCACTTTACAATACTGTACAATATTTAAGAATACTTTATTATTATTTACTTATTAATTATTAACTTTAATATTAGTTTTATTATACTCTTTATTTATTTTCTTTCTTAAAACTAGATTTTTACAATATTTTAATAAAAAAAAAAAAAAAAAAAACAATAAAACATTATAAAAAACTAATTCTAGAGTACCACCAGCAGCGGGGCAGGGCCCAAGCTACCGGTGGTCAGGGCTGCAGAGTGAGGAACCTCCTGACAATACGTGCCGTGTCAAGGAGTACTGCCTTCTGAATCTGACCCTTGATCCAACCATCAAGCGAGAGCCTCTTAAGATGTTGGTCGAGGCTCTTCGCTATCAGACCGTTCGCTGTTTTATTATTATTATTAGGTATCATGTAACTGCAACGTTACATATCCCCCTCGCCTACTAAGAATTTTATTACCTTCCGTATTAAAATTCGAAAGCTCTATTTCAGTAACTATGTATCTTTACACATTTCTAAAACTACTTATTCAATCCTATTAATTTGAAAGTCCTTTATATGCCAAGTTCCTATATTCTTTCCTGACATGTCCTCCAAATCATAAACAAGTGGAGTGGTAAGTACTAAAGTAAGCCTATAACTGTCCCGTTGCTGGGATAATGCCTCCATCATTGAAATCAAGTCATAACTGATTTAGCTCAACCACCACGTTGGCCTGATCACAAACGATGATCACAAACGCGGGCTACGCATCGAAAGATCCGAAACACACTTTACCCGACCTGGGAATTGAACCCGAGACCTTCAGGTTCATTATCGTTGCCACGATAATGGACGGACTCAACTAAAGAACACTTCAACCTCACTACAGAGTCTTATCACTCAACCACACTCAACCTGGTACGAATACGTATCATTGCACGCAACGCAACGCTCCTGAACGACTTCCATAGAGATTTGCCATTGTACCGCGTGTAACGACGTTTAATTGGCACGCATTGTTCAAACTCCATTGCTGGGTGCATGGAAAGGGTGATTAGTGCTCAGTAAACAGAGGCGGCATCGTCAGGCTGTATCGATGTCCGGATTGTTCTTTTCTTTTTTTTTAGCCAGTGTCAAAGTAATTTTTCTTACAAGTAATACATATATATACAATATGATGATGATGAATGATAATAGAAATGAGAAATGATATACCCCCCAACCCCTCGAGTATCTCAGTAAAGATGTGGGGCTTTACTAAGTCCTCACGCGGACTTCTTGAGAGAATTTGAAAAGTGACATTGCACTGTTTTGTTTCATTTGCCAACACTCATGCACACTCACGAACACTTAACGGTTAATAATCCACCAATATTTCACATTAATATTCGACATAACACAAATTTTAGACAATAAAACAAAACCGCAGACATGACTCTTCACTTACCCGCCAAGAAGTCCGTCTGGATTGTAATTAGCGTAGCGGTGTCAGTAGAACTGCTTGATTTGAGCTGATTGTGGCGCTATATTGAGAATTGGGGTCATGTGCCCTACTAGTTAGGTTGTCGTGGCCATATCTGCCAGCACGTGCGTGATGCCACATTCGATCTTTTTATTTCCGCGTAAAGAGATTCTTTTCATTTTTCACTGGCCGTCCTTATCTGGACTATACGTGTCCACGGAGCAACTCGCTCGAGACACTAGTCTTAAAAGTACCGAATGAAGAATGCGCTTTGGCGCGTCCTGATCCGGCGTTATGACCTGACGTAGATGGTCCCATGTGCTTGCGTATGGATGTCTGACACCTACTTTGTAACCGCAAGGTTGGTAGGGGGTGTCAGTATAAACTTTAAAGTCGTTTGTAGCGGGGTGGCCGTCCCTATCTATATATATCCTTATATATAGTCCACGGAGCAACTCGCTCGGGACACTAGTCAGTCTTAAAAGTACCGGATGAAGAATGCGTTTCGGCGCGTCTTGATCCTGCTGACGCAGGCAGGTCAGGGTGACATCAGGTCATGACTGACCTGATGTCACCCTGACGCAGATGGTCCATTGTGCTTGCGCAAGGATGTCTGACACCTAACTTTATGACCGTAAGGTTGGTGGGGGGTATCAATAGTGTAGCGGGGTGTGGCCGTTTTAATATTTCAAAATATTACGTTTAGCTTATGGGATTCTTTTTGAATTTGACTGAATATGATTTTGATGTTTTGCTCTCAATTGTGTTTTGAGAATTGGATAAAGATTATTAAGAATTGTTTTTTATTATTCGCAAGGTCGAATTTCAGTACCAGTTTTTCTTTAGATCCTGGTCTTACAAATAGACAAATAAAGACCATCTTTGGTTGTTATTATTCAGCCCTAGTGAGTTTCCTTTTCATTTTCAATTATTCTCAATTATTTAGGTGTTAAATAATGTTTTTATAAAAGTAACTAGTGGCCCGCTCGCGACTTCGTCCGCTTGAAAACACCCGTACCCCATGATGAACCCCTATTGCAGCGCCACCTACCGGGTCCAAAATATTTATAAAATTTTATAAAATACAGTGAAAAAATTAAACGCCCACCCGACCCAGCCAGGAATCGAACCTGGGTCTTCCGCAATCCGGGCGGCTGCACTGACAACATATCAAATAAACATATCCTGAACTTGCGTACCTACCGTAAGCGTGCGCGGGCCCGGTTCTGCGTTTCTTTAAAAAAAAAATACAGTTATTTCGCAAAAAATGTTTAACTTTTTATAAAATATGTCATTTTACTAATTAGCTGAAAACCATTTTAACCATTATTATGTTTTTCTAACATATTTTATTTTCTTTGTCTTCTCTTATTTTGAAATATAATTAATCCGTTTGTTAATACAGTGTTTTTTTTCTTCTTGCTAACGGGTTAGACCGTTAGCTGGTATCTGCTTTTCCATGCTAACCGTTAGCAGGTTTCATGTGTTCATATAAAGCACGAGTATGCATTAGTATCATTTACATTCAAACATTTAATTTTATCCTAAGGTTTGTACACTTTGTTTCGTGGTCACTAGTATACTTTTTTTTTATACCTAGCACGGCAAATGACTCCACACCACCTGATGCTAAGTGGAAATGGAGTCCAGACCAGAAGACAACTGGTGCAGCGTGAAAACAACGCAGCATCAGTCAACTTCACTCTGCCGGCCCACAAAAAAGTGTTTTGTTTGTCGTCTCATAATTATTCGTCAGTTGTTTATTATTAATGTCTTTTAGGCTTTATGTATTTGTATATATTTAATACAGAACGTACCTATTTCACAGAAGAAAGACAAATAGGATTATATTTGTAGGAAAGTCAGTCTTTAAAACTATATGTAAAATTTAATTACCTTAAAGTATTTGAAGGCCTCCATCGTTGAAATCAAGTCATCTTTACAAATTAATTGGCTTAACCAGCATGCTTCTAAACGCGCATAAGTGATCACAACATTCAACCCGATATCCGGGTATATAACCGGCTTTAACTCTCAGTCAAACAGCAAGAAACGTTAAATACTGAATTTAAAAAAAAACCACAACGTTCCCCTCAACCGAGCCAGCGTAAAACAACCCGCAAACTCCCCAAGAAACCCTAAACCCCTTATAATAACTGCAAGAAACGCTGTCGTCTCGTCGCGTTATCAATACTAGCACCGCCGGCAATCGAAGTCGTACCGCCAACCGCTCAGATTGCGGACGGGTACAATCAGCAAATATATACGTCTTGCTATCGTCCACTCGCCGCGGATTTGTCAGGCTGCAAGCGTAACCTGCTCTTAGGAGGACGGTCTGCAAAAGAATGGAGACGAAATTACAAAAAAAAAACAGCGAAATTTGGCACACAATTTACAAAAACACAATGTTGAAAAAATTTCCACGAGCAGAATTTGAACCTGCACCCTTCTGACATACCGGGTCAGGTGCTCTTCCAATTGAGCTATCGTGGTTCTAACCAGCCCGCCGAAATTATTCAACACAATTTTTTTCAACATTGTGTTTTTGTAATTTGTATCGCAACAAAATTTGCGTTAAAATTATATAAAACAAAACAAAAACATTTTTGGCTCACAATATTAAGACGGGAGACCCCAACTACTAATGGGCGGAGAGTTAAACAAAGTTGTTTTGATCAATTTATGTAACACTAGAATATATATATGTATATATTAATGTTGATATAAGAGTCGCCATCGACGCAATGGTTAACGCGCCCAGTCTGATGCGATTGCTAAGGTTAAGCAACTTTCGCAATAACGGTCATCGGATGGTTGATAAAAACATTTCATATCGAGCTCCTCCGTGCTTCGGAAAGCACGTTAAGCAAGGTTTGGTCCCGGTTGCATTAACAGCCGTTAACAACCACCAATTGTAAGAACATAAAATAAACTGATAATGATGAATGTTGATATAGAATAGAATAAAATAGAATAGAAAACATTTATTAGTGACACACCACAAATGACATTACTACATAACATTTTAACAATAAGAAAGTGGCACTAAAAGGTGCCCGCTCAGCATGATGTCAGATGCCTCCTAGATTATAGGAGAACCTGACGCTGGTCTTCCGCGAACACCTTAGTGTGGGAGGGAGCGCAACGATACACAAAAACACAACACAACATTTTACACGAGATAACAAAGATACATACAAAAATTAAAAACTTACATCAACGACCACCAAATACGAATGGGCAGTCGAAATTCGACCCTAACACAAAAAACAAAATTACTGAACAGGTACCTACATGCAGGGCTCGTGTTCTGAACTTAAAACTTAAGACCACTATACGCGAGTATTTACTCAGACAAGCGGCTAGTAAAACATATCGATGTATCTCCTCAGCTGTCGGTACACAGCCCATGGGAACGGGATCCTTTCGCCCTGAAATTGAGTGAATGTTTTCCAATTTAATCGTGTCTGCCCCGGTGCCGCCCGGATGCCCGGCTGCCCTGGCGTGCCCCGGCTTACGTGTTGCGACTCGCTACGTGTCACTAATTATGTCTCGTAGACTTGCTTTTTTCCTTTTTTTATATTTTTCGGGTAAGCACAGTGCCTTCATCTCACCTGATGTTAAGTGATGATAAGGTCAATGGTGGAAACGCACTTCACTCGAAAACCTCAACTACTGAGGCGCTGATGGCTATCTTATCTCAACACAACATTGCTACAGTACTTTTGTATATTTTCAAAGGCTAGTTAGTACTTGGTCGTTGGTGGTGAGTCTTGTTTAAATTCCATCTAAAATAAATATTTTGCAAATGTATTCAAAGATATTACAAATTATATATACAGATACTAGAAGCTGCGAGTGCTAAGGTTAAGCAACTTTTGCCAAGGCCGGTTATCGGATGGGTGGCCAAATATTTATCATCTCGAGCTCCTCCGTGCTTCGGAAGCCACTTAAAGCCGTTGGTCCCGGTCCCGTTAAATTAGCATTAACAACCACCAATTAACACTGGACCCGCGTGGTAATGTATGGCCCGTTCTCCCTATCCATCCATAGGGAAGGCTCGTGCCCCAGCAGTGAGGACATAAAAAAAAAAATGAGCTGATGATGATATACAGATATTTTACGATTGCATAGATTCATTGAGATTACATGGTATAGAGGCATAAGTAATGAAGTCTTCAGGGTCGGCAACGCGCGATTGATTCTCTTTTTTTATAATTTGGAGTGTAAATGACTCCACTTTACCTGATGTCACGCATAGGAGTCCAGATGCGAGGACAAACTAGTGGAGCTAGATTGTGTCTTAGACGTCCTCACCTTGCCGTCTTGCAAGTGGCAAGTTTCCTTGGGGCTGCAAGCGTGTAACTGAGATGATGATGATGAGTGATGAGAGTGAGTGTGATGATATGTCATGCAAAGCTGCCAAATTAACAGATGCGGTCAGTAATAATTGTAGGTCTGTGAGCAAATACGATTCTAAACTAGAACATTATCTCTGAGTAACATAGGCTTTATTTATAAGTGCCTCCTAGTTACGGGATACAAGTTTTAAGCAATACATTTTTGGTCACGCACTCGATGACCGAAGTAATCACAGACCGAGCCTCTGCCGATAATATATCAACTATATCTCCGCGATAGCAAATTAAAATTATTAACAGACAGCTCGATATTGCCAGACATCTATTTTTTTCTTAATATTTGAACTTTAAACATTTTAAAGCGTTATACTTCATTATAATCTGACTTGCAGTTTTGCTTTCAAAGGGAGATAAAACTTCTGTACGACAATATTAAGTTAATTTGTTAATGTGCCATTAAGTGTGCGAATTTCAAATTCATGAAGTCATAATTGGAAGCTTTTTACTATAATTTGTAGGTTTAATCAGGAAATGTTGGATGCTACGTATTCTCATAAAGTGCCGTCTGCGTTCCGACAGATTCGTATGAATAATTTAGCGGAAATTGCTAAGTCACGTGCATAGCTAATTTGAACTGAAGCGATAAATGTATAGAGCTTATCATTGAGTATTAATAAAAATGTCTCATAAATAATATGGCTTAGATAGATTTTTATAGATCATACTTTAAATGCAACACCACTAAAATAAACATTAGAAAGCATTCAAAGATTCCATGATAAAGAGCGCTTCTATCAGCCTTTTCACCACAGACAGTCACGGACATTAATATGTATATGTTACGGCAAATAGCCGAAGTGCAGTAACGTATGTTCGTTGTATAGAGCTAGATTTCTGTTGTCTAATAAAAAAAAATAACCTCGAAGTTTTAGCCGGCTAAAACTAGGTGTATCCGCACTTCGGCTATTAGCCGTAACTTATACACTTTTCACTACAATTGAGTCTTATTCCATTGTATTAAGGGTTACATTGTTCGTGACTGAACAAACGAGAAAGATTCTGATTCAAATTTCAAGTGAGATAAAGGCAAAGCACTACTCTGTTGTGGAAAAATATTACAAATGAACTTTATAAACAGTCTTGTTACAACATCACTACTAAACATTGGGTCTGTAAACTAAACTGAAAATGGCTACCAAAATACTACATAAAAAGTTTTCGTAATGAACCCGTTTTTCGCTATTGTTTTGCTGGACAAACAGTTAGAACACCGCGCCGACGGTTTCTCATTGAAATAAAGGTGTATTATGAAAAAAATACATTTTCATAAAAAATAACATCCAAAATTATAAACCATTATACCATTACATTTTTTAGTGTTGCAGCTTATTTAAACGTATAATTAACGTAAATACATTCTTTCTTTCTTTTAGTTGATGGCTTCGTGCGATTAGCACATTTAGCCAGTGTCAAAGTAATTTTTCTTACAAGTGATACATAAATATACAATATTTCCTTCCAGTCAGTATGATGATGAATGATAATAAAAATGAGAAGTGAGAAATGATATACCCCCCAACCCCTCGAGTATCTCAGTAAAGATGTGGGGCTTTACTAATTCCTCGGCGGACTTGTTGAGAGAATTTGAAAAGTAAAGTAGCACTGTTTTGTTTCATTTGCCAATACTCATGCACACTTACGAACACTTAACGGTTAATAATCCACCATTATTTCACATTAATATTCGACATAACACAAATTTTTGAAAATAAAACAAAACCGCAGACATGACTCTTCACTTTCCCGCCAAGAAGTCAACGTAAATACATTAAATTCGTTAAATTAGCTATACTTTTTCAAATGTTGTTTTTGTGCACTTGGCACCCAGTTCATATTAACTGTTTATTTAAAATATTATATTTATAATTTCACCTATTTTCTTCATCTTCTTTACTCTGTCTGATATTTATTATACCCAGTGGTGGAGCAAAAATATCGCCTATTTTGTAATCTGTCTTTATGACAAATTAACTATCTTGTATCTTTGTGCGCAATAAAATTATTTACTTACTTATATTATTATTACTAATCAAAATATCAGATATAAACACAAATATTATACATTTCTATCACTGCCCTTTTTTAATTATAAAGACTTAGTGTCAAGTAAGAGACATAGTATCAACTCTATACCATTACCGGCAAGCAAAATAGGTTTATATTTAAAGCTAAATAAAACAGTATGGCTGTCTAGGCACGCTCCACAATTCCTGACATGTAGACTCTCCAATTACCTTTGGCTATTGAATGGAGTCGCTACTTTGACGTCATAGAATTGCGGCAGACATTTTAATTGTAGGGGTTGTTAGACATTACTTTATTTTTATTAAAAATAAGATAAGATAAGATATATTTATTGCTGTATAAAACTAAGCCTAGATACATAAAAATTTAACCTATATCATTAATTTTAGGGTACATAATAAAATAAATTATGTAATACCTAAGCAAGCAAAACGATTGCCTGTGTCTTAGGTAGGTTAGGTTAGGTTAGGCATTGGGGTGTGTGTCGGGTGACCTCCTCGTGGTACACTCTGGGCAACGGGCAGCTTCAACATCCTCCTCTTCATGAGGAGTCTCCTTGAGACAGGCCGGCGAACAACTCGACACAGGCGGGAGCCCCTTCTGGGCCCTGCACCTCCAGTGCGTGCTCACTTTGGGTCGCACACTCGCCGCTCCTTCTGAGTGGCTTTGAGAGGAGTTTTGACGGCGCCCCTTCTGGACGTCGTTACACGGGGGGGAAAGGGTAGTTCGGCGCCTCTTCTGGGCGCCTTTCAAGCGCTTCTGTGCGCACAAGGATGTGTGAGCGATGGCTTCATGCCGGCTGTCGTAGCTGCTGTCGCAGTGTCGCGGGTTCTGTCCCGGCCGCCACAACGACCCCAGCCCTGGCATAAGCTGGGTACGTGGTGGTCTGGGTTCAGTCCCGCAGCCCTTATGGGCGATGACAAGGAAAAGTCGGTAAAACCCCGCGGACACCTCCCGTCCTCCGTGGGTATGTAGGGCGCCCCTAGCGATTGGGCTTCGCACGGGTGTTGGTTGTTGCCTCTTCAGGGATCGGCAGCCCTCAAAGTGCCAGGGGGATTACAACCCTAAAATTGTTTGGGAGACATCCCATAAAATGTCGATTATAATGGAAGCACAGCCTAAAATAGTATTACCCCAGGAGGGTACCCGCCGGGAGGCGGGAGAATCCCTCCCTGGGCCCAGTTCTCTGGACCCAGGCTGCCCCACCGTCTCTGGGGGGGGCAAAACTGCGCTTTCATTATCGGACTCGTCCGACACGCTTCTTGGGGTAGGCAACCAGGCCCCAAGGAGTGCTAATACTTCTGGAAGTTTTATGGAGGTTCGGCGCGAGAAGGGGACAAAGGATCCCATAGTGCTGAGATCAGGGTTGACGCTCACGCTTGGAGCGAGAAAGGCCCCTCCGCTCAAATGCGGCACTTCCCAGAGGGGAAAAGGCAAGGGCACGAAGGGCTTAACCCGCTCCGGAGTGTACATAGGCGTCATGGAGGGCAAAAGGAGGCTGAAGAGCCTTAGTGACGACGAGTACGCTGACATGGCGAACCTCCAGGGCGATGCACTGGTGGGCCTGATGAGGAATCAGGACCCGGCTACGCGAAGGGCGAGTAAGAGACTCGTGGCCAAAGATGTTGGCCGGTATGCGGAGTCTCCCCCCCCACCGGAGTCGGAGAACGATTTTGAGGAGATCGACGTCCCTGGACGCTCGTCATACCTGCGGAGCCACAGCGCCGCGGAGAAGTCGGACAGCTCCAGCGTCGACATAGAGCAGATCCGCAGGAAAAAAGGGAAGAGGCTCGTTACTGTTGCGGATGACGAGGACGCCACCAGGTCTGACCTCCTGCCGGAGGCCGAAGGGGCCATAATGGCCATTTTCAATGCGGCCAAGAGATCAGGGAACCTCAAGGGGGAGGTACACGGGCGGATTAATGCCGCTGCGATCTACTTGGCCAGGATGGTTGGTGCCTTCAGGCACATGAGTCCTGATGAGGAGGTACGGCGTCTGACGAGGCGGAATGAGCTGATGATGGGTGAGATCGCTCAGCTGAAGGACAACGTACGCGCCCTCCAGGAAGGTTTGGAGAACTCGAACCAGGCCAACAACCAACTGCGGACCCCATCGCCCCCCATCGTCGTGGAGGGGGCAAATGTGGACTACCTGGTGAAGGCCCTGGGAGAAGAGATGTTTGCCAAGCTGACACGTGAGATGGAGCGCAGGCAGGCCGAGTCGATGGCCTGCATGCGGAACATGGTGGAAGCCGTAAAATCCGGCATAGACCAGAGGTTTGGGCCGGAACCTCGACTCAGACCTCCCCTAGCCGGGGATAAGAAGAAAGCCGCTGCCGCCGCCACAGTTGCCGTTGCCGCCGCTGTAGCCCCGTCCTACGCTGTCGCCGCCTCTGCTGCTCCCGCTGCTCCTGCCAGTGTCGACGATGGTGCCGTCGCTGGACCCTCCTGGGCCCCTAATGTAGTACCTGAAAAGGGAAAAAAAGGGATTAGTGGCGGCCCTAAAACTTACCTCGCTGCTTCTCTGCGAAGGGCTCCTGGTGCTGCTGCTCCGTCCGCTGCTGCTCCGTCTGCTGCTGCTCCGTCCGCTGCTGCTCCGTCCGCTGCTGCTCCGTCCGCTGCTGCTCCGTCCGCTGCTGCTCCGTCGGCCTTCGTCCTGACTCCCACTCAAGAACCGGCTCTTGCCGCTGCTGGCACGACTCCTGCCAATGAGTGGAGGAAGGCGGGAAGCCGAAAGAGGAAAAGGAAGGCGGCCAAGAAGGCCAACCCTGCTGATCCCAATGCGGCCGTTCCCACTTTGGCGACGAAAGCGCCGGTCAAACTGGTCGTGCCCCGCTCGTCGGTCGTAACGATGACCCTGAGCAAGGAGGCCATCGCCAAGGGCGTCACTTACGCCGAGGTGATGACCAAGCTTGTCGGGGCCATTAAGCTCGAGGATATCGGTCTGGAGGCCTTGAAGGTGCGAAATACGGCTAGCGGGGGGCGAAAGCTGGAAATCTCCGGAACCACCAGCGGGCCCAAGGCGGACATGTTGGCCGCCAAAATAAAGGAGCTGACCGGCGACGACGTGCACATCGGCAGACCGTCAAAGAGAGCGGAATTTAAGCTCACGGGCTTAAACGATTATATGTCGCTGGAGATGATCGTCACGGCCGCCGCACAGCAGGGCGGCTGTGCAGTCAACGACATCGCAGTGGCTCCAATCAGACAGGGGCTGGGATGGGGGGCTAAATACACCCTAGTCAGGTGCCCAATCCCCGTAGCCAAGGTCCTGGCCGAGAAAGGCTACATCAAGATCGGGTGGTCTGAAGTGCGCCTCACCGTGTTGGAGCCCTCCCCAACACGGTGCTTCAAGTGCCTCGGAATCGGCCACACGAAATACTCGTGCCCGGCCAAAATAGATCGCAGTGTCCTCTGCTTCCGATGTGGGAAGGAGGGACACAAAGCAGAGGAGTGCTCGGCCAAGGAGGCCCACTGCCACGTGTGTCATGCCGCCAAACAGCCGACTAATCACGCCATGGGGAGCAGGACTTGTCGCCCACCCCCCACCAACAGCACGACCCCCCTTTGGAGGGCGGTCGTTCCAGAGCCTGCGCCTATAGAGCCCATGGAGTGCACAACAGCGGGACCCGATGCCAGCACAGCCTAGCATGACCATCCTGCAGGCGAACATCAACCACTCCGTCGCAGCACAAAACCTGCTGGTGCAGCAGATGACGGAGTGGGATGTTGGTGTGGCGCTGGTGTCGAAACCGCATTCCGTGCCTTCCAGGCCAAACTGGATTGGGGACACAGAGGGGCTTGCTCTCATAACCACCCCCTCAAACAACAGTGCGGCGCCTATATCGCTGAAGGAGAGGGGCCAGGGCTATGTCGCTGTGACTTGGGGCGACGTAGCCTTGGTTGCTGTATATTTCTCCCCGAATCGACCCCTGCGGGACTTCCGGTCCTTCTTGGTGCGGCTCCAGGGTGTGGTGCGGCGTTTGTCCCCGCTACAAATCATCTTAGCGGGAGACTTGAACGCAAAGTCCACCACGTGGGGCTGCCCTCGAACGGACCACAGGGGTTCGGAGGTCGAGGAATTTATAGCGGAGAGCGGCCTAGTCCTCCTGAATAGAGGTGGCGCCAGCACTTGTGTCCGGTGGCAGGGGGAATCGATTGTCGACATCTCCCTCGCGTCCCCCGCCACTGCGCGTCGCGTTGCGGACTGGAGAGTGATGGAAGACGCGGAGACCCTCTCCGACCATATGTACATATGGATGAAGGTCTCCCCTACTCCCCTCCTGACAAGCCTCCAGCCCAGCGCAGGAGTCCGCACAGCCCAATTCCAGCGGTGGGCCCTTTCCAGGCTGAACCCAGAGGCGGCCGATGAGGCAGCCCTGGTAGAGAGTTGGCGCCGAGACCCTCCTCCAACAATGTCGGTGGACATCCAGGCGGAGAGATTCCGGCGTTCCCTGGTTCGCGTCTCAAATGCCAGCATGCCCAAGGTCGGGGATCGTCCCCACCAACGGGCGGTGTACTGGTGGTCGCAGGAGATAGCCGTCCTGCGTACCGCCAGCATCTTGGCGAGGCGCGAATACCAGCACTGCCGAAGGAGACGCCACACTCAAGCCGAGGAGCAGCGACTGTACGCCGTCTTTAGAGCGGCCAGACTGGCGCTACAGATCCGGGTCTTGGACTCAAAGACGGCTGCATGGAACGAGTTCCTGGCCAATCTCGACAGAGACCCTTGGGGGCGGCCCTACCGCACCGTGCGGAACAGGTTCCGCAACCCGGCCCCCCCAACGGAGTCATTCGAGCCGGGACTCCTCAACCGGATAGTGACCGGTCTGTTTCCGACGCGCGTGTTCACGGCAGTGCCGTTCGAGCCCCCGGAACAGACCCCCCCCCCCGGATTTGACCCTTATTCCTCCCATCTCTGATGGTGAGATGGACCTTGCTATCGACCGCCTCCGCCTTAAACGAAAGGCACCTGGGCCGGACGGCGTTCATAGCAAGGTTTTGGATTTGTCCCTGACGCATTTGAGAGGGAGACTAACTGGCCTCCTCAACTCCTGCCTGCACCAGGGGAAATTCCCCAAAGTGTGGAAGGCAGGCCGGTTAGTGCTCTTGAGAAAAGGCGAACGCCCGGTGGACGAGCCGTCGGCCTACAGGCCGATCGTCCTGCTCGACGAGGCGGGAAAGCTGTTTGAGCGCTTGCTCGCAGCCCGCATCGTGGAGCACCTGAACGCCGACGGGCCCAATATTGAGGATTCTCAATTCGGGTTCCGTCGGGGCAGATCCACTGTAGACGCGGTACTTACCCTAAAGCGTACTACCGAAGAAGCGATTGCAAGGGGGGAACGGGTGTTGGCGGTGTCTTTAGACATCGCGAATGCCTTCAACACCCTCCCCTATGACTGCATCCACCAGGCACTGCTGTACCATCGCGTGCCCTGGTATATTCGTCGTGTCCTCAGGGACTACCTACAGGACAGGTTCATCCTGTACCTGGAGAAGGGCGCGAGGCGCATAACATCTCGGCGTATGGTGTGCGGTGTTCCGCAGGGGTCGGTCCTAGGACCACTCCTGTGGAACATCGGATACAACTGGGTCCTGCGGGGGACTTGTCTCCCCAGGGTGAGTGTCATCTGCTACGCGGATGACACCCTAGTCACTGCACGGGGCAGTGACTACCAGCGTACGCTGCGCCTCGCGTCGGTGGCCGCCACCATGACCACATCGAGAATCCGTCTTCTGGGGATGGAGGTCTCTCTCCCCAAAACGGAGGCCATGATATTCCATGGTCCCCGAAAGAAACCCCCCCACTACTACCACATTGTGGTCGACGGGGTGAGGGTTGAAGTTAAATCTCAGATGCGGTATCTGGGTTTAATTTTGGATAGTAGGTGGAATTTTCTGCCCCATTTTTCCGAGATGGCGCCTCGATTAGTGGGGGCAGCAATGGCCCTGGGACGTGTCTTGCCCAATATTGGTGGGCCCGGCTCTAGCTGTCGCAAGCTGTACGCCGGGGTGCTGCGCAGCATGGCGCTTTACGGCGCACCCGTCTGGTCGGACTCGCTCTCCCGCCGAACCACCGCCCTCCTGCGGAGACCGCAGAGAGTGGCAGCGGTGAGAGCAGTACGAGCCTACCGGACGGTGTCGTGGACGGCAGCGACGGCCCTAGCCGGGATGATCCCGTGGGAGCTCGAGGCCAAGGTCTTGACCGAGGTCTACGAGCTCCGCACGGTGATGTTGGCGAGAGGAGAACGCCCCGCGCTGGAAGAGATCCAGGCGGCGCGAAGAGAGGCGACAGAGATGGCGATATGGCAGTGGGAGCGCGACCTTGAGTCCCCAGTTGCCGGTTCGCGGACCATCGATGCCATCAGGCCTGTACTCCCGGAGTGGCTCAATCGTACCCATGGCGCCCTGTCCTACCACCTGACGCAGGTGCTGTCAGACCATGGGTGCTTCGGGAAGTACCTCTGTCGGTTGGGGAGAGAGGAGAGCTCCGTTTGCCATGAGTGCGGAGCTGCAGAGGACACTGCGCAGCACACTCTCCAGGTGTGTTGTGCCTTTTCCTCGCAGCGACGGGCTCTGGAAATGGAGCTGGGCGGACGTGGGAGTCTCGCTCTGCCGGACATTGTGTCTGCGATGTTGGAGAGCGAGGCTAACTGGTGCGCGGTGGCGCATTTCTGCGCGACGGTGATGGGCCTAAAGGAGGATGCGGAGCGACGACGTGAAGACGCCGTTGATGCCGCTCCTTCCCGAAGGCGAAGACGTAGACGTAGGCGTTCCACCCCGAACCGCCCGCATGTGCCGCAATTTTTGTCGCTTCGTTGGACTTTTGAGGTTTGGCTGCGTGCCCCCAAGGACACTGCGGCCTCTTTTTGAGGTGTCCCACTGCACCCTGTCACTCGGGGGTGGTTTTTCTTTGATTTAACTTCTGTTTAATGCTGTGTTATCAGTACGTGCCCGTGCCCTGGCGCGCGGCCGTCAAAGCACACGTTTCCCGTGCAAACGCGGGAATAAGTGTGTGGAGATAGCTGCAGGTCGGTGCACGGGCGCAGGGTGGCGGTCGCGGTCTGAATCTCTGACAGATACCGTGCCGTCGCCTTACTTTTGTACTCGGATTGCGGACCTCCAGAGGTTTAGTGGGTATTCCCCTCCGTCTCACCCTCCCAGCCGGGACTTCTTCCTGGCAGCTGACTTGGGGCTTCTCCCCTTGTCAGTGGGTGTGGAAAGGCAGACGGGCGACCCCCACATGCCCCCTCACCCCTTCAGGGTGAGGGAAGTCTAAAGTGATTCCTCTGGGTCCAAAAAAAAAAAAAAAAAAAAAAAAACAAAAAAAAAAAAAAAAAAAAAAGGTTAGGCATGCCCCTCGAGGGCAAAGTTGGGGTTGGTAGCTTTCGGCCGGGCCACGATGGATCTGCATCAGTGCGGGTGCAGTGTCCTATGAGGGCGGCGAGGAAACTCGTAGGGATGGATAGGCTGCAGCTTGGTTGGAGCCTGGCCAGGGTTGAGGTCATCGGACCTAGACCCATGCGCTGCTTTAGGTGCATGGGCTTGGGCCATACGCGGCCAATGTGCCTCTCGTCAGCGGACAGGACGGGATGTGGCATGTTGGGCCATCAGGTGGGAGCTTGCACCAAGCCGCCGCACTGCTTGGTGTGTGCCGAAGCGGCATTGCCCCATGGGCACATTATGGGTAGCAAGGAGTGTCGTCCTCCTGTAATAAAGATGAGGGACCCGGAAGAGCAGAAGAGAAGGCCTGCTAAAGCGGCACCGGAGAAAATGGCAGCTGAGGAGTTGCCACTGAGAGTTGAGACTCCTATAGCCTCACTCCCAATTCCTCCCGTCTCGCTTCCCCTTGGCTCTGAAACCCCCCAAACATCTCTTCCTCTGGAAAGGGTGCCGGGAGGGTCCCGGGCGTGAGGGTGGCTGAGGAGGTGAGAGAGCGGAAAAGTCTGAGGGAGGACAAAGGGGAGACTGAGCGCCACGAGGTAGCTGCGCTCTCTCCTACTCTGCCCCGAAGAGTAAGACATCCTCGCAGATGCAAGGAGGGGATGTCTCGGGAGAATGTGTAGAGAGCGGCGTTGCGGTTTGGGCACAGCCTTAGTCGCCAACGATACAGCTCTCCACGGAGCCGAATGCGAATAGCGGAGGAGAAAGAAAAAAGACACCCCACCAGCCACACACCACTCATCTGGCAGTGGCAGGTAGGGCGTTTTTGACAGTGGTGCACTCTGTGCCAATACTCGTAATCGTAAGATTCACATGCTGTGCGTTGTCAGCACGCGCCCGTGCGCTGGCGCGCGGCCGTCAAATGCGCATTTTCCCGCGCAAGCGGGAATGAGCGCACTGAGATGGCCGTAGGTTGGTGCACGGGCGCAGGGCGGCGGCCGCGGCTCAATTGCTTTTGGAAGTATACCGTGGTTGTCGCCTTATGTAGTGTTCGGATTGCCTTGTCCCCCAGGGGTTTAGTGCGGTATCCCCCTCCGTCTTGCCCTCCCAGCCGGGTCTTCCTGGCAGCTGACTTGGAGCTTCTCTCCTCGTCAGTGGGTGTGGAAAGGCGGACGGGTCCCACATAACTTGGGCCTCTTCAAGATCCTCGTACTCGTAAAGAGTTCCCCTGGGTAAAAAAAAAAAAAAAAGGTTAGGCATGCCACGGCATGCCGTGGCGTACTGCGGTAGGCAGAGGCATGCTGAACGATGCCGGCGCACGCCCTGACGTGTCGAAGACAGTGTTGTAAAGAACTCGAGTGTTTTAGTCTTAATTCGATAGACTCGACTCATCTGTATTTGGTAGAAGTTCCCAAAGTTTCAAAGTTATACAAAGTAGTATTCAAATATTTGAAAGGTAGCAAGCTCTGTTCCATCAGAACGACTTTTCTCAAAAACCACACAGGTTTTAACCCAGCAGAGAAGCAGGCTGCAAGCCAAATGAGTAAATAAAATTTTGTTTTTGCAAGGTCTAGACAAAAATACCGGATTTATAAATAAATATAGTTACTGGGATTTATAAATAAATAAAGTTGATATGTTTCTTCAGCCTAGCTGCTTTAATTCATATTAACTTGATCCCTATCTAATATTTATTATTATAGACTGGTCACATACAAACAAATTACTTACGATATATCGAAAATATCGATATATTTTTTACATGAACATCCCTAAGCAGAAGTTGCCGAGGCATACTTCGACGTGACGCGTAATGCCTCGGCGGCAAAATACTTTGCCATGCTTTGCCATGCCGTCCGGTATGCGTAGGCCTTGAGGCAATCACTAAACTCTCTAAAAAAAACCAATTAGATTATGTGACTTTTCAATTAATCGTTGATGATAATTATTATTATCATTTGACGATGAATTGGCGTTTTAAATGGCGCTGGTAACCCCTTAAAGAAAAGGTCTTACCACCAACTAAACCGAGTACAAACATGTACCTACGGGGAATCGAACCAGGAGCCTCTGGGTATGAAACCGGTTGTCTAACAACTAGACCGCAGAAGCTGTTAAGGGGCTGAGTTAGTACTGACATTCAGCCCGTGACCACCGTCTGAAACGTCAAGTCAACAACAAAGTTTATTAGAACAACAAAATAATCGTTGCATTCTTGGTTTGGTTTGGTTAGATTCTTGATTAGATAAATAAATAATTGAGAATGAATTTAACACTGTACAAAAACACAAATGTTAAAAAAAAAATCCACGAGCAGGATTTGAACTTGCACCCTTCTGACATACCGGGTCAGGTGCTCTTCCAATTGAGCTATCGTGGTTCTAACCAGCCCGCCGAAATTATTCAACACTATTTACTTTTTACTTTGAAAGCCAAAGGCGCGCCCCATTCAATGTCAACAACTACCGTCATTAACACCCGATCATAATATTTTTACAAATACTAAAGATCAGTTAAGAAGTAGGCAAGCTATTCATAAAATGTTTTTGTTTTGTTTATATAATTTTAACGCAAATTTTGTTGCGAAACAAATTACAAAAACACAAACATTGAAAAAATTTCCACGAGCAGGATTTGAACCTACACCTTTCTGGCATACCGGGTCAGGTACTCTTTCAATTGAGCTATCGTGGTTCTAATCAGCCTGCCGAAATTTATTCAACATTTGTGTTTTTGTAATTTGTTTCGCAACAAAATTTGCGTTAAAATTATTTAAACAAAACAAAAACATTTTAACAATGTACGATAATAAACCGGGGTTTCTTTTGATTTCCTTTATAATTTTTACAACTTTGTGTTCGCTTAATTCGATTTTCACCATGTGAGCTTACTTACGGCTTGATATTCAGACCTAGCCAGAGTAGGCACTAACTATAACGACTAATGCTTAAGAATCTGGAGATGCTGTCAATTTTACCCTTGATTCTAAAGTTATCTCGTTTTAAGGTACATTCTAACTTACTTTAAATTATTTACGAACACAGATCAGAAACAAAGTCAAGTTCACTTCACTTTAATATAAAAGCTTTTACAGGTATTTGTTGACGTCAAAACTATATAAAACTCCAAATAAAAGTAAACTTACGTAAAATTCTAAATCTACCACCAGGTCAGACTTTAGGAGCGCCTGCAACCGTGAAAAGCTGGCAAGAAACTCAAGAGGCTCTTATTGCTATTTTTGTCCAAACAAATTACAATGTTATATATGCAATAAGACAATACAACCATAAGTTAATGAGACAAGGCACTACTGTATGCTCACAATCGAACATGTTACGGTTAGAATGGCAAACGTACAACCCTTAATTAACCGAAAACAAATCTTCGCAAGCAATAAAGTTGATTCATTAAACAATTTTAATTTGCAGTAATTCATAGCTGCCGTTTGTGCGGCGAGATGCGTCTGTGGTGCGGGACGCAGGCGGTAGCGCGCGCGGGTTTGGACAACCTCTGGGTTGCCTAGAGCGAATTGTCTTTGGCATTCGATCGCGTAAATGAAAACGAGAGTTTGTCTGACAAAACGTTTACTACTCGTTTGTCACAGAAAGGCGCTGCATTAATGCCATAAAAAATATCGTTTTTGGTAACGTGGCCAAACGATTAATGAAAATGAACGATTAAAGAAATGAAACTCTTACTAGGCACTATGTAACCGACATAGACACCGAAAGTAGAGTGCCGGTATCAGTCCCGTAATTAGTATGCAATGTCTCCTGGAGTGGAAAAGACTAAAGGAGAGGGGTCTCCTTTAGTCTTTTCCACTCCATTTCACACATTGCCTCTCCTATTTTTATAAAGACTTACTTGTGTTTTTTCTAGAGTTATTTATTTTAAAAGTATGACATGACGTACAATAAATAAATTTTACATAAACCTTTTCGATTGTTGATCTTACAATTAAAGATAACAATACTAGGCGGACGTATCCGTCTGATGGAAAACGGCCACCCTCGCAACACCAGATTGCCAACCCTGAAACTTTAGTTCTTAAGCCTCTTCGTTCTTAGGCATGATCTAGCAACCGGAACACAGCATTGCTTGGCATAAGTAATATAATATAATATAATATAATAATCATTGAAATGAAACTACTACGGATCTACTCGCGTTTATTTTATACATTAGGTTTAATTAATGTTTATCCTGACGTTTCGAACCCTTTGCAGGGTCCGTGGTCATAATTAGTTGGTAGCTTGTGCCCGCGTGGTGGTTTACGACCCGTTTCCCCTATCCATCCACAGGGAAGGCTCGTGCCCCAGCAGTGGGGACATAAAATGAGCTGATGATGATACCCTCATTTTAATTGAATCACGTGCGTTCCGTTTTACGCAGACAGAGCTTATAGTATCGATTGGTCTGGCAGACAGTATGGTGTTAAACATTAATAAAACCTAATGTATAAATAAACGTGAGTAGGTCCGTAAAAGTAGTTTCATTTCAATGAGTAATAGGTATTAGGATACTTGCCCTCTCGTCGGAATTTTTCGGCCACTATTTTCGACCACCAGACTATTTTCGTTACAAGATATTTCGTCTAATTTAAATAAATAGTCATAACATTTTATTTGACGACCTCCTTGGTCGAGTGGTTTGTACACCGGTTTTCATGGTGTCGCCATCTCTCAGGTCCCGGGTTCGATCCCCGGTCGGGTCAATTTAGAAATTATTGTTTTTCTAAACTGTGTCGGGTCTGGGTGTTTTCTATGTGTAATAAGTATGTATTTAAGTATTTTAAGTATGTTTATCCGTTGTCTAGTAACCATTTAACGAGTTTCATAACGAAGCTTCTCTTGGGCTAGATAATTGGTGTGAATGTAGGAAAGTTTATTTATTTATTTATAACAAAGGCTGAGCGGAGCCGCTGCCGCCTGCAACTCGATCGCCTGCCAAATAGAGCTTTGAGTTACATCATTGGAATATTAATTTTTGCCCTGGGAGGCTTTCCATGATGAATTTTATTATCGCAAAGGTCCCCGCTGAATCCAAATTGGGTCATTAGTTCGGAATTGATAACGCACTTGTAGGGAATCATTTTCGACGCCCATATTCGGGTTCTGTGGTAAAAGGGTTCAGCTCAGCATTTTGTTAGACAACTTTGGCGCGTTTCTAACGTTCGATAACACGTTTATTTCTAATTAAAACTCGGTGACAATTAACTGTATTAGAAATCACTTTCACGCGTACCTGGTGTTATTTTACTCATGATTGCTTTTTACAATAATTGAATATTTTGTTTCTACCATCAAAATTAGAATGTATTTTTTTTTTTATTGAAGGACGCATATTTTTAGAACTGTTAGAGCTTAATTTCCACCCAAACAATGAAACACAGCTGAAAAGCTTATTAATTTCATGGGATAGTATTTAAACGCACTTTTTGTATTCAAAAACATGTACACACGGCGGCAGATCAACCTACCCAAAACTGTCAAATTTCTACAATCAATTTTGAACTCTATTGCTTGGTTACAATTATCAATATTCAATGGAGAAATTTGACAGGTTTGGGTAGGTTGATCTGCCGCCGTGTGCACAATAAAACTGCTTAAAGTTTTGTTATAATAAATTCTTAAAGTACAATTATTATTCTTATATCAAAGTTTTAGTATCACATTATTCTAATATCAATTTGCTGTTGTTGTCCAAGATCCACTACGGGTCACTAAGCCAGCGGAGCAGTAATATATCTGAAATTTAATTATTGTATCTGGCAAGAGAGATGAGAGTAGCCGCGGGTCGTGTTGGCGTGCACTTGGAGAGGCCTATGTCCAGCAGTGGACTATAGTATAGGCTGATAATGACGATGAACTGAGTTCACCGCTTAACTATGTAAGTCATCTTAGAAAATCTAATTGTTTTAAAAAAACTACCAAAAAAGTTTGCTACAGAACCCTGTGACAAAACACTACAGCTGAAATTCGAGTAGCACCTTATAATTTAGCATTGGTACGTTTTCATTAAAAACAATATTTATGATGCTCTATGGAAAGTGGGTCTGTTTCATTTATTAGGAAAGTCATTAAAAGCATATTAGTGTCGCGATTGAGACAATTTATTTATTATAATTAATGGTACCTCCGACTCGTGTTTTATAGTACTTAATTAATGGTGACTACCAATTCATTAAAGTTGCGATATTAATTTTAAAATAGCTGACCAATTATAAATATTTTGTGACTCTGTCTTGTCTGTCGTTGACCACCGGTTTTAGGACCGGGTTCGTTCCAGCGAGAGGTACATGTTTGTGTACTCGGTCTGGTTGGTGATAGGGCTGGTTTTGAGTCTGGGTTTTAAGGCTACTACTATTTTATCTAAACATGTCGCCTTAACATCTATGTAAGTATCGTTTTTGTTCTCCGACAGGAAAAGATTCCTAGTTATTATTTATTTATTATTTATTTATTTATCAGAATCAAAGCATACATTATTTTTATATGGGGTACTAGTTAAGCCTCTTGGGTTTGTGTGTAGTACCTAACAATAGTATTCTTCCACGTTATCAGAGATAAAGTAACCAAATACATTCATAATATTATAATTCTAAGAATCGACAATGTTCTGACAGTACGATCACATTTCCGAACACAACACAGAATTATTATTTTAAATTTGACAAAAAATAACTTTTTAGTTTGTATTTAATATTGTGTTTAGTAATTGCATTACGCAGTAATTGCAGTTACTCAGTAGTTAAAGATTCCGGGTGAAGTGCGCTCCTACTTTCTCATATCATCACTCTACAACCCTAAATAGCGTAATATGAAGGCCAATTAAAAAACTAAAAACACAAACAATACATATGTAAAATACATTATGACAGTTTAAAAATACAAGATTACATGTTTTAAGTATTTTAATTATTTTTGAATTTTGCATTTACAATGTTATATAATAAATAATATGTATAATTACAAGATAACTAGAAAAATATAACCAGCCTCAGGAAGTTCGAGTGGGGATCGAACCCACGACCTTTGGATAAAATTTTATTATGTTTTAAGTACTGTGTGCGTGTACATACTAAGCAATAGGCTTAGTATGTAATTACACGCTAATAAGTAAATAAAAAAGTAAATAATCTACATAACATACCTAATCTTAGCAAAGGCCTACATCATTTAAACCAAGTCATCGCTACAATAAATGGTTACTTCAATCACCACATCTGCCAAATGAAGGTTGGTAATCATTTAAAAATCCAAAACACATTGAACCCAGGACCTCCGGATATCGTTGCCATCACCACTCGACCACCAACAAACAAAATACCGTGGTCAAAAGCAATTACGTCATATCATACAGTGGGTTACATTAACTCCCGCTTACATGCATGTTATGACTAGCAGACCAGATCAGACGTATCAATTAACAAGGGCGACATTTAGCTGAATTATTAGCAATTACCGAGGTAATTGGAGCCAACCCGGGATTATGTTGTGCGGCTATTACGGCCGTATGTCATCCCGCGGCCGTTATCTTTGATGGGCAAGTAAGGAAGTTGAGGAGTGGAACTGGGGATGTGGGTTTAGGCGCCTCCCTGCATGGCCATCGCGCGTCAAACGGAACGCACTGTAATAAAGTAGTTGGAATGTTTCTACAAACAATTTGACGGGTTTTAACGCAAACTAATTATTATAGTAAATTTTACTTTTTTATTTTCAAGTGCTAATTGCTGCACTGAAGCTAAATTAAATATTCATAAAATTGCATGCATGGCCATCGGTTACAACGACCGTTTGGATAGATGGCGCTAGTGCCGCTAAAAAGCACTCAAAAACATTAAAATAGCAGTGACAAAATTCAACGCTTACGTCAGCCTTCCCGGTAGCATAGCGGTCAGTGCGGAATTGCGGATTGCGGAAGACCCAGATTCCTGGCTGGGTCGGGTGGGCGTTTAATTTTTTCACTGTATTTTATAAAATTTTATGAATATTTACTTATTATAGGTATATCCTAGGGTCATATTATTGGCAACACTTCGATTCTGAGTTACACCGACTGGGATACTAACCTACCTATAACATGTATGCATTATTATTTGTTTATAATAGAAGGCGAAACTTTTATGTGTAAATGGAATCTAGTAAAGTAAATAGCCTATATACTACTTCAATTATTGTAACCAAGTCATTGCTTTAGGTTTTATACATATGTTTTACGGTTAAGCACAGTGCCTTCATCTCACCTGATGTTAAGTGATGATTTTTATTATTATTTCTTGTGGGGACGTCGCCAGCCGAACGGACGATCCACCCGCGTTGTCTGCGGGCGACTTCATCCTTTTTCCCGTTCTCCCCTTTGATGGAGCTAAGGTTGATCCAGCTATCACGACGCCCCGTCGAATCTTTTAGTCTCTTTGGTAAATCTTGCTATCTG
Organism: Eudonia truncicolella; assembly: GCA_949315975.1. Taxonomy (NCBI): domain Eukaryota; kingdom Metazoa; phylum Arthropoda; class Insecta; order Lepidoptera; family Crambidae; genus Eudonia; species Eudonia truncicolella. The sequence continues at coordinate 1,648,180 of OX438841.1, forward strand.
CTCCACCTTCAGATCCTTCAGGTCCTCTATGTCTAATGTGTCTGACCCCCAGAGCTCCCATCTTATCAATGAGTACACAGGACACTCAGCTAGTAGGTGGAGGCTGGTCTCCTCACTATCCGTGCAATCCGGGCATATGAGGTCGGTTTTCACTCCTATCACTGTCCGTTGTCTGTTCAGTCGACAGTGTCCTGTTATGATCTCTATGACTAGCCTCAGCCTCTCTCTGGAGACTCCCATCAGTTTGCTAGTCTTTTTCTTGTCCATTCCCTTGATGAAGATCTGCGACTGAGTGATGATAAGTAAATAATTAAGGCCAATGGTGGAAGTGCCCTTCACCCGGAACCCTTACTGACTGAGGCACTGGCTATTTTATCTCTCGCTGCGAACACAACAATGCTAAAAAGTTTGATGTTATGGCGACATATTTAGATAAGATGGTGGTAGCTAGTCAGGCGGACAAACAAGCCTTACCACCAACCAAACCGAGTACACAAATATGTACTCCCCGCTGGTAATCGACCCGGGACCTCTGGGTATGAGACCGGTGGTTGACCACACTTGAAAGCACTCGTTTTATGGAAATCAGAAACAACGACGGTACCACAACCACCCAGACCCGACACAATATCGAAAAGTTCGTTTTCAACATTGATCCGACCGGGAATCGAACCCGGGACCCCAGAGTTAGCGCCGCCCAAAGTCCGGCGTGCAAGCCACTCGGCTACGGAGGTCGTCAAGGAGGAGGTGTTATGACTTATAAGCTTTCATATATCTTTAAATATATAATTCTTCTGTACGTGTTTGTCACCTACCTCCTTCTAAATGACTGGACCGATTTGGATGACATTTTGTGTGTATATTTCAATGGGTTCCTGGATGATTTGAAAACACATTTGGACCCGGCAGGTGGCGTTGCAATAGGGGTCCATCATGGGATACGGGTGTTCTCAAGCGGACGAAGTCGCGAGCGAGCCACTAGTCTTGGTATACTCGTACAAACTTAATGTTTTAAATCTATAAGCTATAACTCTACTACATCTAACACGCACTCGTTGCCGAGCTTCAAAACCGGAACATAGCAATTGCTGTTTGGCACCAAAAATAGATGCTTATACCATGATAAATTCAAAAGCTCTATTTACGCTTGAAATGGGGACCGAACCGGTCAAGCGCATTAATGTACCCGCACGGATTTCATTTAATTTTTGCCCAATTATTATTCCGGATAATTATGATATGTACTTAACCAAATTGCTAGATAAGAATGGGGTTGAATCTGAGCGTTTTCACAAATATGCTATTCAGCTGTTGACATCACTTATTTACGGTATTATTATTTTTCTTAATTCAAAAAAAAGGCAATCAATTTTATTTTACAAACACACACAACAATTTAAAATTGTAGTTGACGTTATAGTTATTATAGGAAAGGAGGTTTTTATCCTTCTGTCTGGTTAGTAAACTATCGGTAACAATACGCATCTTCATCGTCATATTTGCCAGCTCGTTTTATATCCCGTCTGCTGAGGCACGAGCCTTCTCTATGGATGGATATGGAGAACGGGCCATAAACCACCACAAAGGCCCAGTTGGGATTGGTGGTTGTTAATGACTGTTAATCCATCGGCCATCGGCTTTACGTTCCTTCCGAAGCACGGAAGAGCTCGAAATGATAAATGTCATCCGACGACTAGCCTTTGCGAAAGTTGCTTAACTATGCAATGGCAGACCGGGTGCGTTAACCACGTTAATATAAGCACGAAACAGAAAATCCAAAAACACCAATTCCACCAATTCCACAGTGAAAAATTGTAATAAATTGAATGTATCAACATATTCAATAAAGACATTTTACTTTTTTATTTTCAAGTGCTAATTGCTGCACTGAAGCTAAATTAAATATTCATAAAATTTTATAAAATACAGTGAACAAATTAAACGCCCACCCGACCCAGCCAGGAATCGAACCTGGGTCTTCCGCAATCCGGGCGGCTGCACTGACCGCTATGCTACCGGGAAGGCTGACGTAAGCGCTGAATTTTGTCACTGCATTTTAATGTTTTAGAGTGCTTTTAGCAGCACTAGCGCCATCTATCCAAACGGTCGTTACAACCGATGGCCATGCAGATTCATCTTTGCAGATGAAATACCACAAATTTGATAACACAACGCTATGCTAAATTTTACTTTTTTATTTTCAAGTGCTAATTGCTGCACTGAAGCTAAATTGGCGGGTGGGCGTTTAATTTTTTCACTGTATTTTATAAAATTTTATGAATATTCAATAAAGACATACTAGACTAATCACCATTACTTTCGTCTATATTATTCAAAGGCTGCCAACGCAAACGAAACGTGTCCGGAACACGTCCGCTTCCAAACCTGCCACCGGACATACCCTCTATTATATAATTAAGTTATACTCGCTACACGCTCCGCCTGTCTCAACAGTACTGGCTAATCGGGCGGGGCCCCACTGACAGCGGTTCACGAGGTAGGGAAGGTGTCTCAAGTGAGAACACGTGTCTCAGTAACTGGAAACTATTGGGTGCAAAGAAACGAAAGCCTAAATTAGATTTTTTTAGTACGCTGTATAGTTAGCGGGGTCATCATATAGAATTGCTACTATCAGACAGCTACCCGTGGGTGGCGTATAGGCAACTAAGAAGTTATAAAGCAACATTAAACAAAACTTCTCAGAGGCAAATAGATTAATGTCCTATGACTAAACTGATATTGCTTTAATTTCACTATAGTTAGGGAATCATCTCACTGTACTTGTTTGTATAAAGTTATAAGTAGTAAGTAGTAAGTTATCGTTACAGTCAGAATCGAGTTGATCGAATTGATGGAAGTAAAAAAAACCTTTAAAAAAAACAAATTTGCCAAGCGTAAGAACAGTAAGTGGACAGGCACAACAATAATTAAATTTTTTTTTTGTTATAAATATATTTTGTACATACACCAGTTGTTATTCCTAGAACTTGAATTTTTCATTGCCTGCTTATATAATACTAGCGGCCCGTCCCTGCTTCGCATGGGTGGACTTTTTTTTTGTAATATTGCCTATGTTACTCAGCGCTAAAGTAGCATTCTAATGGTGAAAGAATTTGTTCAATCAGTCCAGTAGTTTTTGAGTTTATTCGTTACAAACATACGTACATACATACAAAAATACAATGGTTTCCTCTTTATTATAATATTAGTATAGATTGTCCACACGCTCACCGCTATCAAGCGGGCCGCAACTCAGGCATTTGCAATGCTTGTTAATGTTAATAGGGAATTTGAATTCAACCGGCGATCGCTTTCCGGCTTACTGAATATCCATTTCGAGCGCATTAGTGTATTTAATGCATTCATAATAATACTACAGGTCTTAAGCTATAGTCCATACGTTATCTTTTGGGTGTAATCACTTTTCTCTATGTTGGAAACTAGTGTCCGTTTTGGTTCTACGTTTGTGGAAACTTCACTTTACCTACTAAGTCCGACTATTTAATGAAGTTTAAATTATTTCAAGCCATTTTAATTTCTTAAAATGCCTTTGTAATCTACAGGACGAGCAGTTGTGTAATTCTGAAATTACAAAAGTACACACGCCTGCACATCAACCTACCCAAAACTGTCAAATTTCTTCAATACATTATCAACCTTAAGTCTTAAACATAAAGTTCAAAGTCTATTGAGGAATTTTGACAGTTTGTGGTAGTTTGATGTGCAGGCGTGTGTACCTTTTAACAGTTACCTGTCGGTCACGCACGATCACTGGCGTTTTCTGACGCGACGAGCGGATTTCCTGTTCATTGCGTTCTTTCTATAACCGTTGACTATGACTGCCGTAGCTTATCGCACAATGAACTAGAAATCCGCTGGCCGCGTCGCAAGACGCTCGTACTTGTGCGGCCGAAGCTTTAGCCTGTAGCCTTTGCCTATACTCGTTTCCGCCAATCCTCACGATTTTGTTCCACCGTTATCAGAAACAGTGTAACAATCGCCTTAATAAAACAGACAGAAATGAAAAAACCGATACAAAAATAGAGCGTCGGTCCCCACTGTAAGAAAATAAGCGGAAACTTTCACAGAGTGACGTACCTGCGCGCTCTGGGGGGGGAAATTTATATTAGTTGGCAAACAATTTCTTAAAGACCTGCTGCACCTAGGGAGGCTCTAAACAAATCGGGGAGTTGCGAACTGTTGCGCGACTATCTCCGAACGTGACACGGTACGCGAACAGAAATTTTTGCTTTATTATGTGCAGTACGTTGGTGGGGAGGTTGGTGGGGGGAGGCATGTCTCCAAACCAATATAGTTTATCAGTGGAGTGCCTAGTTCGAGCAATTTTCGCCAATCAAACACGTAACAAAAAAAACTCCTTAAACTTAAACTTAAACTTCTTCAGCCCTCGGATGCCGATATAAGTATTACATTTTTAATAACATCATCACTATGGTCACCCCCTATCACTTACACTTCAAATTCAAATTCAAATTCAAAATCATTTATTCAGTTTAGGCTACAAATAGCTCTTGTGAATGTCACTATGCCATCGGTTCGTAAGTCTACTCTGGGCGGGAGATCTTGTACTGAGAAGAACCGGCAAGAAACTCAGCAAGTGTCCAGCTCTTTTCTCCCTTACAGCGTCAAAAATATTGGAAAATGCCCTATCATAGCAGGACACTTTCCATCATAAATAAACACAAAAAAAATATCAAACAAGACACAAAAGAAATAAACATGTAAAAAAACATAATTAAAAATCTAAATTAACAAATTTAAAATGTTTTTGTTTTGTTTATATAATTTTAACGCAAATTTTTGTTGCGAAATAAATTACAAAAACACAAATGTTGAAAAAATTTACCTCAGGTAAAAGTTTCAATTTCCACAATGTCATACAGTACCACTACAGTACTCTAATAAAAGTCAAAAATTGTTTAAGAAAAACAAAGTCAAACTATAGTGAATAATATTAAAAATAAGATAAGTATGCAAGAGCTGACCAGCCTCCACAGGCGGCACCCGTTCACGAGTATGACATATGAATCAGCCATCGCTTCGCTCAACCATATTTTAGGGAGAGTAACGATCCGACGCACACGCCACTACCGCAGAAACAATAAAGAGAGCATGACACACTCAAGAAACTCTAAATAAAAATCTAATAATCTATTTAACTCAATGCTGTTTGTTAACTGTAGGACACTGCTGATAAAGGCTATCATATCAGTTTAAGAATTATATAAATTAATATTCTTTGACTGTATATTAAATAACCTTTCATAATATATAAGTGTAACTACTTACAATGTGAAATAACATGTGCAGGCGAGCAGACTAAGATTCTTATCATTAAAATAATCATCAATTTTATAGTAGCCTTCTTTCATTAGACCTTGTATTATTTCTGTCTTTAACTTATGTAGTAGCAATTCCGTTAGAGTGAAAGACACTTTATTGTATATTTTTATACATTTCCCAACAAATGAATTACCGACCTTATTGAGTCTAAGTTTTGGAACGGCAAGTTTGTTTTTATTTCTTGTGTAAAAATTATGTGTGTTACTTTTTTTTTAATTTATATAAATTTTTATAAACATAAACGATATTTTCATAAATATACTGTGAAGCTACAGTTAAAATATAAATAACTCTCTCAGCGTATCCCGGGGCTTAAGGCTATAAATAGCTCGAATGGCTCTTTTCTGTAACACAAAAATGGTTTCAATATCAGCCGCTGAGCCCCACAATAAAAGACCATATGACATGACGCTGTGAAAGAACTAAAGTAAACCAATCTTGCCGTTTCTACATCTGTAAGTGACCTTATTTTTCTAACCGCATAGGCAGCTGAGCTAAGTCTTCCTGCCAGGGCAGAAATATGAGAACCCCATTGTAATTTGTGATCCAAGGTAACCTGCTTCACATTGGGCATCGTGAATTTCACACATTTTTTTTTTTGCATTAAGCAGCAGATTATTAGTGGTTAATATTTGAGAGAGAGTATTACTTACGTCGTCAAATATTGCACTGTCTATCAATTTTAAAAATCAATGAGATGTCATCAGCAAATAATACTATCTCACAAAGATCTTCGGTGTAGTAAGGTTACTGTTAGGGACTGTTAGGGCTTATACAGTGCTGAAACGAACGTCGCCATCGTCGGGGCGTACGTTGGTCGCGTATGCTTAAATAGATAGTCGCTTACGAAATACAATACAACACGGTGCCTAGTGCGAGTTTCGTTTACTATCCGTATTCATTCGATAACGTTTACGAAAACGAAAATTAGTATGGCATTGAAGCAGCGCCTCCTGGCGACATACGAGAAGAGTTAAAATTTTGCAATACAATATCTTGTTTCGTAAACGTTTCGATTGAATGACGAATGAAACTCGCACTATGCACCAATTACGACGCTGACCAAAACGCGCCACTGCGATCGGTCCAGCACTGTTTAGCCATTAGTGATGTAAACCGTTCTGTTCTTAGAAGGGCATCTCCCATTATTCTCACATAACTTTAACACCCTATTATTTAATAAAAAAATTTGCACCTTAGTGAAATGTATATTGATAACTGTAATATCGGGTACCGGAACTTTTGTACCGCGCTCCTCTCCTCCGATACTGCCGCTGACAGTTCGGTTCCGGTGAACTTTTGTTTGCAAAGGCGCAGTGTCGCGCAGTTGGCTCGTTAGCCCAGCGCCGCGATGCGCCCGACGCCGGCGCCTTGTTACAGCCGCTTATTGAGTCTCCTCCAAAGTTATCTGAGCAGATCTTTGAAATACTAACATTATCGATATGGACAGATTGCATCGTCGCGCTGTACGCACAATCGGCAACGCAAAAGTCGCAAACACTCTTGTATCTCTGCAATTGCGTCGAGATATTCCGTCACTCAGCCTTTTTTACCGCTTAAACCATGGCAAATGCTCTGAAGAGCTCTTTGACCTCATCCCACCTTCTCCCTTCCTCCATAGGAGTACACGTGCTGCTCTCCGGAGTCACCGCTTCACTGTCTCAAATATTCCATCGCACACTAAGAAATTTGGTGACTCATTTCTTTGTCGTACCTCCAAAACACGGAATAGTTGGCCAACACACGTTTTCCCTCCTTCCTGTGATATGGGGTCCTTCAAACGAGGCGAGAAGAGGCACCTTGTGGACCGGCAGAGTGAGGGTAACTGATGCTGCGTTGTTTTCAGTTGTCGTCGCATCTGGACTCCATATTTACTTAACATCAGATGAAATGGAATCATTTGTCGTGCTACGTATAAAAAAATGGGTACGGTTAGAGAATTTTATATATTATTATCAGATGATGAGGGTTCTCAAACCCTCTTTGCAACAACAACACTTTTCCAAATAATTATGTTTTTATTATTATTATATAGTCTTATACATAGTATTACATAGACATCAGACAGATGCAATAAAATAAGAGAGAACACTCCGTGCTTCCTAAGGCACGTTAAGCTATTGATATGAGAATCCGCTTAATCTAACCTAGGACCATAGTATATCAGGAGATGAGAGAGAAAGTGAGATACATTTGAACACACACAAGCTATTAAAAAAACTTTAAATAAGATATTAAAAGAAGTAAAGTAAAGTCAATAGCCTATAATATACGGTCCCACCGCTGGCTTCGCCTACATCATTGATATCAAGTCATCACTACAACGATGGGTATTGGCTTAATCACCACGCTTTGCCAAATGCGGGTTGGTGATCACAAACCCGGGCTATGCAATATGCATAAAAAAACCCGAAACACACTTTGCCCGACCTGGGAATTGAACCCGGGACCTTCGGGTATCGAGCCGAGCGCTTTACCACTCGGCCACCGAGGCGTTCTAAAAAAATCGTACGGGCGTATTAAAAAGAAACATGCAAAAATCTTGCAGTGCCTAACACAGCTTTTATTGGTTGCCATACTTCATAAGCGTTAGTGATGTTTGCAGAACAGCGATTCAGAAAAGGCTGACTGACGGCTAAGTTCAAATTCAAAAACTTCAAAAAAATTCACCGGTCGTGGTGGGTTCGATTCCCACTCCAGCTTCCTGAGGCTGGTTGGTTTTTCTAGTAGAATTTTGTTTTAGTGTTGGTTAAAAATAATAATAAAAAGAATAGCAATAAATCTATTTGCTGTGTAAAACTTAAACCTAAATACATGCAACTTATAAAATAACATTTGTCTACATAATAATTTAGTGCATTACAAGAGTGCCGCTTATATTGTAAAGTTTTAAAATTAAGGTTGGTAGTGCAAAATAACCGAAGTGATACTTGTATACCCGTATCTTAGGCATCTAATCGGTGAGTGTGTGTTAGCACTTGCTTACATAACATTTTATTAAATAGCAAATAAATTATAATACTTATAATAACATTTTTATGCAGCATGTTGCTGCCATTATATACCAACTTATGTAATAACTAATAATAGATGTTCGGTGTAATTGTAGGTTTTCCCTTTAAGCCACTTTTGTATGGTTAAATTAAACAAAAAACTTCCAAGAAAGCAAAAGAATCTGTGAGAGTGAGTTACAGCTCAGTAGAACAAACGATGTCTGCTCGCCTTTTGCTGGTTTGTAGTGCAGGACTATACGGCGTTATTTAATGTTTCTTTGTAACAGTTAGTTGTCTCAACAACTGACGAAAAGAAAGGACATCACATTCAGCTAGGTGTGCTGCTGTAGGGAAACGGAAAGGACGAAATGTGCTAACTTTCAAAATGGCTCTCTGTACTATTTCTATGTTTAGCATGGTGGTTTTATGAGCGCCTCCCCAAAATGAAATGGAGTACGTTAGCAAAGAATGGCAAAGGGCTGGATAAACCTCTTTTATAAGTTTTCTAAACGAACTTTTTGGTTAACTGTAAATTGGTTTAATATGATTTGTTTCATGCAGCAATATTAAGTAAAATAACTAAGCCACTTGGTAACACGATGAATAACGTTTATTTATATACAACCATTTTCCGATGGAGCTCTACAGAATTTCCAACGGACTAAAATGCACAGGGTTTTTTTTCGCGGAAGTGTTTTCTAGTCCCCCATTCAGGGCCGGGGCCTCAATGCGGGGCCGGTTTTGGCCTTTTTGCTCGGACATTTGCGCTTTTCAAACTCAATCCGACCGACGGACGTAGTCTAGATTGTGCTGTGTAGATTTTTTTATGACAATTTGGAGGGACTCGCTGCAAAGGTTATGTTGGCGTTTAAATTGGCCAGGTGTTAGGGTTCTTGGCTGAATCCGACTGGGTTTTTTTTATTGCTTAACGCTAAACACTTGGCCTTCATCTCACCTGGTGATAAGTGATGATAAGGCCGAAGACACAACAATGCTACCAACATTTATGTTATGGCGACATGCTTAAAGATATTGGTACAAGCCAGGCGGAGATAACAACCAAACCGAGTACACAAACATGTACCCCGCTGGGAAACGATGCCGGGACCTCTAGGTCCGAGACCGGTGGTCTTAACCACCCGACTATAGAGGCGGTTATTGAGAGAACTAATTGAAATTTAAGAAGATATAAGCAAAGAAGATATTAAGATAAGATACGACAAAAGATATAAGATATTTAATAGAAATAAACATAGCAATGTACTTTATGTAGAAGCTAACAAGACATGGCTATAACAGTTACGTACTTTGTATGGCACCACCAACATTACCTACATTAAAATACCTTCAGATATTAAACAAACTGAGACCTTCAATATACGAGTATTTCGGCGCAAATTGAAAGAGCTTTTATTGGAAAAGGCTTATTCCTCGCAGGTATAGATAGCGTTATGGAATTTATGAATGACAAAATGTGATGAAATATTTTTTGACGCATTATGTTGATATTAATGTTGAATAGGTACTAGTATAGCATATTTCTAAAATAAAAATGTATGAATATCTACAAATAAACAGAGAAGAGGTTCGAATAGTTATTCCGTGTTTTGTCTCTAATTACAGAGCGAGCGAGGAGCTCGATGGCGCAGTGGTTAAAGCGCCCAGCCGCGATCGCTGAGGTTATGCAACTTTTTCAAAGGCCAGCCATAGGATGGGTGACCAAAAAGGTATCAACTCGAGCCCCTCCGTGCTTCGGAAGGCACGTTGGTCCCGGCTGCATTAGCCGTCGTTAACAACCATCAACCCGCACTGGGCCCGCGTGGTGGTTTACAGCCCTTTTTTCCTATCCATCCATAGGGAAGGCTCGTGCCCCAGCAGTGGGGATATAAAATGAGCTGATGATGATGATGATGTTTAATCCCCCCCGCCCGATCCTCTAAATGACAGCACACATTTACAGAATACACTAAACATGCACACCAGTTTAGGCCCAAGACACCGTACTCGTAGAACAAGGGTACGAAGAGCCGGTTCACACTCGCTCTACACCAGGTACAGACATGTACCTGGGCTCTTCTCTCCTCCTCCACGGCCCGGTCAACCCGAGCCGAGGTCCGTGCCTTTAGAGGCGCCCTCGGGTTGCTCCGCTCCCCGATCCGATCCGAACCCTTCGGAGAATCTAGTAGGGCACGGGGACGCGCACTAGTGCGCGATGCCGTTCCCTCTAGATAACCTCCGAAGGTGATTCGTTTCACACGGCTTGAGGGACCCTTTACGTTCCTCGCCGCCCCCAAAAAAGCCCGGTGAAGCTGAAAAAGATGATGTTTAAGTGCCGTGAACAAAGCACGGAATATCTTTTCCAAGCTTTTACTTCGTAAGGCTCAAAGTATCTCACTCCAAAGGCTTTATTTATACTTTATGCCCCTTACAAATAAACAAAGAATGAGCTCCGAATAGTTATTCCGTGTTTTGTTACTGTCATGTAAACGTCATTTCAAATTAGAGTAAAAGAGACAAAACACGGAAAAACTATTGGGCTACAAAAACACAAATGTTGAAAAAATTTCCACGAGCAGGTTTTGAACCTGCACCCTTCTGACATACCGGGTCAGGTGCTCTTCCAATTGAGCTATCGTGGTTCTAACCAGCCCGCCGAAATTATTCAACACTATTTACTTTTTTTACTTTGAAAGCCAAAGGCACCCATTCAATGTCAACAACTACCGTCATTAACACCCGATCATAATATTTTTACAAATACTAAAGATCAATTAAGAAGTAGGCAAGCTATTTATAAAATGTTTTTGTTTTGTTTATATAATTTTAACACAAATTTTGTTGCGAAACAAAAACATTTTTTACTTATTCTTTGTTTATTTGTAAGGCACTATGACTTTGTACCATCTGTAGGGACCAGTCACGACTACATATTGTAGCAAATTGATACAAATTGACTTCTTTATAGCACACAATTTTTTGTTACTTTTTGATTTCGTATCAAATTTGTTATTTAATATTAATACGTTATAACTATATACCTCGTCGTCTATTGCCTCGGTGGCATAGTTTTTAAGCGCTTGGCCCGATATCCGGAGGTCCTACATTCAACTCCCAGCACAAGCAAAGTATGCGTAGAAGTGTTTCATTCTTGAGCCTACAATTATTTTGGTTTCTTCGTTTTAAGAAGATTCCCTGAAACGCAGGTACAACAATTATAAATGATTTGTAATCGATGGTAATACTAATGAGCGATTGCGATTTGGTATAGTCAGCATCAAATAGATACGTATATGCAACGATTATGTGACAACGTATAGATAGTAGGTATATTTAAAACAAATTGGCAATTTTAAGAGAAGATCAGTATCTTACCACATACATGGTCAGAGTATGTTTTTCAATAAGATTGTATACATTTTGAGTTGAGAGAAATGTTCAGCTACTTATAACGCCGACTGTACCTACACACGGAGCAAAACAGAAAGTAGCGCTTGTACAGTCGGCCACAGCGAAAGCCGGCCGCGGCGGCTAAGTAGCCCGCCCGCACTCAGCGCCGCGCGATCCGGCGGCGCGGCTCTAAGCTCATTTCGCCCGCTTTGGTTTTATAAAACTGGGTAAATTTCTACACAAAATCATGGATGTGAGAAAGCTAATGGATATGACAGTGGCACACATCATCAGCTAATTTTATGTCCCCACTGCTGGGGCACGAACTTTCCCTATGGATGGATAGGGAGAACGGGCCATAAACCACCACGCAGGCCCAGTGCACATTGGTGTTTGTTAATGACTGCTAATGCAGCCGGGACCAACGGCTTTACGTGCCTTCCGAAGCACGGAGTGGTGTGGCACACACATTGTTAAATATGCTACTAAAGTCTCCATCCATACGTCTCCTGAATATCTATCCTGTCAATCCTTAAGTTGCTTGGAAGATATCGCTTTTAGTGATAAGGCACCCCTTTGTACGACTCCTTAATTAAATTGTTAATTTCATTTTGACAAGTTTATGTTTGTTTTTTGTGTAAAATAAAGTGTTCTATTCTATTCTATACTATTCAGAGGCGGTTAGCGAGCTTATATTCCAGCCTAAAAAGGTCAAGACAGGGCCGCCGCGCTGGATCTCGTAAGGGCCTGCTTATCAACCTTTCCAAAACTGACAAACTTCTTCAATCAATGTTCAACTATATGCCATATTCATAAAAAATCTACTGAGGAAATTTGACAATTTGTTGTAGTCTGATGTGCAGGCGTGTGTACCAGGTGTACAGGTATTAAAATGGAAAATACTGGTATTAACCTTAATTTTACCGCCGTTTTCGCCTAGTACGTTACATAGGTACGTTTCCAAAAAATGCCGTATCCAAATCGCGCTCCACTCATCACACTGATCGCGGGCCACCACGTTCAAAGTCCGCAAGCTGAATGAAATTTCAGTAATTTGGTAAAGGGAATGCAAGGTACGGGTCCCCGACGGGATTTTCTTACAATCCACGCTTTGTTTTGAAGTCTATTTCAAGACGACCGACCGTATAACACAGAGCTCCCTTGCATCCCTCTCCTAGACACTTTAATAGTGAACTAAGTGAAGTCGTATAGATGCAGACAGGTCTCGATTTCTGGTTTTAATGTGTTAATAGTACAGTTCTGGTGTGGCACTTATTTGGTGGGCGATAAGTTTGATTATCACTTGCATCTGTATGCAATTGTGTTGTCTAAGCCCTCCGAATATTATATCTGTTTGAGGAGATTATGGAATGCTGTTGGTTTGATGTTTATTCCGTTATTGTTATGACTCGTTGAGTGTTATTCCGGAATAATGGTCTGTAAAGCTCTTCGAAGCATTTGCTGGCTGCAATACCTTCTTCTTATATATTTATTGTAATTAGTTTAACTATGTTAAGTTATAAAATAAGTAAGGTTATGTTTACAAGTATTATTGTTATAGAATTCTGGAATTATGACATTTGGTTGACAATGTATTGAAGAAATTTGACAGTTTTGGGTAGGTTGATGTGCAGGTGTGTGTACATATACAATTGAGGATTATAAACACAATAATACTTATCTTATTTTTAGTATTGTTCACTTTTTTATATATTGTGGTTGTCTTCTATATTTTTTGTGTTTATTTATAATGGAAAGTGTCCTGCAATGATAGGGCATTTTCCAATATTTTTGACGCTGTAAGGGAGAAAAGAGCTGGACACTTGCTGAGTTTCTTTGCCTTTCTGGTTCTTCTAAGTACAAGATCTCCCGCCCAGAGTAGACTTACAAACCGATGGCATAGTGACATTCACAAGAGCTACTTGTAACCTAAACTGAATAAATGATTTTGAATTTTGAATTTTTTGAATTTTAATATTAGTCCGCTAGTCGTGTTAATACACCTGGAAGCTAATATGCTTGTGTCAGATTAGGATCATTACGAGTGCTCATTCGTAGCCTGAAATAATGGATTATTCTTAGGAACATCTTTTTGACGCCGAAAATTCTCGAATGGTTTGTATGTATCTTAATAATAAAATTGTAAATATTTTTAAAAAAAAAACACATTTTATAGTGTATTTCATGTCATTTATGTTTTCAAGATTACCGGTGAGATTAAAAACTCGCACCGTGTTCAAACATAGTCTTTTATGAAATTGTTACTAATAAAATCGATCATGTTATCTGTAATTAAATAAATATTATTATTTTAGCAATGTTATACTTGCTTAAATGTCTAGTTGATGATTTCAAACATACAAATCATTTGTTGTATGTTGCTTTTGTTCAGACTACTATTATAAATGTACAAAATACCATTTATGATAATTCCAAAATGGTTGCTGACGCAGATAATTTGATTGGAGTTCAACATTGACATTGGCAGCCAATCAAAATTAACGATCTCAATTAAAATAGTGCCTATTTATTCAAATCTACATTGTGTTTATAAATAAAGGATAAGACATTTCAATAAGAAATTTATTGCGAAATATATATAGTTTAGCTAGGTTAGTATATGTTGCCTATACCTGACCTCTACTTATAGATGTTGTCTTAGTTTATACCGTAAACTATTGTCTTGTTTATAAACGTATATACGTTCCCTAAAATATGGTTGAGCGAAGCGATGGCTGATTTATATATCATACTCGTGAACGGGTGCTGCCTGTGGAGGCTGGTCTGCTCTTGCATACTTATCTTATTTTTAATATTATTTACTGTAGTTTGACTTGGTATATCTTAACCAATTTTTTTTTTTTAGAGTACTGTAGTGGTACTGTATGACATTGTGGAAATTGAAACTTTTACCTGATGTAAATTTGTTAACTTAATTTTATTTTTTTTTATTTTGTGATATTTTTGTTTTTTATTTACATGTTGTGGTTGTCTTCTACAATTTTGTGTTTATTTGTAATGGAAAGTGTCCTGCTATGATAGGGCATTTTCCAATATTTTTGACGCTGTAAGGGAGAAAAGAGCTGGACACTTGCTGAGTTTCTTGCCGGTTCTTCTCAGTACAAGATCTCCCGCCCAGAGTAGACTTACGAACCGATGGCATAGTGATATTCACAAGAGCTACTTGTAGCCTAAACTGAATAAATGATTTTGAATTTTGAATTTTGAATTTTTTGAATAAACACCCTAAAATCAATAATTCAATAAATAAATTGTTGAGAAAAAATCATGAGTGGTATTTAACCCCGCACCTACTGGCGATCCGGGTCAGGGGCTCTATCAATTAGGCTATGTTTAACATGCGCTATTACTTCACCCGGAATCATCAAAGACACAACAATAATTTGTTTAAATATTAAGGATTGCCAACAGATGACACATAAAAATATAGCAAATACAAGTAAAATTTAGCAATGTTGTATTGTGTTGTAGTATTTAGCAATGTTGACTAAAAACATAAGCATCAAGCACTGAAAAATTTCGACGGGTGAAAGCCAGACCTCGGTAGCCAAGTGGTTAAGGCAGCCGCCCGGAATGCGGAAGGTGCGTGGTTCGATTCCCGCCTGAGGTTGTCGTCTTTTTTCAGTGTTTAAATTTTACTTAAGTATATTTAAGCGTTAATAAAACGCTAAAATATATAAAAAACACTTATCTATAACGCAGCTTCATCTTAACCGAATGTTCAAATATTTGTAAAAAATATTTCTTTCGGATCTCAGAGGTGAAAACTTCTAAGATTGATGAAGCAAAGTTGACTAAAAACATAAGCATCAAGCACTGAAAAATTTCGACGGGTAAAAGCCAGACCTCGGTAGCCAAGTGGTTAAGGCAGCCGCCCGGAATGCGGAAGGTGCGTGGTTCGATTCCCGCCTGAGGTTGTCGTCTTTTTTCAGTGTTTAAATTTTACTTAAGTATATTTAAGCGTTAATAAAACGCTAAAATATATAAAAAACACTTATAGCAAATACAAATTACAAAAAATATATGATTTTATCCCATTCGGTGTCGAGACCCTTGGTCCGTGGGGTCCTAGCGCTATAAAGCTTTTTAAAGAAATAGCAAAAAGGTTAGTCTACAAACCTCGGACAAAGAATTAGTCTAGCTATTCAAAGGGGGAACGCTGCCAGTATCTTCGGAACCTTGCCTAAAGGGACTCCTTTTAATAATATATTTTAGATAGTTATTATATTATTTATATTTTTTTTAAGAAATAGCTTATTAGATTCAATTTTATCATTAATTACAAAATATGCTTCATATACTGTTGCTATGGCCACATAATTAGAAAAGATTTTGGTAGCTAGTCAGGCGAACTTAAACCCTATCACTAATAAAACATAATATTAAGCATAATATTTTGCAAGCAGTTTGAACTGGACTTCTTCTATACCAGTGGAGGCGGATGTTGAGCGTGCGGTTCTTCGAACCCACATGGTATTCTTAGCTAGATATTCTCTTGCGGTAATACCAACTCGTTAATAGTTTGAGCTAGGTTAATAATGCGTCGCTTAGTGCTTCTAGTTTTAAGTATTAAGTAACTTCTATCGGTGAGAACCTATTAGTGGTTTTTATGTGTAACACTTGACGACCCTATTTACACACACACATACACACACCTTGGTTTTTCTAAGATAATAAAATAAAATAAAATAAAAAATTACCCCGCTCAAAATTTAACGCGGGACCTTTAAGTCAGAGATCTGTGCCATAGATGCTGTAACGATAGATAAGATAAAATAAGACAAAGTTTTATTGTGTAAATATATGTATTTACACAATTTTATGGCAAGACACCTGCTATGGCAGGCGTTATGCACAATAATGGGAACAAACAATTTACCCTAGTCGGGCATGCAATTTTTACTAAAAAGGTAGGTAGGTAAATGTTACATAGAAACAGCTACTATGCTGTTTTTGTACCGAAATATTCAGTCAAACTGTAGAACGCCTTATCTATACGCCATTTATTAATTTAATTTTAAAACAGCTTAAATTTAATGAGGCTTTTTGATATTTGGGCAGACGATTGAATACTTGAATACCAGTTACATAGACACTCTTGTGATACAGGGCATTGTTAATATTTGGTAAAGACAAGTCATATGCATATCTCTTCCGCAAATCACAATTATTTGTGCTTTTACGTTTAAAATACTGAATATCGTAGCGACTTAATCGTTGAAACCATTTTCGTATTGACATCCGTCAATCGAGCCGATTTTAGAATTGTTCGAACGTCGTCGTTCCAACCAAACATATTTTACAAGCTTTTATATACTTCCACTTGTCCCGGTGTCTGTTTGTCTGTAATCAAATCTTGCAAGTTTTTGATCACGAGTACTTTGGTGCTAGATGGTAACCAAGGTCTGATGATGAAGCTGGAAGATGGCCATAGGAACTCGGTAATTGAACGACACAACCACATCGAGTTTGAGAGTTCGACAGAGTTAAAAATAAAATTAAAAGAAAATAAATCTTTTTGAAAACAAGCTTTTATTACTTGTTAATAAAAAAAAGAACTATAAAGTTAAAAATAATTTAAATCTGATAATAAGAAAAAAAATCTTTATAAATAAAAGCATTGCTAGCTATTACTATCGTTCTCTGTAGTTACTAATACTAACGTCGTGTTTATTACACAAATAAAAAAATCGTTCGGATTTGGTAAGACAAGAAAAAAAAGATTTTGGTGGGACATTTATTTATTTTTATTTGGCTTTATTTTTACTAAATACTGTAATGGAGTTTCAAAATTTCGAGAACAATACATTTGGAGCTAGCGGTACCTACTAAGCCTTCAGCCATTGGTTATACGGTTGGTTGGAACTTTAACATTGGATGTTAATATGAAAATGGTTTCAACGACTAAGTCGCTACGATATCGATACAAAGACCAAGTAAACAAAGGAGGTTTAAAGTACCTACATAATATCTAATCGCATTATATTAGCAGTTCACCCTTGACAAAATCCTCGATTCCGTCTCGTTGCACCTTGACAAAGGTCTCATCGAGCAAATGTGACATCCTTGACCGAATCTTTGATTGTCCTCGCTATCCACAAGGATAAATATAAATTTAGCTCAAACCTTGTGACGTCATACTTGGATTAAGTAAGTCAAGCGCAATACCATTAAGCGGTTTCAGCGCTATATTTGACGCTCCTTGGCGCTATATTTGACGCTACATGGCGCTTTATTTAAAATAAAATGACAATCGTCATTACTAAAAATCGTGTTGACCCACCTTAGAAAGCTAATAATAATATGCTTGCGTTAGGCCGGCCTCACAAATACGACTGATTAGGAATTCCGGTTCGGAAATCTTCTATTACATACAAAATGTGTGACAAAATGACAAGCCGCACACGTTAGTTTATTTTACGAACGGAAAAAACCTGATGTTCGTTCAAGCTTAAAAGACAAAAATTATACTAGAAAAAATCAACCAGCCTCGGGAAGATCGAGTGGGAATCGAACCTACGACCTTTGGATTACCGAAGACCTTTGCATAAGGTGTTTAAAAATCCATATAGCAACCAAATCCTCTGAAAAAACGCTTGCGCTGTGAATGTGAATGTAATAGAAACTTTTTTGTATTATTACGCTCATACAAAAAGCCGAATGTTTGCGATAAGCTGACGGAATCCCGTTTTGGCATTCCTGATCAGAAAACTTAATCAGGAAATCACATTTGTGCGGTCGGCCTTAGGCATGGGTTCATATCAGTAGTCTTATGGAGCTACCGTTGCTTAAATTAATTCGTGTGTTAGGTTTAAAACACATTACGTTGAAAACTGATATTTTTGGGTCACCTTTTTGAATTCGAAAGCCACTTGATCGATTTTCATTTCAACGAACACCATCGATCGATTGCTACATTGATCGGTGCCTTAACACTATGAAGTTTTGAATACCCGATGTAACGATTCATTGAAAGTCCAACTTACCGATGCTCTCTACAACGACTATTACATATGAGCGACAACTTATTAAGGTGATATAACATTTCAATGATATACCTGATATATCTTGATTTATTATACTACTTCACATAGGTGACTTGTTATTTTTGACCAGTCTGGCCCCTCGAGTTCATTTACAATCGATGCAAGAAGACTTAATTATTTGCGTACCTTTTATAAATTGTTTGGTTTCATTTAATGGCATTGCCATTATCGTTAACTTCACATAATATAACAAAGAAGGATCTGAGATTGTCCTGAAGGGTATTGCATACATTTAACAGTGACGTCACAGTCTAATTCGCCGTGTAAGTGGAGTGTGGCATTGGAGACGTCCTCGCGTTGGAGCAAGGCTACTCCAATAGCTATTGTGCAACCACCATTTTGGTCATAGATTAGAACAGATGAGGCATCCCGGAAGATGTTTGGTAACTTAACTTAACTGCCTCTAACGTCTAATAGCTAAGATCGCCGGTTTCACACCCAGAGATCCCGGGTTTAATTCCCTGGGGTTATCTACATCTTCGTACTCATTGGCTGGTGGGCAGGGCTTGTTTGAAGTCCACCTGGATTACTATCACATTTTTATTTAAAGATATCGCCATATAAATATATTTTCAATGTTAGTAGCATTGAAATTTTCTGATAGAGATAATATAGCCAGTTCTAAGGAACTACTGAGGTAGTTGAGGATTCCGGGTGAAGTGCGCTTCCACCCCTCTCCACTTCCATCAGTGCTTCATCATTATCAATAGCCTATATTAGTCCACTGCTGGACATAGGCCACTAAGGCTATACTCCAAGTGCACGCCACTGAGCACGATCCGCGGCTACTCCCATCCAGCTCGCCAGCCACTTTGCTAAGATCGTCGCTCCACCTTGTCTGTGGTCGTTCAACACTACATTTGCCGACAGTATCCATTCAAGAACTCGTTTACCCCAAGTGCTTACCCGTAAGGAATAAGTAAAAGGAAAAATAAACGTAGAGAGTTTGCTATTGTTCATAGGGTAAAGAATATTAACAGTGACGGCACAGTATGATTCGCCGTGTAAGTAGTGTAGCGTTGGAGACGTCCTCGCGTTAGAGCAAAGCTACTCCACTAACTATTCTGCAACCAGCATTTTGGCCATAGATTAGAACAGATTAGAACTTCGGTGGCGGAGTTGTAACACTCACTTCTCATTACCCATACAGGCACCTCATCAGTTCCAAAATACGCGGCTGATTCAACCGGAGTCTAGCGGGCGCCTCTACTAGTTATCCAGACTAGTGCCGGAGATGCTGGAAGCCTACTCAATGAAAACCACAGAGCAGAACAACCAACTTTGGACAACTCACGTGTCCCGCAGATCCTTTCGCTACAGGCCCCACCATAGGCGGACAGCAAAATTGTGATATTTTTACTTTACGTTTCATTGTTTAAATAGAGATGAGCAGCTTTTTGGTTTCCAGCGATAAATTAATGGATGCTCATAACATAAATAATACGGATAAAGAAATTAATTCATACCGAACAACATGCGGATTCTATAAATCTGCCCGAATACGATTCCAGCCATTTTTATTACACAACGGATTTTCGCGGAAATAACGTTTTGAACGTAAAACCGCGACCAATACTTCAATCAGATTAAGTGACGATTTGGCTTTCAGCAGTGTTTATTATCATTATCACGTATTAATAATGGCTAGTAAAGTAATACAAATGCGAATGAAAATGGTATATTACACGATTTACGTGGGTAAGTACAACCAGTGGAAAAACTTGGTAAACACCAAAAGACACATCCCTTTACTTCTCAAAACCTTACGAATAGGTATGTACCAGGCTTTCATCTCACCTGATGTTAAGTGATGATAAAGCCGAAGATGGAAGCGCACATCACCCGATATGTAAACTTCAATGAATCATCAATGAAACTGTAATTAATCATCAACTACTGAGGCACTGGCTGTCTAATTTCTGGCTGCAGGAACACAACAATGCTACATGCGTGTGCTATGGCGACCAATTTATAATAACATGGTGGTAGCTAGCCAGGCGGGCAAACAAGCCTACCACCAACCGTAAAGTAACAAAACATCCTAACAGGTGCTTGTCAGCGTTCAGTAAAGTTATGGCATGGTACAGACACCTGCACATTAACCTATCCAAAACTGTCAAATTCCTTCAATACATTTTCAACCATATTATTATGGCATAAAGTTCAAAGTCTATTGAGGAAACATGACAGTTTGTGGTAGGTTGATGTGCAGGCGTGTGTACTAAAAAGTTGTCAGTGACTTCCGACAGTCACTGTCTGTACCTACATAGTATGGTAAATCAGTATCAACACTTGTAAAATATCTGTTTATCCGTTTGGTAAGACTGTGCCGGTGATAGGTTTTGATAAATCCCGTATGACATACAGGTCTACCGTCATGTGTAGTAAACACAGATAGGAACGGAAAGATATAATGCACTGCCCCTCAACCGGGTTGCAGAGACAACAGACTTGTTCTACTGTTCTCTGAATTTATAAAGACAGCTTTGTTTGTAATAATAAGTTATTTAGATTAAATTTATAAAAAAGTTACTCTATTGTAGGTGGGTATTAGGTTCATAACCTGTAAAAATAGATGCAAGTGTGGGAAAAATAAATAAAAAATGTACCTAAAGTTGGATAACACAGTGTGGTTTTTTTTTCTTTTAGTTGATGGCTTCGTGCGATTAGCACATTTAGCCAGTGTCAAAGTAATTTTTCTTACAAGTAATACAATATTTCCTTCCAGTATGATGATGATGAATGATAATAGAAATGAGAAGTGAGAAGTGATATACCCCCCAACCCCTCGAGTATCTCAGTAAAGATATGGGGCTTTACTAATTCCTCGGGCGGGCTTCTTGATAGAATTTGAAAAGTGAAGTTGCACTGTTTTGTTTCATTTGCCAACACCCATGCGCACTTACGAACACTTAACGATTAATAATCCACCATTATTTCACATTAATATTCGACATATAACACACATTTTAGGAATTAAAACAAAACCACAGACATGACTTTTCACTTTCCCGCCAAGAAGTCCCTACACACAGTGTGGTTAAAACCACCAAAATTTTTTATTTTTTTTTATCTCTGATTATACTCATATACTCGTATTCCCCCAACAGCTACTAGAGCTAATGTAGCATTCTAATGGTGAAAGAACTTTTTAAATCGGTCCAGTAGTTTTTGAGTTTATTCGTTGCAAACATACATACATACATACATACATACATACATTCAAAGCTTTCCTCTTTATAATATTAGTATAGAAAACTATCTGTCCTATCTACATCTCCAATCTTTGGTTCTATTAACTAAATGGCAGAGTGGATGCAGACTGTGAGCGCGCGAGTGTAAAACCTCGCTCCCTTTGCCGAAGGACAAGGTCCGCGGTAATGCAGAGTCGTCGTGCCGCGCGGGGCCAATGGAGACCCAGCTTGGGGTGTAGCTCCTTCTATTAGTTGAAGGCTGTGTAGAATGTGTGAGATCATTGTTATTTGAAGCTCTCAATATCGACTGCATATTTGTATATCTGAAAGAAAAAGAAAGAAAGAAAGAAATTATTTATTGACGATCACACAGACATAACAGAAAAAAAAACCATGAGTAAGAAAATATTTCAAAAAAAAAACTAATAAAAAAGAAATTATGTAACAATGAGTGTGTGTGAAGGCCAACTAGGACCCCGCCTCAACTTTATGCCGTTGCGGTGCTGAGAAACAAACACCACCACAACGACGCTTGTATTCTGACAGGGCCTATGGTGAGTGATTGTGGTATTGTGTGTGTACATAAAGAGATGATATAATATAAAACATAGTTACATACATATTTAATATAAATGTGAGGTTGTGTATGATGATTTGTATATCTGTATACAGGATGTAACATTTAGATCGGTCAGTATGGGAAAGTCTGAAACTATAAGACATACGAAGATCTGTTCTCAGGAACCATGTTATCGATTTTAATAACAAGAAAAACTGCATTCTTACATTTAAAAAAAAACTTGTACTCAGCACGGGAATCGAACCCGGACGTTTTGAAAAATAAAACTAACACTATTTCTATTTAGATATCGATAGTGTAGTTCTTAAGCATCATATGTTACTATGAAACATGATGTCTAAAATTAGTAAAATGCATTGTTTTCATATCGTTTCATTTATTTTAGTAGGTGTTCGAAATGACTTCCATTTTTTTCTGTATTTCCATGTATTGAATGTTATTTTTCAAAACGTCCGGGTTCGATTCCCGAGCTGAGTACAAGTTTTCTTTTAAATTTATGAATGCAGTTTTTCTTGTTATTAAAATCGATGACATGGTTCCTGAGAACAAATATTCGTATGTCTTATAGTTTCAGACTTTCCCATACTGACCGATCTAAGTGTTACAACCTGTATATGAGGAGCTCCGTGGCGCAGTTCCTGAGGCCTAAAAGCAAGTTGACTATTATAGAGCCCTGAGCCCTGAGCCCTGAGCCACACACGCACTTAACTCATTCTTACATACATGCACTCCACATTTGCGCATTGCACTGGCCAATAATTAATAGTAGGTAATTAATGATGGGAATGAATGATGAGAATAAATGATGTGAATGAATGATGGGAATGAATGATGGGAATGAATGATGGGAATGAATGATAGGAATGAATGAATTTCTTTCTGTTCGGTTGGGTGTGCTCTCAGGGTGTGCTATACACCTACACACTGTGTCAATATATAGGTACCTGTAATTAGTTTAGTAGTAAGTTAATATTAAGTCTCATATCTTTTTAATCTTAGTTAGTATGTAGTTAACGTGTTTCCACGAGACCGCTGCCGACAAACTGTACTACATTTTGACAGAATGTAAAGTCAAATATTTTTGTAAAATTTCTAAAAAATAAATTTAAAAAAAGAAGCACCTTGTGGGCCGGCAGAGTGAAGTTGACTGATGCTGCGTTGTTTTCACGCTGCACCAGTTGTCTTCGCGTCTGGACTCCATTTCCACTTAACATCAGGTGGTGTGGAGTCATTTGCCGTGCTAAGTATAAAAAAAAAATTAAAAAAAAGGTAATTAATTAATTTTGTTATTACAAAAACACAAATGTTGAAAAAACACAACTCAACTCAACTGTTTCGCAA
This sequence comes from Eudonia truncicolella, assembly GCA_949315975.1. NCBI lineage: Eukaryota > Metazoa > Arthropoda > Insecta > Lepidoptera > Crambidae > Eudonia > Eudonia truncicolella. The sequence continues at coordinate 1,672,106 of OX438841.1, forward strand.
TAAAATTTGCGTTAAAATTGTATAAACAAAACATAAACATTTTAATTTTGTTATTGTCAGAATCATACTGTGAATCATAATTGTTAGTGACGAACAGCCACATTGTTACCCTGCTAACCCTAGAGAATTGACCCCCACGAGCCAGGCCTAGCCTAGTGTGAGAGTCATTGTACACTCCTGTAACACGGCTTACTATAAATTTTTGGTAAATAAATATTTTCATTTTCATTTTCATTTTCATAGCAGTCACGAGCATAAGTGTATAACAAAGGACTAATTGGCAACACTATCATCAACATAAAAGTAAATAACATCTTCTCGTGTAGACATCACCTCTCCATATGTTGTGAGGGAACTTCGGAGTATCACTGGGAATGATTCTTGCCTCTGCTTCATTTTCTCGGGTTAGTCGCAATTTCCCCCGTCCTTGTTATTCCCCGAAAAACTAAACTATATATTAATAAACTTCCAAATGGTCACGGAAGAACAAAAATGAAATAGCGGTTTACCCTTTCCCCCAGTCTTGTGGCTGTACTATTAATAGTAATAAAGAGATTAATTAATGTGAGTTCATTAACATGTGAACACTCAAATAAAATGCTTTATTACACAAAATACCTGTCAATCCTCAAAGGAGGTGGTGGAAGTAAGTAATACCAATAAAACGACATTACAATTGAAACCCAAGAGGTAAAATTCAATTGATACACGACTCACATAAATATTTATTGTGTGAATATTAAGCGAATATTTTTACAGAGTAATTATAATTTGGAAAAAGTTGTGCAGTATTTTTCCACGAGCCGGAATCGAACCCGCACCTTCTGACTATCATAACTTGTAAGCAACAATCATCATGATCATTATCTCAGCCAAGAGACGCCCACTGCTGGACAAACGCCTCCACAACGACCGGCTTTGTGCTGCTCGCACCTAGCGGCTTTCCATGAATACTTCGCGTTTATTCAACAGATTTTTTAGGAATTTCGAAACCTATGACAGGTTTCTTTATTTTTCTGCACATCTACGGCTGGAGCTCTTCAAAATGAGACTAAAACCGATTTTTTATGTGCAGCTATCGTCCCATAATCACTGGGACAAAAATCGGCTTACGCTATTAATATATATATTTATTATTATAATATTTTTGAGTATACCATATAATATATATATATATATATATATATATACATACATTTTTTCGTCACTGATATTTACTTAATGTTTGTTTAAATCATAGTAGAACCCTACCATACGATGTTTGCTTGTTATTACAAACTCAAATACAAATTCAATCGACGGCTTGAAAGGAAATATTGAGCGACATTAATAACACAATTTTATGTCAAAAAATCACTACTTCCTCGTAAAGTTAGCTTAGTGACACTTAGTCAATATATCCTTTCGAGGGTCGAAATTCAAATTCGAATTTCTATAATTTGTGAAACACAGGTACGATTTGCGGTCTTACACAAACTATGGTGAAACTGAAAGACGAAACACGTAAATTCAAATTGATTACGAAAATCGAAGCGAAGCTTAATATTATATTAACGAACATTTCAGCCGCACTAATCAGATGCCGTGTTACCTGATCCGACTAGGGGGGAGTACAACTGCTCTGCTTACCAAAATTTAACAAAACTATCATTAGGTAAGCTCTCTTTGTTACTAATAAACTGCTTTTGTGTTCTAGTGGTAACCCTACTGGTGTCAGACCCATTGGTCACAGCTTCGATTCCCAGCAGGTTTGGGTATGTGTTACCAAATATATCGTCATTACATCAATGTTCGTAGCATTGTTGTGTTCCGGCAGCAGGAGATAGGTTAGCCAGTGCCTCAGTAGTTATGGTTTCCGGACGAAGTGCGCTTCGGTAAATGAAAACATGTATGACATTGAAACAGCGTCTCTAAGGTGACTAGTGCGAGTTTAATTTGCCATAATACCCACACAGATTCTCTTGTTCTGTAATGTGATCGAAGGGGAAATAAAACTCGCACCAGGCACATGCACTCAGCACTCAGAGCGTAGGTACTTACCTACATAGTAACTACGTGTGCAAACATTATGTTATAAGTCTGCAAAGTACCAACTATTTGTTTTCTGCCAAGTAAGTGCCTGCACGTCTCAATTCCTTGCGCCTACAATCAACATGCGACCCCCCCACCCCCCGCTGTGTCAAAAAAAAAACAAAATGTCTTTTTTTTTCGCTTTCCGCGCGAAACCTCCATCTCATGTGCCCTCAGGTTTTTACTTCAAGTACAAATTAAAAATGGTTGGGGGGTGCATGCACGCTGTCACGCGAAACAATAATTATCCTCGTATAGGAGACAAGCTTTTCCATGTCGCCGCTCGCGTGGAGTATAAAAATAAACAGTCAATTACGCTCGCGCTGATTATAACTAACCAATTACTAGTAACCGGCTTCGATTGTTTTTTGTTTTTTAGTTCACATGGTTGTTCGAAATTCGAAATTTTTATTTGCTCGTTTAAAAGGTGATAGTTTAAAAAAATAAAAGTTCTTTAAAAGTTCGGACGAAGTTGTTGGCATTGAACACTGCACCTTTGGTTTACAAAGTAACAGGTAGATAATTTTGATATATTAGCAAGGGTAATAAATAGATAGCTTAATTGGTAGTGCATTTATCACAAGGTATATTGTATATTACAGGGTGCAGGGTGGAAATTATTTTAACACTTTATCGCCTCTGTGGCCTAGTGGCAAAGCGCTCGGCTCGATACCTGAAAGTCCCGGGTTCAATTCCCAGGTCGGGAAAAGTGTGTTTCGGATTTTACGACGCATACCAATGGTGATCACCAACCCGTATTCGGTAATCGTGGTGATTAAGCCATTACCCATCAATTGTAGCGATGACTTGACTTCAATGATGGCGGCCTTTGCCCAGCAGTGGGACAATTATAAAGGCTATTTAACTTCCTTTATCCGAATACTTTTAAGTAAGAATTTTTTCAACATATTTTCAGGGGTTTTCCGAGCAACTATCATAAAAGATTTGGCGAGTCGATCCATAGACCGCCACAAATTGTCGAGCGCTCGCAGAATACGTGCCCCGGCGGCCCTCGTGTAACTTACACCCTTCGCTAATGAACACGAGATTCTTTTTCGATTTTCATGCAAAACAAAGGGAGTATTTTCGGCAGACGGATGGCATTCACGTCGAGTGACTGCCTGTGCCTGGATTTCGCTCCCATATTGTTTTTAGTTTGAAATAGGTACCTACTATAAGCGCTATAGAGCTTCCTTTTTGCCTTTAGCGACTGCGCGATGCTTAAACGTTGGCGCGTAGCAATTTGACAGGTAAAGAGTTTTTTTTAGTACACCCCCGGACTGTATTTTTACACAAGTTCTTTTGAGAAAATTTAAATAATAATAATTTTATTTGCTGAAAATGATTGTTGTTTTTTGGCTTGCTATGTGTCTGGCTGGAATTACACACTTCTACAAAGTCGAAAGATAGAAATAAAGAGAAAGATCCACGATTTATTTAACATAGACATATTTTACATAGATAGAGCGCAAATACCGGTAAATAATTTATTCTTTAAAAAAAATGTGTGAGAATATTGATGGTCATAACTGAATTGAAAAGCTGTTAGGCCGCATTTTATACGACTTGAAATTATTACACTTACATCAATATACTTATTAGAAATTTGTTAGAAAAAACATACACTTGTATTTACGGGCAAAAGATTACAACAAAAACCCACGTAATCTACGACACGTGGAAAGGTTGGCATTGCCATTTACAAAGTTGCATATCGTAGGTCGGGCACTTATCAATTACATGTCTGTCCAAATATTAAATAATTTACATAATGGTATAAAAGATGTCAAGAAGGATGCTGAATTTTATCATAAACTAAAACAGTTCTTAGTACAAAAATATTTTTATAGTATTAAGATTTTTTTTAATGAAAATCTTGAATGTAATAATTTAGTTTAATTCTTAATTTATTTAATTGTTGTGATAATATTTCGAGCTAAAATGTATATCATGTGAAAATGTGCCTTAAGTTATTTTAATTATGTTAATGTTTAACTATTTGTTATTAATTTAAATTGGTTTTTTTCATATTGATGTAATCAGTCGTTATTTATTTTATTCTTAATATTTCGCAAATTAATTTTGAATGTATTTGTATTTTAATTTATATTTTATGTTGCAATGCCCTCCCTGTACAGGGCCTGTTTGAAAGTATTATTTTAAGCCAATGTGCATAACATAGAGTAATAAAAGAATTTGAATTTGAATTTGAATTTGAATTAGATTGCTTAGGTATTTTATATTAACTAGTACAATATTTTCTCAGTCTCTATTAGGTAGGTATTTAATTCTTCTTTAGTTTTGCCAACAATAATACACGTTTGCGAACACTAAACGGAGAATAATCCGCCATTATTTCAAATAAGAATCCAAAAAACAATATAATAATAATCACATTAATATTATAAATGCAAAAGTTTGTGTGTATGTGTGTATATTTGTTGCTTCTTCACGCTGCAACGGATGGATGGATTTGGGCATACAGATAGTTTATAACCTGGATTAACACATAGGATCTTTTCCCGGTAATAGGTTCCTGTGGGACAGTGTAGTCTTCGAGAACGAAGTCGCGGGCGACAACTAGTATAATAATAAGTTCATCATTAATAATAATTCGACCAACGTGGATCATTTACAAATGCAATTACAAACGAAAACAAGTAAAATTGTTGTAAAATTAAGTAATAAAAAACTGCAATCATGATGACTCTTCACTCCAAGAAGTTTGGCAGTCTTTTGCCTTTTTCCTTACAGTTTAACCTAAGGAAAGAAAAAAGCTGATTGTTTGTGTGTGTGTGAGTGGGGGTGTGTGCGTGTGTGTAAGTAAGCTCCAACATCGGCTATTAAGAGCAACAGTTTAGGGCCGCGATCGCGCCGTGGCATGCCCCGCCGCCATAACAGTTATCCTACATTACGTGATCGATTCGCCGTAATTATGTCAATCACCGTGTTTACCGATGCCGCGATACCTCGAGTGTTTATGGCGTTGTATCTGAGTGTGTTTGTACCCGGGTAACCTTGATTCGGGTAGCTCGCAGAATCGGCACCTTGAAGTGGAAGTGATCGAAGTGATGAAGGACCGATTGGAGCAGACATGTCCTAGAGTGGAGACCGCGTTTAGGCAAACGCAGTGAAGGACACCCTGCTGCACGGTGGACCGACGACTTGAGAAAGATGGCGGGTGGTGGATGGATGCGGGCTGCGCAGGACCGGGATGGTTGGCGCCTTTTAGGGGAGACTTACGTTCAGCAGTGGACGACAATAAGCTGAAGAATTTAGCAATAACCGATGTGTTGCTTTGTCTGAGTCTGCGATTGGTGAAGTTAAGCAACTCCGCGAAGGCCAGACATAGGTTGGGTGATCAAAAATTTATCAGCGCGAGCTCTTCCGTGCTTTGCAAGGCACGTAAAGCCGTTGATCCCGACTGCATTAGCAGTCGTTAACAACCACCAATCCGCACTGAGCCCGCGTGGTGGTTTTTAGCCCGTTCTCCCTGTAGTGTTTCCATCTATAAAGAAGGCTTGTGCCTTAGAAGTGGGGACACAAGTTGAACTGGTTATCGTGATGTGTGGTTTAGAGGCTACGACCACGGCGGCGACCACAGGCTAGTGCCTTGTGACGTGGCGAGAAATATTCGTTGCGCGTAATGCTAAGGCAGTATTTAGAAACGCGTGCCGTAACGCAAACTAGCAGAAGTACATACAAAAAGCCCTACTCGTAAACGAACCGAGTACAATAATGTGAATTACCCCGTTGGGAATTAACCCGGGCCCTTAGGGCTCTTTCAAATTAGGCGTTTCGTGTCGGACCGCTGCCGTGCGTTTTCATATTAAACGCCAGCCGCACGACAACCACACGACTGTTTTAATATGGAACACAGTGCAAACGTGCGGCGGCCGTCCGACAACAAACGTCTAAATTGAAAGAGCCCTTAGGGTCTGCGACCTGACTTAAGACAACCTTACAACAACCTACTACTTAAAACTTAAAACAACCTGGCTTAAGTTGTAAACGACCACTGCTGGGCACTGACCTTCCTATAATAACGACGTCATTACGGGAGATTGAAACGAACGATTCGCAGCGTTGATACATCATTGCTGACTGACCCATACCAGTGCGGTGCACGCGGCGAGCGGCTCGGCTCATTGTACTGCCCTCGCGAATGCTCGCATCGAACATGTTACGTTACGGCAAATTGCTCCGGTCAATCCCCACCTTAACCACAGAGCCCTTATCCAATACGTGTTGGTGGGTTTTAAGGACTGCTGTCTTATACCAACGACCGGGACCAATGGCTAAAAGTTTCTACTGAAGTATGGTGAAGGTCAACATATTTTAAATAGGTCACCCATCCTCTAACCCGACATTAGGAAAGTTGCTTAACATACACGATCGCAGATAACCGTTGCGCTAACGAGCACGTATCCAAATTCCCTATCTAAAGCTCTCTTACCTTTTACTATAATAGTAAACAGTGTAAACAATTAGTAAACAATTCAAGCTATCATCATTTACTTTAAATGCTATCAAACCATTCTTAAGCCATAGTAAGATAACCCCCTAATAGCGGCTCCACAGCTATTCAAGCACGCTTTAAAACTAGATTAAAATTAAAACTATTTATTACTGAACGAATCGCCGTTCGCAATACCTTATCGGCGTGACAGACGGCAATTAAGCAGATTGCATTCATACGGATTCCACATAAATCAGGATACGCTGCGTTCCGCCGAGTGCGAATTCCCTTAGGGTCGGGCCACGAGCACGGCGGGCTGGCCCCGTTCCGACCCGAACCCCTCGGAGAATCTAGTAGGGAAAGTAACACGCTTGCGTGTGATGCCTCTGACGATGGCTTGAGAAACCCTTTAAGTTTCTCACCGCCCCCAAAAAAGTTTGGGGACCCTGAAAAGGCCACCTAAGTCCAGTAAAACTCTGTCAAAAAAAAAACAGTGGGTTGGATAGTTCCTGGGCGTTAAAGTTTTTAACTTTAACGCCCAGGGACTTTAAGACCACAAACTGGACGAAATGAGATGGTGAGAGTGAGATGCGGCGTGAACCGATGGCAGTGAAAATGGCGTGAACCGATAATTCGCTCGCCACGTCCCGTAGCGTGGCCAAGCCATTAGATTCGATATTTCAAAATACAGTTCACATTTTCGTAGGAAAATCCATCGGATTGGCTAGCTACTACGTGTACCATCATATTATCTAAAACTGTCTTGATATTTAAAAACGATGTTGGTGGCGTGTTGTGTACCGAGTTCGAGATAAGACAGCCAGTTCCTCAGTAGTTGAGAGTTCCGGGTGAAACGCGCTGCCACCTTTGGCCAAGCACTTACCCTCTTGTAAATTATAAAAGAATCTAAATGAATTAATCAAAAGACGACATGTCTTTTCATACACACATGATACAATTTAACATTAGTAGGTACCTATGAACAGCAGTGGTATGAGACAGGCTTGTCATGATGACCTTTAGACTGATACGTACACACGCCTGCACATCAACCTACCACAAACTGTCAAATTTTGCTCAATAGACTTTGAATTTTATTGCTAATCTATACGGTTGAAAACGTATTGAAGAAATTTGACAGTTTTAGATAGGTTGATGTGCAGGCGTCTGTACTGTTTGATTCCAACGAATGCTCTTACCAATCCAAATTTAATTTTTATACTCGTGCTTCTTCAATATTCAATGGAAGCCGCCATCCATAATCGCAGACCGTTAATTTACTGAATGGCACAATCGATAATAAAATTACAATGCCGACATCTAGATAGTTTCGTGGGCCGACACCCTACTCAACGATAAGTCTCGGCGTGATTTAGTTTTGTTACGTAATTAGCTGCTCCTTCACCGTTTTAGGGTTTCGGAGACATTATTGCCGCTTTTACCCTGATTATTGTTTGCATACCCCTGGATGTGTTCGCCTTACAAATAAGGGTCTGTTTCGATAAGAAAGTTATTAGCAAATGGGGTAGCTGCCTGGTTAGTCAATTCAGAAGCTTTTCAGAACTTCTCAAAAGGAAAATGGTTTAATGAAATTTGTATGGGAACTGCGGATTAGTAAAATTGAGTGTTTATCAACCACTTTAAGGATGAAGATGTTCTTGTGTTTGTTGTAGTGTAAAGGTGTTATCAAAAAATTGTTAATGTTTTATTAATTTGCTAAGGCTGACTTTACAAGTTGACGAGTACAGTATCTCTTGCGGCCGTAATTAAACTACCAAAGGATTTAATTCATTTTAGCGAGTACGCTACTGATGCGTCTATGCTATTTGCATATAAAGCTCAATTTGCCAAAGATTACATATAATTATTTATTCCTTATGAGTAAGCATTTGGACTTCATGTCACCTGATGTTAAGTGATGATAAGGCCGAAGGTGGAACCGCACTTCTGCCAGAGTCCTCAACTGTGGCACTGACTATCTTATCTCTTGCTGCCGGAACACAACAATGCTACTAACATTATTGCTACGGTGACACTGTTTAGATAAAATGGTGGCAACTAGCAAGCGGACTTAAGACAAGCCCTACCAGCAACCAAGCCCGAGCACAAAATACCCCCCGCTGGGAATTGAACCCGGAAGCTCTGGATCCGAGACCGATGATCTAAGCCACTAGCACACAGAGGCGGCAATGACGCTGTTCCACGTAGTAAACGAACGGCAAAATAGGTACCGTGCTCTAGTGTCCATACGGTTCATTTTACTATGGAGCATTATACCGACACACCCACATACATTACCACATGTTCCATACGCGAAAACCCATAGTAATGGACAGGATCACCTACAATACCTACAGTCCATATTCCTATGAATTATTCTGCCTACACACCCGGATACCTTACCGCATGTCACTCACCCCCAGCACGTTTTATGGTCCCCCTGCTGGCAGCCTTCTCTATGGATGGTGCCATGGCGGATTCGTGGTGGTGAACGACTGCTAATGCAGCTGAACCAACGGCTTTACGTGCCGTCCCAAGCACGGAGGAGGTTGAGATGATATTATTCCGGTGACCGGCGTTTGCAAAAGTTGCTTAACCTTAGCACTGCGCTATCAAGTATCACACTTGTATGTATGTTAATAATACTAATGCTAAGTGTTTTTTTATATATTTTAGCGTTTTATTAACGCTTAAATATACTTAAGTAAAATTTAAACACTGAAAAAAGACGACAACCTCAGGCGGGAATCGAACCACGCACCTTCCGCATTCCGGGCGGCTGCCTTAACCACTTGACCACCTCGGTAGCCAAGTGGTTAAGGCAGCCGCCCGGAATGCGGAAGGTGCGTGGTTCGATTCCCGCCTGAGGTTGTCGTCTTTTTTCAGTGTTTAAATTTTACTTAAATACTAATGCTAATATAGACGTATTTTTTGACAGCATCAACAGCATAAAAAAGGCGCTTACCGTTGTTGACGACTTGTCATCGATTCAAAATTAATTTTAATATGTAAAGTTTAGTTTTACTATTATTGTAAGTAGACATCTTAGATGTGGTAGCTTGTCAATAGCTTATAGTTATCATTTTTGTTGTTACCTTTTTTCAATTGCAAGCTGTTAGCTATCCTTAAATAAATAAATAAATAAGTAATGCCTTAAGCTCAAACAACATGTATCAGATAGGTGCGGTCATAATTAAAATAAGTGTAAATTCGATCTAAATCTTGTTTACTGAAGTGATGTGACTATTTTATTCAGATATGACGTTACAATTGAAATTTCTTATTAAAAATTAAATGATAAATTAAAGTTAATAATTATAATCTAAGTATAGAGTTACTTAACACTTTAAACTTTACTTAACACTGTTAAGTAAAGAGTTAATATGCAGAGGCATACAAGATGTAGATCGGATACTATTTTGGTCTTTTCATTCTGACCACACCTATTTGATACACGTTGGGTACTACTTATATGTACCGTACGTGAAAACCCATAGTAAGGGCCACGATTACAGCTCATTATAACGCATCGATTAACTCCAGCTGGCTCACTAATCCTTACAGATTAATCGGCGACGCGTTTGATTAGATCCTGTGATTCAATTAAACATTACTCAAACGGCCCTAATTGATAATGAGGTGAATGGGATTGAGAGCGGTATGACAAGATTGTCTGGATGTTAATTAAGACGGTTCACGTTCGGCTTGATGACCCCGGAACTCTGTGTAGGCAGTTCGTGATAGTTCGTTTTGTTTTTACGAATTTCTCTAGGAGTTTTGACTTTTTGTAGGACCGATAATTGGAGGGCTCTGAAACGGATGGAATTCTATGTTGCACAAAATCGTTACTAAAACCTCGGCAAATATCGGTCCGATTATTATCGGTCCTACGAAAAGTTGGTCGTGGTCGTGAGCGGGAGCCGTTGCATTAGTAATCACAATTTGTATTAATTAATTTTATTATATATAATTAAACCGAAAATGTTCATGCCTTCAGTATATTGCTGAACATATGAAACCAATTGTGTTTGGCAACACCATGTAATTTACCAAATAAATAAATAATTACACAAATTATTTTCGTTCAGGAACAAACGAATTGGATTGAACCTGTGTGGTTAATACTCTATTGTTACTAACCATTACAGTGTAAAATTTTCAATGTTGACTTACAAATGTATTTCGTAGTAATTAACAATTTAGTATTAATTCCGCATTGACGAGCTCACATTTTACGCTCACATATTTTATTTGCCTGTACAACCAATATTTGCGGCGGCGCGCGGGCGGCGCGCGGCGGGCGGGGCGAATTTGCTGTGTGCCCATGACCAGCGAATTATCAATATGTTTGGCGTTTAATCCACTAGTAATGTTCTGCTAAGCAAACTAATTATTCCACTAGTTTGAAGCAACATTGCAATTTTGGAAATATAATATTAGTGTTGATCTGTAAATATTTGAATTAAAATGTATAATTCTCCAACTACGCAGTTTAATTTATAAATTAAATATGTTCGGCATACTTTAGCCTAGTATGCCAGCAGGCTGGTGACCAAACTATAATATCTACAGCCCTCTGTACTTCGGAAGACACTTTAAGCCGTTGTTCCGCCATTGTTGTAGTAAAATGTCAGTTGCTAAAACCCATTGTCTCTTTGTCTATGTGCAGCAACGAAGCAGTGCAGATTATAGTTTTGATGCTGATTAGACTAATGTCAAGTTACCTAGCAAATCCATGTGACTTGGTAGTCACGGTCACGGTCACGGTCACGGTCACGGTCTTGGTAGTCAAATTCGGGACAAATAGGCTCTGCGGTGCCTCCCGAAATATGGAGGAGATTGAGATGTTTTAATTATGGAAGCTTATGAAAGCTAATGTCTTGTTGAGGAACTTGTCAAGTCAGGATGGCTTGCTACTGATTCCTTAAACTAATGATCTAATCTCTACGATATGCCTTGTCTTATGTAATAAATCGTGTACCCAGCAATGAGATGGATGACCATCTAATTGCTGGGTAAACTAATAAGTTTAAGTGATCAGTAACAAGCAATCCTGACTTAATGAAATGACTGTTAAACGAAAACCGTCTAACGGTAGTCAGGAAAAGATATTCAAACAGCGATGTAGCTCCAAAAATAGCTTAATCTATCATCCATCCCGGAGAACTTTGGAAGATACAATGGGGCTGGCATATCCATGTGGACAAAAAAGCCCCAAATTAAATAAAGAGTAAAAAGAAAAAATCCCGGAGAACAGTCATTTCCGAAGCTGCTTAGCTTTGCATTATTTACCACTAGTTGTTGTCCGCGACTTCGTTCGCGAAGTAAAAAAAAAGTTAAAAAAAAAAGTATTCTATATGCTGGTCTGGGTCATGGTCTGTTCATAAGGAAAGTTTCATTAAAATCCATTCAGTAGTTTTTACGTGAAAGAGTAACAAACATCCATCCATACTTACAACCAAACAAAATGGCACAAACGGCTCACGTCCTAGCCTTAACTAAAAAACTTTTTGACCGCCTCTGTGGTCCAATGACCACCGGTCTTAGACACAGAGGTCCCGGGTTCGATTCCCGGCGGGGGGTACATGTTTGTGTACTCGGTTAGTTGGTGGCAGGACTTGTTTGTCGGTCTGGCAAGCTTCCATCATCTTATCTAAATCTGTCATCATAACATCAATGTTTGTAGCACTGTTGTGTTCGGGGTAAGATGGCAGTTTCTTAGTGGTTAAGGATACCGGGTGAAGTGCGCTTCCACCGGCCTTATAATCACTTAACATCAGGTGAGATGAAGGCTGAGTGTATAAAAGCTTAGAAGAACAGTAATCTTTTGCAAATTGTCTCCACTCGTGCATCCCCATAATGCTAGCAACTCATTAGTCTGAACAGCACGCGGTGGGATCAAAGGGGTCGACTCTGTTTGTTTGTGTGTCGACCCGGGTTGTCGCTTTTTCCCTTTTTCCGCTGTCTGTACCCTAACGAGTTATGTGCTCATACAAACGGCAGCCACATAATAAGGAAACTGTAGAAGGTTAGCTTCATAGAAAGGCGCTCGAGCAACGCACACGTAGACAACCACTCACAGACACGGAATCTCGCAACAGCAGCAGCGTTCGGACTGTTCCGAGCTGTTCCAACATCCGTGTCCGTGCAAGAGGTCTATGTGTGAGTTGCTCGAGCGCGGCACGTATTAAGCATAGTTTCTGGGTCTCCTAATTACGTGCAACAGCTCAGATATGCAGATCGGAGTCTGAAGAAAGATTTGGCTGATAACGATCCCGTTTGGTGTTGTTGTTTTTTCTAACCGTTTTGGTTGACGAGCTGCTTTGAGGTTTTATTTCGCTGCGAAGGAATATGCATTTTAAAATGAGGTCCCATTCTCCTTGGGAATGGCGTCGTGACTTCATTGTCAGTGTTTGCTCTTACAGTTTTGTAATACAAGATTTTGTGCAAAGACTGCTTTCTGCGACGCGACGTCTTGCGCTTTTTTTTTCAAATGGTGTTCTGACATTTACTAATAGAAGGATATTTACATATAAAAGTAACATTTGCCAATAATACTATTACGAAACTAAAATATGGCGTCAAAAAAATCCTCCGCATCGCTGTCGACTGGTAATGTACCCAAGAGACTGGCGGCATTGTCACGTTGTATGGCAATGCTTAGCAATGGTGTTTGTAAAAAATGTTTAGTTGAATGATGATAGTGGAAATGGTCAAATTACCAAATTTAAAGTTGCAGAAGAACATATTGGTTTACCCTGTGACCATGGAGACCCTGCAAACAGTTCAAAACGCCATGCTAACTAAAAAGAACGAGAGCAGGCCCGTATAAAGAGTTCCAGTTCAATATTGGGTGTTTTCTAGAACTGACAGAACTTGGAAAGAAAAGGTCCTGGGAAGTACTAAGAAGGGAAGAATGTATGTAAAAATGAGGTGTGGAAAATGGTAAACCAACAAAGTTGAACGTGGCGCGCTTCACAGCCCACTGACTCTTATGACTATGACTAGATTGACGCGATGACTGGACTTTAGTGATGGCGGACTTAGCCAGTGGTGGGACAGTATAATTATTGTCTTCTTTTTTAAATTCTTATAATAGAAATAGAAAATGTTTATGCATAACAACATGAACTAACAACTTAGAACTAGCGGCTTGAATTGGTCTCCACTTAACGTCGGGATACCTGGTAGGTCCCAACAACGCTGATACAACCATGGACACCAGAAAGATTATAATAAATTAATTAATTAAAGGTAGGTGACACCACTGCACGCCAGCGCCATCAACCATATCAAATCACAAAACAACGATATATACCTATAATAATAAATAAATAAAAAAATTTAAAGAATGTTCTGGTCCCAAATTTTGTAGTTAGAGTACTTGTGATATAGAAAATCAAATCTGAACCCATGAGACGATGATGACTTGAATGTGTATTCGTGAAATTAAGTTTCCTACGGCTAGGTTAACCTAAGGTTAGAGTACTTCCAACCTCCCTTTCAATCAGGCTTCTGACATGGATTTTTTACGACTGCAATCTTCTGATGGCAGCCGGCCATTCGAACTTTACGAGTGTTATCATTTCATCCGATAAAATATGAAAAATCGTCTACATAAACGAATCAAAAACATCATCATTATCATAAGCCTTTCTCAACCCACTGGAACTAGGCTAGGCTTTTCTTTGTTTATGCCTCGTACCTAGGTCCGGCGTTAAACTGGGCCACTTGGGGTCTACGTTGTAACATCGACCTACTAAAACAGATGCATACGAAAGTATTTCATGATGAATCAAAAATAATAACGACTTATCTATTCATCATCAGCTCATTTATGTCCCCACTGCTGGGGCTCGAGTCTTCCCTATGGATGGATAGGGAGAACGGGCCGTAAACCACCACGCAGGCCCAGTGCGGATTGGTGGTTGTTAACGACTGCTAATGCAACCGGGACCAACGGCTTAACGTGCCTTCCAAATCACGGAGGAGCTCGAGATGATAAATTGTCACTGCTTTTTAATGTTTTATAGTGCAGTCGCCCGGATTGCGGAAGACCCAGGTTCGATTCCTGGCTGGGCAAGTTCGAGGCCTGGCGTTGTTTATTAGCTGTTGGTTTTCCAAATGAATAATAATTAATAAATAAATAAGAGTAACAGGTAGAAGACAGGTAAGCAATCTCCCATAATCCTTACCTAACATTGTCCCCTATAAGTATCCTATAAGTATCCTATACTGGCTGAACTAAAATCGAGCAATAGCTTGAGCATGGAAAAAAGAGTTGTATCCAACGATGATTCCGTGGCGCTTAAAATATTACTTCGTTGTTCTGTGGTGCAAGTGTTAAGAAAATTGCGTTAGTAAAAATATATTTTATATTTAAACCGGTAAAATTGTTACCTGTAACAATTTTTAAATGGAAATTACAACTAATCTATTCACATCTGAACTAAAAGAACTATAAATAAAAAACACTCCATTTATTTATTTATTTATTTACTTGATTAGCACGGTTACATACACCAATTAAAGTTTTCAAGAAACATATTAATACAATTAGGTAATTTATTAAAAGAGAACAATCACAAATATAAAACTAAAATAAAAAAATATGAAAAAACAATAAAAAATATCTCATATTATTATCGTAGGTATCCAATTTAATCAATTGTTAGCATTTGAATTTATTTGTCTTGCTACTGTCTTGCTACTGCTTCTTTATTTAAAGTATGTGAATAGTGTTAAGATAACTCATAAAGAAGAAAGCGAGTAACTAAGTAACTTCTTAACTTTAAAAAAAGGAAAAAGTTTGAACAACAACAACTTTAACATAGGGTAAGGTAAGTTCAACATTCATTAGAATTGGGGAATTTTGACGTTTGCCTTTGTAAAAAGCAATGCATAACAAATAAATCACATGTTCCTTATATATAATACTTCAAAGCATTATTTTACTCCAGACACACAACACAGAAACTCTCATACACACAAACACAAAGAAACACAATAAAATTTTACTAAACAACTAGCTGACCCGGCGGACTTCGTACCGCTTTGACAGTTTCCATGACAACAAAACAAACAAATCATTTTGTATTGGAAAATTAAATTATCGTTTTTAGTAAGTATTTTCCGTTGCTTATTATTTATGTTTCTCATCGTTTAAACCTTCCCTGAATTTCCACAAATATTTCAAAATCAAAATTAGCAAAATCGGTCCGATTTTAGCGAAAATTCTCAAGTAGCCAAAATTCTCGAGTTTTAGCGAGACAAACGAACAGCAATTGATTTTTATATATATTGTTGGAATGTTACCCAACACTAGTAATGTAGAAACACAACACTAGCCGCGCGCCATGCCTAAAGCGGCCCTATATAAGCTTCGGCGCCACATTAAATAACTAATCGAAGACATGAAATAAAGGGTCGCACTTTATTAGATTCCAGTTCACACGTTTCTTTAGATGTTAGTTATTGTGAAAAGAAACAACTTTACTTTTGTTATTATATCCGCATGACTTGTGCCTCACCATAAGGGCTCGTACATCCGAGCTCTAGGGAAATCTTTTCGACGCCGACAAGGGTGAAGTCTGTATTAACCTTCGTTTAATACGTCAATGCGATGCCCCACGCATATACTACATGCATTTTACATTACCAGCGATCGTGGCTTACTGGACGTCCCCTTAGGGAAGATGTATGGTGAATTTAATAGTTATGTTCAATTGAGTTTTCTTAATCGACCTACTTGGACGATGTTTACGTTTTACGTCCTCTTTGTATTTACTTGGTGCTTTTTTTGTTATGGTTTGCGATTAGGATGTATGGATTGGTTCAAATCTTGTCTTGTCGTGGTTTGAGGCTAGGCCGATGGTAAGCAATGAAGGAGTTTAGTGATAGGACATTGTATTTAAAAGGAAAAGGAAGCAAAGAAAAATACGACAAATAAATATATTACTATTTTTAGCCCTCTAAGGGCCTGTCTCACGACCTACAAGTAAGTTTCCATTAGCGTTTACTTGACAGATATTCCATACAAATCTGTCACTTTATCTGCCAAGTATCTCCTAATCAGACATTGTGAAACAGGCCCTTAAACTCGTTGGCATTTCATTTACAACAATCTAACACGTCAGTTGGATGCTCAGTCTAAAGGTCCTCTTACATTTCGATGTAACGTTTATGGAGACCTTAGAAGCATAGTTTTTTCATCAATGAGGAGAAGGCAAGCACATATATATATATATATATATATATATATATATATATATATTATTATTAAAGATGTAAGTTTTTGACTTTGTTTGTTTGTCGGGGCTACTCTCTGGAACTACTGGTCCAATTCCAAAAATTCTTTCACTGATAGAAAGCTTTTTGCGGGTAATATATTACCCGCAATATAGGCTATAATTATTAAAAAAGAGTTTATTTTTAAATATCAAATCCACGCGGAAGAAGTCGTGAGTAAAGAGCTAGTATATCATAAATATATCACAGCCACTACTTTCCTAGTATCATATTATGAAATTTTAGATTTAAAGTCAACGCCACAGATTTCTGTAGTTTCAAAGTTCTAAAGAGTACAAGTATAAACACGTCTACTCGCCACTTAAAAAGAGGTTTTAATTCCGGAAGTTTCTTAACGTGCAACAGTTTCGTTGCGAGGTGCTTTCAAGGGCTCCGAGCTTGGCACGTTCGTTTGAGGCGGCCTCAAAGGCCCTTAATTTGTGAGGACTAAACTCCACTGAGCTGAGGGCTTCCTGTAATTTTTGTGCAGTTTATAGTCATTACTGTGTTGGTAAGTTACTATTTGGAAAGTAGGGAATGACATGGCGACTCTCTTGAGACACTAGTCTTCTGAGCACTGGATAGAAAATGCGCTTTGGTAGATCCTGATCTGGCGTTATGTCTTAACGTAGGTAGTCCTCATGCGCGTTTTTCATACGCAGAAACGTCTGGCTTTCCTCATATAACCTAAACGGTGGGTGCTGAAAGTACTAATGGAATGAAATGAAATGAGCAAAGAGTATTTTGGTAAACTAGGGCCGGCGCTTGAGAGGTCGCAACATTGCTCAACATGCTTGTGAGATAATAAAAGTCGACATAAATCTCATTCAGGAAGATCTAAATAGTATTCAGAGGTGGTGTATCTCCAATGAGATGACCCTAAACGTCTCCAAATGCTACCATATTAAATTTACAAGAAAGAAATGTCCAATACCCACCACTTACAAACTAAATAATGTTACTTTATTGGACGTACAAGAACTCCGCGACTTAGGTGTTATTGTAGATCGGCAATTAAAATTTACTTCGCATATTAATGCAGTAGTTAAAAAGGCTGCACAGATGTTGCGGTTCCTTAAAAGAAATGCTACAGGCTTTCGGTTGACATCAACAAGAAAACTGTTATACGGCAGCCTGGTTAGGAGTCAAGTGGAGTATGCAAGTGTGGTATGGAATCTTCACTATGCAGTTCAATCTCAACGCATCGAAAGCATTCAGCGCTCATTTAC
This sequence comes from Eudonia truncicolella, assembly GCA_949315975.1. Lineage (NCBI taxonomy): Eukaryota > Metazoa > Arthropoda > Insecta > Lepidoptera > Crambidae > Eudonia > Eudonia truncicolella. The sequence continues at coordinate 1,690,151 of OX438841.1, forward strand.
GCGCCACCTCGCGTTTTTATCACCCGGCATCTCTCACAGAGTCCCTTACAACCAAAGGCTAGAAATTTTTAAGATGGAATCACTAAGTCATCGCCGTGCCGTCCGCGAGTTGTCATTTTTGCACGGACTTATCAACGGAGAAACAAGGTGCTGTGAACTCGTGGAACGTATCAAGATAGCGGTCCCATACAATCTACCTCGACTACCAATCAGTAAATTTTTTTACATTCCAACCGCTAAGACCAATCTTGGTTGTGATGCTCCAATGGTAAGATGTTGCATGCGTTACAACATGATTGACAAAAAGAATGTAAACTTAGATATATTCCACGATTCACTACCTAAATTGAGACGGAAGCTGATTCAGGGTTTTCAGCCCTAAATAGCGAGTTGATGCACTTGCTCCACTTTTCAGGCTTTTTATTTTATTTTATATGGATTCTATTTGATTTTTATTGTATTAATATAGATTTTGGTATAATGGTATGTGAAATAAGTTTTATATAATTTTGTTTTAATTAAGTAATTATTATTATTGTCGTTGTTTTAATTTTTATAATTATTATTATTATTATTTTTGACATTGTTTTGAAATCCTTTTTTTTTTATTATTATTAATTAATTTGTATTATAATCTTTTAAATAGTTAATAGGTAATTGTAATAATTATAGTGTCAATTATAATTATGAATGTTGTGTGCACTAATAATTGGAATACATATTAGAATCTATTAATCTAAATATTTAAGGAATTATATAATAATTATGTATTCTGTAAGTGTACCTTATATAAATAAATAAATAAATAAATAAATAAATAAATAAAGTCTTCCAACTTCTACCCTTTCGGTGACATTGGCAAAGAGAAGATGTATCTTGAGTATTATTTTTTTTCTCTCGAATTAAGATGTTCTATTCCAACGCCGGCCGGGTAGAGCTGAGCTTCTGAGATCTTACGAAGACTTCTTGAGAAAAAGTGATGATGCATTTTTTTGTTTCATTTGCCAACACTTATGTACTTACTTAACGGTTAATAATCCAACATTATTTCTCGTTAATATTCGACATAACACATTTTTTTGGAAATAAAATAAAACTGCAGTCATGACTATTTACTTTTCTGCCAAGAAGTGCAGTTTGCTATTGTGAAGTCTCCCACATAAAATCGATAGTAGCTCTATTAAAAATATGTTTTAATTACGACAAAAAAGGTATTATATATCTCATTAACAAGAAGTAAAAGTACTAATTCTGTTTCTACAGGAATCATCACCCACGAAAGAGATTCCCATCATCTTTTTTTCTGTTATGTTTAAGTATGTCCATGTAGTCTATTTTTAATTATTTTGTTTATGGTATGTATATTATATTATTATCACTTAATTTAATAAACTTAATATGTATATTTCAGTTCTTATAAAATGTAGTATATGTTTCATTTACGTTCTTTGTCGCGCCGCTTACCAATTTTTCTGCCTAGCCCTTAGGTCGACTGGTAGAGAATGCCGTTTGGCATTAAGTCCGCCTTTTGTACTTTATTTCATTGTACTGTGCAATTAAGATTAAAAAAATAAAATAAATAAATAATACTAGTATCATACAACAGTTAGGCAGTGAAGATGCTGGCGTAGGGCTCTTGAGACGAGCCCCGCAGAACTTGCACTGTGAAGTGAACTTGAGATGCCCTACTCATTTCTACTTTAACTACGTGTAACGACGGAGATATCTTATGAGACGATCGCAGAAAACTACGGTCAGGCGTAGCAAAATGCCAAGCGAACGTTAAAGTTTTAAAGACCATGATAGTGTTTATCCGATCTTTTGTAGCTAATCTGAGCCCGAATATATTTATTATGAGTACCATAGACTTTCTTAGGATTTCTATATTTTAGGACGCAAAAGATTCAACTTTACAAATTGAAAGCAAAAAAGGAATACATCAGAAAGAAACGTACATGACATATTTGTGCTGAAAATAAAGGAAGGGTGTATGTTTAAGGTCTTTATCAAGCAGTGGACGACTTTTGGCTGAGATGATGATGATGATGATGTTTGGTTTGCTGTTTATTTTGTGTGTGTAAAGTTATTTTATTTTATTTTTTATATATTATATTATAAATTATTAACTTTATAAATGCAGACTCTGTCGGTACATGCCGACAAAGAAGCAGAAATTTACGAGCTAAATATGCAGACTTTGTCGGTACATGCCGACAAAGTCGGCATTTTCAGCTCAAAATTTTAAATCTGTAACAAGGCTTTAAACCACTGTTTTTACTTTTTGCTCAAGAAATATCTCCAATACTATACCAAAGAGGAACCATATTCCAATAGAAACAGAACTGAACCTTCGCAGCTGAAAATTTAAAGCACAACTTGATCCGGCAACACCACGTCGGAGTTGTTAGCGCAAACTGCGCTCCTGTTAAATGAAACAAAACTATCTTTCCCCGTCATAAGCTTTGAAAGACATGCACAGAAAACACGACCTTAATCGAATCTTGTATACACGGAAAATATAAGGCGGCAATGGACGTGACGACATTATGTTTACTTTTTTAAATTCTCGACGGGGAAGCATTTAGCTTTCATCTTACCTAATGATAAGTGATAATAAATTCGAAGGTGGAAGCGTACTACACCAAGGGTCCTTAAAAAAGGAGGTACTGGCTATCTCATAACTGCTGAAAAACAAAGATGCTAACATCAACGTTTTTTTTACGACATGCTTAAATAAAATGGTGGTGGGTTTCAGGCAGACGGAAAACATGCTCGAGGTAGTGGCTGGTTTCTCCAACTTAAGTGAAGATATGATAAATACCCCCTGCTAGGTATCGAAACCACTAAGTCTAAGCCCGCTGGTCTCACCTAAAAACCACAAGAGCGGTAAGTATAATAATTTTGACTGGTACCTTCAGGCGAGACAAAGCCTCTCTGGATGGCTAAGACAGCCAGTAAAGTAACCCCGCTCATGAGGGAAAGGCACTAAGTAATGAGCACGTGACCCAGGTCTTTATATTCAACATTGAAAAGTATGCAATGCAAGATGGGGGACTTTTGCTCTTGGACTTTTGGGGGACTTTGGATCGGACGTGTGATGCGATTGACTAGATTCAACCAGATTCTCCTTAGTGTACCAGTCAGAAGACAAGAGCAATTAGCATGTTTCATGTACTATCTAATATCACTGCCGGATTTTTAAAATTTTTTAGCCAAAATTAAAGCCTGCCTCTTGGCACTATTAAAATCTGACTTGCTGTGAATGTCAAGCTTTATATTCATGGTGATTAATCGGTGCGAAGTTGTATCTACGGCGCGTCCGTGCCCGCATGATGGATGACAGTCCGCTAGTTAACTGGACGCGAAAGTCGTTTGTCACGATACAACTGCATACCTGCACTTGTTGAGGGTACGTCGGCTAAATAAAGGTAGCAAGATTAATTGCAATTTAACCTGGAGCCATTCACCTCGCACAGTGAGCGATGGTTCTTTTGAGAGTTTGCTGATTTCTCCTGCATTCTCAGCGTCAGTCTTTTTTGGGGGCGGCTAGAAACTTAAAGGGTTCCTCAAACCGTATGAACTAGCACCGCCAACGGTTTCCTAGTGGAAATGGTATCACGCACTAGTGCGTGTGTCTACGTTCCCTACTAGATTCTCTGAGGGTTTCGGATCGGATCGGCAGTGAGAGATGAATAGTCACTGATCTGTTTTTATAACATAAACGCCTGCGGTTCAATGGTTAGTCCATCGGTACCAGACCCAGAGACCTTGGGTTCGATTCCCAGCAGAGGTACATGTTTGCAAGTATTGAGGGTATGACGCCTTAATTAAGGTAGCAAGATTAATTGCAATTTAACCTGGAGCCATTCACCTAGCGCAGTGAGCGATAGAAAGTCGCTGATCTGTTTTTATTACAGAACTGCTGATGTGGTCTAGCGGTTAGTCACCGGTATCAGATAAGTCCCGAGATCACTTAATTATAAAGTAGAAAAAGTACATAGCCATGATCACCTGATGGAAAGTAATCACCGCCGCCCATGGTAATCGCAGATATAGCTTGCCTAATTTCTAACTGAGCTTTCAATATTTGTAAAAATATTAAGATCAGATGTTGATGACGTAGTTGTCGACATTGAATAGGGCTCCTTTGGCTTATAAAGTAAAAGTAAACAGTGCTGATTAATTTCGGCGAGTTGGATTGAGCCACGATAGCATAGTTGGCAGTGCACCTGACCCGGCATGTCATGGGGTGCGGGTCCGAATCTCGCACGTGGAATTTTTTCAACAATTTGCCTTTTTTCAAATTGTAATTTGTTCGCATTAATATTTGCGTATAATTATATGTAAATAATCAAATAATCAGTAATTTAGATAATCAGACGAATTGCGATTTAACACGTTGACTGCCTCAAAACCAGACACAATAGAAATTTAATTGTCGTTACTCACCCGTGCGGGGTCCGGCATTGAATGAGTTAAGGAATCCACGCACGACCCGCCCCAGCAGTGGGGACATAAAATGAGCTGATGATGGGCCATTTATGCATCGGGAATTCCGAAAGACTGTGTTCGACCTGGGAATTAAACCCAGGACTTTTGGGCATCGGGCCGATTTAATTTATTGCCACAGCACAAGCAGCTACGAAATGTCAGAATGTTTAAAAAAAATTGGTTGCCTGTAAAGTCGATATACGGGCGAAAGTTTTACGTGACAACGACTTTGATTGGTAAAATAATTTTAATGTGAATATTCATTCGTATAGTAGGAAGAAGGATGAAATAATAGTAACAAATTAAAACATTTATTTATACAAAGAATTATATTTAAAACATTAATTTATACAAAGAATCTCGCACTGAATTTCATATTAACAAAATTTTATTTTTACCTTTACACATACATACGTATTTACCTTTCACTTTTTATGTCTGTCTCTCTCGCTCTTAGGCGGGCTAACCATGCCCGAGTGGAAGGGACGCGTGCCTCTCACTCGCTCTCATTGTGAGCGCATAACGTGAGCGGAGCGTAACGCAGTTTCTTGAAGTGTCACCCGGCAAACCAATTTATAAGACGTTGTCACGTCAACAGAAACGACTTAAACCTATTACAAACGTTATTAAAAAGATGGTATCGTAAATGATCACCTCAGGGTAAGCAGGTAGACCTTCATTTGATTTTGCACTAATTGTGAAGCTATTCAAGAACTTCAAACTAGTTCACTAGTGTCAGTGGTTGCGATCGCGACGCGTTTTTAAACAACGTCAATTTGACATTTATTTGGAATCGTCTATAATTAATACTTTTGAAAGGTATCGTGATATAGGTTGAAATTAGACAATAGGCCGCTTCGATCAGACGAGACCCGGTGTAAGAGAAAATAAAACAACATGTTTTTTTTTTTATTCTTTTATACGACATTAAAGTTTTCGCCAATCCAAGGCACTCAGTGTTCGCGCGCTCGTTAACCGATTATACGGCGCCTTAAATAATGCTAACTTCAGTTAATATAGTTCCACACCTGCCGGTAGAGGGCCCTGTAAATCAACGGCTCAGATTTAATTAAGCCTATAAATACGGCGGAGGCCCCCAGCGAGTGGCGCGGGTAAGCTTCGCCGATCCTCGGGAGTGTGGCTACTTAGTGGCTGACGAAGGAGGTAGGTAAGCTTGTGGTTGTTCCATGTGATGGCCTGATGGTTAGTGGAAAGGTACACGATATAAGATACTTTTTAAAGCAGTTTTTTGTTTGGAGAGAATCAGGTGATTGCTTAGGTGGCATTTTCAGCTTCACCGGACTTTTTGCACTAGCCGTGTGAAACGAAGCATCCACCGGCACCTTCACTGGTTTTCTAGAGGGACGAGGGACACGCACTAGTGCGTTCCCCCCGTTCCATACTACGATCTCCAAGGAGTTCGGATCGGATCGGGAGCGGAACAACCCGAGAGCGTTTCGGCTCGGGTGTACCGGGTTCCTTTGGAGTGCTACTTAGTAGCTGACGGAGGAGGTAGGTAACCATGTGATGGTCTGATGGTTAGTGTAATGGTACACGAGTGACTTTTTGAAACAGCTGAATGTCTAGTGCGAGTTTCATTCACTACTCGATTATGCTAATGGCAACGAGAACTGAACAGGTTTTGGAACAGAATTGAACGCGGTACAAGCTGGTAGGTTTCAAGAGTTGCTATTTTACGACAACAACGTCTTTCTATGCCTTCCTTGAAGCACGGTGGATCTAGATATGCTTATCTCGGTAGCTCGTCACATTTCCGATGAACGGCCTCTGTGAAAGTTGCTTCACGGCAAGCAATCGCACAACATATGCGTTTACCACTGTGATGCAACTGCTATAAACATGGCGGAGGTCTCAGCGAGTAGTGCATGTAATTTGTGGTTAATTAAATTAATATTTCACAGTACCTAGAAAAGGTCAATTTGTAACAAACATAACTTATCTTTTACCCACTTTTATTGTATTTATTGTTAAAAATGTGTAGTGAATAAATAAAAAATACCTTAACATACGTTTAACATCCCTTACCATTACCATACCTTTTACACACCTTCAACATACATGTTTCTAAAAGCAAGTGGAGAATAAAGTTAGTTGTATTAAAATCACCAAAACATTGGCCACGGGGCCCCGGGGCCCCGGGGCAGACGGTGATAAATCACGTAAATGATTTAGGCAGTGTTCACACCAGGCCTATTTTTATTCCGGCCCGTATCTCGCCGGTATCTACATATTTGGTCTATTTTGAGTGGAAATACTGCTGATGCGGTTTGCTGTGGATGCGGCGCTTTTACCCTGTATATCCATGTAAAATATTTGAACGAGACTTTTTTGTTGTGCTTAGAAAGAAATGTTGAAAAGGCTAATGTTTGTTTCTTTTTTATTAAGTTATAAACAAACAAGAACAAGAAGATGGACCGAAAGAAGTATGTAAGAATCGTAGCAATTTGGAAGAGTGATCTCTGCCTACCCTATGGGAGATAGGCGTGACTGTATATATGTATGAATGATAGGTTACTTACTTATTTTGAGCAGGATTTGAACCTGCACCCTTTTGACATACAGGGTCAGGTGCTCTCCCAATTCTAACCAGCCCGACGAAATTATTCAACACTATTTAGTTTTTGCTTTGAAAGCCAAAGGCGCCCCATTCAATGTCAACAACTACCGTCATTAACACCCGATCATAATATTTTTACAAATACTAAAGATCAGTTAAGAAGTAGGCAAGCTATTTATAAAATACTAAAGATCAGTTAAGAAGTAGGCAAGCTATTTTTTTAACATTTGTGTTTAAGTAATTAATTTTTATTTGCTTTTTTTACGTTATCTAAGTTTTTTAACGTTCTGTTGAAGAATAATAAAACTGAAAACGTAACTATGTAGTAAGCAATTTGGATAAATACATCTATGCAAATAAAATAGTAAAATAACATCCAGAAACAGTCTTCAAATCGGGATCTTGTACGGCAATCACTCAACATCTGCAAGAACCATCATTAGTTACTGCTCAAAAAACTCCGTTTTATTCGGATTTTATTTTATCAGAACTCGCTCGTACAGTTGAGTAAGGGGTAGCAATGTGGTCGATTCAAAAATTTAACTCAAATCAGAACTTACTGCCGTACTCAGAGACGTCAGTTAATTTTAATGACAATTAAATGTCTTTCCTTCTCTATTTAGCACTATACATAAGAAAGTGACGCCAAGAGATTTAATTGTCATTGAAACTTAATTGACGTCTCTGAGTACGGCAGTTAGATTAGAGCTCGCAAGCGCTAATGCTTGTATACGGTGCGGAGACTAACTGCCGTACTCAGAGACGTCAATTAAGTTTAATGACAATTAAATGTCTTTCCTTCTCTATTTATCACCATACATAAGAAAGTGACAGCAAGAGAGTTAATTGTCATTAAAACTTAATTGACGTCTCTGAGTACGGCAGTTAGTTTTATAGAAACGAGTATTAAAGCTATGCTGTACCACAAAATAGGACGTCTCTACTAAGTTATAGAATCAAATATATTCTGGACATTTGATACATAAATGCAAAAACACGTATTTATAATAGGTACATTTCTAAATGTATAATTTACGAGACCTGGGTGCCTAGTGCGAGTTTCATTCGCCATTCGACCACGTTAACGAAAACGAGAATTTGTATGGCAAAATTTTAACTCATCTTATGCCGCCAGAAGGCTCTGCTTAAATGCCATATTAGTTTTCGTTTTCGTTAACGTAATCGAATGAATACGGATATTAAACAAAAATCACACTAGGAATCACCCTGATATTTAGAGAAAAGGAATGCTTTACAGTTGTCAATATATACATTTCAGAATTCGGTACTCCCCTTATACATACACCCTTAATACAAGCAAAAGGATGCAAATAGAGAGTGATCCACTGGGTTCAAGTTAAGAAAGTCGATAAACGCTATTTATTTAAAATTTAGATTTTTTATTTAAACGGCCTCCGTAGTCGAGTGACTTGCACGCCGGTTTCTGGTTGTCATCTCCGAGGTCCCAGGTTCGATTCCCGGTCGGGTCAATGCAGAAAAACGATCTTTTTCTATATTTTCTCGGGTCTGGGTGGTTGCGGTACCGTAGTCGTTGTTTCTGATTCCCATAACACAAGTGCTTAAGCTACAGTCTTTGGAATCAGAGAAACGTGCCTGTGGTGTCTAATATTTATTTATAATTTATTTAAAAGTGAAACAACGTACATCATCCAAGACTGTCAATTTTTTTCAATACAACGTCAACCATAATACTTAGACATAAAGTTCAAAGTCTATTGAGGAAATTTAACAGTTAGTGGTAGGTTAATGTGCAGGCGAGTGTACACCTAATTCAGTACATCCGATATAGGGCACTTACAAACGCGCCAAGATTTAATTTCGCATGGTGATTCCGTGTTTCGTTACCGTCATGTAATCGTCATAAAACACAGAAAAACTATTTGAACACAGACCAAACAGGTATGTTGATAAAGGTCTGGGTATTCGAGGCTGATTCTGTGTTTATTTGTAATACGCATAGTGTGGTACCACCTCCATGGATAACCTTTCTCACATTCCAAATATATTCACCGACTAAATATAATGTACTCGTACGAAGAATAATTCGGCAATAACTAACTTGGATGTCAACCGGTCAACTTATAATGTGGACCGCCATGATTCCGCCGTATTTATGGCCGCACACGAAATATAGCGATCCCGGGGCTAGGATAACGCAGCATTAGAATATGTATGATCATTTTATCCTGGTTTCGGTTAAACTGCTATTTTCATTGAGCTGCATTTCAGTTTTGGGTTTTGTTCGCGGGTCAAGACTTTTTTGGAGGTTTATTCAATGTTTGTTTTTGACTGGAATTGGTTGTGCAATAATTGCACTTACAATAGTTATAAGTTATATAATACATACATACATACATACATACACACATATATACATACATACATACATACATACATACATACATACATATATACATACATACATACATACATACATACATACATACATACATACATACATACACACATACATACATACATACATACATACATACATACATACATACATACATACATACATACATACATACATACATACATACATACATACATACATACATACATACATACATACATACATACATACATACATACATACATACATACATACATACATACATACATACATACATACATACCTACATACCTACATACATACATACATACATACATACATACATACATACATACATACATACATACATACATACATACATACATATATACATAAATACATACATAATCCAAAAAGGGGTAGACAGAGCACCTAATACACCAATTTTGAGTAAACTCCTCAGTGAGCTCGACGCCACATTTAGAGCCGACGGGACAAGAGTTCCAAGATACTTGCACATCTGGCGATCGGCTAGCAATTTGCCACTGATGCCATATTTAATAGAGCATATCAGTGACAAATCAAATTAATAAATTTGATTTGTTATTATTACACATACCCAAGTTTAATTATTGCTATAGCAAACGAGCTATATAAAATGCAATTTATACAAAGTATTTCTTGAATGTCAACATCGAAGCCAGGGGTCTCGTAAGTTCTACGGTGGACGCGCTGTTACAAGAAGAAGCCTCAAGAAACTCGGCAAAGGCTATTACAATTTCTTTTGCATTTTCAATTTTCTACAGGGAGACCTTTTACCAAAAATAATCCGCAAGAAATTCTTTAGGTCTTTTTTTTGATACGAACTTTAATTTTATGTAAAAGCATTTCAAATTAATTACTTAAATAATATAAATTGCTTTAGTTACAGAGTTATTCAATTTCGTAGAAAGAGTAACTTCAGCAGGTAGTTTGTAAATAAGGGTATGTATGTTTATTAACTAGCCAATATAATGAAAATGATGGTATTCGAATGAACGATTTACATCTTTCGCAAGCTGCTTCTCCACGAGTCTTATAAAGACTATAAGTTATATGCCCTCAGGCTAGGTGGATCGACGATCTTCGCAAGGTGGCTAGCAAGAGCTGGATGAGAGTAGCTGCGGATCGTGCCCAGTGGCGAGGATAAGGAGAGTGGAGAGGCCTATGTCCAGCAGTGGACGTGTAGGCTGATGTTGATGATGATGAAGTTATATGCATGAGGAGATCGTACTCCTAAGTAGGGTAATGGCACCAATGTGCGGCACTATAAGCCCACTCTTCGACACAACTTTCGTTTCCAAAAAAATAACAGAATATTATGGGTGTTTGTTGGGTGTGAAATAAATAGTTCAACTCACAGTTCTGAGGTTATTTATTGAATCCACAAAACCAATATATATGTAAATATATATACATACAGTTCACAGAAGACACAGAAGAAACATTCTAGCACAGGAAAGTAATACAGCACTATAAATACAGTTAGATAAGCGGGCAGGAAGTAGAAAGTCTATAGCACACACGCCTGCACATCAACCTATCCAAAACTGTCACATTTGTTTAATACATTTTGTACCATACTTTTAAGGCATAAAGTTCAAAATCTATTGAGGAAATTTGACAGTTTGTGTTAGGTTGATGTGCAGGCGTGTGTACATAATATAAGCACAGCGCGAAATTAAATATGCGTATGCGTAATGCGTAATAGTCTATATATATATATATATCTTTACTAATATTATAAAGAGGAAAGCTTCTTATTTTTGTATGTTTGCAACGAATAAACTCAAAAACTACAGGGCCGATTTAAAAAATTCTTTCACCATTAGAATATATACCTACTAGCGCTGAGCAACATAGGCTAAATTAAAAAGAAATATCCCGCCCGTGCGAAGCCGGGACGGGCCGCCAGTAGTAAATAAATCAAAGCAGCCTACAATATCATTGAAATTTAACGGGATGTCAACCAGGAAGCAGGTGGTCTGTATTCAGTTGATGTTAAAGACTAAAATCAGTTGCTGACATATTTTTATTGATTATAGAAAAAAATGCCGATCACTGGTCCCTGTCGAAATCTAGTGCCACTAGATACCGTATGTTGTATCAAGTACAACCGTTTTGAATTGCGAATGCAAATTTGTAAATTATGTAAATAGTAAAACAGTGAAATGAAACAACTTTTACGGATCTACTCGCGTTTATTTTATACATTAGTTTTAAGTCTCCCTGTGACCACGGAACCTGCAAAGGGTTCGAAACGTCAGGATAAACTAATGTGTAAAATAAACGCGAGTAAAAGTTGTTTCATTTCAATGTGTAGTGTTCGCGTAAACTTTAGAAAACAATAGAAAAACAAAGTGTTTCTAAGTTTCACCATTTAGTTCCCTACCAACATCACGCCACAACCTTCCTAAACTCTTTATCTTACAAATCAACATATTGTTTTCTTCAACTATTGTCTTATTTACTAACTAAAAAAGGCATATAACACAGCAGCTTTTCTAAATTTTATCACTTCTTTCAAAATGGCGGAAAAACATCGATGCGCTTTTGTTTCGAAGCGTAATTTGAAAAAGTTAGGCAGGTAATTAATTATCCTCAGTTGAGACGTTTTGAGTCAAGGGGATAAATTAAAATTCTGATTAACCCTCTCACTTTGCTTTCATTTGGCTAGCCGTACAGTATACCGTTCTAATTTGGTTATTTTCTGGCCGGCAAGGGAAAACGTAACATAAATATTGGAGGGATTCATATTTACGAAAGGTAACTAAGCTCAAATGTCCATATCGTAATTCATTAAGAAACATCAAATTTGCCCCAACCCCGTAACGCAGTATCTATTGCGTTCTAATTGTACGTGCATTTTAAGAAAAATTCACCTTATCACTGTGTAACTGAGGTCCACATTGCAATGACATGTTGACTTTTGTAAAATGTCAAAAACCAAATGTGTCTTGCGGTCTTCCCGACCCTCATTCTTTGACATGAACGAATGGAAAGCGTCACTGTGCCTGCAAAAGTAACTTGGTGGAATAGAGAGGGCGCATCACCAGCTTTTGTTTTACGTTTGTTTTGATTCTTACGCGTCACATCATAAGGTTCAAAATGTGAATTGTGATTGATAAAGACGGAGAGGTGAATGAACTGGAACCCACGTGGAGTTTGCAATTGCGCAGTTTCGAAGACCCCTGCAGTAGGTTATGGCGTATTTAGCATGTGGGGTAGGGTAAAAACACCGAAAGTGGACACGGGTCCTACCGTTAATAACAACCTACGCATGTTTGTTATTTACGACTCTAATTTAGATAATTAATTAGAGTGCATTTGCTGATCGGTGATCTTGCTTGTGTATGTTTAAAACGATTTTGATTAAAACACTTTTAGCTGAGTGGTTTTGTGCAAATCAATTTACAGCTTATTCAACTACTAGAATGGCGTTATTGAAATCAGCAGAAAAATATGAGTTATAATTATTGTCACTAAAATTTTTTTTTTTTTTTTTTTACTAAAATTGGTATTACAAATGGGTTTGGGCAATGATGAATGCAGGGAGTGTGTTGTAAGGGTCTCAAAACCGCCTCACTGAAAAAAAATTAAATTTCCTCTTTGGCTACCTACTGCAAACTTATAGATTTTATCCTTTCTTCCACTTCTTCACCTATCTATGCGCCAAACAAAGAAAAAAACTTAAACGCTATGAAAAAAAAAATCGTCCAAATAAACAAGAAATAATCAACAAAGTATGTATTCGATAAAAAATAATACACAAGAGACAGAACCTTACCTCGAAATTCTGTGCAAAGTGCAAATAAGCAAAATGTGAAATTAAATGAGATAGACAACAAAAAGAGCAAACTCAGAGGGAAGTAATTCAAATGCATTGTGCAGATCACACAGAACCGAACTTATTAAGTTTGAAATAAACGCGACTGAGCAGTCCCAACTGTGGACTTAACTCGGATGGACCACGTTCTGCATCAGCAGAAAATATATTAGACGAATTTCAAAAGAAATGTTGTGTAAATAGCCATATTAACACAAAATTTCTATGAATATTTTCTATGACTATCACCGCTCCACTCTGTATTCTACTGTAATATTATGTAATTTATTGAATTACACTAAAACAATTAATTAAATAATTTCATATCAGTCTGAATTTAGATGTGTATAAGTATGTTAAAAAATTTTGTTATGACTTTCTTAGATATAATTTTAAAGCAAAAGAGTGAAAAATCTTTCTTTTTTAAAATGATTCCCATTTCTAATGTAATTGAAATTGCATTTGAAATATTTGTAGTTAAAATAAAATCTTTGCATGTTCAAAACATTTTATTCTGTTTGAAATTATTTGAAATTAAGCATCAATATGTAGACAAAACGCTAAACAGAAATTCACCTTTCTATAACTGGATACAATTGGAGTTTTAATATTTCCACGTTACTCTAACAATGTTGAAGCCTTTGTTAACATCCACATAGAGTGCATTATTAAAGGGGCATTTCTGCAAATATTTGAATGTGAATTAAACACATTCATTTTAACAGCTCTTTCGAATTTATAGCTACGCGTAAGAATTTGCAGTTGGGCTTATTAAATTAAATTAAATGAAAATGCATTTACTTCGGGCATGACCCATATAGTATTAGTATTAGAAATTATTAAGTACCTACCTACTAAAGTTGTAGCCAACGTTAAGGAAGTAAGTTTTTTTTTTTAACTTACTGACACTTGGCCTTTTTCTCATTTGTTGTTAAGTGATGATAAGGCCGAAGGTGGAAGCGCACTTCACCCAGAATCCTCAACTACTGACGCACTGGCTATCTTATCTCTAGCTGCCGGAACACAACAATGCTACAAACGTTGATGTTATGGTGACTTCAATGCAGCAATTAGCACTTGAAAATAAAAAGAAAAATTTATGGTGACATATTTATATAAGATGTTGGTAGCTAGTCAGGCGGGCAAACAAGCCCTACCACCAACCAAACCGAGAACACAGACATGTAGCACCCGCTGCGAAATCGAACCCGAGACCTCAGTTCGGGTTTTATATTCGCTTGGCTAGCTGTCTCGTGCAAATGATGAAATTGAAAATCTTAAGTAAAATTTAAACACTGAAAAAAGACGACAACCTCAGGCGGGAATCGAACCACGCACCTTCCGCATTCCGGGCGGCTGCCTTAACCACTTGGCTACCGAGGTCTGGCTTGAAGGTGACGATGGTGATGAATTATAACTGTTTCTCAAACTTTGTCTTCTCAAATGGATCATATGTATTTAGTTGGAACTTAAACCTTATTAGTAAACAAATAAAATAAATAATACCGTGATGTGCCGTACATTAGGTCGTGTACCCTACCGCATCTCGCCCTTTCCCTTAGTGAGGGTTGCATATTTAGGTGACCCACATCCGCCCCTCGAGGCTGCAGCCCTGCAACTACCCTCTAAATAATAAGCAACGCCGCGGGGCGAACGAGGCAAACAACTTCGCAAACGCGTGTGATCTCACTGGTAAAACATTGTTGGAAATAAAGTTTGACTAGTTTCAACTAGGTGACTAGTGCAAGGTAGTTATTTACTATTTGAATTCATTTAATAACGTAAGAAATAATCATCATTAGATCATAACATTCCACTACTGGACATAGGCCTCTCCTAAACTCTTTTTTTTTTTTTTTTTGAGAGAGATTGCTGATTGCCGCTGCGGCATTTTCAGCTTCACCGGGCTTTTTTGGGGGCGGCGAGGAACGTAAAGGGTCCCTCAAGCCGTGTGAAACGAATCACCTTCAGAGGTTATCTAGAGGGAACGGCATCGCGCACAAGTGCGCGTCCCCGTGTCCTACTAGATTCTCCGAAGGATTCGGATCGGATCGGGGAGCGGAGCAACCCGAGGGCGCCTCTAAAGGCACGGACCTCGGCTCGGGTTGACCGGGCCGTGGAGGAGGAGAGAACCGCCCAGGTACATGTCTGTACCTGGTGTAGAGCGAGTGTGAACCAGTTCTTCGTACCCTTGTTCTACTAATACGGTGTCTTGGGTCTAAACTGGTGTGCATGTTTAGTGTATTCTGTAAAGTGTGCTGTCATTTAGAGGATCGGGCGGAGGCTCCTAAACTCGTGAATGCCACTAAGCCCTATCTTCGGCTGTATGCATAAGGGAGGTTATTGCCCATAGACGCCGTTAATGAAAAAAACAGCATTCTCCAAAAAAAAGTTTAAAAAATTGTTTTTGAATGGCATTGAAGTCCTCCTGGTGACAAAAAAAAAGATTTTGGCGTAACGTCACATGTTCGTAGCGAGCATTCGCACGTCAGTAGGTACAGTGAGCCGTTCGCCGCGAGCTCCGCCCTGAGCGCCTAAATATAGTGGGAGTTTCATTTACTAACCGTATCCATTCGATCTCGTTTACGAAAACGAAAATTAGTATGGCATTGAAGCAGCGCACACTGGATCGATCCCATACTAGCGGCCGGACGTAGGGACGTGAACATATTTTCTATGGAAATTTGATATTAAAAATATGTAATCAGATTCAAAATAAATCAATCTTCAATATTTGTCATTGTATATAATGTTTTAAACATATAGTTAAAGACATGTCCCGGTTTGATTATTTTTTTAGTATGGGAATAAACATTCAAAATATTTTTTTAAATCGTCCGTAGATCCACGAGCATCTACGGACGAATTGAAAAAACATTTTTTTTATTACAACACGAGTTCTAGTTACTACTAATGGCTTCCCCTACAGCTAAAGCATATTTTCTTAGAACATACTTGCAAGGGACCACTTTCCAATTTATTCATCTATTTTTATTTATTTTGAAAAAATAAGAAATTGGCTAGTCTTACGGTAACCTGAATTACTATTATTAGAATTATTTATTATTTTTAGATATTATTATTTTTCACAAGCTCATTATACTGATGACATGATAAGGGTGATCTTTTTAGGTGTTAAGTTACACACTAACTGTTAGGTTAGGTATGTGAAATGGTAGTTTGATAAATAAAAAAAACTAAAACTTCATTTTATAAAAAAACTTGATAAAGAATGAAAATTAACATTAAAAAAGAAATATGAAATATATAATTTTAATTTTTTTAAGAAGTAATATTTTATTTTTTAACAATAATTATATACAACTTTGATTTGTATTCATAAACCAAAAAATAAATCTTATTTGCCATACGTATATAAATAAAAAATATAAAAAGTAGATAGCAAACCATTACAGTCCAGTCTATATGTTTAAAACATTATATACACTAACAAATATTGTAGATTGATTTATTTTAAACACGATTATATATTTTTAAAATCAAATTTTCATTGAAAATATGTACACGACCCTACGTCCGGCCTCTATGCTAGTACCTATGGGATCGATCCACTGTGCAGCGCCTCCAGGCGACATATGGGTAGAGATAAAACATTATCATACGAATTCTCGTTTTCGTTAACGTGATCGAATATCAAATGAATATCACACTAGGCACCCTGTTATCGGTCAGTCAGTAACGATGTATCAAGCTCGCCGCGAATGGCACCTACCTACGTTACGATCATACGCTTCGGTCAGTCTCCAGATTAACAGATATAAGGGTTTTTGCTTTGTTTATATAATGTTAACGCAAATTTTGTTGCGAAACAAATTACAAAAACACAAATGTTGAAAAAATTTCCACGAGCAGAATTTGAACCTGCACCCTTCTGACATACCGGGTCAGGTGCTCTTCCAATTGAGCTATCGTGGTTCTAATCGGCCCGCCGAAATTATTCAACACTATTTACTTTTTACTTTGAAACCCAAAGGCGCCTTGAATAGGCGCAAGCAACTACCGTCAATAACACCCGCTCATATTATTTTTACAAATACTAAAGATCACAAGATAAGATATTGGAATTGGAAGAGCACCTGACCACCTTACTACTCGGAAAGGAATTAACCATTCAATGACGTCATTAACGTAAGAATTCCCATAGTAAATTGCCTTTTAGTGCTTACAAGACGGTAACAAATAAAGGGATAGGCTTAGGGTCCTATTGAACCGGTGTGCTAACAGTGGTGCATTCAGGCACCGGCAACATCGAGACTGTTATCCTTTTGATATTGTTTTCTAAAGTCTAAAATCTTTAAAGGTATTGTTACCATGTTTATTATTTTTGAGCTGATGTTGTGCATCCGCGATCATGGCGCATGCAACTGTGCCGAAATATCGAATATTCAAAAATAATAAACATGGCAAAAATCCCATAAAACAATTTAAAAAGAACAATATAAATATTTAAATACCTTCCACCACCTTGTCGAACGCCTGTCCTGCCGACACTGCTTTTTCCGGCACGCGGTCGCCACTCGAGAACTGTTCCGCCCTAGCGGCCATCATTCCTGCAAGCGATAAAAAAGTATTGTAAGTTAAGTGAAATTGAAATGTTTTATTCCAAAATGGAGGCAAATGCGATAAGCACGTATGTGTCTTGCTTTACATAATAAATAATTGATTGTAACACAATGTGTGTTACATACATACAATACATTTTATCTTTCAAGACTAACTGCCGTACTCAGAGACGTCAATTAAGTTTTAATGACATTTAAGTCTCTTGCTGTCACTTTCTTATGTATAGTGCTAAATAGAGAAGGAAAGACATTTAATTATCATTAAACTAAGTAGTCTTAATTTCAATGTAGTCTTAAAATTTAAAATTAACCGAATCTTTCACTCATGATTGAAATAAAACATCGTTTACGGATCTGCTCTTGTTAATTTTAAACATTGATTTAATTAAATTTATATCCTAGATTATCTTTAGATATATCTGCATAAAATATTGTTCACTTCATAAGTTTAGTTTGTTAATTTCATTGAAATGAAACAACTTTTACGGAACTACTCGCGTTTATTTTACACACAGGGAGATTGATCACGGACCCTGCAGAGGGTCCGAAACGTCAGGATAAACATTAATTAAAACTAATGTGTAAAATAAACGCGAGTAGATCCGTAAAAGTTGTTTCATTTCAATGTGTAGTGTTCGCGTATACTTTAGAAAACAATTATTAATTTAATTTAATTAGTTTATATATGTTTACTTTCTTGTATTTTTCCCTTTGCATAAATAAAAATGGACAATAGCATTACTTTGTAGCAACTGTTTTTAATCTAGCTGTCAACACTTTATAAGGGTAGTAGGTATCTAGTTCTAAACTGTTTTACTCAAATTGTATTGTAATGTTCTAATATCTTTACCTGTTTGTGTTTCAAATAAATAAATAAATAAATAAATATATAAATAATAAACAAATAGATATACTTAGATGTAAATTGCGGTGCAGCTATTAGCGCCCAGATCCGATATAAAGTAGGTTTCACGAGTAATACGTGAGTATCTATAAACTAAACTACATCAGGCAAGCTAAGATCTATTAGTTCCTTACAAACTGGAACACATCAATGCAATATGCTGTTTGTCGGCATAAATAAGCATTTATAACTAAGTGCTTATTGACGTCAAGACCATATAAATTGAATTCACCACTAACACAGAAATAATGTCTTCGTCGGCTAAACAAACACTATAACCACTACCATCAGTTATATCAACAAACAAGTTCCAAATTAATATCGTATCAACCAACATCATCGCTTACAAAGATACATTAAATGCTTTCTCTGATCGAATTAAGTTTCAATTCGTAGTGGATATGATTTAATTATACATACAGGCCACCCTTATAAATAACGACGGCTCGACTATGGAGTTAAAACCACCCATCTTGCTCCCACTAATTCGATGTAAGATCCAATTTCGGAGTAACTGTCACCCGCTGGGATGTATGAAAGTGCCATAGACCGTGGCGTGGCGTAGACAGGCGCAATCCTTAAAGGGCCGGATGCAACAAAGTTAAAAATCAACCTCTTCTGCGGTCTAGTGGCTAAGACCACAGGTCTTTAGGGGTCTTGGGTTGGATTCCCAGCGGGATCACATGTTTGTGTACTTGGTTTGGTTGGTGGTAGGGCTTGTTTGTCCGAATTGCTAACTACCACCATCTCATCTAAGTATGTGCTCTAACATCAGTATTTGTAGATTGGTTTATGATCCAACAGCTACAGATAAGATAGTGCCTCAAAAACTGAAGTGACTGGGTGAAGTGCGCCTACAGTATTATCGTCTGATACTGTTAAACCAAAAGATACCATAAGCTCTTTCTGCGTGAAACGGAACGCACGTGATTAAAATAAAAAAGAAGGTATGCAAGCTATCAACTAATTATAAGACGACCAATACCTCAGTCACCCTGTGACCACGTACCCTGCAAAGCGTTCGAAACGTCAGGATAAAGGATTAAATCAAATTAATGTGTAAAATAAACGCGAGTAGATCCGTAAAAGTAGTTTCATTTCAATGTGTACTGTTCGCATAAACTTTAGAAAACAATAAATAAATAGATCAAGAATCTACGCAAGATAATGTTACTTCTTAGAATAAACCACCTAGCTAACCATACTATTTATTTTTTCTTTTTTTATTTCTTAACCAAAAGCAAAACATGTACAGAAAAAACTAATTACAAAAAGCCTGTTCTATAAAATTAATATTATTAATAACCATATTTTCTTCTAAAAGTCATAACTAATCACGAAAACAAAATACACTTAACACCAGACAAAATACAGCGCGCATTTTCTGCCACACGTAGTTTTAGGTCTGTGGAAATAACTAGGTTTTGCCATTTGCCGTATTTTATGTCATGGGAATAAGTTTTCCGTTTTAATTATTTAACGCGCGGCATGTCGTCCGGGGATAACGTAAAAGGTCGTCTCAGTTTACTTTGGATCAAAACCATCAACTTCACAGAGGAAATAACGATAAGTAGTTTATAAATATGGGTAAATATTTTATTAACATTATCTACTTACATGTTGTAACCTGAACAAGCCGTAATCATGGGTAACTTCATCATTAACGGTTCTTTTTCAAATGCCGCTCGTGACCTTTTCGGGACAAGACTTTTCCGATTTACCACTGGTGATGGTTGATAAACTGTTTTTTTTTATATATCGGGTAAGCACTAATATCCTTCATCCCAACTGATGTTAAGTGATGATAAAGCTGAAGGTGGAAGCGCAGTTTACCCATAATCCTCAACTACTGAATCACTGGCTATCTTATCTCTAGCTGCCGGAACACAACAATTCTACAAACACTGGTGTTATGACGACATATTTCGATAAGGTGGTGGTGGAGATAAACCCTACCACCAACCAAACCGAGTACACAAACATGTACCCCCCCGCTAGGAGTCGAACCCGAACCTGGGACCTATCTTAACCGGTGGTCGTGCTATTAACCACTACACCACAGAGGTGGTTAAAATTAATTTATATTTTGGTGCCACCGTCACCCATCGTCATCGTCTCAACCTCTTGTAAACATGTCTAATTCGGCAACGCATAGGCAGCTTCCTGTGCGCTGTAGTGTAGGCACGTTAAGTAACCGTTTGGTGTAGGTAGATGTCAACGGCAGGCGATTACTACTTTCCCTAGGGACTCATAATGGCTGTACATGTCTACCGAACAGCCTATGGAGCTCGGAGTATTTTAATTCGGTCACCCATTCGATGAACACCCCCACAAACCTTACAGTTATAAAGTTAGGTGTCAGACATCCTTGTCCAAGCACAAGGGGCCATCTGCGTCAGGTCATAACGCCGGATCAGGACGCACCGAAGCGCATTCTTCATCCGATACTTTTAAGACTAGTGTGTCGAGCAAGTTGCTCCGTGGACACGTATAGTCCACTACCTACTATCCAGATAGGTTACCGGAGCTGTAAGCTCACTCACTTCTCGTTGCACCATAAGCACAACTCGCAGTTCCGCTCGGGTCGTCAACTCTAAAGTCGACTACTAAATGTCCTCATTGGTGGCGGAGTTGTAAGCCCACTCACTTCTCAGTACCCATCCATACACCTCATCAGTTCCAAAATCCTACGCGGCTGATTCAACCGGAGACATTGCATCTAGCGGGCGCCTCTACTAGTTCTCCAGACTAGTGCGGAGATGTTGGAAGCCTACTCGATGAAAACCACCGAGCAGAACAACCAACTATGGACAACTCACGTGCCCCGCAGATCCTTTCGCTTCAGGGCCCCACCAAGACCGCTACTCGGACCCGCTCGCTGTGCACGAAATGGAATGGACCTCAACCAGGCAGACGAACATTACCACTTCTACAGCTACATAGCCACTACGAGTCCAACCCATGTCCGGGACCTGCCGGAGACGCTCGCGTAGGCATAACCGGCAGGGGGCCTAGGATCCGGAACTCCCGTGGTACCTTTGAAAAGACGGACCGGACCCGTAGTTCCAACTGCCATACCTTACCTATCAGGGTCAGTGGATAGGGACGATCCATCCGATGACCAGGCGAAAGTTACCGAAACAAAAGCGCAAACGATGCGTCATCGGGCGGCTCATTATCGTTTGCTTTTTATATATTATTATCAGGCAACGCAAGCCCATGAATTTATACCTAACAGACTACATAAGTATTTAAGTACTTATGTAAATAATTTTACGCAGAAAGAGCTTACAGTATCTTATGGTCTGGCAGTATGGTGTTGGTAAAACGGAATGCACCTGATTAAATTTAAATAAGGGTATACAAGCTACTAACTAATTATGAGACGACCAACACCTCAGTCTCCCTGTGACCACGGACCCTGCAAAGGGTTCGAAACGTCAGGATAAACATTAAATAAAATAAACGCGAGTAGATCCGTAAAAGTTGTTTCATTTCAATGTGTAGTGTTCGCGTAAACTTTAGAAAACAAAAAATAATTGGTTCTTATTTTAGTCGGTGGTAGGTAGTTTTAAATCTGCTTGGCTAGCTACCACCACCTAACAGTTAGACATAGAATAGCCTTACACCAGTACTTAGTTATATATTATTGTTGTTTATTTATTTAGTTAAGTTAAGTGCGCTTTAATCTACGGCATTACTATTACTTAACACCAGATGAGATGAAAGACGAGTGCTCACCAGAAGACAAATAAAAATATATAATAGTACCTTATCCTTTAACACGGTTCGACGTTGGCAACAACCTTTGAAAATCAGATTTCTAAATCTCTTTCATTCCAAATGTTACAAGTCCATTCGCAGCCCGTTCAACAGTGGCCAATAAAATGGAAATTATGTCCCTTTGCAGGCGGGCAGCAGCACACAGTGCCCTCTTGGGATGCAATTTCTGTGTAAGCCTATTAAAAATGTCATAAACGCTACACTGGGTCGTTGGGCCGTACAGGTAAAGCTAAATATTTTGTTGCCATATACTAACACGTTTTGTGCGAATCCCTTCGTTGTATTCACAGTTTTACTTAACGTTTTAAAACAAAAATAATTCTAAGTGAGAGCTCGATGGCGCAGTGGTTAACGCGCCCGGTCTGCGAGTGCTAAGGTTAAGCAACTGTCGCAAAGGCCGATCATCGGATGGGTGACCAAAAATGTATCATCTCGAGCTCCTCCGTGCTTCAGAAGGCACGTAAAGCCGATGGTCCCGGCTGCATTAGCAGTCGTTAACTCCCACCAATCCGTACTGAGCACGCGTGGTGGTTTATGGCCCGTACTCCCCGTCCATCCATAGGGAAGATTCGTGCCCCAGCAGTGGGGACGTAAAATAATATGATGATGATGATTTTGATGAATTCGACGTGTTCTATCCTCCACATCTGCTCTGTTATGAATATGTCATCCTCTAGACTTGCAGATATAAGCTTGGATGTCAATGAATCTGACAGATGTCAGAGAGAGAGAGAGAGAATAATAAGTCTTTTCCGATTATTACGACACAAGTGCCATTAAGTCAAACCTTATATCTACATCTTCATGAGTCAAACTAACATTTGAATTGAACTGCCAGCATTTATAATGTACTTAAATCGAGCTGGTAGCAGAAAATCCCGCCATTTAATACAAATGTTGACATTACATTGGCTTGAAATTTCACATAATGCGCGCCAGCTCAGGTACGTTCTGATGTCATATCCGCACAGGGCCCGCTGAAGCAAAGCCTACTAACGCGACCAGATACGGACATAGGTGCTTTATTTGCTGGAGTTGGGGTGAGCGATCTTAATCCTTTATTGTTTAAAAAAAATATACATTGAAAAACAATTTCCAAAAGAACGTGTACAAAGATAAGCTTAACGCTAGAAGAGATATAGCCTCTTTTTCTAGTCAATCCTAGCTGTGATGTGAAAAGAAAGCCAAAGTCACATATCTTATGTGTCTTGAATTTGTAGGTTTTAATAAATGCCAACTAACGATAACAGTTGCGATCCATCGACCTTCCGAAGTGCAGTGGGGTATCGATTTTATGAAATCTGAAGACCCGGCATTGCAGACGTTTGTTAACTTTTACTTACATACCCGCAATAGCATACTAAGTATATTTAACTAAATAATAACTGAGAAAAGTGGCAAATTTAAAAAAGATAACAAAATATTTTTTTTGTTGTTACCATACATTTTACAATGAATTTAAGACCTTATTTTAATATTACTATTTGCTAGAAATTTCTATTTTTCCCTTTGCCCTTGCTCCAAGTTCGGCCCCCGCTGATCGCGTCTTCCGCAAGCCGGATCAATACGATCGAACGGAGCGTAATAATTTAACGAGGACCTCGCCTAACGCCCCCTCCATTGTCTATATATCTGCGGTGAATGCAACACTCACGTATTACTTGTATTACCTACCGTATATGGGATCTGGGCGATAATAGCTCCAACGCATTTTACATCTCTATCTAAAGATAATATTGAATAAAAATTTAATTAAATCAATGTATAAAATTAATACGAGCATATTCGTAAATGCTGTTTTATTACACTCTTTATGTAAGTAACATTGTGTTACAATAAATTATTTAATGAAAAGTATGTAGGTAACATACGAATCGCATTTGCCTCCATTTTGGAATAAAACATTTCAGCTAAGTTACAATATTTTTTTGGTCTCATGAAATAGGCAAAGGAATTCAACTCCTTACAGTCTAGGTAACTGTTAGTGGTAGCGAACACGTCGCGTCGTAGCTCAGCGGGAAAATACGCGAGTAATACGCGGAGTTACGCGCGCTACCTCGCAACGTAATACCCCCGCGTCTCGACTCGTATAACTTCGTTATATCGCCATACTGCGTGAAGCATTTTTTTTAATATTTCCGAAAATAGGTTCCAATTTGTGAGTTCTCTTTTTGAAAAGGTTTGATTGCGACGAATTTAATTCATAACCCAACCAAAGGAATTGTTTCCCGTGAACATGACTGTGATTTTCCTAACTTTAGTTTGGCAGTTTGGCATATTTAGCATAAAAGCGTACAATTACCATAAAGTCAAAAAGTGAAGTGGTGAGTAACGTCACCATGGAATAGCGTGTTAACTTATTTTAATATGTAAGATAAGTGGGTCTGAAACCGGGTCAGGTAATAATTCTTTGTTGGTTTTCCGTAAGACAGCTGCCGTTAAATATTGTTTAAATTTTTATACTCACAATTAATTACGAAAAGAAGGTAACATTAGCCAGTAGATATATACAGTTATAGTACAAAGAATAATTATACCCGATGTCCATATTTTGTTTGGTACCGATAATAGTATTGACTTGAATGCATTCAAGGTAATACAAACAAACAAATTAACAACACCGATTAAAAATCATCATCAAAATCATAACACGGCAGTGTGGTTTCTAATTAAAAATAAAAACACTACCATTTTTATTTTTCCTGAAAAAAGGTTGCATACAAAAGCTATAAATTGCATATAAAAAGGGGTCGCGATAAGCCAATTTAACACTGGGCAAAATAACAGGTAGCTCGCATAAAGCTAAAGCTACCCACAACTACGGTGGCACATTCATGCTACCCCATTAGGGCTGCGACAGATTTAATTCCAATCTGAAACGCATCAAGTAATTACAAATAAAAAGCAGCGGCGACGACGAGTGTGCGGGAAAACTGTGGGGCGACAACCCTTGCGCAAGGTGGGGCGGACAATTTTTTAAAATGTTTATTTTGTATTGACATCAAAATCGAAATCGGAATGTTTTTATTCGAAATTCCATCACTCAATCCGTTAATCAATCAGTCAATCAATCAATGAATCAATAAATCTATAAAAAGTTTAAATTTTTTTGAGCGTCAATTGTAAGCTGCCTACCCAATGGTGAAGGGCTTGTGCCGTTAATAAAGACACCGCAAGAAACTCAGCAAGAGCAAAAGCAACAAAAAAATTCACATTAATATAACAATAACTTGTAGTCGATACACCACAATACATGTTAAACTATATCCATATATTTTTGTCATTATAAACTTTTTAATAATCTTTATTATGAAGGTATTTTAACATGTGCATCTAGCATGTGCCTTAAATTTATGTAGATATACGCATTTCAACTACATTCTGTGGAAGTTTATTATCCCCTTGTCAGTTACAAAATGTTACACATTTATTCAGGTACGAGACACCTGTTTTATGAAGCCTGAAACTTTGGACGACTAAAACAATTAATATAATTCTTTTAAGAAAAAGTTTTTTGACTGACCTAAATAATTTTTCATTCATATTTTTCTTTAAATTACTCTTTATGTGAGTCCTTCGACGTGTAGTTGTACAATTATTGCTCGGACTACTTTTTTTATTCATCATCATCAGCTCATGACCCCACTGCTGGGGCAAGAGCCTTCCCTATAGATGGATATAGAGAACGGGTCATAAACCACCAAGTGGGCCTACTGCGGATTGGTGGTTGTTAACGACTGCTAATGCAGCCAGGAACAACGGCTTTACGTGCCCGCGATGATAAATTATTGGTCACCCATCCTTTGCGATAGTTGCTTAAGTTCAGCACTTGCAGACCGGGCGCGTTAACCACTGCGCCATTGAGCTCCTCTTTATTTTTATCACACAAACGGTTTCACAATAATATGTTACACACAGTAGTTTATGTAAAATTTTGTTTAATAATTGTGAGCTCAACACTGTTAACCACAGATAATATTTCTATGAAATAACGCAAAATTGCGAAACACAAATAAAATATGAAGCAATGAAATGACAATTATCTTAAAAACGTATGAAAGCATGGCAACCCCAACAGTAACATGCGGGCAACATTAATTAGTAAACAGTCGCCCGTCTGCTGGGTGTACCAACAAAGCTGCTTTTCTTCTGTTCCGCAAAACTCTGTCTAACGCCCGCCACTATATTTTTTCCAAGACTGCATTTAAAAACGTAATTAACGAAATTCGTATTCAAATCTGGTGCACGCTTTAATTGTACGCTACGTAATATGATTTGTTTTGTGTAGACTTAGCTCTACAATGTTTGGAGTTTCAATTGAAATAGACACAAAAAAATATCCTTTTTTTTTATAACTATCATAGTGGCACCCGTGTTCGACAGGAACCAGTCATCGACCTTTTTTCCTTTAGGTACTTATTAAAAGGTGAGTTTCACCCGAGTTCTTTTCGTAATAACACGTGTTGTGAGACTCCATTTTAATTTATGACTACTGTACATTTTTTTATTATTAGTGGTAAGGTTACCGGTTATTAAAACCGGTTATTTTTTGGCGACGAAAATAGTTTTCCCTCGAAGATTGCCTGGTTATTTGTAAGCGATAAGTCCGCTTTTATTAATTTGTTTTTAATTTAATCTTTTTACGAGCACACATCGAAGATCTATTTATTTAATTAAAAAAGTAACTTTATAATTAAGAAAAATAAGGAAATTTAAATATGAAGTAGAAACATTTTACAAACATCTGTTTATTTAACTAAAAGTTTCAATCAGGCCCTCCTCTTCCCCTGGACGTCTTCACTCATCGCTATCCTGGGCCACCTCACACCACCCCGGCAAACAAAGTGTTTATAATTTAGTATTTTTATTTAATTATGAAGTACAGACGCCTGCACGTCAACCTATCCAAAACTGTCCAATTTCTTTAATACATTTTTAACCATATAACCATATTTAGGCATAAAGTTCAAAGTCTACTGAGGAAATTTGACAGTTTGTGGTAGGTTGATGTGCAGGCGTGTGTACAACAGCTTAAAAAATACTTTCTTCAGATGTCAGTTCCTGTTGACGTAATAGTTGTGTTTTTTTTCTTCACATACTTATAGTCTCACTTACGTGATTATCCTAAACATATATTGTAACCCTATATCAGTAATAGTATATTTATGCACTTTCATACCATGTTCAATGCTGACTTTAATCACTCCTGGCATTATAGACAAACCTCAGTGGTTTTATTAATGCTATTAGAATAAGTATTATTGTTGTTATTTTAGATCTATAAATAAATAAGTTAACATAAAATAAAAAAAGTTTTATTTCCGACTAGTACACAACTAAATTATTATGTTGTTAGTAACAAAAAAAACTTAAAATCTATGTTAGTACAATTAATTAAACCTACTTTGATACTAATTTGTGTTCGATTTACATCTACGAACACAATGAGCTATAATAGGGGAATCATGACGTCCCGCTATCACACGCAGAATGGAGTGGGAGCTGGCCCGCCGCCGGCGCCGTCTGCAGAGCAACGAGGCAGTTTTCTTGCGCAAGATGGCATTGAAGCCATCAATTTCCGCTTGCGCAAACATGCCTGAAGCACTGCAGAATCGAGGCAGCCCCATCAACATCCTGAAAGCATCATTGTACTGGATCAGCAGCGCACTAAGGGTCCGCTGGGTGTAGCTGGTCCAAAGGCTGCACGTGTAGAATATTTGGCAATAGGCTCTAAACAGTGTTACTTTCACTGAAATACTACACCGTGCAAACCTACGAGCCACCATGTTGCATCGGACCGCCTATGCCCTGCGTTCCCTCTCAATGTCTACCTCGTCCTTAAGGTCATGCGTTACAAAATATCCGAGAATCTTAAACTGATTAACACGTTTGAGTTTAAGGTTTGCACCGTTGAGTGTAATATTGTGTAAATAAATGAATAAATGTGTAATACTTTTTATAAAAAACTTACTAATTTACTAACTTACTTACTTACGTATCTAGATTTCCGTATTTCATAATAAGACTAGCGACCCGCCCCGGCTTCGCACGGGTGCATTGCTGATACACGCAACCGCTATGTTCCTGCATTTTAAATCTGTAATATCTTCGAAAATATTAATTTAAATTACATGCTGTAAAGAGCCATATTGATCTATATTAAATGCACAATGTATTTAATGTACTTAATTGGATAAGGATTAATGCTGTATTGCTTAAAATCGCTTCGTAAATAAGCCATTATTTCTCGTAAAAAGTAAAAGATATAAAATTATTATTGTGGGCTATCCCTAAGAGATAGACTTATACCATCGCGGACTTTTTTGTAGACCTTTTTAAGGTGTACAATACTGTAGTACATTATTTTGATCTATCTCGTAGGATTCAGCCAGCGTTTGCAAAGTAATCGCAAAAAAATGTGAAACCTCTAAAATTATCAGTGTTTCTCTACTATATTGTGCATGTATTTATACATATGAACCTTCCTCTTGAATCACTCTATCTATTAAAAAAAACCGCATCAAAATCCGTTGCGTAGTTTTAAAGATCTAAGCATACATAAATACATACATACATAGGGACAGTGGGAAGCGACTTTGTTTTATACTATGTAGTGATGACAAATTGAACATCTACGCGCCTCCTAACTCTATGACCGGTTAAGGCTCCACAGCATATTTCATGCATGAACCGTCGCAGTTCGGTTATAGTCATCGAACGACATCGGACTGACATTTCAGCTCCAATTGGCAGGCTCTTACTTCTAGCTACCATTCATGCAAACTTACCGACTGCTACCACCAAACAATAACCGTCTGTATTTCTTAACCGATTAGGTTGGTATTAAATGTATTTTGAAGTTTGTTTGTAGATTTGTACGTCTGGGAAATTATGATAATGCTACCTCCTAGCGGTTGGCAGCTATTTTGTGGTGCAAACGATATTTGTTTCGCATCGGAGGTCCTAAGGTAGTGTGTTACTGTTATTGCTATAATTGTATTGTAATATATTGTTATCTCGCTATCAAGGTTAGGTGATAGCAATATAAGATTCAGAGAGCTTAGTGTGAGTTCTATTTACCACTCGAATTCATTGGATCACGGTAATGATTTATTTAAACATTTAGTACATATAGGTACATATAGGTACATATTGGTTCAGGAGGTACTAATAATACAGACGCCTGCACATCAACCTATCCAAAACTGTCAAAATTCTTCAATTAATTTTCAACCATATTTCTTAAACATAAGATTCAAAGTCTGTTGAGGAAATTTGACAGTTTGTGGTAGGTTTATGTTTTAACACTACAGGTTTTGGAGAAGTCTGATACTAAACGGAATTGAACATCCAATGTTACCACATGATAAAAATGTGTTGCAAGTAATTAACAACTTTATTAATTTATTATCTAGTTTTGTCTGAATATAAAAGCAAAATGATACGTTTTTCGAAATCCTCGAATTTTTCTCTACATTTTGGTGTCTATGTACCTCAAGGTACACACGCCTGCACATCAAACTACCACAAACTGTCAAAGAGTTTGAACTTTATACCTTTATGATATGGTTGAGAATGTATTGAAGAAATTTGACAGTTTTGGATAGGTTGATGTACATTAACTGGCCAGATTTTAGTGACCTCCTTTGGAAAGGTGTTGAAATAATCCCTAATAATTCACTACATCATCATCAGCTCATTTCTATGTCCCCACTGCTGGGGCACGAGATGGATGGATAGGGAGAACAGGCCATAAAACACCACCGACTGCTTTCAACAACAATTTATTATAACGGTATCAAAAATTATACGCGATTTACACTCAAACCACATAACAAGTATACTTTAAGAGAATTTATTTTGCTAATTGTTTTGAAACCTTATTATTTAATTACACTATGGATGCGCGCTAGCCTTGTTGCTTTCAAAAGACGTGACCCGATAATTTAACCTAGGACTTACGAATATTACAAGCGTTTGTTTTAATTTTTTAAACTGACTAACTATATTAAATAACAAGCAAACCGGCCTGAATGCTACGAAATTAAAAGTATTAATGTTTCTTGCCGGTTCTTTTTAGTACAAGGTCTCGCCCAGAGTAGACTTACGAACCACAGTTACGAACCGATGGCATAATGACGTTAATAAGAACTATTTGTAACCTAAACAAAATAAATGATTTTGAATTTTGAATTTTTTGAATTTTGTTTTTTTTGCCAGCTAGGCAACTGAACATATAGACACTAAAGAACCTAGAAAATAAAGTTTTATAAGCAGGCTGATCTTAACTAACTTCTTTTACAAAGCAGAATATAGAGTTAGCTATGAAAAAGCAAAATATATTCATTCTTAGTGACAGCCAAGCCGCGCCCAAGTCACTCATATCGCCCCGAATCGACTCTGGCCTTGTTCTAGAAACCACAAAAGCTCTAAACAAGCTAGGTGGACATATCAAGGTGCGATTGATTGGGTCCCAGGCCATATGGGAATTCACAAGAGATGGCGGATGCACTTGCCAGGGAGGGTTCGAAGACCCAGCAATGAGCTGGGTCCTGAGCCGTTCGTGGCAATTGCACCAAGTACCATTAACAAGGCCTTAAAAGATTACATCGAAAACAGGCACGGCATCGAATGGAAAGAGCAGCCGGGTATGAAACATTCCAAATCCTTCCTTGGCGAAAACGCCTTAGGACGGAGTAAGTTCATATGCGGAGGCGGTAGAAGGAAGGCCCGACTAACCATCGGTGCCTTGACAGAGCACTATACCACAAAACAAATGCTTCACAGAATGCACCTTTCAACAAATACTTTGTGTAGGGCGTGTGGAGAGGAAACGGAGTCAATGCAGCACCTACTGTGTGACTGCGACTAGAGAGTCGCAGTCACACAGTAGGTCCCAGGTTCTTAGCCAGAGGGCTAAGAAAAGAATGGGACTCCTGGGGTCGGTCTATCCGAAACCGGAGGACTTCAAGCTCTTCGCCCATAAGGACGTTGCCAAACTTATGGTATCTATCTTTACAGAGGAAGAAGAGTGAAATGATGGGGTTGCACAAAAGATCCCGATGGGTCGACCTGTTACTGCGAGAGGGAAACCTCAGCAGGCCCCACTAAGATAAGATAAGAACAAATTTTAAGGTGTGCGATTTTTAAGTTACATGTAATATTCCTACTTAGAAATATTAATAGACTTAATTTCCTTAAAATAGAACCAAGAAATTCAAGATGAAGAAAAATATGCCAACAAATACTAAAATTACAAGCATACAGTGAAGTGAAGTTTTATAGTTTTATAGCTGCAACTACAATTTAACGACAAACTATAGATAATAACTCTAGCTGCCACAGACACGGTATAATGTCGGAAAATAAACAAACGTCGAGAATAATTAAAAGATAATCTCTTCGCAGCGAATGATGCGTGAAAAACGGGCCGATCGGGCTCGAAGTATTTTATAATTTCAGTTTTCAGCCGATCGGGTAAAGCGGCGTGCACGCTGGGCACCGGTGTAAACTGACTTTTTTTTATCATTATTTATTAAGAGACAAATAGTTAAAACACGAAGAAAAAAATATATAAATTTCTTTAAAGTTACATTAAGAAACAGCACAATTTAAAACCAAAACAAAAATTACAAACAATTAATCATTATTTAATAAACATACTCATACTTCTCCCAGTTCGCAAGCTTAACCTTCTTCTTTTTCCTTCTTCCTTACATTATGCAGGTTTCATTATAAAGTTCCACATACAACATTAGCAAAAAGAAGAGTCCCTAGATATCAAACTCCCACAGGCCGCTCGACACTAATGAAACGACATTTTAAACACATTGCTCCGCGACTTTACAACAAAGTTCTGTTACCAAAATAAAGCAAAACACAATACAATAAAAAAAAATTAAGGATGTAACAGTAATATGATTGGCACAATTTAAATATGACAATGTAGAAGAGATAATTATTCACACATGTACTGTATAAAGTGTTTATTTAATAAAGAATATATATACTGACATACCGGGTCAGATGCTCTTCCAATTGAGCTATCGTGGTTCTAACCAGCCCGCCGAAATTACTATTTACCACTATCACTATTTACTTTTTTACTTTGAAAGCCAAAGGCGCCAATTCAATGTCAACAACTACCGTCATTAACATCTGATCATAATAGTTTTACAAATACTAAAGATCAGTTAAGAAGTAGGCAAGCTATTTATAAAATGTTTTTGTTTTGTTTATATCATTTTAACGCAAATTTTGTTGCGAAACAAATTACAAAAACACATGTTGAAGAAATGTCAGAAGGGTGCAGGTTGAAATCCTGCTCGTGGAAATTTTTTCAACATATGTTTTTGTAAAATACGAATTCTTAGGCTTTAAGGATGTACTCCACTGCCATGCTCCCATGCACGGGCCTTATGTTACGTTGAACGCCTCGGTGGCCGAGTGGCAAAGCGCTCGGTCCGATACCCGAAGGTCCCAGGTTCAATTCCCAGGTCGGGCAAAGTATTTCGGATTTTTTGATGCACAGCCCGGGTTTATGATCACCAACCCGCATATGGCAAGCGTGGTGATTAACCCTTTATCCATCAATTGTAGTGATGACTTGATTTCAATGATGGAAGTCATTGCCCTGCAATGGGGCAGTATATAGGCTATTTACTACTACAGTTTGTACAGATTAGTAAATTCGAGCTCCTGTGTGGACGCGCCCTAGCACAGCCGGCCGTATCACCCGGGGCCTCTCATTAAAATTTCAACGTTTCCGTTTATACCCGTTTTGTGTGTGACGCGAGTAAGTTTTGTTATTAACGAAATAATGACATACGAATTAAGCTTTAACTAGAATATTCGACTCGTGTGGGTGGGAAATGCAATTTTGGTTTTAGTGAGTTTAGGAAAGTCTGGCTTATTCGACTCAGCATCTACATAATCTAACACAAGCTTTTACAGAGTGGGCAACACGCAAGTGATGCGCTGATTTTTCAAACACACATCATAATCATCACCAGCTATCCATTATATCTCCTCATTGCTGTGGCACGAGCTTTCCCTATGGACAGAAACACCACAGGGAGGAAAGGCCGTAAACCACCACGCGGGCCCAGTGCGGATTGCTGGTTGTTCATCATCATCATCATCATCATCATCATCAGCTTATTTTATATCCCCACCGCTGGGGCACGAGCCTTCCTAATAGATGGATAGGGAGAACGGGCCATAAACCACCACGCGCGTCCAGTGCGGATTGGTGATTGTTATTGACTGCTAATGCAGACGGGACCAACGGCTTTACGTGCCTTTCTAAAGCACGGAGGAGCGGTGGCGGAGGTACATTTTTGTCACTCCGACGACAGGTCTTTGCGAAAGTTGCCTAATCTTAGAACCCTTGTCCCTTAGTCGGTTCTTTTCATGTACCAGACCAGACCACGGGATTTATAGAGAACAAGCTATATAAAGAAAAAACCATTGGTCGTTTAAAGTTTTCACTTTACATTTCATATATGGTTAGAATATGTTAAGCAACGAGCATCGAGGTGCATTTAGGTGCAGCTTAATCAGCAGAGAGACGGTAGACGTCCGCGCGTCTGGAAAAGCCTGTCCAAACTTAGGATCCTTCATACTTAGCCGCTACCACGAGACGGCGGATGTAGGCTGTCGCTATGCTACCGCTAAGAGAAACTTGCAGTTACGACAAGGCATATTGCGACTTGCGAGCAAAGGCATACGCGTTCAGTGCAGAGTAGCAGGAGCATCGCCTCTACATAAAAAAAAATTACGTCCATTATTCGAACCCGCAAGCACCTTCAAGCCTACTACCTTCAACCTACCTACCTTCAAGCATTACTACAGGGCTCTAACACTAAGGTCATCACGGTTTCATTTTATTCGTCCTATATTTTCTAACACTATGGGCTCTCACTTATGGCTAACGTCAGAAATGGCAGTAGCTACTGGAACTATTTCTGCTCTCAATACAGTGAACTTGTGAATATTTGTAACGACCAACAATGGTCATGTATAGACATAGATATGCTGGGCCTGGACTCGAATACTTTTACTTTCATAAGTGATGCGCACGGGACTAGCAGCTGGCTGGATCACTGTATAACTACTCAGTCGGCCAAGCAGACTGTTATTGATGTGGTTGTAAAGTATGACACTCTTTGGTCTGATCATTTCCCACTTATCATTATATGTAATTTAAAGTTACTAGCCTCTAAGGTCTCGCACAAATTTATTAATGTAAATAAAGACGTAGTATGTAGCTAACATTTATATGAGCGTCCTTCGCGTTCAATATAACAACGCTTTCAGGGCACTGATGTGGCTGCCTCGACATCGTAGTGCCTCAGGAATGTTTGCGGATGCGCAGGTCGACAGCTTCCCGGCCATACTGCGCAGAAAAGCAGGTTCTCTGATGCGACGGGTTCGGGGCAACAGCCGCAACAGTGTCATGGAGCGTATAGCTAATGGTGGGGACTGTCCACTAATTAGCCAATTCGTTTTTAGAATTAAGTCTCTTTTTAATATTATTTACTAACATTGCATATAAGTTACTTGTATACTAACAGATTGATCTTTGTTGACTTTTAATAGATAAATATTATTATTATTATTACTGTAGAGAGAGGAACCTCCTGAAAATACGTGCCGTGTCAAGGAGTACTGCCTTTTGCATCTGACCCAACCTTTCAGCGAGAGCCTCTCTAGGTGTTGATCGAGGCTCTTGGCTAAAAGACCGTTTGCCGAAACGACTATCGGTTTGATGGACTAATGGTTGAATATTATTATTCAA
This sequence comes from Eudonia truncicolella, assembly GCA_949315975.1. NCBI lineage: Eukaryota > Metazoa > Arthropoda > Insecta > Lepidoptera > Crambidae > Eudonia > Eudonia truncicolella. The sequence goes on from OX438841.1 coordinate 1,725,510, forward strand.
CCATTGAGTTGTATGTAATGAGTAGTGGCACAAAATAAAACGTATCCACATAGAACCATTTCAAAACAGTCCGAATGCTGCTGCGAGATTCCGCGTCCGTTAGAGAGTCGAGTCTTACAAATGAACAAAGAATAAGCTTCGAATTGTTATTCCGTGTTTTGTCTCTTTTACTCTAATTTGAAACGACGTTTACATGACAGGAACAAAACACGGAATTCGAAGCTTATTCTTTGATTATTTGTAAGGCACTATGAGTGCGTTGCTTGAGCGCGTTTTTATGTTGCCCGCCGCTACGTACCGTGGTACCGGCCACGTAGCTCCCGTGATAAATTTGCCAAGTTGCGTTTCGGTTAATATTACACGGCACCTTTGTTAACACTCGCTATACCAAATATTGGTGTTAGCAACTTTCACAGGCATTCCGCTTACGGAACGCAAATGAACATCGCAGACAGTTTATGGTTAACGTGTTTGGGTGGTTAAATAAAAAGCTGAAGAGCTTATGGACTAGTGACTAAGGTAAACCATCTTAACTGATGTCGCCATAACATCAATGTTTGTAGCATTGTTGTGTTCCGGCAGCTAGGGGTAAGAAAGTCAGTGCCTCACTAGTTGAGGATCCCGGGTGAAGTGCGCTTCCACCATTAGCCTTATCATCACTTGACATCAGGTGAGATCAAGGCACTGTGCTTACCCGTAAATATAAAAAAGGTATAGGGACAGGAGTTGCTGGATGATAGAAAAAGATTGTAAAAATGCTATCCTAAGACAGAACTTTAAAAAATATTCATTGTACCTTCTTTCAGAAAGTGTAGAAATATAATTTTGTTATACAATATGTTTGGTGGCCACATCAGTGGCCGTGTGGCAAAGCGCTTGGCCGGGACCCGAACGTCCCGGGTTCAATTCCCAGGTCGGGCAAATGTGTTTCGGATTTTTCGATGCATTACCCGGGTTTGTGATCAACAACCCCCATTTAGCAATAGTGGTGATTAATCCTTTACCCATCACTTGTAGGGATGACTTGATTTCAATGATAGAGGTCTTTGCCCAGCAGTGGGTTAGGGACAGGCTAATAACTACTACAATAAAGAGTGAGCAGCTGTAGCTGTAGCTGTCGATCGATATTGCTCTCATAAAAGCATTTGTTTTCTATCTACTTCTGGATTAATAGTATCGGTTTTTACCGATACCCTTTTGAGTAACAATTTAATACCATATAGCCAAATCGATATTCCAAAGTATCTACAATATTCATAGTGTTTTTTAATTTAGACATTATAAAATAACCTCTATACCTATAAAATTAAAGTACAATCAACATTAAAATTATAAAAAACCATTCTGACCAGACCTACCTTACCATTTGCCTTTTCCAAATTTAAGTTAAATTAATCCCTAGCTAAGTATACCTACTTCTCCACAGCTAAAAAATAGACATCTGAATGGGTAGTGGGTAAAAAAATGTTTTTACAATTCAAAAGCGCTTTTCTTAAGTTTATTTTAATAATAACAAAATTTACTTTGACTTAATTCAAATATGTGTAATAAGAAAAATACGCACAGCGAAATGAATGTCACCCTCGCAGCTAAACTCCGATCCACGTTGCTAACAAAAAGCTAACAAGTCAAAAAAAACTTTATCAGCCATTACAACATATTGAACATTAAATTCCTGACTCATTTCACTTCACCCTCGTTACTTTCATAGAAGGAGAAAGGAGAGAAAAAACCGTTATTCCTCGATGGCAATAGAATAACTTTCCTTGATGTCGTTTTCAGAAGATTTAACCCAATAGCATGGTTGCCATAAAATTGACAAAACTATTTTGCCAAATAAATATCGCGGTGCTAAAGCATTGTGCGATTCGGACAAGTTGGTTGGTTGGAAGTTCGCGTAAAAAATATGTCGTCTGCTTATGATATACCATCTGCAACGGCCTTTGTTCCCTTTGAGGCACTTGCGTTGTCGGGTTGAGGGTTGAGGGCTCCATTTGGTCCGGCCGCAAGTTTCTGAACTGAGCATGTTTGAACTTGCTTTTATTGTAGTCGTTTCGGCCACTAGTTTGTTGTCGTAAAATTGTTAGTATACAATCCACTAAAATAGGAACAATGTTTTTTTATTATTTACATTGTTGCATTCACAACGCTACATGTAGTTGCAAGATTTAAAAAAAATTACTAGAAAAAATCGACCAACCTCAGGAAGCTCGAGTGGAAACCAAACCCACGACCATTGGATAACCGGTCCAATGCTCTGACCGCTGAGCTACCGAGACCCCAGAAGACACGTTGAATTTTTTAGTACCTACTTTGTGATTTACGGTACAAGCAAGGAATGATGTTTTTTTTTTGTTATCCTAATTTAGACTAATAGGTAAGATGTCAGAATCAGGCCACTGAGGCACAGTTGTGTTTTAAAATAGTAGAATCGGGACACATCAAAGACTATCAAATTAATTAATTGACAATTTGAAAAAAGACAAAGTGTTGAAAAAATTCCACGAGCGGGATTTGAGCCCGCACCCGATGACATGACGGATCAAGTTCACTGCCAACTATGCTATCGTGGCTCAATCCAACTCGCCTAAACTAATCAACACTATCTACTCTTACCCCGTAAGCCAAAGGAGCTCTATTCAATGTCGACAACTACGTCATCAGCATCCGACCTTAATATTTTTACAAATATTAAAGACCAGTTAAGAATTAGGCAAGTTGTATTTACGATTATCTTCTAATATATAAAATTCTCGTGTCACGGTGTACGTTATTGAACTCCTCTGAAACGGCTCGACCGATTTTCGTGAATCTTAGCGTGCATATCGGCTAGGGTGAATCGGACAACATCTATTTTTCATCCCCCTAAATGTTAAGGGTGGTTGGTCCACCCCTAAATTTTTTTTATATTTTTGAAATTTTTTCAATACAAAATGATTTGTTTGTAGTGTTGTCATGGAAACTGTCAAAGCGGTACGAAGTCCGCCGGTCAGCTAGTCTTTATGTATAAAAATATTCTGTGCGTGTGTATGTTATTGAACTCTTTCTAAACGGCTGGACCGATTTGGATGAAATTCTTTGGGTGTGTTCAAGTGGATTCGAGAATGGTTTAGATTTACAATTGGACCCGGTAGGTGGCGCTGCTATAGGGGTCCATCATGGGGTACGAGTGTTCTTAAGCGGACGAATGATTTGTTTTGTCATAGAAACTGTCAAAGCGGTACGAAGTCCGCCGGTCAGCTAGTAGTTATATATATTTACACGCAAATATTGTTGCGAACAAATTAATAAATTAGATAGCAACGAGTCATTGCGGATACAAAAAATCAAAATTTGAATATTTACTATTGTTGTATTTTTTTTGTACAACAAGTAAGCTGTACAACTATAAGTTTATTACTGCATTTTGTTCTAACCTTATTACATCTATAAAGCACTTGACTTGCTTTCCGACTCGTAGCTTTCTGTAAGTGGCATTGTTACTGCATAAGCTATCTCCCAGATCCTATAAACTAGGCAATAGATAAGGTATTGCGATACTCCACCGGTGCAATACAAATCACAATCGGGATTAAGGCTTCCACACACCACTGGAAAATTTGTAAAGAGTTTTATAACGACATAATATTTTTATGTAAATGTTACCAATCATATCAAGTCAATCTCATGGCAAAATATTTCATGTGTATAAAATGTGTTTTTTGTGTCCATGTTCATTTAAAAAGAGCCTTATTTCTTCAAATTACATTATAATATCATTTGTTTTGACTGTTCAACGAAGTAGCGATGTAATTAACTTTTATAAAAAAAATATAATTTTTTTTTTTTTTAAATTTTTTCTACTATTTTTTTTTAAATCCTTAAAGACAAATTGTACTTGACGTTCTTTCTAATCTTTGCATAATTTCAGTAGCTTTCACGGTGTGCATGTTTTATGTTACATGTTGAAATATATAATATTGATATTATCTATAAACTTGCTCAATGTGTCCGGACCTTTATGAATCGAATGATGTATTCACCTCTCTGTAGCAATATTTGAAGCAACGGCATCGTATGACAAAGATAAGATGTTTATTTACTCCTCTAGCATGATTCGCTGATAAGATTAAAATCGTGCTCATGTATTTCATCGGAAAGCCGTACCTGGGTTCTTGAATAACATCTATTGCACGCTTTTATGATTGGTTCGGATTACTATTAGGTATTGTTGAAATGCAAAAAAACTTTTAGGAATCTATACTCGCGTTTATTTTACACATTAAGGTAAAAGTTGTATAAGTGTGTAGTTGTGTACTTGCGTATAGTTTTTTCGGCCGAGTAACTTACTGTAAACATCTGCAGTTTCTGAAGTTAAGAAGCTTTTGTAAAAGCCGGTTAACAGATGGGTGACTAAAAATATATCATCTCGAGCTCCTCCTTGCTTCGGAAGGCACGGAAAGTCGTTGATCCCGTCTGCATTAGCAATCATTAACGACCACCAATCAGCACTGGGCCCCCGTGGTGGTTTATGGCCCGTTCTCCCTGTGGTGTTTCCATCCGTAGGGAAGACTAATGGCCAGTGGTGACAAAACGAGCAGGTGATGATGCTGATGATATCCTTGACTGGGTTTGTAACCTGCCTACATACATGAGTTAATGCAAAAATGAATGAAGCGCATACCTTCACAGCGTTTGCAACGCACCGCGCCTCCCGGAATATTTAATGTTAACTGAAATTTTAATTGAGTGCGGTTGTCCAATGTTTTACAGTAATTTATTTTCTGTTATTTACTACAACCTACATACTTAGTGAGTACGTACAGCCATATAAAAGGTTTTTATATTAATTGGGAAAGTGTTTAAAAAAACAATTACTGAAGCGGGATTAGATTTTTTTTAAAGAATTTACTCTAACGGCTTTTTAGCGTCACCGGACTTTTTTGGGGGCAGGCGGCGAGAAAGGTTTTCTAGAGGGAATGGCATCACTAGTGCGTTCCCCGTTCCTTACTAGATTCTCCGAGGGGTTCGGATCGGTTCGAGGCGGATTTGAACAACCACCTTTGACATACCGGGTCAGGTTCATCTTTATTACGAGTATGCTATCGTGGCATTATAATAATTATATAACAATAAGAAACACTTGGCAAAGACCAGACCTAGGAACTAGGACCTCCGAAAATCTCTCTGGTGGCTCGGCCACGGTATGTAATCATTATCATATAAACAAATAAAAAAAACTTTCCTACACTCACACCAATTATCTAGCCCAAGAGAAGCTTCGTTATGAAACTCGTTAAATGGTTACTAGACAACGGATAAACATACTTAAAATACTTAAATACATATTTATTATACATAGAAAACACCCAGACCCGAGACAATTTAGAAAAACAATAATTTCTAAATTGACCCGACCTGCGATCGAACCCGGGACCTCAGAGATGGCGACACCATGAAAACCGGTGTACAAACCACTCGACCAAGGAGGTCGTCATATTCGGCCTATGTTAGTCCACTGCTGGACATAAGCACCTCAAGGGCACTCTACTCTACTACATCCAGCTCCTGCTAGCCTAGCCACCTTGCGAAGATCGTCGTTGCGCATATTCACACAGAACTGACGGGTCTCCGCGGATAATGACGGTTGTAGTGATTTCATTGCAACAAATGCTGAGTGACGCCATCCTTTTTACATATAAATATAGATATAAATTTACATTTTTTTATACATTAGTTTTTACTGTGTGTTCTAAACATATTTCATTTCATATTCTGAGACTAGGTGTAAAAAGTATGCAAATTATAAGGAAATAATAATTTTCACAGTATTTACTCGAATTGAATTTTTCAAAAATGTAATTCCTCAACTCCGTACCATGAAAGTGGAGTGCTGGGAGAGCTTAGAATTGTTGTGGCCGTGGAGAAAAGTGGCCGCACTGAGAAAGTCATGAATGGCGCCGGTAACGTATGGCCTTCCTCTGGCGACGCCATTTGTCAAGCCGGGCGCAGGGACGGACTGCGCGCTGTTGCATTACACCTTTTTTTTTTCTTTTTATTTATCATTTCAATAGTTATTACAAAACACATACCATACCATGCGATAACTTTAAAAACCACTAAGATTTAAGCTTAAGTTATTGCGAGTTTACAATTAATAAATATAACTTATTATAATTTTATACACTCATACAATTAGGTCTTATCATAATATAATAATATATCCACAAATAGTTCATAAGTAAAGTTTTTTTACCTCGATGACTCTTTATGTATTTTATGACTATTATTTATTTATTTATTTTATAATTAAAAAATTGTTGCACTTACATCAACGCCAAGGCGTACAACAGGCTATTACAAGATAAGATTACTATATAAAGGCAAGAGCCTTGCCTGTCTAAGCATGTACCATCTTAGACCACATCCTGCTCACCATCAGACTGGTTAGTAGCCAATTGCTGGAACAGTATGAATAAAAAATTTTAAAAAGTAAGTTGTGTTGTGAGTTTTCATATGTGTGTGGGATTATGTTTGATTCTATTTGTGAATATATGTGGTGATTTAAAAAATAAAAAATATAAAAACACACACTAAGTCGGATCCCTTTGGTTGACCTGAGACAAAGACAAAGTTATATTTTAGTTGTTATTTTTAGTTTCCCTTTTGTAATGTGACTTTTTGCATGTGTCGTGTATTACCAGTAAACGTTTTTTCATTCTTTTACCCCATGCAAGTTGTAGATCAACCACAAAACCGCACTGGGCCCGTGTGGTGGTTTATGGCCCGTTCTCCCTAATCATCCATAGGGGAGGCTCGTGCCCCAGCAGTGGGGATACAAAACTAAGCTGGTGATGGTGGTGGTGGTGAAAATGTAGATAACTTTATCTCGGTCGAATTATTAAAAAACGTAATTATTAAAAATTAAGTAAGTAAGCACATTTCTTTGTTATCATTTGGATATGTAATTTTTAATCGGACTGTTTTTAAAACTGACTTTAAACATTTTATTGGTATTCTAAAAATCTCCAAGCGCCAATACGCTTCCCTTACTCCAGCCCTGTGTCCGGTGTGTACCCGTAGTATACGTCTACCTTTTTACTTCTGAATGATAAGGTAGAAACGAGCAGAATTGATTTCTCGCTCTGTTTTGTTGTTTTAAAGTAGCGAACGAGCTCATTCCGGTGCGGGCGGGAGCTAGTGACGTAAAAAACTCGAGCCCGTGAGTAGTGAAATTTTAGGACTTTACTCTTATCACAAAACTCGGATCATAAAGAGAGAAACTGCTCGCTGCATTACGAGCATATTGAGTTTTCTCATAGACTCGAGTTCAATTTCAGCTCTCGAATCTATTGTACGCTCGAGTCTGGTAAGTAAGAGATCTCAGTGTTCAGTGGTAAGTAGCACAGTTTGAAGTGGAGTCTTACGATTGGGACTTGATGCAGGCGAGCCGTGCCTCGTTGATTCGTATATAATAATAACGAAATATAACATGTTCTCAGAATTCAGTAAAATTTAACCCTGCTTGTCTTACTCGAGACTCTGTTGCCGCCTCCATTTTCGCATTTAATGATAAGACCCATCTTTGAATGAATCCTGGTTGTTTTATTTTAACGTGTCTTTATTTTTGTGTCTAAAATAAAGTATTCTATTGTATTCTATTATATTGTTCTGTTGAGTAGAAGGTTAAAACTCGAGTTTGGTTCACGACTCGAGTTATTTTTAGACTCGAGTCAAAATTGAGTCAAGTTTATAAGTTTTAATTCCTCAACTCGAGTTTTGTACAACACTAGGCGGAGCGTTATGGGTAATTTCTGAATCGCACAGACTACGCTGATGTTTTTCTTGTTTGTCGAGATTAAGATTGAAACTTAACGTTCAATTTCCCAATTGTGTTTGTCACAGTCATTGAAGTAAATTAATCTTTCGATATTGCAATGTTTCTTTGTTTTTGGTGATCAGTGGCGTTGCGAGAGCACTGCACTATTGTATGTACCTACACGGGCTGTTATTCAAAGCCTCAAGCTTATTCAGTAACGTCCCAATAGTGTTATTTAGGAGTATGAGAAAATTACCAAAACCACAAACGATTTATATATGATATGTTTTAAAGTAGTAGAATTAAGCCCAAAGCCTTTATGAATGTTTCTTCACGGGACAGATAGAGAAACATTTGGTACTTACTTGAAACTAATGCTGTATTGGGGCATATAAAAATACATGCATAAGAATTGCATATTTGTCTTTACGTGATACACGCACGGAGCTTGACTTGTTTATTTGCCATACACTTTTTAATGTTCCGTGTAATGCAAAATTAGCAGAGCCACGAAAATGATGCCAGCAACACTTCTCCCAGCTAACCACCTTTTTTGATGTGTAACATCTTTCCGCTCGCTTTCTATATTTAAAAGTACAATTTGTGGGAGTGATTTCGCGAAATATGACGGAAGTAGGTGTAACAGTGTGACAGAAAGTCGGGAACGCGCCATTTTGTAAATTTAAAATCGATATTATGAACATGACTTAAATTATTATTATATGTGACATATTGTGTCATTTGACTATCAAAGGTCATTTTGATATGTCAAATGTCTTCTAATGAATATTTACTGCATTTATTTTATAGTTATCAAATGACCATTTTTTTCAGAATATAATGTTAAAATTGCTTATTACTATACTAAGGTGAGATGTCAAATGTTACACATTATATGCGACTACTGCAGGGCTCGCTCGTTTTTTTTTACCTTTCGTCTGCCTAATGCCAGATTCGTCCTACAATGTATTAAATTAAATATTGTATGATATACTTTTATTGTATGATAAACTGTATACTTTTTTTTGTAAATGTCGTTACTTCTATTAAAGCTGTGGAGCTTCTAGCGCCCATTCTTCTCCACAGCTAAAAGATAGACGTCCTAAATGGGTAGTAGGTAAAAAATTTATGGACGATTCAAAAGCACTTTTCATAAGTTTATTTGAATAAACTGTTTTGACTTTAACTTTGACTTTGACAAACAATTAAAATTCTATTGTGTCTGTATTCACGACAGACAACAGGTTAAAGATAGATGACAAAAAATGTAGAACACGCACTTACACACCTAAGTATAATGAACTTACAATAATACTCACCATTCAGCGCATAAAGTCCGCTCGATAAAGCAATAGAAATCGGACAGGCAGCGTGAATTGGCCATAACAGGTACAGTCTAACGCCAATAATAGCCGCGATAGCATCGTGCTCTACCCGCCATTGTGCAGGTACACTTGGATGCAATTTACAGCGACAATGGCATTCGCGCCCGGGTCGTGTTCAATTCAAGCAGCTAGGTACTCGTACACGGTTTGATTATTCGCATGCAGTGACGTTGCGTGAAATGAAACTGGGGCGCCATCTTTGAATCTCAACGTCGATCTCAAAATTAAATGTGACATTAATGCACTATGTGTACATTAATACACTATGTGCACTTTGTTCTTTGTTTATTTGTAAGACCCATGCGTCTTACAAATAAACAGAGAATAATCGAATAGTTATTCCGTGTTTTGTCTCTTTTACTCTAACTTGAAATGACGTTTACATGACAGAAACAAAACACAGAATAACTATTCGGTCCTCCGAATGATGTTACACCCGAGTTCTTCCCGTAATAACACGTGTTGTGAGGCACCATTTTTATTTCTATCCGCCGTGCAACACGTACGTATTGCATCCTTACTACTAATATTAATAAAAAATACTTGAAATTGGCTAAATGCTAAACGCGAAGACATTAATTAAGATAACTACTTAATTAACTATGTGAAGCTTATTGTTTGTTTATTTGTAAGGCACTTAGACTACGAAATATAATAAGATTTGCATGATTCACAATTTCATTATTATGATAAGTGCCCACCGTTTGAGAATTGTCGGTGTCAAAAATAAGTTACCAATTCGTTTGACTATGAGAAAAAGGAGCACTCATGATTATTATTTGTTTTATTTTTATTTATTGTTACAAGGTACACTAACAAGTTAACAAGCAAACTTTCGCAGGAAAGTATCAGATCATAAGTTTAAGTTTAAGTTTAAGTTTAATAACAGGCGTATACAACATTGTCCAAAAATACACAATAAACAAAAAAAAACCAAATTAAATGCAAATAAAAAAAAACAAAAATTACTGTAAATTAAATCAATTAACTACTTAACTTAATTATTATTAAATGTTTTTGTTTTGTTTATATAATTTTAACGCAAATTTTGTTGCGAAACAAATTACAAAAACACAAATGTTGAAAAACAAATGTTGTTGTTAATGACGGTAGTTGTTAGCATTGAATTGGCGCCTTTGGCTTTCAAAGTAAATAAGTAAATAGTGTTGAATAATTTCGGCGGGCTGGTTAGAACCACGATAGCTCAATTGGAAGAGCACCTGACCCGGTATGTCAGAAGGGTGCAGGTTCAAATCCTGCTCACATTTGTGGTTTTGTAATTTGTTTCGCAACAAAATTTGCGTTAAAATTATATAAACAAAACAAAAACATTTTAGTTAATTACTATTATTGCAAAGGAGCCAGGGCTTTGAATGGTATCGATATTTCTCTTCTGTCAAATGAAGATACCGGTTAAAAAAAGTACCGGTATGCTTGGTATGCATGGGTGGCATTAGGTGGCATTTTTACCGGAAAATAACTAACCCCTCTACGCGGATTGGCTAAACCGCATTAGGTACCGATACTTAGTAACGATACAAAAAGTAACGATACTTTTATAGATAACGCTACCTGCATTATCGGTACCAATTTACCTTTATAGAAATAACGTTACTTACCGATACCTACTTATAGTGGGACTTTGGTAACTGTATATATTAAACCCTGAATGGAGCACACATCTCGTTCGGCGAGTGTACGCCGCGCCGTTTCGGGATAATTGCGATTTGAAGTAACGATGCAAGTGTGCTTTTCCATTAACAAACGCAATTGTAGGGCGGCGGCGGCGGCGTTCTCAACTCAAACGACGATGACGAATTCTGTATGAGATCCGACACCCTCGGCCTACGGATATAATATGTATGTCAGTAGTATAACACAGATCTGTAAAAAATACTAGCAACCAGTTTTAACTGTACTAATTTAAAAAAGGAAATATTTCTTTCTTTCTTCAATTTGCTTAAAAAATGTTAATTAATAATTGAAGTTTATTATTTTTATATAAAAAAAACATTTGTTCCTTACAATATTATCTTAATCTTAATCTAAGCTTAAACTTAATCTAAAAGATTCAATGATACCGGCAGCGTACCACTTTGTATTGCCAGGGAGAGTCTATGAATCAGGCCTGACCCGCAGCAGCGATCGTTCCCACGATCCGATCGAAATCTGGTAGTTGGGGAGGACGTTATGACGTCGTCAATAACAAGTTTATTAAACGCTAGCGGTGCCCGCGACTTCTTCCACGTGGACAAAGCCGTGTCCTGTAAGGGTCTACATACCAGGCTGCTCGAGCAGTTAGCCAGTTATCAAGATACACGGACTACTTGACCAGTCGTAGTGAAGCTGTCATTTCGCCGAGCTGCTGACTTGAAACAGTTGCAGTTGCTTACGCGGTTCCATGTATGTTAGTAACTAGATTTTTTTTTCAACATTTGTATTTTTTGTAATTTGTTTCGCAACAAAATTTGCGTTAAAATTATATAAACAAAACAAAAACATTTTATAAATAGCTTGCTACTTCTTAACTGATCTTTAGTATTTGTAAAAATATTATGATCAGATGTTAATGACGGTAGTTGTTGACATTGAATAGGCGCCTTTGGCTTTCACAGTAAAAAAATAAATATTGTTGAATAATTTCGGCGGGTTGTTTAGAACCACGATAGCTCAATTGGAAGAGCACCTGACCCGGTATGTCAGAAGGGTGCAGGTTCAAATCCTGCTCGTTGTTTTTTTTTTCGACATTTGTGTTTTTTGTAAATAGAAAACTGTAGAACACTATGCAGACGCAGCTTGAAACAGCTGATTGCTTCAAGCTGCCCGTTTATTGACTTAATGATGTTCGCTTACCAATGTTCATCACTTCACAACTGGATGAATTACACACGCCTTCATATAAGACTACCACTAACTGTCGAATTTCCTCAATAGACTTTAATCTTTATGAATGAGGCATATGGTTGTGTATTTATTGAAGAAGTATGACAGTTTTAGATAGGTTGATGTGCAGGGTGTCTGTACTTATTATAAGTAAATCAAGTGAAACGTTTTTTTAAACATTGAAATGTTATATTTAGACTTTGTTTTTTTTTTTGGAGAAACTATGCTGATTGCCTTTCACCGGCCTTGTTTGGGGGCGGCGAGAATCTTAAAGGGATCCTAAGCCGTGTGAAATGGATCAGAGGTTTTTCTAGAGGGAACGGCATCACGCACTAGTGCGTGTCCCCGTGCACTACTAGATTCTCCGAAGGGTTCGGATCGGATCGGTATATTTACACTTGAACAAAAGTGTATCCGTATATACCTACTCTAAAGGCACTGTCTTTTGTGTAATGTCAGTGATTTGTAATTTGTTGGTGGGTACTAACTAAATTATTGAATTGAAAGTGTCTATCTATTACAGGGTTCAGCTCTGTGAAGAGGGCATATTCCAATTTTTTGAAATTGTAAAAGAAAGGTAGGAAAAACACTCTTGCGAAGTCTCCCACGCGCCGTAGACTTACAAACCCGTGATTACAAAAAGTATTTGATGAATTAAGAATTTCGGTTTTCTAGGGTAAAGAGTTTTAACGCAGTTAACCCTTAGTTTGTTTCTCGTGGCGTAGACCAAACGCTCGAAGCTAAGAGTTAACAAACTTCCAAATACATATTAATGTGACAACCGGTACGTTTGGCCATTATTGCTTTCGATTAGATGCCGAATAAAGTGGCACTGGAGAATATTCACGGCTAATAACTCCGCGGTTATTGGAGTGCGGGCTATCTTTGTTCTGGCGTGTTTAATTTTCCTGTTTGATAACACTAGAGCTGTCTCAACAATAGTATTGTATTGTGTTTGTCACAATGTTCCTACTATAGAAGTTGTATTAAGAATACTTAGTGTTTCTAAAGTTTACGCGAATACTACACACTGATATGAGACACTACGTGGCTTTTTGACTTAAGTGGAGTCTTCGTGGAGTCTGGTTTCATACAAGCTCATTTTATGTCCCCACCACTGGGGCCCGAGCCTTCCTTAAGGATGGATAGGGAGAACGGGCCATAAACCACCACGCGGGCCGAGTGCGGACTGGACAAACGACTGCTGTAGCAGTCGGGACCAATGGCTTAACGTGCCTTCGGAAACACGGAGGAGGTCGAGATAATACATTTTTTGTCACCCACCCGATGACCGGCCTTTGCAAAAATTGTTTAAAAATCGCAGACCGGACGTTAACCACTGCTCCATCGAGCTCCTCATGTCTTGTTTGGCATTTGATAGTTAACCAAAAAGAAAACTCTTTATTATTATTATATCTTCTAGTCTCTTCTCTTCTAGTCTTTTGTCACGAGAAGGTGACAAAGGAAGGAGGTAAAAATGTTGCCATACATAATCTCGTGTACGTTAACGTGATCAAAGATGTGGTAGATTGAGTAGTCTAGTTGAACGAAATTTTAGTAATTTTTATTAGGAAATTTTAATAGTTTTAACGTCAATTTGACTTTTGACTTCACAATGTTACATGCAGCGTTTCATTAAAGTAATTTGTCACAGTCATAGGCATAATATACACAGTTATATTAGCATATGTGTCTGTGCGCGGTATGGATAATCAAACGGTGGGCGGGCGCAATTTGGCCGGCCGTGTTAGCACGCCCTCCGGCAACGGCTGCCGGCCCGACGTTAGGGGGACCTTACACCGGACTATTTAATTTGAATACGACCATGCTTGGGGAGCTCGATGGCGCAGTGGTTAACGCGCCCGGACTGCTTAAGTACTGTACTGTAAATGCCGTCTTAGCAAACTCAAAATGTCTACCGCAGGACTTAAGAAGTCAAGGCTTTAAATTGACGTTCAATAAATACTTGTTGAAATTCATTTTGTTCAATAAAAAACTTTAATTTTTTAATTTACAAGCTTAGGTATCTTCGGAGATTTTTATTAAAAATTAATGAATTTGATTATTCACCAGCTCATTTTTATGTCTCCACTGCTGGGGCACGGTTCTTTACCGTGGATGGATAGGGAAAACGGGCAATAAGCCACCGACTGCCACCGAAATTAACGACTGATGAAGCAGCTCGAGATAAAAAAATTTTGGTCACCCATCCGGTGGCCGGCCTTTGTGAAAGTTGCTTAACTTTAGCAATCCCTGATCGGGCTCATTAACCACTGCGTCATCGATTAAGGGATAAAAAAAATGATTTCGCTCAAAACCCCAATGTGCAGACCCCGTAAATGTAACAAATTCGTTCAGTAAGAGTAGAATTTATCGTCCGCTGGCTTGGTCCTCGCGATAGCTGGCCCAAATGGGGGGCGAACTTCCCAATACCTTGTTATTGGAAATCGGGACATAGCGAGCGTGCCGTGTGATTAGACTTATTTGAATGTCTGCGATGCAGCATTATAGTAGTTTGTTAAAAATAATTGTTTTAATATGCTCTTACAAGTTCAGCAACAAAAAAGTCAGCAACGTCATTTTTTAAATTCTTTAAAGAAGTCGGCATGAGACTTCAGTACGTCACGTATATACTGATACTTAAGGAGTTTTGTGGATTGTGTATTATCATTCATCACAACTAATTTCGTTATTATTTATTAGTATTCACTAACTTCGTTATGTACCTACATAATTGACCGAAGTCCACTGACAAACAAAATATGGACCCTGCAAAGGGTTCGAAACGTCCAGATAAACATTTACGAAGTAAATAGTTTACTTTTTATTTTTAAGTGCTAATTGCTACTTTTAAGCTGAATTTAATATTTATAAAACACAGTGAAAAAAAAAATTAAATGCCTACCCGACCCAGCCAGGAACCGAACCTGGGTCAATCTTTAATCATTAAAAATAGGGGTCAGCATCTAATTTTAGTGTTAGCAATAATAATACTAATATTATAAAGAGGAAAGCTTTGTGCTTTTGTATTTTTGTTTGTAACGAATAAACTCAAAAACTACTGGACCGATTTAAAAAATTCTTTCACCATTAGAATGCTACATTAGCGCTGAGTAACATAGGCTATACAAAAAACAAATGTCCACCCGCGCGAAGCCGGAACGGGCCGCTAGTATTGAATATAGACCTAAATGTCATTCAGTAAAAAATCAATGAAATTGAAACTGAACACTGGATTACTGTGTAGCACACTGCACTGGTGCTAACGAAAACTTGTAAGAGAAATAATTACTTCGTAAATGGTTTTTTTTTGTCAAACCATTTATAATTATTTACATACAATTTTACGCAAATTTTGTTGTGAACAAATTACAATTTGAAAATATTCCACGAGCGGAAATCGAACCCGCACTCCCGTGACATGCCGGGTCAGGTGCACTACCAACAATGCTATCGTGGCTCAATCTAATTCGCCGAAATTAATCAACACTATTTACTCATACTATTAATCTGTAAGCCCTATTCAATGTCAACAACTACGTCATCAACATCCGATCTTAATATTTTTACAAATATTGAAAGTCAGTTAAGAATAAGGCAAGCTATATTTATGATTATTTACATATAACTTTGTTGCGAACAAATTACAATTTCAAAAAAGACAATGTGATAAAAATATTCCACGAGCGGTATTCGAACCTACACCCCATGACAATCATTCATCGTTCAATCAAATCATTTATTTATCCAATAAATATTCGGCTAAATGTGCTGACCGTGCGAAACAACAAATTAAGAAAAAAAGTGTCAATACTCTTTAATTATTGTTTCGTATTAAAGTTTAAAAGCGCGTATTTGTTATTACGCGCGCCAGCATTTGCCTGTATCTATCATTTTAGTGTAACTTGTATTACGGGTACTTAAGTCCCCCCGTTTACGATTTATCTTATGACGTCGTCGGCAGCAACCGTTTACGCTAGATGCCTCTATTTCGAAACACTCGTAAACCTACGTATTACATCCACGGAATGGAACTTTCAGCTTAATTTATACCTTATTACCACTATATAGAGTACATAAGTGCGGTTACGTTGACGTAAATACTGAATTTTATTGGTAGCCACGTTTATAATGAATTGAATAAAGAGATACGGAGTAGTAGCTTCTTTTTACAGCTTTAGTTTAAACGTTTGCTGTCTGTAATGTCGTTTGTGTGTTGATGAGAAAAACTTTTTTTTTGTGTTATTAAAACAAAATAACATAGAAAACGAGTTTTTACATGGCCGGAAACACGTGAGTGATACATTTGTAGTTCTGATATGATAATCATTAATAATTATGCTACGATCTACGATCCTAATACAAACAGCTTTAATTTTACTTGTTAATTTGTTAATACGGATCTAAAGAAACAACTGCATTATTATGTACCAATATTCTCAAACATATGAAAACGTAACTTTTAGGTACGTTTATCAAATATAAAATCATACAAGAGTAATGGGATAAATACACAACCCCATGGCAAAATGAGCGATACTTACCCATCACCTGTAACTTAATCTAAATATTTTATGAAAAAGGTTTCAAAACTGTCAGTTTATTTAAAGTATTTTTAACCTTATATCTACAGTTTCATGATTTGAACATTATTAAAAAAAAAGAAACCGTGCACCTGACGCGGTGGGCGCGGCCACACTCGTTCGAAATTTAAACTTTCCTAAGTCACAATCTTCAAGTGACTAGAAGGAGGCGGTATCATTTCATGAACTTAATCTATACTAATATTATAAGGAGGAAAGCTTTGTATTTTTGAAATATCCACCCGTGCGAAGCCGGGACGGGCCGCTTGTTATTTTATAAAAGTGTTTGCAAATTTGATGCGAACACCATAGACAGTTCAATATTTTTTCATACGCCTATTAAAAAGAAACTGTACACTTGACGCGGCGCGGCCACTCGTTCGAAGTTTAAAGTTTCAAAATTGGGTGTTTTCTGATGTCTAGAGCGCATCGCCGGTTCGTCGCTAATTTCCCACGAGGCATCTACAGCGCCGCAAACTGCCACGATAAACAACCCAGCGGCTCCAAGAATTAATAGGGCCTAGTACTTTTTACAGGCATGTCAAGGTTCCTTCCCCTCACTTTGCGTTTTATATGCCCTTTGGAGAGCTTATGTAGGCCGTTTGTCGAGATGAAATTGAAATGCTAGAATGTTCATGGCGGCTTTAAATCAGGATTACGTAACTACGTCATCAGCTTTAAGGTTCGGTGACCTGTATGGCAGATTTTTTTGCATCAAATGACAAGTTTATTTCGAAGATTTAGCACTTTGGCGGGGAAAGTGCATAATTGTGCTTACAAACATGTGTACCATAACATAAAATGTTATTCTATAGTATCTTTTTCTATCTTCGACATTGGCTAAATTGCAAGCGCTCCAAGCCATTTAATTTAAAAAGTTTAAAAGTTAAAATAAAAACGTATGCAAGAGAAAAAATACAGTAGAAATTATCTCAATGTGGAATACGAACTGGCTGCATGCACCACATTCAAAATCCACCATTTATACTCGAAAACAATTCAGACATCATTAAAGGAACAAACGGAAACTTTTAAAAAACCGAAACGTTTCTGTAACGAGAAACGTTTTAATTTCTCTAATAAAAAAAATCTTCAGAAAAAAATACAAGGCATAGGTCTAGAGTGCGGGCAAAAAAAGTTAATAAACAAGTCTGTGGCTTTAATTAAAAAGCAAGGAAGCATGAGCCATGTAATTATGGAGCCGAAAAGCAAGCTTACAAAAATGGCGGTTGTACTTTCGCCGAAATAAATTCCTTGGTGGCCGGCTACGCGGGAGTGCTGCATTTTTGACGCGGGAAAAGAGTTTACGCTGTCTTTGTAGTTTTTAATACAAACAGGAATATGACGAACCTTCATGCATTCGTTTCTCAGAGATTTTTTCTTTTATTTGATGGCTTCGTGCTGTTAGCTCATTTAGCCAGTGTCAAAGTAATTTTCTTACAAGTTATATAGATAAATAATATTGATTTTGTTAATAATTAGTAGATAGTAATGAGAAGTGAGAAATGATGAATGAATGAATGAATGATGAATGATGAATCCCCCAACCCCTTGAGTATCTCAGTGGGGCTTTACTAAGACCTAACGCGGATCTTCAGAGAATTTGAAAATAGAGTTGCACTGTTTTGTTTTATTTGCCAACACTTTAAACGCACGCTCACGAACACTTTAACGATTAATAATCCACTACAATTTCACATTAATAGTCGACATAACACAAAATTTTAGAAAAAAAAAACTGCAGACTTTACGCGCCTCTTCACTTTCACACCGAAAAGACCTTCCTCAGAGTTGTGATGTGAAGGTTATTAGGTTTTTTAAAATCTTTAGTTGGTGCATTTAAAGTCGATGTACAAGTTGGCATGAGTTTATAAAATTTTATGTAACTCCAACAAAGTCAGTGGTACTAACAAAAGACTACACTACTACATTCTACGCCAACCTTCCTTTTTCTTTTAAGGGTATTTAAGTTGAAAAACAAGAAAAACGAAACGTTTTAAAACATCTTTCTAAGAATGTTACCATGTAAAAATTCTTGATCTACCTTTTCCATAAATATACAAACACCATGTACAAAATAGACAAGAGACGTAGTAAGTACATGAGTAAGTAGGTTTAGGCTAACAAAAACATACATTTTCATAGAACAACAGTGTCAAACCCATTTAACTTTAACAGGCACAGATCAAAAGCGCTGCCGACCAAATACGAAGGAACGCCACAAACAGGTAGCATTCGGGATGTTTTTCCATCCGCAATAAAACCTTTCGCGGCCTAAAAACATTGAGGAACTATTCAACCGGAAACGTTGTTGCCGGGCACGGGCGGATAAATAAGGACACTGCAGAAGGTAAGCTTCGTCATCATCATCATCAGCTCATTTTATGTCCTCTCTGCTGGGGCACGAGCCTTCCCTATGGATGGATAGGGAGAACGGACCAGAAACCACCACGCGGGCCAAGTGCGGTTACCTGGTTGTCAACCATTGCTAATGCAGCCGAGACCAACGGCTTTACGTGCCTCCCGAAGCACGGAGGAGCTCAAGATGATACATTTTTGGTCACCCATCCGATGACCGGCCTTTGCGAAAGTTGCTTAACCTCAGCACTCGCAGACCGGAATGGCTTCCATGCCATCCTTCGAAAAAGGGCAGCATCGATGCTTAGAGGCCTATCGCCTAACTCTATCGTTATCGCTCTCGCTATGGCGTTCTATAGTTTATGGCGTCATCGACGACCTCCGTAGCCGATAGGCTTGCACGCCGGACTTTGGGTGGCACTATCTCTGAGGTCCCGGGTTCGATTCCCGGGGCCCGACCGCCTAACCGATTGCTTTGGCTACGTGTATAGTTTATGACGTCATCTTGTCATTTCGAACTGCCTATGAAAGCAAATTGTCAATTGTCATCTAGCTAATAGGTATAGGCATATATCTATAGCTATAGCCTATAGCTTTCGTAATTGCTTTCATAGGCAGTACGAAATGACAAGATGACGTCATAAACTATACACGTAGCCAAAGCGATCGGTTAGGCGGTCGGGGGGCCGGTCGGGTCAATGTCGAAAACGATCTATTCGATATTATGTCGGGTCTGGGTGGTTGTGGTACCGTCGTTGATTATGATTTCCATAAAACAAGTGCTTTAGCTACTTACTTTGGGATCAGAACAATGTATGTGATGTTGTCTAAAATTTATTTTTTTATTTATTTTATCTTGTCATTTCAAAAGCGATATGAAAGCAATATAGAAAGCTATCGCCTATAGAGCGCGATAGCGAAAGCGATGGCGATAGAGTTAGGCGGTCGGGGGGCAGAGCAGGACGAAGAAGAGAGAGTTTATGTGTGCGTTGCTCGAGCGAGGTATGTGTTAAGCTTACGTTCTGCAGCCTCCTTATTTTGTGTCTCATGCTTGAACTGATCAAGTGTATATATTTTTTATATTTTATTATTTTAAGGGCGCTCACAAATTATACGGTTGAGCGCGCGTTAGAGCGCAAGCGTTATACGGATGCGACGTCCGCTACGTTTATTTTTTTTTTTTTTTTGTTAGGATAACAACATCCTTGATAATTAGTGAATGATGAGTGTAGTGGGAATAGATGGAGTTGTACCTGTTTTCCAGAAAATAAGAATGCTGTTAAATATCCCAGTATTGTTATATAGCTAAATAACATGAATCAATCATAGCATCTATAATATACTACTCAAAACAAAATAAGGGCCACGAGGTATTTTGTCTGTACCATGAAAATAATAAAACCAATATTAATTTTTTTGTCTCCATAACGAAAACTAATGTTGTTTTTACCGTGTAGACCAATAAATTTATTCCAATAATAATGATTAAAAAGTTTATTTGCTTTTGAGAGAAAAAACACATTTAAGGTTAAAAATAAAAACAATGTAAAGTTACTGAAAACAAAAGAAAATACTCCATGCTCATCTTTTAGTAACGGGTATGCCCCCCTCGTTTCGTTACGCACTCCTGAAGCCTGGAGTGCATGCTCTCAATCAAATGCCTGACATTTTCCATTGGAATCTCTTCCCAGGCCCTTTTAACAGCGTTGATGAGTTGCTGTTGGTTGTGGATTTCCTGATCACCGTCTCTAACTCTTCGTTTCAACTGATCCCACATGTGCTCTATTGGATTTAAGTCCGGACTGTTCGCCGGCCACGGCAAGACTTGAATTTGAGACGCTTCCAGTACTAACCGAGTCGCTTGAGCCGTGTGTGCACGAGCATTGTCTTGCATCAAGATGAATCCAGGACCCGCTCGCTGGGCAAATGGGATCACATGTGGTCTGACGACGTCCTCAATATACCGCTGAGCAGTAACAGTACCCTCATTTAAAATAGCGAGCTCAGTTTTGCCGTGTAAGCTTATCCCGCCCCAAATCATTACATTTGGACCACCAAAACGATCGACTTCATGGATGCAGGCTTCTGAAAATCTCTCGCCGCGTCTTCGCCATACTCTAATACGCCGATCGTCGTTAAAAAATTTAACTTTGCATTCGTCTGTGAAGAGCACCATGCCCCATTGGTTTATGTCCCAGTCCAAATGTTGACGGGAAAATCTTAAACGATTTGCACGATGATTTCTGGTTAATGGAATACGGACAACTCGCCTTCTTGATGCCTGCCGGTCTTCATGCAATCGATTACGAATAGTTTGGTCACTGACACGAGTACCCGTTGTGAGCCGTAAACGATTTTGCAGCTTGCGGGCCGTCGTTGTGCGATCTCGGCGCGCACTTAATCGAATGTAACGATCCTCTTGAGCTGTTGTAATGCGAACTCTGCCCGAACCAGGTCTTCTTCTAACACTGCCGGTCTCTTGGAAACGATTCCATAGATTTTGAATAGCTCTTCGAGAAAATCCCAATTGCAAACCCACAGATCGCTGCGAATGACCTTCTTCAATCATTGTAACGGCTCTGGTTGCTGTCAGCGAGTCCATATGACGCCTGCGTGCTTGTGGCATATTGCAAAAGATGTTTCTGACTCGAGATATCAATGAACTCTGATAATTTCTAATAAACCAAGAAGCTAAGGAAAGCAAAACGTCAAAGAAAATGGAATCAAAATTTTCAAAAATAATTTTAAATCAAATTTTATTTAAAATTGTTGCCAGCATTAGATGAATACTACAATATTAAAAAGTTTAGGTATCAAAGAGTTTGTATACTCAATATTTTACTACTTTCAATATGTAAATGTTTAATAATTTACACCAAAATGAAAAAATACCTCGTGGCCCTTATTTTGTTTTGAGTAGTATATATTAATTCGTGAAGAAAAACCTTGTGCGCACGGAGGAGTGTGAGATTTGGCATAGTTTAAATTCATATGAAACATTATATATTATTATGTTTAACTCAAACTTAAAATTAATTTAAATTATATATAAAAAAATATGTTTAATACTCTCCATATGAATTTACCAGGATTTGTTAAAAAAAATGGTTACATAAACTTAGTTAAAAAAATTAAAAGAAAAAAATACTTTTTAAAAACAAGCTTTTATCGTTTTGTGTCGTTTAACTACCGAGTTCCTATGGCCACCTTATCGTTCCATCATAAGACCCTGGTTACCATCTAGCACCAAAGTACTCGTCAAGACGAATAATACAAGCCCAAACTAGATGGGGTTGTTTCGTTTAACTACCGAGTTCCTATGGCCACCTTATCGTTCCATCATAAGACCCTGGTTACCATCTAGCACCAAAGTACTCGTCAAGCCGAATAATACAAGCCCAAACTAGATGGGGTTGTGTCGTTTAATTACCGAGTTCCTATGGCCAGCTCCATCATCAGACCCTGGTTACCATCTAGCACCAAAGTACTCGTCAAGACGAATAATACGAGCCCAAACTCGATAGGGTTGTGTTGTTTAATTATCGAGTGCCTATAGCCATGTTCCAGCTCCTTCATCAGACCCTGGTTACCATCTAGCACTAAAGTAGTCAAGACGGATCAAACGAGTCCAAACTCGATGGGGTTGTGTCGTTTAACTACCGAGTTCTTACGGCCACCTTCCGTTACCATCATCAGAATCAGCTCCATGTCATAATAATTTTGCATTGTCATCCGATTTACACATGCATGCAAAATTTCAGCTCAATCGGTAACCGGGAAGTGGATCAAATTTAACTTGCAAGATTTGATTAAGCACAAACAACGGGACAGGTGAAACTAAATAAAAGCTTATAAAATAGTCGATGCCCGGTATGTCGCACTGTACACATCTGTGTACGATTTTTCATACACTTTGGGTGCTTTTACACGTTCGTCCGGACCCCAAACCTTCCGTCTGTTGTACTTCGCGGCCGCCTCCGACAGATACGACATGGGTACGGCCAGAGTCCAGTCTCCCCATTACGAACCTATGGCATAGTGACATCCATAAGAGCTACTTGTAGCCTAAACGGATTTTTTTATTTTGAAATTTGTATTTTTTATAAAGTTCTAAATAATTAAAAAATATTAAAATTATGCCAAATCTTAGTCCACCGTGCACGGATTGTGCTTGAAAAGGGGTACCAAGATTTTCTTTCACATTTTATGGCTCCTACAATACATGTCATGGTAGCCATGTATTGCGCAGCGTGCGAAATTAGCCAAGATAACAAGAAAGAATTAGAGAAAAAATGTCACCACAGACAAAGACATGCTAAATGACATGCGTAAGAAAACAATTTAACAATTGTTTAATTTTTCTAAAACCCACCTTCTCAATTTTAATTGCGTTCAGAGTCAGCCCTGAAAGGCCGGGGCCATAAATTACGTAGATCGCTAATAATGGCGTAATAAAAACCAATCGCGGCGAGTTTCCGCCATTAGCTCACTATTTTTCATTGCCCACGGCCCCTAGGGACGCGGCGAGCACAGCGATTTTTGAATAGCTCACCTTTGTTCGCTATACCGAATTCCTACCGTAAAGAGGACATCTCGTAAAACATAGCAGTTGATATTACTTCTATCGTGTCTTTATCCTTCCTAAGCCGCTGGATGCGAGCAGAGTGCCGAGTGTGTTTTGTTTTGTTTTGTTTACTAACATTCAGTGTTACGTTTACGAAAACGAAAATTTATATGGCTAAATCTCTTCTCGTTTAAGCTAAATTTCGTTTTCGTTAACGTAATCGAATGTCAAATGAAACTGACACTAGTCCCCCAGCATAAAACCGGTTGTGGAGCTCCTTGGGGGAAGTTTTTGTCCAGCAGTGGAGGTCATTTGGCTGAGATGATGATGATGATGATGATGATATCCTTCCTTCTAATAGTAGGTAATTGGCACCCTTGTTCGACAGGAAGCAGTGATACATTGTTCTGATCCCGAGGTAAGTAGCTAAAGCACTCGTTTCATGGAAAGCAGAAACAACGACGGTACCACAACCACCCAGACCCGACACAATATCGAAAAGTTCGTTTTCGACATTGACCCGACCGGGAATCGAACCCGGGACCTTAGAGTTAGCGCTGCCCAAAGTCCGTTGTGCAAGCCACTCGGCTACATGGGGTCGTCGAAATAAGGGTCAGTAACTGATTTCTGATTTTAGCGACATTGAATACGGTCTGTACATGTTTCCTAGCTATAATAATTATTTATTATTGTTTGGCGACGAAAGTTGGTGTCGAAGACTGGGTTACTGTGTCGAACATTGGTGCTACAACGAATATAGGTATAGGTGTATCACTAAAGTTTATGCCAAGATAAACTAAAATAAATTATAAGATAAACAAAGAATAGGGTCCGAATAAATATACCGTGTTTTGTTCCTCTCATGTAAATGTCATTTCAAATTAGAGTAAAAGAGAGAAAACACGGAAAAACTATTCGGACCTTATTCTTTATTTGTAAAACACTATAAGTGTATCTAGGTAACTGGCTAGCCTGGCTAGCTACCACCATCTTATCTAAATATGTCGCCATAACATCAATGTTTGTAGCATTGTTGTGTTCCAGCAGCTAGAGATAAGATAGCCAGTGCCTCACTAGTTGAGGATCCTGGGTGAAGTGCGCTTCCATCATTGGCCTTATTATCACTCAGCCTCAGGAAGCTCGAGTGGAAATCGAACCCACGACCTTTGGATAACCGATCCGATGCTCTGACCTTTACCGAGGCCCCGGGATTCCCACTCGAGCCTCCTGACGCTGGTTGTTTTTTTTTTCTAGTAAAATTTTATCTTGTATCCAATTACTATCGAAAAGAGTAAGTTGGCGAGGCGATTACATAATGAAACTGTTTAATTATGCAGGTTGGTTCGTGGCAACATTTATCTGTCCTTGATGATTTTCGAATGTTGCCATTATGCAAATTAAATAGTTGCCATCTTACAATCACGGGTCACGCACAGAAGCGTTGCTCACACGAAAGTCGACCTTACGTTGCGGTGATACGTCTACAATTGTGGGTTTGTGCTCGATTGTGGTTATCAACAGTTTTGGTGGGCCCGTTTGACCCGGCACAAATTTGCGGGCCTTGGGGGGCTAACCCCGTCTTAGCAGAGGTATCTCCAATTACTTTCGGGGCCGCTGCGGCGAGTCAAACTAATATTATTTGACAATCGGTGTAAGTTCCCAAAGCTTGCTCCTTTTAGATAGACGACAATAAATTAAACAAAGCTCTTGATGTTTAACATAGTTTTAATACACGAAAGGCCTGTAGCAATTTTATTAGCATACAGGTCTCACATCCCATGCCGGGTTGGGACGTGAAAATAATGTATTAGCTGCTTAAATTCCCGTTCATGTCGTAAGAGCCGACTAAGGGACAACAGTTCCAAGTTTCTCGCATATTAGGCGATCAACTAGCAACCTATCACTGATGGTATCTGTTCCACCTCGTAACCCTACTTTGTTTATGCTAAATATAGCGTCAGGTCACTAACGTCGAGTATACTCAAAACTGGTGATTTCGACGCTCTGTTTACCCCTTTTTGGGAGAAGACGTGTATATGTTACTGTAAAAGCTCGAACTACGGCAAATTCTAAGATTTTCCAGTAAAACCTAAGATTTACCAATTCTTAATGGTAAATGTCCAAAAAGGTTTGCGATTCGAACTTTTACCACCACTCACTTGGTAAATCTTAGGAGTTACATTGAAGGCACGGTAAATGTTGAAAAAAATTAGGTTAGGTTAGGTTGGGTTGGGTTGGGTTGGGTTAGGTTGGGTTAGGTTAGGTTAGGTTAGGTCGGGGTGCGAGTCAGATGACCTCCACGTTGGTGCACCCTGGGCAACGGCTGGTTCCAACAGTCTCCCGCTCTGGCGTGTAGTAGACGCTTGGACCCAGCCGGCTGACATCTGACTAGGCGGGGTCCCTTCTGGACCTCGCAGCTCCCATACGTGACCCACTCTGGGTCGCATAACTCACTTGCTCCTTCTGAGCAGTGAGAGGAGTTCTGACGGCGTCCCTTCTGGGCGTCGTACCAAAAAGACGGCCGCCTCTTAAAGGTTCTCAGGTCGCACGGGGGGAAAGGGGGCACCGGTGAGAGCGGTGCAACCGGGGTGTACGCCAACCCCGAAGCCGTTATCTGCCCTTTTGCGGCAACGACCCCACCGTTGGCGCCGTGGGTACGCTGCGATTGGGCAGACCGGAGGCCAAACGGCCAAGAGAAGGAAAACTCAATAACACCCCGGAGAACACCGGCTAAAAACCTACGGACACCGCCCGTCCTCCGTAGTATATAGGGCACCCTCGGCGTGTGGACGGCGCGTGGGTGATGTTTTTGGTCCAGCGGGGAAGGGCAGCCCCTGAATTGCCATCGTTTGGAGGGGGATGACAACCCGCAAATTGTCAAAACTAATATGGCAAGTCGCAAAACAAATATAATACCCCAGGAGGGTACCCGTCGAAAGGCGGGAGAACCCCTCCCTGGGACCAGCGGATCGGGTACGCCCGGCACGCTGGTTTCAGGCATGCCCACCGTGTCTGGGGGGGGCAATGTTATGCGCAGAGAGGGGAGGAGTGTGGAGGCTGCGGGGTGCTCGGATTCGGACACTGGTTCTGTGATCCTGAGACCCGAAGGCGGCAATCGGCGCAAGAGGCCGCGCGACGTTGAGATCGACTCCGATGACTTCTCGGGAGCCGAGTCGGTGATGTCGACGGCTTCTGTGCCGAAATTTTCGACGGCTCGACGTGGGAGAGCTCCCACTGTCGGAACGTCCATTGGACTTGGAGCGGCCAAAGCTGCTCTTACACGTGCGCAACTGCACGATTATGAGCAGCTGTTGGACCATGAGGAGCAGTTCTGTGTGGAACTGGACGAGAGGTTGACCGCCGACCGCCGAAGCAGAGGCGTTGTCATCCCCGAGGGTATTGGGCGAGCGGGGCCGTCCAAAGGACGCCCGACACCTTGCCAGTATCCCTCGAAGGCTGACATGGCAGTTGCTAGGAGGGAAGCGGAAGAGGCCTGTCGCATCGAGGTGCCGCCCGTTGCTGGTCCGGACGACCTCATGACGGCCGAAGAGGTGCAGGAGATTGGCCTCAAGTGTGCTTTTGCGGTGCAGGAGGTGTCCCGAACATCCGGGAACCTCAAGGGCACCTACCAGAGCACCTTGAACCACGCCTCGATGACGTTCCGGAGGTGTCTGGCCAACCTCACGTCACGGTCCACAACGGACGAGTCGCGACGTGTCGAGGAGGCAAACTGCCGGCTGAGAGAGGAGGTGCACGCCCTGCGAAGAGAGGTCGCGTCTCTGAGGGCTATGGTTGACCAAGTTGGGCTGGAGTGTGGGCCCTCCCGTCGGGAGCAGCCCCATCGTCCTGCCACCAGGTCCCAAGACCAGGCCGTTCTGACGGCAATCGCGGAGCTGCGGCGCAACATGGAGGCAAATAACGCCACCGTTAGCGCTCGCCTTGACGGACTCGAGACGAGTCGAGATGCGCCTGTGCGTGCCCGTCCACCCCGTGCGGATGACCGCGGACACCGGGGGGGAGACTTCCCGGCGCTTCCCGCGCCCGATAGGGTTGTTGGACGGAGGCTGGCCACGCCATCTCGATCCTCGTCCGTCTTGCCTGAAGTGCGCCTCCCCACTCCCCGAGGGAGTACAGCCCCGACTCCATCGGATCCGCCCCAGCCCAGATGGGAAACGGCGGTCCGTGGAGGAAGGAAGAAGAGGGCGAGAGGTAATCTCTCCACTCGGGCGACAACCGGCCCGCAGACTGCTCCCATCCCGGCACCTGCGTCAATTCGCACAGCTGTGGCGCCTCGCTCAGCGCCACAAGCGGCAACTGGTGCAGCCTCAGGGAAGAGGAGACCGCGAAGGCGGAAATCAGTGAGGCTTAGGCAGCCCACCTCAGCAGCGGTGGTGGTAAAGCTGCGCCCGGAGGCCTTGGCGATGGGCGTCACATATGCTGACGCCATCAAAAAGGCCCAGCAGGCCATCTCCCTGCCAGACCTCGGTATCGAGGCGGTCAGGTCGAGGACGGCCGCCACCGGAGCGCGGCTATTTGAGGTCCCCGGATCGGAGAGCGGCGCGAAGGCCGATCTGCTCGCCCAAAGGCTGGAGCAGGTGTTGTCGGAGGTGGCCACGGTAGCCCGGCCTGAAAAGCACGCGGATATCCGCGTGTCAGGGCTGGGCACGTCTTCAACCACCGAAGACGTCGCCGCAGCACTTGCGGCGAGAGCTGGTTGCCCAATCGAGGCTTTGAGGGTGGGACGCATAAGAATGGGTCCCAATTTCGCCGGGAGCACCATCGTGCGCTGCCCCCTTCGTGCGGCAAAAGCGCTCATTGGTCAAGGCCGATTTCTCCTCGGGTGGAGCATGGCCCTGGCGGTCGCCCTCGAGCCCCGCCCAATGCGGTGTTACCGCTGCATGGGCGTGGGCCATACGCGGCAGAGGTGCCCCAGCGCGGTCGATCGCTCCGGACTCTGTTTCCGGTGCGGACTGCCTGGGCATCAAATGAGGGAGTGCTCCCGCGAGCCCAAGTGTGCAGTGTGCCTCGCGGCACAAAAGCCGCACCATCACCTGATGGGAGGTAGGGGTTGTAGTCCCCCTACCGTCAGGGGTCGCCCTGATCCCCCCGCAACGGGGGTGGAGACTGCCCCGTCTGAGCCAGCTCCTGGAGAGCCGTTGGTGGATCCCCCACTAGACGTATCGGACATGGAGACGACGGAGGAGTCGTCCCGGACCGAGGGCCCTACAGCCGACCACCCCAATGCCTCTCCAATGAGAGGTACAGGGTCGGAAGGTTCCAGGGTGGTTGAGGAGGAGGATCCGGGCGAGGGCCTAAGCAGGCCTACAACTGGGTCCCCCCCTCCCGCGTGGACACGTCCACGCGCGCCAGACGGGCGGTTCGCGAAGGCGACCGCAGTGAAACCCACACTGAAGGCCGGCCCCACAGGGCCGCACTGACCTTGGGACTGTACAGGTCAGATGCGGGACGCCCAACGGCGTTGCCGGTGGGTGGCGCGGAACAATATCCCCGAGACAGCTCCCGCGCCAACCACGAAATCGGTGTGAGGTTTCCCCAGGGGTTTTAGTGGGTCGGCCGCGTTTAGGCCAACCCCACATATCCCGTAGGTCGTCCCAGCCTACGGGAACTTGGTTGCAAGTTTCCCCTGGGAAAAAAAAAAAAAAAAAAAAAAAAAAAAAAAAAAAAAAAAAAAAAAAAAAAAAAAAAAAAGGTTAGGTTAGGTTAGGTTAGGTTAGGTTAGGTTAGGTTAGTATGGTGACCAACAACGCGCGAGCCGAGCGAGCGGAGCGAGCGTGCCGCGGCAGCGGCCGGCGAAGCGCCAGAAACGACGTTTTTGTACGTGCGACGTTTTTTTACATACTCTTTCCCTTTTCCCCACCTCTTTTTAGCCTCCCTCCTGTTAGGTTAGGTTAGGTTAGGTTAGGTTAGGTTAGGTTAGGTTAGGTTAGTATTCATAAAAACCAACATCTACCAGCTGGCAGTGGTAAAACTTAGCATATACTGAATTCGAATGGTAAAAGCCCGAAAAGATAATCCCATTTTCAGAAATACTTACATTTACCAACTCGGGTCGGTATATCCTAAGACTTACTCTAAAATCTTAGAATTTGCCGTGGTTCGGGCTTTTACAGTAACATATACACTAACTGCCTTACAAATAAACAAAGTATAATCTCGGAATAGTTATTCCGTGTTTTGTCTATTTTATTCTAATTTGAAATGACATTTACATGACGGGGACTTAACATGGAATAACTATTGAAATGAAACAACTTTTACGGATCTACTCGCGTTTATTATACACATTAGTTTTAAAAGTTGTAAAAGTTGCTTCATTTCAATGTGTAGTGTTCGCGTAAACTTTAGAAAACAATATAGAATAACTGTACGGAGCTTATCCTTTGTTTATTTGTAAGGCACGTAGATTTTGTATCGGTGATCAGGACCTACTGATTCCGACTAAGTAAATGATGGCTATTGCAATAATAATAAAACTTACATGTCAGCGTTCCATTTTTCATTTTTTTTTGTCATCCTACTCCTCCTTGTTACAAATAAATACAGGTGCCTCTTCATAAGTACAGGTACAAAGATGATAACAAACCTCATTGAAGATTTAAAGTTTCTGTGTTATTATTAGTAAACTGTCAAATGGCAGACAACGTAAACAAAAATCACTTTATTCTTCGCATAAAAATGTAGGAAGACCGTACATTCAAATTAATTTTGGTTACCTAATTAAAAATACAAAATTAAATTTATAAAAAGATAAATAGTCGATAAAAAGTATTCGTGTAGGTATATGAAGGATATTCGACACGGTAATGAAACACACATATAATAAGTGTCAACATCACTAAACTCATTCCCTTTTTGTACCTGCCTCTCTTTTCATTGAACACACGAGATAGCTTTATAGAAACTAACAATGTGCTTACAAAAGCGCTGATTTAAGAGGTAATGGCAGTAGCGCAGAACCTTTTTCTTGCGCAAATAAAATAACAAATAAGCCTCTATAAGCTTCACTTTGTGGTAAATGAAGAATAAATATTCTCTCCTAAATATCTTGTCTCGCACGTAGAGAATTTCACGCGGAGAAAATGTTGAAAAATTGGTTCTTAACCAATGCCGCCCGACCTCGCTGCGTCAAGATATATTTTTTGTTCGTTTATGCTAACTTTATTATTTCATAATAGTGTACCCTGCGGTATATCCAATCCACTTGACACCGTTGTTTATTTTCTGTTGGTTGATTCTATTCTATTTCACAAGAAGAAAGCGATTGGCTTTCATGCCTCCATTTTGTTATTTGAAAACGACTACACTATTGCCTCAGTAGTCAAATGTTGACATTAACACTACGGGCAAATCGTCAAAATCGGTGACATACGATTGTTGGCGTAAATAGTAAACTTTTGCGTTCCATTTATAACAACTACTCAGTATAGGTGTCATAGGCAAACCTTCATACCCGAAACCAAACGTCGGTAGACTTAACTTCAAGATTAAATTAAGTTGGAATAAACTTAGTAATTAATTTCAACTAAAGTTACCTACTCGTAGTTTCACCATGTCAACTGAGAGACATTTCAAAATGTCGTGATTGTTTGTAGCCATCAAAATGGCGGTGGATTACGATAATTCGGCAGTGAACCTAATAATACTTCTCTACTACGCGAACCGCAAAGGGAGTGCTAACCGCAAACCAACCCAATCTGACCGCAGACCAAGGCACAAACGGCAGCGGGCTACAAATTACAACCATCATTATTGGCAGCCTCCTCCAATCGTCTTTGTAGATTTGTAAAAGTTGTTTAAGTTATTTTTTAATTTTGCATTTACTGCGCTATTTATAGTTACAAGATAAAATTATTACTAGAAAAAATCAACCAGCCTCAGGACCCTCAACTGGGAATCGGACTCACGACCTTTTTTTGTAAAAGTTGTTTATTTCATATGCAGTAGGTATCACTGTAGCTTACCGGGGCTCTTTCCGATTTGAGTAGCAGACTCGGTGCTGGAACGACTTGCCCCCGCCGACACGTGACCTAAAAACCATTTCAACATTTAGGAAACATATCAAAGATCACCTTATGGCATTGCAAAAAGCATCACTCCTACCTTCTGGTTCTGCACGACACAATCCCCGCAGGTCGGAGAGGCACGGGTCCCGGCACTGATTACGCGGCACAATCGGCATTTTCCGCTACAGTCTTCTTGTGTACAATCTCGTAGACTTACTCACTGAGCAAGTAATCACTACGTTATAGACCTAGGGCATTGCTGTACTTTATTTTGAGTTCTTTATTTTGAGTGGCCTGTCTGTGCTGTCCATGTAAATAATGTGAATCGTGTGTAAAGCAATCAACACAACCATCCTATCATGTCGTTGCTTTCCGTAATTGCCGATTCTTTCTATGCTCATTATTGTCATGTTTTTGTTTGTTTTGTTCCAATCCAACGATCTATAGTGCAACTTTTGTTTTATTATTTAATTTTTTTTTGCTTAAACACGGGAAGGCAAGCAAACAGCCAAGATATTGCTGAGTAGTGTTAAATGTTTGGTGTCATGGATAATTATTGTGTGTTTTTATAATTTTTTTTTTTTCTTTTCGTGTGTTTTAGCGTTTTATTATTTTCATTTGTCTATGTTGGTTTGTCGTTGTTTTGTGGACATGTCACCGATTCAGGCCCCTCCAGAATACCAGCGTTGCAGCGGCTCTAGGTCGCTGTAGCACGTGCTGAGGCTGGGGCCTAGTTGGTCGCACTTTTATCTTTTGTTTTGTATTGTTATTGTGAATATCGTGATATTTTGTACTGTGTGCCAAAAATATATTTCATTTAATTTCATTTCATTTTCACCGTAAATTTCAGAAAACAATATGACAGTTTTGTTATGATTTTTTACTACAAAAAGGCAATAAGAATAGGTAAGCAGTTTCCTCCTGCTCACAAATATGTAGAAGAAGCTATTATAATGCAAGCAATCACACTAAGCAAACCACGCAGGGCGGGACGGCGGGCGGTGCTTGCGTGTTGCATCCAAGCTTGATAAACAAAAGAGTGAGCAGAAATGACAGCCTACGTATTTCAATTGCATTGTTGTATGCTATTAATTTGGATGAGAGTAGCCGCGGGTCATTCTCAGTGGCATGTACTTTGAGAGGCCTATGTCCAGCCAGAGTCGGACCTAGGGTAGATCGAGTGGAGCGGTCATTTTAGGCGCCCTGCGACAAGGGGCACCATATCGAGCAAAAAATTAAATTTTAATGGCGCCTTTTGAGATTTATGACTGATATCATTTTTTAATTTTCGCTCTATCCTGATCAAGGAGTTAGGCCGTCGCTGTGTCAAGCAGTGGACTAATAATAATACTGATAATGATGATTGATTTCTGGCGATGTAACGCCTGATTCCGTCAGAATTTATTTTCTAACAAGCTACTTTAAAAATCGCTGCCATTTGTGTGTTTGTACCACGCCGTGTCCCCACTTGAGTAGATTCCGAAGTAATCCTCTAAGTATCTCTCTTTGATACAGATAAAATATTCTGCTCTTCTGTTCAATACGTCGTTGTAAAAGATAATAATGTAAGTATAGTAACTGAAATTCCCACATACCGGCTTAGTTTGAGCTCAGCTTTTCACTGAAAGAGTTTTAATAAGAAGTGTAAGGAATGAAAATAAATTAATACATTGTATGTAGAGAAACTGCTATGGTTTATAGTAAAACTAGATTATTTCTTCTTTTGTTGTCACTATTATGAATAATATTATAAATTCTTTTATGTAAGGTTTCATAAACCTGACATAGCATGCTGAATGCGGGCTACCTGTTTTGACGCAGCCGTAAAATACTTTGCTTGCTTTTTTTCTGTTAACTCTTTATATTTTTTGTCTCGGGAATGTGTTAAAATAAACACTTTTCCTTTTA
The DNA here is from genome assembly GCA_949315975.1 of Eudonia truncicolella. Lineage (NCBI taxonomy): Eukaryota > Metazoa > Arthropoda > Insecta > Lepidoptera > Crambidae > Eudonia > Eudonia truncicolella. The sequence goes on from OX438841.1 coordinate 1,759,013, forward strand.
TTCTGTAATACTGTTTTTACTAATAATATCTATACAAAGTTAAACCTACTGGAAAAATATAAGACTTCGTTCTTTTTAACCAGCCTTCTAAAGTACAAGAGTTTCACGATTTATAAAAAAGGAAACGATTTTGTGTTTGCCAATTTGTTCAACTAGAAGTGTTAATAAAAAGGAAAGGCAGGTATCGCCGGGGGAGGCGTATAGCTAGAGTATTATGCTCGACGCTTTTACCGCGCCCGTTCGTGTTGCTAAATGAAGTCTTTCACTGGTCACAATCTCCAGTTGAATGTTCGCTCTGAGCTCCGGAACCCGTTACTTTCTTTTGTTAGTAAACGATTAGCGCGAAAATGGCAGCCATTTTTTTTTCTCATTTTGATATTGTTTTGTTTTTTTTTTCTAGTTTGAATTGCACTATATTTTAATGAATCGTCGTTTTGAAGTGTCTGTATCCGGCAGAATAGGTTTTCGGGTTCAATCCTTATAGCTCGTGACGTGAGTGAATCCAAACCTCACACAAGCGAATTAGCTTTCTGCATGGGTTAATAGTAAAGTAAAGTTGTACATATTGTATTCGTGTTTTTTGATCGGTGAGACATGCCACTATTGCAAAAATGGAAAACTGTCCATACAGCCAAAGTCTTTTTAATAACACTTGCGTAAGATCTATGTTACTAACGCAGTCAGTTAATTACTAGCTCCAGCGTTCTTTTTTTTTATATACGTAGCACGGCAAATGACTCCATTTCACCTGATGTCAAGTGAATATAGAATCCAGATGCGACGACAACTGGTGCAGCGTGAAAACAACGCAGCATCAGTTACCCTCACTCTGCCGGTCCACAAGGTGCCTCTTCTCGCCTCGTTTGAAGGACCCCATATCATAGGAAGGAGGGAAATCGTGTGCTGGCAAACTATTCCATGTTTTGGAGGTGCGAGAAAGAAACGGGTCACCAAATTTCTTAGTGCGCGATGGAATATTTGAGACCGAGAAGCGGTGACTCCGGAGAGCAGCACGTGTACTCATACAGTCTTTGTTGTTACTAACCCCTAGTGTAAGATCATTGTAACTAATAAAAATAATAAATTTATTTCAGGCAGATAAAAAGTATTAGAACCCTCCAGAATTCAAATAAATGGCACATTAAAAATAAACTGTAAAAAAAGGTTGAATTTTTTAAACTAAATGGTGTCGCAGTCACGTGTCGGTCGCAACAACTTATTTTTTATTTAAATTATCAATAATATTTTTAAAAAAACTTAGCCGAATATTCCTTTCCTTAATGAAAAACCATTGACTTTCACTAAGGACTCTGGATTTGCCAATATTACTTAGACGAAAAACGGTTTTTTTTTCTTCTCCAAAAACATTTTATATTTATTTGCTCGCCGCCTACCATCAATCAACTCATTATATTGTACTTTATACAAAATACGATGATTTTCTTCACGATAAATATGAAACAGGAAAAAACCGCGATCATTTACCGTTAAAGCCGAGTTTCTTTTCAGCGAAAAATTCGTAATAAAAATGTAATTAATCGCCATTTTACAAACGGGAAATTAAAAATATTTTCGGTTTTCAAGTGTTGGCGTCGGAGCGGGCGTAAAAAAGGAAAAAAATAAAAAACATTTATGATTTGTTTTCTGTAGAAACAAATTACTTATTCGTTTTCAATTTCAAATTACTTACACGTCCGTTGGCTGTTATATATTTTTTTATTACAGAACTTGGGTGCCAACGAAAAAACAATGGCCAATAAAATTATGACAGACGACAAATAAACAAGCAATTAGGACTAAAGAACATTTAATTTTTAAAACCCCTGGCGAAATGACCTCCGCCCACAGCCGGCAACGGCCGCAAGCTGCCAGGATTAAAAAAGAATCTAATTGATTACGTGCACCGCTGGGCCGGGGCCGCAAAGACAAAAAAAGAAAAAAATGCCCGGGAAACTTTGCAGGGTGACTAATTAACACGCGATCTCAACTTGAAAGGAATCTGCGAAGAATTCCCGCCACTTAAGTACTATTTTTTGGTCTACTAACTTAAGATCGACGCTGCGCTGTTGGGGGCGCAGCAGAGCCTTATGAACATTAAGTAGGAGAAACGCGACGACAAAATTGTTAAAGACGGACTACTTACAATAATTGTCAGTTACTGTTACAATATTTTGCTGTTTACTCTTTCATATACATTCATTGTCTGGTAAAAAATTATACAGCTACTATTTCGACCAATATTGTATTAGATTCACGATGAGCGCTTGAAAAACGGTAGGTAATTTCGGGGCCACGAAGCCAACAATGACGTTTGTGGCGATGACAGTATTAAGTACAAATATTTTGCAAGGCGCTGCTTCAATGCCATACTGATTTTCGTTTTCGTTGACGTGTTCCAATGAATACGGATAGTAAACAAAACTTACACTAGGCACCGTGGGTCCACCGTGGGTCCACCGTGGGTGCACCGTGGGTCCACCTTGGGTCCACCATGGGTCCACCGTTAGTCTACAGTACAGAGGAACAGTATCCCTTTTTTAAGGCAAATCAGGTTTTTCTTCTAGATCACAGTTAAGAAAGAAGTGTTATTATCGTTTCACCGGCAATCTGTTTTTTTTTATAATACAGAAAATATGGTCGTTCAGTATCTTTTACTCGATATACCCGAATATACTGTTATTTGGCACTGAGGAGAGTAGCGCCTGCAAAATCTGGCCATCCGAAGCGTATTCGGTTTACGATATATTAAGATCAGACCACATTTCAGAATTTCTGTCTATCTCAAAATGGATTTTCAGTCTGACTTCAGAACTATATATTAGATGTATACACCATATTCTTTGTCTTCTTTACAAATCAAAAACTACCCTTAGCTCTAAATTAGCTCTTTAGTTATCTATATTATATTCCCGTTTTAATTACCTAGACACTCGCCGCCCCAATACCTGTGACACGAGAATTCTATAGGGTGTTTGGTAATAGGTGTATATTCCCGAAACATAGCCATGCAACCAAGTATTAATAACAAACTGTGATAACATGCAAAATCATATTTACGTAGATTTAGTTTCCCATAAAAAAAACTAATTTATTTTATTATAATTTTTTTGTTCATTCCTGCAATGTTTCGACTTCTGTTTATGCTTGACCATAAGGTTATTTTTTAAATTTTTCTTTGGTTGATGGCTTCGTGCTATTAGCATATTCAGCCAGTGTCAAAGTAATTTTTCTTACAAACAATAATTCGTTCCAGTATGATGATGATGAATGATAATAGAAATGAGAAGTGAGAAATGATATACCCCCCAACCCCTCGAGTATCTTAGTAAAGATGTGGGGCTTTACTAAGTCCTCACGCAGACTTCTTGAGTGAATTTGAAAAGTGACGTTGCACTGTTTTGTTTTATTTGCCAACACTCATGCACACTCACGAACACTTAACGGTTAATAATCCACCATTATTTCACATTAATATTCGACATAACACAAATTTTATAAAATAAAACAGAACCGCAGACATGACTCATCACTTTTCCGCCAAGAGACCCTGACCATAATAAGGTTGACGACCAAGAACAACGTATCAGCTGGACCTAGGGTTGTCACTATATTATTAGGGTTTATAATCAGGGTGGCACTTTAATTCAGTAGGCAATTTATTGTAAATACGTATAGCAGGGACATAACTACTATTTTCAAAAATCATAGAATTTATTCGCGGTAGTTACAAAGCATCGAAGCGTCCGTCGCAAGGGATCTTGTCTAATTTTTGTATCTGATATTTTTGGAAACAAAAACATTTGATTTGTCGCTAAAATAGTGAAACTGACATTAACTAAATATTCTAAACGAAATATCTCGTGTTCCAAACGTATTAACTCGTACTTTAGTCTCAAACAAATAGAAATATAATAATCTCCGGCCAAATATGTAAAGTGCTACTTACCAAATCACTTTTTTTATATCCGGACGGATTATCTGCCGATGCTGTAAGTCCGTTCCGGGCGTCTGCAGCTTTATAGACGCTCGCGTACAATAATAAAAGCATAGTGCTACTCATAGTGGAAGAGTGAGTGGTTCTAATATATTTTAATTACTTAATCTTTTTTTTCTCTATTTTATTTGTCTTTGTTTGTTTAGGTATGTTTATTATTTTTTGATTGTGTCTCATGATTTTTTTGTGTGAGTGTCAATAAAAATATTTCTATTCTATTCTAATATGTTTAACAAGAAAAAAACTTTAAAATTTACCTTTCGCGAGGTTATGAGTTCAATTCTCGCCTGAGGCAAGTGGTATTATTTCAAGTAGTATTTTAAGTTATAAATATAGTAAGTATTCTGAATGCGATTCTCTATTTATTAATAATATTTCTATTGTTTAACAAATAAATGCACTTCCCATTAAGGGCAGACGTTTGTTGCATACTAATAAAGATGATTTGTGCCAACGTATCCTTCGGTTTTTGCCACCAGACGCCAAGTATTTTATAATGGCGATTTCTCAGATACTAAATAATGTAAGTTTTATGTGTCGATAAGAATCGCCGATAAAAATATTAAACGACATAAAATAGTTTTACTATTGTCTCGTATGTACTCTTAAATCGTTCCTCCACTGACTTCCGGAAAGATGATACGAGCAGATACACAAAGGTGGCCATTAAAACCAATGTATGTAGGTTCACTTAATTGTGTACTAAACATTGTATCCCCTGTATTTCTTCATCGCAATAAACAATTCTTAACAACATTCATGCAAACATGTTCGCTTTAACTACCACCTTTATTGCTAAGCTAACAGAGTCGATATTAACTCGACGTGAGAGCACATGCTTTTGTTTGTGTTCTGTAAAAACAAAACACAAATTTCAGTTAAGTAAACACATGACAAAGAAGTTTGTGTTTTATTGTCTGAAGGTTAAGTACTACAAGTTTTGTTGTGAAGTGAAATGTAGGAAGGAAACAAGTGGACATGAACAATAAAAGGTTTATGCATCGGCCCTTGAACGCTGGACGTAAAATGGTGGCTTAACCGGCCAGCGAATTTGTTAAATGAAATACTTGATTACAGCTTGGTATCTTGAACAAGTGCCTTTTACTGGCTTTTATCTTTTTTGTCTGTGATAGGGTTCCCTGAATAGAAACGGTCTGGTTGTCTACCACACTCATATATCTGTTTGTGCCGTTAAACAGTAGTGTCTTGCAGTGCTGTGTTCCGGTTGTGTATAACATCCGGTAAAAAGACATAATAACTAAGGCCATTGATGCATTTATTTAAATTGTTGTATAACATTCAAATTACAAAAACACAAATGTTGAAAAAATTTCCACGAGCAGGATTTGAACCTGCACCCTTCTAACATACCGGGTCAGGTGCTCTCCCAATTGAGCTATCGTGATTCCAACCAGCCCGCCGAAATTATTCAACACTATTTACTTTTTACTTTGAAAATGTTTTTGTTTGCAACAAAATTTGCGTTAAAATTATATAAACAAAACAAAAACATTCAAATCTTTTTTCAAATTAGCAATATCACACAAGCCTCTGTCACTATCCGGTTTTCCAACTATCAGTGAATAAAAAATCACACCGATATCGTTATCCCTTTTTAACGTAAAAAAGTTCAACAAACACAATTTCACATTCATCAATGAGTATATTATTATGTTAGATTATACAACACGAGTTATTAAATTTTTATTTAATAAAGGTATAGGACAGATCGATTAAAAAATTTGAAACTTCCCGAAGTATGTTTCATTTATCGAGTTTTTACAGCTTCTCCATAAAGTTCAGATGTCAAAAACGTGGTACAGAAACGCGATTGGAGATGAAAGCTTAGGAAACACAATGCACACATTCTCTGAAGCATTCTCGACTGACGTTCACACCATGTATCGCGCTGGTCATACGCTTGCGAGATCACAGAACATGCTTACACGGGTACAGTCGCACGGAGGAATCTCTGGCGATTTATTAAATAACGTCAAAGGAGATTCGCCGGTGCTCGCTGAAAGGCGATGGCGATCTGCAGACTTGTTGAGTCACCCGGCTTTTTAATGTGCTCACACCGGAGATTTGAGGGCTGTGTATGGAGAATTACTGGGTAAAACTATAGATGCAACAACTGAAGAGCTACTTCAACATGTGAGAAAAACCCCAACGTAGCGCTATTTGGTGATATAACAGCTAGAAGCAGGTTTTTTTTAACAGGGATTGACGCAAGCTAGGTGCTTAGTCAGTTAGTTAGATGTCATAGGCATGCCTTTACCATGACCATGGTGACTCAGACTTTGTCCCTATATATCATAATTATCATCAGGACATTTTTTATGTCCCGACTGCTGAGGCACGAGCTGTACCTATGGATGGGTAGGGAGAACGGGCCAAAACCAATTTATATATATATACTCACTTAATAATAAAAAGTAAAACTCACACTTTATTTAAATTCAACGCCAAAGTTTAAAAGTGTATTTAGAAGAACGTTATGTTTTATAATTGCAAGACACAGCCGAGTTAAGCACTGTACAGCGGAGTCAGGCGTGTATTTCTGAAATGCGTGGGTTAGAAAAGTACTATTGATAAATATCCGCTTACACAAATTCTCTTATTCGTTTTTCAAATTTTAAATTTATTATACTTGAGTGACAACCCTAGCTTATGTAGACAGATTACAGGCGGGCAGACTTGCCGCAGACAAATCTGCTCTAACGACCGTCACTTGTACGCTATTTATTTGTAGGTTCCGTACTTGCGGTGGCGTGCTGCTCGACGTCATGTGCTCTATACAGGTGATATATACTACAGAACGTACAACCACGAACAAAAATATATCGTAAAAGTAATACTGATATGTCGGCAATAATATGTGCAGGAGATACAGATTTTGTTCCGTTCGTTCAAGTTTCGTCAAAGTTCGTCAAACCGTTCAAGTAATCAGCTGTTAAATTCGACTACTCAGCTGTAGCCCTAAATTGGATGCTAAACAAGACTGTAAACAACGTTTTCCCAATGTCGAAACAAGATTGCATAAAATATCGAGCTGCTAACTCTCGCTCGGCCTACGTGATTTTTCTTAGGAATCATCCACTTTTGCATCGAGCAAACACGGGCTTAAAGTAAAATTTAACAGGAACGTAGTTACAGTACCTGCGTGTTTATCTATCAGAGTGCCCAGTGCGAGTTTCATTCGCCATTCGGAAACGAGAATTTGTATGGCAAAACTTTAACTCTTCTCGTATGTCGCCAGGAGGCGCAGCTTCAATGCTATACTAATTTTCACTTTTATAAACGTAATCCAATGAATACGGATAGTATACAAAAGTCACACTAGGCACCCTGCTTGCATTTCACTCAGCGTTGTGAGATATGAATCGTTGCTGCTCCGTACCTGTTAACAGCCGATTCGGTTCAACGTTCTTAGTGCGTACAGCTAGGGAATGAAACGCGCTGCCTGCGAGTGTGTTCCCTAAAAGGTATAATCTGGACCTCTTCAAGGCTGGCCTTGTTAAGTGACTCACTATGTTCACTCTGGAGTGAATAGTCTATTTCTAGGCAGGCATGTTCCATCCTCGACCGCACCGTCACTTAACATCAGGTGAGGTGTGGTCAAATGCCTGCCTACAACCAATAAAAAAAAATAAAAAAAGTCAACGAAGAGAGTTAAAGTTTTTTTTTTTTTAATTTTTACCGAGGGTTTATTGATTATGTCACCCTCGAAGAGTGTTAAAGTTACGTCATTCAACAGGGCGCCTAATGCGAGTTTTATTTGCCAGAAATTTTATGTAAATAATTTACTCTCCTCGTTTTCACAAGAGCTACTTGTAGCTTAAACTGAATAAAAGATTTTTGTTTTTTTTTTAATTTTGAATTTTGTTCCTTTGGAGGGCGCTGTTTTAATGCCATAAAAATTTTCGTTTTCGTTAATAAAATAAAATAAAATAAAATAATTAACACTTAATAACGCAAACGCATGTTAAAACGTAAGTCAAGGCAATAAGGCTCTTTTTAATTGATCATTCTCGTTTCAAATTCGTTTTCTTTTTCGATTGACTGTAATTTACAGTTTGTAAGGCAAAAAAATCCTATAAAAAATGTCGATTCTTTACAAACTACTGTCAAGGTTGTATACTTTAAGCGCCTTACAAACAAACAGATTATAATAAGCTTTGAATAGATTTATTATACTTATATGTAAACTACATTCAAACAAGAGTAAAAGAGACAAAACACGGAATAACTACTCGAAGCGTATACTCTGTCTACTGGTACGGGGGTTAATGTATAAGATTTGTAAACAGCACATCACAGAGTTCTCTAGCAAATTGATTGACCCCACTGGCCTATTCATTATCGCCCTTTTGATATCCAATCTACACATTTTACATAGAAAATGGGAAAGTTTCCAGAACGCTCGATCTTCTAGGGAAGGCCCTTTAAGAATTGACTTTCCATCGTTTACGAGCGGCCGAAAGGGCCTCAACTACTTAAAGCTTTTAGGGAGAGGGCGGGCGCTGATTATAGCAGCATCTACTTAGGTGCCGATATTTTAAAATACTTTATTTTTTCGATTGCCGTTTTCCGCAGACTGAGCTCGCCGGTATTGCAAGGATAAAAAATAGGATTACCCACCGTTTTTTTTCCGTTTAAGCAGATGTTTTTGTTCTCCAATAACTTTCAGATACTACTGAGTAATGCTACGTGCTACGGATATACTACGGCTACGACTATCGTAGTGGCATCAGTTTTAGTCGCTCTAAAAATAAGAAAGAAAGAAATACATTTATGGGCACACACTAAGTACAACAAAAATTAATTACATGTATAAAATATTGAAAAAACAAAAGTACATTCACAATAAAAAACATAAACAGAAGACAAAGTGTGGCCAACTAGGCCCCAGCCTCGGCACATGCTACTGCGACAGCAGGCCGCTGCAACGCTGGTATTCTGGAGGGGCCTAATCGGCCTATCCTATCTAGTAGTTCTTTATATTCTATTAATTTTGTTATATTGTTTTATAGTTATATTATTATGTCATACATATTATATTATATTAATTACTATCATATTACTAATATTTTTATTTATCAACTCAATGATTTTTATCATACTGCCCATCCAAACCAAATATTTAAACTATGTAAAATTCATTATATCAAATCACTTTTTGTTACTTTGCGTCGTGAATATTGTTTACCATGTTGTGAAACTCTGTTATTGACTAGGTGTTATATATAATTTTAATAAGCATGATTGTTACAATAAGGCTGTTGCGTTTCCTAATAAAATAAAATAAAAATAAAAAAAGGAAAGAACTTAAGGAGAATCGAACCCAAAACTACGCTTGGTTGAACGTTACCATCAACATTACACCATACGGTCACTTGATTAGCCCTTACAAACCTGTAGTCTCCCAGAATCACAACATTACGCCACAACAAGACTACCAGTCCCATAGGTACAGCACTACTCAAATGCGTCTCCTAAATTTACCACCTGCATGCAATCGAACCTAGGAGCTACGGTAGGGTGAAATTACCATCACCATTACACCAGACGGTCAGTCGACTAGTCCTTACAAATCTGTAGACTCCCTTACAGGATCACAGCATTACGCCATAACAAACTACAGTCCTATATACACTCGAGATGTTAGCATTAATTCATATTCTATCTGCCAATAACCGTTTTATCAGATGGCTTCTGCCGAGTAGATTTTTATTCGAGCTGTGGTTACTAAGACGTGATCTGATTACAGTGCCTACATCGTGCGCGCAAACAATTTTATGACAGTATTTATGACATATATACGTTCAGTCGTGGCGAATAACAGGGCAGGAAGTACTTTTTTGTTATGAAGATTTCGATTTAGTACCTTTTTAGGGGTTGGTAGTGCACCGGGGTGCGTTTATAGTTTCATTGTGTAATGTGTCTGTTTGTTTATCTGTCCGTTTGTATGTTGTAGCTAGTTTACTCGTGACTGGCAAGAGATCGCGCAAAACAGGGAGCAGGCGCCCCACCTTGTGTCGGAGGCCAACACTCACTTCGGGTCGCTCAGCCATCGGAGTAAGTAAGTGCAAACAATAGTAACTACGCCACAGATAAACTATGTGAAAAGTTACATATTTTTCCTCTTCCAGTGACTACGACTATAAAATTCGTCAGGTTTTTTACTAGGGTTTGACTCGACTATTTTTATAGTGACTGAAGTAATTTTGCACTGAAGATACTGCGTTGCACATTTCCGCGGTCCAAATGTAGCCCGGTTATCAGCCCCAGTCCCCATCCTGAGCTATAAATTATAATCGAAAGGAGTCGAGCACTAGAATCGCCAAAAACGTGGAAATTATTACGATACCCTTCAGTGTTGCCGCTTGCTATATTTTATTTATACCTTTTACGAGTGTTGCCAGCCATAAAAAAGTTTTAGTGGGTGTTGTAAAAGGACCCATTTTTTTGGAAAACTGCGCTGATAGGTTTGCCGATGGGCTGTTTTATTAAATCCAACGATTGCGGATTGTAAAAACACGGACTACATATTACTGTATTGACGACACCATGATGAATTTGATTTTAAGTCTAACAGAATGTTACATAAAATAAAAACTTTATGTTATATTTCTTATTAGCTTTTATCTGTTTAATTATCATCGTTACTTAAGATATTAAATTATCATTTGTGAGTTAATGAGTGGAAGAAATATTTTTTGGTTTTGGTTTTGGTGTCGTTGTATCCGTCGTTAACTGTGCTATATCGCTATATCGCTGTTTTGAAATTATACTAAAGCTATGTTAACAAATAATTTTCATACAAAATAAATATACAGTGCAAACACAAAAAAAAAGAAAATATAGGAAATGCCTTGCTCAATTTAATTTCAGTCCGAAACCATTAAACGGCGAATACTTTTTTGCATCATGGCGAGCGGCGGCGGGCGCGTCGCTCGCCGCTTCGTCCTAATGACCGAAGGTATACCAATACGAGTTTCATACGTACAAAACACATATGAATAAGCATGATTTACGGCCGTATAAATTTGAAACCGGAGTTTGGTCCGAATGCTTCTCACGCCGTATATCAAAATAATGTCCCGTGTTCAGGCGTTTGAATGCTTGGACGCCGGTCGTGTTCGATCGTGGACGGCCACCTTTGTAAAGGGTTGACCTTTGAAGATGAAATGGACCATTTTAAATTATTTCATTGATAGCTGGCCGCTGCAGAAGTTTGGACACTTTCGTGTAGCGAGACTGCTGGAGTGACCAAATATAATCTATAGCTTCCACACTTTATACTTCAAAAAGAAGGAAATTTTAGAGAATTCGTTCTTTACAGTAATGACCAGACCAATACAAAAGTAGAGTATATTTCAGAGTTTTCTAGTAGGTACTTTGGAAGGGTCAATCATCACAGTCATTAGAAGATTATGGAAACAATAAGAACAAACCATAGCGATTCAAATTCTTAAATAACTATGAAACTTTACAATTTATGAATATCGGCGACTGATGCTGCGAGTGTTCCATGCCTCAGAACACCATATTCAGATAATAGCAATAAAAGCTTTATGTAAGTACTTATTTTCCGAGGTCCGTATCCCCTGAACTGTCGCCAAGATGGCGGCCAATATAGGGTCATCTGTCACACTACTTCCGTATTACTTCCGGACAAGTTCTGGCTGGTCATTAAAATTACGATTTCCATGTAATTTTGTATGGCGACTATATAGAAAACTGAAGTCACTGGAATCGTTATTAAAAAAGCTATCTGGCTATGTATAATAAAGTTTAGTTTGATGCTGAATTAAATTGCCAATCGAAGGTGAAAGTACGAAAAGGGACTTTGTTTCCCGTTTTCTGCATGAAAAATGTAATAATATATAAAAACCTTTACTACGAGTATTATTAGATTTATTTACAATTTAGAATACACGTTTATCATTATTCAATAAAAAGAATAAACCTCGGCATATATTTTCGCCAGAAATGATGCTTAGTACCGGGGCGATAACAAAAGAAAAACAAAAGGCGCGCTTTTCGTTTATCTGTGTTAATTTTGTGACATTTGTGACATTTGTGGCGTTGTAATCCTGTATTCGTTCCACTATATGTCATTATGGCAAAGTAAAAAGAAATAGCAATAGTTTTACGAGCAAAATTCAAAACGACAGACCATTCAATATCAAATTCTACCGAAAGAAAGTGTCGTTCTTAGCGGGAAAGTGAAGAGTTATGTCTGCGGTTTTGTTTTATTTTCTAAAATTTGTGTTATGTCGAATATTAATGTGAAATATTGGTGGATTATTAACCGTTAAGTGTTCGTGAGTGTGCATGAGTGTTGGCAAATGAAACAAAACAGTGCAACGTTACTTTTCAAATTCTCACAAGAAGTCTGCGTGAGGACTTAGTAAAGCCCCACATCTTTACTGAGATACTCGAGGGGTTGGGGGGTAATATCATTTCTCACTTCCCATTTCTATTATCATTCATCATCATCAATATTGTTTATTTATGTATTACATAATAATATGAAGATAGAACGAATGAATAGGCTTGATGGATTTCATCCGGAGCCGTATAACAATTTAAAAAAAAGTGTCAAATAAACGTCAAATACACAGATTCATTAATTTTGCGTTTGGTTATACGGAACGGACGGTACATTATCATTATATTATACCGATTCACAAACGTTTTCTGCGTGATATGAATTAAATATTTTTTATTTAACTTTGAAGGCAATCCAGTTTACAATGGTATGGAGAAACATGACAATTCGAAATGAAATTCATATTTATGATTCTTTTTTGTATGCGAATTAGAAAGTCATGAACGATGAAATTCATTTTCCACGGGTTGGACACAGCCGCGATAGCTTAATTGATGGTGCACCTGATTCACTATGAGAGTGCGGGTTCGAATTCCGGTCATGGAAATTTTGACAACACTGTCGCGAGAGAGTTAAGGTACTCTTAGATTAAGATAAATCTAAAGATACTACAGTGTCCTTCCTATATATAAAATTTTCAAAGTTTTGTATTTTTCAAATCAAAAAGAAACTTTAAACATTTCTTAAAAGTTCTTTTCTTTCTTTCTTTTAGTTGATGGCTTCGTGCGATTAGCTCATTTAGCCAGTGTCAAAGTAATTTTCCTTACAAGTAATACATAAATATACAATATGATGATGATGAATGATAATAGACATAAAATGAGAAATGACATACCCTCAACACCTCGAGTATCTCAGTAAAGACGTGGGGCTTTAGTAAGTCCTCACGCAGACTTCTTGAGAGAATTTGAAAAGTGACATTGCACTGTTTTGTTTCATTTGCCAACACTTATGCACACTCACGAACACTTAACGGTTAATAATCCACCATTAAATATTCGACATAACACAAATTTTAGAAAATAAAACAAAACCGCAGACATGACTCTTCACTTTCCCGCCAAGAAGTCCTTCTTAAAGTTTTGACTTTCGGTAACTTTTTTTTTTTAACTCTCTATAGTATTATCGTCTGTTTTTCCCCAAACGTAGATATTTCATCTTAACCGGCTTGATTGATGATTGAAAGATATAAAACATTAATGTTATCACATAATTATGTACTTACAGAGCACACGAGCATTAACATGTAAACAATGTAAATCTTAATACAATGGAATAAGAGTCAAAACTAATCAAAAGTGTTAATGCTTGTGACTGTACACTATATTCCACAGACCAGATTTTTCGGTATGTTGATATAATAATTTCATTAAAATTAATAGGACTGTATCTTAATCATATTGCTATTTTTCCCACATTCTCATCAACAACGCACCTCACTATTCCAATGAATTTCCCGGCGCGTATTCAGTAATTACATGCCAAAATATCACATAACGATATCAGGCTAGAGTCGCATGGCGTGCTCTAGCGATATTCAAATGGAAGTGGCGGTAGCTGGCCGCTCACAAACGGCATTTATAAGCGGGAGCTAGTTTACAGTGTAACCGAATGTACCTGCGAGTGTCTGCGCAATATCCGCCGCCAGCTCATATCCGCTGCTCGCTCCATGTCTTTAGCGCGCAGTGTCCGGCACAGGAGGAAGCGGGAGCGATTATCGTACACATGAAGTAACGCAGTGATGATGATTTTATTTTATTTTATTTTATTTAGATGTACAATACAAATTACGATCAAAATATATGATAAGTACATTACAAAACAATTAATAAATCTGGATTGCAATTCAAAAGTATGTACAGACGCCTGCGCATCAACCTATCCAAAACTGTCAAATTTCTTCAAAACATTTTCAACCATATTGTTTAGTACTAAAGTTCAAAGTCTATTGAGAAAATTTTACAATTTGTGGTAGGTTGATGTGCAGGCGTGTGTACATTCAGAAAAATATAAAGATTCAGAAAAAAAAAATATAAAGATTAAACAATTGATCACCGAGCATTGCAATAGAAAAGCGTAAAAACTTAAATTATATCAAATCAAAAGGCTGGTCTGCTCTTGCATACTTATCTTATTTTTAGTAAATTATTCACTATAGTTAGACTTTGTTTTAGTTAAACAGTTTTTGAATTTTACTAGAGTACTGTAGTGGTAATGTATGAAATTGTGGAAATTGAAACTTTTACCTTATGTAAATTTGATAACTTAGTTTTTTTATTTTGTTTTTTTTTTACATGTTGTGGTTGTCTTCCATATTTTTTTGTTTGTTTGTAATGAAAAGTGTTCTGCTATGATAGGACATTTTCCAATATTTTTGACAATATTTTACGGAGAAAAGAGATGGACACTTGGAGTTTCTTGCCGGTTCTTCTCAGTAGAAGATCTCCTGCCCAGAGTAGGCTTACAAACCGATGGCATAGTGACATTCACATAAGCAACTTGTAGCCTAAACTGAATAAATGATTTTGAATTTTGAAAGATATCTTAATATTTTTTTAATTCATTTCATTTAATTTTGAATGATGAGCAGTGTTTTGTTTTATATAATGTTAGTCAACTGACTGCTCTGCCTGATACCACGCAGAAGCAGTGTCCAGATGCGAGGACAGCAGTTAGTATAGCAGGATTCTGCCTCACTGGCCGTCCTCACCTTGCCTACTCGCAATATAGAAATAGGTAGTGCAATTTTGGGGGATTTCATTACGATTTCTTTATATGGTTACTGAAAATACTGCTTTATTATAAAATTTTATTATACGTTATACGTAATCGAGTTAAATGCGAAAAATCATGATACTATCCTCATAGCTCCGTTACACTGCTGACGTGAACCCATACCTAAAAACATGCGAGTTAGCTAGACGTTAGTTAGGGTAATTAGACACGGGCTGAGATCACACCCTTACACTGTCGATATACCACCTTTATACACAAAGCGGTTTGCGTCTTCATTCTAGAAATTTCCTTTCAGTTGTTTGTTTCCCGATAAGTACAACCGGACCTTTTCAAGAAAAGGGTGATTAAGCATCTTCTAGGCAAGTATGCTACATTCTAGGCCGCATCATCACTTATCATCAGGTAAGATTGCTGTCTTTACTTGCCTTTAGGGTATAAAAAATTAGATATTTACAAATACTGGGATATTTACCGATAGCTTGTGTTTTTACATTGTACACATACAATTGTCTTATGTTATTATTATTCGTTTGTCTACGTAATAACGAAAACTCAGAGCAAGTTGAGAGATCAACGACCAAAGCCACTTACCACCATAATCGCTTCACTCTTCTCATTTGGGCCACACAACAACATAGGTAGTCACAAAAGCAGGTAGAGAACCGATATTAAGACGGGTAGGCGTACTGAAATCTATTCCTCTGCCACACCGAAAGGATATAAGATTTGCGCAGTAGTGCCTCTGACAGGCTTTTTGTCGTCCAATACTCGTCATCCCATTCCCTCCGCTTATTTGTTCAGATACTATCGCGGGGGAATTTGTATCTTGGCTGTTTTCTTTTTTTTTTGGGGAAATTGTGTTAGCAGATTTTCCCCGTCGATGCTTTTGTTTACTTTAACGAGTGTTTGCTTAAATGCCTTAGAGAGGTTTCACCGCGAGACTATCTTATGTTTTGTACGTACACAAATGTGATTCTGATAAGTGTACTTATTATTTTGTTATATGGCAATGTTGGAATAAAACACTGTGAAGATCTAGTCGCGTTTATTTGACATAATTATTGTTGGTATTTAGCTTATAAATATAAAATTTATATCTAAAACACAAACCATATACATAATATAAACTAAATCCTAACTAAAAACCCTGTTTATAAAACACTTCAATACTTTCACTTCACATTATGTGTCAATTCGTCAAACTTATAATAAGAGACAAACAATTATACAAAAAACAAAAAATATGTAGTTACAAAGTTAAAATTCAAATTAATCTTAGTATTTCAATAATTATTAAAGGTGCATTTTAATACATGTTACATTGCCATAATTTATCTTACTAAATACATTTCAATTATTAGAATACACTAACCGAAGAGTTAATCCCGTAGGAACACAACGGCAGCACAACAGATTAGCGTCCCTTCCGGAGGGCTTGGGGCCGCGACTAGTAGTTGCATTAATTTATTGACTTTGGGGAAACTGTTTTGATTAATCTGATCGCTCTATTTATAAATTCATTAGCTAGTCGCTGGGTCGGACTGATGCTGCAACATCCATCATCACCAGCTCATTATATGTCCCCACTGCTGGGGCACGAGTCTTCCCAGTGGATGGATAGGGAGAACGAGCCTAAACCCACAACGCGGGCCCAGTGCGAATTGGTACACTGCTAATCCAGTCGAGATCCGTAGGTCTAGGTAGGGTAGGTGGAAGACACGTAAAGGCGTACCTTTACGTGCCTTCCAACGAGGAGCTCGAGATGATACATTTTTGGTCACCCATTCGTAGACCGGCCTTTGCGAAAGTTGCTTAACCTTAGCAATCGCAGACCGGGCAACTTGTACACTTTTTTTACCCCACAACGTGGAAGCATTTGTCAGGGGCATGTCCAAGCCATTCAACTTGCTGAAATGAAGATGCGCTCGACAAGATCCGCAACGAGTACGTGCGAGGAAGCCTGGGCGTCCGCAATATCACAGACAAGCTGCAAGAAATTACGGACATGTGAAGAGGAGGCCATCTGACTACGTTGAAAACTTGGCACTGCATCTTTCTGTCCCCGGTCCAAGATCGAGAGGCAGAACCAAGACAAGATGAAAGGATATAGTGCATAGTATATTAGGTTTAGGCTACAATAATTGAGTAAAGGTTCGTAAGTCTACGGGGCGGGAGATTTTTCACTGAGAAAATTATTCCTAACGTCGTTAACAATGATATACATTCTAACGTTCGTTATTTCCGGCGGATATATAATAAATATATGACCGTCAACAACACAGAAAAAGTATTATGGACTCTGACCCCGAATTATGATTTATTACTCGTAATTCACTTCACCAGACAAAGATATTTCAGATGTCATACATGACCATGACCAAATCTTTTCTATATTTTTAACCGACATTCAAAAAAGGAGGATGTTATCAAGTTGACGTATTTAAGTAGTTTAAGCATCGATATACGAGTACACCAGTATTTGTTTATAAATATGACTTAACTTAACTTAAAAAAAAAATAGCAAATTAAAAACTTAAGATCTAAATGAAAGATGTCCTCCATGTCTTTATGTATGTTTTGTGATACTTTATTATGTAGGTTTCTCAAAGCGAATTGTCGGCGTAAAGAATCAATATATATGTACAGACGCCTGCACATCAACCTATCCAAAACTGTCAAATTTCTTCAATACACATTCAACTATAAGACTTAGTATTAAAGTTCAATGTCTATTGTGGAAATTTGACAGTTTGTGATAGGTTAATGTGCAGGCGTGTGTACTTAACTCCGATGCATCTAAACTAGGTTTCATCATCATCATCAACTCATTTTATGTCCCCACTGCTGGGGCACGAGCCTTATGGATAGGGAGAACGGGCCGTAAACCACCACGCGGGCCCAGTGCGGATTGGTGGTTGTTAACGACTGCTAATGCAGCCGGGACCAATGGCTTTACGTGCCTTCCGAAGCACGGAGGAGCTCGAGATGATAAATTTTTGGTCACCCATCCAATGGCCAGCCTTTGCGAAAGTTGCTTAACCTCAGCACTCGCAGACGGGGCGCGTTAACCACTGCGCCATCGAGCTCCTCAAACTAGGTTTATGATTATATATAATTTATTAGTTACATTACATTATGTTTCTGATACGATCTCTGCAGGGCATATGTCATGTAAAATTCGATGCTACAAATTTCTTGGCGCTCTTTAATACGTTTTTGTTTTGTATTGTTCATGTAAATATCGTGTAATGTTGTAGCGTGCCAATAAATGTTTTTTCATTTCATTTTGTTTTTCATTTATTATTGAGAGCCCTCTTTTGAGTACAGCTGCCCGGTTATACATAAAGGTTATTTTAACATTAAATCTGTGTATATAGCTAAATCTACACCAGCAGGACGCTAGGGTCATTACTTTCCCGATGATAGTACTAGGTTTCTACTATTCGTCTTCCATGTAACCATAAAACCGAAGGAAACGTACTTCACCCGGAATTCTCAACCATCAACTGAGCAACTGGCTATCTTATCTCGTACCGTTACAACACAAGTTGTTATGACGATACATAGATAAGATGGTGGTAGCTAGCCAGGCGGACTTAAGACGAGCCTTCCTTACCACCATCAAACCGAGGACATTTTGAAATCCGCTTGAAATCGACCCCGGGAGTTCAGGATCTGAGACCGGTAACCACTAGACCAGACCAGACCAAACCAGAGGCGGTTATAATTATTCATTCGAGTCCCGCATTTCGCAAGCCATTGCTACCGACAAATTGGTTTCTCTTTGAATTATAAAAACACAATTCTAAACGCTTACAATGCACTGTCAATCCCAAACAACTAGTAGATCTGTACCCCTAATTCTAACTCTCACAAAAGGCTAACGGTATTAAAGAGCGCCAAGAAATTAGGAAGTTAATGTCAATCGCCACCATGCCGGCTCACAATGCCGCACAAAAGCACGCGACGACAAATATATCGGCGAAGTGCCTTAACCACCACAAAAGGCGTCCATTACGGATCTGATTAGGGGCCGAAAAATTCAATAAATTGACGTAAACTTTCTCCCATGCATTGTGCTGCGGAATTGGGGAGGGTCGCTGTCCACTGCGAGGCTATTGAGGGAATGGAATATGTTACAGTATAGCTTGGAAATATTGTAGGCTAACCTTTTTTGTCATTTTGTGTAAGTATAGAATTGTTATCATCATTCAATAGTTCTAATGTTTAGCAATTACAAGACTGATGGTATAATGATTAGATTAGATTGCAATATTTTAGTGATTTGATCTTAAACCCTGAGTTCAACGGCCAGTGTAATAAATTAATAATATATTGTTTAAGTCGGTTAGTTGATGGTAAAGCTTGCTTTAAGTCCGCCTGCCAGCTACCACCATCTTATTGAATTGGGAAGTTGACTGGTTAGTCAATAGATAAACTTTTTAGAAACTGTCAAAACGATTTTCTTCATAGAAATTGTATGGGAATGCCAAACTATGACGGCACTATTGGGTTTGGTCAATTGAATGTTAATTAGTTTTTAATTAACATTCAATTGACCAAACCAAATTTTCAATTTTAGGTTATAGAAATTCACACAGTAAAAATAAGGTTAATGTTTAACATTCAAAATTCAAAATCAATTCAGTTTAGGCTACAAAAATAGCTCTTATGAACGTCATTATACCATCAGTTCGTAAGTCTACTTTAGGCGGGAGATCTTGTACTGAGAAGAACCGGCAGGAAACTCAGCAAGTGTCAAGCTCTTTTCTCCCTTACAGCGTCAAAAATATTGAAAAATAATATAAAAGGACACTTTCCATCACAAATAAAAACACAAAATATAAAGGACTATCACAACATGTTAAAAAAAAAAACAAAATTAGAAAAATAATAATATCTAAGTTTCAGTTAAAATTTTCACAATGTCGTACAGTACTAATAGTCAAATAAAATCTAAGAAATAACAAATTTTAACTATAGTTAATAATAATAAAAATAATAGCATCAAAGAGCAGACCAGCCTCCACAGGCGGCACCCGTTCATGAGTATGACATATGAATCAGCCGTCGCTTCACTCAACCATATCTTAGGGAACGTAACGACCCGACGCAACTGTTACGTGATGTCATTTATAGGTTTTATGTATTGGAATTAATTATTGTTGTTGTCAATTTTCCTATTCAGTCACTATTTTACAATTTTAGTAACATTACTGTGTTCCAACATATAAATAGAGGTGAGCCAGCTTCTCAGTAGTTGAGGAGGCGGAGGAGGATTGGGGATCAGGCAAGATGATGGGCATTTTATTCTCATTTGTGAAATAATAAAGCCACTAATAATAAAGATATCTTATTATTTTAAAATTTAGGTATATAGTTGACATATAACAATGATAACAACACGCTCAAGATCACTAGCATCATAACTAGGTATCTAACTTCTGCCCTAGATCTAATTCTTATCATATTTTTTCTTTAATGTTACGAGGGTAACACACGTACATTTGTCATCACTACCTTTCTTAATTTATAAATATAATCAATTTAAATGTAGGTAATCTTTAGATCTCTAGATTGTTTTCTCCTATGTCACTCAAAACGCCCCCACCGTGTTAGCCTGCGACCGTCCATTACCTGTCTGTTTTGCATATTGTATGAAAGTAAATTGAGCTGTTTAAATCATTTCGGAGTGTACTCTAATCTACAAGAACCTATAGTGTATGTGTTTTTCAATATTTTTTATAATAGGTACTTACTTACTCCGATGGCTCAGCTACCCAAAGTGAGTCTGAGGCGGAGTCGGAGGCCACGCACGACACAAGGTGACGCCACGGCACTGCTCCCTGTTTTGCGCGATCTCTTGCCAGTCGCTGGTTTCCAGGAGCTCATGTAGCTCTTTGGCGACTTCGTCCATCCAGCGCCCCCTAGGGACCCCCAAAATAGCACAAATTAAAATAGTTTTACTGTTTATTAAAATATTTTAATTTCTATTTTATATCTATCGCATCGCATCCACACTGCGAACACCTAACGCTGCGAAGTCGAGCAATCTGTGCGGCCGGTAGTAAATTTCAGGTTTAGAATGGCGGCTGGCGATAGGATGGGCTTTTTCTATTCCTCGTCCCAGGAAATGGAGCAGACTGATCCCGGGCCTCATTACGCACTCATTGATGGACGATCGACGCCATTAATTTTTGTATTTTAATCGGGTTGCTTTTTTTAAATTTGTTACTGGTAGGTAAGCACTTGGTTCATTTCCCCTGATCTTAAGTGACGATAAGGCAGAAAATGGAAGCGCACTTCAAGCGCTCATACACTGAGGCACTGGCTTTACATCATTTCTATGCACTCCTTGCTGGAAATCGAACCAGAAACCAATTTGGTATATATGCATAAGTGATGTTCCTGTGTTTTGAATTGGTATGTGTGATGTATAAAGACCAAACCAAATAAATATTTTTCTATTTCTATTTCTATTTCTATTTCTATTTCTATTTCTATTTCGATTTCGATTTCGATTTCGATTTCGATTTCTATTTCTATTTCTATTTCTATTTCTATTTCTATTTCTATTTCTATTTCTATTTCTATTTCTATTTCTATTTCTATTTCTATTTCTATTTCTATTTCTATTTCTATTTCTATTTCTATTTCTATTTCTATTTCTATTTCTATTTCTATTTCTATTTCTATTTCTATTTCTATTTCTATTTCTATTTCTATTTCTATTTCTATTTCTATTTCTATTTCTATTTCTATTTCTATTTCTATTTCTATTTCTATTTCTATTTCTATTTCTATTTCTATTTCTATTTCTATTTCTATTTCTATTTCTATTTCTATTTCTATTTCTATTTCTATTTCTATTTCTATTTCTATTTCTATTTCTATTTCTATTTCTATTTCTATTTCGGTGACATAACCACAGACCACCAGGCAGTTAAAAACATAAGATTTAGCGTAATGTATCTATACGTAGGGGCACCAGAGTTTGACAGGAACCAATGACCGACACTTGTTACGATTAGGCATTAAAAATGGGGGTCAGGAACCAATTTATAACAACCATTGAACACAGGTACCTCATGATTCCTAGTTGTCATTCAGTAAAATTTCAATGAAACTCTATGTTATTTTTTAAGGTAGAAAACTGATTGATTGTTTTGTTTGCCGCACACTGGTTCCCATGTCAAACACTTGTCTCTACGTTAGGATACAATACGCTAAATCTTAGGCTACAGGTAGAGATGTAGATGTAGGCATGCTCTCAGCATGTACTGTGAGACAGCAGGAACTGTCCGCAAAGTTCTGGTTTTTGGAACACCCTTTTAAAATGTTTTTAATTTGTTTATATAATTTTAACGCAAATTTTGTTGCGAAACAAATTACAAAAACACAATGTTGAAAAAATTTCCACGAGCAGGATTTGAACCTGCACCCTTCTGACATACCGGGTCAGGTGCTCTTCCAATTGAGCTATCGTGGTTCTAACCAGCCCGCCGAAATTATTCAACACTATTTACTTTTTTACTTTGAAAGCCAAAGGCGCCCATTCAATGTCACACATGTTGACATTGAATTGGCTGGTTAGAACCACGATAGCTCAATTGGAAGAGCACCTGACCCGGCATGTCAGAAGGGTGCAGGTTCAAATCCTGCTCGTGGAAATTTTTTCAACATTGTGTTTTTGTAACACCCTTTTAGTAACGGCCTTAGATTGCCTTTACAGCACCGTAACCGGACTTTGATGGGCAGGCTAAAATCGACGAGAAAAAAGTACCTAACTATATTAAGTCTATATAAGTTATGTTTAAGACTGTAATAAAAACTGTTTTTTACATATGTAGAATGTTGTATAAGTTATCTCTAGCGTAAGACATCAAAAGTGTTAACACTGTTTTATCGTTGACTGTACTTAATAAATCCTATAACAAAATAATTTCATTACGCGAACTTATAGGTAAAGCAAAAAGTTTTAGCGCACAACTCCATACATTACCGTTATTTTTACTAGACGGAATCACTTGCCGACTAATCATTTGGGTGAACTTATTATTGCCGTCATAACTGCCAACATATCAGCCTCTTTTAAATTACTTTCAAAACAATAAAATTGTTCTTGCAAATATCAACCTTGCGTCAACACGAACATGATCTATGCGAAAGTAAGACGTAATGCAAAGGAATTAAGCCGGTAAGGAGTTCTTACTGCGACCAAAAAGGTTTGTTGCCGTACGATTGATTAAAAAACTTTTTTTATAGCGTTAACATCAAATGGAATCTGTACGTCGTTGTAGTTTACATTGTTTTTTTATATATTCGCTAGTTAATAACATCTCCCAGGAAATTAACCGATTTTGTTCAACGATAGACGTTTGCGGAGCGGAAAATTGGGTACAGTCCGATGCAATAACTAATAGATTGACAGATAAAAAAGAATAATCGACGCTTTTAAAAATAATAAAGATTAATGCAACGTGTCACAGAAAGGTGCGGTCAAAATAAAAAAATCCAAAGTGTATCGGATCTACATCTTATATGTGTTACTAGCGGCCCGCTCGCGACTTCGTCCCCTTGAGTGAATACCCGTATCCTATAGAACCCTAAAGCTGCGCCACCTACCTCCAATTATATGCATGTATTAGGTATACATATGTACCTTCCTTTTGAATCACTCTATCTATTAAAAAAACCTTATCAAAATCCGTTGCGTAGTTTTAAAGATCTAAGCATACATAGGGACAGACAGACAGCGGGAAGCGACTTTGTTTTATACTATGTAGTGATATATAACTAAGACATGACTTCTTGGCGGAAAAGTATAGAGCCATGTCTGCGGTTTTGTTTTATTTTCTAAAATTAGTGTTATGTCGAATATTCATCATCATCATCATCATAATCATGGGGGCCTTTGTAGGATCCATTACTGGATATAGGCCTTTCCCTTTCTCCTCCATTCCTGGCGATCTTGTGCCCGACTCATCATGTCATTCACCCAGCGCTGCGGTGGTCTTCCCCGCCCTCGGGTGTTTGCTCGGAGGTCTTCATTCTAGGAGTCTTCGTGTCCATCGGCTAGCATTCATTCTAGCAATGTGTCCTGCCCATGTCCATTTTCTTCTGGCTATAACGGCCATCACGTCCACCACTTTGGTTCTGCTTCGAATCTATTTATTACGCTTGCGGTCGCGCAGCATTATTCCAAGCATTGCTTATACCGGGGGAACAGGGAGTGTAATTGAACCGTAGAAATGATGTCAATACACTGATTTATTTTAGTACGTATTATCCTTATATATTAAATACAACATGTCTTATCTCCATGCAATGGTCAATCTTACTTTATTTATATTGATTTATTAACTACGTGCGATTACGTGAGTATGTGACGAATCGGCACATCGCTCTTTCCATGCTTCTCTGCGCGACTCTGAACTTCTTTGCAGATTTCCTGGTGGGGTTTCTGTACCATGTAAGCACAGGCATGACACACTGCTCGGAAACTCAAAGGTCTCCACCACCATTGAAATCAAGTCATCACTACAAACAATGAGTTATGTAGGTATGACTTAATACAGGGCAGTGCAAAAACAAAGAAAAAATCACCGACTCGAATTAACGTTTCCACAATGTCTCATAGCCACATTAGGTATTATTTATTTAATGGATGTCACCTACATTATTTCCAGTTGACATAACATGCGTTCTTCAGGCCATAATAGCTGTTACTTTTCCATAACGATCTGTAGTAACGATCACCGGCAGCCATTTGTTTTTATTACGCCGAGCTGATAGACAAGCATATTGTTTGGCATGTGATTATGTTAACGAAAAAGAGAATTTGTATGGCATTCAATCAGGAGCCACCAGGAGAACCCGGAGTAACCAGTCTTTGTTAATATGTTTTAATGTTGGCAGCATTCTTGGGACCGTTCCCATGAGCCCACAGTTTGAGGACATCTTTTATTTACAGGTATTTAGTTTTGAATTTTCTATTTCTCTTTCTCTGATTTTTTTAAAGTTAATTTAAGTAATGTTATGTTTCTTTTTGTTGCGTATATAGAATAATATATTATTAAATTAATTGAAAAGATTGAGATATAAATTGTGAAAATGTGATGTCACAGAAATAGCATTTATTAGAAATGCATTATACAAGGAGCTGTATGAAACTTTAATAAAGTAAAGAAAATAGCCTATAACTGTCCCACTGCTGGGTAAAGGCATCATTGAAATCAAGTCATCACTACAATTGATAGGTACCAAGCTTGCCAAATGCGGGTAGTGATAACAAACCCGGGTTTTGCATCGAAAAAGCCAAACAAACTATGCCCAACTGGGAATTTAAACCCGGGACCTTCGTGTATTGAGCCAAGCGCATTGCCACTCGGTCACCGAGGCGTTTCGTTAATATAACTGTAATAAAAGTCGCACTAGGCACCCTGTGTAGTATTATACTCGTAGGCCGCCTCGGATTGCAACATTGACATAAAGAGCCTTACAAATAAACTAAGAATAAGCTTGGAATAGTTATTTCGTATTTTGTCTCTTTTACTCTAATCTAAAATGAAGTTTACATGATAGAAACAAAACACGGAATAACTATTCGGAGCTTATTCTCTGTTTATATGTAAGGAGGGAAGAGTTTACGAAAAACCTTTAAACCTCGTTGACGACAAAGACAAGTTCGACTCATTTTTAGGTGTGACGAGATTCTATGACGAATGTGGGAACAACACTTAAATACCACACACTTTCGTTTGCCAACTGTACATCCATGCAGACTGTTTTATCCTGTACGGTTATTGTGCACAGCCATTGGCCCCCCGATCTGTGGCTGGTTTACTGCTCATTCAGTCCTGTTTCACGGCCAACCGCAGCACCAATGTACCGTGAACCGCAATCTTTGCTGTTTTACTAACCAACTTTCAGTAGTAGGCCGTAAAAGTAGCGAGCCGCAATAAAATACTCGCATCCAGCCCTGATTACTGCGACTCCAATTCTAACTACGTTGTTATGAGTAATCGAGTCACGACTTACGCCGTAAAAATAAAAAATATTTGCATCAGTAGCATTTTCGAATTCGAATTTTCGAATAGTCAAAATTGACTAGACACACAAAAGTCATCCGCACTCATTCAGATGTTAAAATAGTTTTAACATGTCGTGCATTAATACATAAATTATAAGAAAAAAAAAACATTTTAAAAACAAACTTTTATTAAAATGTAAAACAGCCCGCCGAAAAGTAAATAGTGTTGAATAATTTCGGCGGGCTGGTTAGAACCACGATAGCTCAATTGGAAGAGCACCTGACCCGGTATGTCAGAAGGGTGCAGGTTCAAATCCTGCTCGTGGAAATTTTTTCAACATTGTGTTTTTGTAAATTGTATCGCAACAAAATTTGCGTTAAAATTATATAAACAAAACAAAAACATTTTATAAAAAGCTTGCCTTTAATGACGGTAGTTGTTGACATTGAATTGGCGCCTTTGGCTTTCAAAGTAAAAAAGTAAATAGTGTTGAATAATTTCGGCGGGCTGGTTAGAACCACGATAGCTCAATTGGAAGAGCACCTGACCCGGTATGTCAGAAGGGTGCAGGTTCAAATCCTGCTCGTGGAAATTTTTTCAACATTGTGTTTTTGTAAACTTTTATTAAGTTACTTGTTAATAAAAAAAAGAACTAAAACTTAAATATAATTTCATTTAAAAATCTTTGCGTCTTTATCACAGACTTATTTTTTTTATAAATAAAAGCATGTTACATTTTGATGGAACATTATAAAGAACATTTAGCATATACCAAATCAGGGACGTCTTGAAAAAAGGCCAGGTCAAGAATACCCTAAACCGAAGAGCATGTACGAAGGGAATAATGAAAGTGGACGAAGCGAAACAAGTATGAGGGGATCGTAGCAAGTGGAAAGTAGTGGTCTCTGCCTACCCCTACGGGAGAGACGCGTGATTATATGTATGTATGTATTTAGCATATATTCCACCTTAATTATTTTTTTTTTGCAATCACAATGTAACACGCTTTTATTTATAAAAAAATTGGGTCTGTGATAAAAACGCGTAGATTTTTAAATTAAATTATTTTTAATTTTTTAGTTCTCTTTTTTATTAACAAGAACTTGATAAAAGCTTGTTTTTCATAAGTTTTTTTTCTTTTTATTTTATTTTTAACTTTTTAGTATTTTTGAATGACATGTTTATACACCCTCATACCATTCAGCCCTCGGCACGTGCTCACCTTGGCATTGGGTCATCCATCTTATCCATCTAATCAAAGACAGAATCCAAATTCATAACAAACGAAACGAACGATCTTATTTTCCCGAGTTCCTATGGTCATCCTCCAGCTCCATCATCTGACCCTGGTTACCATCTAACACCAAAGTACTCGTCAAGACTGATCAAACGAGTCCAAACTCGATGGGGTTGTGTCGTTTAACTACCGAGTTCCTATGGCCACTTTCCGGTTCCATCATCAGATCAGCTCCATGTCATAATAATTTTGCATTGTTATCCAAAAAAAAAAGTATCCTATATGCTGGTCTAGGTCATGGTCTGTATATGAGGAAAGTTTCATTAAAATCCATTCAGTCGTTTTTACGTGAAAGAGTAACAAACATCCATCCATACTTACAAACTTTCGCGTTTACCATATTAGTAAGATTTACTAGATCTCATACATCATATTTACAATCATAAAACCTTTAGCTCTATTTTACTAAAGAATTCTGGACAGTCTAATTTATTTTGGGAAATTTTCATCTGCAAAGAACAAACATGTTTTAGAAAAGCAAAGTTCAAAAGAAGAACGGCGCACCCCGTATTGATCGTAAACAATTAAACGGATAATAGAGCAATAGATAAAGGCGTCCAAAGTCCCACGCCTGAGCACCGATCACCGCCTGCCGCCGACAGTCCCACACCAGCCGCGCCACGGCCAAACGTTTGAGATCTCCTTTGATATCCTGGGATCTTACAGAGCGAACTTTAAACTGCCGAACGGTGAATTCATTTCTTATTTTTTTATTTTCGTCAATGGGGAAGCGTTTCACCTGGGTGCCTTAAGTTTAATTTGCCAATGAAAACTTTTTAAATTTATATATTAATCGACCAATTTTATTACTAATTTATACTTTCTCTTTTAAATACAATCATAGTTATCACAAATCCTTTAATGCATTGAACAACTATAATAGTACCTACGAATGCAACTCGGCCTCCGTCTGAAAATCAACGCCGAAATTATTCAACTATATTTACTTTAATGACGGTAGTTGTTGACATTGAATGGGCGCCTTTGGCTTTCAAAGTAAAAAGTAAATAGTGTTGAATAATTTCGGCGGGCTGGTTAGAACCACGATAGCTTAATTGGGAGAGCCCCTGACCCGGTATGTCAGAAGGGTGCAGGTTCAAATCGTGCTCGTGGAAATTTTTTCAACAGGTAAAGTTTGTTTGCGGACGGTACTGAAACTACTGGTCCAATTCCAAAAATTCTTTCACTGATAGAATGCCACATTTCTTTCGGGTAACATAGGCTATATTTAATTTAAAAAAGAGTTCTCAAAAAATCTCAAATCCACGCGGATGAAGTCAGGAGTAAAGTGCTAGCTTTAAATATTCCTGCAGCAGCCAAGAGAGTGCGCCAACAAGAACTACCGCAGTCGTCCCACTATTACAACTTAACTAAAAATGCATAATTTAGAATTGTAGACAATACCGTAAAACGAAAAGTCCTTTTACCAGAATTTGTCAGTACAAAGAAAAGACTGTATACAATATCACAAATATGCATTTGACTAAAAGCATAAGAGTCGCGACTGGAAGCATCAACCATGGGGAGACAGTCCGGGGCACTCCATTTTGTTGTAAATATTTCGAAGCCGCTTAAACCTAGGTGGTTTAGAAATAATACAACAGGCCCAAATGCAATGCACGCATCCGCTCTTGTCGTTAGTAATATTACCTAAAAGGGTATCTAACCTCTTTCAAAATAATTTATGGGTGGATGTTGTGATAATAGAAATAAAGTTTAAACTCACGTACACAGGAAACAGTTTATTTGTACGACACAGAATATGAAAATATGTTTTTGTTTTGTTTATATAATTTTGTTGCGAAACAAATTACAAAAACACTAATGTTAAAAAAAAATATTATGATCGAATTTTAATGACGGTAGTTGTTGACATTGAATGGGCGCCTTTTGCTTTCAAAGTAAATAGTAAATAGTGTTGAATAATTTCCCAGTTTAATGTCAGAACTATCTCAAAATCACTAAGTATTATTATAATTACTTTCAAAAAGGCAGGCAGTTAAGTGAGACTAGTATGTTTAATTTTTTACATACAAACATACACACTATCACCTCCTGCAGAGGTAGATTATTATAAGGTAGGCAGATTATCAAAATCGCTAATTTTGAGTAAACTAGCCGTTAGTGACTTCGACGCCATATTTGGCATAATCAAAGTAGGGCACCGAAGTGGAATCAGTGAGGAATCAGTCAGGTTCTAGCCGATCACCTGATGTGCGAGCATCTTGGAACCCTTCTCCTTTAGTCGGCTCTTACGACATGCACGAGAAGTAAGGCAGCCGATACATTCTTGCACGTCCCAGACCAGCACGGGAACTTTTTTATGTTTTCCTCTTTGCTGTCATTTACTGATTGAACATATTTAATGTTGTGTTGTGGACCTCTTGGCGGGAAAGTGAAGAATCATGTTTGCGGTTTTGTTTTATTTTCTAAAATTTGTGTTATGTCAAATATTAATGTGAAATATTGGTGGATTATTAACCGATAAGTGTTCGTGAGTGTGCATAAGTGTTGGTAAATGAAACAAAACAGTGCAACGTCACTTTTCAAATTCTCTCAAGAAGTCTGCGTGAGGACTTAGTAAAGCCCCACATCTTTACTGAGACACTCGAGGGGTTGGGAGTATATCATTTCTCACTTCATTTCTATTATCATTCGTCATCATTATATTGTATATTTATGTATTACTTGTAAGAAAAATTACTTTGACACTGGCTAAATGTGCTAATCGCACGAAGCCATCAACTAAAAGAAAGAATGGTGTTGTGTTGTTTTGTGTTCTATAAATTCCTAGCTACATGGTTCTGGCTCAGTGGAAACTTCTTTTCAGGGTGCTTAGTGCGAGTTTCATTTGCCATTCGATCACGTTAACGAATACGAGAATTTGTATGGCAAAAATGTAACTCTTCTTGTATGTCGAGGAGGCGCTGCTTCAATGCCATACTAATTTTCGTTTTCGTAAACGTAATCGAATTAATACGCCGCCTCTTAACCGCCTTTTAACCGCCTCTGTGGTCTAGTGGCCAAGGCCACCGGTTTAGACCCAGAGGTCCCGGGTTCGATTCCCAGCGGGGGGGGTACATGGGTGCTTGTTTGTCCGCCTGGCTAGCTACCGCCATCTTATCTAAATATGTCGCCATAACATCAATGTTTGTAGCATTGTTGTGTTCCGGCAGCTAGAGATAAGATAGCCAGTACCTCACTAGTTGAGGATCCCGGGTGAAGTGCGCTTCCATCATTGGCCTTATCATCACTTAACATCAGGTGAGATAAAGGCACTGCGCTTACCCGTAAATATAAAAAAAAAACGGACAATACACAAAACTCACAATAGGCACCCTGATGGTGATTCTTGCCGCATAGTACTTGAGCATTAGTATGCGTCAATCAAGCAGCCTGGAACAGCACCAAGCCCTCAATACCGGCGGAGGAGGATTTAGTTTAGGGCGCGGGTGGTATGTCGGAACAAGGTCGGAACTACTATCTCAACATCACCATCGGCCAGTCGACCGACGAGCGCACTCTGACAGCTCACCGCCCGCGAACGTTGGGAGAAAATACTGTTTGGATGCGGCAGTAGTTAAAAAAAAATATATATTGCAAAATCAACGGCTCTCAAAACAATACACGTAAGACTTACAATGCTAACTAAAAGCTAACAAAGGAATAATGTATTTATATTTTATGAAGTTGTTGATCCGTTAATTGTTCATCATCAGCCTATACTAGTCCACTGCTGGACATAGGCCTCTCCAAGTGCACGCCACCGAGCACGATCCGCGGCTACTCTCATCCAGCTTTTGCCAGCCACCTTGCGAAAATCGTCGCTCCACCTAGTCTAGACTACCTGAGGGCGTCCTACGCTACGTTTGCCGATACGCGGTCTCTACTCGAGAACTCGTTTACCCCAACGGTTGTCGGTTCTGCGGCTAATAAGACTGGCCCACTGCCACTTCAGCTTGCTGATCCGATGGGCTATGTCAATTACTTTCGTTCTCTGTCGGATCACCTCATTCCGAAGTCGATCCTTCCGCTAAACTCTGAGCAGCCCTTTCCATAGCTCGCTCAGCGACTTTAAATTTGTGAACTAGCCCTACCGTGAGTGTCCACGTTTCGGCTCCGGGAACTGGGGGCCGTGGTCTGTTCTGTGTCGTCATTTGTACGGTTTGCCCATAATTGCCACGCTGAGCATGCGGGTTGACAATCGCAGTGCGTAGCTAATCGCACCAGTGTCGCTGCTGCCCGACACCGGTCTGCGCACTTTGTTCGGGCTGTGATGGGTATCCCGCCATCGGTCGGTCGAATAATCGTTAATTGTTACCTTGCACTAATAATACATGAAATAAAATAAATAAATAAATAAATAATAAGATGTCGTGTCATATTTATTTTATAATTAAAGGAACAAATAATTATACTCTTCTTAGTCGTTGACTCACTGCTGAGTATCGTGATTTCTGACTGTGTCAACTAGCTGCCTCCATCGGTTGCGCTGTGGTCGCGCTCCGTCGCTTGATTTAATGTGTCGCTGAAAGATTATACTAGTTCACTAGATATCTAGGTATTCATAATAAGGCGATAACAATAATAAACACTGACTCTTTTTTTAACTATTAATAATGTAGAGTTTGAATACAATCTGTTCATTGTTCTTCTTTAAAAGTATAGTTGCGGCAATTGGCAAGAAGACTCTGTAGTGACCGTCCGTGGTCCGTGACAACAGCTTGAAAAGGTTTTTCAATAACGAAACCGTCGTAGCCAGTGTCTTTCTAAAAAGGAATATACATTTGAACACAACGAATCGTAAGGAAGCCCTTGTGTTGCCATGTCCATCAGCTGCCTTCATAGCTCGCGGCAGCAGTCGGTGTGAGTGAATATTTTCACTCAGTTTGCTTTGACTGGCCGTGGAGTGCGGGTCGTAAGTAAATTGATGCGCAGTACCGTTCACTAGATGTGGCAAACGCTGGCGTAAAGGTCGCTTGAAACCGAGCTGAATTGAACTCTTCCAGCTTCAAACAGTTGTTCCGTGTTTATTATATTAGAGTAAGACATCTTACTCTAATTTGAAACGAAATTTAAGTTACTGGACGAGAACTTAACACAGGATTTATTCCGAGCTTAACTCTGTTTATTAATAGGGCTCCCTACCAATTAAAACTACTACATGTAATAAATAAGACAAGAAAGTTTTATATAACAATTAGTTTTTGAACAAAGTAGGTACTATTTGAAAGGCTTCCAGTGATTACACAAGCATAAAAATTGAGAATAAAATAATGCACCTTGAAGGACAACCAACCATCTTCCCATTTTCGTATAACATAAAATGATTGGTGGTAATAGTATTTTGCCTGCGAGTTGACTGGATAGCCACCACCCTACTGTTTTTGTTAGAGTTAAATAATTTTAGTAAAATTACGGGGCGAAGAAGTACAAGAACTGAGCTTACGGCTTAGCAACGCACACGTGGCACCATTAGTAGGGTAAAACCACCAAAGAGTCCGCCGAAAACAATAAATACTACGTACCATATTGACTCCATGCACACGTTATACAGGCTTAGTGTAGTTGTCTACTGATTGAAAATTATTTAATTAGTAGTACTGCACTCTTTGGTAGTGCTTGCTCTTTGGTAGCTTTACCCTATCTAAAAAAGTTTCACCTGTCACCCTATTAGTAACGGGGGAGGACCCCGCTACACACGACATTAAAGTTTATACTGACCCCAACAACCGTCAGGTAATAGAGTAGGTCTCAGACAACCTTGTGCAAGCACAAGTGACCATCTGCGTCAGGTCATAACGCCAGATCAGGACGCGCATATGCTTCATCCGGAACTTAAGACTAGTGTCTCGAGCGAGTTGCCCCGTGGACACGTATAGTCCACTACCTAATATCCATATAGGTTACCGGAGCTGTAAGCTCGCTCACTTCTCTGCGTTCAATGACGTCGGGACAGATGAAACTTTTCCTTTCCATCTGTCACCCTAGTGGACAAAACGGGGTGACAGATGGGTATTCCACTGTGAGCGCAAGCAAGGTCCAGTAAAATAAAATAAAAAATTATATAATAATGACCGCTTCCATTAAGCCGATCTCCCGGTGTGATGTAAGCTATCGTAAGTAAGCCAGTTTAGTTTGACTTGGGTTCGGCTTAGGGGCCGCATTGTTAACGCTTTATTGGCTTTCAGTTAAGTCGGCATGCTCGCTGACGATCTCTGTTTAACTTGTACTTGTTACGTGTTCGGACGTTCAATTTAAAGGCTATTTTCTTCGTTGCCCAAACCAAATTTTGTATAGTTCCGTTTGAGTTGGCCAGTTATTGTGGAGTCGTCGAAATTTACGAATTCAGGGTAACAAAACAAATAATGAACCTACTTATTGTTAAAACGTTGGTCGACGCAGAGGTTATTTTAATAATGTATGTGAACATACATAACTAGTACAGTCAAGGGCGTTATGTGCATCACATGGTGGCTTTGAGGAGTGTTTCAGATCGAATCTTTGGTGCCACCGTATTCCGTTTTTAATAGTAAATGCATTTAAATTTTACTAAGTAAAACTGTAAAGTGACAATCCTAGCTTAAGCTGAATGAACAAAAAAGTTGTCATAAAATAAATTTGGTTTTTTTTATTATTTCATAAATAGTAAATCTACGTAAATATGAATTTGCATGTTATCACAATGTTCTTTATACTTGGTTGCATGGCTATGTTTCGGGAATATACACATATTACCAAACATTAAAACTAAAAGGATATTAAAACTAAAACACTAACTGCCGTACTCAGAGACGTCAATTAAGTTTAATGACAATTAAATGTATTTCCTTCTCTATTTAGCGCTATACATAAGAAAGTGACAGCAAGAGACTTAATTGTCATTAAAACTTAATTGACGTCTCTGAGTACGGCAGCATAAGGCTTAAAGTTTCTTAATTTTAAGTACTTTTTATTTTCCAGATTTGTTTACCTACCAAGACTTATGCCAATTCACACGCACGTTGCCACAGATAGCTTTGCAAACAACTAATAACTCAACAAAACCAACAACTGAGAGATCAGAGCACCCACAAGTTTTAAATTCCCTATGCATTCCGGGAACGTCCCAGAGCGGAGTAAAACGAAAGTCCGTGACAATAAATCGGTTATGGTGCAGCGGGACGTCAGCGCAGAATGATGGCGCAGTTCCAGGGACACGTGCCCCGAATGCGGCTCTGTGGGGCTACGGGGCGCAGCGCCGCTCGCAGCGGGACACCACAATAAAACCTCTTTCGACTTTTTTATATACAATATTCAATATTCAATATTAAATATATTTATTGCAAAACCATAATGTGATGTATCAAAATATAAAACCAAATTATGGACTCTGTTCGGCACGCAATTGAAAGGAGAAGAAGGAAAGGAGAGAGGTAGCGTCTTTATATTCTATGGTAAAGATATTTAGGTACTAACTCAATAAAGATGTAATTACATAATCCAAAATTAATATATAATTGGACCAAGAAAAACTTTAATTGTTATTATTATTATTTATTAATTAATTATTTTGTATGTTCGCATTGTAGATTATATATTATTTTATTTTTTTTGTAAATGTAACATCATTGTTTTGATTTATTACTGCATTCATTTTTGACTTGATCTAAAACTCTTTATTCATTAAGTTGCTGCTGGATTAGCAGTTAACAACCACCAACCCGCATTGAGCCCGCGTGGTGGTTTATGGCCGGTTCTCCCTGTGGCCATCCATAATGCGTCTTCATTTTGTACCAAAGATATCATCAATGCCTTTTTACAGTTGAAAATGGTTGAAAGGTTGAAGGGCCTGAATGAAGTATAGAAACGTACCTATATCGTATTGCAAGTGCTACGTTCGTAGCAGTGTAGCAACCTCTGGTTTAGCCTGCTACGTGAAGTATCGTAGCACATCGACTACGGTTTGTGCTACAACAACAAGAACCTACCACAAATGCTTTGCTGCTGTGTGATATAATAATATTATGTCCTAACTTGACCTAAAACAAATTAACCTTTTGGTATACATTCTTCTTTACATATAATTGCTATTTACTTTATACATAACGATCAATTAATCAGTCAGTTAGTGGTTAATCAGTTAATCGAGTTCTCAAATTAACACACAATTAAAAACTTTTAATTTTATTTTTTATTTTTTTTATTTTTATTTTAACATATTTCAAAATTCACAGCTCGTAATCTAAATTAACAAACTTATATACTTATACATACAGCAAATAACGAATTTTCTATATACTTATAAAATTTGTAAATAAAGGGCCATACATTTTTCAACCTGATGGGTTATTATGTTCACTAGTATGCAATACACAAATATGGATATACACACATATAAATTAAATACACAATATAATATACCTAATTGATAGAGTACTTCATAGAGTTGGAAAATAAATTGCCAATGTCATTTTTAAAAGATCTCAATAAGGAACAGAATAATTCTGTTGAAGAAAATTGTTCATTATTATGTTTTCTGAAGACGATTTATAACTGAACTAAAATATGCCGGTGCATGGATCATTGTAATCATCATCAGCTGCTGGACACATGCCTCTCCAAGTGCACGCCACTGAGCACGATCCGCGGCTACTCACAGTCAGCTCTTGCCAGCCACCTTGCGGAGATCGTTGCCCCACTTAGTCTGAGGGTGTCCTTACGTTTGCCGATACGCGGTCTCAATTCACCCCAACGGCTATCGGTTCTGCGGCTAATATGACCGGCCCACTGCCACTTCAGCTTGCTAATCCGGTGGGTTGGCATAATTTACGTTATCTCTTTGTTCCAAATCCGATCCCTCAGAGTACTCCGAGGTACACACGACACGCCCGCACATCAGACTACCACAAACTGTCAAATTTCCTCAATAGACTTTGAACTTTATGTCTATGGTGTATGGTGGAACATTTACTTAAAAAAATTGACATATTATATTTGGATAGGGTGATGTGCAGGCGTCTAGCGTCTGTACATGGATCCACAGCGCCAAACTATTATTGATTAAATGAATAACCGCTGTAAGTGGGGCTGCACTCCACTCCAGGACGCAAGTGTGGCTGTAACATAAATACGATCAGACGAAACGATTACAAACTGCCGTGATAGCGCCCGCACGCGACATTACAACTCCTAATGACAATGCCCAGCGTTGGGCTTACAACCGTGCCCTATCTATCGACGTTGAGCGATCACTTGCTCTTTAGCTATCTTTGCTCGGTTTAAACGTTTATAGATATTTGGAAAACGTGGGTTAAAAAAATTTTAACGAGCGGGATTTGAACCTGCATCCCATGACACGCCGGGTCAGGTGCACTACCAACTTTGCTATCGTGGCTCTGTCCAACTAATATAAGCCAGTTTCTCAGTAGGTCTAGCTAATGATTCCGGGTGAAGTGCGCTTCCGCGATGCCGGGACAAGAGCTTGATAATAGATAAAAAAAACAATTTTCTTGAAGTAAAACTTAGCTCTTGTATACAGTCATGTATACAAGGTACACTTTTGACTAGTTTTGACTCTTATTCCATTTTATTAAGAGTTACAATGTTAACATGTTAATGCTCGTGAATATACATTTCCCTTACTTCTACTCCAGTTGCATAATTCTGGCAAACTTTGCTTTCACCACTCAGTAAAATCCTTGTAAGCAGACAAATTATTTTTATTATCAACAGACACATTCGCATTTACAAAATTACCAAGTACATTCAACGCGAACCTACATAAGAATCACTACCACACAGTTGTTGGTGAACCAGTAGGTATTACCTTCAAATAGGATAGTCAGTAGACAGGCTCAGACAGCCAGCTGCCGCAAAATAAAGAGACTGCAAAGGATAAGCTTCATACAAACGCGCTCGAGCAACTCACACGTAGATTACCTCTCACGGACACGGGATTTCGCAACAGCTGCGCTATGAAATGATATGATATGAAATACAACAGTACGACGCTGACGGTTACGCGGCACCAACGGTGAGTGTAGATCTGGTGTGTTTAATAAGCGCATATGTATTTAAGCATACGCGACCGACCTACGCACCAACGAAGGTCGGTCGAGCACTGTGTTAGCCCTAATACGTGAAATAATCGCATGTACATACACGTATTTATCAATATTTGTTGCCGTTAATTCAACGTTAATGGGCTACTCACTTTCCCATAGTATCTGTAATGCATTACACACTCTTTCATTCTAATAGTTATACCCTACAACGTCTCTATGACCAATAATAATATTAACACTACGACCAACACCTCAGTCTCCCTGTGACCACGGACCCTGCAAAGGGTTCGAAACGTCAGGATAAACATCAATTAAAACTAATGTGTAAAATAAACGCGAGTAGATCCGTAAAAGTTGTTTCATTTCAATATTAACACTTATAAAAAATATACCCTACAATCAAAGAATTGAGCGTCATCCGTAAAAGTTGTTGCATTTCAATGTGTAGTGTTCGCGTAAACTTTAGAAAACAATATATAATATATTTTTATGCATGTGTAACGCGTTAGTATTTAAAGTATCTTTTATCTTTTTCTTTTTTAGTTTGGCAGTAAATGACTCCGCCGCTGATCCCTTGACTATGACAGTAGTAGAGGGTCATAAAATATTTTATAGGCATCGTAAACCCGAGCCCGTCTCTGGAACTACCGTTAGTCAAATGGCTGTGAAATTAGAGACATCTAGTGGACTTTTTCGGCCTCGTTAAGGACCTAAGGAAACGTTCCACGAAATGCCTAGTAACAAGCCGGGATCGTCTAGCGAGAGAGGGTCGAGTGCCTTGTTTCCTCAGAGATAACTGTGTTGTCTAGGAAGGAAGGCTAATTGACTGTTGTACTGTCAGACTTTATGTGGCCCTTTGTTGGAGACCGTTTCCGGCTTTTAATTGGATTTTGCTGATGATGACATTTGTGGTAATGGTGCTATCTTCGAAGTGCGGTAGCACTTCACCCCCAATCATGGCTTGATACCGTTACCAAATTCCCAGTATAAGCACCGGTAAGTAACGTTATTTCCATAGAGGTAAATTGGTAGCGATAATACAGGCAACGTTATCTAAAACAGAATCGTTACTGTTTTCGCGATTGCGCTGTTAATTAAATATTAAAGCTGTTGAAACTGTGTTTCAGTAAAAACGATGGACTTAAAACAAGACCTACTGCTAATGAGTCATTTAACCGAGTTCAATACTACCACAATCGTGTATAATATCCACCGCCAAGAACTGCAGGCTCCTCATCAGCACGAACACGATTCTTCTGCAATCGACAGTACATTAAAATATATCAATTTTTTTAGTAAGTAATCGACGTTTCAGCCGAGTTACTCCGGTTCTAAAAAAAGGTATCATCACATCATCATCACCAGCTCATTTTATGTCCCCACTGCTGGGGCACTAGCCATTCCTATGGATGTAGGGAGAACGGACCATAAGCCACCACGCGGGCTCAGTACGGATTGGTTGTTGTTAACGACTGCTGATGCAGCCGAGACCAACGGCTCTACGTGCCTTCCGAAGCACGAAGTAACTCGAGATGATACATTTTTGGTCACCTATACGATGACCGGTCTTTACGAAAGTTGCTTAACCTTAAGCGTAGAACGGACGCGTTACCCACTGCGCATCGACTCCTCAGCTAAAACGTATGCGTATGGACAAATACTAATATGTTTATTTCTAGAACTCTGTTATACTCATACATTTGTAATTTAAATGTTGTTAATAACATTTTGTTAATTTTAAAAGTAGTCTCAAATAAAAGACATATTTTTATATTTTTTTTTACTTGACCACTAACACGTTACGCTACTTACGCTATACAATGTCGGTCTGTAACATCCGCCTAGGACCGGATCCTCTCAAACGTACATTGTGACATCCAGAAACCGTCTCTCCGTCTGACAAAAAGGCTCGTTATAAAAGTGCCAAGTCCCTAAACAGGGACAAAGAGCCTCCTTCGGAATTTACATAATTTTCCACGTGACGGAGCCCGCTGAACCGAAAGGTTCGTTCTATAAATTTTATTGTCGCATCGGTATTGTGGGTATTGCAATAGTTTCTGATATGATTTACCGCTTTGTGATTCCATTGTTTAAGAGGAAACTACTTCGAGTGGACCTCAAAAGGTCAAACTTTTTGTCACTATTATATGTTTACAAGCACAGTAATAAATTAATCTGTCCGTCCGTCCGGACGCGTATTATGTGCCGGACTTAACCGCCTCAAGGGAGCGGTTTTTTACTGATTATATATAATAATAATCCTATAATGAACAAAGACATTACATTAAAACACACGTTACACAGGACATACCTATACATAAACATTTTAACCGCCTCTGTGGTCTAGTGGCTAAGACCACCGGTTTAGACCCAGAGGTCCCGGGTTCAATTCCCAGCGGAGGATACATGTTTGTGTACTCGGTTTGGTTGGTGGTAGGGCTTGTTTGTCCGCGTGGCTAGCTACCACCATCTTATCTAAATATGTCGCCATAACATCAATATTTGTAGCATTGTTGTGTTCCGGCAGCTAGAGATAAGATAGCCAGCACCTCACTAGTTGAGGATCCCGGGTGAAGTGCGCTTCCATCATTGGCGTAATCATCACTTAACATCAGGTAAGATCAAGGCACTGTGCTTACCCGTTAATATTTAAAAAAAGAAGAAAAATAAATTACATGTATATTATTTTGCTATAATATGGAGTTGACATTGCGTCGTTTTCTGTCGTTGCAATATCACTAGGAAGCATGAATAGGAAGGTGGCAGTAATGGCTTATTCAAAAACCTCCATATCCAAATTTTGACGACCTCCACGATAATTTAAATGTCCCTATCTACTGACCCTGATAGGAAGGGTATGACAGTTGGAACTACGGGTCCAGCTGTCTTTTCAAGGGTACCACGGGAGTTCTGGATCCTATGCCGGTTATGCCTTCGCGGGCGTCTCCGGTAGGTCCCGGACATGGGTTGGACTCGTGATGGCTGTGTGGTTAGCTGTAGAAGTGGGAATGTTCGTCTGCCTGGTTGATGTCTGGCCAGGCTTCCATTTCGTGCACAGCGAGCGGGTCCGAGTAGCGGTCTTGGTGGGGCCTCGAAGCGAAAGGATCTGCGGGGCACGTAAGTTGTCCATAGTTGGTTATTCTGCTCGGTGGTTTTCATTGAATAGGCTTCCAACATCTCCGGCCCTAGTCTGGAGAACTAGTAGAGGCGCCCGCTAGATGCAATGTCTCCGGTTGAATCAGCCGCGTAGGATTTTGGAACTGATGAGGTGCCTGGATGGGTACTGAGAAGTGAGTGGGCTTACTACTCCGCCACCAATGAGGACATTTGGTAGTCGACTTACCCGAGCAGTGGAGTTGTACTTATGGTCCAACGAGAAGTGAGCGAGCTTACATCTCCGGTAACCTTATCTGGATATTAGGTAGTGGACTATACGTGTCCACGGAGCAACTCGCTCCTCGCTCGAGACACCAGTCTTAAAAGTACCGGATGAAGAATGCGTTTCGGCGCGTCTTGATCTGGCGTTATGACCTAACGCAGATGGTCCCTTATGCTTGCGCAATGATGTCTGACACCTAACTTTATAACCGTAAAGTTAATGGGGGGTGTCAGTATAAACTTTAAAGACATGTGTAGCGGGGTGTGTCCCACTGCTGGGCAAAGGCCTCCTTCATTGAAATCAAGTCATCACCACATTTGATGGGCTTGCCAAATGCGGGTTGGTGATCACAGACTCGGGCTATGCATCGAATAATCTGAAACACACTTTGTCCGACCTGGGATTTGAACCCGGGACCTTTGGGTATCGGGCCAAGCGCTTTGCCACACAGCCACTGAGGCGTTTTAAATTAAAATATAAAAAAAATATTTTCTGTCCTAAAACATTCCGGGAAGGACCCTACCAACCTTTTCCTTTATCCCGGTATCCTAAATCGGGTATCCCATTCCCCTGTCCCATGTTTCAATAATGAGATTTATAACAAACGCTTTTCTATTGTACATAATATTTTTATTTACCAAACCTGTTAACCCACGTACGCCTATTTGCCAACACGACTACTCGAATATATATATAATGAACACAACGTGAGTAAGTTCGCTAACGTGGGATACGAGATATACCTCTACTCGAATCTGAAAAACAACTGCCGCCCGGATACGAACCACTTCACACCGCAAAGTGTCTGGCGACGACGACTCCGGCTGTTTGCCGAGACGATACCAACCGAAATAAGAATTCGTAACACGCAAATAAACATACAAACAAACATTTGGCCGGCGCGAAAGCAGTGTTGCCAACTTGACAGATTTCCCGTCGTATCTAGCGGATTGGTTTGATCGCGTATTGGCAAATGTAGTAGGACGCCCTCAGACTAGGTAGAGCGACAGCCTTCGCATAGATAGCAAGAGCTGGATGAGAGTAGTCGAGGATCGTGCTCAGTTGCATGCACTGAGAGGCCTATGCTCAGCAGTGGGCTAGAAAAGACTGATGACGATGACCAGTAAACACAGACAAATTCGTCGTCTAACGGCT
This sequence comes from Eudonia truncicolella, assembly GCA_949315975.1. Lineage (NCBI taxonomy): Eukaryota > Metazoa > Arthropoda > Insecta > Lepidoptera > Crambidae > Eudonia > Eudonia truncicolella. The sequence goes on from OX438841.1 coordinate 1,801,051, forward strand.
AATGGATTTTCTAGCGGAATGACAGAATGACAAATAATTTTGTACTCGGTACTATTTTTTAGGTATCTTGGAAGATTTTTTCTGAAAAATGTGCAGCGCCATATAGTTACTCACTATGAACACATGTGTCACTAAGTATAGTTTCGATTCAAAAGTGGCATTAGAAGATTGCGATATTAACATTTTTTATTAGTGTGACCTCGTAATTTGTGCTGTGACGGAGTTCTGACGGAATTTTTGACTATTTTTAGCGGGAATGTAATTTTTTTTGTTTGCAACACTGCGCGAAAGAACGCTCCAATCTGGGCGCGCAAACATACGCCCATGGCAGACTGCGCAAATATTAGAGATGCCGAAAGCGGATAGATGGCTGCTCCAAGTGTTTAGTTTGCTTTTTCCATATTTGCACAAGTTTTTTTCCGTTGTTATTCCTTAACGTTTTCGTATGGATTTCTTCTCAATAAAAATGTCGCGCGGGAAATGCAGGCAAAATGAAATAAAGGCGCACAGGTCAAAGTCGTATGGGGAAGAATCGGGATGGACACAGGACATCATGGTACAAAGAAAGCATTTGGTACATTACACAACGTTGATAATTGACTATTTAATCGTTCCTTGCGAGAAATTTTCATGTTACTGAGCTGGCAAACTAAAATACTATTACGACCAGCCTCATGGAAAGCGGTCCCAGGGAAATATTGTAGTCAACTTGAATTATTTATTACAATATATTAAGTAAAATTTAAACACTGAAAAAAGACGACAACCTCAGGCGGGAATCGAACCACGCACCTTCCGCATTCCGGGCGGCAAGGCAGCCGCCCGGAATACATACTAAAATACTATTACGACCAGCCTCATGGAAAGCGGTCCCAGGGAAATATTGTAGTCAACTTGAATTATTTATTACAATATATTAAGTAAAATTTAAACACATTCCGCATTCCGGGCGGCAAGGCAGCCGCCCGGAATGCGGAAGGTGCGTGGTTCGATTCCCGCCTGAGGTTGTCGTCTTTTTTCAGTGTTTAAATTTTACTTAAGTATATTTAAGCGTTAATAAAACGCTAAAATATATAAAAAAAACTTTTACAATATATTATTCAAAACATTAGGTAATTTTTTTAGAACATCCAGCTGTTTGTTTGTAGTTACAAAGCAGCAGTGTTAGTTACACAAGAACATGCTATTTTGCTTTTAGAAAAAGAAAGAAAAGTTGAGCGAAGTGTTTACCCGTGAATTTAATCTCTTTACTGAATCATAATTGTTATATATGACAGCGAATAGCAGACAGAATAATCTTTGTTTTTCGTACACCAGTCAAGATAACGGGGAATTATAAAAAGGCTTTATATTGAAGCGTCCTTACTCAATTGAGTCTGGCTCAGACATCTATAGCCAGACATCGCTCTTACCTTTAACTCATCAACCTCATCAAGCGAGAAAAATCCAAGTGCAAAAAATTCTTTATCATTATAAAACTTTATACATAGATTTATATTTTTTCCAAATTTCCAAGTTACAAGATAAAATAAATCAATCAGCCTTAGGAAGCTCGAGTGGGAATCGAACCCACGACCTTGGGATACCCGCTGAGCTACCGGGGCCTCGATAGCTCAGTATTTTATTACAGTACTTTATCTTGTAGCACAGAGATATTAACTACCCCTTTACGCACAATTATAGTGTGTGTACAATTCACTTTTGCAATACGAAATTCTGCAAAGCATAACTACAGATTAATTTCAAAACAAAAGAAACAATATGAACTGCAAACACATTTTTTAATTTAATTTAAACTCATCTTTCTTTTTTGAGTCTTCACACAGAAATGCGTTTCAAGTGTCACAAAGGCTAAGTAACGAACATGTTTTTGTAACTACCCTCTTAAAATGACAAAAACAATCGTACTGATGAATAGTCACACAAAATTATAAGATACGACTACTTATTTACTTCTTATCGCATTGTTTACGTTTGGGCCACTTTCCGTGCCGCTGAGTGTAGTTCAGTTCTATTCGTCGGACGCAACGGGAGGTGAGGGCAAACATGTTAGTAGCCGCTGGACTCAGTGCTATAGGCTGAAAAGCTGTAGATTTTTGTTGGGTTCCCTGCGATCAACGACACACATTGTCTGTTGACTTTGCCGGCAAACGAAATGTGTAAAGTAATTCTACGTATTTCTAAATAGATAATAAATAGCTGTCGGAACCCAACAATATCATCGTTAAACGGTTGATTATTGGTCTTTAGGAAGATTGGCTTACAATCCAATGCGGTTTTGTATGTCGTTATATAACTAGTCGGAAAATTCTTGCATAACACAAACAATCTGACAGGGCCAGACCAGGCGCTCTACCAGTTAAGGTTAGCATGGTCAAGCAACCACCAAGACGGTGCGGTTCTGATCCAACCTCTACCGCGATCTTGATCTTCCCACTATAAAAGATTTTATCAAGGACGTTTCCAGACGTTACTTTGATAACGCCCCCCACCACCCTAACCCGCCTGTTGTGGCGGCCGCTAACTAAAATGTTTGAAGCCACAAGACGGTTCACATCTAGGCGTCCTAAACCCGTCCTAGACTACCCCGACGACCTCATAACAGTTGCGAACCCCCCCCCCCCCCCCCAGCCCGATCCTCTAAACGACACTACACATTTACAGAATACACTAAACATGCACACTAGATAGATAGATAGATAGATAGATAGCCCAAGACACCGTACTCGTAGAACAAGGGTACGAAGAACCGGTTCACACGCGCTCTACACCAGGTACAGACATGTACCTGAGCGCTTCTCTCCTTCTCCACGGCCCGGTCAACCCGAGCCGAGGTCCAAGCCTTTAGAGGCGCCCTCGGGTTGTTCCACTCCCCGATCCGATCCGAACCCTTCGGAGAATCTAGTAGGGCACGGGGACGCGCACTAGTGCGCGATGCCGTTCCCTCTAGAAAACCTCCGAAGGTGATTCGTTTCACACGGCTTGAGGGACCCTTTACGTTCCTCGCCGCCCCCAAACTGAAGAAGCTGAAGCGGTGAAGCTGAAAATGCCTCAGAGGCAATCAGCAATCTCTCTCAAAAAAAAAGGTTCTGATCCGATATGATGAACGACGATAACTGCTTTATTAGGCTGTGGCCGTCCCAGTTGGGCTGTTATCGCTATTTCACACACACGTCCTTTGACCAGAAGACCTTCGTATAGAGTTTGTGGCACCAATTTTCATGCCAAAGTATCCATTACGAAAGTAGCCATTACTGTGAACAGCCTCCTGGCTTCCCAGTTTCCAACCCGAGCGACGGTGAGGTCTTCGCTGACGGAAACCAACAACCCTAGCCATATCTTGATCTCTCGACTGACCCCTACAGCCCACACTATTATCACACAACTCTAAGGAAGCAATCCAGGGAACTCTATATCAGAAGATACACAAATGTCCTTAGCCCGGTCTTCTGAAAACTAGTGTGCTCAGCGAGTTACCATAAAGACACGTATTGTCTACTTCCTACTTTCTGACTCATTTGTCAGTGCACGAAAAGCACAATTCGCACGTTTTTAGAGTAATCCTTATTTACCTGCTCCATCAATGAGGATTTGTAGACTTCTCTTCCATAAAACCACTGCCTATATCGTTAATTATAAAGTCAACTTGATCGAAGTCATCCACCAAATGTCTCGTTTGGCAGTGCAGTTATAAAGAATAGCGCGTCCAATCGAGAACCAGCCGTAGTGGCCCCCGCTTATCAAACAAGATATTTATGTATGCAAACATGTATACGCCGCTGCAATTTCATGTTGCCGTAGTCTGTTTGCGTTTGATTCGCAACGGTTATTAATGATTCGTTGCGAGCTTCGGTTTAATTTTAAAATTTATGATATGCGCGCCTGCACGCCCAAATAATACGTAAATACTTCGGTTTTAATTGAAAGAAAGATGGTAATATATGCTGTGGCATTCGTCGGATTAATCGCTGGCAATGAATAATAGTTTTGGGCGATGGGCTATGTAAGTACAGTTTGGCAGCCATTTATTTTGAAACCTCGACGATAAAGAGTAACAGTTAAAGAGTAATAGGTAGTACTTTCGTTTGCTGAAAAACGATTGTATCAACATATTTCAATATGTTTTGCTATACAGTATATAATGCCACAAAAACAGTAGGTACCGATCTGATCCAAAACCAACGGAGAATCTAATAGGAAACGGATACACGGACTAGTGCGTGATGCCAGTCCGTCTAGAAAACCTCTGACGGCGTTTCGTTTCACGCGGCTTGAGGAACCCTTTAAGATTCTCGCCTCCCCCAAAAAAGTCCGGTGTAGCTGAAAAAGCATACTGAGGCAATCAAAACTTTAAAACAATTTGAAACAATTGGTAAGGATCTATTACAGTCTAATTTTCTACAGAAATTTTTTTTTTAAGAAACATTATGTTCATTTGTTTATTACTTCAAAAAATAGACATTGAAAATAGATCTATCTACGATCATCGGGGTGATTATGGAGCACGCAGATACTGGTAATCTTATGTCTAAAATGAGATTCCTTCCAGCATATAGGTTCTTGGCCACCTACTAATATTTTGTAATAAATAGACAACAGTTACGCTTTTACCTTCACGAGTTATTTGGATAAGGAAAGACTACAGATGCGGCATACAGAAATTGCTTTTAGGAAAATAGTTGTTTCATAGTGTTCAAAAACTATTATGCTCACTATATATTATCTTATCGATACTATATTTTGTAAACATATAGCACTGCTAATGTAAAATTCCATATACCGACCCATATATAAGTCGACCCATAGTAAAGTGACCTTATATTCTTAGAATCATTCATCCTCTTTCGGGATGTTATACCCTTCCCAACCAACCTATATTTATTTATTTATTTATTTACTTAGGTACATTAACTTTCATTATTATTATTATTATTATTTTGCTTTATTTATAAAATACACATTATTCTAGTATGTTTCCATAATTTCACCTCTGATCTTAAAGTTTATTAGCTCTCTCCATCAGACTGATTGTCTGGAAGAAATCGCTTGAAAGCGATAAGACCGCCAAATTGTAACTTTGTAATTATTTTTATTTTTTTCTTTTGTTCATGTTTATGTTTTTTAGTGTTGCAATAAAAGTATTATCTATCTATCTATTAACAGGTCACACCCAACAATACAACATAACTATTAACATCGAAAATATTGAACTGGAATTCAACCCTATATAGCAACCCTATTTAATTATGTTATGGGCTTAAGATATGTAGCCTGATGAAGCAGGTTTCGAGAATTCGTTTCGCAAATCCTGTCCTATGATGTACCCTCTGTACTACATCCAAACAGCACGTGACATAAAGATATATTATGCGACGTTAGACCATAAAATTTCCACATAAGCACCGTAAGAAGCTCATAAAGGTGAGTCTAGACCGCAGGTAGACCGAGCTATAAATCTAGATAGCCTGGCCTGAGCGGTTATTGATGATATCCACATACTCCGCTGAATCTTGGACCGCATCTCAGGAGCCGGATGGAAGAGCTAGTACATCGCAGTTAACCTATTTTAGTTTATAGTGTATGGTGACCTCAACATTACATTTTGATTTTCGACTGAAATTCTATGGAATATAGGTACTACTACTGATTGACTGATTGAATGGGAAAACGCTTTCGGTTGCATCTAACCTTGTTTGTACAAGCCAGATAATGGAAGCAGACTCCAGCCATTCTTTAACCTCTAAAGATATAGCTATTTTACCTGTAATTGAACGCAGCCTGTGTTTCTTTTTAAGGCGTTTAGGCGACAGACTTAGTCAAGTACGTAGTAGCTTTTTAGACTTAGATTTATTTATTGGGAAATGATTTATTTGTATTACAAAATAAATATTTGGTCAGCAAAATTATTATTTGGTCAGCAGAATTATACAATCGGTCAGCATAAGAAATTCCGAGCGAAGCGCAGCGTAGCGAGGGCCAGTCACGGAAGGGGGGAGCGGCATAGGACTGCTGTTCAGAATGATATAAGTTGCAGACTGATTTAGAAATATTTGCTGACCATAAGTTGCTGCCCAACTAGCATTTTTTTGCTAACAAAAATCCGAATACTTTGCTAACCGTTTAAATAACACCCTTATTTATTTATTTTATTTATTTAAACGAGCACCAACATAGTGTACACCAATACAATTTTAAATAAAATACACACAGAGAACGACACAAATCAAATGCCACTGCAATTATAGGTGTGGACAGCGTGCAATAAAAAGTAACAATAGCGAGTAACAGAACAATACACACAATTGTACAAAATTGAGAACAAACAATACCAATTAATAAATTTATAAACAAATTAAAATTAAAATCAAATAGAAAACAAATTAAATACAAAACCAAAATTTACATTAAAATCAATATCGGGAACAAAGTTAAAACAAAAACCATAAAGTTAAGATTGAAATTAAGTTAGCCACATTTTAGGCTTAGACTTAGAATAAGGACTAAGACGCTCTCACTGGGAATAAAACCAAGGCGGGTCTGAGGTTGGCGGCCTTATCACAGCTTCAATCGAATGATTGCGTTACTTTAATTTAAGTCAGTGGCGGCTGCACCTGACATAAGCCTTCTGTTATCGTATATATTATATACGATAACAGAAGGCTTATGATCTCAGTTATCGGCTGCAGAGGCCGATTCATCACTTACCATAAGGTGAGATCGCGGTATATCTTTAAAAAAGGACATTGTTTGTATTATTGCGCCGAACCTCACACTATTGCACATGCATTTAAAGAAATAAACAAATATGCATCCGCGACCAAAATTACCGCAACTAAATAGATTAAAGAGGAAAGTTAAGGGGCAGCCACTCGCAGATCGGCCGGATAGCGTAATGCCGTAGTTAGCAGAGTGAAGTTTAAATTTATTCTGGCAATCTAGCCGCTCCTGTCTTAATTATACCAACGGTTGACTCATAAATAGCGGTGGAAGGAAGGGCCTAAATTTAACTAACTAGCCCTAACCTCTGACTTTGAACGCATGAATTTTGGATGGATCAAAAGTTTAAGTTTAAGCCTCTTCGTTTGTTTGTCCATAACAAAATTAATTATTTAAAAGTGAGTATTTTTTTTAAATCTTTTGCGGGTAAGCACTTAACCTTCGTCTCTCCTGGTGTTAATGTTAAATATTGATAAGGCCAAAGGTAGAAGCGCACTCCACCCGGAATTTTCGACTACTCAGGCCACGCCAATTATAAGTGTATAAGGCCGGGTTCAATTCACAGGTCGGGCAGTGTGTTTTGGACTTTTCGATGCATTACCCGGGTTTGTGATCGCCAAAGCGCATTTGGCAAGTGTGGTGATTAAGCCATTACCCATCAATTGAAGTGATGACTTGATTTCAATGATGGAGGCGTTATAGGCTATTTACTTTTTATAAGTATGTCGAGTTAACGTTGACGGCAGCATTATTGTGTTCCATAAGTTAGAGATTAGATACGCTTCCACCTTCGGCGATATCGTATTACAATTTGAATTTGAATTTTGAACGCAGCTTTGTTTCCACATTTACTCGTCACGACACCTTGACTAGCTTTCTCCCTGATGTAACTATCTGAAGAGCTTAATCGTTTGATGCTAAAGCCATCGTTAACGAGTACTATAGGTACTGCCGCTTCATTTTCATACGTACTATGTAAGTAGAAGACATAATCGATTGAAGTTACACCCATCTTCAATGATCCTTCATTTTACCATATTTTATTCACCTCTGTGGTCCAGTGGTTATGACCACCGGTCACAGACCCAGAGATCCCGGTTTCGATTTCCAACGGGAGGTACATGTTTGTAGGTACTCGGTTTGGTTGGTGGTAGGGCTTGTTTGTCCGCCTGGCTAGCTACCACTATATCATCTAAATACGTTGCCATAACATCAATGTTTATAGCATTATTCTGTCCCCACAGCTAGCGATAAGCCAGTGCCTCAGTTATTAAGGTTTCCGGGTGAAGTGCTCTTGCATCATTCGTTAGCCTTATCATCACTTAACATCACGTGAGATGGAGGAACTGTGCTTACACGTAAGATATAAACATAATTACTTGCTACGACCTATACATAGATACACCCCGCTACACCGACTTTAAGTTTATACTGAAACGGTACCAACTTTACGGTTATAAAAGTGTCAGACATCCGTGCGCAAGCACATGGGACCATCTGCGTCATAACGCCAGATCAGGACGCGCTGAAGCGCATTCTTCATCCGGTACTTTTAAGAGTAGTGTCTCGAGCGAGTTGCCCCGAGTAGTCCACTACCTAATATCCAGATAGGTTACTGGAGCTGTGAGCTCGCTCACTTCTCGTTGCGCCAGGAGCACAACTCGCAGTTCACTCCACAGCTCGGGTCGTCAACTCTAAAGTCGTCTATTAATTGTCGTTCTACCATTGGTGGCAAAGTTGTAAGCCCACTCATAGAAATGTGCCCACTCTCAGTACCCATCCAGGCACCTCATCAGTTCCAAAATCCTACGCGGCTGATTCAACCGGATACATTGCATCTAGCGGGCGTCTACTAGTTCTCCAGACTAGTGCCGGAGATGTTGGAAGCCTACTCAATAATAACCACCGAGCAGAACAACCAACTATGGACAACTCACGTGCCCCGCAGATCCTTTCGCTTCAGGGCCCCACCAAGACTGGTACTCAGAACCGCTTGCTGTGCACGAAATGGAAGCCTGGCCAGACCTCAACCAGGCAGACGAACATTCCCACTTCTACAGCTAACCACATGGCCACCACGAGTCCAACCCATGTCCTGGACCTGCCGGAGACGCCCACGAAGGCATAACCGGCAGGGGACCTAGGATCCGGAACTCCCGTGGTACCCTTGAAAAGACAGCCGGACCCGTAGTTTCAACTGCCATACCCTACCTATCAGGGTCAGTAGATAGGGACAAACAAGCTACATAGATACGTGAAGCTATCTCAGGTACTATACATACTCGTACTATCTGAAGACTAATCGATTGGTAAAACCATTCTTAATGAACCCTAGTACCGCCAGTTCATTTTTCACCTGCCAAACACCAAAGTAATGCATCAAACAATCACAGTAATGCACCGATCGCTGGTGCCCGCTCTGCAATGTTTCATGCAGTCCAGCACCCGCTGAATTAATTAGGGGCATCGTTAGTGGCGCCTGATTGTGTTCTCGCGTGACGCCGATACTTCACGCCAGATAATATTTCCATTAATCGGCTCGTATCTGGGATGTCACTGGTTGGGAGAACTAAGGCTGGCCAACAAGCAGGACTCGCAAAAAGTGACATTCGTTTGTTATTTGTATTTATTTAGGGGTTCACGATCAGCAGTTGACGGTAATAGGCTGAAGCGAGAAGAGGGTTCTCTAGTACATTACCTTAATGTAGGTTCAGTAGCACTATGTCCCATCAGCGACCAGACCCTTCTCTAAAGTAAACCATGAACCCAATAGATATGAACCCATGAACCCAAAGATATCCTCGTTACAGAGCCGACAATAGTGTACGTACGGCCAAACTGATGAAGAGCGGCCACCGCAGCCCATGGACTCTTGCTACACCAAGAATGTGACGCGCGCGTTGCCGGTTTTTTATATAGATTGCACGGCAAATGAATCCACTCAATCTGATGTTAAGTGGAAGTGGAGTCCCGATGCAAAAACAACTGGTGCAGCGTGAAAACAACGCAGCATCAGTCTCCCAAACTCTACCAACGCAAAGGTGCCTCTTCACCCACCTCATTTCACAGGAAGGAGGGAAAGCGTGTACTGGTAAACTATTCGAGACAGTACTGCGGTGACTCCGGGGTTCTACTTCTTTAGTTCAGTATGCCCTGCAGTCTCGCTAGACCTAGTACCCAGCGCAGCAGCGATGCAAAGCAATAGATCTGCTTGTCGCCATCAAGTCGGATCTGGGCAGATTCATGCCACCAGTCAAAATAAAGTCAATAAAATCGTTATCTTAAATACATATCAGGAAGTCATTTTCAGAAATGAATAAATCCAGGTTCATTGCTTTCATACTAACTTTACCAGATGTCTCTACGACTCTACTGAGAATCAGAATACACAAAAGTAATTATTTCTCGATTTCTAAAAAAGTATATGTACTTGGCTAGAAATTAAGAAGAAAGAAAAGAAAACTATCTCCTGATTTTAATATAATACTAACGTTACAAAAACGCAGTCCTTTGTATTACATAATTACAAATGTGTCACATCCTTAGAAGCAGTGAGTCACCGTTAAACGAGTTAGCAAAAAAATTTGATTAAAAATGTTGCAACAACCGGTCGTAATGACACGCGACATTTTGGCTAAGTACCTTTTAATTGAGATATTAACGCCTGCACTAATAAATATGCATTCGAAAAAACCTCACAACTAAGATAAAATAATAAAATTTGGAGGAGCTCGATGGCGCAGTGGTTAACGCGCCCGGTCTGCGAGTGCTGAGGGTAAGCAAATTTCGCAAGGGCCGGTCATCGGATGGGTGACTTAAAATTTATCATCTCGATCTCCTCCGTGCTTCGGAAGGCACGTAAAGCCGTTGGTCCCGGTTGCATTAGCAGTCGTTAACAACCACAAATCCGCACTGGGGCCGCGTGGTGGTTCATGGCCCGTTCTCCCTTTCCATCCACAGGTAAGGCTCGTGCCTTAGCAGTGGGGACATACAAAATGAGCTGATGATGATGATGATGAATAAAATTTAATCAGGCATCCTGAAGTGATTCCACTTTCCTACAACATGGGGACCTTCAAGCGAGGTGGGAAGAAGCAATTCGCGGGTCGGCAAGCTGGGAAAGGCTGGTGAGCCACCATCCTGCTCCACTAGCTGTTCTCCAATCTGGAGATTTGGACTCCGCTCCTGCTTAACTGTAAAGGGTTCGAAACGTCGGGATTAAATAATGAAATTAAATTAAATTAAATTAATTTGTATTCAAGTAAAGTTATAAGCGTAAATAGTAAAAATATTTTGCCTACTAGGACATCAATCTATACTACTATATGAATCTGTAGGCTCTGTCTGTACATGCAATTTTTCTGACAAATTTTGGGATGAATTCATAAATAAAAATGAATATAATATTGTTCATTATCAATATTCGTTTTATGACTCACTGACACCAATTCTACGATTTTTGAAATTTTTGTCTGTCTGTCTGTATGTCCTCTTATAGTTATAACTCAAGAACAGCTTGACCGATCTTGATGTAAATTTGTATGTAGTAAGAACATGAGATTGTGCAAATGAAAGGTCATAAAAATATCCAAAAAAAAAATGTATGATCACAAATTTTCGCACAACAAAGCGGGCGGGTGACGGCTAGTCTTTAATAAAATGCGAGTAGATTCCAACGTTTGGTTTAATACTCTAAGATTGCAACCCATTGAAAAATTCAATGGGTAGTGTTCGCGTTTAAAAAACCTATAAAAACAAAAACAAATAAAATATAGCGAAACTAAATTGACATTGGTAACATTTGAAAGAAGGCTCGTCTTTTTACAAGCTTTTATTACAAGCTTTTATTTAGTTTTACCTGTCCCGAAGTTTGTCTGTAATCAAATCTTGCAAGTTAAATTTGATCCACTTTCCGGTTACCGATTGAGCTGAAATTTTGCAAGCATGTGTAAATCGGATGACGATGCAAAATTATTATGACATGGAGCTGATCCGATGATGAAACCGGAAGGTGGCCATAGGAACTCGGTTGTTAAACGACACAACCCCATCGAGTTTGGACTCGTTAGATTCGTCTTGACGAGTACTTTGGTGCTAGATGGTAACCAGGGTCTGATGATGGAGCTGAAAGATGGCCTTAGGAACTCGGTAATTAAACGACACAACTCCATCGAGTTTGGGCTCGTATGTTTCGTCTTGACGAGTACTTAGGTAAAATGTTTTTGTTTTGTTTATATAATTTTAACGCAAATTTTGTTGCGATACAAATTACAAAAACACTACTACTTACTTACTTATTTACTTAGGTACTTAGGTGCTAGATGGTAACCAGGGTCTGATGATGGAACTAGATGATGGCAACGGGAACTTGGTAATTAAACGACACAACCCCATCGAGTTTGGGTTCGTATAATTCGTTTTGACGAGTATTTTAGTGCTAGATAGTAACCAGGGCCTGATGATGGAGCTGGAAGATGGCCACAGGAACTCGGGAAAATATGTTCGTTCGTTCGTTCCGTTTGTTATGAATGTGGGTCTGTCTTTGATTAGATGGATTATACGGATGACTCAATGCCAAGGTGAGCACGTGCCGAGGGCTGAATGGTATGAGGGTGTATAAACATGTCATATCGTTAACGTTGCGCCTCAGGGTACCAGGGCGAACCCTGTTGTACTGAAACCCATACCCCCTACAAAAATACTAAAAAGTTAAAAATAAAATTAAAAGATTTTTAAACTTTATAAAAACAAGCTTTTATTACTTGTTAACAAAAACGGGAACTAAAAAGTTTAAAATAATTTAAACCTTTAATAAAATTTGATAATAAAAAAAAACTTTATTATAAATAAGAGCGTGTTACAATTTGGTGAACATTAAAGAACATTTAGCATATTACCTTAGAATTACACCTTCATTATTTTTCTTTTGCAATCACAATTTTTATTAACAAGTAATAAAAGCTTGTTTTTAAAAAGTTTTTTTTTCTTTTATTTTTCATATTTAGACACAAATATATTTTTTTTATAAATGTATCTAACAAGACATAATGTGTGATAAATACACATACATTTTGTGTATGTCCTTTTAAATAAATTAATTAATAAATAAATAATAAATAATAATGTACAATTGCATTTTTAAATAAATATACTACTTTTAATTATTTAACACAAAATATTTTCGGTCTAAGACCCAGAGGTCCGAAGGTTTAATTGTTTTAAGTCCGCCTGGTAAACTTTAACCTACTCTGCATCATAACAATCTATACCTAGACTATTTATAAATTTTTCACGTTGGCATATAAGAGAAATCTTGTTTAAAGAAAAATATGAAACCCCAACGCTGCACATAAAAGTGTGAGCATCGAACGCATTAGTCGACCGCCTGACGCAGCATTATTCTAGCCCGCGGCAAAAACTGCACATAAACAACATTAATCTTGTCTGCATGTGGAAAGGTGACGGCAAATTTCTGATAGCTAACCTTTGAGCACACTCCGCTAGCGACAATATTGAAAAGTGAAGCTTGTTTGCAGAAGGTCATATATCGTACACAATGAAAGTTCTAGAAGAAACTATAGAACAAGAGGGGTACAATAAACAGAGAACTCCTGACTCGCTCGATGACTGACTTATCATCGCCCAGTCAAAGTGTTTGGACCTTCTAGGTCGAGCCGACATACGAATGTTCACTTTTGATAAGACGGGATTTTCCGAAATTGCCTCGAAGTCAAGGAATTTATAATAAATTTCTAGCTAGACTAGAAGATAATTAATTGGCTTATTCCCGCCCGCTCCAAGAGTTTGTCCCCAAGCGCTCCAAGAGTAGTAAAAATATATTTCAATAACTCGATGGAGGCGCTCTTAGAGGAGCTCGATGGCGCTGTAGTTAAGCGCCCTGTCTGCGATTGCTGAGGTTAAGCAACTTTCGCAAAGGCCGGATGGGTGACCAAAAACTTATCATCTCGAGCTTCTCCGTGCTTCGGAAGGCACGTAAAGCCGTTGGTCCCGGCTGCATTATCAGTCGTTGACCACCACCAATCCGCACTGGGCTGGCCCATACACTTAAGCTGGTGATGAACTTCATCTGTGAAGCCTTTCTTCAGATTATAGAGCAAAGCTAATCCTCGCATTATTTCTTAGTGAACGCTAATCACCCGAGAGCTGGCGCCGTTAGGTGAGCGGGCTTAATGATTAACACCAAACAGATACGTACGGATAGCTATACTAATTCCATTTGGAGCGATTTCGGAGGGCCTCGCTCTGCGGCCGGGAAATTTATGGCAAGGGACGGCGCGGCGCGCAGACCCAGGCGGCGCGGATACGGCATTACCCAGTTTAATATCGGGGTGCCCAGGTAAGTTTTATTTACTATCCGTACCTATTCATTCGGATTACATTAATAAAATCAAAAATAAGTAGGTATGGCATTGAAGCAGCGCGTTTATCGAAAAAATACGGATAGTATACAGAATTCTCACTAAGCACCCTGAATAGAGGTATCCATGGAAATACAGAAATCATGTCAAATTGGGTAGTCAACTGATGGTCGACTGGTCAGTCAATAAAGAATCTTTTTAGCAACAGCCAAAAAGATTTTCTTTTATAGAAATTGTATGGGAATGGTAATAGTGGCGTCACATTTTTCTCTTACTCTACTTTTTTCCGTCTGTTGAGTATTTATTAATAACTTTTTAGGTTACGGAAATTCATGCTTAAGTCAAATAACATTTATATTTCTACTGTTTTTTCCACAGTTTGAAAGATACGAACCAAATGGTAAAAGTCTTACAAATAAACAGAGAATATTCCTTGTTTTGTCTCTTTTAAAGCGGGTTCACATTGGGCGCTTTCAAACGCGCGTTTAAAGAACCAGGAGTTCTATTGAAGTGTAGACATGCAAGCGCGCGCTTCTGGTCAAACGTGCGTCAAACGCGTGTCACATGTTTTCGTACGAACGTGCGAACGCGCGGACGCCAACTGCGCGCTTCGAGATACATGAACCGTCATCTTGTTGTAAGCACTGAGCAAGTAATCACTACGTTAGTTGTAAGTACTCATTTGATCGCGCGCTTTTATGTCGAGTGGACGCACGTTACAAAAATGGATATTGAACATTTTGACGTCCATTTTCAAACTGAGCCAGTAGTATGGACACCTTGGTAACGCTCGTTAAACGTCGCGCTAAGCTCGCTGTTACGCTACCAACGCGCGCCGAACGCAATGCCGAGCGCTTAATATGTACTCGCCTTACTCTAATTTAAAATGAAATCTACATGTCGGCAACAAAACACGGAATAACTATTCAGAGCTTATTCTCTGTTTATTTGTAAAAGAAAGAGTAAGAAATTTTTCAAAAACAGAAACTCCTGTTGTGTTTTTCTTATTTTATATTTATTAAGAAGAGAAGGAAGGAAAAGACCGCTTCCTACCACCCAAACGGATAGCAAACAATGACTGTAATTTTATCAGTAACATAGTTAAAAAATCTCTCCACTCTCCTGAGTGCCTAATTGGGTTTTGTTTACTATACCTCTGCATTTCTATGGCAAAATTTTAACTGTTCTCGTATAATTCTGCTTTACTGACATACTAATTTTCGTTAACGTCATCGAACGCCAAATGAAACTCACACTCAGTTTTCCTTGATCTCTTCATTATTTTAATAACTGTTTCTAACATATTATGTATTGTTGTATTGTTTTCTAAAGTTTACGCGAACACTACACATTGAAATGAAACAACTTTTACGGATCTACTCGCGTTTATTTTACACATTAGTTTTAATTAATGTTTATCCTGACGTTTCGAACCCTTTGCAGGGTCCGTGGTCACAAGGAGACTGAGGTGACACCTCAGGATAGGATAGGATAGGATAGGTGACGTCAGGATAAACATTAATTAAAACTAATGTGTAAAATAAACGCGAGTAGATCCGTAAAAGTTGTTTCATTTCAATGTGTATTGTTGTATTATTATTTATTGTTGTATATATAATATTAAGTTACTATACAATATATAGAGAGATATATATATATATGACTAATTATTATTATTTGCTAAGTACTATTTCTTTATTGTATTGATATTTGACATACATATGTCAAAAAAATAATAAATAAGGAGTCATTTGAAAAACAGGGTCAGGCTCGTTCGTAGGGCCTGACAAAATGCTAATAGGGCACTATGTTTATGTTAAATACCTACTTTTTGTTTAAATGTATCTTTGTTTAAGTTGTAATTTAGTTGTTGTTTTATATTTTGTCTTGTGTACAGTCAAACAAACTTTCATTTAATGAATGAAAGTTCAATCATTCACTATGCACCTAGAAGTGCCTTCTCCAAAGTGCCGCCGTTCGTCCCGGCTCCCTGCGATCGGGCATGCGGCGGCCGCCCGTGAACGTCACCTAAGGATTTGTGCGAGGATTTAGCCATTGGAGTTATTCAAGTAATTGAAAATACACCCTCTGATATATGTGCGGTCGAGGTGCTCCATTCTATTTGTTTCGGATTTGCATGAGAGCTAAACAATTTTCAGTCATAACGTTGTTCACGGCCGTTGTGGGAGTCACCTCATAAGTTCAGATGCTGGGGGTGAATACTACCAATTGAAATTAAATACTTCATATTATATACTTGTGTTTATTTTATATTTTATTAAAAACAATATTAGACAGAGTGCAGAGTTATAGTTTTATTCGAATTGTGTTTTTCTACAGTTTGCTTACACATAAATTCTTACTTTTTTTTTAAGTGCTTGCTGCACTAAAGCTAAATTAAATATATATAAAAAAATTTATAAAATACAGTGAAAAATGTGCATTTTTTTCCTGGCTGGGTCGGGTGGGCGTTTAATTTTTTTCACTGTATTTTATAGTTTTTATAAATACTTACACATAATCTAAGTAGGTCAGTAAATAGCCTTTACCGTAATACTGTGCTATAACTGTACCACTGCTGGGCAAACGCCTCCATTATCGAAATCAAGCCATCACTACAATTGATGGGTAATGGCTTAATCACCACGCTTACCTAATGCGGGTTGGTGATCACAAACCTGAATATGAGGATAACATAATTTAGTGTTGTACTTAAATAGACTTACATATCAAATAATCAGTTAAAATATATTATTAAAAGGAGTCCCTTTAAGCAAGGTTCCGAAGATACTGGCAGCGTTCCCCCTTTGAATAGCTAGACTAATTCTTTGTCCGAGGTAGTTGCCAGCTCTTCGGTCTCCTGTGATGTAGACTAACCTTTTTGCTATTTCCTTAAAAAGCTAAAGGGACTCCTTTTAATAATATATTTTAGATAGTTATTATATTATATTTTTTTTAAGAAATAGCTTATTAGATTCAATATTATCATTAATGTTTATAATTAATATTTTTAATAACAAATCAGTTAAATATTATTAATTAGAAAATTCGCAACAGCTTGACGTTAATAAGCCTAGTGGTTTCAAAATGTTATCGCATGCCATTCACCTTTTGATACTATGTTTAAATTTAAAATAAATGTGAATAGAAATTAGCATTATGTAAGATACCTACTAGCTGACCGGCGGACTTCGTACCGCTTTGACAGTTTCCATGACAACAAAACGAACAAAACGTTGTCAGTTTCTATGACAACAAAACAAACAAACCATTCGTCCGCTTAAGAACACCCGTATCTTATGATGGACCCCTATAGCAGCGCCACCTACCGGGTCCAATTGTAAATCTAAACCATTCTCGAATCCACTTGAACACACACAGAAATTTTCATCCAAACCAGCCGTTTAGATGGAGTTCAGTGACATACACACGCACAGAAGATTTGTATATACACGTGATACACACGAAGACTTTTTATCGGTGATCAGGACCTACTGATTCCGACTAAGTAAATGATGCCCATTGCAATAATAATAGTTACATGTTTTCTTTTTATAAATTTAATTTTGTATTTTTAATTAGGTCACCAAAATTAGTTAGAATGTATGGTCTTCCTACATTTTTATGAAGTGAAGATTGAAGTGACTTTTTTTACGTTGTCTGCCGTTTGACAGTTTACTACTAATACACGAAAAACTTTCTTCAATGAGGTTTGCTATCATCGTTGTACTTGTACTTTTTTTCCCTTCAGTTGATGGCTTCGTGCGATTAGCATATGCACATTTAGCCAGTGTCAAAGTAATTTTTCTTACAAGTAATACGTAAATAAACAATGTTTTCTTCCTGTATGATGATGATGAATGATAATAGAAATGGGAAGTGAGAAATGATATTACCCCCCAGCCCCTCGACTATCTCAGTAAAGATGTGAGCTTTACTAAGTCCTCACGCAGTATTAGCAATAGGTGCTGTGATTTTTCAATCTGATGGTGGAAATGTTGTGAGTGAAAATCAGCGTTTTGCTCCCGGGCAATGATATTGTAATATCACTGCTCCCGGGCCAATGTGTCGCTGAGCTACGACCTTTTTGCGCTGCTGACACACATGCCTATAGGCTTATTTTGAAAATATGTTTTGCTTATATCTATTGTATCTTTGTTTTGTAATAAATGTTTTAACTATCTATCTATCTATCTATCCATCTATTAATGTTTTAAAAATTGTTGGCATAATAGTTTTAGTTCTCCATTCCATTCGCGATCGCGATCGTTACGACGACACGTGAATGCGCTGAGCCATCTAGTTCTCGCGCTGGTCATTGCAGTTTATTTATACGCCGACTATCTTCCGCCCGCGGTTTCACTTGCATGGAATTCGGTCTGTCACAAAAGCCAGTGCAAACGTCGTAGCTGGCACAGACTTGACCACGACCAATATCACGACCTTCGATCAATAATGTAGTGATAAAGGATCCGGGATTCCTGCGCAGTGTGGGCAGGCCTCCAACAAGGTGGGTCGACGATCTGGTGAAGGTCGTGGGAAGCTGCTGGATGCGAGCAGCACAAAACCGGTGGTTGTGGAGATCCTTGGGGGAGGCCTTTGTCCAGCAGTGTACGTCTTTTGGCTGAGATGATGATGATGATGATGAAAGGATCCAGAACAAAAATGCACCTCGAAAGTGGTCCTGTTTGCTCGTATATACCTACAGATTTAAATTTCGAATAACAAAATCTGAAGAAACGTTGGATACCATAAACAACTTCAGCTTACTATGAACCTAAAGTCTTAAAAATAAAGATTAAATTAAAGTAGCAAAATATTTGTACATACTTTTAATATTTACTGTCATCAGCACAAACGTCATGTGGGTCCGTGGCACCAAAGTCGCTGACTCTACCGTTTTTCAAGCGCTCATCACGAATCTAGTACATCATTGATCGAAGCTTACGACGCATTTTTCTGTTCTGCGTTCTGTCTATTACCGTTGACTAACACTTCCGCCGTATAATGCGCAATAAATTGAAAATTCGCTTCCCGCGTCGCAAGACGCCCGAACTTGTAGCCGCGGCTTTAGCTGCTGCATTTTTTTTGCGAAGATTTGTTGATTGAACGCTCACTGCAACAAACCTGCGGGGTGGGGCCGCGCCAATGAAAAGAGTGTCTATCAATACACTGGCAGCAGCTCTTTTAAAATAGGCCCATTAAATGTCAAGCTTGACACAGTGTTCCAATTTCGAAGACCAAACAAGACACAAACGTCCGATTGTTATGACGTTTACAAAAAAATACTTTATAAGCAGTGCGTGTTGTATTCTGAATGTCCCGATAATTGCATCACGTAAATAACGAGAATGTGTCGAAATTAGCGAGTAGTCATGAAGGCCAACATAAGGAATAAGAGCCAAGTGTACAGTGTGGGGAACTACCTGATGAATGGGAAAGTGCTCGGCAAGGGGCACTTTGCGAGGGTCGAGGAGGCCACCCACCGGGTCATAGGCAAGAAGGTAGGAGCAAGGCAAGCTATGAGTCTGTTTAAAGTCATGTCAGTAAGTTGGAGCGTTGACATAGTGTGTACGTTCTTAGAACCCAATAGAATCACAATCACATAATAACAATACAAAGGCTATGGCAGTACTCGCATGACTATAGTCAGGATATGAGTTTAAAACACGTGTTAAGACGAAGTGGTGATCTGTAGTCTTTTACCCTATAGGCATGAAGTGTTTGTTAAATATTTTATAAAAACCAAACTACAACGGACCATTTTAAGTGAAACTGCCGTAAAATTGTGGGTGCTACCCATGTAACAAATTACTTATATGACAACCGACGTCTCGTGCCATCGCGGTGCCCGCGAGGGGTTCAAAATCGCAAACCCCAGGTATACGAAACACCGATCTGTGTAATGAACCCAGGAACTCCAAATGACGGGAGAACGCTTACCACTCGGCCACCGGATCCAATTTGAAATTTCTTTGTTTCATATTGGCCTCAGTTTTTAATTTGTGATGTAAATTTGCAAATGATGTGTAATTGTTTTTGTTGTTCCGTGATGGGAAGTGCCCTTTTGTGACACCGGGGGGCATTTCTATATCATAGCAGAAAGGAAAAAAGATAGGCCCTTGAGTTTCTTGCCAATTCTTCTCAAAAAGTCTCCCGCCGCCCGGTAGACTTAAAATTGCAACCCAATGTCTAAGTTAAGAGAGAGATTAAATGAAGCTGCATTGAATTGTAACGAATATTACCTATCTTATTTTAGTGAAGCCTATTAAGGGGGTCTACTTTTTATCGCAGAACTTTTTATGTCATAATTATATTATGCATAACAGCGGAAAGCATAAACTTCATTTGGCAGGTAATCATTTGGCACACACTCACTAATCCTATATTCAAAACCCATAATTAAATTAGTCAGAATCATCTTTAGGCATATATTTAATATCCATTTTTTTTTATTTTAACGGGTATGCACAGTGCTTTGATCTAACCTGATGTTAAGTGATGATAAGGCCAAAGATGGAAGCGCACTTCACCCGGGATTCTCAACTAGTGAGGTACTGGCTATCTTATCTCTAGCTGCCGGAACACAACAATGTTACAAACATTGATGTTATGGCGACATATTTAGATAAGATGGTGGTAGCTAGCCAGGCGGACAAACAAGCCCTACCACCAACCAAACCGATGGGTAGCACACAAACTTGTACCTCCCGCTGGGAATCGAACCCGGGACCTCTGGGTCTAAGCCGGTGGTCTTAGCCACTAGACCACAGAGGCGGTTAATAATAACTAAGAGGCAGAACTATCATATCGCAGAAAGTTTATATTCAGAATCGTCTTTATGCATAAATTTGATATCCATAATATTAAGAGGCAGAACCATCATATCGCAGAAAGTTAGTATTCAGAATCTTCTTTTAGCATACTTTTCATTTCTGTAGATAAGCAACACTAGCATCCACCTTGCACGCATGCAGCATGCAAGCAACAGTCAGCATGCAAGCAACAGGCAGCAAGCAAGCATGCAGCATGCAAGCAAGCATGCAGCATGCAAGGTTTCCATCACGGCTCCGGCGCTGCGGGGCTCTGGCG
Source organism: Eudonia truncicolella (assembly GCA_949315975.1). Lineage (NCBI taxonomy): Eukaryota > Metazoa > Arthropoda > Insecta > Lepidoptera > Crambidae > Eudonia > Eudonia truncicolella. Next base: position 1,822,239 of record OX438841.1, read on the forward strand.
GTCCCACGCGAGCTTATCGTCGCAAATGGTTCTCACTCACCACCGCATCTTCGGCCTGTTGGCCAGTTCCTCAGCTCGCAGGCCGCCTCGCCCCTCCGCGCCTACGCGGGATTGAATTACTCTCTAGGGGTAGGGCAGACAAGTCTACGTGGAGTCGGTTTTCTGTCGCTAATGTAGCACAATCTTCAGAATCTACCCTTTAAACATTTTTATGTCACAATATTATTATGCATACCAGCGGATGGCATAAAATTCATTAGAAATAGTATGCATAATTAAATTATTCCAAATGGAAAACTGCCATCATCGTAGTATGCCAAGTGAAATTATACCGAGTAATCGTCGCACTAAACAAGTGTTATGCTAAACGAAATTATGCGTAATGAAATTTTGCTAAATAAAATTTATGCCTAGTGAAAATCTGCCATCTTAAAAGTATGCCATTGGAAATTCGGACATATAAACATTCGACCAAATAATAATTATACTAAATAATTTTTATGCATTGAACATATTCGTTTAAAGAAAATTATGCCAAGTGTGTTATACCAAATAAAATTCGGAACCAGAAAATTCTGCCAGATAGAACAGATAGACAGAACCCCCTCCCCTACATGTGAAGTGGGGATGTGTGTCGTTGGATAGCAATTTCAAAAATATTGCGGTTTTGTGAAAACAGTTTTTTGATTGAGGCATCCGTTTGTGAACTATTAAGCTTTAAAGTGCAAAATTTTGTTAGAGTCAAGTGCCCCCCCCCCCCGTGCCAGCCAAATGGTTGTTGGATGGATTGGATACGTGAAAAAATTCACGGTAGTTGTATATATGACAAAGTTAAAAGGAAAACTATCACAGCTAAGTAAGCTACGAATAACAGTCGACCAACTTATAAAATGTACTAGGCGCAGTACAAATTCCTCATTGAGAACTACTTAAATAACGTTGTCAGGTGTGTAAAACCGGTAGTATCTACATTTAGTATATGAGCCATCGTTAAATAAATGTTCATAAAAGCCCTCTTCTCAGAGTCCGCATTGGGCTACGGAACCCTACACTGCGCGTGGCTCGAAACGCACTTGGCTGGTTTTTTCCTTTTATATAAATGTGCCACAAGTTTGGCAATCTCTTTTGAGGGCAAATTCTCTATTCTTTGAAATGAAACAACTTTTACGGATCTACTCGCGTTTATTTTACACATTAGTTTTAATTAATGTATGTTTATCCTGACGTTTCGTCCGTGGTCACAGGGACAGTCACCCTGTGTTTCATTTCTCTATTCTTTGCCTAGCAAGAGTCGATTATGAATTTAAAACCAGATGTAGCTAAAAAGAGAAGTCTTGAATTATGATCGTGCATTAAGAGACCTTAGGCTGGACTAATACAGGCTGAATGAGAACTTATTTTCCATCAAAATGTACCTACAAGTCCAAGTCCAGCAGAGTGGACTAATTTATTCTGAATGAATACTTATTTTATTATCACCATCAAAATGCACCTACAATAAATGATATTCTATTCTGTTACTCACAGGTGGCGATCAAAATCATAGACCTGACGAGCATAAAGGAGGAGTACGCCCGCCGCAACCTCCACCGGGAGCCGCGCGTCATGGCCAAGCTGCGGCACCCCTGCATCGCCGCCCTCTACGAAACCATGATGGTACACTAGCGAAAGCCGCTGAACACTAAGGCCAACCGCACTTTGGAACGAATTTTCGTACGAATACGCACGGTACCTCCCGATCCTCGCGACCACTAGTGCTTCGCACAGTAGGTACGAACTTGTCGTGCGGTTCCGACGATGTCTGAAATCTTAATTTGTTTGGACTTTTCATGCGTTCGTACGAATAAACGTCACGTGACTGTGTCACTCTATCATGTAAACGTCGAGTAAAAGTCGTACAAAAACGCAATCAAAGTGCGGCTGACGTCAACTAGAGTGTTAAACCAGCTAAATCTGATAACATAATTAGCTTCCATACTTACATTCCCCTTAAAATAGAATGGAAGAGATCTCGTTTTGATAGAAATCTACCTTCGCTTGCAATTGAATGAAAATATTTGTCTGTTTGCGTGTAGCATACCAGCCTGGTGATATATTGTGAAAATGCTTTTCAATTTCTACTAAAGCTATTACGGTAGGGTAAAAGAGTATTCTCTGATGTTTGCTAATGTTTGTCGCGGTTTATAGCACGAGGGGAAGTACAACCGTTTTTGTGGGCCCCCCTTTCTCTCTTGGAGGGGTCAGGGGGAAAGTTCCACAAAACCATCTGCATCTCCTCGTGCGCAGTGGTATGCCCTCATGCCGTTTCTGAATGTACCATTTAGTTAACGTGACAAAAGCTGACAAGGTGGACTAAGAATTTCGTACCAAACCAAATACAATATAGGTTGGGCTGGGAGCTGGGAGTCAAACTCGTGGCTGCTTTTCACCAGACAAACCTACATTGACTTGCCGGCTCAGTAACTCAAAAAAAGATAGATAGAAAAACACTTTTTAGTGTGAGCACACTAGGTAGATATAATATAGGTATTTATACTGACTTTTATTCTGGGTACAGCATGGACCGCGGCTGTATGTGGTGATGGAGGCGGCCGGTGGCGGCGACCTGTGCGCCCACGTGCTGGCCGCGCGGGGCTTGCGGGGCACGCGCGGCCTGCCCGAGGCCAGGGCGAAGGCGCTGGCGGCCCAGCTGGTATCTGCTGTGCGGCACATGCACGCTAGAGGCGTTGTGCATCGGTGAGAGATTATTTTCCACACTATTTACCTATTGATTGAGCGAGGCTTGTGGGGCATTGCCTATCAATAAGGTACCTATTGACCGCGCGGGGCTTGCGGAGCACGCAACGCACGGCCTGCTAGAGGTTAGGGAGAAGGCGCTGGCGGCATAGCTGGTGTTTGCTGAGCTGTACATGCATGCTAGAGGCGTGGTGCATCGGTGAGAGATTACTTTTCTCACTATCATAATGAGGACCTGAACATCAAATTACCACAAACTGTCAAATATCCTCAATAGACTTGAACTTTATGTATATGGAATATGGTTTAACATTTATTGAAGAAGTTGGTCAGTTTTGGATAGTTTGATGTGCAGGCGTTTGTACCTATTGACCGCGCGGGGCTTGCTGGGCACGCGCAGCCATCCTGAGAACAAGGCGAAGGCGCTGGCGGCCCAGTTGATCTCGGCTGTGCGGCTCTTACATGGTAGAGACGTTGCGCATCGGTAAGCTTTCATACTTTTATCTGCACTATAATTACACCTCTTGGCTATGCGAGGATGCCTTCATCATCATTATCATCATCATTATTTTTAGCCCGTATCTACCCACTGCTGGGCATAGGCCTCTTCCATGTTACGCCAATCCCTTCTGTTTTGAGCTGATCGCATCCAGGTTTTTCCAGCGACCAGCTGTATATCTCTGACCCATCTAGCAGGTGGTCGGCCAGCGCTCTGTTTGTCCGTTCTCGGCAGCCATTCCGTGAGGGTTTTACTCCACCGGCCATCACTGGTTCTCGCCACGTGTCCCGCCCTTTGCCATTTGAGTTTTGCAATCCGGTTAGCAATGTCTTGGACTTTCGTCCGTCTTCGAATCTCTGTATTGGTAGTGTAGTGCATCGGTGAGCTATTACATTTCACCCGTAGTGCAGTGTGTGCACCCTGAGGCCAGAGCGAAGGCGGTAGCGGCCCAACTAGTATCTGCTGTGCGGAACATGCTTGCTAGAGGAGTTGTGCATCGGTGATGCAAAACATTTGACGTCCTCTGTAGCCGAGTGATTTGGACGCCGGACTTTGGGCGGCGCTAACTCTTGAAGTACCGGGTTCGATTCCCGGTCGGGCCAATGTCGAAAACGAACTTTTCGATATTGTGTCGGGTCTGGGTGGTTGTGGTACAGTCGTTGTTTCTGATTTCCATTAAACGAGTGCTTTAGCTACTTACCGTAGGATCAGAACAATGTATGTTATGTTGTCTCATATTTATTTATTTATTTCTATCCTTGTGCACTTTACTTTTAAGCTACGCGAGGCGTGTGGGCGTGTGGGCCGCGTGCCGTCAGTTTCGGCAATTACATATAATATAACATTTAGTTACCATCCTGGTCAGGATAAATAATTACAAAAACACAAATGTTGAAAAAATAACAGGATATAAAAGAGCAGGATTTGAATTTTGATTTGCAGGATTTTGATTTGATTTGAGTTGTTGACATTGAATTGGCGCCTTTGGCTTTCAAAGTAAAAAGTAAATTAGTGTTGAATAATTTCGGCGGGCTGGTTAGAACCACGGTAGCTCAATTGGAAGAGCACCTGACCCGGTATGTCAGAAGGGTGCAGGTTCAAATCCTGCTCGTGGAAATTTTTTCAACATTTGTTTTTGTAATTTGTCTCGCAACATAATTTGCGTTAAAATTATATAAACAAAACAAAAACATTTTAGGATAAATAATACTGATTTTTTTTTGTTATTATTCGAATATTTTTATTTACAGAGACCTCAAAATGGAAAATATCATGTTGGATACCACAAAGCAGTTCATCAAGATTGTAGGTGAGCATAAGATGTATCATGTTAAAAATTCAACCATGTGAGCTCGTGCCCGTAGCCTGTTAACCCATTCAGAGAGCTGATACGCTTGTGTAAGGTAGAGGAATGAGCCACCATTTCTCGTATACGGTATTTCGGCACAGCATAGCAGGCCAGCATAGTTGCCATGTAAGCAATTGATGCGGCTCGAAGGACCATAAAGTTATGAAGTACAATCTGCAAGTTAAGTGAACAGTGACTTTGAAAACACCTTAATTGATTAATTACCTTCTTTCATAGCTGAGGCAACTATTCAATCACGAACGAGGAAATTTAGAGTTTCGTTTCAATTAAGTTTCAAAAAATATGCTTTCCTAGTACACGTTTTTCCTCCTTCCTACAACATGGGGTCCTTGAATGAGGTGTGGAGACGCTACTTACGGGTCGGCAACGTGAGGACGGCCAGTGAGGCACAATCCTGCTCTGCTTGCTGTCTTTTTATCTGATGATTCTCTTCCCTGATGTTGGTAGAGCGGAGACATTTGCCATCCATACTAAGAAAAATAGATATACAAATGTCAAGTGCACCATATTCTATGTTGCAGACTTCGGGCTGTCCAACATCTGGAGCGCGGGTGGCGCGTTGCGCACGCCGTGCGGCTCGCTAGAGTACGCCGCGCCCGAGCTGTTCGTCGACGGCCGCCGGTACGGCCCGGAGGTCGACCTCTGGAGCATGTGAGTCCACTTTCATTCTTGATTGCCCTTCACAACGACAGTGACGGTGTAAAATAGTTGTCAAAAATGAGATATAGGTAAATACCTACAATTACTTCCGCTCCATATTTTTTGTACAAATTACAAATTACAGGATGCAATGCAATGACCTTTAATAATTGCTGCAAGACCTCATTTATTATAGTTATTAAAAAACATCTTGTTATCTCTAACACGCTATGTGTTTTGAAATTTCATAAGAATGCGTGCAATGCATAAGATTTTTTTTAGTTTATTGCCTAAGATCAAAGGACACATAATATTGAATCCGGTTGTAGTCCAAACATTGTTCTAAGGAAACCTGGGTAGTCAAGGAGCGTGTAGCTTTATATTTCTATTAGATTTGACTACTTTTCTTCCAGAGGTGTGATCGTGTACGGCATGGTGACCGGCGGCCTGCCGTTCACGGGCGCGGACGGCGCGGCGACGGCGCCGGGCGCGGCGGGGGCCGCGGAGAGCCGCTCGCGACCGCTCCTGCGCGCCGCCATCGCGCGCGGCTTCACCCGCAAGCAGCGGGCCGCGCTGGCGTGCGTGTCTACAGGTAGGCGAGTGGTTCCCGATTCAAACCCCTCGGAGAATCTAGTAGGCACGGGGACTCGCACTAATGCGTGATGCCGTAGTTAGCGGAGCGGCGAGCGTTGGGCCGCAAGTGGCGGGCCGCTGCTGAGGTAAATTCTGGTGATTGTGTATAACAGTCCCGGATCATCCTTGCGGCAAGAGAAGTGCAGAAGTGTTTAGTCGATATACCCTACTTTTTCCTGGGTCGGGGGAAGCTCCCACAAAACCATCAGCATCTCCCCGGGCGCCGTGGTATACGTAATACATCTTCTCTTCTATAAAAAAAGCTCAGCTCGAAGTAAGGGGCGGAGAGCGCTGAGAGCCGCTCGTGCTCCGCTTGTCGTGTGCAGTTTCACAGGTAGGGTCGTAGTAAGAGAGCTTGTCGTGTGCAGCTTCGTAGGGTCGTAGTAGGAGAGAACGGGGAAGAAGACTGCAGGACTACCGACCGGCGACCGCTACTCACCCGCAAGCAGTGAGTTGCTATTACAGTGCCGTGGTAGGGGGCGGCACCACCTTTAGCAAGAGAATATATTGTGCATACGAAGCTACGAAGCTTAACTATATAATTGTATATTATTTATAAAAGAAAGTACTATATTTGTTTTGTAACTTTATTCATTAATTTAAAAAATTTTGTTACAATATTAAAGTTACATCGTTGAACAGAAAAAATATTATAAACACGCTAATTATTTACAGCCAACAAAAACTTTACTTGCGAAGCATCGACATCATCAAACGATCGGGGCAAATGTAACTTAATGTAATTTTAAGGTTATTATTAAAATTAAATACTAAATTTTTATCTATTTTTTAAATTATTCTAGACTTATGTCTAGCATAATTTAAAAATAGATTGTTTTTTGTGTGGTGGTTTTACCAACTCTGGAAGTACGCGAACGACTTCCAAAGTCTCATCGCATTAAGATGAATGGTACAAGAAAATTTACGGCAAAAATTAACAATATATATATATATATATATATATATATATATATATATATATATATATATATATATATATATATATAATAATATATATATACCTATTAATAAAAAACATTTACAATTGCCCGGAACGCCAGAAACCTATTTATTTATTACCGAACATATCAGTCGAAGCACTTTTACAGGATTTTACAGTGTTAGCACATATTCGTTTGAATCCGTTCACACACATATTTTACAGGTTTTTTTCTTGATGACTTGTATTCTCAGGGCCTGCATTGTATGTTACCTGTAACAATAACAAAAACTTTATAGATGACTTTTAAGATTTACAACTTTTAAGATGGTTGGAATCTACCGGCTGGTGATCTACAGGCTGGTGCTTGGGATCCCATCATACAAAATATTAAATCCCAGCCCCAACACCATACTGCCAGACCGAAAGATACTGTAAGCTCTTTCTGCGTAAAACGGAACGCACCTGATTAAATTTAAATGAGGGTATACAAGCTACTAACTAATTATGAGACGACCAACACCTCAGTCTCCCTGTGACCACGGACCCTGCAAAGGGTTCGAAACGTCAGGATAAACATTAATTAAAACTAATGTGTAAAATAACGCGAGTAGATCCGTAAAAGTTTAAAAACTTTATAGTCGCTCCGGGCTGTAATTTGGGAATGGCTCATTTTGTACAATTGATCAGTTTTTCGTTTTTCAGTGCGCTTGCAGGGTTCTTCATCCGGGGTGCCCAGTGCGAGTTTCATTCGCCATTCGATAACGTTAACGAAAACGAGAATTTGTATGGCAAAATTTTGACTCTTCTCGTATGTCGCCAGGAGGCGCTGCTTCAATGCCATACTAATTTTCGTTTTCGTAAACGCAATCCAATGAATACGGATAGTAAACGAAACTGACACTAGGCACACACACACACACACTCACACTGTTATAGAGCGGACGGCAAACGAATAGTCAACGTCAAAGTAATTATTTAAAATAGCGCAGTTGAGTTCATAACTTAAAGAAGATAATGACATTCCTGATGTCCTTATGATACAGTAATAACATGTATTATGGGTATCATATAATTTGACACCAATTTTCTTGCGAACAAATAACAATTTGCATCGATCTATCTATTCAATTTCAAATGATTTTGCTACCGTCTTCCACAGAGTGCAAGGCGTTTATTCAGCACCTACTGGAGCCAACGGTGGAGTCGCGCATGAAGATCGAGGATGCTGCCCGCCACCGCTGGGTCAAGCGGCCCAACATGCGCATGAAGACGCACCCGCTCGGCACCGTCGACCCCAAGGTCAACCGTGAGGTAAGCCCACTAAACAAACGATCCGAACCCCTCGTAGGCCTCTCGTTTATAACCGCCAGAGGTCCCGGATTCGATTCCTAGCGGGGAGTACATGTTTGTGTACTCGGTTTGGTGGGTTGGTAGGGCTCGTTGGTCCGATGATGTTTGATGTTGTTGAGAGCAACATCAGGCGAGATGAGGGCAGGGTTTAACCCTAACCCGTTATTGAATAGAAAAATCATCAGTCTCTCACATTATATTCTCATTCTAAACCTTTAAAATATTCTCAGATTTACAGACAAATATCGGAACTGTGCGGTCAAACACTAATGGATGTAGTGGCTCAAATTAAGGCTGACCCGTTCGGCGCGCTCGCCGGCATTTACAACATCAAGACGCACCTACACCAGATGTCGGCAATGGCGGGCGCTGACTTACTCTGGTGCAACACGCTGGAACCACGACCACTCTCCCCGCCAGAATACCACGCGAAGTATGAAGCTGGTACCAACGAGGATACTGCTTCTGGCAGCAAAACCTTCACTCCGAACCCGCCCTCCAAGATATACATCCCACCGACTCCATCCACCAACACGTATACCCCAAAGAGACAACCCGCTCCGCTTAAACTAGCAGAACCCGTTTCAAAACCGATCTATCAGAATGACTTCAAAATAAACTTGAATTATTCATCAACCATTACCAATAACACGCCAACGAATACCATATCAAGAACTCTACACAAGCCGAGCGAAGTGAAGTCAATCAAACGTCAACCGTTGCAGAGTCCAAGGTTTTCGATGGGCAGTTATGGACTCAAAAGCCCAGTGTATAAGGTATACGATAACGGGGACTGCGGCTTGGACCCGAGACTGCCGAGTATAGACGAACATTCCAATCTAGACTTGAACGACGCTAAGAAATGTATAAGGAGAAATATTAGAACTCCTTGCGTGAAGAAAGTAAACTTGGAGGAGGAGAGACCGATCAGACTGAACAGCTGTCCGAACAGGAATGGAGACGCGAAGCGATCCGACTTTTATAGAAGAGGTGGCGACGGAATACCAAGGTATGCACTATTTCAAATATCATCATTATCAGCTCATTTTTATGTCCGCACTCTCTGGAGCATTCTCAAAGTATAGATAAGGAGAGCTATTGATTCAAATATCAATTGATGCCAAGACCATGTTTTTGATATTATTATTTTCTGAGCAAAGGAGATTAAGAAAGAGATTATAAGAACCCTTGGGATATATTCTAAAAATATTTGGTTTAAAGTTAAATACTAATGCCAGGAACCCGCCCGGGTATCTCCATTCCTGGACAACAATTAGACCGGTGAGTTAAGCACCACTTTATTACTAAAGAAACCAAGTAAATTTACCAAGTAAATATGTGCCTTGTGTCTCTGACATGAGAGTTCAAAGAAACCTTTTATAATTATTAACAGTTGGCGAGCGAGTGGCACCCTCAACGCGCCTCCAGCGAAGATCCTGCTGCAGAACAACGCCACTACCATCAAACGAGCGTCATTGGGGTAAATATCAACTCACTTAGCGTAATGTCACTATAGTGTTTGACACCAGCCCCCCTAGACAAGTGGCAAAACGCTAATAGAATAGAAATTAAAGAGAATGATTATTGTATGGGATTGACATAAACGTCATTTATACGTACAGTACTTCAATTTCATCCTGTAAAAGGGTTTATTGTTATTTTTACCAATACATTAATGGTCCATTGGCATGGTTATTACGTACTATATATAGTATTATTTAAAAAAAAACAATACTTAAAAAGTCCATTTTTTAAAATTATAATAAATCCGATGGAGAGTTATTGATATAACTCTCCATCGCTGATCGATCGATCGAGCTGAGCTCTGTATGATTAAATAAACGGTAGCGACAACCGTTCCGCTTTCAATCCAAAGAGCAACTGACTTATTAGCTGCGCCGCTTGCACGGCTTGTAACTAATTTGCTTTTCTTAGAAATGACATAGATATTTATTTGTTTGCGATAAGTTGAAATTACAAGTATAATTTAAATATTTTTGTAATGTTTTACGACTGTTTCCGATGTTTTTCGATGCCCATCATTTACCTTGAAGTACTGTATCGTTGACTTATGTCAATCCCATACAGTAATCATTCTATTTGATTTCTATTCAATAAGCGTTTTGCCACTTGGCTTGGGGGGGCAGTTTTCGTCGTCAAAAATTATATAGAAATTCTTTGAAATTTTACTGGATTTCAGCTTGCAGTCACTAGATGCAGGTGCTCTGTATTCAATTCAATTGTTGCTAACTGTTGATTAGTATTGGTATCCTAAAATGCCTTTTGTATAACTTATTTTTTGACTGCATAAACTGTGTTGGCGCAGGCGTGTCCTACCAAGCGCGACCTGTGTTATTGGCGGTTCGGCTCGAAGCTTTGAGCCGAAACGCTTGCGCATAAACACGTTATAGCGCTTTGTAATGTTATTTTGTCTAACACGAAATTGAGATGTTGTTCCCAACATTGGCTTTAACATAGCGTTTCTTTTTCAGTAACATTGTAAGTCCACATTCTTCATCGAACAGTCATTGTAAGAGCGAGAGAGCTATGCCAGTGAGTATTATTTATTATTTTTGTAGATACCCATTATTTATATGTCGATGAACTTGCAATTTCTAGGATCACCACTTTCCAAATCTGTTTAAGTGCTATTTATGTAGTAATACGGTGCTGGCAGCACAATGAAATATGTCACACATATAAAAAGTAAAACTATGTTTCCAAATGAAATAAAAACTAACCAGACGCATAGACTTGTGAGACTTTTCACTAAAGGGGACGGAAGGCATTCCCACTAAAATCTCTTACTGATTAACCATCTACTACTAAAAAATGAGTGAGTCCCAGTCACGCTTTTATTACACAAAGCTTTCATGAGATTTTGTTGACATGAGACATGAGAAAATGTTGCAACCTTGTGGTTTGTAACAGTGATGTTTGAAGCTGTGTTTGTGGCGACAGGTGGGCTGGTACTCGACGCGCACGTCCATCACCAAGGAGCCGCCGCACCTGCAGCGGCTGCGCCGGAGCACGCCCCTCAAGTGACCACACCTTTGCTACTTCCGTGTTTAAACTTTTTTTATAAATTATTTACGTGTCACCCTAATTGTAATTTTAAGTGAATAAAAAGGTTTTGTTCCTATTGTACGAGGCATCGATTGAATTGCTTTTGGACGATCTTTTTGATATATTTGTAGATAGATTTTACATTCGATTCAAAATAATAGAGTGATATATTGTGCCTTTAACGCAAGTATTTTATTCACATTACAAATAGAATAGTACAAACTTCTTAACGGATTTACTAAAGCTATTCGCTATTTTGAGTATGTTCAGCGCCCTAATTCCCATAACGAAAACCGTAACGTTAGCGTATGCGACTTAGTCGTTGAAACCACTTTCGTATTCACATCCAACAACAAAGTTGAAGAAAAAAACCGTATTCCGAGTGCATAGTGCGAGTTTCATTTGACATTCGGATACGTTAACGAAAACGAAAATAAGTATGGCATTGAAGCAGCGCCTCCTGCCGCCTACGAGGGAAAAAAGTTAAAATTTTGCCATACAAATCTTCGTTTTTGTAAACGTAATCGAAACACGGATAGATAACAAAACTCACACCCGGCACTCGATCTACCGTATACCTACGGTTGGTTCGAACGACTTCAAATCGAACGTGAGTACGAAAATGGTTTCAACGACTACGTCTCGCTACGATATCGTTACGGTTTCGGTTATGGGAATCGGCAGGAGTTGTTGATTGCTGCGCTATAAGGTCCAGAATATAGCGCGTATCGTGCGCAATGTAATAGTCCTATCAAACTTTATGAGGATACTTTACAATCTGCCACGAAATGAAGGTAAGCTTCATATACAACCTCAAATCTCGCAACAGCATCGGAACAACAACAACATTGAATCGGTTCGATGTGTGTTGCTCGGGCGTGGTACGTATAAAACTTACCTTCTGGGGTCATTTTACTTGGTGAGTCTGAACAACAACAAGACAAACAACAACAAACAACAAGACAAACAACAACAAGATTTAAAAAACCTTTTTTAAATACTTTAATACTTTTTTATTAGTTTTACAGTGATTACTATTTCTTATTATTATTTATTACTAGTTGTCGCCCGCGACTTCGTTCGCGAAGGCTACACTATCCCACGGGAACCTGTTACCGGGATAAAAAGTATCCTATGTCCTAGTCCAAGTCATGGTCTGTCTACGTGCAAAGTTTGCATAAAAATCTGTTCAGCCATTATCACGTGATGCGCGGTCAAATCAACAGAAACAGATAAACAGACAAAAGTTCTAAAAACTGTTGAAACGTGTTCCGTTATCAATTCTTTTTTTTTTCGAATATCTTCCATGTACAGACTTTCGACCCTCTTTAGCTTTATTATATGCATAGATGTATAGAAGATAGATCGTATCTATAATCTTGAATAATGCATCCACTGTCATAAACTAAATTTATTAAATAAGTTAAATTTACTGGATGTTATTTTTTGTTAAGCGACGTTTTAATTAACGTCGAACAAGCGGCCGAGCGCGCGATTCACTCGCGAGCGACGTCAGGTAAGTTCAACCAGTTTGAACTTGTCGCTAGAAACGATAGCACGTTTCTATCATGTCGTTCAATACAGAAGAGTTTTTTATTGTTGTTCAGGCTAGAACTTTATTACTTATTAATTTAAAATTTTTAGCATCTACAATTTAGGTATGAATTTTCGTTTAAAAATAAAATATCGTCGTCCATCTTTTCAACGTCTGACAACACGTCACACACGGGCAAACGTACTTATTAATTTCAAATTTTTAGCATCTACAATTTAGGTATGAATTTTCGTTTAAAAATAAAATATCGTCGTCCATCTTTTCAACGTCTGACAACACGTCACACACGGGCAAACGCCTGGCGGCTAATGTGTGTGAACACGAGCTCGCAACGTCTACCGCGCCCGCGCGTTCCTACGTGATCAAGCACTGTGGCGGAGCGGAGCATGACTGTGTGGAAATTAACCAATTGTATTAATGGCTCTTCTCCGCTACCCTTCAACGGACGGTGTTTAGCGGAGCAGACATGAGCGACGTCGTATTTCTGAAGAAAACCATCACGTCCCACGTGCGGGGCGGGGCAGAGAGCGGTGCGGGGTAGATTTAATGGAGTTTTTTAAGATAAAGCAGCTCCGCTCTTCCCCGCTCGGCTCCGCTCTTCCCCGCTCAGCTCCGCTCTTCCCCGCTCAGTTCTGCTCCGACTCAATGAAGTTAAATTGCGGTAAAGCTGCTTCGCTCCGTTTCAATGGCACCTTTAGGCTACTGGCATGAACCCATTCTTACCACACTTTTTACTAATAGATCTTTAAAAAATATTAGATCAATGACAATATTTATCGTGAAAGTTCTTGGAGGGAAATTAAATAAATCAATTAATTAATAAATTGATTTAATTAATTTGAGAAATCAATTTAAAAATGTTGTGTTTTGTTTGTATTATTAAACGCGAAAGTTTGTAAGTATGGATGGATGTTTGTTACTCTTTCACGTAAAAACTACTGAATGGATTTTAATGAAACTTTCCTCATATACAGACCATGACCTAGACCAGCATATAGGATACTTCTTTTTAAATTTGTTTTTTTCGCTGTAGTCTTCGCAAACGAAGTCGCGGGCAACAACTAGTATGTATATATATTGTGTTGGCAAATGAAACAAAACTATGTATCGTGTTACTCTCAAGAAGTCCGCGTGAGATCTCAGTAAAGACCCACATCGCACTATTTACTGACCCTCGCTCAACGGGAACGGACGCCAAGGGGTTTCGGGTAATACTACTTATACTATACTTATATAATATAATATTATATTATACTTATGTTATATCACTAAACATTTATATCAACACTCATTACAACCTATTATTAAACAAATCATATCCTTATGTGGTATTGGCCTATCCTGTTGGTGGAAGGTGCCAGTATAAACTTGGGAATTAAAATAGGTATTAAGCTCAGCAAAGCTCACCTAATGTCAGCTTGAGTGCCCTAGGTTATGCGTAAATGGATTTAGTTGTCAAAAAAGTGCGTCCGCGTAGTCATGCATGCTGCCGTCTACGTACAAGCCGGTTAGATGTTGCTGTAAATGGTATGTAGGTATTCCATATTGACTTTTAATTTCGTAATATTTACTTTGTTTTATGATTTTAATTTTTTTATTATATCATTCCCTCAAGACCATGGACAGTACTACTACTAGTACTGAATTATTATGATTATACTTATAATTATTTGACCTTTTGTTAATGTATAATAATTTCTATTGTTCTCCTAATTATTTTATATTTTTCGTATGCTGATAAGGCAGATCCTAGTGAAACTTAACAGTAGTGCACAAAAAGGGTTGGCCAAATCTGCAAACCGCACCAAGCTACAAATTAAAAAAAAACACTACAACATCTAAGTATCTAGATAGATAGATAAAACTCTTTATTGCACACACACATAAAAGTAAAAACAAACAATGAAATTTTGAAAACCGCAAAGGCGGTACCTAGTTCTTGTAAGTAGGGGCAGGCAGTTTCTGCTGTGTTGGATTCTGGAGATTGCCCAAGCAATGGACCCGTTTCACTTTGGCGGCATGTACTAGGGTTTTATTGGGTAAGTATAGGGGCGCCACTAGCTACATTGCACAGCCTTAGGGTTACACTCCATTGAAGCGGAGCTGAGTGGGGCGGAGTGGGGCAGCTTGATCCGCAATTAAACTCCATTGAGGCGTATCGGAGCGAAGTAAGAAGGGACATGCAGCTTACCGCTTGGGAGAACTCTTGTAAAAGTATAGGGGCCTAGTGCTACGTGCCGAAAGCGGGTTATTCGGAGTATGGCCCGTTACACGATGATAATAAATGATAATAGTAACGAGAAGTGAGAAATGAAATACCCTCCAACCATCTGAGTATCTTAATAATGGTGTGAGACTTTACTAAAACCTCAAGCGGACTTCTTGAGAGAAGTTGAAAAGTGACGCTGCACTGTTTTGTTTCATTTGGCAACACGCATGCACGCCCACGAACACTAAACGGTTAATAACCCATCCTTATTTCACATTATTTACCTATTCATATATTTAAGGACAACCAACATAACAAACGCTATTTACATTAACAATAGATAGGTGCACATTGGTTACATTTGAAAACGCTGTGATACTTAAAGGTTGAAGACGAAAAAAAATCATTGATTGACACTCACACAAACACAGCAAAATGATTATTAATAAAATAAAACAGCACAAAACAAGTGAATACAAAAATAAAAATAAAAGAATATCAGAAAAAATGTAAAATATAAACAAAAAATAACTAAATTTTTACTTTTTATTTTCAAGTGCTAATTGCTGCACTGAAGCTAAATTAAATATTCATAAAATTTTATAAAAATACAGTAAAAAAATTTTTTTCACTGTGTTTTTATAAAATTTTATAAATATTTTAAAAAAATAACAATAAAAAAAAGAAGTGTGTGAGGCCTACAAGGACCCTGTCTCAGCATAATAACCCCACAACACTCAACGATGGGCTAAGTGTAGTGGGAGCGCTGTTATTCTGACAGGGCCCGTTGGTTGCCACTGCCGTGCCATCCTTTTCTCGGCCGACAGTTCAGGCCATTTTCGACCCCCTATAACTTCGTTGTGGATAAAACTAGAAGCCTGAATTTCCAGTAACCAAGCAGGCATTGTATAAACACGGTATATTTCAAATTTCATTCAAT
This sequence comes from Eudonia truncicolella, assembly GCA_949315975.1. Classification (NCBI taxonomy): domain Eukaryota; kingdom Metazoa; phylum Arthropoda; class Insecta; order Lepidoptera; family Crambidae; genus Eudonia; species Eudonia truncicolella. The sequence goes on from OX438841.1 coordinate 1,838,178, forward strand.
CTGAACTAGTGATATTTTGGGGCAACTCCACCATCAGAGAAATAGCATTTACAATGCAAAAACGATGTTTAAGATCAATGTTTGGGCTAAAAACTACTGACAGTTGCTTACCTTATTTTATAAATCATAAAATTCTTTCACTTCCGTATTTATACATTTTCGAAGTGGTTGTGTTTGTAAAGTCGAATCTCTATTAATTTATTCCCACATCTGTCTGATAATGTTATTCGCAATAGGCGTGACAATCATAGACTTCAGTCACTAAAAGTTAAAACTAGTCTTTTAGGAAAAAGCATTTTTTGAATGGGCCCCTAATTTTATAAAAACTACTAGTAATAAACTGGTATTTAATAACTGGGATTTTTCCCAAAGACCATTAAAGAATGCAATAAATAGATTGAAATCCTTGTTAATTGGCAAGTGTTATTATAACGTGAATGATTTTATTTGTGACAATAGTTTGTGATTTTATAATTTTAAGTTTTTCTTATCTTTTGTTATCTTTTCAAAGTTTATTGTATGTATTATTGTTACTGTTGAAAATTATATGTAATTTAATAGTATATATGTAATAATTAATTGAATAATGTAGTAATGATTTTTTTATAGACATGATAATTATTTAATTTTTCTGAATTCTGTATCATAAATGTAATTGTTATTTTATTTTTTTATATTGTACGCCTGGCAAGGCAAGACATGTTGAAACTAATACAATGTTTTTTCTAAGTTCCATGTAACGAATGATACACGTTTGCTTACAAATAAATTATCTTTATTTTTATCTATATTTTAATCTTTATCAGTAGTTTAAGAATTATAACTAGTCAAAGTTTTTTAATTTTGTCACTCACTGGCTCACTGACCGATCATCAAAACTCTAAGGCACTTCTAGCAGAGAAGCTTCTTTAGAATCAAGGAAAAACTAAAATATTTCGCAATTTCGGTCCAGTTTTCTAGATACACCAACTGCATAAATAAAGTGTGCCAAGTCAATCTATTTGTATAAACCATAAAACAGTTTTAATATTGATATGGTCACTATAAGATGTTGCTAGGTTAGCTAATTAATTACATAATAATTTAAAACAGAAGGTCCCTTAAGTATGGGACTGAATAAATTAACCGACTTGGTATTACATGGATTTCACAACTTTTTACGGTAGAAGAACTGAGTTGCGAGAATTGTCTTTTTTTTACAAGTTTGTTTTTGAGTAAACAAGACAAAACACGGAACAACTATTCGCAGCTTATTCTTCATTTATTTGTAATACGCTTAGAAAACAAACTAAAAGCACCTTATTTTTAAGGTATTTCAAAGCATTCAAGCCCGCCGCAAGGAAACAAAACAGAACCACATACTCTTCACTTTTTCGCTAAGAAGCCCCTAAAGATAGTTATAATAGTAGTGCGGTAGAGCTTACCGGTGGCGTCAGTGGTAGGGCATGTGCGTGGGGTTGGCCATGGTGGCCATGCGCACGTACGCGGTGTGCGGGCGCGGCAGCGGCGGCGAGTCGCCCGCCAGCGGCTCGTGCTTGAACACCGCCGCGCACTTCCACTGGCTCAGGTATTGCACTGGAACGGGGGGGGGGAACTCGTTACATGTGGGTGTGTAGTGAGCCTAGCCTAGCCTGTCCACTGGAGCGGAGATACCAACCAATAGGATTGTTCAAAGTCCCCGCTCCGCTGCAGTGGACAGGGATTTGTGAACTATATGTGTGTAACTCACTCTTCCACAGGCGCACGCAGCAGTCGTCCCCGGAGGAGGCCAGCAGCGTGCCCGTGACGTTGCAGGCGCGAGCAGTGCCGCTATATGTGTGTCACTCACTCTTCCACAGGCGCACGCAGCAGCCGTCCCCGGAGGAGGCCAGCAGCGTGGCCGTGACGTTGCAGGCGCGAGCAGTGCCGCTATATGTGTGTCACTCACTCTTCCACAGGCGCACGCAGCAGCCGTCCCCGGAGGAGGCCAGCAGCGTGCCCGTGACGTTGCAGGCGCGAGCAGTGCCGCTATATGTGTGTCACTCACTCTTCCACAGGCGCACGCAGCAGCCGTCCCCGGAGGAGGCCAGCAGCGTGGCCGTGACGTTGCAGGCGCGAGCAGTGCCGCTATATGTGTGTCACTCACTCTTCCACAGGCGCACGCAGCAGCCGTCCCCGGAGGAGGCCAGCAGCGTGCCCGTGACGTTGCAGGCGCGAGCAGTGCCGCTATATGTGTGTAACTCACTCTTCCACAGGCGCACGCAGCAGCCGTCCCCGGAGGAGGCCAGCAGCGTGGCCGTGACGTTGCAGGCGCGAGCAGTGCCGCTATATGTGTGTCACTCACTCTTCCACAGGCGCACGCAGCAGCCGTCCCCGGAGGAGGCCAGCAGCGTGCCCGTGACGTTGCAGGCGCGAGCAGTGCCGCTATATGTGTGTCACTCACTCTTCCACAGGCGCACGCAGCAGTCGTCCCCGGAGGAGGCCAGCAGCGTGCCCGTGACGTTGCAGGCGCGAGCAGTGCCGCTATATGTGTGTCACTCACTCTTCCACAGGCGCACGCAGCAGCCGTCCCCGGAGGAGGCCAGCAGCGTGGCCGTGACGTTGCAGGCGCGAGCAGTGCCGCTATATGTGTGTCACTCACTCTTCCACAGGCGCACGCAGCAGCCGTCCCCGGAGGAGGCCAGCAGCGTGCCCGTGACGTTGCAGGCGCGAGCAGTGCCGCTATATGTGTGTCACTCACTCTTCCACAGGCGCACGCAGCAGCCGTCCCCGGAGGAGGCCAGCAGCGTGGCCGTGACGTTGCAGGCGCGAGCAGTGCCGCTATATGTGTGTCACTCACTCTTCCACAGGCGCACGCAGCAGCCGTCCCCGGAGGAGGCCAGCAGCGTGCCCGTGACGTTGCAGGCGCGAGCAGTGCCGCTATATGTGTGTAACTCACTCTTCCACAGGCGCACGCAGCAGCCGTCCCCGGAGGAGGCCAGCAGCGTGGCCGTGACGTTGCAGGCGCGAGCAGTGCCGCTATATGTGTGTCACTCACTCTTCCACAGGCGCACGCAGCAGTCGTCCCCGGAGGAGGCCAGCAGCGTGCCCGTGACGTTCCAGGCAACCCGCCAGGCGCACGAGTAGTGTTCCTCGAAGGCGGCCAGTACCGATGTCTTGAAGCGCCCGCCGCCGTTGGTGTTACCAGGATTGTTCCAATCGCTGGGGAAATTCACGACACGTTAATCGCCGTAACTAAGATTCTACAAAGGTCATCATTGATGTAGATGAGAAAGTAAAGTGTACTCATGTGCGGGCCTAGAACCTGCAGACTTCAACAGTAGTTTAAACTTTTTGGCAGAGAAGTAAAGAGTAATGATTGGAGTTTGTTTAATTTTTGTTTCATTATTTAAGACTTCGTAAATGTGCATAAGTATTGGTAAGTTGAACAAAACAGTGAACCAGTCTCGTTTCAAATTCTCTCAAGAAGTCCGCGTGAGATTAATACTCAAGGGGTTTTGTGGGGAAAACATTTATATTTTTTTCATTATCATCTATTATTAAATAACTGTCAAATTTCTTCGATAAATGTTCAATTATATGTCTTAGACATAAAGTTCAAAGTCTATTGGAGAAATTGGACAATTTGTATAGGTCGATGTGCAGGCGTCTGTACAATATCTCCAAACTTTGACAATGGCCAAAAATACAAACCGCACAATGCCATCAATAAGAAAGCTAGTACGCTACTCACACGCAAGGCTCTATCTTGATGATGCGCACGTCCTTGGTGGCGACGGCCAGCAGGTGGAAGGCGCGGCCGAGGTTGGGCGCGAACGCGATGTCGTTCACCGGCTCGGGCGTCGACGGCAGGCAGTCCGTGCGCGTCCAGCGGCGCGACCCTTCGCTGTACCTAACGGAGAACAGCCGACACATATCTCACAGAGGGCTGAAAATGTCAGTTAATAATTAACTGTCGAATATAGCACAATAATTCAAAATCTTTTATTCAAATAAACTTGAGAAACTTGAGTGTTGTGCTTTTGATTCGTCCATACATTTTTTACCTACCCTACTACCAATACCAACTAATATGACGCAATGTTACTTTAATCACTGATTTAGTAAACCAATAATAACATTCATAAAGCGTTCGTTTTATACATTACTCAAGGGATAATTTTAATCTGGAGTTTTAGAAATCGGCCCTAAGATATGACGGGTATATATTTTTTATGCTATTTGTTTTTTTTAAACTCGTCCATGTACCCTTTTTGTATGGTTTATTGTTATGTACTGCGCTAAATAAACGTTTCATTATCTCTATCTTTTGTCTTTATATAACTAAGACACCACCACCGCCGCCGCTGCTAACTAAGACGAGTCTAAATGTGACAAGGATGGAATCATAAATTACCACAACCTTCATTACTAGGCGCCTAAGGCAAATAGGAACACAAAAAGCTAGAAGAAACAGCATCGCAGCGCAGGTTTTCTTTAAACGTGTGGATGGGCGTCATAAATAAAAAATTGATTGGCCCACACTTCTTGCCTCAAAATTTGAATGGGGAAATCTATGATTTTTTTATAAGAAACCATTTAGGAAATTTACTAAGAAGTGCGACTGATGTTAGCGAAGAAATCGTCATCGACATGATTTTCCAGCATGATGGTTGTCCAGCGCACTACCGTCTGTGTTCGATAGTGGTTAGATAACACGTATCCAAACAGATGGATCGGAAGAGGCGGGTCAAATCCTTGGCTCGCGCGCAGTCCTGACCTAACGCCCCTGGACTTTTATATTTGGGGTCACGCAGCTGATCAGATGAAACAAACCTTTTCGTCAAGAATTACAAAAACCGAAATGAGGAAGAGGATCCGGACTTGCATTTGGAATCAAGGGCGACACATTGAGCAAGATGTTTAAAAAATGTAAACGATTTGACGTAATTTATTGCGAAAACTAATTATTACTTAACCTTTTTGTGTGCATTCTGTTATGTTTTTCTTTTTTCACTTTGTAGTCAAAGATAATATGCTGACTTTTATACCTTTTTGGATACGTTATTAGTTGAGAATTTTTTTTTTAATAATTTGTACGAATAGTCGCATAGTATTTTGAGCTAGGCAACACTTTATGAAAAGAAATGTAAATTTTTTATTTTTTTTTAAACTTTTGTTGTGATTTCAAAATGTTTAGTGTTTTGACATGTTTTAGTGCTACCTCAGCTGTGTTAGGATGTCAGCTAAAAACTAATCCATGCATCAATGAGTTTTTTTTTAATTTGAAGTTAAGTGCTAAAATTTAGAAATTAAAAAAAAAACACGAAAATTTAAATTATCTCGATAACCACTAGTTTTCAGCCATTCATATGGGTTTAAATTTGTCACTCTTTAGGCCGCCTATCCTGCAAGGAAGTTGTCGAACGCCAGTTAATCCGTGTTTCATTTCAATGTCGAGTGTATTATAATAATTTGTTATGGCTGGATCAAGGGTCAGATACAGAAGGCAACACTCCTGGACACGGCCCGCCAGGTTTCTTTCTCTGCAGCCTTAATCGACGGTAGCTCAAGTCTTGCTCCGCTGCTGGCGGCGTTCTAGGTTTAGGTTTTTATCAAATTTGTAATTTTGTATGATATTTTGTTATATTTTACTTTTTATATAATTTTTATACTTAATACCTAAAACTAAGATTTGAAATAAATATAGAGTGAATAATAATAAATTTGTTTACTTTCAGGCAACAATTTAAAGTTACAAATAGGCCCTTAGATAATTTTTGTTAGTAATATAAAACTTAATCTGCGTTAGTATTTATTTCGACACTTTCGGTATCGCATCAGTGGCGCTCGAAGGTAATATAGCGTAAACATTAAAAATATCAATATTCAACTGCTTTTTACTGTAGGTAAAGTAAAACTGTACTCACTCATAGATGAAAACTTTTCCATTGCATGCTGTGCTTTTATCGGCTTGAACATTGGCTATGGCATTTGTAGTATTGGGCTCATCACTTCCTACAGCTAGCATTGGTGGATTTACTCTGGAGAAAAGAATAGCAAGTTAATAAAGCATGCTTGAAAAATATTACCATATACCTAATTTTTTTATTTAACGCAACATCTCAAAGACACTGAACTACAGAGCTAAACTACAATGAGTATGAAGACACGGTAGCTCCCAGTGTGGCCTGTGCCTTATAATGTAATTTTAAGCGAAGTCTTAAATAGTTTGTGTAGGGCGTGTGGGGAGGAAACGGAGTCGATGCAGCACCTACTGTGTGACTGCGACTCTCTGGCTAGGAAAAGAATGGGACTCCTGGGGTCGGCCTATCCGAAACCGGAGGACTTCAGGCTCTTCGCTCTTAAGGATGTTGCCAAACTTATGGCCTCTATCTTTACAGAGGAGGAAGAGTGAAAGGATGGGGTTGCACAAAAGATCCCGATGGGTCGAGGTGTTACTGCAAGAGGGAAACCTCGGCAGGTTCCACTAAGATAAGATAAGATAAGATAAGCGAAGTTGTCAAATAGTTACAATTGGTAATTGTGGAACATCATGGAAAGTTGTTTCAATCTCCCCATGTGATTTTATTGTCACTAAGTGTGTAGAAGCAGTGCTCAGAAGTACTTAAACTTAAAAGCTTTTCACTCCGTGTACACACAAAGTTTAAACAATCTGAAAAGTTTAAACTCACTTTGACAATGATGGGTTCCAGGTGAGACAACTTATTGACACTTTAGTTGGAATCTCGTGCTGCAGCGTCCACTGAGCTAGGTTCATAACATCAGGTGCTTCATATATCCTAAAACAAAACATAAAATTACATGAAAGTAAATTATTCAAAATTTTTTTCAAACAATTGTTTAATCCACAATCATAATTGTGATTGCTTTATGTTGTACAAAAAGGTTTTTATTTATTTTATTTACTTTATAAGCTACACAAAACGGAATTACAGCGTTTGCAGAGTCATTTACAGCTTGTACATTTACAACATTGGTAGACTGTACTTCCAAAGTATGTGCAGACAGCATGCATAAAACACATCGAGATCATAAAGAATCGAGTTTAAAATATTATTTCAAGTTAATTACAAAAAATCACATTAATAATTGATAATTCAAAATTCAAAATTAAATTCAAAATTAAATAGGGATAGACATACAGACAGACAGAGAGATAAACATAACACTCAATAAACAATAATGACAATAATTTCAATTATGTATTCACAGCATGAGCCCTGCAAGCAGGGTTCGAAAATATCCCATATTTATTATAAATATCAAAATATCGGATATTTATGATAGGCTAGTGTTTAAACGCCTACCAAAAATGTATCAATTTTACTACCAATAAAATTCAAAACGCTTACCAAAATGGATAAATGATCACCAAATTGTGTTTCCTAAAATATTATAAAAAGAATACAATTTATATTTTTATTAAATGCCTTAAAAATATATGAATACCTTTTAACTGCATTTCAGACCAAATATGTTATATAGTCACCAAATAGATAATACCAATATTTTATGCCTCAATTTTCAAATTGGTAAATTTTGCTTCCTGTTGTCTAATAAACAAAATTACCTCGAAATTCAAGACAATCGCTACGCTGCGTTTTGCGATTGTCTTAAATTCCTAACCTATCACGTGACCTACAGGAGTATCCTCAATCATTTGAATAACAGTGTAAAAATTGTTGGTATCAATGTTACTGTTTCAGTAAAACAATATTTGGTGAGCATTAATCCATTTTGGCAAGCAAAAAGAATGTATATACAAAACATACAATTATTCTGATGTGTGTATATTAGGGTATAAAAATTATTTTGGTGAGCACTTAAAATGTACCCTTTATGATATACATCTGATATTATCAAAAATTTGATATATATCCATTTTGTATGACAGTCATATATTTTATTGTATTATTTATGTATACTGTTTGCATAAGTGTTTTATAAACATAATAAACTATTTAAAAAAAAACTAAAATATTTTTATTGTTTTATTTATTTAGGTATTTAAAATAAAAAAAATCAACTCTAAAACATGAAATCTTCTTATAAATCAGGAAAAAACATAAAATCTTATAGGAAAAATCAACTCAAAAAGACAAAATCTTCTTATAAATTCTAATCAGTCAATGGCTTCATTAATTTTCATAACTACACTTATAGGTAGCAATATAAGAAACACGCATCACATCTATACAGTAGCAAACTGCAAAAATTTACTTAACAATATAAAAAATTTAAACCTTTTTTGTATTGATATATATCACAAAAAATCATTTGACATATATCCTCGAACCCTGCCTGTAAGTGCTCTGTTGTAACTATGAAACTACAAATATATCATGTACTTATTTGTGAAGACAGTTTTGACTTTAGTATATATTTTTACTTAAAATGCGTAAATATACATCTAGTTAAAAAAAATAAGCATTTTTGGTACTTATAATATTTGATCTAGTTACCTTATTATACCATCAGCTGAACATGTGACTAGCAATAGACCTAAGTGCTTAGGGCCAAACTTTACATCTGTTACCGAGGTTCTGGAGTCAACTAGATTTGAGCGTTTCACCCATGAGCGCAAACCCTTTTCAGACCCTGATGAATTTGTATCACCTGAAAAATATATTTTTAAATCAATATTGTTTTTTTTTGGTAAAGGTTAACAGTATTGATGGTATGTTATAGCAGTTGTGAAAACAAGGCATGCATATTAGATGTCACTACACACATCCCAGTTTCACAACAGCAACATAACTGATGCAATACTGCTAAAGCTCATTGAAAGGTTTAGTGTAATCTTCAAAAAGATATTAGTTATTATTATTGTTCACTTTATTAAACATATTTCTTAAGAATTTAAGAAGAAGAAGAAAAGCACTTACAAAACATAAAAATATTATAAAAAAAACCTAGCCTAGGGTGCCACCGGCAACGGGGCAGGGCTTAAGCTGCCGGTGGTTAGGGCTACAGAGACAGGAACCTTCAGAGTATCCGCACCGTGTCCAAGAGTACTTATTATTATTATTAACAATTATCATCTATTACTTTCCCACTGCAGAGCAAACATATTAATATATGATAATTATAATGGGACCATTTATGTAATCTTAGATTGAATAACAATCAACAGAATCGATAAATCTAAAAGAAATAAGATTTAATTAATATGGCAATTGATTAAGTTCTATTTAAACATATAAATCTTTTTTTATGTTTCAATCTATATGTATAAATCACCCTTTTTATATTTGTATACAAATCAAGGCAAACTTGACAAGCTTAATTATAATATTTTTATAGCTACCTATGTACCTACATATGTTTAACAAATAAATCTATGTTATCTTTATACACATAAACAGAAATCTTTTTACCAACTTCCTCCCACACCGCAGCAGTCCTATCAAAGGAGCATGTAGCAATGACCTGGCCAAACTCGGGGTGCGCCCACGTCACCTTCCACACGGAGCCGTGGTGGGCTTTCCAACTGCCCGTCAGTCGCCAGCCGCCTCTACTGTCGGAGTCCCATATCTTAAACACAGTAAACATAAATAATGATAATAACAATGCAGCATAAACTTTTGGTTGTTGAAATTTTTATTGCCGAACTAACTTTTTTTTATATCTCTCAATTCATCGACGTTAAGGCAATAATTCTTTTATTCCATCATCTATTTAAATTAAAACATTTGGTTTGCAAAGACGTCCAAGAGATAACTTACTTTGACATACTGGTCGCTAGAACAAGTAGCCATTCTCTCGCCGTAAAAGTCGTACGCCACATCGTGAATTAGATCTTTGTGATCAGCAAATATGGTTTGAGACTCAAATAAATTGGTTATACTTTGTTCTTCCATATTTACTAAGAAAACCGCCAGTCGCCACTGAAATGACAAGTTACAAACAACAACACATTTTTTTTTATTGTTTTACGGCTCCGGATGAAATCCATCAAGCCTATTCATTCGTTCTATCTTCATATTATTATGTAATAAATAAATAAACAATATTGATGATGATGAATGATAATAGAAATGGGTAGTGAGAAATGATATTACCCCCAACCCCTCGAGTATCTCAGTAAAGATGTGGGGCTTTACTAAGTCCTCACGCAGACTTCTTGTGAGAATTTTAAAAGTAAAGTTGCACTGTTTTGTTTCATTTGCCAACACTCATGTATACTCACGAACACTTAACGGTTAATAATCCACCATTATTTCACATTAATATTCAACATAACATAAATTTTAGAAAATAAAACAAAACCGCAGACATGACTCTTCACTTTCCCGCCAAGAAGTCCCAACAACAACACATTTTTTTATTTTTTTTGTTTATTGTTTTACGGCTCCGGATGAAATCAATCAAGCCTATTCATTCGTTCTATCTTCATATTATTATGTAATACATAAATAAACAATATTGATGATGATGAATGATAATAGAAATGGGAAGTGAGAAATGATATTACCCCCCAACCCTTCGAGTATCTCAGTAAAGATGTGGGGCTTTACTAAGTCGTCACGCAGACTTCTTGTGAGAATTTTAAAAGTAAAGTTGCACTGTTTTGTTTCATTTGCCAACACTCATGTACACTCACAAACACTTAACGGTTAATAATCCACCATTATTTCACATTAATATTCAACATAACACAAATTTTAGAAAATAAAACAAAACCGCAGACATGACTCTTCACTTTCCCGCCAAGAAGTCCCAACAACAACACATGTTTGACATTGACATGACATGACATGCCATTTGATGCCATCCAACTTAGTGATGTGACTCAAATGGGGCTTTGTTTGACTCGCTCAGTTCAATTGAAATCAGCAAAATCGGATTCAGGTAAAATAATATCGACTCTCCTTGACAGACCCGAGTGTCTAATTAATAGCACTCGCCCATCGCTTGTCGATAAAAAAAGGTTGTGTTGCTTGTGTAATAATAACAGTAAAAGTGGATATTGTTTTATTTAATTTTCTAAAACTTGTTTTTTATTAAATATTACGTTAAAGTTGGTGAGTTATTGACTGATGAAAATACATGACTATTGGCAAATGTATCAAAACAGTGCGACGTAACTCATTTTCACTCAAGAAAGTCCCACATCTTTAAGCTTCTAAGTCATGTCATGTACAATATTTCGTCTCTCTTTTGCTTCTACTTATACATTCAGTCTTTTTCTGTACAAAATTCAAAATCAAAACAGCATTTAATTTTACCTGTATCGCTGACATATTTGGTCCTTCGAGCTTAAGGACATTTTGTTTATGGTTTTTATACTATTGTATAATTTAAATACCACACTCTTAAGCTTTTACTTTTACATCGTCGTATGCTGTTTTTTTGTTTTGTTTATTAGATTAAATTTTTAAAACGCAATTTTATTTTGACTGCAACTCCTACAGTCAGCAATAAAACTTACACACTTGGTAGGGGCAAGAACATCCATGTTATTGAAATTAAGTTATTTTAAAGATACTACATATTACAGTTCCAGATAATTACTAGTAGAGCATGTAACGGGAAGTACAAGTGCTACCCGTACCTAGGAGCTCCAGTTCAGATAAAAATGTTTTTTTTTTCATAGATAAATTACTCATCATCCTCAGCCTATACACGTCCACTGCTGGACATAGGCCTCTCCAAGTGTACGCTACTGAGCACGATCCGCGGCTACTCTCATCCATCTCTTGCAAGCCACTATGCGAAGCTCGTCGTTTTCCTACATTACAGTACACTTTAATGATGCCTGGCAACTGAAATAGTAGAATGTGATCATGATATTATTTTAAAACTGAAACATAGACAACTTACTAGCCCACGACCTTTTGCAATTTGGAATGCTCTTGCAATGTTTGATATTTTTACTTACAAAAAAATTAAGATGAAAACACTTTTTGATTAATATAAATTTGAAATACATCTTTCGTGTGTGTGTCTCATTTTAGGCCAGTATCAACTAGCCTAAAATCCTAGGCCTAATACTTTAAGGTTCAATATTGAAAGCAATGTAAATGTAAAAAATTAAATATTAAAAAATTGTTCACTGTACAAAAAATAATATTGATCCATTGTACCGCTTAATATGAAGAATTACTAATGAAACACACTTTGCATTAATAATATTATTATTGGTGAGAATTGAATTACATTTACATAATATGAACCATTAACAAAGGAGTAACAATAAAGAAATGCAAACATTCACAGCATTATTTCACAAAATTACACATTATTGACTATGTAAAAACTGCTAATAATTTCAGCCTCAGCTAATTGTAGCTGAATAACGCATTATCTCTCACAGAGAAAAATAACAAACTATTGAGTTCTATAAAGGAATTCTATAATTTAACCTTTCAACAAATGCATATATCTATAATTATTTCATTATTTTCAATTTTAATTCTCATTGTTATGGGTTAAAATCTGGTTGCAACATAGTTGCCATGCCCTATAGAGTTAAAATACAGATAACAATAAATAGGAAGTTTTAAATTGGCACAGTTAGAGTATTCTTAAGGAATGCATAATTAGGCAATAAATTTAACTAATCTAATATAATAGAAGCATTGTCATTTCAGTATACACTGTTATTTCTTTGACTGATTATATATCAACACATCAACAATTTTGTTTCATAATATTTCATTTGTAATTATTATTTAGAGATTAATTTTGTAAGTTTGCTAATTAAAAACTAATGTGCTCTTAAAACATATTATTTTGCCGAGCTTTCAACAGATCTATCTCCAACGCCAGCTTCCTGTTGGTTTCAACCAAAGCATTTTGGTTGTGCATCACATTCTGCATCAGCTCAGTCAAACCATTCAACTGTTTTTCTAAATAGAGTTTCTGTTTTGTGAGTGCCATCATAACATGCAAGAAATAATTACGGTTGTCATCAGCAACATCTGCCAGATTTAACTTAATAAAATCTTTAAGATCTTCCATGACTTTTGTGTCAATACCAACTGTTGCACCTTCAATATTGTAGTGAGACTGTTTTATATTTGACAGGTTTAAATTCGAATGTCTGCCATCATCGGGACAGCCATTAGAAATTCCAATAATTGGAGATGGGAACCCAAAGTTTTCTGCTGTTCTACTATTAAGTGGAGTTGAAACTTTACTTATATTCTTCTCAGCATCTAACTGACAGTAACGGGGATCAAGCTTCCCACTCTTCCGATCTTGCTCAGACTTGTTAATGTCATCCTCAAAATCATTATTAGTCTTATCAAGGCCCATCATTACAAGAAATGAATCTGCTTTAGGTTCACCATGACCTGACACTTCTAAGTGGTGGGTTTTAGGAGGGGTGTCAGTAATAAAGAACATATCCGATGTTCTGTTACGAACAGGCGACTGAATTTTCTTTGGAGACAAATTTCTTTCTGTCTCCTCCCTGAGACTGACATCTGCTGAAATAACTTTTTGCCGTGAAGGTTGGTATGCAACTCGACGGACCTCTTCTTCGTGTCCTTTCAAAACTTTAAATGGATTGGTCAGATCTCTTAAATCATAGATCAGAACAGTACCATTTTTGGTGCCCAAAGCCACTTGGTTATCAACATTTATAGCCAAAGAAGTAAGTGTATAAGGTGTTCTTATTGTGGAAACAACATTTTGTAGTCTCAGATCGTACACATGCATAATCTTATCAAGTCCACATGACAACATTACATCTTTGTTTATAAGTGAATAAGCAAAATCACTAACTGGTGATGCATGTACATTTTCAAAAAGGACTTTGTCTTTGTTGGTAGTGATATCACGCAATACCAAATGGCCTTCATCAGTTGCTAGACCAAGAAGGGACCTTGATTCATGATGAAATTTCATAGCTGAAATACTCTTAGAATATGGAAGCTTCACTGTTGAAACTGGAATGTTGGAGACTAAACCATAAATCACAGTATCTCCATTCTGTGTAGTGGCTGCCAGACTTGTGTTCTTAGCATTGTAACTGATAAAATTAACACTCGACTGTTGTGAAGGTGTTGGGAATGTTTTCGTTATTGCCTTGTTTCTCGTGTCCCATATCATCACGTTGCCGCTTTTAGTGCCGATAGCAATATTACGATGTCCATCTCGATGGAAGCTGGCAGACCAAGTATCTTTTAACGGTATATGCTGTAAGCTTCTCACATCATGATCAACGGCGCTCAATATCTCGATCAACCCCTTAGAATTGACCTGAAAATTAAAGTGTTTGTCAAATTTAAAAATTTAAAGGTATACTATGAACAGTTTGTCATTACGTAATAGAAGTAAACCTTATTATGGTTGTTACCTGCAAAATGTATTTGCTATCGTCGCTCCACGAAACATCTCTCAGAATACCATCGTAGCAGCCGTAAGATTTTTTCAAATTCCAAGTGGTGGTGTCGTACAGTAACAGGCGAGAGCTAACGGATGAGAAATACATTTTCGGCTCTATATAGATTCTAAAACATGTAAAGTTTCTGATGGCACACAGAAATACAATTTTAAATACTTATAGAGCCCTAAATGTATGCTCAAAGACAACGCAAAAAATTTAAATAGGGAGCTTTATTTTGATTTGTTTCACATTTACATATTTATTTGACACTTGACTGACATTGACAGCAAGCGATTTTAATATTCTTCTTGTTACGAAATACGAAATGCCATGCAAATAAACTTTGATATCAAAATATGATCCTAACCCAGGCAAAATTTTATAGTAAGAGAGTTAAAACTACTAATGTTATCAAAATTATTAGTTTTTGTGACAATAGTAAATGAATAAATTAAATATGTATAAATTAATAGAAGGTTTCTCACGCGCTCGCAAGTGTACCTCGGACCGTACAGAAAATCAATAAAATATTCCATCTAGAGAAGGCATGAGTGTCTAACAGATACAGTCTAATCTTTGTCATTTTTTGATTTCATCATCAGCTCATTTTTATACCCCACTGCTGGGGCACGAGTTTTTCCTATGGATGGATAGGGATTAGGGAGAACGGGCCATAAACCACTACGCGGGCCCATTGCGGATTGGTGGTTATTAACAACTGCTAATGCAACCACTAATGCAATGTTAATGTGACCGGCCTTTTGCTGGAAATTTGCTTAACCTCAGCAGACACAGCAAACCGGGCGCATTAACCACTGCGCCATCAACCTCCTCCATTTTGATTTGATGGGGGGTAATACAATGAAATTTATTGTAATCCTTACTTATTTTTACCGGTAAATTAACTAAACGCTCTACGCGGATTTGTTAAAGCGCAATATTCAACGAAAAAAGTAGCAATACTCTTCTAGCCATTACCTGCTAAAAAAATGAACGAGCCTTACAGTAGTCCCATCGCATATGATGTGTAACATTTGACATCTCACCTTTTGAAATCAATATTACACTGTTACGATCACATTTCTAAAAAATCATTCCCACAAATATTACGACCTAAAACGGACATTGGGCATAAAGTGTCGATCACTGGTGGCTTCCCCTACTAACACGTAACAGTTACAGGATCACACTGATACGACCCTACTTCCGTCCCTTTTCTACGAAATCACTCCCACAAATTGTATATAATATAGAAGGCGAGCGGAAAGATGTTACACATCAATAAAAAATATAAAATATTTTTAAAAATATTTAATTTATATATTTTTTTATATGTACAGTGGCGGTCATATAATTAAGAACGATTTATAAGACAGAAAGAATTTGAACAAATCATGTATTATTTTTTTGTTTCTCTCTGATGTTATTAAATTTTATTATGAAATATTCACATGACCAAAACATAAGGAGTTAGGAATAAAATGTATAAAATAATTATGTATTATCGGCATGTGACGTTGCACAGCATCTGTGAGAGTGCGTCGATGGACTTCCGGTCTAGAGTGGTTTCTGTCGACTAAATAATTAAAAGACTTACTTCCGGTTGGCGCCATTTTTAGTCCCCTTAGGAGTTGACTGCGTGCAGTGCCTTCATAGCGTCGTCAACATCATAAGCAAAAGTTCTGCTCGAGTTTAACCCGAAAGTTACTAACTAAAAAGGTGACTAAAAATGGCGCCAACCGGAAGTAAGTCTTTAAGTATTTAGTCGACGGAAACCACTTATAGCTAGATCGGAAGTCTATCGACGCACTCTCACAGATGCTGTGCATCGTCTCTGCTCATTATTGAGTTTTATTGTAATGTAAAACTTGCACTATTTTTCACAAATTTTTTTACAAACAAAGCTGGACAAATAATTTAGAGCGAACATTGAATTGTTCGAGAATTTGTTTTAATGAAACATAAGTAAAAATACATTAAATAAGTGAAATTAGTTAATAATTAATATAGTTTAAACTATTATTAATATTTCGTGGCATGTCCACGGCCGACTCAAATTGCCGCATTGTCGATTTGATACACTATTCTTGACTTTGCACCAAAGATGTTCGATTGGATTTAGATCTGGGCTGTTAGCTGGCCAGTCTAAGACAAAAACTGATTGTGATTCGAGAAATTCCTTTACTTAGCGAAATATCCAAATTACTGGAAGAACATCTTCAGCATAAGGTAAGATTGTTGTTTCCAATATATTTTGTACTGTAGTTGATCCATGTTACCTTCTACGAGCTTGATAGGTCCGATTCCGTGACCAGAAAAGCACCCCAAATTTTCACATTTCCACCGCCATGCTGTAAGGTGTTTTTTGTGAATTTAAGGTTAAATGCTTTTTTCAAAAGACGCCGCACATAACGTTTTTCTTATCTCATTAGACCCCTCAAAAGGATCTTCTCTTGCCAAACGAACGATATTTCTATCATCTCGTCGCGATGTTTTTCTCTGTTTAGACGCGCGCGGAATATTTGAAGTCGTTTGATACCTACCATATTAAAATGCTTCTCAGCATGGTAAACCATCGTTTTCGAACAATGCAGACGATCAGCTATCTTTTTGTACAACCAATTCTTTCAACGAAGTTTTATTATGACTTCCCTAATAGATTTGTCGCAACTTTTATTTTTACCCATTGTTATTTTACGAAAAAATATCGTTTCAATAATATGGCGCCAATATTAAACTAATTAGTAGTGACATAGACACAGTGTTCGATATTTAAATTTCAATAAAAAAGAAACTGTTCAGCGTTCTTAATCTTGTGGCCAGCCACAGCCAGATATTAGTAATGTTAATTAATCAGTGTAAAATTTATTGGATGTATAAAATTTATCCGTTTTGTTTTTTAATTAGTCACGTGCGTAAATGAATATATCGATAGTATGAAAACATTTTGCAATGGCACAAAAATTAATAAAACATTGTGTAATGAGGATTTTTTGTGTAATCAAGTGCCATAAGTGGTATATCATTAGACGTGTCTTTTTCTACAAAAAAAGGTTTAAAAATAATAGTTAATGTTTACATATTTCGTGAAAATTTTACTTTTTGAACCGTCTCGTTTTACTTTTGACCACAGAACTTTGACTATCGGCCACTGGCAACACTGATGCCAACATAAAAAAATATCTAACTAAAATACCTAGTTAACATCTCTCACGACTTCTTGGCGGGATAGTGAAGAGTCATTTCTGTGGTTTTGTGTTAATTTCTAAAATTTGTGTTATGTTGAATATTAATGTGAAATAATAGTGGATTATTAACCGTTGAGTGTTCGTAAGTGCGCATGAGCGTTGGCAAATGAAACAAAACGGTGCAACTTCACTTTGCAAATTCTCTTAAGAAGTCCGCCGAGGAATTAGTAAAGCCTCACATCTTTACTGAGATACTCGAGGGGTTGGGGGGGTATATCATTTCTCACTTCTCATTTCTATTATCATTCATCACCATCATACTAGAAAGAAATATTGTATATTTATGTATTACTTGTAAGAAAAATTACTTTGACACTAGTTAAATGTGCTAATCGCACGAAGCCATAAACTAAAGAACAAAAAAATTTCAACGTTGATTTTCAGACGGACGGAAGCCCGAGTTGCATTCGTAGGTACTATTATATAGAGATGGGTCGTACTAGGTAAATTTGATACTAGGTGCACCTGCTCTTAGTATTATCTAATACTCGATCCAGATACCTTATCTACCTAGTATTAGATTGATTGTGTCGCATCGTGAACTTCAACCTGCCATGAGAACACGTAAAAACAAGGTTTTACCGGTTAGTAAACAAGGAGTGAGAAGGATAACAAAACACAAAAATATTAATAATAATTTTGTCATTCGGAACCTTATACTTAAACTAATAGGACCTAAATTAAATTGGTTTCACACTCCACACTATCACGCAATACTTCAAGCACCTATTTTTCTAATCTTATTCCGTGGTGTTAAAGTCAACAGCCGTGAAATGGAAAGAAATACTTGGTGTGCACAATACGCGAATACGTGTTCATGGGAATATACCTCTAATGTTTTAGTGTAAGGTCGAAAATCGTGTAATTTATAAAAATACTAGGTGGATCACGTGTATTTATAAAAGTACAATAGGTGCCGCCTAGTATTGAAAAATACCTAGTGCGTGGATCTGTTCTAGTAAATACGTCTCACCTCTACTATTATACTTGTTCCATGCAGGATTTGTGATAACTATGATTGTATAGAAAAGAGAAAATATAAATTAGTAATTAAATTGGTCGATTAACATATGTGCTAATCGCACAAAGCTATCAACTAAAAGAAAAAAAACCATCTCTAACGGTTTCTTGGCGGAAAAGTGAAGTGTCTGCGGTTTTGTTTTATTTTCTAAAATTTGTGTTAGTCGAATATTAATGTGAAATAATGGTGGATTATTAACCGTTAAGTGTTCGTGAGTGTGCATGAGTGTTAGCAAATGAAACAAAACAGTGCAACGTCGCTTTTCAAATTCTCTCAAGAAGTCTGCGTGAGGACTTAGTAAAGCCCTACATCTTTACTGAGATACTCGAAGTGTTGGGGAGTATATCATTTCTCACTTCTCATTTTTATTATCATTCATCATCATCATACTGACTGGAAGGAAATATTGTATATTTATGTAAGTTTTTTTTTGTGTATTGTTTTACGGCTCCGGATGAAATCCATCAAGCCTATTCATTCGTTCTATCTTCATATTATTATGTAACACATAAATAAACAATATTGATGATGATGATGAACGATAATAGAAATGGGAAGTGAGAAATGATATATTACCCCCCCAACCCCTCGAGTATCTTAGTAAAGATGTGGGGCTTTACTAAGTCCTCACGCAGACTTCTTGAGAGAATTTGAAAAGTGACGTTGCACTGTTTTGTTTCATTTGCCAACACTCATGCACACTCACGAACACTTAATGGTTAATAATCCACCATTATTTCACATATTCGACATAACACAAATTTTAGAAAATAAAACAAAACAGCAGATATGACTCTTCACATTCCCGCCAAGAAGTCCATTTATGTAAGAAAAATTACTTTGACACTGGCTATATGTGCTAATCGCACGAAGCCATCAACTAAAAGAAAGAAAGAAAAAGAAGAACATCTCTCACTGACGTGTCTTGTTTGTAGATTTCGAAGCTGTTTTCTTAAAAAATATTCTTTATTAAACCTCACGGTAATGCTATTTTTTAATTTGCACCTTTTATTACGCTATTCGTGAAAAAATAATTATATAGCATGTATATTTTCCAAACTTTATGAACCAATCAAAACATAACCTATGCAGCACTATTTAAATGTACATTGTAATGAATAGTACAGATTTTTGTGGATCAATGGGTAAATAAGATTTGCACCTAAACTCTTAATATTCATATGCATTATATCTTCTTTCCAGAATATAACACAATGATAACCGACATTCAACTGGCTGTGTTCTCCAACATTTTGGGAGTTTCAATATTTTTGTTAGTTATACTTTATCACTACATCAACGCCAATAGCTCCAAATGAAGAAAAAAGGATGAAGTAAGTAATCAACTTGGAAAGATTATGGTAAAAATTTTTATTTATTAATTTTATGGTAAGAAGTTACCTTAGCAGTATCAACTATTATTAAATCAGTTGCCACAGCAAAGATATTTGTTTAAAGATATTGGGGTTTGGCCTACTGCATCATCCAGCGAATGGAATAGGTAGAGTATTAATGCCTTAACCAGGTGAAAAGGCATTACAAGAAAAGCCTGGGGCATCTTGTGATGTGTCTTAACTATTGGTAGGAATTTCCATCTCCGCAAGCAATTTAAAATTGGTGATTGGAAAGAGGGAAGGTTGAAGAAGAAGCATATAATTCATTTAGAAAAGGGGTACTTTACTTGTACTTTTTACTTGATATTGAATACATAAACTTAATAGTAAGAAATTTTGTAGTGTTCACGTAAACTTTAGAAAACAATATAAGAAATTCTAACTGATTTATCTTTTAACCAATCATTTTTATATTTGTCAAATGGCGGTTGCATGAACATGTTGGTGCCGTCGTCATAGAAATAAATTAAAACTATTAATGTATCATTAAAAAAACATTTGTTTTTTCAGGCTGAAGATATTGCAACGCCAATCAACAAAAATCACCAATCAACAATACCATCAAAATTAATTAATATGTAAGATGTCAATAAATTAAGTTTTATTTTACTATAACCTTGATTTAATTTTGAGCCCCCTAACTCAGCCGTTACACCGGTACAGCTAGCATTATATTTATCTTAACAACTTAAGTGGTCATAAATATATATCTGTATTCTAGGAAAGCAAACCTTACTACCGGTTACCAGTCTATTTGAAATAGAAATATAAACGGAAAAAATCTTCTTACAAACATCTTATCAACTACTTATCAACATTTTTGATAGAAGCAAAACTAGACTATAGATATGGCTTATTTTACTGAATTAATCATAAATTTTTAAATAGATCAAAATCATTATCAAAATTGTACAAGACGCTTGTACGTGCCTTGTACACTTTAGTTTACAATAAAGATTAAGACTGAATGGAATACCTATGTGATATGACTTAAATCAACTCATGCTATGTAAACAAACTACCTCGCCCAAATTATTTATTTGTTAATGAGCACACAAGACATTACATTCTACATGAACACTTAAAAAAATGTGCCATATCTCTTGAATTCTTGATATAAAATAATTAGTGCCTGTGTATTTACCTGTGTAGTTTTTTTTATATATTTGCGAAAAACAACAGATTCCGCTGTGAGTAACGTTACCCCAAAGTGTTTGAATGGCGAATGAAACTGGCACTAGGTACTCGGGTCTCTGCTCCGTTCGCCCACGCGAGTTTTAATGGACTCTGTAAATCTGGTATTGAAGCTTAGATAGAGCTGAATTACGTCATTATTTTGCCGTCGTATGCATGGTTGTATGTTTCAGGGGCTCTAAATATTAATACCATAGCGTAAAAAAACGTTCCTACTTTTAGATAACGCAAGCAATATGTAACTCTGTCTTCATTGTTTACAGAAAGTGGTAGGCGCTGCCGACTTAAATTATTAGTAAATGTTTGTTGTTTTAAATCCGCGTGGCTAGCTACCACGATTTTATCTAAGTCTGTGTTATCTATCACAGTTAAGTTAGATGTTGACCTAGGAAATGAAATGAACTCAGGACTTTGGATATTGGGCCATTGATTGGGCCGATCGCTTTAATCCAATGACGGGGTCCTTTACCCTTCATGGTTAATTACTTTTTTATACTAACCTAGTTTATTTTTTATAATTATGTTATGTTATGTATGAATGATACAATCATACAATATTTATCCAATTATAAAATATTTCCAACATCCGTGAAACTATGAGCCTCCAAAGTCCAAACAGTTTAAAATTACCTGCTTACGATTATTTGCATAGCTATATAAAAACCAGTTAATTTTTTAAGTAGTTAGGTATGAAGGAGTTGAAAGATTGTGTTGCATAGTGCAGTGTTGGGTATACAGGTACAGGGTAGGGTTGCCACCATTTCTTCGATGAAATGTAGTACTTTTTGAAATAAGCAATAAAATATATAAGTAGTATTTTATTAAAAAAGCCTCTTTCTCTTATTCAAAGTCATTCGTAACTTATTTTTGCCACAGAAAATTCTCGAATGGTATGTATATTAATATTCAAACTAATTACATTTCATAGTGTATTTCATGTCACTTTTCATTTCAAGATCCCCGATGAGATTAGAAAATCCTATGCTGACGCAGATGGTCCCTTGTGCTTGCACAAGGTTGTATGACACCTAACTTTATAACCTAACGGTTGGTGGGGGGTGTCAGTATAAACTTCAAAGTCGTGTGTAGCGGGGTTGTTCCCATCCCCTAATAGATTCTCCGAGGGGTTTGGATCGGATCGGGAGCGGAACAAACCGAGGGCGCCTCTAAAGGCTTGGACCTCGACTCTAAAGGCTTGGACCTCGACTCGGGCTGACCGATTACATGTCTGTACCTGGGACAGGAACATTATGTTCAAATTCCGTCATAATATAGGTTCATCATCACCAGCTCATTTTAGTTACCCACTGCTGGGACAGGAGCAGGAGACTTCCTTATGGATGGATAGGGAGAACACCACTGCGCGGGCCCAGTGCAGATAGGTGGTTGTTAATGACTGCTAATGTATCCGGGACCAACAGCTTTACATGCCATCCGAAGCCCGGACGAGCTCGAGATGATAAATTTTTGGTTACCCATCCGATAACGGCCTTTGCAAAAGTTGCTTAACGTCAGCAATCTCGGACCGGGCGCGTTAACTAGCCATCGAGCTCCTCGTAGCCAAATAAGTGACTAAAAATATCTTAGCATCTGAAAAAACCAAACGTCAAAGACCTTGGTTTGCAAATTGACAGCACACTCAGTTGGTCTTCTCAAGTCACCGAAGTAAGCCGGAAAATCACCGCTGCCTCAACTTCCTGCCTCAACTTCCTGCCTCACAAAACCAAAGTTTTGCTCGTACTATCCCTTATTCTCCCAATTATTGATTATGCTGATGTTTGCTATCCCGATTTAAATAAAGACCTTCTTAATAAATTGGATCGTCTTTTCAATAACTCAATACGCTTTATTTTTTCCAGAATTCTAACAACTCTATTTTCTATTCTAAATGCTCCTAATTCTCCTTCTTACTTAAAATATAGTTTCAGTTTCATAAGCTCAACTGATGCCCGCCAACTTCGCTCATCAAATAATCACCTTCTCGCCACTCCTTTGCATCATTCAGGATTCGTTGCAAATTCCTTCACGGTTCAGGTCATTCAATTATGGAACGCTCTCCCCGAAAAAGTCAGACAAGCTCCAAGTAAAATGGTCTTTAATACAATGGTTTATATTCTACAGGAATCACCACCCACGTAGGAGATTCCCATCATCTTCATCAATCTTTTCTTCTGTTATGTTTAAGTATGTTCATGTAGTCTATTTTTGTTTAAGTTTTTTATAGTATGTATATTATATTATTATCACTTAATTTAATAAACTTAGTATGTATATTTCAGTTCTTATAAATTTATGTACAAAGTAATTATATTTCATTTACGTTCTTTGTCGCACCGCTTACCCATTTTTCTGCCTGCCCTTAGGTCGACTGGTAGAGAATGCCATTTGGCATTAAGTCCGCCTTTACTTTATTTTATTGTATTGTGCAATAAAGTTTAAATAAATAAATAAATATGTGAATAAAGTTTGTTTCAGACTCAATCGCACTCAAAGGGCTTTTCTTTGCTTTTATATTACCTAAGTGCATTACTGAGTGCGAGTTTTACTAACAATAATTGGATCACGTTAACAACTTAACGAAATCGAGAATTTGTATGGCAAAATTGCAATTCACATCTTTTGCCACAAGGAGGCAATGATTCGATGCCATACAATTTTCAATTTTGTTTACGTCGAATCAAATCAAAATACGTCAAATAACATCGAATGGCAAATAAAATTGGGCTGTTTTGTCATCTAAATATTCTATGACTGTATAATAACCTTTCTTAAGTAATTATTAACTTATTAATATACACTTGCCCCAAGAAAGAGCCAAGAACCTTTTGCAGCCTGAACCGTGGCATTACAAGTATTTGTAATTGTGTACGTCACCGTGTTTAGTAAATGAGTTGACATTGCAACGCACAAAGACTATGCAATTATAAATAAACTGAGATGCAACTGTAAGAACACAAATTTCTTTAAAAATATTTCTTAGAGAAGTTCGGGGTCTATAAATGGTTTTCATTGCTCGTTTCTGCAAAATAAATTTAGTTTCAACATCAGCCGCCGTAGCCCACAGTAAGCTGCCATACGACATGACACTATGAAAATAGCTAAAATACACTGTTCTAGCAGTTTCAACGTCTGTTAATTGTCTTATTTTTCTGATGGCGTAAGCAGCAGATCTCAGTTTGCCGGCCAACTTCGATATAATATGAGGATTCCATTGAAGTTTTGAGTCGAGTAAGAAGACTGTTGAATCAACTAAATCTAATTTATCACCGTTTATTCTAACATCTGTTGGTTCAGTTTTAACATTAGGTAGTGTGAATTTATTTTGTTTTTGTTTTTTGTAGCTAGCCATACAGACTTGTGAATGGTAAAGCCTCGACTTCTAGGTTAATATGCATATTATTTTATCTAATTAAGTTAAGCGTCGACAGAGCATTCAATACGCGTTGTACAGTCAACACCAAAAGTCGATGATCAAAACAAGAATACCATTATTAATTAATAAAATAAAATAATAACATAGTTATGTTTAGTGATAAGACCGCCCTTTGTTTGTGTGTTTTTATGTGGCTTCTTTTGTCAAATGTTTTATTTTTGGTGTACAATAAAGTGTATTTATCTTTTCTTATGATCCCGATACGTTACAATGATAACGATAATGATAATAACAGTTGGATAATTAATACCTACCAATTAATAATAAAAAAAATTGGCATTGGCAAAACATTGCCCTTGCTATTACTGTATTTGAACGACGAAGGTTTATTACCGTAATCATTCGCAATTATTACGCATGAGCGTGACTTTAAGCTTCTCGCTAAATATAGATATCTGTTAGTTTCTGCATCGTTTGTCAAAGCAGGGAATAAAGTAAAGTACTTTACTGAATTTCGTTAGAAAAGCATAACAAAATTCAAAATATCGCACGAGTTGCTATGCATGCATTTAATTTGTTTCAAATCAACAAATATTATTACTACCACTGTCGATAACAAGATTGTTAATAACTGTTATAAACATGTTTATAACCATTCATTATCGAATAATTATCAAGCTTCGTACGCCGCGCCGCCCTGATACGCACATAGTAATGGTCTTTGGCTGTTTAGTATTGGTATTTATAGTAAATTGATGGAAGCGTACGCAGGGCCATAAAGCCCTACGTACCTATTTTTTAGCGGTATTCATCTAAAATTTAGATTTAGATTCTAAATAAATACCGTTAAAAAATAGGTATCGATACTTTTGTCAAACGAAGATACCGGTAAAAAAAAAGTACCGGTAAGCTTGGTATCGTTACCTGGGTGGTATTTTTACCGGTAAATTAACTAACCGGTCTACGCGGATTGGCTAAAACACAATATTTAACGAAAAAAGTAGCGATACTTTTCTAGATAACGTTACTACATTACCGGTACCAAATTACCTTTTATAAAAACAAATAACGTTACTTACCGGTACTTATAGTGGGAATTTAGTAACGGTATCAGTGGTCACGCCGCGCCGCGCCGCACGTATAGCCAGGGGACCTAGTGTGAGTTTTATTTACTTTTTATCCGTATTCATTCGATTCCGTTTACGAAAACGAAAATTAGTATGGCATTGAAGCAGCGCCTCCTGGCGGCATACGAAATGAGTTAACATTTTGCTATACAAATTCCCGTTTTCGTTAACGTGTTCGAATGGCGAATGAAACTCGCACTTGGCACCCAGGAGCTAAGAGTTACTCGTTATATAACCCCTATATAGAGGACACACAATATTCTATTTTTAAACATCTACTTTTGCGGTTGACTGTACAAACGGTAGGTGTATGTTGCGTACTTTACTTACCCTATTGTAAGTTTTAGTTGATGATACAATGACAATATTTGTGGTGATATGATATAAATCGCATATGTAGGTAAAAACTGAAATGTCTTGAAAACGCAATTTTGCTGATCACGATGTTATTGATCGTTGCTTCCTTCCTTCATATTTATTGTTTATTTATTGTATAGATAATTAATTGCAACATGAACATTCTCGAATATACTTACCTACTTAGTTCCACATTCCCTCGTTTCAAACTTATACTACCTAGGTACCTAACTGATCATAACGGGCCATAAGCCACCACGCTGGCCCAATGCGGATTGGTAGTTGTTAACGACTGCTAATGCAGCCAGGACCAACGGCTTTACGAGGCTTCCGTAGCACGGAGGAGCTCGAGATGATAAATTTTTGGTCACCTATCTGACGACCGGATATTGCGAAAGTTGCTTAACTATACGTATAAGTTGCTTTACTACCTACAATTATGGTGATATATAAGCAAATATATAAGCTTTAAGCAAATTTTGTTGCGAACATTTAAACAATTTGGAAATGAATTGAAAAAAATCCACGAGCAGGATTTAAACCCGCACCCTCTGACATACCGGGTGACCCAACTATGCTACCGTGGCTCTGTCCAACTCGTGCAAATTTATCAACACCATCTACTTTTACTTTGTAAGCCAAAGGAGCCTTATCCAATGTCGACAACTACGTCATCAACTACCTACCTATTGGCGTCCAATAGATACGGATTTTACCTATGACAAAAAATTGCGGAAATTCTAAAGGCACAAAAAAGTAACTTTTAAATAAATCTTTATTAAATATTTATAAAATACAAACAAGAAAAAATTAAACGCCCACCCGACCCAGCCAGGAATCGAACCTGGGTCTTCCGCAATCCGGGCGGCTGCACTGACCGCTATGCTACCGGGAAGGCTACGTAAGCAAGTAGACGTAAGCGTTGAATTTTGTCACTGCTTTTTAATATTTTTTGAGTGCTAATAGCGGCACAGTGCGCCATCTATCCAACGCCTTCGATTCCTGGCTGGGTCGGGTGGGCGTTTAATTTTTTCACTGTTTTATAAATATTTAATTAAGCTTCAGTGCAGCAAACACTTAAAAATAAAAAGTAAAAATTTAAATCTTTATTATAAATCTTCTGTGCGTTTGTAATTGAACTCCTTCTAAGCTGGACCGATATTGATGAATTTTTTTGTGCGTGTTCAAGTGGATTCGAGAATGGTTTAGATTTACAATTGGACCCGGTAGGTGGCGCTGCAATAGGGGTCCATCATGGGGTACGAGTGTTTCAAGCGGACGAAGTCGCGAGCGGGCCACTAGCACTCAATCATAAATCTCGCCGCTCGCCGAGTATAAGGGTGATACTCCATTGAAGCTAATCTGAACTGAGCCGAGCTGTGTGGAGTCAACCAAAGTGTACCTTTATGTTAACGACTCTTCTCAGCTCTGCTCCGGTATTGGCTGATTTCCATACAGCCTGGCTCCGCTCATCAGCTCAGCCAAGCTCTGATGAAGTGTCACCTAAGACCAGCATTAACCGAAGCCGCCCCGATCCGATCCGAACCCCTCGGATCGGAGAATCTAGTAGGGCACCGGGACACGCACTTAGTGCGTGATGCCGTTCCCTCTAGGAAACCTCTGACAATGATTTGTTTCAGACGGCTTGAGGAACCCTTTTAGTTTCTCGCCGCCACCAAAAAAGCCCGATGAAGCTGAAAACGCCCAGAGGCAATCAGCAAATTCTCTCAAAAAAAAGTTCTTCTCAACCCTGCTCCAGAATTGGTTTAGTTCTGGTTCTCAGCCTAGCTTTAATGAAGTGTCACCCTAAGACCAGCATCAACTGTAGCGGAGATGAAAGTCTCTCATCTCACATGTCTAATTGAGAGAAGGTGTCGAGAACCGAAACCGAAAAAGTGTTGAAGTAATAGTCACGAGCAGGAAGTGTATTTTTACGTAACTTTGTCGGGGGCGTATTCAACTAAATGCAAATGTGGTCGACGCGAAAGTGAGCGTTATCCAATGTCAATAGCTGATTTTAACACTTTAACAAATATCAAGGATCTAAGAATAGCCAGCTCTATAATTACAAAAATATTTTACATTTTCATTGCGAATATATTTTAACACTCAAAATATTTTATACACAAATATTTTATCTCTCTTGCATGGTTAACACAAGTTTTTTTTTGTAAGGAAAATACTAGGGAAAGGCTTCATTAAAATCACCATCACCACGCTTGCTAAGTGAGGGATCAGAAACCCGGGCATATGGTATATTATGCATAGAAAAAATCTAAAACTCAGTCATCTTTGAATCCAGAACTTTCGTAACGGGACAGGTCGACAATATGCAGGTAGATATACTAGTAGGACACAACAACGCCGCTATACTTTAAAGTTTACACTGACACCCCATACCAACCGTCAGTTCATAAAGTAGGTGTCAGACAACCTTAGCAAAACAACTCGCACAAGGGACCATCAACGTCAGGTCATAACGCCAGATCAGGACGCGCCGAAGCGCATTCTTCATCACGAACTCTTAAAATTATTGCTGTAGGATACCACAGTAGGTGTTCCATAGTTCGCAAGGAAACACCGCAGCGACATCGATTGTTTTCTGAGTAACATTTTCTATGCGCCGACCTGCCGTCCTTCAAGATAGGCTTCATACAGGTCAAGTTTTAAAAAAAAACATGTGGTGTAAACACTAGGCCTTTATCTAACCTGATGTTAAGTGATGATAAGGCCGAGGGTGGAAGCGCTCTTCACCCGAAATCCTTAACAACTGAGGCAATGGCTATCTTATCTGTAGCAGCCTGAACAGAACAATGCTACAAACATTAGATGTTATGGTGACATATACATATAAGATGGTCAGATGGTCTAGCCAGGCGGACAAACAAGCCTAGGTGGTAGGGCTACCACCATCAAAAAGGCAGAAGTTTCATTAAATCCATCTAGTAGTGTTTGCGATATGCTTGAATAACCCCACATTACAAAAAAAGAGGTTTTGCTATTTTTATCTTTTTTTTAGTTGGGCGAAGCGCTTACCAATATATCTTCTGATGTAGGTATGTTGCGATAATAGACCAGAGGTAGAAGTGCACTTCACCCAAAAACCTCAATTATTGAGAAACTGTGTCTTTCCAGAAAGTAATATGCTTTTAACATTGTTGTTTTAATGACATAAAGGAAGCTAGCCAGGCAGACTAAATACAAAGCGTGACCATCTACCAAACCGAGCACAATGTCTAACCCGGGAATCGAACCAGGGACCTCTGAGTCTGAGCCGATCTTACGGCTCATTGCAATCTCTACACATTTTTGATAATTAATGCTTGACATTTTACTCTCTAAGGCCGCTTTATTTATTTGTGGAATTTCATTTAACTATATCTACATAGAATAATAAGTATATCTAGCAGTTATTTAAACTTGTATACAAAAATACAATATAAATAAAACCCAAACTTTAGCTTTATGAACCTAAGTATATAAAAAATATTGAAAAACTGATAAAAATACAATAAAACAGTGAATAAAAACTATGAGTATTATTCAATCTCCGTTTTGCCAGAGGTTCTCAAACTAGACTGAGCCTACATACACTTTCAAGGCTAGGTCTGTCTCTTCGTAAATCAGGGACAATTATTACTATTTGACAATAAAGGTCGTCTGTATTGACTTCTTATGGCGTTGTGTAAGTATGGCTTGATGTGTTCCATTGATTTACAGTTTGTGTGTTTGATGTGAATATCTAAATATTAGTGTTAATTTTGGTATCTTTAAGTATACATAAAATGTTTTTTGTTTTGTTTCGGCGCCTTTGGCTTTCAAAGTAAAAAAGAAAATAGTGTTGAATAATTTCGGCGGGCTGGTTAGACCCACGATAGCTCAATTGGAAGAGCACCTGACCCGGTATGTCAGAGGGGTGCAGGTTCAAATCCTGCACGTGGAAATTTTTTCAACATTTGTGTTTTTGTAAAATATGAAAAGTAAAAAATAAATAATAATAATAATAATAATGGCGCAAACCAGTTGTCCTAAGCCATATGGAAGAGCAAGGTGCTACACGGGCGCTACTATCGGGCTCTAACTGGGCCTGATGTAGATTTGCCTGCCTCGGTGAACTGGCTACGTTTCGGTGACCTCTTTGGGGAAACCGAAGGTTTTGTCTGTGCCATTGAAGATGAAGTTATCAAGACGAATAACACTATTTACATTAACACTATTTCCTTTTTTTCATATTTTATTTCTGTTTATTATTTTTATTTGAAACTGAATAAGTAAATATTGATTTTGATTTTATTTGTGTTTTCCTTTATTCATTTTATAATCTTTTAATTTTTTATTTTTATTAGTCATTAAGTATGTAATATTTGGAAACATTTGTATTATAGCAACTTCAATATGGAAAATGCTGTGTATACCTGTAATCGACGAAGATATTAGATTTAATATCTTACATACTTGTGTTTTATCAAAGTGTATTGCTGTAACTGTATTTAATCGTTGAAAAAGAAAATATTAAGTTTAAAATTAAAATTAATAATAATTATACAATAATATATGGATGCTATTGTTGATGGCTGAATAGCTACTATAAACAACACTTAGTTAACTTTAAACAACACTTTGAACTTTAAAATTAATATTTAAATCTTAAGTGTTCAATATTCAAATGCAAGTAAATTCTATTTTCTATTCTAACTCTTAAATAAATAAATAAATGAACCTAGATAATTGACTAAAAAAAGACAAAGTGTTGAAAAAATTCCACGAGCGGGATTCGAACCCGCACCCCATGACATGCCGGGTCAGGTGCACTACCAACTAATGCTATGCTATGTAATTTTTTCGCAACAAAATTTGAGTAAAATTTGAGTAAAATTTTGTACAGGTTGTTTTTTTTTTATCACCGTCCAATTCTTCTGATATTACTCCCATGACTTTTTACTATTGGCCCTAACTAGACCTTAAAATTCAGCTGTTCCGTACAAAACATCAATATTCATTCGACCAAAATGTATAGATCAGCTGACTTTTATTTTCGAGTTAGTAAGTTGGTCTAATAGTAAGAGTTGTTCGTTTGTATTACGGGAGTCATCTCAGAAGGTTTGGACGGTGATAAAAAAGTCAATCTGTATAACCTGTCTGTATAACCATAACCATGAACCTAGATATACAGGTTGTGGTTTTGAACAGTCGCCATATTGTACACAAGTGTAGAACAAATACTTATAATTTAAATAAAAATATTAAAAAAAAATATTACCTATTGGTTGGTGTCCTATATCTTTCGTAACATCTCACGTTTCTATTCGAAATTCACATGTACTACTCCGAGGTCAACGACCGTTAACGTAAACAAACATTGCTGTCGTGGCTATTTAACGCTACTACATCCTAGAAACTAAATAGGTACCTACGTTATTTAGTCTAGGTATGAATGTTACTTAGCCACTTCCTATTAAAAGTTTCTTGGTTCGATTCCCAGTTACTCGACAGAATTACTCGATTCAGAAAAAAATAAACTACGTACCTATGCTATTAGTATGTAGGTATGGAAATTAAATGAAATGAAAATGTGCTTAAGCAAAACTTTGACTTACCTATGTTACTCGTAACAAGTGTTCAAAATGTGCCCCATTACGAGCGATACACAAAGCAGCACGACGCCGAGAATTGTCTTTTAATTGGTTGAGAACGTAAATGTTTTCTCTCACCGTTTCAAAAGCGGACACCACTCGCGTACGCAATTGCACTACACTTGTAACCTCCTCAGAATACACTAGCCTTTTTACATCACCCCACAAATAAAAATCTAGCGGTGTTAGGTCCGGGGAGCGAGGAGGCCAAGACACTGGACCGCCACGTCCCACCCACTGCGATCCAAATGTATCGTTTAGGTAGCTGCGCACTACTTGTCCATAATGTGGTGGAGCACCATCCTGCTGGTAGAAGAGGTCTCTGTGGAATGCCAGTGGAATGTCCATCAACAGCTCATCTACAACGTGGTGCAGCAGATCTAGGTAGGTAAGGCTGTTGAGATGACCTTCAATGAAATAAGGCCCCAGTAAATAAGGGCCAATAATACCAGCCCAAACATTTAGGCTGAAACGTCTTTGGAAGGAGTCTTTTTTTGTGACATGAGGGTTCTGTTCTCTGTGTGCCCACCAATGCTCATTATGCACGTTGTAGACGCAGACCCTTGTGAACTGCGCCTCGTCAGTCCACAGAATATTAACGTGCTGATGTTCGAGGAGCCACGTACAAAACTCGACTCGGCTGGACTGGTCAGTGGGAAGCAAATCCTGAACTCGTCGAAAATGGAATGGGTGCTGCTGGTTCTTCTTCAACAAGCGCCAAACGATGGTGTGATCAAGGCCAAAGTGCCGCCCAGCATCACGTGTACTGGCGCGTGGCTCGTCGTCGAAGAACTGCAAGATCTGCTCCTGTAAGTCGACGGGCAGGCCCACGTTGCCTCGACCACTGGCGTGCGCTGGGATACTGAACTGCCCGTAATCCAGTAGGCGTTGTGTAGCAGCCAGCATCGTCGTTCGTGACGGCGTTGGTCGGTCTGGCCACCTCTCCGCGAACATCTGCACTGCACCCCTCAAGCTGTTACCGGCGAGGGCATACATCCGCACCATTTCAACGTAGTCGTGATTAGAATAACGCGACATCGTACCTACGTTTGAAAGCGGCCCGGATTTTTTTTGTCAAACGTGTGCGCGCGCTCGCGGTTAGCGGGAGACTGAGCGAGCGGCGACCGTTGAATCGTCGTCGGTTCCCGCTTTGAGCGGGTGGTTGCTAGCCGACAAAAGCCGGCGCAAGCGGCGGCATTTGTAGGCATTTGTTTTGCGCACCTAGCGCAGAGCCAAAGTAGTAGCACAGCGTAGTATATTCAAAAGAATGACATGCAACAGAAACAAAATCTTTTTCGTATTTTTTTTTACGTATTTTTTTTTAATGGATTTATTATCAGTTACATTAACATAATCGCCTCCTTAAATTTGGCAACTGTTCAAAACCACAACCTGTATTAAAATTTACGCAGTGAGTGCCTAGTGCGATTTTCATTCGACATTCGATCACGTTAAACTAAGAAGCTAGTATGAAACTCGCATTAGGCACCCAGGTAAAGATATTATCCTGTATGGTGACAGGATATTTGGGCAAATGTAAAAAGTATTAACTAGCCAGACTTGTCTGCTATATGGTGTTGGTGAGTTATATTTTAATTAAATACTTGTAAATAGTTTTGATGTAATAGGCATAAGTTATGATGAGACTGACATGGGAGGAGGATGAAATAGGAGCTCCGGATTTCGGGCCGAGCACTTAGGCCGCTAAGGCAAGTCAATATGTATAAATATACATTTTATTATTGAATAACTTGAAAAACAACGTTATAAAACTTGATGCTAAGACTGCAAAACATAGAACGCAACATTTTCCCCGTCGATAACAAATAGCTGCTCTCAGCTGAGTTCATCATCAGCTCATTATACGTCCCCACTGCTGGGCACAAGCCTTCCCTATGGATGGATAGGAAGAACGGGCCATAAACAACCACGCTGGCCCAGTGCGGATTGGTGGTTGTTAACGACTGCTAATGCAGCCGGGACCAACGGCTTAACGTGCCTTCCGAAGATGATAAATCTCGAGATGGTTAATTTTTGGTCACCCATCCGATGACTGGCCTATGCGAAAGTTGCTTAACGTCAACAATCGCAGACCGGGCGCGTTGACCACTGCGCCACCGAGCTTCTCAGCTGAGTTATCTATTGGTATTTAAATCGAAAACCATAACAAACTGACAATTTATTATTTAATACAGAAAAACATCGAGTATTTTTAATACCACATTATCAATCACTCATATCGACATAGTTATAAATAGTATAGTAGTCATTCCAACTAAGATAAATATGGATACATTTATTAAGGTATTTCATTAAACATCAATTCCATTAGAAATGTGGCAATAGCTTCCTTAGCCGCTTAAATATGAGGGTGTCAAAATCTTTCGCCCATAAAAAGTCCAGGTGGTTGAATGGCTTAAAGGGCACTTTGTAAATGTCGACGGCGTTTCCCAATCTGTTATAGAGCGTGTCCACATCCGTCGGATGGGACAACCAGTCAGCATCACTATAGAATAGGGAAACGGGACAAGTAACATTGTTCAGTTTGTAATCTGGCGGTATAGCTGAGCCGTACCTCCACATGTTCTCATCGGGACCGTAATCAAACTTCCTGAACTCACCCGAGACAGCGCCTTGGGCGTAATGAACAAATTGCTTTGCCGCAGCCCCAGACGGCACATGGCCATAAATCACCGGCAGGTTCGTCACGTTGAGCTGATCGAAACCGGCGCCGGCAATCAGGAACAACACGTTGCTACAAAGAATCTCAGCCGTCGGCCCTGTACCGCACATCAGCTGCTTCAGCCCTCGTATCAAAGAGTTGTCCGGAAGGAATTCATGTGCGCCAATTAGTCGAAACAGTCCATGAAGCAATCTGTTTGTAGGCGCCAACAGGCGCACTATAGGTGACGATGCGTGCGACATAAACGCTACTGGAGACAGGGCCACCATCACAGAAATTTTGCTGTTGTATTCCGGTCTCACAGACGTCATCACGAAGAAACTGGTCGTGCCCTGCGAATGGCCGATGTATTTCAGCGATTGCTGACCTGTCACCTGCAAGACGTAGTCTATCATAGCAGGAAGATCGTAGCAACCAATTTCGTGCCACGAAAAGTCCCAGAAGGCGGCATCCGAAGGCAACATTTCTTTGTGATGTCGAGAATGCTTGTTCCCGCGAGCGTTCCCCATCCACACGTCATAACCTTCATTCGCCAAGAGGTAGGCCAGTCCGCTTTCAGGTCCCGCTATGATGTAATCATCAGCACTTCCTAGCAACCCATGCATGAGGAACACCACCGAACCGTTTCCAGGTATTCGAAATAACGAGAGGATATATCCGTCTTCAGTGACGATTCTATGGTCATCCAACGGGTAGCCATACTTGATAACAAGCTCTTTGAATTGCAGTGTCGCATCGGTATTGGGTAGTCCTGCCGCAAAGTCAGCTACGATAGTGTCTGTGGAGTCCAGGACGTTCTTGTCGTTGAATAAGTTCGGTAGGCGACTCGAGGGATTGAGGGACCGCGCCACAGCGAACGGCACCGTCGACAACCCATTGACGATGTTGTTGATAACATTTCCGGTGCCCTGCGTTGCAAATTTGACAATAGGTTGGTTGACGAATACATTTGAGAAACTCCGTACCGTGTTAGACAGTCCAGGAAATATTAAATCCGACAATTGACCGCGGCACGACGCGACCGCGACCGCGAGTAGGAGCAGCTGTGTTTTGTTCACCATAGCACACAAGCGGTCTTCGGATGTTTTTAAATTGAACTGATCACTTCCACAACTCATCGACCTTGAGGAGCACGTTTTTTGTTCATTCGCTCTGTGACGTACCAAACATTTTCCGCGTGCTCACAGGGTGGTATGATTCTACCAGTTCTAAAGCCATAGGTCATACATATTATAGTCGCGGTCATGGTGACGTGCGTGGGTGCCATCGGAAACGTAATTTCCAATTAAACAGGTATCGACACGTTACTCTACAGAAGTTGAAACAACAATAGAATTGATTATGGTTTGGAAATGACGAAGCAGTTGTTTGACTGATTAATTTTTTCAGATACACTATAGAAGAGTCAACATTATTTCAGATTCGAGACAAAGATGTAACATATTAATTTAAAAAGATTGCGGTCGCAAATGGTTACAAATTTGCGACCACAAACCAAGTCTTCTAGGTAGATATTAGATAAACTTACTTATTTTGATTTTTTATTTTTGTGTTTAATCTATTCATAATTTGTTCTCTCTTTCTTGCCTTAGGCAGCCTTTTATTCTTAATCAAATTCTAAGGAACTTTAGTATTGTAAAAAACATAGAAGATATCTCTATCTATCTAGGTAGATATCTCTCGTCTATTTTTTCGCCCATTATCGTCGGTGTACTGTTGGGCTTAGACCCCCCCTATCAATGCTGGTTTATGGTGGGTGTTAAGACTACCATCGTTCCACCACAACCGGGACCAAGAGCGTAGCGCGCCATTTAAACTAATAAACTCCAAATAATAAAAATACAAAAAATTCGTTTAAACTGAATTACTTTGTTCGCAACAAAATTTTCAACATAAACCCTCGATGGAAATCGGGAGGATGAAATATAATAAAGAGTTCCGTATTGTAATGTAAGTTCTACAATGATTTTAACTTTGTAAAAACAAAGATAAACTCGGGCCTAATTAAATTGTAAAACTATCATGGCCATGCAAATTTGAATAATTATATTAACATGTTCTTCCTTATCTATTCAATATTTGGGCCCAGTTGCATGAGTAATGATCTTGAATTTACTGGTAGTCTGGTACTGACTATGCGAAATATCGGAAACTTAAAGACAATAAAAAACATGTTAATTATTCGTTCCTTTCGTAGCGTAACGAAATCGTAGGTAGGTGCACCTACCGTAACGTAAGATGAACGTAAGGTATCTTTGCTTTGGGTTAAAACGAACAATCAGACTGGTGCGAACGGGTTATTGTACATTTGCCACAAAGTAAATTCGTCACAGAAAAAAGTATGTGTAAATTTGCCACACTTCTTTTTTTATGAAGTAAATTTGTCATGTTTTAGTTTGGACCTGTAACAATTTTACACATATTTTTAATGCATTGGGTCACATGGATTGAGTGTACAACAAAAACGTGGCGAACTTAATTTGTGGCAAATACACACGCCTGGACGTCAACCTATCCAAAACTGTCAAATTTCTTCAATACATTGTCAACCTTAAGCCTTAAACATAAAGTTCAAAGTATATTGAGGAAATTTGACAGTTTTTGGTAGGTTGATGTGCAGGCGTCTGTACAATAACCAGTGCGAACTTCGAATTGCTATATCCGATCATTATTGAAACGTCATTTTATCTTAGACTAACTGAAAAAGACTCTCAAGTAAGTTTTGTTGTAAAACAAAAACAGGTTTTGTCTAATTATTAAAGAGTCTGAAATTATATTCCACTGTTCGATGTCCATGACAAAACGGAAGTGACGCTAAATATCAACGTTGCAAAATTGTATTGTAAGTTGTGTGACACGAATAAATCTAAATAAAACAACTTTTACGGATCTGCTCGTGTTTATTTTACACATTGATAGATTATATTTTTATCCTGACGTTTTGAATTCTTTCCTTTCGAAACAGTCTCCCTGTGACCACGGACCCTGCAAAGGGTTCGAAACGTCAGGATAAAATATCTAAATGAATGTGTAAAAAGAAAAGAGCCGTAAAAGTTGTTCTATTTAAATGTGTGGTAATAAATAAATAAATATTAGGCAACATCACAATACATTGCTCCGACTCCAAAAACAGGGCCTCGATCGCGGTAAATAATTTAAGATGAAGCGCAAATGTAACACGAACGAAACGCAACTTTTCGATGTTTTCGTATCGCGGTGCTGATTTGACAGATGATGGTTGAAATGCTAAACGAACTGCGAACGCAGATGAAACACAAGTGCTGTCAAGGTCACGTTTAACCCATTCAATGCCGGACCCCGCACGGGTGAGTGGCGACGATTAAATTTCTATTGTGTCTGGTTTTGAGGCAGTCAACGTGTTAAGCTATAGTTCGAAAGACGTTACTTTTTCATAAACGTTCTACGACTGTTTAGTTGATTTTTGTTATATCGGTGCAAAATTTTAATTTAAACCTAAAACATGATGTACCTATTTGGATTTATTAGGCACACGATTTAGCCGTGGCTCGCTCGGAAAATCGACAATCAAACCTAATGTGAAGAGATGAAAAAAAATTGCCTATTACTAAGGTGAGATGAAGATGAAGAGATGAGATGTCAATTTATATGACCAACAAGTAGTATTAGAGCAATTACAAAAGTCCTAAACACATTGCAGTAATTTAGGTTTCACAGGCAATATAGGATGCCCGGACTGTTGGCTTGCGTGGACGGTACCCAAGTGGCAATAGTGCGCCCCCATGACCATGAAGAGCGATTTATTAATAGAAAAGGATACCATTCTCTAAATGTTTTAATGAGTAACGAATGATACATTCACATAATTAATTAATTGATATCGCAAGTTGATATCGCGTCATTCACAATAAAAACTGATTATTCAATCCCTTATAAAGTTGCATGTAGTTAGTATTTCACAAATTACGAGGCGTATCCTCTTTTCTCTCCTTACCGGGGACAATGGCACTTGATTTGTGTCATCTGGCCCGGTAATTATATCACCAGGCCAGTTAAAACTTTCTTTTCCCATGTGGCCCGGTGCCGGGCCAAGTCACCGGGCCAGATTCGCTCGGCCACCGAGGCGTCCTGTGAAAAAAATTGTCAAAAATCATAACATTTTTGTTAAACATTAAAACTGCGCCTCTTGGTCCAGTCTCACTTTGAACCGCCTCTGTGGTCTAGTGGTTAAGACCAACCGGTTTAGACTTAGAGGTCCCGGGTACGATTCCCAGCTGGGGGTACATTTGTGTACTCGGTTTGGTTGGTGGTAGGGCTTGTTTGTCCGCCTCACTAGTTGAGGATCCCGGGTGAAATGCGCTTCCATCATTGGCCTTATCATAACTTAACATCAGTGAAATCAAGGTACTGTAAGCACCCGTACAATATAAAAATAATAAAAAACTAGAACCATGGTTTTTGCAAGTTTAGTTTAGTAAGTATACGTTATACACATTGAATTGGCTTTCAAAGTAAAAACGTAAATAGTGTTGAATAATTTCGGCGGGCTGGTTAGAACCACGATAGCTCAATTGGAAGAGCACCTGACCCAGTATGTCAGAATGGTGCAGGTTCAAATCCTGCTCGTGGAAATTTTTTCAACATTTGTGTTTTTGTAATTTGTTTCGCAACAAAATTTGTGTTAAAATTATATAAACAAAACAAAAATATTTTATAAATAGCTTGCCTACTTCTTAACTAATCTTTAGTATTTGTAAAAATATTATGATCAGATGTTAATGACGGTAGTTGTTGACATTGAATTGGCGCCTTTGGCTTTCAAAGTAAAAACGTAAGTAGTGTTGAATAATTTCGGCGGGCTGGTTAGAATCACGATAGCTCAATCGGAAGAGCACCTGACCCGGTAAGTCAGAAGGGTGCAGGTTCAAATCCTGCTCGTGGAATTTTTTTCAACATTTGTGTTCAACGTTAGTTTACCTCCCCTACACGTGAAGTGGGTGGGGATGTAATTTTTTTTTCTTGTTTACCCCTAAGTGTGGGGTGTCGTTGGATAGCAATTTCAAAAATATTGCGGGATTGTGAAAACGGTTTTTTGATTGAGGCATCCGTTTGTGAGCTATTAAGCTATAAATTGCAAAATTTTATTAGAGTAAAATTACCTTCAAGAAAAAAATCTTTTTAAAAACAAGCTTTTATTTGTTAAATTGCTTGTTAATAAAAAAGAACTAAAAAGTTAAAAATAATTTCACAGATCCAATTTTTCATTATATTTTTTGGTCGATTTATACTTACTACTAGTGGTCGCCCAGTGATCGAATTTCGACCGTAATTTTTTTATTAAGGCTGCACGAATTGTATCTTATGCAATGAAAAATTTAAAAAGATAGAATGGGCCTTCCCATTCTATCTTTAAATTTCTATCTATAAAGTTGTACGGATAGGTACGTAATATTTTTTTTTTAATGTTCCGTCATCTACTCTGAGTAGGTCATCTAGTGTTTGATGACAAAACGGAATGTCATAAATCATAATTTATCGGACCGATATTTTTTACTGTATACAGAATGTCTGAAGTCGCTCATACAACTCCATATAAAAAAAATGTAACCGATAAAACGGACAAGTAAAACGGAGACCATGTGTGAAGGGGCTGTTAAAGTGTTGAACACTCGTGCGACTACCACTACCCACTAGATACCTATTAACTGTATCATATTTATAAGCTTTCCTCTTTATAATATTAGTATTGATTGTCATCTGCATTTAAACCCTTGTTTTGTTGGCGCATTAACGCGTTCTGCAGTCGTCTCAGTATGATACAGGATGCGTGGTGCGAGTTTTATTTGACATTATACATCACATCAACAAGTTGAGCAAATTTTTAATGGTAAATGAATACTGTGCAATTAAAATTGGAATTACATAAATAAATATATCAACGAAAACGAATATTAGTATGGTGTTGAAGCAGTATCGTGCCTCCTACTGGTAAAGAGGAGTTAAAATTTTGCCATACAAATTCTCGTTTTCGTTAACGTGATCGAGTGGCGAAAGAAACGAGTACACGAAAAAAAAAACGAGATTAGGGATCTTCAAGAAACGAATCTATTTCTTCCTTATGGCCGGAAACGCATCTGCAATTCCTCAGGTTTTGCAGGTGTCCATGGGCGGCGGTGATTGCTTCCCATCAGGTGACCCGCTTGCTCGTTTGCCTCCTAATATAAAAAAAGCTCGCACTACGCGAATCGACGCGAGTGGAGGTCGATTTTTGAATCGGTGACTAATTCTCACCGCTTCTTTTCTCGTATTCAAGGTTACTGATAACTTATTTTAGACATCGAAACTTTTCAAACGGTAATATCACATCACATATATTATAATCACATTCTAAATAATGCAAAGAATATTGTATTTCACAGTGTATTCCATTTTATTTTTATTTCCAAGTCACTAGCAAGATTCAATAATCCCTATCCCTAGTATTATCTAGTATCCCTAGTATTATCTATTTAATCTGTGCCACGGCGCAGCACCAGAATGCAGCGCGGCTGTCCCGGTGTCTCCAATGTCCCCCGCTGTCCCCCTGTCTTTATTAAGTAGACCCCCCATATCATCAGGCAGGGAGTCCCACATACCCACCGCGTCTCGCCGAATCTTCTCGGTCGAAGGTTCTCCCAAAATGCGCTTGGTAAGATCCAGGTGGTAAATTCAGTAATTTAGTCTAAACTATTTTTTTTGTATTTTGATTTATATACTTTTGACGTCTATAAGTGCCTGTAAATGTGAAGGCTTATTATGTTGAATAAAATTATTTGACTTTGACTTTAAGATTAATCTACCATCCCATTTTGAGTCAGCGTGGCGCGTGGTGGGTGTGGCCCAGTGCGAGTTTCATCCAAAACGAGAGTTTGTCTGGTATAATTTGTAATCTCCTTGTTTTCCTCAAGGATGCATAGGCGTGCTGCTTCAGTGCCATACAAATTTACGATTTCGTTAACGTGATCTAATGGCAAATAAAACTTGCACTAAGCTCCCTGAGCTTTCCATGTAGGTAGGTATTATTATTTAGGAAAGGAGAAGGGAGTTGGTCCGAATTTTTCCGCTTCACAGGATGTGAAACTGAGTGTTCCGGACAAAACCGCGGGCGGACCGCTATTTTGTAGTTCTATCAACAAAATAAAATAAATGACTTTGTAAATTAGCATAATTGCATGAACGAGTGCATTATTGCTAAGTGTTGGTTTGGTGTCCTACTTACAACAATGACAATATGACTGCGCCGATTTACGATAGGTAGGTATGTATATGATATGTTTTTTTTCAAATCGACACCTTACTTATTCGCAATACTTATTATTATACCTGTTTTGAATATAACAATACCGGATTTCGATGAATTACCATATACCTATAGGTATTATTTTAGTATGCAAATTTTACCACACCGACAATCTTCATTTCCAATGCCTTTCATTTCCAATGCCTTCCATTTTTGGACCCCTTTGAAATGTATTGAAGTGTATTGATAAAGCTAAGTCCATTTATTAATGTCCCCAAGGTCTCCAATAATCTGGTTGAGTTCAATGCCAAGAAAACAAAAGTATGCGCGTTCACGGCAAAAAGTCGGCATTCCTACCCCTTCCCTCTCTTCAAGGCACATCACTCGGCCTGCAGAGCAGCATTGACATGCTCGGTTTGGAGATTCGCTGCGATCTGAACCAGAGGGACTATATCGAAGCCGTGATAAAAACAGCGTCACATAAACTCGGTGTCCTGAACAGGGTGCGGCAATTCTTCACGCCGGATCAGTTGTGCCTTTTGTACAAGACACAGGTGCGATCTTGCGTGGAGTATTGCTCACACCTTTGGGACGGTTCCGCAAAGTACCTTCTCGATGCCTTGGACAGATTGCAGCGGCGCGCTATACGCATTATCGGCAATGCAGAGGTCACTAATGCTCTCGAGCCCCTGCAATTGCGGAGAGATATACCGTCACTCAGCGTCTTCTACCGCTTATACCACGGCGAGTGCTCTGAAGAACTCTTTGACCTTATCCCACCTTCTCCCTTCCTCCATAGGAGTACGCGTGCTGCTCTCCGGAGTCACCCCTGTACTGTCTCGAACATTCTATCGCGCACAAAGAAATTTGGTGACTCGTTTCTTTGTCGCACTTCCAAAAGATGGATTAGTCTACCAGCACACGTTTTCCCTCCTTCCTATGACAGTGGGCCCTTCAAACGAGGCGTGAAGAGGCACCTTGTGGGCCGGCAGGGTGAGGGTGACTGATGCTGTGTTGTTTTCACGCTGCACCAGTTGTCCTTGCGTCTGGACTCCATTTCCACGTCATCAGGTGGAGTGGAGTCATTTGTCGAACTACGTATAAAAAAAATATTTAAGAAGCTACATTTATTAATACATTATTATTGATAGTGACAAATTAGAAATAATAAATCAATAATATTAATAATTCTACTTAATACTTTCATATCAATAATGCATTGCTACTGTCATTATCTATCATTAATTTATTTAAATCTAGTAACAGCGGCTTAGTAATCGCTTATAGCGATAAGGCCGTGTCGGCGCCATTGAACTGTTTCCCTGAATGTGTGTGAAATCCATAGCGTGTAGGTAGGTATAGTTTTGGTTCCTATATAGTTATTTATTATTCAAAGCCTAACCTTAATTTTCTTTTCTCCCATACATCATTTAAATAATATAATTAAAGGGGCTCAGCAACTGAACTATTACAATTTATTTATTTAAATGCGTAAAACATTATCACTTCCTTTATATACATCTTTAAATAGATAACCGCAGTTAAATTGCAATAACATGTTTTCCTAGTTCCATAGGTACTGAAAGCTGCTTCGGATTTCATCGAATAGCTTTATTATTTCGTATCAAACTGCACCAATCTACCTCTAACTGTCTAGGTATGTAGAACATAGGTAGGTACTTACCCATTTTATATTCAGTAATAAGTCCGGTACTTACCGTTCAAATTGTACACACGCCTGCACATCAACCTACCACAAACTGTCAAATTTCCTCAATAGACTTTGAACTTTATGACTTAACGATATGGTTGAAAATGTATTGGAGAAATTTGACAGTTTTGGATAGGTGGACGTGCTGGCATCTGTACTTACTTGCGTATAAGTAATGAACGTGTACGGTTCGCTAAAATTAGAAGTTAGCCGTTACATCATTTGGTAATAATATATTTACATCTATTTTTAAATAACAATAATAATATGCGGTTTCCACACCGGCTCCAAGATTAAGTTATGCTGCCATAAAAAAATGTAATTTATAATACGATACCGTGCGTCATGCGCTGGTTAAAATATGGTTCTTAAAACGAATAAAAACAATACAAACCAGACGAAAGGTAGGTACGGTCATAGGCACGTCACAGCACAGGTGATATTTAATGTTATACTTATGGTAAGTAGTTAGGTAGGTATATAATTATTA
This sequence comes from Eudonia truncicolella, assembly GCA_949315975.1. Taxonomy (NCBI): domain Eukaryota; kingdom Metazoa; phylum Arthropoda; class Insecta; order Lepidoptera; family Crambidae; genus Eudonia; species Eudonia truncicolella. The sequence goes on from OX438841.1 coordinate 1,881,984, forward strand.
TGCAATGCAGGTAGGTAAAGGTATGCACTTCTGACTCTGATAGCTAAACTGTCTGAGCCTTTAATCTACTATTAATAACATCCATAATCTTAGAACAATAACTATCTAGTGTCAAAAAATCCAGTACGGACTCGTGGTCACACCAACATGTCACACCAGTGTGAAAATCAGGATTTATTTTTCCTGTTAGTCACACTGCTAGTACTGCAACACCGTTTATTACTTGTCATTATCAACTAGTGCGGTGATTATCAGTCACACTATTGAAACGTTATTGAATTAGCAGTGTAGCGTAAAGGGTCTGGGGGTGATTTTTTAAACTCACACAGAGAGTATGAGAGTATGTATGTATTTAAAATCTTAATCCAATTCACCAAAAAATTCCAAGCAAAAAAAACAAACGTCAAAATCATCATCTGACATATTAATTAAAAAAAACATTAGGCTAAACGTCAGTGAAAAAATGAAAAAGAACTCCTTATGCGGAAATAAAAAAAGGTCGAATGTGGCAACGCTACTGTAGCGTTGCCGTTACGTTGAAGTTACGTTGACGTTATACATACTGATGTATAACGTCATCGAATGGTGAATAAACCCGCACTATAGGTACCCTTATCTTTCTGATGTAGGTATTATTATTATAGGAATGGAGAATGGAGAGTTGTTGCTCTAGCAGCCCGCGAAGTTTGCCGCGTTTGGTAAAACCATTCATTTACGGTGCGCACGGGATTCGGGTGTTCCGGGTTCCGGACAAAGCATATGGAAGGGTGCGACTTTCTAATCTCACCGGTGATCACGAATTAAGACTGACATGAAATACCAATATATATTCTCGTATGTCGCCAGAAGGCGCTGCTTCAATGCCATACTAATTTTCGTTTTCGTAAACGTAAACGAATGAATACGGCTATTAAACAAAAGTCACACTAGGCACCCTGTATAATATTATGTTATTTTGCCGAACCCAAGGAAGAAGATAATGTTATGTTATTTTAAAGTAAATAATAGTGTTACGGATATATTGCTTTGAGACCAACAGGGTACAACTACGTTTTGCTTGGCTTTTTTCTTCATAAAACATCATTAATTAAAATAAATACATAAAAAGCACGTCGATAGTAGTAGTTGAGTAAACTTTATGATATACAAAAACTCAAATGTTGAAAAAATTTCCACGAGTAGTATTTACTTTTTTACTTTGAAAGTCAAAGGCGCCTATTCAATGGCCACATACGAGAAGAGTTACAATTTTGCCATACAAATTAGATCGAATGCCTAATGAAACTCGCACTTGGCACCCAGAACATAATTATTTATAAAATAGGTAGGTATATACCTACTTAACATTAGGTGAGGGAGACGAAGCCCAAGTGCTTACCCGTAAGATTTTTTTAATGTTTTTTTATGGGATTACTGTCGGTCGCCAGCCTACTATTTTTTTTTCATCATCATCATCATCAGTTTAATTTATGTCCCCACTGCTGGGGCACGAGCCTTCCCTATGGATGAGTAGGGAGAACGGGCCATAAACCACCACGCGGGCCCAGTGCAGATTGGTGGTTGTTAACAACTGCTAATACAGCCGGGACCAACGGCTTAACGTGCCTTTCGAAGCACGGAGGAGCTCGAGATGATACATTTTTTCATAGTCATAGTCATAATTATTTATTGCATCATGTTGTTATGGTACAAATCCTACAATATTATAAATAGTCCCTTAACATGACCCAGTAAGATAGCAACAGTTTGGCGTTTTTTTAAATACCTACTTATATTTTTTTATACAACAAAAGTATTAATTCTAGTGTATTACTAAGTTAACAAAGGCCCTTCCGAAGTACGGAAGAGCTCATGATACATTTTTGGTCACCCATCCGATGACTGGCCTTTGCGAAAGTTGCTTAACTTCAGCAATCCCAGACCGTGCGCGTTAGCCACTGCACCATCGAGCTCTCTATTTTCGTTTACTCATAGTTTATTAGACGCGTGTCAATTTAGATAAAGTTTAAAATAATTAAGTTTCTCAGGTTTCAATGTCAAAGTTTTAAATCATTTATTCCAAATAAGCCCTTACAGGCAATTATTGACAATATTATCTATTAATATTTTTAATAATAACAAATAGTTTAAGCCACACTACAATTACTAATCTACCACAACTACTAACTAATGAATCTACGAGTCAGCTTCACCGGGAAACCTCAACTACCTACTAAAAAGCTGGCTTCCTGTTCTACCAAATTGCGAAATGGGAATTAACGCAAACTACTTAGAATGAGAATTTATGTATTAATAGATTGTTGTAAAGTTGGAAGTTCAAAAGTTTATGTTATTATATAATTATATACAGTTGCAATTTGAAAAAGAATAATGTTGAAAAAAGAAATAGTTTGTTGCGTGTTTGAATCCCGCTCGCGGAATTTTATTTACATCACTTGTTTTTCAAATTTTAAAAGTTTAATTTACATAATCTTAGTATATCCGTATATCTCGGTATTTTCAAGGAAACTCTGCATTTAGGTAGCTTGCGAATGATGTTCGTTTCGGTTTAACACTTGGCCTTCGTTTCACCTGATTTTAATTGACGATAAGGCCGAAGGTGGAAGCGCACTTCTCTTATCTCCAACTGTTGGAATGGTTCCATTCCACATTCTTGTGTTGTTGTTGTGCATTCTTGTGTTCACAAGAATGCACGTAGCTAGCCAAGCTAACTTAAAACAAGCTCTACCACCAACCAAACCTGTACCCCCGCTGGAAATCAAACCCGATAGGTACCTCAGGGTCTGAGGTACCGGTGGTCTTAACCACTAGACCAAAGAGGCGGTTAGTATATTTTTGTTGTCTAAAGAATAGACCTCCAGTTGAAACACTTAATACCGGTTTATGTAAATAAAAAACTCATAAACATTAAATAAATAAACATATAATTAATAATATTTATATTTTTATAAAAATAGAAAAATGGAAAACCAACAGCTTTATGAAAGTAAAATTTTTTTTAAACACTGAAAAAAGACGACAACCTCAGGCGGGAATCGAACCACGCACCTTCCGCATTCCGGGCGGCTGCCTTAACCACTTGGCCAAGTGGTTAAGGCAGCCGCCTTTAAAATTTTACTTAAGTATATTTAAGCGTTAATAAAACGCTAAAATATATAAAAAACACTTAGCTTTATGAAATTTAATACAATAATATTATAAACAATGATAGCCAATAAGACAACTACCGATACTAATACCGCGATATAATTACCGCTTTCAATGTTATTTGGGTATAATTTAAAATTAATTTTAATCTGAGTATAGTGAATTAACATACATAACTATAAAATTGTCAATGCCATTTTAAGAAATTTTTATCTCTATTCCATAGATATGTCTTAGATCTTAGCTATAAATTTTTAATTCAAGCTAAATTCAATTAGGGTTATTACGGGTCCTATTACCATTTACTTGTAATGTAAAAAAACTAGACAAGAATGACATAATTATTATTTGAGTCCTTCGATCAATTTAACTTTGAATATCATTGTTTTTGATATAGGCAGCTAGATTTCCATTTGTTTATCGTAAAAAAATATGCATTGTTAGCTACATAAGTAACTTTAAAAATCTCAAAATAAAACAATAATTAATAAACAATATTCAACAAGGTATACTTTAAGTTCGTCGGTTATCGTTCTCTTTTTGAAAACATAATAATAAATCAAAAAACCTTTTTTAAGAGAAAAAATACAATGACACTCTATAAACGATATTACATCAATACGTTTGAATATTACACAAACTGGACTTTGGTCAGCGCATTTGTTCCCAATACATTTCCAAAGCTGACACTGCAATTGCCCCGTCGAGCGACAGCGAGCAAGAACGCTGAGTAGGCACTACGACTATATAAAAACTCTGCGCGCTGTGGCCATTCGTACACTTCACAACTGGCACCATGAAGGCTATCTGCCTGCTACTCTGCCTCACGCTGGCCCGGGACATCTCGGGCAACATCTTCCAGCGCCGTCACCGCCCGGAGATGAACCGCTACTACGTCGAGCAGAGGGACTATGTTGATCAATTCCAACCGCAATACTTCCAGAATCAACAGAGAGACGTCCCACAAGACGAAGACTACCAGACACAGCCTATGTACCAAAACCGCGAATTCTACTACAGACAGCAAGAGCAGAAGCAACAAGAGCAGAAGCAGCAGCAGCAGAAGAAGAATTTGAAATGGCCAGAAAGCCAGGGGCCAGTCATCAACCGCTTTGCCGACCCTGACAGCAACTCCAAGGAAAGCGCCTCCCGCGAGAACATTGTCGAGCAACTGAACCTGCCCGGTGGTGACCTCTACGCCCGGCCCATGTATGCTGACATGAACGCACCCGCCAATGTACTCCTGAAGAGCGCCAGAATCAACCCTGAGGAACAAGCCCGCTACGGTGACGCTGTATCTTGGAGGGGAATCCAACTGGCCGCTGACGCCGAGCAAAGCGTATCCGAGGAGGACATAAAGAAAATTTACAATGAAGCCCAGAAGGCCACGAAGCACATTGATCCCGAAACCAAAACTATGCTCCACAAGGCTTTGGAGACAGCCGCCGCCGAATCTAACGGTGAAGATACTCGCCTGAACGCCACCCAGTTGCTGAAGAAATACGAGTACCCCGTGGAGGAGCACACCGTCAAGACTGAAGACGGATACATCCTGACTCTTTTCCGCATACCACCAAAACAACAAACACGTGACATCAAGCAGAGGCCAGTCGTGTTTCTGATGCATGGTTTGCTAGGCAGCGCTGATGATTGGCTACTGATGGGTCCCCAGAAGTCACTCGCCTACCTTCTTTCAAACGCTGGCTACGACGTCTGGCTCGGCAACGCCCGCGGCAGCAGGTACTCTCACCACGTCAGCAAGCACCGCGCACAAGCTGACTTCTGGCAGTACAGCAACGACGAGATCGCTCTGTTCGACTTGCCCAAGATGATCGACTACGTTCTCGAGACGTCCAACCAGGATAAGATGTACTACATCGGTCACTCTCTGGGAACCACTGCTTTCTTCGCTCTCGCCGCCGCCCGCCCCGCCTACAACGAGAAGATTGTCATGATGTACGCCTTATCCCCAATGGCGTACATGAGCAACGCTCGTAGCCCCATGGTACGCATGATCGCTCCCACCAGCGAGCTGTACGAGCATCTGCACCAGCAGCTCGGCCACGGCGAGTTCAAGCCCAGCAAGGAGGTGGTGAACACACTCGGCGGTAGCATGTGCGAGAACGAGATCGGCTGCAAGCATCTCTGCTCCAACGCCTACATCGTGTTGACCGGCGTCAACGTGAAAAACATGAATTTTAGCAAGATCCCCATGATCCTCAGCCACTTGCCTGCTGGCGGGTCGACCAAACAGATGAAGCAGTACGGCCAGGCTGTGGCCTCCCACGACTTCAGGATGTACGACTACGGCGCAAAGGTCAACCAGAAGGTGTACGGTGAAACACTGCCACCGAAGTACAACATGAAGGCGGTGACTGCTCCCGTAGCACTGTACTTCAGCGAGCAGGACTGGCTCGCGCACCCCAAGGATGTCAAGAAGCTGCAGCAAGAACTACCCAACGTGACTGACACGTACATGGTTCCTGAGGAATACTTCTCCCACATGGACTTCCAGTTCTCCAAGCAGGCTCCCGAGGCTGTCTACAAGAGGCTGATCGCATCGATCCAGCAGCAGAACACTTACTAGTTTATTGGACTATAAATAACTAATTTATATACTTATGTACAAATAATAAATTATATGTTTATTTACTCATTAATTACTACCATAAGATGTATTATTTTTTTATTCGAAGCATAATAAAACCGTCCATTTAATAATATTTTCTTCGTTTCACTTTGAGCTACTCCCTCTATTAGGTAGGTCTGGTAACATGTAAATGGCACAGTCAATTCTTTAAATAGAATGTAGGTACATTTATGACATTTGACATAAACTTATCGGGGCCTGCTGAGGTTTCCCTGCAACCCCATTCTTTCACTCTTCTTCCTCTGCGAGAAGATAGATGCCATAAGCTTAGCAACATCTTTAAGAGAAAAGAGCCTGAAGTCCTCTGGTTAAACTTGGTTTTTACGTACGGTTGGTATTTAAATTCCATACATTTAGTCGCGTTTGGACAACTTTTCATATTCCATACATTTAGTAGCAAATTATTAGTAAAAAATTGAAATTATCATTAACGTTGTGAATCATCTTATTCTTCTGTGTTGAGTTCGATGAAACGCTTGCATGCAAGCATGCAATCATTTGTTGCATACCTAAAAATCTGTACCCTAATATATAGTTTCATAGCACTGTACTCATTTAGTTATTTGACATTTTTTTCAATTTATATTTACTAACTTGTTTGGAAATAATATAGAAAATTTATTAACGAAGAAGTTTTTTGTAACTTTTGGAGCTGAGTGTACACACGCCTGCACATCAAGACCTACCACAAACTGTCAAATTTCCTCAATAGACTTTGAATTTTATTACTAAGGTATACGGTTGAAAATGTATTGAAGAAATTTGTCAGTTTTGGATAGGTTGATGTGCAGGCGTCTGTACTATACACAATTATTAATTAAATAATGGTTGTCCAAGCGCGGTTAAATGTATGGAATATAAAAGTTTACGAAACGCTACTTTTGTTTAGGTATTTTATTAGGGTTATGAAACGGGAAGTTTACTGCCAAACGGGAAACTTAAACTCGCTCTTTTTATAAAGGATGTAAATACCTAACTATCTTGTATAGTTTAATAGTAACAATTGAAGTTTAGTGTTAATACTTGAATTCTTTCTCTATAAAATGGGAACATTGTACCTACCATGTAATAACTGTATGTACGAGTAAACCCGTACATGTATAAGATAACATATTTAGTTTACGTCAGCATAAGCGCTGCGCGCTGTCCGATTCATGTATCGATTTATAACGTGAAACAGTAGCAATAACTAATCATTGAAGCAACATCTTCTTATCATTTTATCACCACCGATTAATTTCAGGACAGTTTCGGGATTATCTAACAATTACCAAACATCGATAACAATCAGTTTATGTAAGGTTAACAGAACGTACATAAACAGTCAGTATAAAAATCAAAGTCAATTTTATACCTGTTATTTTTATACATGTTAAGCAAATTTCGTGGCTGACTGTACGTGTAACAATAGTAAAAATATTTGAAGAACTCATTGGGGCGGCGCGGCGGCGCGGCACAGTGGTAAAAACAAGCTCGTTGGTGCAGTGGATAACGCGCTCGGTTTGCGATTGCTGAAGTTAAGAACTTTCGCAAAGGCCGGTCATTGGATGAGTGACCAAAAATGTATCATCATGAGCTCCTCCGTACTTCTGAAGGCCCGCTAAGCCGTTGGTCTCGGCTGCATTAGCAGTCGTTAACAACCACCGCACCGCACTGGGCCCGCGTGATGGTTTATGGCCTGTTCTCCCTATCCATTCATAGGGAAGGCTCATGCCCTAGCAGTGGGGACATAAAAATGAGCTGATGATTTTGAGACCAGCGTGAGAGAGATGAGTGACGTGAATGACAACATCAGGAAGAATTCTTGTCAAACTCGAAGATCATGTCCGGAAGAAAGTCTTCCGGACTCACTCCTCAATATGCAAAGGTGGGCGCTAAGGCGCCTTAATAAAAAACGTATCAAAGGAGACCACAACCGTGGCAAGTCGTAAACGACTTCTCAGAGTTCTTGGGATAGCTCAAGCGGTACACGGGTGCTCTAGGTGTTTAGCGGGTCAGCCATTTTTTGGTCAAGTGTGTGTTGTAGGTACTTACATAAAAATGAGTCAAATTGTCATTTTTTTAATGCGAATCGACTCTGATTTATGATAGGATAATTTCACTGTATCGAAAGAAAAAAATCGGAACAGCAGATTGTCAGTCAATGAAATGTTAACAACAACTCACACTTGAACATAAAATAAGCTACGCCAAAATTGTTTTCACAAAAAGACCGTTCCTCTGAATTTTTTGTCTTCCTCACACATTCCCAGTTTAAAAAAAACACTCTGTATATATACATATAACATCTTTAAATGTATATAAATCTTCGAACAAATGATTCCACCAACTAAACTAAGTAACCGAGTAGGTACCACTGCTGGGAATCGAATCCGGCACCTCTGGGTCTGACCGACCGTAAACCGACTAGCGACCAAAAATGTAATGTAATTTTTTAAAATCTAGAGGTAGGTACGTATATAGTTAAGTAACAATCAATTACTTACCTATTGAAGAACAGGCTATCTAAACAAACGTCTTAACGTCTAACGTAAAGAATGTTTTATCTCATTATTTTAAAACATACCTAGGTAAAAGATTTTTTAAATGATCATAACGCAGAACGCTTTAGTATACCTAGTTCTGAGGATCCTAGTAGAAATGAATTGATTAGCTTGCTGTACCAGCCTTACAGTTATATTACAGTTACCTACCTACTAGGTACTTAGAAAAATAAAGGAAGCATCAAAACAAAATAATAAATAAAGAAAATAATAATCACCACTGAGGTAATATTATAATTACCTATCTCAATTCTCAACAACCATCTAAAACCTTTTTGCTCCATTGCAACTCAAATACCTAGTTATTACAAGTATCCATTGAATATACCTAGGTACCTATTTTATTGATTGTAGTAGCTATATACATAAAGCACTTAGTACCTATTGACTATTTAGCGAGAGCAACTAAATAAAAAGCTTTAGCAGATCTTTCTAAGCTACTTGCCTACCTTCTTTGCCGATCATAAATAGATGTTCCAATTTTTGGAACAGTTCTAGTAAACACAAACAGATGGCGTATCTATATTTTGTAAACTAAAGGCCCGTTGACATTTTGAATGCACAGCCCACGCTTTGTTTTGACATTTTACATTTCCTTTCTGTCATCGAAGCGTTGCTGTGCAAGCGAGAATACAATACGAATTAAGTCGCGAGCAACAGAGACAGCTGCGCGACGGCGCTGTAGGTTCCCGCCGTCCCCCTTACGTCAGTTGCACTCGTTTCGGTTTGCTGTGCGTAGTTCAGTGCGATTATTTTTGTTTTTGACGTTATCACGAAATAATACTCTAATTCTTGATATTAGGTGAACTAAATAACTGTTTACAAGTGACTCGGTGAAGGGTTTGTTGTTCGCATGGATTAAGTGACGATGTTACCTCCTACGGCCGGTATAGCACAGGAACAACGCGACCGGCCCGACATGGCGGCTTTCCAGCAACGTAGAGACGTGCGTGAACTAACAAGAGAAATTATCAGGGATGCTCGGGTAGCCAACAGACAGTCAACATCTCCTGGAGGTAAGCAAGCCGGCCCAAAACGACGCCACGTTTCCGCCATGGCATGTCAATTTGACATGATATGTCAAGGTGACATATATACAAAAACAACGCCTTTCAAGACCTAAAATAACAATAGAAACTGAATAATTTATCATTACGACGACTGTGCGGTAATCATTCCAATGGAATTTAGGCCTGTTACGTCACCAAGGAACGCGATCTTGCAAAAGTAAAATGGCGCCAACGCGACTAACTATCCGCGAATTTGTTACTTGGCACGATAAAAAATGGTTAAATGTAGTGATAAAAGTGATATTGATCGACGTTTTTTCAATCGTAGTTCCGTCAAACACATAGAGCAAGCGTAAAATAGGAGGGACTGATATAAGAACTGTCGTTTGGCACGTGTTAGAGCTATTTTTAGACAGCATCTTGCTTGTGATCGTAGTTCTAGACTGCGTTATGAACATGTATAAGTTTACTTGTTAAATGTGTTACATGAAAATGCATATTTGAAGTAATTTTGTTTGTTTATTGTTGTCATTGATATCCTTTTGACTTTTGTAAAATGTCTCGATGACAGGCTAAAATTGACAGAAGTGGTCAGCGGTTCAAGATGGCCGCTTAATCAGTTAGTTCGGTCACGCGCTGCACTAGGCAGCGCTACTGTCGCTTTGTTGATGTTTGCTTAGTTTGAGCTGTTTGTTACCTACTTGTTTACTGTGTACAGATACAGACAGAAACAAAATTATTGTGACTATGTTGAATTGAACTCGATAAGCTTTATAGTAAGAATGGTTTTACTAGCTTTTCTAGTTTCTCTAGGTAGAATTTAATATTTGGTTCCCTTCATAAAGATAAAAAAAAATCAAAATAAATAACTAATTTCAGTAAAACTTTCAGTTATAGGTATTTTCATTTTGCAAGTGGTAACAACTATGAACTTATAATGTTCATTCATTATGTATGTAATTGTATCTGGAATACCTTTCTTTATAAATCCTTATTTTACTGTCATTTCAACTGATAATAATTAATGTTAAAGTCAATGATGAAAGTGTACCCAATAACCTCAACTTCTGAGATACTAGCTATTTTTTCTCACAACTAATATTAAAAACAACAATACTGACTGTTAGTGTTGTTAATAAACAGACTTAGATGAGATGGTAGCCAGCCAAAGTTAGATTAAGCAATTTTAGCAGCTATACTTTGCATAAAATGAATTAATATGAATTGTAATTGATACAGTTGTTGCTATAAATAAATTTAAACAACTGGTAATCTCATTCTACACACATCTATAATGAAAAGTTCCATCTCAATTTCATCCAATCACCTCATAATAGATGAAAGATGAATGGATGTGATTAACCCTTTCACGGGCAATAGTTTTAGATTTACATTGATATTCAATCTTCTTCCAAGTGCACAAAGTTTAATATTCGGTGGCAACATAGTTACCATTATCTACATTCAAATCGAGCTTAGGACTAATAAAAACATTTAAGAACATTTAAATTGTTAAGGTCAGTTAAGGTGGTAAAATTGTAATCATAAATAAAAAAATAGCAATCGGGTTCTTGAAAATAAATTCAACTTTTAGCCAAAACACAAAGTGATATGCAAATTTACTAGTAACACAAATAAGGTCACGCATAACAGTATTTGTATTCATATGACTATCAATGAGGTGAATTGCCAAACGAACAAACTCTTATTGCCAATGAAACCAACTCAAAATTCATGCACAATGTTTGATTGAGGAGGTATGTTACCTCCTGTGGTAATTGAGATCTTAGTTATGATTATGGTTAACAGTTTGAATAAATAGGTAGGTACCTAATTTTATGTCCCCACTGTGGGCTGGGGCACAAGCCTTCTCAATGGATGGATAGGGAGAACGTGCAATAAACCACCAGTTGGGCCCTGTTCAGATTGGTTGTTGTTAACAACTGCTAATGCAGCCAGGACCAACAGCTTAACATGCTCTCTGAAGTACGGAAGAGCTTGAGATGATAGATTTTTGGTCATCCATCCAATGACCAGCATTTGCGAAAGTTGCCTAACCTCAGCAATTGCAGACCAGTCATGTTCAAAAAATTCAAAAAATTCAAAATTCAAAATCATTTATTCAGTTTAGGCTACAAATAGCTCTTATGAATGTCATTATGTCATCGGTTCGTAAGTCTACTCTGGACAATAAATCATTGCACTGTACTATTGAGCTCCTCGAAACAATAACAATAAAATAGAAAGGTACAATTTAGGGGTCTTTTGCTATGGAGCAATCTTTTCCAGACAACCATTCAGATTGAGAGAGCTAATAAACTGAAAATCGGAGGTACAAACTTTTTACAAGAACAATTTGTATCGATGCAATATAAAAAGAATAGTAATTATAAAATAATAATGGTTGGTACAAAGAATAGTCGACTTCTGAACTATTAAATTAATTTTCATTACCTACTTGATTGTAAAATGTCTGTTCTGTAAAATGAAGAAATCTTTTACAGCATTGACTATTCAAATCAAACCTTTTACCTCACAAATCAGTGGAATATGTCTGGGTGGCGACTACTTTAGGCAATAGGGACTGTCAACAGGCAGAATCATAGGAAGGTAATCCTAACTAGGTAATTAAAAACACTTTTCACCAGCCTACTTGCATTTAATTTTAAAAATTATTTTATTCTCATATCTCAGACCCTTTAAATTAAAGAATCACAGAGAGAACATGGAACACATGAGATGATTCATTAAAAGTGCAGTGTTCACTAAAAATTTAAAACTAAACAATATTTTAACTTAGAGCTAACTGCCAAAATATACTTAATTATTATTTTTTTTTTTATTAAGAAGCAATGGATCGACATAACTTGGAGGTCATATCATTTTCTAAGTTTTTTTCATACACTACTAAAAGGTGTCAAACAACAAGAATAATTAAACGGTATACCTATACATTGTATATATTAGATTACTTATGCTTATACTCTGCTTACTTATGTTGGCGTGTTCAAGTACTCTCGGAAATGGCGTGTCTTTCAAATGTTTGAAATTAAACATAGAGCTTGCTCACAACAACTGTAGGTGACAGTTGCTAAAAATCCAAGTTGCAACATATCAACATGAACATGTTATTATATTGTAATGTGATATGTAATAAATGATAATGATGATATGTTGAAAATATAAAGCACTTCAGCATCCTAGCCCTTACAGTATACATCTCATTTAAATTAATTAATTTCTACATTCAATTATTGACTATAACTATAATATTTATATATACTTATAATCAATTTATCATTGAATGTTAAATAAAGCCTTTATGACATCAAAACTGAATTTATTTAATATTTAAGTACTTACTTAATTTATGTCTATGAAGTGCCTATAAAGGCACTCAGTTAAACCTATATGGGTATTTCTACGATAGAGGTTTGGTTTTGAGTCCATAGAAGGTGCGGCCAAGGTGATGTTTTAGAATTTTTCGAAGAAACATATATATTAGTCTGAGTCCCTCTTATGTATACATTAACGTAAGGGCAAGTCACTTTATATTATATGTACTTTTTTTTTTTATACTTAGCACGGCAAATGACTCCACACTACTTACTTTTTAGAAGGCCAGGCTAAATACATTGGGCAGGGTAGAGACATCAAGATCAGGGTAGATACTTTTCTGACCAGGGGAAGTTATTTTGACGTAATGAAACAATGAATAAAATCAACTTTTATTAAATATTGTATGTACAGACGCCTGCACATCAACCTATCCAAAACTTTTAAATTTCTTCAGTAAATTTTCAACCATATGTCATAGACATAAAGTTCAAAATTTATTGAAGAAATTTGACAGTTTGTGGTAGTCTGATGTGCAGGCGTGTGTACTTATATAACTATAAAAATAAAAAAACTAAATCAACATAACATAATACCTTCAAAAATAATAAAGTATTCTTTTAGCATTACTAATTAAGTAGACTAGCGCCTTTTAAGTACTAATCAGAATTGTTATAATCACAATAATTTTCGTATACCGTATTTATACTACCTAGTTATCTATAAATCAGCAAATTTTACCAAAAATAATTTAATGGCTTGCTCTGACTTTTTTTTTATTTTCATGACATGTAATTTAAAATTTTTCTTACATTTATATTTGTAAAATTTTTTAGTATGCCATATTTATTTAACTATTTCCCACTTCAAACTCTTTTAAAGACTTGTTTTTCCTTTTCATTTGGAAAAGCAGAATTGATTCATTACTTCTACAAACAGTATTTTTTTCTTTATTGTTTCTCTGGCACTTGAAGAATTCATCAATAGTTCTACTTTGCTGTTAGGTGTAAGTTTTTCATGTTTTTGTAATCTCAATATTTTTTCACAACATGCTAATTTATTATTTTGATATTTTTGTCTTCTAGCTGGGTTAGATTTTATTTTAGCAGCCATAGCTCTTCTATCGGAACTATATTGCGGCATTTGAACATCATCCGAAATAGATTGCATTACCTGAACGTTAGAAACATTTTGAAGGGCAAGACGTCGTCTACGCTCTCTTGTTTTATTTTTCCATAACTTCTGCTCTACTCTCTGGATCATTTTTAATCCTCATATAGCGTTATCTCTCCGCTTGACGCTTCTTCTCTAACCATTCTTCACTTGTTAACTTTTTCCATGGTGTCATGATTTGTAACACATATTAAATGAAAAATATCATTAAAATCAACCTTTAAACAAAGAACACACATAAAAACCATCGTCGTCGTCAGGTCATTTTTATGTCCCCACTGCTGGGGCACGAGCCTTCCCTATGGACGGATAGGGAGAACGGGCCATAACCACCACGCGGGCCCAGTGGTGGTTGTTAACGACTGCTAATGCAGCTTTAGGTGCCACCCGAAGCACGGAGGGTCGAGATGATAAATTTTTGGTCACTCATCCGATGACCGGCCTTTGCGAAAGCACTGAGAAACTACTGTGCCATCGAGCTCCTCTTAAAACATATAGCCGATGAACTGTGAACCTGCTTTATTTATTGACACTCATTTTCTTTTAAAATGTTTCTTGACAACGTTGATAGAAGTTATCTAAACCTGTATAAGTCAGCTAGCACTCACATTTTATGGTCTCCCCTGGTTAGTGAGTATCTCCCATGGTAGTCGTCGTGCCAGGGGAGCGACGTTTTCGTGACAAATTTCAAATGTAGAACTGACATAAGTTAATATTGGGTTAATTATATATATTACACCTCAACTATCACCAGTTTTTTTTAATTTAGGTAGTAAATGGAAATAAATTAAATAAATATTGTACATTTTTTATTTTGTAGTGGAGAGTCACGAACACCCTGCGAAACCACTGCATCGCACTCCCGTGACGCACGAACTGACCAATTGAAATTTGAAAGTTGTTTACTTACCGATTTGAGTCGCTCCAAAAAATATGAGTAGGTACTGTTTAAATTTTTTTCTGTTAGAATTAACGAGGGTTGTACATTATGTAACTAGTACAACAAAGTGTACTGACGATAAACATTACTATAGTAGTCAAATTGACATCTGGATTAATATAAACACAGTTGAGTTACCCCTTTAAGAAATTAAAAATAACGAGAAGCTCGATGGCGCAGTGGTTAACGCGCTCGGTTTGCGATTGCTGAAGTTAAGCCACTTTCGCAAAGGCCGGTCATCGGATGGGTGACCATAAAATATTTCTCTCGAGCTCCTCCGTGCTTCGGAGTGCACGTAAAGCCAATAATGGACTGAGCTCGCGTGGTGGTTAAGACCCGTTCTCGCTGTGGTGTTTCCATCTGTAGGGAAAGCTTGTTTCCCACCGGTGGGGACATAATGAGCCTTATGTGGCAGACAAACCCACAACCCTTAATAATCCGGGCGACTGCTCTCTATATAAAGATACTAAAATTTTTCAACCGTCTAGTGGTTACGACCACCAGACGGCACCGGTAACCGACCTAGATGTCGCGGGCTCGATTCCCAGTAAAGAGAGATTCCCGGGTAAAGTGCACTTCCACCTTCGGCATTATCTTCACTTAACATATGGCCAAAGTGGCACAGTCAAGTGACTTATCTGTTCATTCATGATTTAATACCTAGCCAAATTATTGTTACATTTTAATCCACCTGATTAAAATGTAACAATACTTAATTTGGCAAACATTAATGGTACGTAGGTACGGTAGGTACGTACCTACTACCTATAATAGTAGACAGATTAAATGATAGTTACTACGACTTAGTGCGAGTTTTGTGTGGCCTACGATCATGTTAAAGAAAACAGGAGAGTTTAACGCCTTACAAAATCTCGTCGAATTCGAAAAAATCGAATGGCAAACTAACCTCGCACTAGGCACCCTGTTTATAATCTGCGATGCGAGTGGAGTAGTGAGCAGTGCCGTTGGTCGCGTTGCGTCACCGCGGCCGCCGACCCCGATCGATTGCATAGCACCCCTAGTCCCCCACGCAACTAAATGCTGTGCAGAATGCTGTACAAATGCAACTCTCGACTAAAGGTCAAACGTCGATGGATCGTGCATGCGTTTCATTTGTTTTTAGACAGTTCTCGTCACCATCATCCGGCTGGTTGCATATAAGTAATCGCTTTGAAGCTATAAATCCGTGATAATTAGTTATCTATATATTACTAGTTGACCCGGCGGACTTCGTACCGCTTTGACAGTTTTTATGACAACAAAACAAACAAAGACATCAAATGTTTCACAGCTATGAACATTTTGTATTGGAAAATTAAATTGTCGTTTTTAAGTAAAACATTTTTTTTCTTATTAATTTTCTCCTTTACAAACCTTGTCCTGACAATACAAACACAAAAAAAAGAATTATCCAATTTTGGGCAGTAGATAATGTACTTAAGGTACTTAATTGGATAAGGATTAATGCTGTATTGCTTAAAATCGCTTCGTAAATAAGCCATTAGTTCTCGTAAAAAGTAAAAGATAAAAAAATATCATTGTGGGCTATCCCTAAGAGATAGACATATACCATTGCGGACTTTTTTGTAGACCTTTTTAAGGTATACAATACTTTAGTACATTATTTTGATATATCTCGTAGGGTTCAGACAGCGTTTGCAATGTAAGCGCAAAAAAATGTGAAACCTCTAAAATTATCAGTGTTTCTCTACTATATAATGCATGTATTTATACATATAAACTTTCCTCTTGAATCACTCTATCTATTAAAAAAAACCGCATCAAAATCCGTTGCGTAGTTTTAAAGATCTAAGCATACATACATACATACATAGGGACAGCGGGATACGACTTTGTTTATACTATGTAGTGCTGATAGATAGATAGACAGATGTATCTGTTGTTATGGTAACAAAATAAGGAGACCCACAGAAGGCGAGCGAAACCTCGCAACATCTGCGCTCGGGCTGTTCCAAAATTCCGTGTCAGTGAGAGGTTGTCTATCTGTGCGTTGCTCGAGCGCCTTTGTTGAAGTTTACCTTCTGTAGGTATCCTTATTTTGTGTTATGGTGTTGCAAGATAAGTATTAAGTGTCTATCTATCTCATGTATCTAATAAAGATGTTAGTATTATCACGAACCATTTGCAGAGTCCTTGGTCGAAGAAACTCAGGATAAATCCATAGTGTGTATAATAAATGCGGGTAGATCAGTAAGAAATAACCTATAACTATTCCACTGTTGGGCAAAGGCCTCCATCATCATTGAAATCAAGTCATCACTACAATTTGATTGGTAATCCGAAACACGCTTTGCCCGACCTGGGAATTGAATCCGAGACCTTGGAGTATCAGGCTCGGTGGCCGAGTAGCAAACCGAGCTGTTATGTTTGTATTTATTCAGATTTCACAAGCAGATCATTATATTTTATTTGTTAATGTACCTACCTACTATTAAATGTGCCACTCATTCTGAATTCGTAGAATAGCTATCGAGTTTCATAGAACGCCTTCGAGCCCTTACGATGTAATAATAAACATAGGCGTGTTCGCCTTTTAAAAGAACAATCTCGAAGTTTCTTTAACGAATTAAATGATATTTAAATTACCTAAATGTTGCCGTGTAATTTAAAATGACCTACTTATTAAACTTATCTCGACGATAAGCATAACGAATGGTCTATTGCAAACAGGCGTCAATCGAAAATAATAGTTTTTTAAACCGGAAGGAACTTTAAGAAGTACCAACTGTGAAATATACCTCTAGCCATTTTTCTTCATCGAGTCTTCAGTTTACATTAGCGTGAATGCGTGACCCGATTCTATTGTTGACTCATGAAATGTAAACGAACGGATCAGCCGCCGCGCTTTTGTTGACGTGAAACTCGCCCGTTAGTATTATGATATTGTGTTTGTTACTCTCTGAATTTACTCTCTGTTTGTTTCTCTTTGAATGGTTGTCTTCATGGACATTACATAGCAATACACAGATAGACATCTACAAGTAGTACAGCACTAACTGTTAAACTATCTGACAAATATAATATCTTATCGTATGTTCTCCACTATGAAACTATGGAATGAAAACTTTTATTAAAAAAATTGGTTCACTCGCTAACGATGTTGAAAAATTACGTGTGTACCTACCGAATAGAAGAAATGATAATAATATTAAAACCAAGTTTACAATAAAAATATATTTGTTTTTATGTCGAGGACAATAAGTCTGTCATTTATATCACAACGGGGAAGCACTAGGCTTTTATGTGGTGATGGTAAATGAGGATAGGGCCGAAGGTGGAAGCGCACTTCACCCAGAATCCTCATTTATTGAGAAACTGAGAAACTGTCAAAACACAACCTCTTATTGTTATGCAGCTAACAAGAAGCGTTCTTAGAACAAACCTGGCTGCCACTCCGACCGAGCACAATATGTACTCGAACTAGACCACAGATGCGGTTCCCTAATAGGCACATGACGACCTCTTTCAGAACTATACTCTCGTTTTTAATAAGACTTGTATTGTGTCACCAGCTCGCGACCGATTCCCATCTACATCGTCGACGGACGAGAATGAGAGCGGCACCGATGGCGAGGCCGACCGGTCGCGGCGCATCAGCCACGTCGGCCACTCCATGGCCATGCCGGGGCTGGTGGCCGTGCGCAAGCGGCGCGGCAACCTGCCCAAGCACTCCGTCAAGATACTCAAGCGCTGGCTGTACGATCACAGGTGAGGACTAGCCGCTGCTAAGGTTGACAGAACGAGAGCGGCGCATCAGCCACGGCGGCCACTCCGTGCCCATACCGGGGCAGTTGGCCATGAGCAAGCGGCGCGGGAACCTGTCCAAGCATTCCGTCAAAATAGGTACTCAAGCGCTGGCTATACGACCACTGGTAAAGTCTAGCTGCTAGTGGGTTTGAAAGAACGAAGGGCACTGAGAGCGTCGCGGCATTACCTGCCCAAGCACTCCGTCAATATACTCAAGCGCTGGCTGTACGACCACAAGTGGGGACTAGCTGTACCTAGGTTGAGAGAACGAGAGCGGCGCACCAGCCACGTCGGCCATCCATGACCTTAAATAAAATATTTACTGTCAGACATGTTCAGCTCAAAATTACGTGTAATTTACAATCTAAAATGCCTCGGCCCTATATCCGGAGATCATAGATTCAATTTCTGGGTCAGTCGGTGTGGTTTGATCATCTACAATCATTCATGTTCGAAGATTGCATTCATAATAATTGCCGCTTCGTGATCATCACCACCTTATAATGACGTAGCCTATATAGTGATTAATAATTCTTGTGACCTTATAAAATATGATTGCAGGTACAACGCGTACCCAAGCGACGCTGAAAAACTTACACTCAGTCAAGAGGCTAATTTGACGGTCCTACAAGTAAGTCAATTATATTTCAAATATTTAATGACTAGTTGATAATTAGGAATTTGTAATTAATATTGTTTCGAGGATCTCGATGACGCAGCGGCTAACGCTTTTGGTTTGCGATCTTGAATGTTTAGCAATTTAACGAAGGAGCTCGAATAGGGTTTTGAATACCGTTAAAAAATTAGTATCGATACGTCTGTCAAACAAAGATACGGTATGTAAAATTGCCGATATGCTTGGTATAGTATACCTTGGTGGCATATTTACCGATAAATTAACTAACCGCTGCGCTCTACGCGAATTGGCTAAAGTGCAATATGTAACTAAAAAAGTAACTATAGGTACTTATAGTGGGAATTTGGTATCGGTATCAAGCCCTGAGTGTTAAATTATTGGTCACCCATCCGACGACCGACCTTTGTGAAAGTTGCTCATCCTTAGCAATGACACGGTCGGACACGTTTAACCACTGCGCTATTGAGCTCTGAACTTCGGAAGGCACGTAAAACCGTTGGTCCCGGTTGGACCACTGGGTCTGAGATTTAGATCTTAACTACTAGACCACAGAACAGAGGAGTTCTTAGGCTGTTCCTCATCATCATCAGCTGGACATAGTCTCTCCGCGTGCACGCCACAGCACGATCCGCGGCTACTCTAATCCAGCTCTTGAGGCTTGATGAGCATTATGCGGTGGTGACCGTCACGTTGCAGGTATGCAACTGGTTCATAAACGCGCGCCGCCGCATCCTGCCGGAGATGATCCGGCGCGAGGGGCACGACCCGCTGCACTACACGATTTCGCGGCGCGGGCGCAAGCAGCCGTCAGGGTCGTCGCCCGCCGCCGGGGGCTCGGGTGTCGTCGTGGCCTCGTGGGACGGAGCGGAGGCTGAGGTAAACACCAGTTTTTTTCTTCTTTTATTCCTTACGGGTAAGCACGAGTGACGATGGAAGCATATTTGACATGGAATCCTCAGCTACTGTGGAACTGGCTATCTTATATCTAACTGTCGGAACAATGCTACTACTAACTACATAAAGATATGTTATGCCGCTATTCAAATATTTAAAGAATCTCCTGCCAAGACGACTACTAGCATAAAATCTAAAATTGAAAAGTGGAATCGAAAAGGATTCCATTCAGCTCAGCACATATTGCAGCATGGCACAGATTATTTAACTAAAATAAATACAAGTAAAGATACCAAATAAAAATTTTTCTATTTGTTTTTTTTTAGTAAAATTAATTTGATAACAGACACATTTGTCCTCTAAAGCTAATTTGCTGATTAAGCCGGATATTTCATTGAATTACGGTTTTTAAAAAATAAGTGCTGATGATATATTTTTGAAATGTTACCACTACCATTAATCAATTGTTTTATTGCGAATTCGGGAATCATCTTTTCAGGAGTGTTGTTGTCACCATAATTGTTTTAAGATCAAGTTTATGTAGACGTTCTTTTCAGATACATTATTAGAGAAAAAATGACTGGCATAGTCAATCAAACAGACTGCGCCGCGCCCCGGTGTATCCAATCGTATCTGACCTCTGACCTCTGACTCGTATTGCAGGGCGAGGGTGAAGGCGCCGGCAACGAGTACAGCTCCGGTCTGCTGGTGTACCGCAGCGACGGGGACGAGCCGGCCGACGGCGAAGAGGAGTACTCGTCCAGCGCGGTCAGCGAGGAGGAAGTCAAGTACGACCCGTCCGTGTGGCAGTCCGTCATCCGCTACGGGCCCGACGACCGCGAGCTGCACCCCGCCGCTAGAGGGTAAGGCCACCTCCATTGTTTGCGGTCGACAACTGAAAACTTACTTATTTAAAAAAATATATTAGAGATTTTTTTTATAGAAAAATTATTAATTCGAGATAAACACATAAAAACAAGAATTATATTATTATTAGTATTATACTTCTATTACAAAGTTTTTTCCAAATTCATAATAGACATGGTAAGAATACGGTTAATAGTTAATGCAAGTGACCATGATAGTTTAAAAAGTTTAATTTAATACATTGATTCGAAATAGCACAGTTGGGCCTAGGTTCTAGATTTAATACTTGAAACTAAACTGCTGCGACGTATAGGACTCAGCATATTAGTTGAGCCCATCACGGGCTGACTGAGTCACCGTGGTTAGCCCGTAGTCAAACTAGTGTATGCTAACGGAAAATGCAGAGATATTAATTAAAAAAACGTTTATTCATATCAATTTATGCAATCAAATGGAAAGATTGGATGGAGTTACACAACGCGTTGAGCGGATTTTTATTTCATTGCGTTTTTTCTATCGCCGTTGACTACGACTGCCCTAGCATGACGCGGACGCTCAGTGGACTAAAAATCCGTTAGCCGCGTCGCAAGACGCGAGTAGTCATTAGTTCTCTGTATTTTATAAGCATGCGATCGCATAATAGGGATATTTCAATACTGGCGCTTCGCCAGCCGCTGCCACGGCACGCTCGCTTCGCTCGCTCAACTCGCGCAGATGGTTCATGTACACCTATCGCTCCTTGCAATATCCTCTAGGACCTATATAGCTTGCCTGTTATATGAAATCTTTATTAAATGGTAAAACGAAAATATATTATATGATTATTAAAGCTTAAGAGCTTTATACGAATGTTATTATGACATGTTTATTTATAACAAATAAGCATTATATGATATAAAACTATACAATATGTTCAAGTAAAAATTATAAGAAATGAGCGTTATATCTTTTTAAATTAGTTCATTTGATATTATAATAAATGAAGCGTACCCATTGATAATGACTAGGGCCTTACTTATAAACAGAGTATAGCCTTTGAATAGATATTCCATGTTTTTTACCATCATGTAAACTTCATTTCAAATTAAAGTAAAATATTAAAAACACAATAAATTATTCTAAGCTTGTACCCTGTTTATCAGTACGGGGTTTAGTGTTTTTATAGAACGTTTTCATATGTCGATCGTGTTGCTCGCGCCGCCGCCGGGGCGGGCTGAGACGATGGATGGCCGTCTTGCGCAGACCTAATTGCCTTGTGCGAGTTTTCACCATTCCACTAGGGCATCAAGTCTGCTAACTCAATAACATCTCAATACAATGTCGGTAGCCTGATTTTGACATTACTACTATGGAACAGAGCGCTGATAGCATAATTGGAAGCGCACCTGACCCGGATTGTCGGAGGGGGCTGGTTAGAAACCCGCTCATGGAAATGTTTTCAACACTTCTAATTTGTTCGCAACAAAGTTTGCGTAATAATAAATATTCATAATTATGGGAAACTTGTCAAAATCGGGCCACTGACACATGATTGATTGATAGGTGACGAGCAGAATTGATGACCAAGTTAACGTAAACTACAATTTGTATGGTATCAAAGCAGTAACAAGTTGGTAACACGAGTTTCATCACTAGTTTCGTCCTTATGGGTTGGCCGGCTGGTGAGGCACGTTCCTGCTCCACTAGACTTCGCTTCTGCTTCATTTTATGGGAGGCGATTTTTGAACCGGTGACTAATAATGCATTGATAAAAATTACGAGTGCTCCCTTTTCTCTTATTCAATGTCATTGATAACTTATTTTTATCACCGAAAATTAACGAACGATATTTATATTAATAATCAATTTGTAAGTAATGCACAAAATATTATATTTCATAGTGTATTTCATGTCACTTTTAATTTAGAGATCACCGATAAGATTCAAAAATCGCCCCTCAGGTAGAGCGAAGTCATACTCTTGCTCTTCGATAAAAAAGGTGCCGCCGATGCCATACAAATTGCAGCATACTTTACTAGTTTGAATGTTGGAAAGATCTCGCATACAGCACACCAACCCCTCCCTCGCTTTACTCCCATCCTGACCTTTTCATACGTAGTCATCACCAAGAGAAGCTTTACATGTTGTATACAAATGTAGAAGCAATTTTCTGATGTATTAACTACTTTTTAAATGACAACCATATCCATTCAGTGTTAAATAATAACTTTGCAGAAGATTTCTTTATGCAGAAGACGAACTTCTTATTAGAACTTCATATCATTATTACCTTTGCCTATTGCAAAACATACCAAGTAAAAAGACTAGAATTTCTGTAGCAAGAAAAGCAATGTTTTCTTCGAAGCAATGTTTATCGTTTGCATATATGATTACCTGATAAGTTAAATTTGACGCAATCGATATTTGGCACGCCGAGAAAATATATTCGTATGACAATATTGATGTTTACAAAATACAACATCATAATATCGACAATGTTATATTGAAAAATGTGCCAAAATCCTTAAATATTGAACTTACCTTAAATCATAGCAAAAATAATAATAAAGTAATACAACGAAAACAACACATTAAAACCATATCAGAAGTTAGCAGGCTATCAGAATCTAGTTTATTTTTGACTCGACTAGTTTTTTAGCTTCTTGTCGGACTAAACCCTCTTCGTTGTCCCATTACCAAATCCACAAATCCTTATCCTATAGCGGTACATGTCTGCTGAGCTGACATTAAATCAAATATGGCGCGGTTTTCGGGCTCGTAGGTAAAGACGTACAAAAAACTAATATGTTTAGTTTGGGCTAATCTAAGAATAAGTTTTTTGTTGCAAAGCTGTTGGTTTATAAATTTTCTATCATTGTTTTCTGTCTGAGATTTGTACTGAAAATTTCACCATTTACCATTAGACATGTATTATGTGTATACAAAGTGGATTGACACTACGACAATAAATGAAAATATTGGCTATACTAGTTCATAGAAATAATTTGAAACTATCAAATAAATCTTAGCACTGGATTTTTATTTTTTTATTTTTCAAACAAACTAAATAGCACAAAAACGCAAGCAAAATAGAACACCATTTAGAAGTGTTGGGTAACTGACCTTTGATAAGAGTAGCAAAAGCGCAGTGTCAGGTGACGACGTTTTGGCGTTATTAATGCCGAATATAACCACAACGTTGCACTTGCATTATCGGTTGACTAATAAAAAAGACTTAACTTGTTATTCGTATTAAAGTAACCAAAACACTATAAAAGTTTATAACAATAAGCGTCTATTTCGCACAATTCGGAAACACTTAACTAGATACCTAATTCTACAATATTAAAAAAAGTACCACAAACAAACTAATATTTGTCTCTTTCGCACATACAACATTTTCATTTGACACGAGTCATCACGAATGCATAACTTACGCATGCAATATTATTATTTCCGCGTAATTTGGGTTGCTTGCTTTATGTCACTTAGAGCCTCAGCGTTAGGCATGATATGCTTTGATTTGCATCGGGACAGATGAAGTTTGGCGACGTGTTTAAAATACCGATGAGAGGTCTTTAACCTGGCCGTGCTAATTTAACAACAGATACATCATGTGAAAATGTTACTAATTAAAAATTAAGTCCTTTGTCTAAAATTATTAAAGGTTTTCAAATGTTTCTTTTAAATTTAGATTGAGAGCGACATTAAGTAAACAATGGGTAATTTATTCTCGTGGTGTCATCTCCATTTTGTATAATTTACTATACCTGTCTAAGAGGAGGCTTACACTCAGCAGGAAGTTTTATATGATCGAATTAGGATGATGTTCTATGTCAATGTCAAAAAAATTGCCTAACAGCATATGATTTGGTTGTCTGTACAGAACAGCAGCAGTAGTAACGGTGCGTACATCTGAGTCTGAGGAGGGGGAGGAGGCGGCCGGCGACGGCGCGCCGGGGGGATGGCATCCGCAGCTCGCGCACCTGCCGCAGCTGCCGCATCCGCTGCGGCGACGGCTGCAGGTACCCCCGCCAGTGAGCGCACCTGCCGCAGCTGCCGCATCCGCTGCGGCGACGGCTGCAGGTACCCCCGCCAGTGAGCGCACCTGCCGCAGCTGCCGCATCCGCTGCGGCGACGGCTGCAGGTACCCCCGCCAGCGAGCGCACCTGCCGCAGCTGCCGCATCCGCTGCGGCGACGGCTGCAGGTACCCCCGCCAGTGAGCGCACCTGCCGCAGCTGCCGCATCCGCTGCGGCGACGGCTGCAGGTACCCCCGCCAGCGAGCGCACCTGCCGCAGCTGCCGCATCCGCTGCGGCGACGGCTGCAGGTACCCCCGCCAGCGAGCGCACCTGCCGCAGCTGCCGCATCCGCTGCGGCGACGGCTGCAGGTACCCCCGCCAGTGAGCGCACCTGCCGCAGCTGCCGCATCCGCTGCGGCGACGGCTGCAGGTACCCCCGCCAGCGAGCGCACCTGCCGCAGCTGCCGCATCCGCTGCGGCGACGGCTGCAGGTACCCCCGCCAGCGAGCGCACCTGCCGCAGCTGCCGCATCCGCTGCGGCGACGGCTGCAGGTACCCCCGCCAGTGAGCGCACCTGCCGCAGCTGCCGCATCCGCTGCGGCGACGGCTGCAGGTACCCCCGCCAGTGAGCGCACCTGCCGCAGCTGCCGCATCCGCTGCGGCGACGGCTGCAGGTACCCCCGCCAGTGAGCGCACCTGCCGCAGCTGCCGCATCCGCTGCGGCGACGGCTGCAGGTACCCCCGCCAGCGAGCGCACCTGCCGCAGCCGGTACCACGGTCCCGCTTACCGCCAAAGGTATCCCCCTATCCCGTGCGAAAGCCCAGCACGCGCATCGCCCCAATCAAGAGGTAACAAACAGTCTCAGGCCCCAAGCACCCGGCCGTCTGTAGCAGGTATCCTTCCCGGCGCTTCTAGCCAAAAGTCATTCCGCTTTGAATCCCGATAAGCTGGCACTTGCTGCAGGTAATCCCTTTTTTTTTTGAGAGAGATTGCTGATTGCCTCTACGGCATTTTCAGCTTCACCGGGCTTGTTTGGGGGCGGCGAGGAACGTAAAGGGGGACCCTTTACCGTTCAAGCCGTTTTCTAGAGGGAACGGCATCATACACTAGTGCGCGTCCCCGTGCCCTACTAGATTCTCCGAAGGGTTCGGATCGGATCGGGGGAGGTAATCCCATTTCAATAATCAGGCATTGGTGTCAGTGCCTGAGAACTGAGAGTGGAAGCAGAATCGCTAGCATTAAACTTACAGAATCTACCACCATAATTTATAAACAATGATATTGTTTCTATAATTTTATGACGATATTACAGTGGAAAGGAAAAAAGTGACGCTAAAAGAGAATTTATGGGAAATGACATTTAAAATTTAGAAACTTTAAAGTTCCTACTTAATAGATTAGCAGTTTTCCCTTTCCATCGATGTTAAATATTTTTATACGCACAATAAAACCGCACTAAGTTATATAAAGTTCGACGATGTTCGGCGAGATGAGTCGACCGTCGACGATATAACCAAGACCGTGGGTTGCACTTGGTCAAATCTAGTAGAAGATTGAGACGAATGGCATAAACAAAGAGGCCTGTGCAGTGTGGGCGTGGGCGTGGGCGTGGGCGTGGGTCGGGCGCTAACGGTGTGGCGGCGCAGGTGGTGCCGGCGGGCGCGGGCGCGGAGGGCGAGCGCGACAAGTTCAAGTGCCTGTACCTGCTGGTGGAGACCGCCGTGGCCGTGCGCCAGCGGGAGAAGGAGGCCGAGGAGGTGCCCGTCTAGTGCAGGCGAGTACGATATCCATGCTCGATATATTTATATCGATATTACTGTTTACATTTATCGAACAAAACCGATTATAGAATTATAATTAAATTTTACTTTTTATTTTCAAGTGCTAATTGCTGCACTGAAGCTAAATTAAATATTTATAAAATTTATAAAATACAGTGAAAAAATTAAACGCCCACCCGACCCAGCCAGGAATTTTATAAATTTTATAAATATTTAGAATTATAATCATTATATTATAAGTTTGGTTCGATAAATCTGCAAATCAAATATAGACATATAAAAAATAGATATATTTAATCAAATATCTGCATATAAGTAATCGATATATTAGCAAATATCGTGATGCATAGAATATCGTATCGAAATTGAATCTATGGTTCACATCGCGAGCGGGAGATGGCCAATCATCGATCGACTTTACGAAGTAAAGTTGTATTAGACACAGATACTGAACTTACTTTTAATAAAATTTTATTCTTTCTCAATTAAAAATTATCACCTATCAATATCAATTATAATAATATTCGATTTAAAATTATAAAAATTTTGAACTAAATAAAGAAATACAACTTCCGTACGATATATTGATAGTTTTTATCGATATAACGCAAAATATAGATACAACTACTTGACTCACAACGTCCGCATGTGTATGGTCCAACCTTCCGCCATGTTACTAGAAAAACTTCGATTTATTATTTACATGAACATTGCTAAGCACAACCCGCTCGGATGGTTGTGAGGGCAGTGTGCTTAAGCAGCGGAGAAGCGCCAGTATCGTAAATTATTTTTTAATTAAATATTTCTGCTGCGAGGTCACATGAAAATAAACAAGTCACAGCCCTCATTGTATATATGTTAAATCAATTTATCGACCGAGCCCTATAAAAAATTGTTATTCCTGCGTGCGGCTGTTCATAGTCTTCATTAGCTTATTGTCGTAGACGGCTGGGCTCATACATCCCCGTAATGGATCATGGCTTTCAGAGGCCGTGTGGAGCTAGCTAATTTGGTAATTGCTTGTTTATCTTTTTTTGCAACTTGGGGTGCGGTTTTTATATCTAAACGATGATCTTCGAGTAACAAACTGCTCATCATTATCATCATCATCATCATCATCATCATCTCCATCTCAGTCAAAAGACGTCCACTGCTGGACAAAGACCTCCCACAAGGATCAAAAACTACTCAAAATATTTTAAGTTCTAAAATTCCCTATGTCAAAATGTTACCAGTTCAAAAATCCTATCCCTTATTATCTACGTCATCGTATCTTAGTATGATATTGTTATGTTCTTGATATTTCAAAAGTTCTTATCTAAATAAGATTTTTTTAATGGCTATGTTATTTAAATATAGCAACTTTTACAGATCTACCCGCGTTTATATTCTCTTTCAGCTCTTTTTACGTAAAACTGAAAGCACCCCATTTAAATAAAAAGACAGTATCCTAGTTATTAACATATTATGAGACGACCACCTTGGTCTCCGTGTGATCACGGACCCTGCAAAGAGTTCGAAACATTGGGAAAAATAAAATAAAACCAATGTATAAAATTAACGCGAGTAGATCCGTAAAATTTGTTTTATTTAAATCTGTAGTGTTCACGTACACTTAAGAAATCAATTTGTTATGCTATGTGTGCTTTGAAAAAGCACTATCTACTTCAAATAGACTACTTATGGCAGAGGTAAAGTTTGTGACTTTGTTTGTTTGTATGTCGGGGCTAATCTCTGGAAGTACTGGTCCAATTCCAAAAAAACTTTCACTGGTACAATGCTATATAAGTTGTGGGTAATATAGGCTATATTTAAATGAAGATCTTTTTAAAATCTCAAATCCACGCGAACAAAGTCGCAGGTAAAATGCAAGTGATTTTATATAATTTAACAATTTTCTTCTTATTGCAGAATCACCATCAAACTCTACTGGAGACAATGTCTCGTCTTATTATCACATCCAAGCGCGATGTAAGTATTCGCTGGTTGCAATTATAGTTATCTGCCGATATAGGCAACTATACTATCTTAACATAGTCTATTATAGTCGGGATTCCATTGTAAACGTGGTTGTAACACCACCATTTCTTATGATAATGATAACATACACGGATATACAACGTAGCAAATATGTCGATTATAGTCGGCTGTATTGTATCCCATTGTACTATAAGAACATACTATAACTTTTATCTTCGTGTAAGGTTTCACAAAAGAAATGTTATTTTATCACGAGATAAAAAACCTGCGTTTCTACTTGAGGCAAAACATGATGGTAGAAGGTCTCTTTTATTAGATTTATTATTACTTAGCATGTAAAACAATTAATATGGTTAAATAGTGTTGTAAAATTTTAAAACAAGCAATAATAATATGAATGTGAAACAGAAATAAATTGTGCCTAAAAAAATATTTTTCGATAAAAACACATTTGTACTAACTACGAAGAAAGATTTTATTTAATTTTTCACAATGAAACCAACTTACTCAACATCAATTTAAAAGTAAAAGGAAATAAGTACCTTATTTTTTAATCTTGACCAGAGCATAGTACAGACCCGAGTAAACATTAAGTATTTTTTTTACACAAACCATAAAATTTAGTTCCAATTTCGTGTTCAACATGGCGAGGTCTCTTTATCTGGCCAAACTTTAAAGAAAGTGAAAGAAGTAGCTTGATTATTTTAAAACTTAAAAGGCACCTTAGTAATTCACACAATAGATCTAGTCCTTATATTGCACTTTATTTAGATTCATATATTTAGGTATAACTTTGAAACAAATATGTGTGCAATTTCTTATTTTGCTTTATCCAAATACTTTGTCGTATGTCGCTACCAGACCCAGTTGTGCAGTTTATTACAATGACATATTCACGAACTAAAATCGTTTATGATTGTCATCATAGGAACTAATTACTAACTTTCCTATTTCGAAATGGTTCCTGTATTCTTAACTAGAGTTATGAACCTTTTATACTTATTCAAATTCAATAAGTGTAAGTGATTTCAATAAATAGTTTTAACATAATGTGTTCACCAATACAAATATTAGAAATTAATAAAAGGTTTTTAATGTATCCTAACGTTTGCTTTTCTGTCATGCGAAATTGTTATCATAATTGATTCAGGGGAAATAAGTATTTCTCTAGAATTATATTCAGGCATTGGCAATTAATGTAACAACTAAAATAAGTATATTATTGTCTGAATCAAAACAGACAGTGCTTGTTATAGTTTAATCGTCGATAAGGTTAGTGTTTATTAAATGTCAAGGTATATTTTACCCTCAGAATACACTGACTACACTTCACCGATTTTGTTACTTTTTAATAGGTACTGAAAAGTCGGTAGAAGTATTTCAGAAACGTGCGCAAAACGAATGGCCTATATGACAGTCCACGTTGCACGGCTTTAAAAGTGCACTGTGAGCCTTGTTTCACACGTAACACAACTACACCACAGCGCAGCGTCGTCGCGACAAAAGGTGGTCAGGTCAAGCTGTGGTTAAGTGTGAATAGTGTCGCTGAAGCTACTTGCGATTGCGTTGTGTTACTTACAAAATGTTTGCGATATGACCGGCCGCTAGTTCGCGGTGTCGCTGGTGGTTGCGACGTTGCTGCGATGTAGTCGGCATCAAACACGCGGTCAATAATGACGGCAATAAGTGGCCCGTGTGAATTCAACTATAAATTTTCATACAAATTAGCGCTCGCCCACGTGTTGTGGTTGCGGTACGTGTGAAACAAGCCTTATTGGTTTTTATAATGCAGCTGCAGGCATCGCGTACGTTAGTTAGTTCGAGGGCATATTACGGCGAAAAGACTACATTGATTGAAAAGCGACCATTTATTAATAGTGCCGGAGACATTTCTTATTTAGGAGTAAAATTTATATCTTCTAATATATAAAATTCTCGTGTCACGGTGTACGTTATTGAACTCCTCTGAAACGGCTCGACCGATTTTCGTGAATCTTAGCGTGCATATCGGCTAGGGTGGAGAATCGGACAACATCTATTTTTCATCCCCCTAAATGTTAAGGGTGGTCCACCCCTAAATTTTTTTTAGATTTTTGAAATTTTTCCAATACAAAATGATTTGTTTGTAGTGTTGTCATGGAAACTGTCAAAGCGGTACGAAGTCCGCCGGGTCAGCTAGTTTCCTATAAAATAATGAAAATAAAAATTAATATTTATAAACAGGATAGATACAGGATAGATAATAGTATAAGCCTTGCGATGAACACTTTATTTCTCATTAATTAATAATTATATGTTTGTCGGTTGGTCTTATTAAGTTGGTTGGTTAATGGCTTACACAAAGCATTTTTGAACAGAATCATTAATAAAATATATTTCTTATAATAGCAACATTACTACCTACAGCCTGAAGGTATAATAATGCTAAGCCGTAGCAAAGTTTACGAGGGCTGAGTCAGCTGTCACACGTTCATCATAATCACACTTATAATATTATAAATGCGAAAGTTTGTGTGTATGTGTGTATATTTGATGCTTCTTCACGCTGCAAAGGATGGATGGATTTGGATGAAATTCGGCACTCATACCTTTTCTCTATATTTGGTTTCACAATTTTTTTTTTTTTTTTCTTTAGTTTATGGCTTCGTGCGATTAGCACATTTAGCCAGTGTCAAAGTAATTTTTCTTACAAGTAATAAATAAATATACAATATTTCCTTCCAGTATGATGATGATGAATGATAATAGAAATGAGAAGTGAGAAATGATATACCCCCCAACCCCTCGAGTATCTCAGTAAAGATGTGGGGCTTTACTAATTCCTCAGGCGGACTTCTTGAGAGAATTTGAAAAGTTAAGTTGCACTGTTTTGTTACATTTGCCAACACTCATGCGCACTTACAAACACTTAACGGTTAATAATCCACCATTATTTCACATTAATATTCGATTTATCACAAATTTTAGAAAATGAAACAAAACCGCAGACATGACTCTTCACTTTCCCGCCAAGAAGTCGGGTTTCACAATTTACTACTTAGGTCTTGGATTTGATGTTGGGAATTTGTTTGTTTTGTTGTCATAGAAACTGTCAAAGCGGTACGAAGTCCGCCGGGACAGCTAGTAAGTTACCTATGAGGCCAAATTAAATTTTAATAAAAAAATAACGTATCTTAATTATCTTCATATTTTTATTTATAATCGTGAATCACATGGTTTTTTTTAATTTCGCTGTTTGTTTTTGATATTTTTTATTCTTTTGGGTTTTAATTAAATCGATTGGGTTAATATTATTAGAAAAAGTGTTGAAAACTACAGGAGCTGATTTGAAAAAAAATACTTAAATTATATGATTTGTGAGAATCTAGGCCAAGGTCCTACATTAGGGCTACAGTGATTGTATTGTTATATGAACCACGAAAGATCTGAGACGCGCTCATGTGTTTGTTATCAACACTTTCTGTATAAATTGGCCGCAAACAAAATTAGTAAAATTACATTTAATATTATAGTATTAAAAGGAAATATCGGTAATATCGTAGGTGGCGTTTCAAGTACACAAAATTAGCTGCCATTTGTATGGGACTATCAAGTAATTTTATAGGTTATTGTATTTAAACTGTATAGAGGCAAAATTATAATATTATCAAATTTCAATAACTGCCTTGATGTTATGACAACAAATTTTATACACTATTGTCATTGACTATTCATACGCCTTGTGTGTATTCTCATAATTTATGGATCACAATATTCTTATATTCACGTGTAACAAACTTATTTATATAAAATCAAAATTTAAAAATAGGTATGTCATTCAGTACTTAAAAGTAAGCGAATAGAATGTTGACATATTTGAACTTCTGATTATTTATAAGCTTAATATATATAGTATATATATATATATATATCCAAAACTCACTAAAATTCACTTTATATGTCACTAATAATTAAAAATGTAAAATGTAAGCAATTTTATTACGAACATATTTTAATTCATTTGTGTTGAGTAAATTTGCACGTGTCTGATACAACCGCGATAGCCTAATCTTGGAAGCTCTTGCCCGGATTACCAGAGCAGCGGGTTCAAGGCCCGATCATTTAAAAAAATGCAACTTCAACTCCAAACTGTTGACAGAAGTATTTTAAATAGGTTTAGCGCTTATTGTATTGAGTGAGCTGTTGTGAAAGCCTTAGTATATTATAATATCTTAATTAATAAAAATATACAGCGATAGCGCCTAGCGATTATGTGTCAAATATGTGTTCATATGATTATGACTGGTTCACTTCGCTCATCCACATGTTAAATAGAGCTTAAGATCCCTATTACAAATCTCCACTCTGCGAGAATAGGTATCGTTCGGACGGCCGGCGCATCGCATTTTGTAGTAATTTTGCAGTTGTATTTATCGTTTTTATCGAAATAGGATAATAAATTCATGCTTAAAAATTATAAAATCTTTATTTCTCATGAAGTAAGAATTATTTTGGTATAAATTTTGCTCAATAATATTATCAATATTATCATAGATAGGAGAAATTCACAGTTAACTTAAAGCTATTTTCGAAGTATTTTGGTTTAGAATAATATTTTTTTTTATATAAAATCAATGACATCTAAACATGCCGAGACTACGAACTAAACGACTATATAAGAGATAACATTTTTTTTTTATTTCATTTGTTTAGAACAGTAGTTCAACCTAGAAGCTCAAAAAAGTGCCTTCGTGCATTTTATGAAAATCTTTCTCTGCAATTTTGGGTTTAATTACAAAATTTACAAAAAGCGAGGCCGTTTCGAACTATGCCAATAGCTATTCTACACTATTCAATAAGTCAAAATTGTTAATGTATTTTTGTTTCTGAGATCAAGAACGCCAAAATTGGCCATTTTACGCAAAAAAACAGTCGAGATGTAACAGGTCTTTTAACGTTCGTAGCAAATTCTTAAAATATTTTACAAAGCGCGGTCCAGTTCTCGTTTAGTATGTTAATAATGCGCCGGCGCAGTTTCCTGTGGACAACTTACATTTATGTCGTAAACTATGGGAAACGAGAAACTGCACTTTTTGATTGGGAAACTGGGAGCGGCTGAAGAGAGTAAGTAATGTGCAACTGTGTGGCGCTTAAAAAAAGTACTGCCAACCGAACGGCCGGCGGCCGTTATTATGTTGGTACGCTCATTGGTGGCGCGCCATATTTAACATTCATTTTCGTTTCGTATTACATACAGAGATAGGGTACAATTTTAGCGTATAGTGCCGTGCGTCGCCCACATGTTTTAATGACAGTTTAATGAAGCCATTTTCTTTCGTTGCATCTAAAGTTACGAATCAACTGATGATGTATATTAATTTTTAAATTCGATTCGCGTGTGTTATAATTTAACATACTGCAAGTCATCTGTAATATGCCTGTGACTTGATATCTGATACTTATTTACTATGAGTGTTATCTAAATATATATATGTATATTAGTATAATATTACTTAGTTTTTATTGTTTGTTGTTGTTGTTGTGGTTGTTTTAAAACAACATCAAACAATAAAAACTAAGTAAAATAAAATGCTTTACGCTTTGAAATCATGTGGTCCTTACAATTCTGGTATTATTAAAGCACGTATAGAAAAGTAGCGAGTTTAGGCGAAGCGTACGCCATTATGCTGGCCTATTCATTTTGCTGGCACATACAAATATGAAGGTGCACAAAACGACCACGCTACATAACAACTTAACTGGATTTTTAAATATTATGGGTTGTGGTAGACTTCGTCTCCAATGACGTTGACAACGTTAACAATGGAGTTATAAAAAATAATCAACTACCTGAGTACCGGCTATTTATTATTATGTAAAACTACATAAATGCTTCCCTATTGTTAACTATACTCGTACTGATATACAGATTTGTAGTGTAAACGAAATGTTTGTAGTTGACTAGGTTATAATTATGGGTTTGGTGTGATGTGACTAAATATAAAAATAAAGACCAAATTTGAAGATGTTATTTCAACTATTTTGTTTGAAGATTCACGCGATCAGAAATGCAAAGCTTTACAGTTAACGAAAAAGAGGTTTTGTATTCTTCTATTTCCTACCATTTATATACCTGTTATTACCTACCAGTATATTAGTAGGAAAAGCTTTGTCTCTATGATTTCGCTCTTAAGTAAGTTAAAATAATATTATTATTATTAATACTGCATTTTAGCGACCAGTAAAAATCACATGAAAGTTGTGTTAACAAAAAACAATTGGCACAACTTAGTCTTAACACTTTGTATATACAATGTAATGTGTATATACAAAATAATGGGTAAATTCAGATATAAAAGATGTTAACAGCTAATGAAGAATAAGGCTGTTCCGAAAGAAGTTTGTCTCGTCTCAACGCATTTTTTTTTATTGGTTTATGATAAGGTGCGACTTTAGATGCGATGCTCCAACTAAAGTTATTGCCTTAAAAACGAATTATTCGTTTGTGCATTTTTTTTTGTTAACGTTGTATAAATATACATACAACACAACACTGTTCATTCATACCATGTTTATCTTGTAGAGCTGTTTGAAAAGTGTCGGTCGAATTATTTTCTGAGAAAACTTACTTGGCACATTTTTAATTCATGTCATGATGTAGGTACAGACGGACAGTACAGTAGGCCTGCACATTAACCCATGCAAAACTGTCAAATTTCTTCAATAAGTGTTCAACCGTATGCCATATGCATAAAGTTCAAAGTATTGAGGAAATTTGACAGTTTGTGGTAGTCTGATGCACAGGCGTGTGTTGTATTTGAAGAATATCAAATATGTTTTCCTTAGTTTATCCAGGAGGGGCCGTTTTGTTATGATAATTATAAATACATACGTTTTTCGTGCAATGAAGTCTTTTCACCAAGCCAAATTGACTACAATATCCAGGTATTTGTTGTGCAGTCGACTTGGTTTTGTGAAAACACACTTTCGTCAAATAGGTTCATTTTTCAGTACTTTCAAACGACTATATTGTTTTGTGTTCTACTAAGTGGAGTTGCGATTTGAGTTTGATTGTAAGAATTAATATTTTTGTATGAGAGTACTTCGTACGTGTATGAAGGAATGTCATGTCCAATATTATGGGGGCATGTTCAACAGACATTATATATTTTAACTAAATGACTATTATAAAGTGACTATTGAAATCAAAACTTTGATCCTTTAACTTACGGTTTATTTTTTATAGTAACATAGGGTCGATTTAACAATGCTTGGATATAAATTATTTAACCGCCTTTTGTATTCACATTTGGTTAAGTAATAAATAATACTTTTTTAGGATTTGTTTTATTATCCAAGGATTGATAAACCCGCCCTAATGAGGTGTTATAATCTTCTGAACATCTTTTGATTTGAGCCCTAGTATGTAAGTCCTTGATAATTTAAAGTAGTTACGTTTCCTTGAAGATGTCCTTTAAGTTTTAATTTACCTGAGTACAACTAGTATCGTAGCGTTCCCTTCCTCTTGTGTACATAGTCTTGTGTAAGAACGTAACTTGTTAGTGATTATAATAAAATTGATTTCACTAGTTTCAATGTTTTATTTAACATTCTTTTTGTAGCTGATATGATAACGTATACATTTATTGTGCTGGTTACCTTTTTTTTAAGTAGCCCATATTGTGTCCCACAGGTGGGCAAAGGCGTCCCCTCTGCGTCTCCAATGGACTCTTATTTATTATAAGATAATGTGATGTTTTATTATTATAATTCAAATTGAGCCCAATTTCTACTTTTACAGTAATTTCGTTTGTGCTGACGACCCTCATTAATGAATTAAAACAGAATGCATATACAACAGTTTCCGGATACAATAGCGCATATTCGTGATAACTATATCGTATATCGAGCCATGTAAACAATACCATACATGCACAAAGTAGGCACTTATTTTGATTATTAAGCGTATTATTTATAGCCGTCCTTATAAGCTTCCTGAGCTAACGTTGAGTTTTATGAATACGCGATTAAAAAAAGCGAAGTACAGTCGGCATCAAATTAATCTAAGCATAATTTAGTAATATTTTCATTCAAGTTACTTAAGAGATCTTGCAAAGTGCTCGTGGCGAGCACTCGGAGAGGCCTATGTCCAGCAGTGGACTCATAGGCTGATGATGATAAAAGTAAGTTTTATGAGCTGATTAAATTAATTCTCCAATCACATAGCAGTTAGATTTGCCGCATTGATCAATTTGATGCTGACTACATTCCCGCCACTGCTTCTAGTAGTGATTATGGAAATCCTATCAATTCTAAAATGTCAACCTTATAACTGGTCTCTAAGTGTCAATCTGCTTGCACAATATCGAGTCTGCTAATAACCGCGCGCCGTTTAGCGGCATTGCCGTCGAGCGGCGGAGACTTCCTCTTGGCGGTGTCTGCAATAGACGCGCCCGTCTCCTCGATCACAATGTCTTGTGAGGGTATCTCCATCATCAGCTTGTCGAAGCAGCTACTGTTTCTGTGAAGCTCTGGCTTCTCATCTGGAGACAAGGATTTAGGTACAGCTTTCTTAGAGGTGAAGTCTAGCGCATAAATAACTAATCTAATAAAAAAGTAACTAATCTTGTAGTCGGTCTTCTGCGAACTCTCTTTTTTAACCTCTAATTCGTAATTAATTGGTTTATACGGTTAATACTACTAGTAATTTAGACAACTGACACAATATTATTGTTGAATTGTCAGATGAGTCTATTTTATTTTTATTTTACAATAAATCTACAATTTATCCCAATTTTTACAGTTTAACGTTTTTTTTTACTTTCTTTATTTGGGAAACAAACAATTACATACATCTTACAAAAAGTACAATTAGGAATAATATAAATTAGTGAAGTTTTCACATATACCAAAACTATACAGTGACAACTTTAAACAACACAAGATGTTATTAGGTATTTCTTTTTCAAAAATGTTTGAAATTATTTATGTAGTAATTTTTTTTTGGAATACACATATTTGGTTTATCGGTTTATGTTGTTGATGGTGTGGGATGTATGAATCTAATAATAATACAAGCATCACTAAAACCTAATACATAGAATTACTCTTCACTATGATGTTTACAATGACGAGTATTTCCATATTGAACCACAGTCCAGTTTAATTGGCTATACAATTTAAGACCACTGATAAGGGTAACCAAAAGCACCGATTGTTTCAATTCTACAATTAATTAATTAATTAATTAATTCTACAAAACAATTAATCTGCTTAAGTGTGCATGTTATAAACAAGATAATTAAAAATATCTACAGAAGCGGGTGTTAGATATTCATGCAATAAGAATAAAAAAACAAGAAAGCAATACTATTTTATTAGCACAAAACAAAGTAAACGATACACTAAACCTTAATCATACTTATACATAAAAAACAAGTGCGCCTAATAATAACGGTGATTTGACACATACCTAACTACATGATTACATAATTCTAAAGCAAGAAGAGTTCGATGGCACAACGGCTTGCGCGATTGAGTTGCGATCTTGCAAGTTGCTTAACTAACTAGTTTGCGCAACGCTGGATTACTGGGCTGGGTGACCAAGCAGGCACGTTAAGCTTTGATCCCGGCTGTTGTTGTGAGATAGACTAATGTGTAACGACTCCTTATT
This sequence comes from Eudonia truncicolella, assembly GCA_949315975.1. Lineage (NCBI taxonomy): Eukaryota > Metazoa > Arthropoda > Insecta > Lepidoptera > Crambidae > Eudonia > Eudonia truncicolella. The sequence continues at coordinate 1,920,364 of OX438841.1, forward strand.
ATTCATTATTTCATAGATTAAGAGAAACTTGACCAAACATTTATCATCTTGCTTGAGCTCCTGCGTGACTCGGAAGGCACGTTAAGCCGTAAGTCCCAGCTGCATAAGCAGCCGTTAACAACCACCAATCGGCACTAGGCCCGCGTGGTTGTTTACGGCCCGTTTTCCCAGTAGTGTTTCTATCCATAGGAAAGGCTCGTGCCCCAGCAGTGAGGACATAAAATGAACTGAATAATGAATCTATATAAATAAAAATGAATCTCTAAATGTGTTGCTAATCGCAAAACTCGAGAACAGCAGTTTATAACGGCTGAAACGATTTGGCTGTATTATTTTTTGTTGTGTTTGATGAAGTCTGACGAAGGTTCTTATGGAGAGAAAAACATACAAAATACGAGGAAAATAGTAAAAAACAACAATTTTCTTTTTCCATACAAACCACTCTACTGGACTGATTTAAATATTCTTTCACCATTAGAATGCTACATTAGCGCTGAGTGACATATATCAAAAAAAAATACCACCCGTGCGAAGCAGGGACGGGCCGCTAGTATTATAATAAAGGCCCTTCCCACCTAAGGCGATTGGGTCACAATCCACAGTGCTGGCCCGTTACGGGTCAGTGGGTTTTAAAGACTACTGTCTTACGACAACAACCGGGACGGTCTAACGTGCCATCCGAAGCACGATAACAGTACCTACATAAAAAAAACTAAATACATACAATAACGACGTAAATTTATTATTTATCAATTTATTTTGTTTCATTATAGCAACTATAATAAACAAAACAAATTGTTATTTCCATCCTTTTTACTGAATAAATACATTAGCTCCATAATAAATCTTCTTCTAACTCTAAAATAAAATTCGCACAAAAAATGCTTTAACGGCATTGATTTAAAATGACGAAATCGCAGTTTATAACTAGGGCGTAGTTAAGTAAACTTTTTGGCAATGCGTGCAGTTAGTCAAGCTTGCTAAGCAGTTTCGAGTGCTTATTGTTTGTTTCAAATCCTAAACAGGCACGCGGCGCGTGCGCCCGCTTGACGCGTGTTATTTATCATTTCTCTTTATTAAACATAATGCAGAATTATAAGCATGTACAAATAAAATAGTTAGTTAATTGATTAAGATTTTTTTAATCACCACGCTTGTCAAATGCGTTTTGGTGATCACAAACCAGGGGCCCGACCGCCTAACCGATTGCTTTGGCTACGTGTATAGTTTATGACGTCATCGTGTCATCTAGCTAATAGGTATAGGCATATATCTATAGCTATAGCCTATAGCTTTCGATATGGCTTTCATGGGCGGTACGAAATGACATGATGACGTCATAAACTATACACGTAGCTTAAGCGATCGGTTAGGCGGTCGGGGGGCCGGGCTATGCATCGAAAATCCGAAACACTTTGCCCGACCTGGGAATTGAAACCTTCGGGTATCGGGCCGAGCGCTCTGCCACTCAGCCACCGAAGCTTCAGCTTCCGAAGCACAGAGGAATTCGAGATGATATATTTTTGGTCACCCATCCGGTGACCGGCCTTTGCGAAAATTGCTTAACCTCAGCACTCGCAGACCGGGCGCGTTAACCACTGCGCCATCGAGCACACTGATACTGTATAAAATTCTGTAAAACAAGTCTAACTTTGGTACATACGCCTGCACAGACTACCACAAACTGTCTTTCCTCAATAGACTTTGAACTTTATGCATATGACATACGGTTGAACATTTATTGAAGAATAAATGTTTTTGTTTTGTTTTATACAATTTTAACGCAAACTTTGTCGCGAAACAAAACAAAACAATGTTAATGACGGTAGTTGTTGACATTGAATAGGTTTATGTGCAGGCGTCTGGACCCTGCATAGAAACGCGCAATGTTCGCTGAGCCACAAAATAAGCAAACCCAGAAGGTAAGGTTAACAGTACCTACCTACATACCGCGCTCGAGCAATTCACACATAGAACTCTTGCACGGACACGGACCTCGGAACAGTCCGGGCGCCAGATGTTGCGAGATTCCGCGTCCGTGTTACGTTGTCTATGTGTGCGTTGCTCGAGCGCGTTCATATGAAGCTTACAGCCTTCAGGGTGCCTAGTGTGAGTTTCATTTGACATTGGATCACGTAAAACGAACACCAAAATTAATATGGCATTAAAGCAGCGCCTCTTGGCTACATACGAGTAGTTAAATTTTTCCATACAAATTTTCGTTTTCAAAACTCAAGACTAGGCACTGCAGTCTCCTTATTTTGTGTGGCGCAAGTAAATGTGGCGTGCTAACCGAGGCCGGTCTTCTGCTTGGACATCTGCCGCAGTCTGAACTCTTCCTGCGCCTGCCGCTGGCGCCGCTTGCGCTCGGCGCGCGCTTCTTCCTCGGCCGCGTCGATAGGTGGCGCCTCCTGTTGCGGGAAACGCATTAGGTATCTCTCCGTCCTACTGCAAGTCTACGATAAGTAACAATAGTAGCTTAATTATTATTAGTTTTAAGTATTACATTATTTAGGACCTGTATTGTAGTAATTTAACGATTCAAACTATATACAAAGTATCATGCTGTGTACACTCGTCTTGGCAAATCAAGTAGAGAATGTAATGAGCGATTACTACCATGTCAATAACTTCTAGTAGGTTGGTAAGTAAAGTTATTGATATGATACTTTATTTTTTATAGTTAGCACGGCTAATGACTTAAATGTACTTAAGTGTAAAGCTACTTCATTTCGAACTTCACCAGCTCATTTTTTGTCCCCACTGCTGGGGCACGAGCCTTCCCTATGGATGGATAGGAAGAAAGGGCCATAATCCACCACGCGGGCCCAGTGCGGTGCGGTGGTTGGTAACGACTGCTAATGCGGCCGGGACCAACGGCTTAACGTGTCTTCCAAAGAACGGAGAAGCTCGAGATTATAAATTGTTGGTCACCCATCCGATGACCGGCCTTTGCGAAAGTTGCTTAACTGCAGCACTCGCAGACCGGGCGCGTTAACCACTGCGCCATCGAGCTCTTCAGTTATTTGATCACATTAATGCCATCAAGCTATTCGATCACATTAATGAAAAAAGAGATTTTTTTGGCATTAAAGCACCGCCTCCTTCTAATAACGAACGAAAATCAGAATTTCGCCATACAAATTCTCGTTATCATTAACGTGACCGAATGGCAAATAAAAGTCGCACTAGGCACCTTGAACGGAATAAATGTGCGTTCTTACAGAATCTCCATTTGCTGCTTCAGCGATATTTTCTACAATGCAATAATCTGCATAGGAAGTAATTTTTATTCAACAACAAAAGTATAGCGACAAGCAAAAAATAAGCTGACAGGTGACTGCGTATTCGGCGCAGCCGGATCAAGTTTAACTTGCTAACACTAACACTGCTCTTTTTTTCCTTTAGTTTGCCGACGAATCAACTGCTTGTGGTTAACACCGGTTAGCAATCAGAATTCCCGGGTACGATTCCCAGCTGGGTGCATGTTTGTACACGGTTTGGTTGGTAACGTCGTTGTTTTAAGTCAGGCTAGCCAACATAATGCCGAGTAGACATACAATTATTTTCAATAAAGTATAAGTATGAAAAAGCAAAATAAGTGTGGATGAAACAAAAGATGACCTTATGTCTAACAAAAATAGGAAGATTTCTAAAAAAAGCAAAAGAAAAAAGACAACTTTAAAAATCAAAAAATTTTTTTGCGTTTAATAAAAAAACAAAAATGCTACTTTTTAAGCAAAAACGCCTACATTTTCTAATATTTATTAATAAAAATCAAAAGGGAGCGAAAAATAAATCAACAATGAAAACATGTTTTATTTCAAACAATTTTATTATAATAAAAACATATAGGTACTGCGTTGTTCACACATTGTCTTACTTTGAAACTACTTAGATACCTATTTACATAGCAATCCCATGTGTAGATGTAACATCACATTTTCGCAATTCCTAGACAGGACCAACTAAACTTTGTAGATATGATATTATGACGACACGAGAGCCACAAACAGCCAAATATTCTCAAAAACATTCAAAATTAAATACTACAACTATAAATTGCTTTTTCTATAGCTGTGAAGTATTTCTTAAATATTAATTATTAAATCCCGTTTAGAGTAACTTGCATCAATACTCACAATCGTAGTTAGCGCTAACAACATTCAAAATAATGGTGTTTCTGCATCTCAATGGAGAGAGAGATGTGTTTAGTGATCTAGTGGTTAGACCACCGGCCTCAAACCCGGAGGTCTCGAGATCGATTCCACAGCGGAGAGTACAACCAATTCAAAAGAGCATATTTAGTAAGTTAACTTGAAAATAGATTTATTTCATTACATTTCAATATTTTTTATGTATATTAGTGTTATGTATATGTATATTTATAGTTATGTATATTTATGTATATTTTTATATTAGTGTGTGGTCAATAAATTTTCTCTCTCTCTCTCTCTCTCTCTCTCATTCGGTTTGTTGTTAGTAGGATTTGACCTAAGTCCACCTAGCTAACTACCACCATCTTGTCTAATAAATCAGTCAACATAACAACAATCTAAGTAGCATTGTTGTGTTCAGACCGTTAAAGAGTAAAGACAGTTAGATCTACTGAGATCTGGCTGTCTTAACTCTTTAACTATTGAGTTGAAGATTTCTAGGTGATGAATGGCAAGAGCTTCTTTAATGTGGCTTTGCGGAATAAAAAAAATAACTGCAATGATATTTTTTATTGAGTTTTGTGCAAGCAAGCCTACTTAAATAAAAAACAAAAACATATAACTCCTATCAATAATGACTTTCCATTGTAAAAATTTGTTTGTTTTTGAGAAAATCGGCTGTGAGAGATTATAGCTAGTAAACAATTAAGAGCTATCATATCGAGGTAAATAACCCCAAGTAATGAAACCAATGTAAAAACGTTAATCAGTACATTTACGACTATTAATCCATCTTTTGCTTCATCCGCGAGGGCCTATTCTGAGCGGTGACTTATATCAACATTTAATAGTTGACTCATACCTAATAACTATTCAAAATGCATTCTTACAACACTATGTAGCGTCCACATGAGAAATATTACTAATTTAGAGTTTTACAATTTGAAAGGAATTACTGTGAAGTCAATGTTATGTATATATTTTGGTGTTTGCTATTAAAACGTGACTTTTAAATACAATATAGTAGAGTCAATAATGTTATGACCCAATTTTACCATTATGTTTTAATTTTGTTATTTGGCATTAACTCACTTAGACAAAAGCATTATTCTTTGCTATATAGTAGTATAGTAGTTTGCTATATAGCAGTATATTTGAGGTAATTGCCAAACCAAAAGGTTAAATTCTCCCCCATCACATGTATCCCCTCCTACCTACACCAACAATGTGTGAATTCGCAACATGCGGGTCGGCAAGGTGAGGCACGGTTCTGTCCCACTAGATCGGGGTTTCATAAAGTGGGGTCCACGGTGGACCAATGGTATCAGAGGCCCGCAGTAGGTCTCATTATATTAGTAGTAAGGGTTAAGCAACAACCAATAAAAGTGGTTTTTCATATAAATAAGGCTTGTTTGTTTCCCTAATATTTTGACAGGGGTCCGCGGCATTGTTTAAATTGTGAAAGAGGTCCGTGGCTGCTACTAAAAGTTTAAGAAACCCTGCACTAGATATCTTTACATCTGGACTGCGCTTCTGTCTGATATCAGGTCGACTAACATAGTATGGTAAAATTGGGTCTCATACTACAAGCGATGTCTCTTGTCAAATCGTGATACTTTCTATTTAAAGGTTATTTGAACCAAAAGTCACTATCAAAAATTCTTTGGCGTTAATCATATTAAAAAAATCGCTTGTCTCTATCAACTTTACAATTTACTGAAATGCAATAACATTTCAGTGACTTATGGTGCTATACAAAAGCTATACTATACAATAGCACTACAAAACGGTCATGTCAAATGCGTCAAATTCTCATTGCTGTTTAACTTACTACACTACGACCAATATCCAATAACACTTATATAATGTATAAAATAACTCGAAAAAGTTCTTTAAAAAATAGGGTACAATTTTTGAGATTTTAAACCTACACCTCCATTAGTTCTAAGAGTAATAATACCGTTTTTTGCAATCTGAAATAAGACTACATTCACACAAGTGTCCGACAGGTTAAAGTGCATATGTATCCTAAAACTCTTTATAGCACATTTTAATCTACAAAATACTTCTCGGAAAGTCGAGGCCGAAGTTCGAAAAAAACTATTTTCGGGCAAGTTTTAGTCCATTCAGAAACGACTACACATTCTACGAGTATATTCTTAACACTGCAGTAGGAATACTCATAAACAGGTTTACCAACGATTCAAAATATAGGAAAAGTTACCTTGCAGGACTCGTTACTGTGTAGTTTTCCGAATGTCGTTCAAAAGTGGAGCCTCAACCACCGACCCCGGTACTAAGACTTGACGTCGTGACCCAGCGGGGCCGGCTCGTGGGACGGATCCTCCGGGAACTGCTTCTCGACCTGTTCCGCCACCCACTTCTTCACCTTCTGCTCCGTCCAGAAGCCGTCGTAGAAGATACTCGGTTTGATCCAACAGCCCTGCGCCTGCTGCGGCCCGTACGGCAATTCGCCCTCGGTGCGGCAAACGTTCTTACACTCGACGGAGCCATTGCGGCCGTTCACCACCAGACTCTTCGGCGGGATGTTGAAGTTCAGGTTGACGTTACCGTGCGGCCGGTCGTAGCTTTCGTAGAAGTGCCACGGGCCCGAGCACTCGTAGTACGCGTTGGGGAACATCGGCGGCGCGGGGGGCAGGCGCGGGGGCGCGTATAGCGGGGGCATCACCGGCTGCAAGACGAAACTTACGTTGGAGTTGGGGCGGAGCGGGGCGGAGGCCGGCGGGGGGCGCGGCGGGGGGGCGCGGGGGGGCAGCGGGTGCGCCGTGACCACGGGCGGCGGGGGATTGGCCACCAGCGGGGCGCCGTGGGGCACGCGGGCGGCGATCTCGGGCTCCTTGCGCGCGCGGGCGGGCGGCGACGCCTTGGGCTCGGGCTTGGGCGCGGGGGGCGGCTGGGGTGCGGGGGGCGAGGCCGCGGGCACGTCGGCCGGCCGGCAGTCCGCGCGCGCCTCTAAATATTCCATGAGCTCGCTGGCCACGTTGCCGCCGAAGCTCAGCAACGTCTCTCGCAACGCGTTAGTCACTGCGCACTGTAACCAATTAGGAACCATTAACATGTTTTGTTTATTAGACTTATATTAATTATTACAAAAAGTTGACACTCCTATACTAACAGAAATGAAACGAAGTAACTTTGGTATAGACCAAAAGTGGAGCCGCACAGTTGGAACTTCATAGATAGTAGTTAAATATAACAAAATTACAGAATAAATGTTCCACCAAGAAAAGCCTAAAAATTTAAATTAAAGATAACATAATTATTGTTACATTGGATTGGCATGACAACATTTAAAAATAATGTACAAAAGTTCAACCTTTTCAAATTAATGAAGTTTTGTAACTTAATTTCACATGTTTAGGTATATGTTAAAAGAAATCTGTTTGAGACATATGAGACAATTTTTACCTTTCTAGATTTGTAGATAGCAAAACCCTTGCTGGTGGCGAGTGATGTGGCATACCCAATGTTCTCCCGGTAAATGTCGATAGTCTTGACGGTGATGGACACAAACGCCACCACACCCACACAGTACTTGCCATTTGTAAAGTCCACAAAGTCTGTAACAATTGAAATACACTTTGCAGTGTTAAGTGAATTTCGGTGCACTAAAATGGGTTTTGACTGCCCATGGATAGTCTGTATTTGACCAGGTTAAGGGTAGCTTATGATATTTACGGGCTTGCGCATTACAACTATATCCATGGAAAAAATTACATCAATCTGTTGTTAAGGACGTCTCCATATTGATGTTAAGGAAGGACAAATATACAAACTTTCAATAAATAAATAAATAAATAAATAAATAAATAAACTTTTACAAAAGTTTATATAGTTTATAAATTTATTTAGGTAAAGTCCCAAACCAGCAACATCTATTACACTGAAGATTGAATATAATTCATAATATTTTTGATTTTTTTAATTTTTACAATACAGTTTACTATGAATACCCAGTACCCACTAAGGTTGAGGTAGAGACCTTACAAAATTTGAACTCTAATTGTATGGTGGGATAAAGATACTTTTTGCATACTGCCTTGCTACCCAGCCCTGTTGTGTGTCTTTAATCATATAAGTGGTGAGGTGAGGTGAGTACCAACCCAGTTCCTGCTTGGTGACCGACCAGCTCCAGTTTTTGAAGCCCCATTGAGAATGTCCAAAATTGATGAGCTGCTGTCTCCGCTGCTGCTGTTGCTCCACGTCGTCTTCGCAGTAAACTGTCTCCAAGGTAGACGAGTTCCCACTCTCAGGCTTCACAAAATTTTTAAATTAATGATTGTATTTGGTACAGAATCATATTTTGGAAGGATTCAATTATATTTGGCTAAATAAAGCGGAACGAAATAAAATACACAGTACAGGTACAATTTTGTTGCAAAACAAATTACAAAAATACAATGTTGATAAAATTTCCACAAGCATGATTTGAACCTATGTCATACTTGTAAACTGGTGCCGCATGTGGAGGTTGTTATTTTTATTATTATTAACTATAGTTTAACTTTGGTTTTTCTTAGACAGTTTGTGACTTTTATTAGTACTGTAGGACATTGTGAAAATTTAAACTGGTAACTGATGTAAATTTGCAAACATAGGTATTTAATTCTTGTTTTTTCCTCTTTTATTTTTTTTACATGTTGTGATTGTCCTTTATATTTTGTGTTTTATTTGTGATGGAAAGTGTCCTTTTATGATGGGGCATTTTCCAATATTTTTGACACTTTAAGGGAAAAAAGAGCTTGACACTAGCTGAGTTTCTTGCCGGTTCTTCTCAGTACAAGGTCTCCCGCCCAGAGTAGACTTACGAACCGATGGCATAATGACGTTCACAAGAACTAGGTATTTGTAGCATTAACTGAATTTATAAATCATTTTGAATTTTGTTTTTTTTTTAAATTTTTAATCAATATAAAATTATTAGAAAAAATTGTAGGCACAATTACAAATTGGTTATTTACCATTTTTATGGCACAATTTGCGACTGGAAAGCCTGGTTTCCTCTGCATCTTGACAAGCCTATGCTCGGCGCTTCAAATTCAAATCAACATGCTATTCAATAAAAAATGTGTTACTGTTCGTCACCCAAATATATATTTGGATTTGGACAAACTTGTTCAGAATTCACGGTAGAAATAATGTTTAAAAATATTGGAAATTCTTCGGAAACCGACTAGCATTGACATTTATGCGCGTAACTTTTTTTTAATTTCTAATCTAAGTTTCTACAAACATTACAGCATTGGACTCTAGAACACATAGATCCTACTTTTAACACAATAATTGTGATAGCAAACCATACGACATAAGTAAATCGTGTAATGAAACGTAGGGACTGTTCCAGATTTCTTTTATTGCTAGCCAATATGCTGGATTTTTGAACTAAGAATGCAGCGTGTAATTTCGAGCAAAGTAAAAGCTGGTAAGAACTTTGCTATGTTGAGTTTTTATTTGACTTGACGTTGTTAATGTTTTGACACTTTTGACAGCTCATCTTCTGCCCTGCCGCCGGTCGGTGCTATTGTTTATATTTTCTGCAAGAGTAAATTTTCAGAAATTAATAAAAACGTAGCTATAGAAAATATAAAGTAAAATGGCTGAATGTATGGATATCGATGGAAGCGTTTTAGAAGGGGTATGACTGTCTTCAAATATTGCTTTACAATATTTACGAATTAGTATTCTTTAACACTATCATTTTTACAGGGAGGACAACTTCTTCGAATTTCCATATCATTTAGTGCTATTCTTGGTGTTCCGGTACGCGTATTTAACATAAGAGCGGGTCGTAGCAAGCCCGGGCTCGCCGCACAACATTTGTCAGGTAATAATATATCTATTTACTTAACAACTCATTCAGTTACAGTTACCTAAGTAAATATATATATATATACAGAATACAGATGATTTGAGAACCTCCTCCTTGTTTTGGAGTAGGTTAAAAATGAGAAGAGAGTCCATAGTACTATATTTTAAGAAGACCAATTTTATTTTCCCTGTTTTACAGGCATCCTGTTAGTCGCTGAGATGTGTCAAGCAAAACTTAGAGGAGCGAATTTAGGCTCTACGGAAGTTGAATTTAGACCTGGCAAGATAAGGGGTGGCCACTATGCTGCTGACACTCAAACTGCAGGGTAAGACTATTAGCACACTCATTAGTTATAGTATTTTTTCTCTTATTCTTACTGCTATCATATTTATCATATTATATATTTCAAACTGGTTGTCACTTGTCACCCACTGGTTTGAAATCTTTGTGTTTGTTAACACTGGGGATAAACCACTGGAGATTATTGCAAATTCTGACTAATGTTATTAACCTATAACAAATAATAATTATATGTTATCATTTATTTAGAGATATTTCAAATAAAACTTAATTTTACATTATTTTGATCATGTAACCTTGTTTTACATAAGTATACTGTATTAGTCTAATGTCAAAGTGTATACTCATTGTATACTACATTTGAAATAGGTTCTAAATTAATACTACTATTATTATTATTATTTTTTATTTTGTTTGTCGGCGTCGCGGTGCGTCGTCACTCATCTCCCTCTGGCGGCCCTGTCAGAATAACAGCGCTCCTACGGTGCTCAACCCATCTTCGAGTGTCGTAGGGGTAATATGCTGAGACAGGGTCCTTGTTGGCCTCACCCACTGGTTATTGTTTATATTTTAATTTAATTCTTTTTTTGTTGTTTGTGTTCTTGCTTTGTTTTGACTGTATTGTATTTTGTGTGTGTGTGTCAATAAATGTTTTTCTTTCTTTCTTTCTTTATTATAATGTTGTTGAGACAAATAGAACAGAAAATTTTGTTCCTCCAAACTACAGCAAACTCACATAAAGTCAAACACACATGGAGCTCTACAAATATAAATAACAGTCTAATCTTCGAATAGTTTTCACTGTGTGTTCTCTTTTACTTTTATCTGAAATGAAGCTTACATGGTGGTAACAAAACACGGAATGTCTATTCAAAGTTTGAACATTTGTTGTCAGACGGCTGCCGCACGTTTGGACTTTGTTCTATATTAAAACAGTTGTGCGGCTGTATTGCGGCTGTCGTGCGGCTGGCATTAAATATGTAAAACCGCATGCAGTCCCACACAAAACGTTTGAATTGAAAGAGCTCTAAGCTCATAAAATCAAAGTCCAATGTCCACCACAGAGCGGTGAGCCTGCTACTGCAGGTGGCGCTGCCATGCGCACTGCTGGCCGACGGGCCGGTGACGCTGGAGCTGCGCGGCGGCACCAACGCGGACATGGCGCCGCAAGTCGACTACATGACCGAAGTGTTCCGGCCGGTACTTAAGCGTTTCGGCGCGGACTTTAGCCTGCACATACGCAGGAGAGGGTATGTTAATTTAGGTTAAGTAATTTTTTTTCGGATTGTTTTTTATTTATTTATTCATAATTAGGTACACAACACAAATCACAGTCATAACTACTAAGAAATATACGATAAACAACAGGACTACAATTCTTAACCTTGTGTACACAATAAATTTAGTACGTTATTTTAACAATTGGTGGGATAAAAATCAAAGTTGCATGTTGAGTTGAGTGTGCATCCCAACAGCGAAATAGAATCGAAATACAATGTAATTTTTCTGGTTCTAGTACTTCATGAAATAATATAGTTTTCTTATCTCTCACACTCGCAGAATAATTTATGCAATGCCTAAAGACACAAGACGGCATTTTTTCTCGCAAAAATATCGTTTTTGTTACAAATATGTTGCCATGACACTGAACGGTGCGTAACTGACTGTGAGAAAAGTGTCTCGCATCTATACTTTAAAATATCATTGGGGTTTATTATCATCATTTACAACAGTAGTTCTACCACCACAAATAACGAGCAAAACAATAATAAATAAAAAACATCAAAGTCCATTGTGACAAATTAAAAAATAATTATAACTATACAAAATATCATAAAAAGGGCGGCTCAAAATGAGTCTGCAATAGTTTGCATTAAGTTAATGTATTAAATAAAAAAACAAAATAATAATTTCAAATATAAATTCTATAAAATAAATATTTATAAAATTTACAAAATACAGAGAAAAATTAAAACCCAACTTTCACCGTATTTTATAAATTTTATAAAAAACTATTTAGCTTCAGTGCAGCAAGCACTTAAAAAATAAATAAAAAAAGTAAAAATTTTCTATAAAATAACTAATCTAAAGCAAATACTGAATAAATAAATAATTAAAATTGTATAAAAAACAAAATGAATAAGACTAAATTACAATAAAATTAAAAATTAAAAAATTATAATAAAGAAATACAATAAAAACACTTGCATTAAATAAACTTTAGCAAACGTTATCCAAAACTAGTCTCCTAAATTGTTGCAATTTGAGATGGTATATATCCAGATATGGGTACTTGAGAGCGACATCGTTGTAGGTGCGACACATTCTAACAATTGGGTTATAAAAAGATGTTTGTGTAGACTTATAATATAAATAATTTAGGATTTCGGGATTTAAATTGTGTTGTAAAATTTAATTTTAATTTAATTTAATTCAATGTTAAAATACATGTGGTTCTCAGTGCACCACTGAACCAGAACATCTAGATTTCGCTGAAGATCCACGATATCACTCATTGTCAACGGTCCTAAACATCTTGAGATCATCAGCATATAACAGGCTCTGGCAAGTTAATCGCTGAGCAAGATCGTTTATAAACATAACAAGCAGAAGCGGTCCGAGATGTGATCCCTGAGGAACGCCCAATGTAACCTTGACAGGAGCAGACAGATATCCCCGAACCGAAACTAACTGACTCCTGAGACTATGGTATGATTCCACCCAATGCTGCAAACAACCATGAATGCCATAACACCTCAACTTTTCACATAAAATACTAGGATTCTATGTGAAAAGTTTCACATAGAATCCTAGTATCCTAGTATTTATTATATAATTCACCTTGTCAAATGCTTTAGAGAAATCGGTATAGATCGAATCTACCTGTCCTCCCCTAACAAAAGCACAATACAGAACATTTTTTTATTCGAGCAAGTTACTGGTAGTTGACCTATCCGCAACAAAGCCATGTTGGTAAGGCAAAATATGAATTGCTTGAAGTGGTTGTAGAGTGCGTCGTAAACCACACTTTTTAGCCGCTTATGTCTTTTACAGCGAAACTGGACTGTTTGTAAGCGGTTCAAGCTGTCTGATTAAAACTTCCTCAGAGGGTTTTTATAGTGGGGTCCCTGTGCCCTACTAGTTTCTGCAAGACACAAGCGTATATCACAAAGTACTAGAAAAATTCAACGACTCTTCTTGAGTCTCGGTAGCTTAGCGGTCAGATCATTGGACCTGTAATCCAAAGGTCGTGGGTGCGATTCCCACTCGAGCTTCCTAAGACTGGTGGGATTTTTTCTAGTCAAATTTTACTTACATATAGCATAGTGAATGCAATAAATTAAAATAATTAAAAGTAACTGTTACGTGATGTTATTTTAACGCTTAGACCCTTACAAATAAACAAAGAATAAGGTTCGAATAATTCATTCATGTTTTGTTCCTGTCATATAAACATAATTCAAATTAGAGTAAGAGAGACAAAACACGGAATAACTCATCATCATCATCAGCTCATTTTATGTCCCCACTGCTGGGCACGAGCCTTCCTTACGGATGGATAGGGAGAACGGGCCATAAATCACCACGCGGGCACAGTGCTAATCGATGGTTGTTAGCGTCTGCTAATGCAGCCGGGACCAACTGCTTTACGTGACTACCGAAGTACGGAGGAGCTCGAGATGTTAAATTTTGGTCACCTATCCGATGCCCGGCTTTTGCGAAAGTAGCTTAACCTTAGCACTCGCAGACCGGGCGCGTTATCCACTGCGCCAGCGAGCTCCGGAATAACTATTCGGACCTAATTCTTAGTTTATTTGTAAGGCACTCGATGTTCTATAGTTAATTATCGTTATTGTCAACAACCGTATTCGGCAGGTACTTCCCGCGAGGCGGCGGCCACGTGACAGTGGAGGTGTCGCCGGTGCGCAGCCTCCGCGGCGTGTCGCTGCTGCGGCGCGGCGAGCTGGTAGCTGTGCGCGGCGCCAGCTTCGTCGCCGGCACCCTGCCCGTAAAGGTCTGTTAAGAAGACAACTCGTCAACTTGTCGACGCCGACTGTCTTGCCGGTACACAGAGGGGATAGAGATATGATATCTCAGTGCAAGGAAAGGGCACGCGCGCCTAAATAAAATAACGTAAGCGACAGATTGCAAATTATTTATTTACTAAGAAACTAAATGCTTTTAGAAAAAGAAAAATTGGAGAATGATTACAATAGTTTAATGCCTTTCTAATATAATGTATTTGGGTTTTAAATATTCGTGCTTCTGCCTATAAAACTGTCGGGGTTCAGTTTAAGAGTAAACCAAACTTCCGAAGTTGCTGATGCGATGCGTGCCGAAAACCGAGATGATAAATGATAACACAGCATACATGTGCTTGTCGCGGTCTTTATGCAACACTAAATTATAAAACATAATTTAAACAGGTACAAATAACGTTGCTATGTCTAGACTGGGTCAATAACCGTTTCGGTGAAGTAATTCGCTGATGTCGCATTATACTAACTGTTCGTGATAACTCGTACAAAAAACTGAAAAAAAGGGAATGAGTAGGGTCATCTTTGGTTTTATTTTCTATTGAGAAAATTGTTTTCATTTATGTATTGGCTTTGGTAAAATACTTTTCGTACCACTTGCTCAAAAAAGTGACATTCTATGCCACAAAAAGCGAACATAACAATAGTCATTTTTAATCTGTTAAAAACGGAAAGAAAATTGTACTGAATTTCATTCATCCTCTAGGGGGAGAATGTGATTTAAATTTGGAATACCTACCGAAATTTATACTGAACTACATCTGTGTTTACACCATTGAGTTTGTATATAAAGCATTATACATCTTTTTGAAAAAGGACTACGCATTTATTATGCAGTTATGATTATTAAATAAAATTACGAAAATGTTTCGAATGTTAACTTTTACTTTTAATTGTCATTATATTTAATAAAGGCTTATCTCATATTATTATTGTGTTAATTTTTTCACAAATGGTACGAAAAGTAGAGTATTTTCCTCGGTGATAAAGGTGTCTTAGTCTTGGGTGAACTTAAATCCCTCGCTACACTCAGCACTCGTCTTAAATCCCTCGCTTCGCTCGTGATTTAAGTTTTTAACACCCTCGCTACGCTACGGGAGTAAACCTCGAGTCCTTCGTTACGCTCGCGATTTAAATCGTCACCCGCGGCAGAAGACACTGCTTTATCCCCTTGGTTAATAATCTACTATTATTGATTAGTCAACTAAAACATATCTGAAAACAAGAACAACAGTGTGACAGATGACATTGTGGAAATTGAAACTTTTTACCTGAGGTAAATTTGTCAACTTAGTTTTTTTATTTTTTGTTTTTTTTTTACATGTTGTAGTTGTCTTCTATAATTTTGTGTTTATTTGTAATGGAAAGTGTCCTGCTATGATAGGGCATTTTCCAATATTTTTGACGCTGTAAGGGAGAAAAGAGCTGGACACCTGCTGAGTTTCTTGCCGGTTCTTCTCAGTACAAGATCTCCCGCCCAGAGTAGACTTACGAACCGATGGCATAGTGACATTCACAAGAGCTACTTGTAGCCTAAACTAAATAAATGTTTTTGAATTTTCAATTTTTTTTTTAACAGTAGTAGTAACAGACGATTGGTTGACACGACGATCCTAATAAATAGCTAAATAACACCTTTCTATTAACTATCAGCCAACTGCCTCTCCCTGCAGTATTGTAAACATTCGCCTCCCTCGCCCCAGATCGCGGAGGAGATAGCGTCGGAGGCGGAGTCCGAGCTGCGGGCGCTGCGCACGCGCATCGACGTCCGCCGCCACAGGGAGGACCGCGCCACGGCGCCCGACAACTGCAGCGGCATCAAGTATGCCAAAACAACTCGATACTACGCTTAAAACAATTATTTTCGTCGCCAGTAACATATAGGCGTAGTGAAACAGAGACGTGCGATTAACACTGATTTTTTGACTGAAATTTATAAATAACTAGTGGCCCGCTTGCGACGTGGTCCGCTTCAGTGAAAACTCGTATCCCGTAGAAACACTATTTTTTTGATTCATACATTGTCTTGATAATTACAACAAAAAATAAATAAGCCAATTATTACACAAAAAGGGCGGGTGCGGGCGGCCTGAGAGCGCGGCGCGGGGGAGACGGCGGGGGTACAAGCGTGACACGTGTCAAAGGTCACTCATCCGGCACTGCGCTTGCGCTTGTCAATCAATAACAAAATAGGGTTGTACAAAATGTTAACATTACACTTAAGTAACAAAAAATATGAAATTCTTCAGGGCCCTGCAATCGATGGGGCCCTTGTTCCTGCCAGATCACTAACCGAAAACCGATATTACCGTTAAATATATTTGTTTTGTGAAACAAGAATTACCTACTTATTGACTTTTTTGCTTTTTAATTCAAATAAACCAGGGCCTTACAGTGGGAACTCTATCTGGCTGCAAATAAATAAAAATACCAGATTAATAAATCTAGAGCTTTGGTTATCTACTGCTTTTACCTGTTTTACTAAAATCTAGCGTAGCATAAGAACCCCATTATCCGTAAGTGCCCAGGGCCTCCAATAGGTTAGAGACGGCCATGCTTATACTTAGAAGGTAGGAAAATATTGAGGTTAACAAACATTAACATAATTTGATATCGCGTGGCAGCTTGTTCGCGGAGCTGTCGTCGGGCTGCGTGCTGGGCGCGGGCGCGCTGGCGCGGCGCGGCGCGCGGCCGGGCGAGGCGGGCGCCGCCGCCGCGCAGCGCCTGCGCGCCCACGTGCGGGCCGGCGGCTGCCTCGACGCGCACGCGCAGGTATCACCGACTCATTCTATGTCCCCACTACACGAGCCACACGAGCCTTCCCTATGGATGGATAGGGAGCGGCCCATAAACAACCACGGGCTCACTGCGGTGCGGTGGTTGTTAACGACTGCCAATTCATTTATTTATTTACCTTTATATTTTCGACGAAGCGTAACAAGTATGTAAGGATCGTAGCAAGTGGAAAGAAGTGGTCTCTGCCTACCCCTACGGGAGAGAGGCGTGATTATATGTATGTATGTATGTATTTAGGACCACCCACAAGGTTTGTATCATAACTTCACTGAGTACAACCAGAAACTTATAACTAAACACAAATCTTACTTAAAGGTAGTCATAACATGTACCAATATAAAGCAAATAATTTAAAAATATATATATATGCCAATGCAGTATACTAATGCTAGTGTGGAACTCCACAAGGGAGCATTCTCGAACCAAGCTTATTTTTAATATATATAAATGAACTGTGTCAAACCAGCATCCGTAGTGCAGATCGCCTTATGTTTGCTGATGACACAGTCGTTCTTTTTCACGGTTCTAGCTGGAGCTCTGTGCAACTTCTTGCCCAGGAAGGATTGTGTAAGGTTACCAAGTGGCTCGAGAATAGCGTATTTACTATAAACACTTCTAACACAAAATGACTGTTTTTACAAATCGGCTCCGTCTGCCCCACCAGGCAGCTTTTCAATCACTATTCATACTTACCCATGCAATACGAATGACTATAAGCCCCAACTGTACTAAGCTCGAGAGATCCACTAGCGTCAAGTATCTCGAACTCTGTATTAATGAGAAATTAAACTGGAGCAAACACATTTTAATCTTAGCAAAACGTCTAAGAAGAGTTATATTTGTGTTCAAAAACTTAAGAACGATCCTCCTTGAGCACGACTCACTGACCCAATTCAATAATGCACTAGGTCATCGCCTCATTAATTATTGCACCTGTTTCTGGGGTGACGCTTGTAAAACTTATCTCATTGAACTTATGTCATGCTTTCCTTACCTTATCGACACCCCACGACGGATGTATATAGGAAGGCGGGTGTTTTAAGCGTCCGCAAAAGCTATATTTTGCAATGTTTGCGGCGTTATCACAAAACAGTAGGTTCCATAAATCCTCATCAATGGAAGTGGAACATCAATAACACAATGTCACTCCATTACTTTTCTCTAGGAAGGTAAAATTAAATTAAATAAAATGTTGGATCTAATTAGATAGTTTTATTTTATAATTAACAATCATTCAATCGAAAACAGTTAAAATTCGTGGGGCCAATGCCTACAGGGCTACGTTAGAAATACTTAAATGGCTAAATGATCTTGACTACTAAGACTTAAAATCTATTTATTTAAGGTGTACGTTGTACAACGTGTACTATTATCTATTATCATACACATTCATACCACGCACTGACACTCACACACACACTCTCTCTCTCTCTCACACCCACACTCTCTCACTCTCTCTCTCTCTCTCTCTCTCTCACACACACACACACACACACACACACACACACACACACACACACACACATATCTACACTTGTCGTAATGGTTCTCGTTATTTATTAAAAAAACGTCTTTTTTATTAATATTATTTTTATACTTTTACTTTTTTTCTTAATATCTCAATTGTCTGCTTAAGCTGCTTTGTAATGTAGTGTTGTACCCCATTTGGAGAGCAACTGCCTCCTGACATACAGGCTTTTAGCCTACTTTTGGAGGCAAGACAAAACTTTACTTGTAATCATGCTTTTGTGGATAATAAAGATTATTTATTATTATTATTATTATTATTATACTCTTTATTTATTTTCTTTCTTAAAACTAGATTTGTACAATATTTTAATATAAAAACAATAAAACATTATAAAAACCTAATCCTAGAGTACCACCACCAGCGGGGCAGGGCCCAAGCTACCGGTGGTATTATTATTATATCCTATTTTCTATTATAATATTGATTTCAACCCTTTCGTGTGTAATAGACTTTATCATTATTTATTTTATAGTTATAAAATGATGTAATACCTGACCCATTTTTTTCAGAATATAATGTTAAAATTGCTTATTATTAAGGTGAGATGTCAAATGTTACATCATAACGACTACTGTAAGGCTCGCTTACATTTTTATCTTTTTGTTGAATAGTTTGCAGATTGCCACAGACGGCATCAGACTTTTTTGGGGTCGGCGAGAAAATTAAAGGGTTATTCAAGTACGATGCCAAGCGAAGTTGTTGAAAAAAATTTTACATAGGTTATAGCTGTCCCAGCTTCTGGGCCTCCACTTTTTCCACACCTTCCGGTCCCCTGCAACATCACGCCATTCCTTCATGAACCCATCAAGGTCGTCCCGCCATCTTCGTCTTGGTCTACCTGGTCGCCTTTTCGAATTAAATAAATAAATAACGTAAGAAAGGAGTCAACCATTTGGTTCTGTTATTTTTTGCAGGACCAAGTTATTCTGTACATGGCGCTCGCGGAGGGCAAGTCGTCGGTGCGCGCGGGCGAAGTCACGCTGCACACCAAGACGGCCATGCACATGGCGGAGCTGATGGCGAAGGTATGCCTACAAATCTTATTAACTTTAATTTTTTTAAACAATTTTTGACTTATAATATCGTATCATTTATATCCTAAATGACTTATCATAAGTACTTTATGACATTGTGAAAATTTAAATTGCTACCTGATGTAAACTTTTAATCTTAAATATATTTTTTTCATTTTGATTTTTACATGTTGTGATGTACTTTATTCCGATCCGATCCGAACCCTTCGGAGTTTCTAGTAGGGCACGGGGACGCGCACTAGTGCGCGATGCCGTTCCCTCTAGAAAACCTCCGAAGGTGATTTGTTTCACACGGCTAGAGGGACCCTGTACGTTCGTCGCCGCCCCCAAACAAGCCCGGTGAAGCTGAAAATGCAGTCTGAGCAAATCAGCAATCTCTCTCAAAAAAAAATGTACTTTATAAATTGTGTGTGTTTATTTGTAGTGGAAAGTATTATTTTTAAGATAGAGCATTTTCCAATATTTTGACGATGTAAGGGAGAACAGAAATGCCCTTATTGAGTTTCTTGCCGGTTCTTCTCGTTACAAGGTCTCTCGCTGCTGAAGACTTACACCGATGGCATAGTGACATTAAATTAATAAATTATTTTGAATTTTATGCGTCCGCCTAACCACCTGTGGTCTAGTGGTTAAAAACACCAGTCTTAGACTCTGAGGGGGATTCGATTCCAGTAAATGATTGTTCTGTTTGGTTTGTGGTAGGGCTGGTTTTAAGTCTGTTTGGCTAGCTACCACCATTTTATTTTAGTATGTCGCCTTAACATAATGTTTGTAGCGTTTAGAGATAAGAAAGCCAGTTCCTTAGTAGTTGAGGATTCCTGGTAAAGTGCGCTTCCGCTTTCGAACTTTTCATCACTTACGGACAAGTCCTTACCTGACTTAATAAATTTTAATATGTTTTAACCCTTTGAACGCCGTTGACGCATATATCCGCAGACGTAGGGGGATATTTTGACGCCTCCGACGTATATTTCAGTCTTGAAGTTTAACGGTTAATTAAACATTGCAACATACATGTTTGTTTTAGAAAACATACAAAAATGAATGTTTTACTAGCCAAGTAAAAATACCATACTTTTCCAGCCACTGTGACGCCGATGACGGTTTAATCCGTTGAATTTATGATGATGTGAATGCATGCGTTGTTCTTATAATAAATAATCTTATTTCTATTCCCCCACGAGAAAGTACGTACGGCTTGAAATGCCTAAAAGTATAAGCTACATTATTTAAAATTAGGTATTATAAAAGTAGTTAGGAACTTATTATTTGTTATGTAACCCGGTTAAGTTAATTTTGCTTATGTACTTAGATGATAATTAAATAATGGCAAATACAAACGATAAGTATCAAGAATAATTGACTAAATCACAACCCTATTCATTTTACAATTACTATTTGTGATTCCGGGCTCTTGAAAGTTTTGAATTGTAAATTTCTCAATTAGTTTTTTGCGCACATTCTTCCCTACAGCTAAAAAATAGACGTCCTGAAGGGTAGTAGGTAAAAATGTTTGGACGATTCAAAAGCACTTTTCTTAAGTTTATTTGAATGATTTTTACACATGGTTACACGCTGCGTCACATCGACCGGATCGACCTTCCCAAATCTGTCAAAATTCCTCCATTTGTTTTTGAACTCGATATGTGGGATAAGTTTAAAATTGGTTGAGGAAATTTGACAGATCAGGGTAAGTCGGTGTAACGGTGAATGTACGTATGTATGTACATTTATGTACAGTAATAAAATTGTACAAATTCAGTATTTTTTTTATTTTTTCGATAATTAGTCTCAAACCTCCATATTAAAAAAGAATTAAAACAAAAATAGAGAAAATGTTCATCATCACACGCCGTTGACGGATTAATCCACCACTAGGGACGGGTATCAACCACTTAAAGGATAACCTTTTAAATTTGCTTTTTATGTGTTTTCATTATGAGAATTTGTTAATTTATTGTGGAATTGTATATTTTGAATGAATGTACTTTCGGTTATCCGTTATATATTTTTTAATTTACATTTTAATGTCCTTACGTCTACCTTATCGATAAGTGTAGAAAAACACTAGTCCTCGGATCTGTCCATCTCCTTAGAATAGTGTCCGGCGTACGTCGGTGTTATTCATTTTTGAAGGTTGGCGTTTAAAGGGTTAAATAGTAAATTCATAACCTTAAAGAATAGAAAACAAAGTTTACAAGTGCATTTTGTTTGTGCTGTTCTAATTTTTATAATCATAACATTCCATTTGTTTCTGACAGATAAAGTTCGACGTGTACCCCGAGGATGGTCAAAACATCATCGAATGCACCGGCCTGGGCTTCACGAACCAGAGGCTGCCCCCGGAATGATGACCACTATATCTTCCATATATCTAGTCTAACATTTTATATATAAATATGTATATTATAAGAACAAATATATTTATTTACAGTGCCAAAATGTTTTTTTTTTTGTTCTGAAATTAATTGAATATGCCCATTTCGGAAAAACCTTTAACGAATAACATTATCTGTGAGCCTAGTACGAATAATGACCAAAATCGTATCTTAAACTCACTAGCTTAAAATAAGAATATTGTATAACAATCTATACAGCGCCATAACGCCTGTAAGTGGAACTAACAACGTGTAGCTCATTTTGGCACGGCCACCATCACCAACCCGAAATCTGAGTTTACAGATAATTTGTGGGAATCAGTGGATAAATCTCAGAATTAGTGGGGCCATGGTTCAAATGTTATAAGGGATACAAGGTGGCCGTGCCAAAATGAGCCTCATTTTGCAGGGCCACCTTGTATCTCTGAAACCACGGGTCGTAGCGAAGATCTGATTACACCAATAATTAGTGGATGATTAGTGGGAATTAGTGGATAAATCTCATAATTAGTGAGGCCATGGTTCAAAAGTTATAGCAACTTCTTTTTTCCATACAAAATCAACATGTGCAGTCGCGCGCATAAGCATTTAGTTATTACTTCAATTAATTAAATTGTGAATGAACGAAACTTTGATATGTTGTACGTATGTTTGATTCTGTATCGATAAAAAAGGCCATTAAATGCTTAAAAAATTTATTAACAGATTTTTCGATTTTTCAATCCCCAGATAACATTTATTAGCCTGATAGATTATACAAGCCATTTTAAAAGGGTGTTGTTATCCCGTTGTCTCTTGTGTTATAAGCAAAATTTTAAATCCTTAACATTATAATCCACAATATATTTATATCCACGCAACTATCACTATCCAACGTAAATAGGAATACTGATAAAAAATTACTTAGTGTAAAAGGCTTTATTTAAATATATTACAGATACATCACAAATGCAACACTTAACTAGTCATAGGCAATCAATCGTAAGTTAGTATCTTGTTCTGTAGTCCTGGGCTAAAAATAAGGATACGGTATCTCCTGCCTGTCATAAATGGCGACTAAAAGAGGGTTTTGGCGATGAAGGCCACCCCCAGCAGATATGCTACAGATGTTGGTTAGTGAACCCGGCGAAGTAGGTAAGATGGATGCCCTAAATGATAAGCCTCTAGGGCCTAGAGGTTTAGCTACTACCGTCGTCGGCCTGTCACACCATCTACTAGTAGTAATACTAGTGGCATAATGGACTCTGGTTCATTGGAATAATGATAAACTCTCTTTACTAAGAAGATCCTCTATGCTATTAAAAAAGAATAAAATACAATACAATAATAAAAATAATATTATAATATAATATAATTTATTATACAATAGTAAAAAAGAACCTCATCTTTTCTTTGAAGTCAGTTAATAATTAAATTGTAAAGCATTCAAATGAGCCTTTTTATATTTTTAAAGAAATGCATTATAAACTAACTAGTTTACATTTTTTTTTTGGTTCCCGACATTAAATTAACGTCATGTACAATTATATCCATACATGTATTCGATTCTCTCTCTCATTAGTAAATGAATACTTGCACTCTATATACCTAGATTCTTACCTAGACTCTTTATACCTTTCCATTTTAAGTTGTTAATTCAAATTATCAATAAACTTCATGTACGCGATTGTACATCTACTATGGGAAAATTAAAAATTGATATAACTTTTCATAGAAGCTCCCACTAATTCTGAGATTTATCCACTAATTCCCACTAATTATTGGTGTAACCAGATCTTCGATACGACCCGTGGTTTCAGGGATACAAGGTGGCCGTGCCAAATGAGCCTCATTTCATTCATAAAACTGGCTGTTATGATTACAAAAGATGCTGTTTATTTTTTTACTTCAGTAAAGTAGTATATTTTGGTATAACTAAATTTATATAGTGGAAGAAAAAAAATCTAAGCGAAACCCGATTTAAAAAAAGAATTGTTTGGAAAATATATGTCCTTTTAATAGAAACTTTTGGAAATAAGCCCTTTTGTATGGACGTCCATAGGAAATATGGCTTTCTGTTAAACACTGGTTTGAAAAAGAAGCCTTTTGAAAACATCATAATTTGGGAGAAATAAATGATAATATGATATAAATGAAATATAGTTTCTTTAATTAAAAATCAATTTTAACAACTAGGAAACATTATTTTTAAATTCCAAGGCACGACATATCTTCGGATTCTTTGCATTCACATTCTGCATCATGCTCATGAGATTCTGTATGCAACGTTTTTGAAAATGTATCCCCAGCGGATAAGACGGATACGTATTCATATCTAAAAATAAAAAAATACCATTAATTAGCGATATACAATAGAATCACAAAAACAGTAATCTTAAAAAAATACATACGAAATCTCAGAACTTGTTGCTTTAGGTACTTACTTCTTTTTGTATCTACCTTTGTTATTGTTTCTACATTTTCTGCCACCGCTGTTTGTTTTCCACTCTGTTTTCCTTCATTTCCATTAGGTACCTTTATCAACCTAAAGGATTACAAACGTAGTGACTACTTGCTCAGTGGGATTACAACAAGTCGTATCGCAATTAGCAACGGTCGCTTGGAACAACAGACCAAAAAAAATTGACAAAATTGTGTTTCTTTGAAACTCCTTTAAAACCATAATGAAATGTTGCTATCTTATTTCCCTCAACATTCTCAGTATCTTGGTATATTATAGTTTAAACCTTGTTAATAAAAAAATTGAGAATGTTAAATAATGGGAAATATTTACTTTGAATTATTTTAAAAATCTAGGGGAGGTATCGAATGCCTATAGCTTTAATGAACGCAACAAACGATAGATGGCGCTGTCAAATGTGTTGGCCAAGACTAACTCTAAGAGGGCACTCTTTCCCTGAAATTAATTTACTCTTTGCAACAGACCACAACGTAACAGTCAAGTTGGACATTGACATTGACAAGTTGTCACACAATAGAAACGAAAATGTTACGGTCACAGTGATACCATGAAACTAAATTATAGCAACAGGTTTGTAGCCGAATTCTCTAAAAGATTTCACAATTTTTTTATGCCCATTTATGTCGCTTTGTTTAAATTGAATTAACCGATTGTTCATACATGGAATTATGCCTGCTTTGATAGAAACACCTGTATTGGTATCCATTTTTAGATAGAAAACAAGGCTCTCCGTATCGTTCTATTGACGTAAGTAGGTGCTATTTAGCCTTGCCAACAAGATTCCGTCGAATTTTGCTCTGAAATAAAAAATGGAAATACGGCCTTTTGAAAAGTCACTCCTCACTGTCAAACGTTGTTATATTGTATTTGGGACGACAACACTACAACTTTATGATACGCTCTCGATAGAAGTTTGTACTGTTTGAAATAAGGGCATAAAATGAAAAACCAACTGACGCATTCCGAGTTCATTTATTAGAGCTCTTGTCTGTAACAGCAAATGGCGCCGTCGCCAAATAAAATTTATCTTTATCGCCATAACAGTAATAGACTATTATCCTAACACGTATAAGTACATATAGAGGTTTCTTTACGGACGTATTTTTATTACCCCACTTAAATCTTATAGGTCAAGCGAACGAACTAGGGAATCATATTTATTTACAAAATTAGTTTTCCTATTTTCGTTCGCTTATTCTATAGACAGTATAGATATAACAATCAATTTCAATAAACATGGGTAATTGTTACAATCCTCAAAAAAAATAAAGCAAATTTAAATATGTTACTGTAAAAGATTATAGAACAGTGATAAGTAAATAAGACCGATAAGAATCCATTTAAATGATAAGGAATGTCAATTAAATACTGTTAGTAAATAGTATCGAAATAATAAACGCATGCAATTTCTGGCAAACCAAATGAAAACATCACTGTTCTTCATTTAATGAACAATACATTTATACCTATAATGCTTTAACATATTACTATGTTCAAATGAAACCACTTTTACAGATCTACTCGTGTTTATTTTACATTCTTTCTGAATAAAACGCATCCGATTAAATAAAATGAGAGGGTATAAAGTTCTAACCAATTATGAGACGACCAACACCTGTCTACTGTGACCACGAACCCTGCTAAAGGTTAGAAACGTCAGGATAAACATTAAAATTAAATAAATGTGTAAAATAGACGCGGGTAGATCCGTAAAAGTGGTTTAATTTATTGTTCAATGTGTAGTTTTCGCGTAAACTTTAGAAAACAGTAATATTACTATATTATGGATTAATTCTTACAGTTATTCTTAATTACGTGGAAAACACAGTCTGATACACTCATTACGTTATTGAATCATTAGTTTTTAGGAGCTACAAGCCGTAAAATAATCCAAAATATCACAAACAATACAAAAAAAAATGTATTTAAATTGAAATGAAGACAACTTTATTTGACAACAGCGAAATCAATGAAACCGAATGTTAACTTGTAAAAGTATACAAGACAGATAAGTTTATGTGTAAACCGATGAAATTATCATAACAAAAAATAAACTTAACCAACTAATGTTCACAACTCTATAAGAAAACAAAACATTTATATACAACGATTTCTGCTAAAACCTAACATAAATTATTATAGAACTTTGAAAAAAAATAGAGGCATATAAAAGATTTGGATTGAAAAAAAATTATTTGAAGCGTTTATCCAATTAGTTTGCATACAACAATTTTATATTAATTCTAAACAATGTTTTATAATTATGCGGGCAGCATTGTCACTATGCCCGATACATACTCACGTTCAATTAGAAAACTAAACATTTGGAAGATATTTCGGAAGTTTGCCATCCATCAACAATATGATTATTTAGAGTTTGCATAAATCGCGTTTTTTTAAAAGTAATTGTGTTATTTAGTCAAAAATAAAATGATAGCGTCGCGGCGTATATGGCCAAAAGTCGCGAGCCATGGTCCCCATTCATTGTCAAGAAGATAAAAATATAAATAAGATTCGTTTCCTGTAGCGGATGTACTTGACACGAGGCGTGCGCTGGTTTGTGCTTATTCAGACTTCTTTGTCTTGGTGTCGACGGCGCCCTCTACTAAGGCAGGCTGGTCTTCGTAGCTGTAACAAAATAGCATCAGTTATTGTTAACTGCTTCACTTATAGGCTATTGACTATAAGTCAATATAGTCAATAGCCTATAAGTGAAGACTCTTGACTTGAACAAATAAAATAAATAGTACTGTATTAAAGATATATAATACAGTACTATTTATACTACATGTCCCACTGCTGGGCAAGGCCTCCATCGTTGAAATCAAGTCATCACTACAATTAATGGGTAATGGCTTTATCACCACGCTAGCCAAATGCGGGTTGGTGATCACAACCCTGGACTATGCACCAAATAAATGCGAAACACACTTTGCCCGACCTGGGAATTGAGCCCGGGAGTTTCGGGTAATAAACAATATTTTTTGTGCGTTGTGTTGTGACACAATTATTGTCACTATATCACGATAAACACCGTACAAATTTCTATAAAACTCCAATAAAAGTCATGAAAATGGCAAATAATTGCGCCAAAATGTGAATCGGTTACTTTAGAAGAAAGTCCTTGGACACCTTGTATGGCTAATATTTAAATTCCTGTGTAAAATTAATGACCGATACTTATTTTAATTTTAGTCCTTCGAGCAAGACACGATGAAAAGTTTATACATAATCATATTTTTTATCTTTAGGTTTGGGCAAAATGACGTGAAAACTTCATGTTGACGTAATGTGTAATACGAACAAAGGGTATCTTCTATTAATTGTCTATGACGCACGAAGCGCGGGACGGGATCATTCAATATTGATATCCGTACTTACCAAAGTACG
Organism: Eudonia truncicolella; assembly: GCA_949315975.1. Lineage (NCBI taxonomy): Eukaryota > Metazoa > Arthropoda > Insecta > Lepidoptera > Crambidae > Eudonia > Eudonia truncicolella. The sequence continues at coordinate 1,948,278 of OX438841.1, forward strand.
TTACTTTCTGTGTATTTAAAGATTCGTGTAAATACATTAGTATATAATCATCATGAACTGTATTTTTTTCAATATTTATAATTGCAATTTAAAGTAAAAGTGTTTTATTTTATTTAAACATTAATAGTGTCAATGGAAGCCTTAGAAACTTGTTATGTAACCACATCACTAGGCGTCTTCCTATAAAGACTATGGCACCTGAGGCACTACAACTTTTTTGGCTAGTACTATTTTGCTGTTTTTAAAATAAATGTAAGTTTATGGTTTTAGGCAATAGTAAAAGTACGCATAAAATAAAACAAAGCATTTGCTTACATATTTTCTTTATTAAACGTCATGATGAGATTATGTCTTTTGGTAAAGACGTGGCGCTCAGGGCACGGAACGTCTGTCTTCCCTAGAAGACCGTGGCGCTCAAAAGGTTAAGGATGGATAGGGAGAACGGGCCATAAACCACCACGCGGCCGCGAGCCCAGTGCGGTGCGGTGGTTGTTAACGATTGCCAATTGCTAGATAATATTGCTATTGCGCATACTTAGGTTTAATTGTTTGCTCAGCACTATTGAATGTATAACCGGTTGGAAACTTCTTTGGCAAGTGTAAGATTTTTTTGTTGTATCTATTCAAATGTATTTAAAATGCTGTTCGTTTCCCGAATAAAGAAAAATAAATAAATCCCTATGAGAGAGCTAGTTTTTTTACGAAGACTTCTCATAATTATCTTTCTAATACGTAACAGATCACATTTACTTAAAGAGCGCGTAAATATTTTCTACAGGTGTGCCTGCTTTTTTTATATAATTGCACTATTATCTTGGTCATTCGAACAGGATACGACAAAGACTTCATAATCATATATCTAATACGTAACAGATCGCACTTACTTGAAAAGCGCGTTAATGTCCCCCTTCAGAAGCGCCAGTGTGAGCGGAGTGCCCAAGCACGCTGGCACCAGGTACAGGAGCGCGGGCTGCGCGTGCTTGAACATGTGCATGATGAGGATGGTGGCCAGCAGCCCCAGGATGTAGGCGGAGAAGGTGGCGCGGAAGTAGAACTCGGAGTTGCGTTTGAGACTCTTGTCGAAGCGTAGGAGGAGCGCTATGAAAATGCCGGGCACTACTATGTCGCCGAGGCCGAGCATTGCGAAGTTGCTGGCGTTGAAGCCGTTCACTAGTAGGTCTTGGGGGAACACCACTGTAAGGAAAAGTTGCGATTAGCCTATGGCACTCTGCTTTAGACCTAAACATATTATTAGAGTTTTTTCACCACGCAATCCGAAACTACCCAAAAACGTGTGACAGAGACAAACGTACTACAAAACATTGTTAAAAGTTTCAAAATAGCTAAATATTACATCACTGTCTAAAAATATTAGCTTAAAATTGACAACATCTGTTTTAGGCATTGTCTAAATTCAGTCATTTTTTTGTGGTAAAGCAGTAAATGTCACATTTAAGAAATTAATGAATAATAACAGACTCTTAATAGCAGACAAAGAATATGTTACAAACAAGCTTAAGTGTTATAATAACCTTACTTCCGTTTATGTAATTAGAGTACATTTTGAACTAACACTTTCAACATTACAAAAACACAAATCTTGAAAAAATTTCCACGAGCAGGATTTGAACCTGCACCCTTCTAAATACCGGGTCAGGTGCTCTCCCAATTGAGCTATCGTGGTTCTAACCAGCCCGTCGAAATTATTCAACACTATTTACTTTTTTACTTTTAAAGCCAAAGGCGCCCATTCAATGTCAACAACTACCGTCATTAACATCAGATCATAATATTTTTACAAATACTAAAGATCAGTTAAGAAGTAGGCAAGCTATTTATAAAATGTTTTGTAATTTGTTTCGCAACAAAATGTGCGTTAAAATTATATAAACGAAACAAAAACACTTTCAACATTTTTGATTCAAACAAAAATAGACGCAATTAAATTTCTAAGAAGCGATTTCAAGTACTCTTATGGGCCCCATCCAAGGGCACTCTATCTACCGCCTTACTTCATCGCTCCAAATTTAATCATATATCTTGGATTGCGTGGAATCGCACCGAGCGTTGGAATGGAGCGTTCCACTGAATGGGGGCCTTTACCCCTACCAACAGTTAGGATCGCTGTTTTTTTTCGAGACGAGCCCTGACGTAGTTACAATATTACCTTTACATAATAACATATTTTAGCTGTTTAATGACAAAGTCAAAGACAAAATCTTTTATTTAAATAAACTTCAGATAAGTCCAAACATTTTTTTACCTACTAAAATATGCTTTAATCAATGGTGTGTGTACTCACGCTTGATAGGCGCTTCGAAGGACTTGGCGACGGTGACCATGACGTTGGTGCCGAACACCCAGAAAATGTCGTAGAGGAACAGGCCGCACAACAGGATGCAGCCCGTCACCACGTTGTTGAGGTGCAGCAGCTCCACACCGTTGATCGCGAACGCGATGCCGAACAGGTTGTTCGCAATCCAGTGCTGTGCGGGAAAGAGAACATGTTTATTTATCACCTTTATCAACCTTGAAACTTGTCGTTGAAGAGAGCAGTAGTCAACGCGCTCAGTCTGCAATTGCTAAAGTTAAAAAGTCAATGTTTGGACGAGCAGAAGTTGATCATTTCGAGCTCGACGATGATTCAGAAAGCACGTAAAGCTGTCGGTTGAGGAGGGTGTATTTTTGGATGTGACCTGTTAATGTACCTAAGTAAATAAATAAATAGATCTAAACAAAGAAAATAAATCAATACAAAAATATGTGAAAAAGGAGCGAGTCTCCTTGAACGTTTTACCTTCTTGAGCAGATACCAGGCCCCCAGACAGAGTGAGATGACGAGACAGATGACATCATAAGAGTTGAACTTGTAGTTGACGATGTCGCTGCGTGCGTCGCGATCACCGCGCGTGAAGTGGATGTGGTACGGCACGTTGGGCACCGACGCCGGCACGAACAGCGAGATGATGGGGCTGCAGACGGCAATTCGGTCGGTCATTACGTATCGGAATAGGTTGACGATATTAACTTAAATTTTGACAAGATTTATTCCAGTTTTTCCCACTATGAAATCCAGTATTTATTAGACCAGTAGAGATTATTTTAAGAAAAATAAACAAAGGAAAATATTAGTTTTGTTGGCTTATTCCCATTACTATCCATATTCATTCGATTACGTTTAGGAAAGCGAAAATTAGTATGGCATTGAAGCAGTGCCCCCTTGCGACATACGAGACAAGTTGAAATATTGCCATACAAATTCTCGTTGTCGTTAACGTGATCGAATGGCGCTTATCTTATTATCACCTAAACATAAAATTATATAAAATTTAAAAATGCTTATGAAATTTTACTTTTATATTGTACATTTTATTTTATTTATAAAATTAATATTATTATTTTTATAATTTTTTTATGATCGTTTTTAAACTAAAATTTGATTTTAAATTTGTATTTTGTTTTTTAATGTTTTGATTTATGTATTTTGATTGTGATTGAACATTCAAATAATTATGTAATGAAATTTGATTTTTATATTGACATTATTTAACTATTTTATATTTTCCAAAAATCCCTACTATGCTGTTTATTTAATCAGTCTTGGAAAAAAACCAATCAAATTGATGTACCGGTAATTATTTCGTAATTTCATCGTCTTTGGGATTGACAAATAAAAATATGCACATTGAAATATAAACACATACACAATCGTAGTTTTTTTTTTAAATAACAGTTTTTTGTAGTAAACACTTTTTGACCTTTAATTCATCGTGAATATATATATCACTAGTTGTTGCCTGCGACTTCGTTCGCGAAGACTACAGTAAAAAAAAAGTATCCTATATGCTGGGTCATGGTCTGTATATAAAGAAAGTTTTATTAAAATCCATTCAGTAGTTTTTACGTGAAAGAGTAACAAACATCCATCCATACTTACAAACTTTCGCGTTTATAATATTAGTAGGATATACTTATAAATATTCCACATCGGTATATATGTTAATTAATATTATTTATCTATGAAGCTCAAAGTACAGCATACCTGAGATAAGAAAGACAATTCAATAAAATATCTACTTAAACTATAGACCCAAGATATGGTTCATCTGGGCACTTTGGCTTATGCAACGATTTTTTTGACGTTAATACCTATTTTTTTATTCCACTTTCATAATGCAAACTTGATAAAGATTTTTGCAAGTTGTTAGTTCTCTAATTATTTTCTATGTGACAGCATATAATATGTTCAAAATATTTAAGTATTATCAGGGGTGTGTCACTCCGTAGTTTAGGTACGTTCGTTCGGCCGGCGGGCGCGCCTCCCGGGGAGGCGTAAGGCAGTAGGGTGCCGCTCGGCTCGCACGCTTCACGTTCGCGTGTCGTCGCGCGTAAAACGAACGATAATTTTTGTGCACCGAACAATGACTACTAAACGATCATAGAATCCGTATAAAAGATACTGTTGTGTTTACGGGTGTCTAAATAATAGAAAGAACAATGAATTGAATTTTTTTTTTTTTAAATTCCGGAAGATATTGAAAGTAAGCTATTTAGTTGTATTTAAATCATCACATATCCAATTGTTTTGTATTAATGTACGATTAGTCGAGATTGTTATACTACATAGGTAAGCGGTTTAGGGCGTCTGAAGTGAAATAAGTAGATATTTACTATTAATTAGCAGCCTAGGTATTTAGTAGGGTAGGTATGTACCTACCTAGATTTTTGTATTTATCACAAATATTTCATTCCCTTTTTGATTAAATATAGTATTATGTAGGTACCTAAAATTAAATGCTTTAGACTGTTTAAAACAAATTATCATTAGGTACCTAGCAAATAAACGGGTAAAAAATTTGAAATAAGCTCCCTCGATAGGGGTTTTTTGGGGGTAGGGGGATGGAGGGGGGGAGGGGTACAACCCCCCCCTGCAACCCCCATCTGCCGGAGATGCGTACTTTTCGAGAAATTAATTTTTTTGTAAACATAACCTCAAACAAAAAATATGGAAATAAATATGGAAATAACTAACCTAACCTAACCTAATGAACTCTTTAAAACTTTATGGCGGGGGGCTTCCCCCCCCCCAGCCCCCCTTGCGGGGGGGCTGCGCCCCCCCCCCACTTCCCCGCCCCCTTCGGTTCTGTCACTAATTGTTATAAAAAATAAAAAGCATGAAATTTGGAAATTTAACAGGAGGGAGGCTAAAAAGAGGTGGGGAAAAGGGAAAGAGTATGTAAAAAAACGTCGCACGTACAAAAACGTCGTTTCTGGCGCTTTGCCGGCCGCTGCCGCGGCACGCTCGCTCCGCTCGCTCGGCTCGCGCGTTGTTGGTCACCATACTAACCTAACCTAACCTAATGAACTCTTATGGCGGACGGCGTGACCACAGATTAGATAAAAGTTTAATTTTACTTCGTAAATGACGTTTCTCTAATCACATCACACGTCATTTTTGACAGAAAACGTTTCATTTCACGTTATTCTTTACTATTCCGTGTTGTTTCGTTTCGTTTCACTCAAAAATTAAGCTATTGAAAAAATTAAAAAATGACGTAAGTACCTCTCCGGCAACCAAAATCGATATCAGGGGTCTCAGTAAGACCCCCTGAGCCCCCCCACAGTGTCAGTTTCCCCAGGACGAGGGAGCTTATTTCTAAATCCAACCCAATAAACGAAATATCCTTACTTTATAAAGCCCACTTTAAAAAAATATCACTAAAGATTATTAACAAGAGGTCCGCTGCACAAAGCCATTTAAAAAAAAAAAAGAAGTCCGCTTACCTAGGTTTGTTTGTGGATTATGTTTATGATAACTTGAACTTGAAATATTATAACCTAAACTTGACTTTTACTAGTACTAGTACTATTAGTTATTCTGTGGTATTATCTTGATGTGAGGCTTGCAGTGAAACAATTGTGTACAGCTATAATAGTGGAAGCTGTTTCAATTGTCATGTCATACAGTAAATTCAACTTTAATTAAATTATTTAGCACTTAGTAACATAATTATAAATATATTAAATCTGCTTGTTTTTAGTATGAACATAACAATAATATACACTTTGTATTTTACCACAATTTTTTTTAAATATTTTTCTTTTTTTTTTAAGTATCTGCAATCAGTTCCTTAACTAAAGGCAGGTGTTCTGTGGTCAATGGCAGGCCGAGTGGGCCCCTCAGCAGTAGCCTCTCCACATAGTAGAGTGATATAACGCTAGTGGCGATTACCGAGTTCCAAAAAGTAAAACAACATAAATTAAAAATAATTAGTTGCCTGCCTGATAATTCATAAAAATAATAATAAAAAAGTTAGTACCTGAGAAGATGGCTTAGCGCGAGCACCCCTAGGAAGAAGAAGTAGCCAGTAAGCAGCAGATTGATGTACTCCTTAGAGAAGAACTGGAAGAAGATGTAGAGTGCAAACAGCGCGCACGACGCGATCAGCGGGAACATCAGCGCATCCTTGTTGGACATTGTCTCTGTACGCTCACCAGACTCCTGACAAAAAGTTACAATTATATTATGCGATGGTTTACACCAAAAAATATTGTTAGTTATATTATTTAACTAGAAGACGTTACTGTAACTTCTTAATGAGTGAGCTTCTTCTGTTTTACAAATCTATTCAGAAAATCAAAGTAGCAGCTTAGTTTTTTAATTTTTTTTTATATCTTATGGGTAAGTACTTGGCCTTTGTCTCACCTGATGTTAAGTTAATCACCTGGAATCTTTTACAACTGAGGCACTGGCTATCTTATATCTAGCTGCCAAAACACAATGCTACAAACATTAATGTTATGGCAACATATTACTAAGGCATAATCTACTCACAAGTTTGTCTTCTGAAAGACTATTTACATATAATTTTACACAAATATTAAGATCGGATGTTGATGACGTAGTTGTCGACATTGAATAGGGCTCTTTTGGCTTATAGAGTAAGAGTAGATAGTGTTGATTAATTTCAGCGAGTTGGATTTAGCCACGATAGCATAGTTGGTAGTGCACCTGACCCAGTATACCTTAGTGTACGGGTTCGAATCCCGCTCGTGGAATTTTGTCAACACTTTGTCTTTTTCAAATTCTAAGACTTTCAAACAAGTCTGTTTCTGGAAAAAGTTGTCTTTCTTGTATACTGCCCTACTAAGCGCAAAAGCGGTATCTAAATGAAAGCAAGTTTCGAGATAATTGAAGTTATGTAAAAGTAGGTTTTATTGACTTTGTTAATTAACTTTTTTGCTTTTTAAATATAATTTATATATTATGTTGGATCTATTTGTTATTACAATAGTTAAAATATCTAAAATGTATGGGGATGCCTTATTCATGAGATACTGCTACACCGCTTAGTAAATAGAAAAATAAAATTTGAGTTACTGCTTTTTCGTTAGCTCCTTTCATACATGTCTGAGTATAAAAAAATATGAATTTTCTGTTTAATAAAATGTATGTAAAAAAAAAACAATCAAAGTATATTTATAGAATCTTTTATTATTTAAGTTTTTATTGGTAGGTATAAAACAATATTTGAAGAAAAAACAGATTCTATGAAATCCAGTAAAAAGTAGGGAGTTCTCTCCAAAAGGACATTCTATTTTGAGGTATAATATTTTCAAAATGTTTCAAATATTTTCTTTTTTGTTTTTTGAAATGCCTTCTGGTGTAGTTTTCTTCTTCGGTGGTGGCAAAACTTAAATTACAATAATAACAGAAATTTATTTCCGATTATGCTTGCTGTTTGCCTACGTAATATTGATATACCTCTAAAACCCTTAGTGATTTGAGGTAAAACTGAGATAGGTAAATCATTGTTAAGGTTTTTTCATATGTTTTGAACAAGATACCGCTAAAAGGTTTAGTTCATAAGATGCATATTTTTAAAAGCTATCCGATGGCATAAAAATCAAAATAACGTTTTTTTTTTTGAGATACCGCTTTTGCTCTTAGAAGGGCAGTATAGGTCTGTTAAGTCTTTGAGCGTCAATAACGTATATCAATGGTTAAATCATTTGTTAGCGACCAGTGGCCGGTTGTTCGACCCTGGAGGGGTTAGGGTATTTCATAATCTCTTTATCATTATCTGAATATATTTCCAATAGATCCATTTATCAAGGGTCAAAGTATATTCAAAATAGTAATAAAAAATATTCAATAATATACCTCTCTTTTTTTACAGATGACATTCACTTAATACATGTAGTGGCATTTAATAGCCATGATTCGGTATTAAACAGATCTTTAAACAATTAGAAATATAATTTTGGTTGTGCAAGATGCTTGTCTTGTTTAAAGGCCTAAATGGCATTTAAGTTTAAGTTGTAGTTAAGTTATATTTAAAAACTTTATGCAAGCCGCCCGCCGCTCTAGTGTTGTTTGTATTACAGACATTCTATTCACTTTCAAATTTTACATTAAGAAATTAAGAGTAAAAACATTAATACATTACCCATTACATATAAACTGTGCTAATAAAATTATACTGGCATGTTAATATCAATTACAGAAAAAATACACTTTTTAGTACTTATTTACTTAAAATGAGCATTGCTTTAAAAAGATTAGATAGATTATAGATTGATTAATTTGACAAAATTGAATGACAACATTATTTTAGGGACAATAAAGTATTTAGTGGAAAAAATAGCTTTATTTATTTTAATTTAATTATTTTAAAAGTGTTCATTGAATTGCACAATTGCAATTGCACAATTTGAATTGCATAGTGAGTACAGGCAGAAGTGATTTGTTTACGCTATAATATGCCACGATGTTGGGACGTGTCGTCTGCGTATTGGGCCGGAAATGGCACAAAGTTTATGACTAAAAATCTACCACAAACGATATAAAGACATAGGAATACTCACTTTTTGCTCCTTAAGATACTTGACTGACCTAAAAGATCCGAAAAATATGGGTAAAACAGCCATAATAACCAAACTCAGGTAAGCGATCGCAACACCCTCGATACTATTTGATGCCTTCTCCGTGGCATTTTGGACAGCTTCCCGGACACCTTCCTCTATATTTAGTGGTATTTCTGTGGCTGAGTCTGCCATTTTTGAGATGTTTTCAACAGAACAACTATTCAAGGGGGCTCTCGCTCAACCTCAACTTTGACAAGAAAATGACAAGTGTACAATTTTATTGTTGTCAAGTTGGTACTCTAATTTACTAGTGCGAAAACCGACAAATACCGTATTTTGTTACTATTATAGTTTTTTTTTTGTTTAATGGCTTCGTGCGGTTTGCACAACTATTATAGTTTTCACCTTTTATATGTAAGATTATTTTTACTACATTATCTTTTTAATTTTTTCAAATTTATTTGAAGTTGGAGGACCTGGCTGCTGCTGCTGTAAGGAGTGGAGCTGCATCCTACCAAGCAAGTGGAATACTAAAGGAAAGGAGTATGGAAGAAGGCTAACGCTTTTACAAGTCAGTTTTGTTACAAACAAATCAACTTTTAGTATAACAGCTGATTTTTCAGTTGACAGATAAAACTTATTCATTTGTTAAAGTATTTAACATGACTTTTCTTTTGACAGCTTGATTGCGTAAAACTTTATCAGAAGGATAAGTTTTATCCGATTATTGAAAAATCAGCCTTTAGAAAAACACAAACTTTGTATTCACACTTAACTCTTTCAACATTAAAGCTAAAGTTACAATCCTGAAAAAAGGCCAATAACTAAATCTAAGGCTGTCTGGGCTCTTCAACTATTCGAAATGGGTATAGAAATAAAAAACAAACTGTCAATGTCAAATAAAAAAAAACTATATAGCGAGCGGAGCTGTGCAGACTATTTCGTATCAAAAAACATTAATTATTTAAATAATTGCGTTAGACATGTTATGCTTGTGTGTTATTATTACATTTTACGTTACATTTAACTCTCATTAGTTATTATCTTAAAATGGAAGAAACTGGAGGTGCCGAAGAAGGTTTCGTCAGAGAGTGGACTCCGTGCTCGCATATTTTAAACTTAATTCCACCTCGTATACAGAATGGTTTATTTTCCAATGAATTATGTTTGACTTGCGTCGACGCTGTCAGTGAATACATCGCACTCGGCACCAACGTTGGTTTGGTGTACTGGTACGACAGGAAGAAGGGCAGTATCCAGCGGCTGCGATGCGAGGTATGTGCTGTAAACACGTCAGTATGTTATGTTACAACATTTACTTTCATTGACCTTGTAACGCTTTCTCTTTAAATTAAGGACCGTGGCTAATAAACATGAAAGTTATTACACTTATAATTTTTAAATAACTTTCGATTGACTATAATATAACTACTAAGTCTATAATAATAAGACTTTAATATTAAGCAATGTTTATATTTATTTATTTTATACTTATTTGTATAAGATCATGCTGAAGCTTGTTTATAGATAACCAACATTAACATTTCAACTGCCCAAACAAATAATAAATAGAGGAACTAGTCCTATTTTGCATTACTGATGAAGGTACCTATCCAAATGTTATAAATCTAAGTTAAACTAAAATAAAACTGAAATACTTATCTTATTATGTTCATTCTTCCTTATTAACCACAAAATTTACTTTTCCTGTAAGTCTGCTCCATTACATTATATACCTACATATTTCTATTTTAGACTTATTACACAAGTTATAGGGTGTACTTATTGCGTTTCCTTAAGGAGGGCTCCTTGTGCATTGTTTCAAACTTTCCCCTCCAGATCTACTCAAAAATATGGGATCACATTCATGCTTCACTCTTTAAAAAAAAGCATATAATCAACAGTCCGTCATTGTTACTCTAGTTCAGCTAGAATTCATTTTATGTTTAATTTTGTTATGGGCATTCGGTCTTCATACTTTTACTTGGCTTCGTATTTGCTATCAAACTTTAAACACTATGCACATAACCATAAAGAATAAATAAATATATACAAAGATGTGGTCTATACTTAACCACTAGACTACCGACAAAGACACAAACTAATAGTAAATCAAAACAAATTTAGTAATAATTATTTATGTAAAGTACTTGCCGATGTTTAGCTGCCTGCCAGACAGTCAAACAATAATAACAGTTTATTAATAAATACGCAACATTCCTCATCACTATACACAGTCAGATCATAAGTATTGTCACACAGTAGTAAAAACTTTTCTTTTAGAATGCTGGCCACAAAAAAGTTTATTGAATTCGAATTTCGAATTGTTCATGAAAATAAAAATATATACTTTTTAGAATCTTACTCATTTTTAAATATAGAGTGGACGCTTAAAGAAGACCGTGTTGCAGTTATTGTGTTGCATCCACAAACTAGGTAGAGATACTACGTATGTTGCATCGTTGCAGTTACGCGCCAATTCAAATTTTTGACATACTGAAAAATTTGAATTTAACCAAAAGATTCGTTTATCGTACCATCAAACAATACAATGAAGACTCTACTGTAGATGACAGGTCAAGAAGTGGTCGCCCTCAGTCTGTTAGGACTCCAGCAGTGATAAAAGCTGTGAAGGCGCGAATTCAAAGAAATCCCAAACGTAAGCAGAAACTGTTGGCCCTTCAGATGGGGTTAAGCAGAAACACGGTGAAAAGGGTGTTAAATGAAGACTTAGGGCTTCGGGCATATCGAAGAAAACAGGACATCGTTTGAATACTCGTCTAATGGACCTGAGACTGAAGAGATGCCGCGCTTTGTTGAAGCGGTACGCGCGAAAAAAATATCGTGAAATTCTTTATTCGGATGAAAAAAATTTTACCGTAGAAGAGAGCAACAACAAACAAAATGATAAGGTGTATGCACACAGTAGTAAAGAAGCGAGCAACCGTATTCCGCGTGTCCAACGAGGTTATTTTCCATCCTCGCTCATGGTATGGTTGGGAGTTTCTTATTGGGGCTTAACAGAGGTACATTTTTGTGAGAAAGGTGTAAAAACGAATGCAGTTGTGTATCAAAATACAGTCCTGACGAACCTTGTGGAACCTGTTTCTCATACCATGTTCAATAACAGGCACTGGGTATTTCAACAAGATTCGGCGCCAGCTCATAGAGCGAAGAGCACACAAGACTGGCTAACGGCGCGTGAAATCGACTTCATCCGGCACGAAGACTGGCCCTCCTCCAGTCCAGATTTGAGTCCGTTAGATTACAAGATATGGCAACACTTGGACGAAAAGGCGTACTCAAAGCCTCAACCCAATTTGGAGTCACTCAAGACATCCTTGATTAAGGCAGCCGCCGATATTTACATGGATCTCGTTCGTGCTTCGATAGACGACTGGCCGCGCAGATTGAAGGCCTGTATTCAAAATCACGGAGGTCATTTTGAATAAACTTTATTGTCATAAGAATCTATGTTTTGTTAAGTTTATTTTGGTATATAAATGGTTACATAATAAATAAACTTGTCTCAATTATTTTTTATTAAACATGTGACAGAATTTATGACCTGACTGTGTATATATACGATAGGTCATTGTTGTGTAAGAACAACCGTTCTCTATTCGACTATTAAAAAGGTTTCTTTCAGATACCTACCACCAAGGCACTCAGTACAGACGCTTGCACATCAACCTTTTAAAGCTGTTAAATTTCTTCAATGAGTGTTCAACCATATGCCATATACATAAGAGTTCATAGTCTATTGAGGAAGCTTGGCAGTTTGCTGGTGGTAGTCTGATGTGCAGGCATGTGTACAATATATCGTAGCGGCACGGTGATCGACATAGTCTCAATGACATAAAAGTAAATAGTGTTGAATAATTTCGGCGGGCTGGTTAGAACCACGATAGCTCAATTGGAAGAGCACTTGACCCGGTATGTCAGAAAGGTGCAGGTTCAAATCCTGCTTGCTAGTGGAAACTTTTTCAACATTTGTGATTTTGTAATTTGTTACGCAAAAAAATTTACGTTATAATTATAGAAACAAACACAAAATTATTTTATGAATAGCTTGCCTACTTTTTAACTAATCTTTAGTATTTGTAGAAATATTATGATCGGGTGTTAATGACGGTAGTTGTTGACATTGAATGGATGCCTTTGGCTTTCAAAGTAAAAAGTAAATAGTGTTGAATAATTTCGGCGGGCTGGTTAGAACCACGATAGCTCAATTGGAAGAGCACCTGACCCGGTATGTCAGAAGGGTGCAGGTTCAAATCCTGCTCGTGGAAATTTTTTCAACATGTATTTTTTTTTTATAAATTAAATGATTTTTTAATCAGGTTGCAACCAGTGCCATCACGTTTGTGAAGATAGTAAGCACCGTGGACTACATGGTGGGAGCTGGCAACGCAGCCGGCCAAGTCACTGTGTTCCAGATACCTAAGGAGCACCCGGAGAATGTCCCTGACACTTTCAAGCCCAAGGTTGAGCCGAAGGTGGAAAGGTATGTTGGTGACAACATTTCTATTTTTGGAGAGTTTGTTGTTGACCTCAGGCAGCCTTAACAGCGTCAGCGCTCACCGGCATCACGCAAGCGTCCTTACTAGATTTTCCGAGGGGTTGAGATCGGATCGGGGACGGAACTACCCCAGGGCCCCTCTAAAAGCCCTCGGCTCGGGTTGACCAGATAGTGGGGGATGGCTTAAGCATCACAATATTATTTGTATTTGTACACCGTCTATGGTACGACATGTTAAGCCAATTCTACAAAGGCCAACATCTTTACACATGTTTGACCAAATAAATTACCTTTATCTTGAATGTATCACGCTATGGCTTGTTGTAGGACTTGTAGGATGCCACCAAGAATCCTATTAAATGGGACACCTTAAGCCTATTTCAGCAGTATTGTTATACATTGCTGTTTTCCTGTTTGAAGAGTACCAGACTACCAGATCCAGCATGTCTTATTTTATCTTATTTTTACTGGAGCCTGTTTCCCACTTCCAGTAGCGTCTCGATTTTATGGGATCTTAGCAGTCCCCAGGCTTCCAGTCATCCAGCATAGAAGCATAATTACCAAGGCTGCAGGTCTGCTGGACATCGGTTTTCATACGAATTTCATACTTAAAAGCTTGTAAAGTGCGGCTGACCTCAGGGTCGCCAATGCGCGCGTGATACGGCAACGATCTCCGGTTTTGTTGTAAGATGGCAGTCATTGAAACGCACCAATCTGCATTAGGGTAGCATGGTGGGTTATGGCCTTATGTATGTGCCAGTGAGATGTTATAAATAGAGATGGAAAAAAAACTGCTTAATTTTCACACGTTTAAAGCATTGTACCGCCTGCACATCAACCTGCCACAAACTATCAAATTTCCTAAATAGACTCTGAACTTTATGCCTTTATCATATGGTTGAAAATGTATTTAAGAAATTTGACAGTTTTGGATAGGTCGATGAGCAGGCGTCTGTACGATTTTAAAAAAGCATGCTAAAAAAGTGCTTTTGCTTTTTCGTGTACTTACAAAAAGCTACCTTGTGATGAAACGAAGAACGTGAAGCTGTCTGTCTGCTTACTTGCTTAATACGTATTTCGTTGTGAACATGTTTTGTTGTCAACATGTTTCATTGTCATTAAAACGAATATTTAAGTATTAAGTTGTACTACAGTAAATATGTAGAATTTAATGTTTTTTTTTAATCAATAAACTCTCCTTCGTACTTAAAAAAACAATAAAACAACCTACCAGCCGATAATTATTGTCTAACAATTTTTCTTAAATGCTTACATGCATTTGCCTTACCTTCTTTATTTATCATTAATTATTTATCACACATCAGTCATCAACTCATCACATAACAGGTTTAAAGTCAAAGTCAAATCATTTATTCAATATAAGCCTTAACAGGCACTTATTGACGTCAAAACTATAAAATCCAAATAATAATAAAAACTAAAAAATTTGTAAATATTTAAATCGTCAGTAGGTACAATAACGGTCATACTTAATATAGTTAGATCTGACTATAACCCAATAAAATTAATTTGTATAAGTGATTAATTGTATATATATAAGCTCAGCGCTTATATAAATACTGCTTAAGGTGTGGGAAAGTTGCATAAATTTTTGTAAAGCATTTCGTTATTATCAGCCATACATTTGTCGTTTAATCTGGCAACGGCTAACATTCCACTCGTCGCGAAGTCACTACTGCACTAATAATAATACATTTGTTATTCCCCGATACAAGTAGGATGTACATTTGCACACCTAAAAGGCCCTTGTAGCTCGCGATATAAATATTAAATAGGCACGCAGGCAGTGTGACTAATGCCTGAAAGTACACCGGGGTATTCCCTTTGCTGTCCGTAGACAGTGAATGACCTTTATGTAGATATAACTTTACTTTGGCGAACAAGGATAACTTCAGGAAAAACATATAAAGGGATCATGGACAGGTTATCTTATCTTTACGGTACTAAGGTGAAATGTAAGTAAGGACTTTTGAATTAGAACAACATTATTGTCTTTGTCTGTCTTGAAATCGGCAAAATGTAGACCGAGATTCCCTATTTTTATTGTGTATCGGGAAAGCTCCTGCAACCTTCATCTCGCCTAAATAACGATAAGGCCGAAGCGAAGGTGGAAGTACACTTCACTCGGGAGTGCAATATATATTACAAAATGTGGTTTATTATCTTATCTTATTGGGGCTTGCTGTAGTTTCTCCGACGATCCGATCGACCCACATTCTCTAGAGTCGCTCTTTTATGCAACCCCATCAACTCTTTTTGCCTCTTGGCAATGTCTTGAGGGCGAAGAGCATGAAGTTTTCTGGTTTCGAGTAAGCCAATCCCAGGAATTTCTTCCTCTCAAAGAGTCCAAATCCGGTCCGAGTATATATTAAGTCCGTTTTCACTCCGCATGCCTTACGCAAGCTGTTTGTTAACCGACTTCATTGATATTGTGTTTATTTTGTGGCATACTGACATAAACAGGTGTTCAAAGACACTATTTTTTTTTTTACTTTTATCAAAGCATACTTCAGTTCGTTATCAAGAAATTAAACAATGCGATCAAAGATAAGCTTCACGACATAAATGCTTCGCAGAAAAACATACTATTTTGGATTGTTTAGTTGAACTCGACCATGATTTATAATAGCGCTTCGCAACCTTGGTCAGTAGAGAAAGCGCACACGCTGTCCACGTAACTACTAATGCATAGTACACCTGACAAAAATACATTATACAACCTTTTGAGAAATCATAGAAGTTGCAAAGCGCTTGGACTAATAGCTGGAGGCTGGAGTTCCTGGGTTCGCTTTGCAGGTCGGGTGCTTCGTTTGTTTCGGATTCATCGATGCATAGCCCGGATTTGTAATCATCACCACGCATTCTGCCGCACAATTTATGAACGCAGTAAGTACAACTTACTGTGTTTGTGATGTGATATTTGAGGTGCTGACATTACGATCTATTTTCTCGAAACTGTTCACATGTTTTTTACTGCGTTCATAAATTGCGCGGTAAAATTTGGCAAGCATGGTTATTAAGCAAATATATACTACTCAAAACAAAATAAGGGCCACGAGGTATTTTTTCACTTTGGTGTAAATTATTAAACATTTACATATTGAAAGTAGTAAAATATTGAGTATACAAACTCTTTGATACCTAAACTTTTTAATATTGTAGTATTCATCTAATGCTGGCAACAATTTTAAATAAAATTTGATTTAAAATTATTTTTGAAAATCTTGATTCCATTTTCTTTGACGTTTTGCTTTCCTTAGCTTCTTGGTTTATTAGAAATTATCAGAGTTCATTGATATCTCGAGTCAGAAACATCTTTTGCAATATGCCACAAGCACGCAGGCGTCATATGGACTCGCTGACAGCAACCAGAGCCGTTACATTGATTGAAGAAGGTCATTCGCAGCGATCTGTGGGTTTGCAATTGGGATTTTCTCGAAGAGCTATTCAAAATCTATGGAATCGTTTCCAAGAGACCGGCAGTGTTAGAAGAAGACCTGGTTCGGGCAGAGTTCGCATTACAACAGCTCAAGAGGATCGTTACATTCGATTAAGTGCGCGCCGAGATCGCACAACGACGGCCCGCAAGCTGCAAAATCGTTTACGGCTCACAACGGGTACTCGTGTCAGTGACCAAACTATTCGTAATCGATTGCATGAAGACCAGCAGGCATCAAGAAGGCGAGTTGTCCGTATTCCATTAACCAGAAATCATCGTGCAAATCGTTTAAGATTTTCCCGTCAACATTTGGACTGGGACATAAACCAATGGGGCATGGTGCTCTTCACAGACGAATGCAAAGTTAAATTTTTTAACGACGATCGGCGTATTAGAGTATGGAGAAGACGCGGCGAGAGATTTTCAGAAGCCTGCATCCATGAAGTCGATCGTTTTGGTGGTCCAAATGTAATGATTTGGGGCGGTATAAGCTTACACGGCAAAACTGAGCTCGCTATTTTAAATGAGGGTACTGTTACTGCTCAGCGGTATATTGAGGAAGTCGTCAGACCACATGTGATCCCATTTGCCCAGCGAGCGGGTCCTGGATTCATCTTGATGCAAGACAATGCTCGTGCACACACGGCTCAAGCGACTCGGTTTGTACTGGAAGCGTCTCAAATTCAAGTCTTGCCGTGGCCGGCGAACAGTCCGGACTTAAATCCAATAGAGCACATGTGGGAT
This sequence comes from Eudonia truncicolella, assembly GCA_949315975.1. Classification (NCBI taxonomy): domain Eukaryota; kingdom Metazoa; phylum Arthropoda; class Insecta; order Lepidoptera; family Crambidae; genus Eudonia; species Eudonia truncicolella. Next base: position 1,965,872 of record OX438841.1, read on the forward strand.
CAGTTGAAACGAAGAGTTAGAGACGGTGATCAGGAAATCCACAACCAACAGCAACTCATCAACGCTGTTAAAAGGGCCTGGGAAGAGATTCCAATGGAAAATGTCAAGCATTTGATTGAGAGCATGCACTCCAGGCTTCAGGAGTGCGTAACGAAACGAGGGGGGCATACCCGTTACTAAAAGATGAGCATGGAGTATTTTCTTTTGTTTTCAGTAACTTTACATTGTTTTTATTTTTAACCTTAAATGTGTTTTTTCTTTCAAAAGCAAATAAACTTTTTAATCATTATTACTGGAATAAATTTATTGGTCTACACGGTAAAAACAACATTAGTTTTCGTTATGGAGACAAAAAAATTAATATTGGTTTTATTATTTTCATGGTACAGACAAAATACCTCGTGGCCCTTATTTTGTTTTGAGTAGTATATATAGTAAAGACTTAATTTCTTTGATGGAGGCCATTTACTATGAACTAGCTAAAAATTTTAATGGCTCTGAAGCGTCTCTGTTAAAAATACTTGCGGATCCAATGCCTATACCCTTCAGCCTCACACTACGCGGAATACAATTTTTTCGGTCTATTTAACGCTGTCGTGTTTTTTTTTTTTTTTTTTTTTTTTTTTTAGCAGCTACTCCCCGTTTTTTGACAGGACTTTTTATTCTTTTCTTTTCTTTTTTTCTTTTTTATGGGGTTAATAATTCTTGAGCTATAAGAGCTCTACTCTTATTTTATTTCTTTCTTTTTTTTTTTATCTTTATGCTTTCTTTTTTTTTTTTTTTATTCTTTTACAATTTATCTTATTACTAATACATTTTTTCTTTTTTCTATTTTTAAATACAATGTTTCTTATTCTAATTTGTTTCCTTATTGTCTATACATTTCTCTTGTTTCATTTTAATTTTTATACATCTCTCTTTTCTCGGCTCTTATTATATTGTTTACATTTCTTTCTTTTCCCCATATACATTCCTGCCACACAAGTGGTCTTACTTAACTTACTTACTTAAATTTAATCATCCTTATTCCTCTTATTTACTAGGTTAACAATATTTTTGGCAAATATCATAAATTCCTTTCTTTCCTTTTTTATACTTATTATCTCCTTAAGGGTATCTTTGCTTAATCTTGTGTTAATTTTCTGTTGCAGAGTGTACCTAATTTGCGTGTGTATTGGGCAGTCTAGTAAAATGTGGAAGATGTCCTCGTCCTTCGTCGGGTCACAGGCACATGCGGGGCTGTCCCTGCACTTAAATCTGTGCAGGTATGCACAGAATCCCCCATGGCCTGTCAGGACCTGCGACGCAAGCCGGTCGATGGACATCTTCCTCACGGTGTTGTATGCGTCCACCCCATTCGGGAAAAAGACCTTGGTGGTCGCGGCTGTGGCTTCCGTCCTATACCTGCTGTCCCATTGCTCGATCGTTTCCGCCCGTAAATGACGTTTAACGTACGAGATGGGGCAGCAGTCATAGTCCGCTCTGGTCTTCAGTTTGAGGGCGGCTTCCTTCGCTAATTCATCCGCTCTCTCGTTCCCTCCTACTCCGACGTGGGCCCGTATCCAGTATAGAGAGACTAGTTGGTGGTTGTCTCTCAGGAATTCCAGGTTACCCTGTATCGCCTTCGTGATTGGGTGCGAGGAGTCTGGATCCATCAGCGTCTGGAGAGCCGACCTCGAGTCGCTCAGAATAGCCGCTTCTTCGAATTTCTTGCCAATAATAATTTCGGTCGCTTGGAGGATAGCATATAACTCGGCTTGGAAGACCGTACTACAGTATGGTTCCAGTCTGAATTTTCGGGTACACATCTCGACCTTCCCTTTCCAACAGGTCAGGGCGGCTCCGACTTTCCCCTCCAGTTTACTGCCATCAGTGTAAATCTTAGCCAAGCCTTCTGCCAACTTGCTATCCTCTTAAGCGTTTTCTAAAAGGGTGAATTTTGAATTTAGCATCCTACTGGGGTGGGTGTTCTCCGTGAATGGTGTGCGCTGCTCAACCCTCCTGCCACTTAATACTGCCTGGGGTTTCCCGCGCTTTGCCTCAAAAAGCCGGGATGCTTCTTGGATCCGAAGGTCCAGCGGAAGCAGCCCCGACAGTATTAAAGCAGCATTTAGGGAAACCGTTCTGTTGCTTTTCGTAATTTTCTGCGCGAAGCCTCTTAACACTACATCGAGGGCTTTCCGGGAGACTGCCTTCTTCGCTTCCTTGGACCAGACGCTAGCCGCGTACAAGATCACAGGTTCGATAACAGCTTTGTAGATCGTCCTGATGATCTCCGGGTGCAGTCCCCAGGTAGCCCTCGCCGCTCTGCATACTCCTTTATAAATCCCTATCGATTTCTTACAAATGTATTGAATATGTTTATTAAAAAGGAGCTTATTATCAAAAATGACGCCTAGGATTTTTATTTCGTCTACTATCTCAATCTCCGTTCCTCCCATCTCCAGACGGGGCGTGTCGAACTTCAGCTTTTTGGTAATAACCATTGCCTTGGTTTTATGCGGCGCGAAGTTTAGCTTGTTCGACTCGCCCCACTTCTGAACACGGGAGAGAACGGAATTGGCCCTATTGGAGATCTCTCCTGCTGTGCTGCCCTCTATCACTAGGACGATGTCATCCGCGAAGGCTTGACAGTATACGTTGGCGACGGTGAGTTCGTTCAGCAGGGGGTCTAAAATTAAGTTCCAAAACAAGGGCCCGCCTATGGAACCTTGGACGCAGCCCTTGTTGGTATTTTTACTGTGTTGTTCCCCCGCATACTTCACCGTCACCTTCCTATCTTTCAAATAACTGTCCACCAGCCTCCGCAGATTCATCGGACACTCCTTCTCCTTGAGTTGGCAAATAATTTGGGGCCACCACGCATTATCGAAGGCCCCCTCTATGTCCAGCGAGATCAAGACCATTATCTTCTTCTCGACCAGATTTTGTCTGATCCGCTGGGTCATATCATAGAGGGAGTCTTCGGTACTGCGCTGCGGCACAAAGCCATATTGGCAAGGATTTAGTTTGGGCAGCACGTACCATCTAATTCTCTTAATTAATAGTTTCTCTAATATCTTACCTAAAATTGCCAGGAGCCCTATTGGTCTATAAGATTTGGGGTGCGTGTAGTCTTCTTTGTTTGGCTTTCTTAGCAGGATTATTGTTGCCACCTTCCAGGGCCTTGGGAAGTGGGAGAGCTCTAGGCATTTATTATAGATAGCTAGGGATAATGGTGAGTCGGTACTGATGGCTGCTGCGCATATATCGGCCGTAAAGCCATCATTACCCGGGGCTTTTTTGGGGTTGAACGAGTTCACCGCTTGAAGAAGTTCAGCCTCCACGAATGGAGGGTCGCAAAGATCATCTTTGTTCATTCGCTTCGGCTGCCCTTCTTCTCACTTCTCTGTGTTCCTCGTTCTCCCCCATTTCAGTGTCCTCCGGGTAAAAGCTTTCGGCCATTATGCGCACCGACTCCTTTGGGCTGGTGTTTTTGCCATCCCTAGCTATCGGCAGATCTTCATACGCCTTTTTTGTTTTGCCAATTACTCTATAAATGCCCTCCCACATAGTTTCCCTCTCTTGCTTTTCGCAGAACTCTTTCCAACTCTTGATCCTGGCCTTTTCCATTTCTTCCTGGTATACTTCTTTACTCCTGACGTACTGCTCGACGACATAAGCCAAACGGTTTGGCGCTGCCCATTTTATCTTCTTCTTTTTTCTATTTTTATCTTTTTTCATTTCTTCTAACTCCTCGGACCACCACGCAATTTTTATTTTTCGTTTAGCTTTTTTCTTTTTTAGTATCTTACCGCACGTTTCTTCTATACTCTCTATATATTTCTCTACTTTATTTTCTAGTTCGCTTATTTCTTTTATTTTAACTATCTCTTCAACATTTACTTTCCTTTTCTCAAATTCTATTTTACAGGTCTCTTTAAATCTACTCCATTCTACCTTATTTGTTTTGTACTTTCTCGTTGTTCTTACATCTTCCGTCTCTTTTATTTCATCTAGATTAACTTTAAAAACGATTGCGTTGTGATCCGAGGTCGTCATACCTTCTTCCACCTTCCAGTCCTGTACCAGTTTGGCTATGTCCTCTGAGCAGCACGTCACATCCACCGAACTCTTAAATCTCTTCCCTCCTCGCCAGGTATCAAAAGTTGGAGTGTCTCCCTCATTCATGATCTCTAATCCTAGTTCCGCAAATAATCCCGCTAATTCTGCACCCCTAATATCACTCCTATCACTTCCCCACCACTCACTCCAGGCGTTTGCGTCTCCTCCAACTACAAGCAACCCGCAACCTAATTCCCTAATCATTTCTTTCAGGAGTCGTACATAGGCCTCAATGTCCGTGTCCGGCTCAAAATAAAAGGAAATCACGCCGATCGTCCATTCTGCAGTCACCAGCCTGGCCGCTACCAGGTTAGTGGTTGTGAGGTTGGGAAATTGTATGATCTTAATGTTTATGTTGTTAATTAAAATAGCGGCCTTGTTACTTTTCCCAACCTCATGTGCTGCTTGGACGATCCGCGCCCCGGACACATCTCCCATGACCCCCTTGTTGCCTATGTACGGCTCCTGAATTAATGCAAAACTGATGTTCCTGTTGGCAATCTCTGCCAACAGCTCTGCGGTTGCGTTATTGCTTCTCTGGAGGTTCGCCTGTACTACTTCGTATATTTTACTTCTTTTCGGAGCCGACGCCATGCCCTTAGCACTGGTACGCTACCTTAGCCCTGGCCAGCCTGTCCCACCTAGCCCTTATCGGGCAAACCTCATTGAAGGTATTGTGGGACTTGTCTTCCAGGCCGGCTCTCTCACAGTTAAGGCAGCGGGGGGGACTTGACTTATCCTTACACGCGGCGTACAGGTGGTTACCCCCACAGTGGCTGCAACTGTCCAGCTGCTCCTGACAGACCCGCTTGATGTGGCCATAGCCCAAGCAGCGGGAGCACTGGATTAACGGGGACTGATCTTCCACTTTGGAGATACCCCATTGCAGTTGAAGAGTCCCCGCCTCTGTCAGTTGCTGCCAAATTGCGGGGGCCACCTTGACCACCATGTGTGCCACGTGAGGATTTTTTGTCTTCTTTTCAAATATAACCTCTATCTCTTCCTTCCCATCTTTGGTTTTGGTTTTCCCTACCTTCCTCCTAATTGCTTCTTCGACCTGCTCTTTCTTTTTGTCCCCCCTTACATATCTTATTATAACTAGCGGATTTTTGTTTTTCGCTTTCTCTATTTTCATAGTGCCTTCTTTCTCTAGTTTTTTACTCAGCAACTCTGCATCCTTCTCAGATCCACACCCAATAATGATCTTTTGGTCCTTGGCCTTCCTGACCTTCTGGACCTTTATCCACTCACCATCCGGGTCGGCTTCCGCCGTCTTCCTGACTGTTTCCATTACCTGGTCACTGGTCAGGTTGACGTCGGTCGACGCCACGATGTCGTGTTAACGATATAGGTTTACTAACTGGCTTAGCTGAGGCCGCTATATTAACAAAGCAATTTTGTACTTTACTCACTCGACATTAGGCTAAAGCTTCGGCCCCTCATGGATGTTAGCTACAGCCCATTTCCAATAATACTAGCGACCGAGCTACGACGTCCGCGGCCGTTTGGATAGTACAATCGCTAAATTACTGCCCCAAATAGCCAAACCACTTACGTTGAAGGTTATTGTCCTGTTAGGAACAAATGTTTCTGTAAAAAAATAATGTTTTTTTTTTTGGTTTTTTTTTTGTAGCTTGGGTAGTGGCACTAGTGTTCGACAGGAACCAGTGATCGACATTTTTTCCTTTGATCATAAAAAATAGATGTCAGTATCTGATTTAGTTTTTTAGAAACAACTAGCTGTGCCCGCGACTTCGTCCGCGCGGAATAGTTATTTTTTTATTATTTATTTATATTATATTAACAAAATTTAAAAAAATCTAAAATAAAAGAAGCGTAAGTTACTCCTTATTACATCAGCTATCTGCCAGTGAAAGTCCCGTCAAATCGGTCCAGGCGTTTCAGAGATTAGCCGTAGTAACAAACAAACAGACAGACAGACAAAAATTAAAAAAAAAAATATATTTTGGTATATGTACCGTGTATACATCCATATACACATTTATTAAAAAGCTGTTATTTTAATATTTCAAACAGACACTCCAATTTTATTTATTTGTATAGATTGAATAGAGACGATCTGCTTCCTAGCCGTCATCTCGTAAAATTTCAATTAAATCATATGTCATTGAGACTATGTCGATCACCGCGCCGCTACGATATATGGTACACATGCCTGCACATCAGACTACCACCAGCAAACTGCCAAGCTTCCTCAATAGACTATGAACTCTTATGTATATGGCATACGGTTGAACACTCATTGAAGAAATTTGACAGTTTTAAAAAGTTGATGTGCAAGCGTCTGTACTGAGTGCCTTGGTGGTAGGTATCTGAAAGAAACCTTTTTAATAGTCGAATACAGAACGGTTGTTCTTACACAACAATGACCTATCGTATATGTATAGTGATGAGGAATGTCGCGTATTGAATGACATTCAATTGATATAGTAACAACCCTGACCACAGACAAGTGCAGATGATAACCATACTTGTATACAGAATATTATCAGTGGATAGATAAAAGCTAACCCCCGTATTAATAAACAAAGTGTAAGCTTGGAGTAGTTACTCCGTGTTTTGTTCCCGTCATGTAAACTTCCTTTCATATTAGAGTAAAAGAGACAAAACACGGAGTAACTACTCCAAGCTTACACTTTATTTATTAATAAGCCCCTTAGGGTCTTACAAATAAACAAAGAATAACCTTTGAATAGTTATTCCGTGTTTGTCTCTTTTAGGCCCGATTTTTTAATCCTCAGATAAGTTTTATCCAACGAATAACTTTGTCATTTTGACATATTTTCTAAATAGAATCTGTCATTATGACAAAATTATTCAATGAATAAACTTTAACTGACGATTGAAAAATCATTAATACTAGTGGTCGCCCAGTGGTCGAAATTCGACCGTAATTTTATTGAGGCTGCACAAAAGTGCTTAGTAAAAACTAAGAATTGTATCCTAAGCAATGAAAAATTAATAAAGATAGAATGTGTTTGGATTGGTATTGACAGATTTCGGCCGCTCCTCTTCCATTTTTGAAATTTTGAAAAATGTATGTAAAAATGTTTATTTAATTTAATGTATTTTTTATGCATAATTTAAAAAAAATATTAGCATTCTGCACTCCTTCTCTATATAAACTGTAAGTGTGCGAAATTTCATACTCCTCCGTCCGCGCAATTTTCGTAAAACAGGGTACAAAGTTTTTGCTTCACGCATTAAATTATAGATGACGTTTAGGTACAGACGCCTGCACATCAACCTATCCAAAACTGACAAATTGCTTCAATACATTTTCAACTATTCAACAACAACTATTGTTGAAAATGTAGTGAATGTGTAATACTGATTGATAGTAATACCTAAAGGGGATGGACGGGGGAAAGGGGATACGTTTGGATGATGCCATCCCTTTTAGAAACCTGAGGATGTTCCATCACCACATGGCTTTAGGAACCTTTATTTTCAGACCGCCAACAAAAATCTGGTTACGCTTTAAAAACCATCGGAGACATCTCATCTCCCATCGAAAAAAAAAGTTTTCTATAAAAAAAGCAAACTACGTTATCTACCATGGTTGAAAATCTGTACGTTTGTAAGTTAGCAATCCCTCTTAGTCTGTTTCCTCTTTGCTAATCTCTTGTCGCGGGGTATAAGTGACTGCGATGCAGAACCTATAAAATAAAATATGTTTTTTTTTTCTCAGGTACACCATCGGTGACCTTCACAAAAGCGCGATAACCGCTATAGAATGGTCGAAAAACGGGATGCGCCTGTTTTCCGGCGACAAGAACGGCGTTATCATAATGACTGAGATTGATTTTTATATGGTGAGTTTCTGTAGTTGTTTTTTTTTTTGTTTTAGCTAGTAATTAAGCATTAAATTCATTGATGTAATATAAGAAGCAACATAAAAAAAATAGGTAGCATATTAGAAAAACAAACCTTACGTTAATGTTATTAGATTATGTTTTAGAGTCATCGTCAATTTCCTGCTGCTTCAATGCATTACCTACAGAATAGTTCATACTTGCTTAACACATATTTAAATGTGAACAAAACATCCAGGCCATCCAGCTACAGTATAAAGTCACATTTTTAAATTAGAAATAATTATCAGGATTCAAAGTGTCCTCTTTATAATTATCGTATTTTTCCGTTCCATATAATTATGATAAACAGACATGTTTTTATTCTTAATTGTTGACCGTTGAACTACCTCATTACTTTATTGTTATGATAAACGTGAATAAAGTACTACTAAAATTGGGTGAGAATGAGGAGTTGGCCGAAAGCTAAAAGTTTGAACGCCTAAAGGTCGACAACGAATTGCCAAATATACAAATCGTCGATAGTACAGGCGGCTGTACTGCCCATCAGAGTATTAAAACTGTTTAATTTCTAAATTACATGTTGGAATGTATGTCATAAATATAAAGTTTGTGGTAGGCTGGATGATACGCCTGCACATCAACCTATCCAAAACGAGGGGTTGACGAGGGGTTGGGGGGTATATCATTTCTCACTTCTCATTTCTATATCATTCATCATCATCATACAGGAAGGAAATATTGTTTATGTATTACTTGTAAGAAAAATTACTCTGACACTGGCTAAATGTGCTAATCGCACGAAGCCATCAACTAAAGGAAAAAGAAAAAACATCTTTGCCTGATTATTTTTTAATTGAATGTCTATCCTGTTTTAAATACTTTCGCAGCATCTCTGCAAATCGATGGAGATAGTGAACGAGCAGCACGAGATCGTGCAGATGAGCTACCACCAGAATACGCTGGTGGTGTCCAGCCTGTACCGCAGCATCGTGTGCGAGCGGCGCGACGGCCGCTGGCAGGTCAGCCAGCTCGGCAAAAAAGAGCGCAAGAGGTAACATTGCATTTATTATTTTTTTTAACTGCGACAAATTAAAATCGATACATTCTTTCAACCGCCTCTGTGGTCTAGTGGTTAAGACCACCGGTCTCAGACTCAGAAGTCCCGGGTTCGACTTCCAGTGGTGGGTAAATTTGTGTTCTCGGTTTGTTTGGTGGGAGGCCTTGTTTGTCCGCCTGGCTAGCTACCACCATCTTATCTAAATATGTCGCCATAAAATCAATGTTTGTAGCATTGTTGTGTTCTGGCAGCTAGAGATAAAATAGCCAGTGCCTCAGTACGAGTAGATGAGGATCCCGAGGGAAGTGCGCTTCCATTATTGGCCTTATCATCACTTAACATCAGGTGCGATGAAGACCAAGTGCTTACCCGAAAGACATCAAAACAAATACTATATAAAAAAAATAACGTGTTCTTTAGTTATTTATTACGGAAGATTTATTTTTAAGTATTTTTATTACCGTGTTTATTATATTATATGAATATGCGGTATTGGACACAGTTGCGTGCGCCATGGTCACGGGTGCACTGAAGTTAATGCGGGTGGATATTTTATGAGCAGACAAAACGATCTACCCTCTTCCTTAGTCGTTTTTTGCGCTCGATGCCCGTACCACTGGTATCTAAGTCACTATTCACTCGAAATTGCTCACGACACACTCACACTCACTCACAGTATCGTTTTGTTTGCTCATAAATAATCCACCCGCATTAGCTTCAGTAATTCCGTGATCATGGCGCGTGCAACTTTGCCGAAATATCTGATACTCACATTTATTTATTTATTTATTGAAATAGGTACACTCGCAGAACACATTAAACATTATGAATATGATAAAATAAATATATAATAAACATGGTAAGAATCCCGTTAATAATTTATCTAATGCAAGTGAGTGAGTTTAATTAGTTGTATTTTTATTACATTTATTAAATAGCATAGATTCAGAGGCATTCGTACACCATTATTATGTGATAAGTCGTGCATGTATGACAGTACGTAATTGTCGGCAGCCTGTGTGCGCTGGGGGCGGTGTTCCAGTACTCGTACGCGCGGGGCGGCGCCGCGGCCGCCTACTGCGCGCGCCCCGGCCTCAGGCTGTGGCGGGCAGACAAAAACGGGAACGTACTGCAGACGCTGCTGTTTAAGGTATGGGATTATATACCTTATATACACCTATACTAGGTTCGTGATTGTGAACGCCCCGGCCTAAGGTTGGCTGAGATGGCTGTCCGCCTAAGGCTGATCGGGCAGACAAAAACGGGAGCGTGTTGCAGACGCAGCTGTTCAAGGTACAGGATTAGAGAGCTTATGTGTAACTAGCTTTTTGGTCGCGGCTTTGCTCACGTGGGCTACATGACTTGTTTGTTCGTAAAAAAAGCCAAACTTTTTAAAGTTAAATATCATAAGGGTATAAGTAATAAGGGTTAGAAAACTAAACATTCACGTCATTTCAACATTAAGTTTTTCATTTTGTATCATTAAAAGCCCATCCATGCGCGCTAGAATTAGTAAAAATTGTAACACAAAACCGCTTAATAAAGATCACTCTGTATAACAAATTTAGGTCCGTTCTGAAACCTCCTGTACAAATTGACATCCCTTACTTAAGGGATCGTTTTCCAAAAATCCTAAAACTCTTCGTAATTTCTAACCAGGCCAGATACTGAAATTTAAGGAATGATAGATTTCCATACAAACTTCACCCCTATTTTACCTCTCTAGGGGAGGTTTTTCGAAAAATGCTAAAACACGTCATTCTTTATTTTTGTTTAATAATCTAAAGATCGATTAAAATACTCATGTTGATAGTTATTACTTTAAAATAACGATTTCCCCAAAAAAACCTTTATCCCTTTTTTACTCATTTAAAGAATAATAAACAAAATTCCTGAGACATATCACTCTTTAATTCTTTTCAAGAACCCAAATACCAATTTTCATGTATTTAACTTCAAAACTGACCGACTTTCATACAAACTTTCACCCCCTATTTGACCCTCTTAGGGTGTGATTTCCGTAGAATCCTTTCTTAGTGGCTGTTTACGTCACTCAATTAACCTACAGTCCAAATTTTATCTAATTAGCTTCATCTGTTTAGGCTCGGTTATGATGAAACAGTCAGTCAGGACAAGTCATTATATGTATATAGATAATGATAAGATCGTGATTGTGCGTGCTGGCAAGATCGGGAGCGTGCTGCAGACACTGCTCTTCAAGGTACACGATTATAGAGCTTATACGTGTAGCAGTGATAGGGTCGTGGTTGTGCGTGTCAACAAGTACGGAAATGTTTTGCAGACGCTGCTCTTCAAGGTAGGTAGACGATTATAGAGCTTATGTGTATCAGTGATAAGGTCGTGATTGTGCGTGGCTTGTCAGTGCGCGAACGTCCTGCAGGCGCTCCTGTTCAAGGTACACGATTATAGCTAATGTGTAGTAGTAATAGGGTTCTGAATGTGCGTGCCGACAAGTTCGGGACCTTGCTGTAGACGCTGCTTTTCAAGGTATGAAATCATAGAGCTTATGTGTAATAGTGAAGGGTCGAGTTGTGATCGCCAGGGACTAACGGCCTGGACTTTTGGCTTAGCGTTTTGCGGCAGTGGCGAGCGGTGCTTAGCTCCGCAAAAACCGCTCAGGCAGAAGTGCCTTCAATTGCCGTCGATTACAATCGATTGTGCCACTTGACATTTATTTAAGACTAGTTGTTGCCCGCGACTTCGTTCGCGAAGACTACAATAAAAAAAATAAAAAAAAGTATCCTATATGCTGGTCTGGGTCATGGTCTGTATATGAGGAAAGTTTCATTAAAATCCATTCAGTAGTTATTACGTGAAAGAGTAACAAACATCCATCCAACCTTTCGTGTTTATAATATTAGTAGGATTGGAAAATATTTTGTACTTTTTTTTATTGTACAGGAAGCAATTGCGAACCCTCTAACGGTGGCGGAGCTGCTCAACCCTTCCCCCCACGCGGCGCCGCCCCCCGACGGGGACGGCGAGCGGGGGCTGCGCGCGTTGCACGTGTTCCGCGAGCAGCTGCTGGTGGCGCACGACGCGCGCGCGCTCTACGTGCTCGACCCCGGCACGCTCACCGCCGCCTGCGCCGTGCTCCAGCTGCGCAGGTGCGTACGCACGCAATTGAGTTAATCGATTGAGAAACTATTTAGCAACTGTCAAACTATTTTTATATTTAGGTAAATTTGTGTTTCATTAATTTAATGGATGTTGTTTTATCTATTGCTATTTATTTATGTTATTAATTTAGGGTGCCAAAATATATTTTCTGCTATTTTAATTTAAAAATGTTGATAAATACATAGTTATAATAATTTATATACAAAGTTAACAAATGGATCTAACAAATACTATAAATATGAAAGAGTGTAACTTTGTTTGTATTTAGGATTAGGACACTTTGTCACGATAAAAGTTCAAGTTGTACATGTTTATTAATTTATTAATATAGATACTCTTTCACTCGATCGATATATCCGTCGTTTGGTCGTCAGGATCCTGTCGGTGAGCGTGCACAAGGATGAGATCTTCGTGCTGGAGGGCGCGCGCTCGCTGGTGCGGCTCGCGCGCGCTCCGGAGCCCGCCGCCATCGCGCCAGGTCTGTTCGCCAAGCCGGCACCGCCCTGACACCATCCAAACACCACCCTGACACCGTCCTGACACCACACTGATACCGCCCTGACACCACACTGACACCACCCTGACACCACACGCATTATAGTATACACGAGCGGCCCGCTCGCGACTACGTCCGCTTGAGTGACTAAAAAACAAGCTAAAGTTCAACACTCGTGTCCTAAAGAACCCTATGGCAGCGCCACACCGGCTACTTTGTATAATACTTTGTAAAGATTATTTATTTATTAATTGACTACACAGAAACAGACCCATACATATGTATTATAAACAGTGACAGGAATATATCCTATGATTAACGTTCTTTAACAGTAGCGGGATTTTTGGAGTTTGCTGATTGCCTATGGTGGAATTTTTAGCAGGATATTTACCAGAAAAAATAGTTGTAGACACAGCCCTTTATTAGATCCCATCTAAAACTTAGGAAAATCAACCCTACCTATTCCCATCACTGATTATTAAGCAATAAAGTTACAAAATAACAGGCCAAACATACATCATATACATATAATGACTTGTCGTGACTGATTCATCATCGCCGAGCATAAACCAACCACTGAAGCTAGTTAGATGAAATTTGGACTGTAGGTTAATTGAGTGACGTAACCAGCCACTAAGAAAGGATTTTACGAAAATCACACCCTAAAGGGGTCAAATGGGGGGGATGAAAGTTTGTATGAAACTCCGTCAGTTTTGTAGTAAAAAACATAAAAATTGGTATTTGGGTTCTTGAAAAGAAATAAAGAATGACGTGTCTCAGGAATTTTGTTTATTTTCCTTTAAAGGTGTAAAAAAGAGAAGAAAGTTTTTTTGGGGAAATTATTATTTTTAAAGTAATAACTATCAAAATGAATATTTTAATCGATCTATAGATTTTTCAACAAAAATAAAGAATGATGTGTTTTAGAATTTTTCAAAAAACCTCCCCTAGTGGTGAAATAGGGGTGGAAAGTTGAAATGGAAATTTTTAAAGTTTAATCCACGGATGTCTAATGTCGTCCGTCGTTATGTCGGGGACGAGAAATAAAAGAGACAAACAGTTTTTTCTCAGTCTGTCTGAAATTACTCCAATGTTAGTGACCTTGATATAAATAGAGTTCAAGCCGAGTCGAGTTTGTACAGCGCCACAGTAAACGAGTTCTCGAGTGGAGACCACGTATTGGCAAACGTAGTGTAGGGCGCCCTCAGACAAGATCTTCGCAAGGTGGCTGGCAACAAACAAAACTTATAAATAGGCAAATTTATATTTGAAATTAGACTTCATGCCACAGTGACAGTATTAGTTTTTAATAGTCTTTTAATAGTTACACCATAGTTTTTCTTAACAGTATTTTAGCGAATTATATTTTTTTTTTTACTTGAATACATATTTTGCTCATTAGTGGCGCCAAATGCCGACGAAGAAACTGGTCTATCGCTTTTGATATAACTTCATGTGATATAAAAAAATCGCTAGGGTTGAATAAGGACGCTGCAAGCGAATTTAGACCTTTTCGCTTAACGACTACTACCGAATGTTAATCGTAAGATGACTATTTTTGGCGGTTGACCAAAAATATAGTCAACCTTACGCTCATACATCTCAGTGGATACACGCTTGCAAATCAGACAACCACAAACTGTCAAACTTCTTCAATAGATTTTGAATTTTATGTCTTATGGCATACGGTTGAATATTTATTGCAAAAAAAACACAGTTTTGGATAGTCTGATGTGTACATCTAATTTGACACGTCTAAGCTTGTTTGCCATGCAAATGAAACCAGTTCCAAAATTTAGAGGAAAGTTAAACCCGATATATAACTGATGTTGTCTCTGCCTTTACAACAAAAATGAGATAACAATAGTGCTCGTTTTGGTATTATTTAAAAAGAGTTTCCTTTAGAAAGTGGCAAAGAGTATGGTATTATTATAATGACACAATACCATACTCTTTGCCACTCTTTACTCTTTCTAATTCTATAAAGTGTTTGTGTTCATCCCATAGGATGAGGAGGAGAAATCGCACTCCATAACGAACACCACTACAAATATAGTGACATGTAGTATTAGATGCATCGTTTGCGAACTTTTCACTACACATAACACTGATGAAGTTGGAATAATAGACACAGCAGCTTTACATGTTAATAAACTAATAACATCAAGCTTTTGCACAAAGTCAATTAAAATACAGTGCGAGTATTCCAAATGGGTCAATAAGGCGGGTTTCGAAACTATAAGGGTTTGCTTTTAGGAACTAGGTTATCGATTTTGATTTTCAGTAAAACTGCAATTATAAATAGGTACTTACTGTATTGTTTGGAACGCTCATTCTGTATGAAATTTGTGAACTTGAAAGTTTGAAACTATAGTATTTATAAATAACATATGTATTATAAAACCAAAACACAAATGTTGAAAAAATTTCCACGAGCAGGATTTGGACCTGCATGCACCTTTCTGACATACCGGGTCAGGTGCTCTTCCAATTGAGCTATCGTGTTTCTAACCAGCCCGCCGAAATTTTTCAACACTATTTAATTTTTTACTTTGAAAGCCAAAGGGGCCTATTCAATGTCAACAACTACCGTCATTAACATCTGATCATAATATTTTTACAAATACTAAAGATCCGTTATAGGCAAGCTATTTATAAAATGTTTTTGTTTTGTTTATATAATTTTAACAAATTACAAAAACACAAATGTTGAAAAAATTTCCACAAGCAAGATTTGAACCTGCACCCTACAACAACAAAATTTGCGTTAAAATTATATAAACAAAACAAAAACATTTTATATTTAATTTGTTTTAATTTAAAAAGAAAACTTGATGAAATTAAAGAGTTGATGTTGTATATTTGATGTTGTGTACTTTCCGTCCTAAGCCACATTGCATAGCATGCTTATTGAAATATTACGTGATAGGTTGTATAAAATAAATAATACTACAATAATTAGTTTGTAGGACATTTAATACCACAAGTGCCAATTTACTTGTACTTAAAGTTGATAATGACGTACTCATAAAGTATTGTATGTATTCATGTCATACTGACAATAATTTGTGTTTTTTTTTAATATATGTACTTAGTTAATTCTTATTTCAAAAGTTTACTGGCCATTTTAATTATAATTTTACTTTTGTATATAAAATCCTAAATGGGTTTCTTATTGAAATTCTTGTGTAATATAAACAGGTCCAAGTGTTTCTGTTACGGAATCCTTGTGGGTCCAACTGGCTCTTGATCATCTTTGGTATTTCAGAGATTGTCTAACTGTTTTATTATTGTCTACAGTTATGTATACGCCATAAATAAAAGTGCCATTTTTGTTTTATCATATTCTATACCCAATTGGCTAATTTGTTGATTATTGTTTACTTCGGATAAGGGGGAATATAATAATATAAAAAATATATAGTAAAATAAACAGTTACTCACTCATAGTGAACTCTGAAATTATTATACATTACATTCCAAATTGAATTTTAAACAAATGGTACGTTTTTGTGTTATAGAACAATATACTGTTTTTAATGTTAACAGTCGTACTTACTATGTTTTTACATATCTAGACTTACTATGTGATCTTTATTATTAAAATTGTGCTTTAATATAATATAGGGGATAAAATGGAGATTATTTTCGTGATTACTTTGTAAGTTATATCGTTGTTATTGCTTTGATTAAATAATAAAGTAGTGCCTTAAACTAATACCAAATGAGGACCAATGAACTTGACGTAAGAGATCACTTTTTGTATGTGTTTTTTTTTTATAATTTGTGGGTACTTATTTATTATCTTTATTTTTACGAAAAAAAAGGCGTATTTTTTCAAGTGCCGTTGCCAGATTGTTTTATAAAAATTCTTATTATATTCTACTCTTTTGTATATTTGTTATTTTTTGGTTAACGTTCAACGGCTTACCATTACTATTTAAAGTAAGTAATAATAAACAGTCGATAGAACATGATCAACGTCGCTATGTGCTAAAAAAAGAGACAAACACATTATTATTTTTTTCGCTCAGTGACTTTATTTTTGTTTGCATATTATAAGACGTTTCATCTAATTTGATACTATTGCCAAATTAATAAAGAGGGTGGCGGCACTTTCGTTATAGAATGCGCTATTAGGATTTATTTTATTATAGAAAATTTTATCATAGATAAAAAGCTAAATAAATATGATGCGATTCGATACGACTCACTTTACTGTAGTTATGTTGATTAAGGATATACTTGTATTATCAGTATGAAAACTAGCCAACTTAAGTATTAACCATTTTTACTTTCAATGTCTTCTACTCTGCTTGTATTATTTATTATACTATGGCGTGTTAAAAGTTTTATTAGTGGTTGTGTAATAGCGATTTGCATCTCGTTTTGCTTCAACTACTCGTAGTAATTTTGCCAAGGATTTTTGAATATCACTGGTGATCATGAAATATCATCATCGAATCGATCGAATATATCAATGAAAAAGTGACATGATGACTATTGATGACACTATGAAATATTATAATGTTTGCGTTATTTACAATTTGTTGTTAAGATACATAGCGTTCGAGAACTTTCGGTGTCAATAATCAGTCACCACTGACTTTGAATAAGAAAGTAAGGAGCCCTCGTGATTGATATCATAGCGCGAGAATTAGTCACTGATTTATAAATCGCACCCCAGCTTTTGTGACGTCTGACAAATAGTAGTAATAATTTTATGCTAATGCATTAAAGTGCATTTTGGTGTAACTACTATACCCAATACAACTAACAGACTTTCTTTTTATTGTAAAAAGTCGAATTAAATAAGGTTTTTGAAATTACTTTAAGTTTAACAAAAGTTGAGATAGTCAATTTATTGTTTTTTTTATTATCTGACTAGTTGCTGTTTATTTTTTTGCTGTGCCAGCACATTTAGCAGTGTTCCAGGCGTAAGAGGTTTTATGATTTGAGCCATGCACATGTTAGATGGTATAAACCTAGGTATACCCGTGGAGTTGAGCGGACACCTTTTGTATTCACTAAATTAAGCTTGAAATACCCAAATTAGTGTACATAATAGTGTAGTTATAGTTAATTATTCATTCATTCAGCCTATTGGCGAAATATTATACTGTATGTCCTTGTAAATAAGATTGAAACGCTATGAAAATTAACGAAAACTGTGCCTACTAAAAAGTATTTTAAAGGTATAATCTACGTATTATATATTGCAGAAGTGTCAGGCGCTATACCATCGACTGTGCATTGAGAATACAAGAGTTCCACTCATGTCCCTATGATTTTCTAATTGTTCATAATTGAAGTCTGACATTTTTTTAAGTTCATGAAATCTCTTTGGCTCACACCTGTAGTTGCCTACCCGTAGCAGTGAGAACCAATGTGCAATGTTGTTTCCGACGTCACGTATATATGTATTACCAAAAGGGCACATCAAAAGTTACACTTTCAATCGATTTTGATCCCTATTAGTCTCGTTTTAGGGCTCTGTCATGCATATTTTGACATATGTGTGATGTTGTCAGTGTAACGTTTGGTGTGTCGCCCACTGTTTTGTTGTACGTCGCTAGCATGGCCATTGTACTTGTATATAAATATACTTTTGTAGCAAAAATATTGTATTTTTATTTAATTTCGACCCTGCGCAGTCGCCTCGCTTTAGTTGCTAGTATATTTATGTGTACGAGCAATGGCTCTGTTGTCGATGTCGCTTCCTTAGGGAGCGTCCACACAGCAGTTACTTTTTGTAGATAAAGTTATGGAATGGCAAATAAAACTCACACTTGGCACCCTGATTACAAGAAATTACCATAAAGTTATCAATTAGTGTTCATAAAAGTGACTGCAGTGGTGAGGCTCCGTCACCTGCTGTTTCACAAAGCTATCAGTATTTATTTTTATTACTCAACAAATAAGTTACAGTGAGCCTGATGTAGGATATTGTTATAATATGTAGTTGCGTTTGCGCATTTCATATCCGCTTTGAGTGAACAGCGCCCCTAGCGAATGTATTGTGAATCACACCACGCCGACTGGCATGATTGCAATCAAGTTTCGTAGATGAACTACTGTTTATAGATGTTTAGGTTTTAATAAAACGCTTAATATGGCAAAAATTTAAAATGTAAATGCATAAGGCGCGGGTGATAATGTGGTATTATGTGTGATTCTACCCCCCCAACTCCCATCTTCCTGCCCAGGCTCATAGGTCTCGACAGGGATTTCGGAGTAGAAGGGGTCTACCCACTAAAAACCAATGCACATCCCTTTGACGTGTCGCTAGGGTGACTGGGATCACCGGTTTTTCAATCACCAGTATTATAGCATACCATAATATTGTGTTATACTTAATTTAACATAATATTACCTCTATACAACATATTATTTATAATGAAATGCGAGAACTTAATAATGTTTGTGCATCGTGCATCGCACGTCGAGATCGGGTCGGATGTCGACTTGAGTTTTAACGGCTGTCTGTACAAAGTATGAAACAAACTATCCCGAGTAGCAAACGATTTCTGTTACGTTTCTTAGGAGATGCGTGGTATTACCGCTCTAGGGTGTCCCGAAAATACGATACATCAAAGTTCACTGCGGAACAGCTCGCAGCCAAGCATTTCCACGGCCGAATCTACTATATAATACTTTTATCAGGGTTTTTGAATCTTACCGGTGATCTAGTGACATGAAATCTACTATGAAGACATAAGTAAATATTTTTTCATTATTTACAATTTGATTATTTAGATACCGTTCTAGAATTTTCGGTGTCAAAAATATGTTACCAGTGACCTTGAATAAGAGAAAAAGGAGCATTCTTAATTTATTTAATAGCGTTACCGGTTCACTAATAATCGTCCAGGTAGTCCCAGTGATATTCGAATCCTGTCCCAATTTTTTTTCGTGTTGCTTACCTATTGCATTATTACCTCCACAGCGTATAGTAGGGTTTATGGGTCATTAAATAAGTTTATTTGACAGAATACAGTAAATTCAGATGTTAATTCTTAAAATTAGTATAATTGGCGAGTAACTTGGTGAAATAGACTCAAAGATAAGGGAGTATGATTTATTTTACATGTATTGTATTAAGAGTTAGTTACATTGTTTACATGTTAATCGTGACTGTATGTACCTAGGTCAGAAAATAGCTTTTTTTTGGAGAGATATTGCTGCTTGACTCAGACGGCATTTTCAGCTTCACGGGGCATGTTTGGGAGCGGCGAGGAACGTAAAGGGTCCCTCAAGCCGTGTGAAACGAATCACCTTCGGAGGTTTTCTAGAGGAAACGGCATCGCACACTAGTGCGCGTCCCCGTGCCCTACTAGATTCTCCGAAGGGTTCGGATCGGGGAGCGGAGCAACCCGAGGGCGCCTCTAAAGGCACGGACCTCGGCTCGGGTTGACCGGGCCGTGGAGGAGGAGAGAAGCGCCCAGGTACATGTCTGTACCTGGTGTAGAGCGCGTGTGAACCGGTTCTTTGGTTCACACGCGCACAAAGGGTTCGAAAAGTCAGGATAAACACTAATTAAAACTAATGTGTAAAATAAACGCGAGTAGATCCGTAAAAGTTGTTTCATTTCAATGTGTAGTGTTCGCGTAAACTTTAGAAAACAATACAAAAAAAAAGACTTACTTGGCCACTATTTATACATTATGTACCTTTTAATTCAAAACTATAGAATGACGCTTTAAACCTATACAAATTGGAGGAATGTCAGTTCCATGCATTCTTATCATGAACATAATCATTTACATTGTAATAGCCCTTTTTTAAGTGTTTCCTTAACGTGTCTTAAATTTCTCAAAGGGCAAAGTTAAAAGGTCATTGGGATTTTATTATAATACGTGACACCTTGTCCCATGAATGATCCATAAACTTTCTGGAGTCGAAGTTTAGGTATTGCTTGTTTATTTTTATTTCTAGTATTAAGATTGTGTATATCGCAATGTTTTCCGTAAAAAGAAATGTTTTGGCGCACATATAGAATACAGTTATAAATAAACTGTGACGCAACCGTTAGAATATTAATTTCTTTAAACATCTCCTTAAGAGACACACGTGCTCCTAGGTTATACCTTACTGCTCTTTTTTGTAAAATAAAAATGGTCTATGTCAGCAGCTTTACCCCACAGAAGAATTCTATAAGACATAACACTGTGGAAGTAACTAAAATAAACTAAACGAGCCGTTTTTTCTTCCGTAAGCTGTCTAACTTTTCATACAGCGTAAGCATCGGAATTGAGCCTCCCCGCAAGAGTACTAATATGAGGGTGTTAGAGGAACGGCATGTCAGTTACCACTTTTATCGATTTCAAGAAATCCGGCGATTCAATGCATTATAATTGCAGTCTTAATCCGGTAATAAAATTCTGAATTTCAGCTTTTTTTTATTCTTTATAGGCAAGTATTTGACCGCGATATTGCCTGATGGTAAGCGAAGATGCGGTCTAGGATGTAGCATACTTTAGCTTGCACATAAAAAGGTATGCATAATATTACTATTCGACAGGTTATACTATGCAAGTATATATCTGATGGTTTGAAGACTCACTTTAAAGCGGTAAGACCGCCATTATTTAACTTTCAATTTTAAGTTTTATAGTTCAATGTTTATTTTTTTGTGATTTTTGTGATATAGCTAGAAAGTATATAAAACAATTATTATTATATAATATGTAAGTATATAAATGCAGAAGTGGATAGGCCGACCAAATACTCTCTTACGGCCGCTCAAATATTAATTCGCAACGTTTCTTTTACATCAACAGACGAGTCTATAAACCTGATGAGCAAGTCGCTATCATCGTCACTACAGCAAGCCGTGAGCACGGTCCGCGAGCTGGCGCACCTCCACCAAACGGTACCATACATCAACAGCGTGCTAGAAACGCCCATGGCTTTACTCACAAAGAACGAGCTACTCGACAACGGCCCCATAGGCAGCGCCGAAGAGTGCTTCGAACTACCCCCTATCAAACATCTGCCGGACGATCTCTCCGGCAACGTCTTGGAGTCTATCATTAACGAGTTCAAAGATGTCTCGAGTGATGCTGAAGAAATGGGGAAGGTGAAGTCTGAAGAGCTGCAGACGAAGCTGAGGCTGTATAACAGTATAATGGAGAGGACGTGCGACGAGGAGCTGATACACAGCAGGCGGTGCCGGCGGCGCGAGGCGGGCTCCGGGGGCAGCACGCCGCGCTTCGCCACGCCGGTGCGGAGGCCGGACGTCAGCTACACCAGCCCCTGTCTCATGAATATCAGCGCTTATGGGTATGTCATTTTTATTCAATTTTATAAAAACTTGTATCACGAGCTGAGGGTGACTGAAAAGCTACATATCAACTTCCCATATTGGCACTTCAACGGTGAACTTTTTTCGAGAAATTGACTTTATTGACTTACCAAAACCTACAAAACTATTGTAAAATATAATAAAATTTTGTTAAAACTTTAGCTTTCCATATTTGTATAGGTATTCTCCATTTGAATGAATTTATTAATTTTATAGTTTTCAGGAAACTAAACGTTTTATTCATTTATAAAATTTTGTCTTGTTAGTTAGAAGGTATTTTTACTTCACCGTCGACATAAAAATATATATCAATTTAAAGTGGAATTATGGGAATACAGCACCATTCTGTACTAGGAGCTAATACTGTACATGAGTAGAAGTACAATTTATGTAGGTACTCACTATTACCATAAATTTATTATTTTACTGTTTATTATTTTTCATAGGAACTCATCACAAAACGACGAACTTCTAGAGAAACAAATTGAAGAAAAAGAGAAGATCCTCGCCAAGATGCTCAACTTGGAGTCGCTCAGCATTACCGCTCCTAAAATCAAAACACCTGTTGTCGCTGACGTCATTTCTTACAAACAAATAGAAGTCACCCCCTTCATAGCACCACCGACCGCAGACGCAGACAAAGTCCCTGTCCCAGTTAATGCAAAACAAGACCCTAAGACGATAGATTTAGTGCCCAAAATCGTGAAGATGCCTAACAATTGGAATCTAGGAGACATTGAATTAAAGTTGGAGATGCAGGCGAACGGCGAAAAGGAGGCGAGAAGTATCATGTCCCCCGACGACCACATAGAAAGCGATTGGGAGATAATCTGATACAACAGAAGCAAGTTACTCTAACGACTTGCTTTTAATAATTGTAGGAACAACCAATTCCAATTAACGAATTTTATTTTTTAAACATTAATTATGTTAGTTTATTAAAATCGTACCGTAGTGGCCCAGTGGTCGTCACTCACTTTAAGTCTAGTGTTTGACATAGTTTTGTGTCACAGTGTCAACAGTTTTTGTTGCCAAAAAATAACATACGATTTTCATTGAAATTTTACAGGATGAACAACTAAAAGTAGGTAGTCTGTAATCAATTGTTATTAAACACTAAAATCAGTTGCAGATTTTTAATAATTAAATTAAAAAATGACGATAACTGGTTCCTGCGCGACGCTGATGCCGCTACTACACTAGGTAGGCAGCGACACATATTGCTTATGGAAAAATCAAAATATATAGCTTGTACAGAAATATTGTAGCTTTAATAAAATAAGGTTCTTGTATGTAACATTTGTAAACGAATGCATTTAACCGAGGCTTGTGCTATTGTAGAAGTGCTGGATATTGTATATTTTTGATCGGAATATGTCATGTATATAGTATCGAATATATTAATTATTTTTATTAAATGCCGGAAACTGTAGTACTTCATAGTATTAGCCATCTAAGTAAGCAGAGCAACTATAGATTAATAATATTTAAATAACAAATTGATGACTTAAATTAATAATTATTTACTGTTAACAATTTTTCAGTAGTAACAACACCATATTATATACTTTTCACGAACATTAGCTACCCTAGATACTCTATCTATCCCGATCACTAATTAATATAATAGGTATTGTTAGTAAATAGTTTTGTTCAGTCAAATATTGCAATATTAATTATATATCTTAAAGTAAGAAAGGTCTCCTTTCAAAATAATTTGATTTAAAATTTGAGTCGTGCCAGAATAGTTAGTTTTTTACAGAAAAGACATTTGAATATACAACTTAACCTTAAAGATAGGAAACTAAGGCATGACAAATAATAAATATATATTACTACAACCGGCGGCGCTAACCCGGGTCGATTCCCGATCGGGTCAATGTCGAAAACGAACTTTTCGATATTGTGTCGGGTCTGGGTGGCTAGGTTATGGTACCGTAGTTGTTTCTGATTTCCATAAAACGAGTGCTTCAGCTAATTACTTACCTTGGGATCAGAACAATTTGGTACATACATAGGTATATGATGTTGTCTAATATTTGACAAAATAATTATGAAGCTTATTGGACAATAAACCTTGAATGAACAATTTCGATTGCTTCTATCTTAGGTTCTTTGTTAAACTGGTTAAACTTCATGGTAATATTTATACAATATATCCTCCTGCTTTTCAGTTTTGAAACATGTTCGCTGAAAGAACCAACAATCAAACCAAGATACCTAATCTTTTTTCAGAAAGTGTTTAACAATCAGGATTAGCTTCAATGTTTGATTGACTTATGATTCCACAGTGCAGTGCGTGTGACCGACTGATAATTAAATTATTA
The DNA here is from genome assembly GCA_949315975.1 of Eudonia truncicolella. Lineage (NCBI taxonomy): Eukaryota > Metazoa > Arthropoda > Insecta > Lepidoptera > Crambidae > Eudonia > Eudonia truncicolella. Next base: position 1,990,140 of record OX438841.1, read on the forward strand.
AAGTTGATAATTTTGTAGTATGAGTAGCATGTAATTATTAATTACCCTTACTGTACAAGTGTTTAGATTTATTATAGATAGGTAGTTTTATTGAAAATTAGTCATTATGTTAGTACATAGTATGTGTTCTATTTATCAGCTAATTCCTTGAATACCGAATTATAAACAATTCACGTAGCCTTATACGTAAGCTGACTAAACAGTATGCAAGTTTGGCGCTATCACAATCAATATAAGAAAATGTTGGATGTGTATGATGTGGAGTCCGTTTCTACGCAGTGTATCAGTGCGTTAGTGATAGAGCTGATCTAATTCTACTACTAAAGGTGGAGTACCCAACCTGCTGCAGACGCGGTTGTAGTCATTCAGAGGGACAGTTCCGTAATGGGTGTAATGCGGACTGTCTGATCCGACGCCCCGTCGAGTGGTAACGGCTGCAAGGACCAATCACAGTGAACATGTTCGTCCCTGTTCAATCAGTGTTTTGTTTTTAATATAAGTGTGTAACTTTAAAATAAAATGAAACATAATATAATTGTTTACTTACTGAAACAAAAACTCGAAACGTTTTTGAGAAAAATAGAATTAGGGTGTCTTGTGCTAGTTTAATTTGACATTCGATTACGTTAACGAAAACGAGAATTTGTATGGCAAAATTGCAACTCGTTTGTCACCAGTGCTATTTCAATTTCATACGAACTCCCGTACTACGAATGGCATATAAATAAAACTCGCACCAAGTAGAATGATAGTTAGGAAATGACACGAGCTCATTGCAGCCGCCTTAGGTCAAAGCAGATAGCTCAAGCAAGAAGGGACTTTTTATTTAAGAACCAAATAAAGCAGTTCATACTTCAAAAGCTAGGCATAATTTTTAGTACTTACCTACATAAATATTTATTTATTAATTGTTATGTTGTTTATAAACAATACCGGGTCAGAGTGGTTTCTCTGCAACTATCAAATAACGATATTATTGATTTAATACAGGAATTATGTAATAAGTTAGTTTTCTACAAACCCATGTTTTTGAATCTCGAGCGCACACGCACACTGTATTATATCTGTAATTATAGTATTTGCATATCTTATAAGTATTTAACAGTTAAGATTGCTTAGACATTAAAAATCTTGTAATCTTGTCCTTTAGCATTTTACAATTTCTATGCAACTTTCTACACAGTAAATAATAAAATAGTTAAGAAAATTATATAAGTAGTAAGTATAACGTAGCATTTCATACAGACTGTAGTGCCATCACTCACACATTTTGCATTAAACAAAAGCATTTTGCTTGCACTATGGTGTAGGTGCTAGATTAAGATTAATGTTAGTTTGTATGTGTTTCTTATTATCAGTGTAGACATTTCATTATTGTCTATTGGAAATGTTTTGGAAACTAGATCTCATTCGCCGAAAATTTAATTTATATATGACAGCTAAATCACTGTTTACTATTACGAAACTTTTATAAAACGTATTATATTTTTTCAGATTTAAGACTAAAAAATATAAGTTTAAGTATAACTAAAATTCATCAAAAAATAAAGATCGAAACTTATAGTGGGCATAATAATCGATTATTAGCGATATGAGAGCGGTGTGTGACAACGTTATTGTTACGCGACACCTTTATTTCTTTTTACTACTTAATTTATGTCTTCATATGATGTTTGATATTTATTTATTAATGTTATTATTTATAGAGTTTTGTTCTCAATGATGTTTGTATAATTTTGAAAAAATCAAGTCATCCCCAACACGAGTATTGTACCTATTACTTTTGGGGTTATCTCTCAACATCAATAATGATGTTGAAAAATAAGTATTTTTATAAAATTGACCCTCGCATAATATGTGCGTATTTCGATTTTTTATTTAAGGTTTATGTTTAAAGCTAGACTGAAATGTGTTACAATTTCTTATTTTAGTAATATTTAAAAACAACTGTACAATGTAACATGCATTCACTGATAATAATGATCACCAAAATATGTAAGTAATTATTGTAAATTTTAAAATATTTTGTTAAACAATAAAATGGTTTTGATTTACCTTGCAACTATATTTTTGTGATATTTTTGTTTCTATATGCTGTATTGTTTTAATTTAATAAATGTTTATCAGATTTGAACTCTGTTTTATTTTAACTCATAAACGAAAGGTTAATAAAATAAAAGTCTTTTCCTTATACTTACAAACTTTATTTGAATAACACAATGCGTAGTGACACCGCAGCAATAAATAATCTAATCAAACAAAAAAAAACAAAACTTGGATCCTTCGTAAATTCTTATTGAATGTATCGTCATGAGCTGCCACACTTCGGTTAAGTATTGCATAAATAACACTTCACATTTATATCGGGCGCTCAAGAGAGTACCAATTGGTACTTACTTTAATTTATTCTATTTGTTTGTAATAAAGGCAAGATCAAGTCAAGATCTTTATGTAATTATTTAGCAAATTAAACATCAGAGTATGTATAATAGCAGAAGTTAACGCTCAAGAACACAGTGGTAAATGCATCGGGCAGTAAGAACTTTATAACAACTAAGTTTCTATAAAGACCGCAATATTATTACCACCCATGATAGATTTAATCGCACTTCATCACAAATTTTGATCAACTGGAGGTATTGCTAAATAAGATCTAAAATTTGATAGTGGAAAACGATCAGCTAATGAATATAAGACTTTAATATAGTCGTTTATTACCTTTAAAGTGTGAAGCTCAGCAGTAGGACAAAACAGCGTTTACTTGCGGAGTAAATAGAATAATCTATATCGCGGTGAAAATAGTTATTTTAACCAAAAAGCCCTCATGTCAATGAACACTTGGCAAGCAACCTTGCCGGTACATTACGAAGCCAAATTTGTTAAATTTATTATGATCTGTATTGAATGCAACAATAATGCAAATCTCTTTGATTTTACGCATAACCTATACATTAACCCCAGTATTAATAAACAAAGTGTAAGCTTGGAGTAGTTACTCCGCGTTTTGTCCCCGTCATGTAAACTTTATTTCAGATTAGAGTAAAAGAGACAAAACACGGAGTAACTACTCCAAGCTTACACTTTATTTATTAATTAATAAGCCCCTAAAGGAATGACTCCTCCATAGGTAGGTATTTGAATTATTACTTTGACTATATTCGACTTTTCACTCCGCAAGTATAAATACACATTACATTACCTCTAATATCTAAGACAGAATACAAGTGATTACATGACAAAACGGATTATAAAGTGACGTAAAGTAACATAATGAATGGAGGAACAATACTTCGCGGAACAATCCTGTACAAATAAATAAAGAAAAATAATCAGAGATCATTTCGAAATCAATCAAAACACCGCACTAAACTATAGGAATAATAGGCACTTAACCTACGGTTACACAAATTGGTCAGAGAGTATAAATGCAGTGAACCAAGACCTTAACTAACTTAATAAAGTGAAAACTACGTAGAACATATGACGCGTTCTAGACGTCACAGAGCAATGTGTCAGAAGAATCATCACAATTTATGTTGTAGCAGATAGAAATATAATTTACTGCTAATAGTAATAAATCACCATACGCAAATTCAATACAGAATCAATTAATAACTAAAAATTGGAAGCAAATCTGTTTACTACATCATTGGATTGGAGGACAAGTTAAGGTTTGTCCCTAATTTATAACATTAAAAAAATCTGGTAATCAGTTTCTATTTTCGGTTTGATTTGTGTAAAATACATAGCTCGTAAACAGCAAAATATTTGCTGTTTTGCATTTTTTTTTATAATTAAAGAGTTATTTGGTTTACAACACTTAATAGAAGTCATCAAAATCAACGAGAGCTCTGTGAAGCATTTAAATGTATATATAACAAGTTATTAGTTAAATATCACAACATTAGCGCAAATTAAGCCGTATACGAAAAGTTAGCTGCCTCGACACAGATGCCAATATATAGTAAGCTAAGCTTAAGACCTACCCATCGTTGTAGACATTACATCGCCTCGAATTTAACTGGCGACAGTTAAATTTCAAATCGTAAGTTATTTTATGGAATAATCTTTACACACATTTTTATACATACATTATGTTAAAAGCAAGTTATATAAACATAATTGAATGTTTGATATCTTAAGGGGTAATTCAGTGTTATACTTTATTTAAAAACAAAATGTCATCAAGAAATACCAACCCCTTAAAATATTTATGTACCCAATGAATAAATAGTTGCCCGTGGAAGATTATTTCACAATAATTACCAACTCGTTTTTATTATTTCCTATAATGATTGAAGCAATCACATTATTTTTAGTCCTTCCTTACCTGCATAAAGTGAAAAGTGATATGCAGATAACCCTTACCATATCTATTAAAAAAACCAACCAAAGTCTTTTCTCAATTACCCTCAATTTTTTAGTCTTGTCTTTCAGTCTTTAGGATAAAATATGACCAAATGATGTTTTTCCTCACTGTGGGCGTAGCTCTATTTATTGTTTATGGGATATTAGAGACAAATAGGTATTATTTCAAGCAATGCACGAAAACCGCACAGGCCAAGCTGGGGCAGCAGCGCTCCCTCAGTACCCCTAGCTACGCCCATATCTCTTACTGCCACTTACACTATAAGCATCATCAATCTGACCGCAGTCAGTATTCAATTAATAAGACCTTACATTTGGCAGCGTTCTTGTCCTAATTCCAACATATACATACATTTTCACCTTAACCATTTACATTAAATTCCCCCATCACCGCTATGTGAATACTGCACTAACCATAAAGCTTATTTTAAATTCTCAACTGACACTCAACTTTTGATCTTAAATGATACCTGGCTAGTGCAGCAAACACAAAATTTGACTACAATCAGTTTCTTTGCAGAAACCGAGGTCCCTTAAAATACAATTTGGCTACACAATGCAACAACAAAACAAACAACTACACAAAGCTTGCGCTTGCAAAATTTAAGATATCTAATTACACTTCCACTAATCTAGTGTTTCAATAAAACTAGTTGTTTCACTTTCATTTCTTTGTGAGTGAACAAATCAATATGCCATGGAAGAAACATGTTTCAACCAGATGTCACATTTTATTTAAGGGAAACTTCTTTCAATGAAAAAGATGCTTTCCTTCATGACTGGCCCAAAAGTCACGGTGTATATTGGACGGTTGCATAATACTTTAGACAAATTTAACTAAACTAGAACAGAAAGAAACTTAGTAGCATGACAATAAAGGCCGAATACTTAAACGCTAAGGGCATTTTTTTTATTTGTCATATAGGTATAATAATATAATTTTGAGTGTTCGGACTGTTTTAACCGGATTAGCTTGGTATTCGTATTTAGAAATGATTTATTCAGTTTTTGTTCAGCTAAGATACTCGACACGTTTGTCATCATCAAAACGTAAATGTTTACGAGGTACTTACACTTAAGCCAAACAAAATGTTGATGATGTTTGTACTTACAATATAAGTAGGAAAAACTATGTATGTAACAAACTGTATGAATGTTGAAAGAAAAAAATAAAGATTTATTTATTATTATAATTATACTCATTATTTATTTTCTTTCTTAAAACTAGATTTTTACAATATTTTAATATAAAAACAATAAAACATTATAAAAACCTAATTCTAGAGTACCACCATATTATTATCATTAAAATAAGTTTCATCACCGGTTTTAAGGGGTACAGCAGTATTATCGAATACACACACTCGTAGTGTCAGTTTAGGCTTAATTTGACTGGTCAAATAGGATGTGTACTGACATAAGTTATTCAACTGAAAGTTAATATAAAATCGTAATTGTTTTCTGAATACGAATCCTTAAGCGCATACGTTGAATGGGTAATTATTCCAATTTAGTACTAGTTTTTTTTTTCAGTCTTTAGCAAACACTTGTAAAATTGTACGTACGAATACTTAGAAACTGTAATATGAAGTAGGTAATTGCTTATCAATTTTATTATTTTTATGAGGTAGTTTCCCTGATAAAGTGAGTAACTGTTGGTGATCTAAATAAATAATACAATTAAATACAGCGAGACAAAATGCCTGCTTTGCAGTTACAAAACAATTTAACAAACTAAGCGTCAGATCTTTTTTTAAGATTTTGTGGTTTTTTTTAGTAACTATCAACATAGAAAGCGTCAAACGAACTGTTCTTATTCTTACCTTAATGATATTATATGATAACTTTTGTTAAAATCCTTTGGTTACAATGAGCCCTAACTAATATTCGTGTGAACAATGACATTATTCACTGAAACTACAAACGTCTAATATACATAATTGAGGAAATTTACATACCACAAAAAGGCATTTAGGTTAAAATAGAAAGTGTTCACTCAATATCCTCTTGAAGGATTCCTCAGATAATCCTCTTCCTTGTTTTATACAATACAATCTGTTTTGTGGTAACAAGTTACATAAAACGTTTGCAGTTTTTATGTAAGTTCCGGTTCCATAACAAAATGACAATAGTAAGATTCGGTGTGATTGACATATCAGATAATTGTAAATTAGATACGTTGTATGAAATTAAGCAGTGAAAAGTTCACTTGCTTTAAATAAATAGTAGCTGCCATTATTTTAGCTATTAAAAATAAATTAAAAGTTATTATCTAACTCTAGGACAGATCCAGACGGGACAGAATAGTATGACGTTGCATAAGCTTACATCGAATAAAAGAGAACCATCGGAACAATGATGAATTATTTTGTGTTTCCTACTTTTTGGGTCTGTCAGAAAAAGGAGCTTTTATATATTTCATGTCTGGAAGCATTTTTCTACTAATACTGCAAGAATTCTTTATCAAAATATTCTTATTAAATATTTATTGTAAGGTAATATTACGGTAAAAATGTAATTCAAAAACAACATATTAATATTTTTACTCAAATTCAAATACCTTAGTCGATACCAATATATAAATTCCCATACTCTTCAGAATAACAAAAATATAAATCTGACATGACAATGTATGAATTTTCTATATGTTTTGAATAATGTCGTGGCAATGTAAATAATTTAAATTACATGTTTACGAAAATATGAACACGATCTAAGGCGATATCCAGGCAGGGCAATATCTCAAACAATCGACATATCAAAAATATAATATACAACATTCATTATTTACTACTAAAAGTAAATGTGGACTGAGTAGAATTTATAAATTGTAAAAGAGGGCATAATTTTTTATATTATACGTATTTTTATAACAACTGTCCGCCCATGTAGAAAACCAATACATAAAAATAATAAAATACTGATCCTAAGAAATACCTAAACATTTAAGGAGTTTTATAGCATTAAGTACAAAATATTGTGGTAAATATTTTAAAATATCAACACTTCCAAAGGCGGACTGCATCCATAGCATACAGTAATAAATTAGTTTCAGAGCTTCAATATCTACAATTGGAATACAATCTGTAAACATAATTGAGCAAACATAAAAAATACTTAAATAAATAAAAAAAACATTCAGTCGAATTGAGAACCTCCTCCTTTTTTTGAAGTCGGTTAAAAATACAGTCCGAATGAGTATGTCCAATTTGGGTAACTTTGAATTGAGTTGTAACGTTGAACGGGCTATACTTTTTATGACTTATTTAAGATTATTTTGAGTGAATTTTAGTCTACCTAGGTAAATCTAAAATTTGAGATTGAAAGTGTGACAAAAAATTTTAACCTTTTCTCAGAGCCAGCATATTGTTTTGATAGTTGAGTTTCAAATGTCGGAAAAAAAATTTGTACTAATTTTTTTATTTTGAAAACTTGTTAAAATTAGTACAATGGCTTTTACAATTACAAAAAAAAGTATACTGAGAAATGCTTTCACAGTGTTCAACGTTACCCAAATTTTCTCTATCCAAAGCATTTGTGATTGACTGAACGCCATTTACAGATTGTAAATAAATTTGGCTCAAATGCAAAAAACAATCATTGCATATACAATAATCAATCATCACCACCAATTCAGGTGGGAGCTTACAAAAACAACTTTTAAAACTGCAAACAAACGCTGCCTGCACAGTGGAACGGAACGTCGACGGCGCACACGCATACGTACGATAGAAAAATAATATCACATACCTTCTTATAAAGTTATGCTCAAGCAAGGTTCGTCCGCGGGGACATTACCATATACTGATGTTCGATGGGCGGCGGCGGGACTATAGGGGACATGGGGAGGTAGTCGCTCTCGGGCGTGTCTTTGAGACGTATCTTGATCTGCTCGCGGCCGCGCAGTATCAGGTCCACGATCTCTTGGGGTAAGGCGAGGGTGGTGACAGCCTCGTCGTTAAACTCTATGGACAGGTCGGCGTCGAAGTCCTGGAAAATGTTGTAAAACTGTTAAAAACCTCCTTGGGTTTTATAGAACAGGTACTTAGATAATAAATATATAAATAGATGACTATATAAATAAATTATTCCATATTAAAAAACTACGGTTGCGGGAAGCCGCTGGATGCGAGCAGCACAAAACCGGTCGTTGTGGAGATCCTTGGGGGAGGCCTTTGTCCAGCAGTGGACGTCTTTTGGCTGAGATGATGATGATTATATCCAAAAACAAGTAAAATACAGTCGGCGGGTAGACCATCGTCTTAACGTGCCTGCCGAAGCACAGAGGAGCTAAATGAGATGATGATACATTTCGATCACCCATACAATGACCGGCCTTTGCGAAAATTGCTTAACTTACGCAATCGCAGATAAATAATTAATTCTAATAAATAATTCTGATTCTGAGCGTGTTCACCGCTGCGCCATCGAGTTCACACATGAGCTTGTTGTAGAACGGAGGATATACGTGTGCTAGAAGAGCAATCATGCTTTGATTTGGTGAAAGAAATGATTCACCGTTTTTAGGGTTCCGTACCCAAAGGGTAAAACGGGAACCCTATTACTAAGACTCCGCTGTCCGGATCGGTCGGACGGACCGTCCGCTGAACTTCTTCTAAACGGCTGGACCGATTTGGATGAAATTTTCTGTGTGTTCAAGTGGATTCGAGAATGGTTTAGATTTATAATTGGACCCGGTAGGTGGCGCTGCTATAGGGGTCCATCATGGGATACGGGTGTTATTCTAGCGGACGAATGATTTGTTTGTTTTGTCATGGAAACTGTCAAAGCGGTACGAAGTCCGCCGGCCGGTCCGCTAGTACTAATATAATAAAGCTGAAGAGTTTGTTTTATTTTTTGACGCGCTAATCTCTAGAACAAACAGCCGGATTTAAAAAAAAATAAAAAATTTGCATTTAAATCCAAATTTTTGTGGAAGGCTATAAGGCTATTAACATTATGCTATGACGCTTAAAAAAGTTTGAGAACAGCTAAGCGAATACGAAAAAACTAGCTCATACGGGCGACGTGATGCAACGGGAAACAGCTAGTAAAAAATGAACAGACTGGTTTGCTTCATTTTAAAACGGCTTTCCATACCTGGAAGTCATCGAGGCAGTCGACGGAGCGCGCGGCGCGGGCGGCGGCCACGTGCTCCGTGTCGTCCAGGTATTCGCAGCTCTTGGCCTCCTCCTTGCCGATCTTGAGCCCGCGCATCTTGCGGGACACCTTGAAGCTCTTGAACATGTCGCGCGTCGGGGCGAACTCTAACTTCTTCTTTTTGGTCTCGACGTCCTTGTTCTCCTTGGAGGCGTCCGATTTGGGGGAGCAGGTGATTCGCGAGTCGCTTTTCAACCGTTTCCTGTGTGGTAAATACGTTATGTTGGATTAGGCGCGCAATGCTACAAAATGAAATCTTGACGCAAAATGACACATTTGCAATGGTCAACCAGTAAAAGACACGGAAATTACACAATTTTTACAAATACTATACCGAAACAAAGTATTTGGTATATTAATTTAAAAAATATATTTATTGTACAAATACTTTGTAGCGGCGATTTAAACACTGTATATTTATTTTTAAAACCCACTCAAGTTATTTTGGGCTAATCACTGTCTTCGCGGATATTTGAGTCTTGCTAAATAGTGTACCTAAAGATGTGTATCTAATTGAAGTGATTAACTGAATTTAGTGTACAAATAGTCAAACAGTATGCACAATAAATGTATTTGTATTTGTATATGAATAGCGTACCTGAAAACGCTGAATGTCTGCCGCGGTTTCTCAGGCTTGGGCAGCGTGCGCGGCGGCGGGCCGCAGCAGCGCGGCAGCGAGCCCAGCGACCCGTGCCGCCACACCGGCCCCGGCCCCGACCCCGACCCCGCGCCCCCGCCCGCCCCCGACCCCGACCCCGACCCCGCTCCGCCGCAACGGCAGTTCCACGACCCCAGCTTTACACTTCTGTTAGATAACAATTCAATATATGAATATATTTGGAAAAATCGGTAGCCGAACGGATAGATCTTAGGTAGAATGCAAAACATGCGATTAAATAAATATGCGGACTTCTTGGCGAGAAAATGAAGAGCCACGTCTGCGGTTTTGTTGTTTTATTTTGTAAAATTTGTGTTAAGTGAATGTTTATCATAATAATATTATATAGAGGAAAGCTTTGTATTTTTGTATTTTTGTTTGTAACGAATAAACTCAAAAACTACTGGACCGATTTAAAAAAATCTTTCACCATTTGAATGTACGAGCGCTGAGTAACATAGGCTATATTTAAAAAAAAATGTCCACCCGTGCGAAGCCGGGACGGGCCGCTAGTCTTTACTAATATTATAAAGAGGAAAGCTTTGTATTTTTGTATTTTTTGTTGTAACGAAAACTCAAAAAATTCTGGACCGATTTAAAAAATTATTTCACCATTAGAATGTTACATTAGCGCTGAATAACATTAACCGTATTAACCGTTAAAGGGCAACGCAGATTGGGACGGCTTGGCAAAGGATTTAAATTTTTACCAATGGACATTCAAACAATTCAAAATATAAATAAGACATAAATTCCCATGCTTTAAAATGATCCCGTGGCATCGAAGCCACGGACTCCCGCGGCGGGATCCCGCGGCATGCCGTGGCGTATTGCGGTAGGCAGAGGCATGCTGAAGGATGCCGGCGCACGCCGTGACGCGTCGAAGGTAGTGTTGTAAAGAACTCGAGTCTTTTAGTCTTAATTCGATAGACTCGGCTCATCTGTATTCGGTAGAAGTTCCCAAAGTTATATTCCAATAAAGTTCCAAAAGTAGTATTCAAATATTTGAAAGGTAGCTCTGTTTCATCAGAACGACTTTTCTCAAAAGCCGCACAGGTTTTAAACTCAGCAGAGAAGCAGGCTGCAAGCCCAATGAGTAAATAAAATTTTGGTTTTGCAAAGTCTAGACAATACTGGATTTATAAATAATCAAGTTACAAAAAATACTGGGATTTATAAATAAATAAAGTTGATTTGTTTCTCCAGCCTAGCTGATTTAATTCATATTAACCTGGTCCTTATCTAATATTCATTATTATACACTAGTCACATACAAACAAATTACTTACGATATATCCAAAATATCGATATATTTTTTACATGAACATCCTTAAGCAGAAGTTGCCGAGGCATACTTCGACGTGACGCGGCATGCCTCGATGGCAAAATACTTTGCCATGCTTTGCCATGCCGTCCCGGTCTGCGTAGGCCTTAAATGTTCGTGAGCGTGCATGAGTGTTGGCAAATGAAACAAAACAATGTCACTTCACGTCACTTTTCAAATTCACTCAAGAAGTCCACGTGAGGTTTCGTAAAGCTAGTAAAGCCCCACATCTTTACTGATACTCAAGGGGTTGGGGGAAATATTATTTATCACTAATCATTTCTGTTATCATTAATTATCATCTATTAAAGTAAATATTTGAAATATTCGTTTTTCAACACAGTCGTTTTTCAGATTGTGTAAAATGATATATAACCATAGTAAAAGTAAATATTGTTTATCTATTTAAAACTTGTATGAAAAATTATTTTGACACTGGCGAAATGTGCTTACCGCACGAAGCCATAAATAACTAAGGGTTACAAAAAAATAGCAACATACCCGCAGGTGTGCCGCGGCGGCAGCGGCGGCGGGCGCGCGCGGCGCACGGTCGCGTACACGCTCTCCACCACCGACTCGTACGTCGGCTCCTCGCCGAGCTGGCCGAGACAACACAGAGTGCCAATGACAATACACACATCTAATGCCTTACAAATCATCAAAGGATAAGCTCCGAATAGTTATTTCGTGTTTTGTTCCTGTCATGTAAACGTCATTTCAAATTAGAGTAAAAGAGACAAAACACGGAATTACTATTCGAACTTTAATCTTTGTTTATTTGTAAGACACCTACTGCTACCACAAAACGATGGCTAAAGTGAGACAATGCTCAAAACAGATGCTGTCACTTTTTAGCTAATATTATTAGACAGAGACACAATATTTAAACACGTATTTAGCCATTGTTTAACCCTATACTTGGCAGTTGTTTTTTTAAGCTGTTGGTTCCGGCTGCATTCATCACCATCATTTAGTGCCGTCTTCATACTGAAGTTTGGAGATTAGTATACATTAGCAGTCGTTAACAATCAATGCTGCCACCATGGCCGTCCAAGTACAGAACCAGCAGAGTAAGCACATTCCCTTGCATCGAGGTGTGAGACAAGGGGATGTAATATCCCCCAAATTGTTCACAAATGCATTGGAGGATGTGTTTAAAACGCTGGACTGGAAAGGACGTGGCATTAACATCAGCGGCGAACACATCTCACACTTGCGATTCGCGGACGACATCGTCATCGTGGCCGAAACGTTGCAGGATTTACGGTACATGCTGAACGGCCTAGCTGATTCGTCTAAACGCATCGGTCTCCGGATGAACTTGGACAAAACCAAGGTTCTGTTCAACGAACATGCCAATCCGGGACCGATTGCAGTACAAGGCGGTGCTCTCGAAGTTGTTAAGGAATATGTCTACCTCGGGCAGATTTTGCAATTAGGTAGAAACAACTTCGAGAAAGAGGCTAACAGAAGGATACAGCTAGGCTGGCCAGCATATGGGAAATTACGTCGGGTCTTTACGTCGCCTATTCCACAAAATCTAAAGACGAAAGTCTTTAATCAGTGCGTCATACCGGTCATGACATACGGAGCCGAATCGTAGGGCTGGTTCACAAATTTAAAGTCGCTCAGAGAGCTATGAAAAGGGCTATGCTCGAAGTTTCTCTGAAGGATCGACTTCGGAATGAGGTGATCCGACAGAGAACGAAAGTAATCGACATAGCCCATCGGGTCAGCAAGCTGAAGTGGCAGTGGGCCGGTCACATTAGCCGCAGAACCGACAACCGTTGGGGTAAACGAGTTCTCGAGTGGAGACCGCGTATCGGCAAACGTAACGTAGGACGCCCTCAGACTAGGTGGAGCGACGATCTTCGCAAGGTGGCTGGCAAGAGCTGGATGAGAGTAGCCGCGGATCGTGCTTGGTAGCATGCACTTGGAGAGGCCTATGTCCAGCAGTGGACTTGTATAGGCTGATGATGATGATGATGATGAACAATCAACAAACTGCACTGGGCCCGCATAATGGCCTATTCACCCTATCTATCCATAGTAAAGCCTTGTGCCCAAGCAATGAGGACATAAAAAGAACTGGTGATAGAAAAAAAAAATTTCAAGTTGTTTACACTATATTCTTGTTGTTTATTCATAGGAATAAACAACAAGAATATTGTTGTTTTGAAAGATCCACAGAGATTCAATAGCTTATTGTCTTGAATAATATTGATTTTTAAAAGTTTGTATTGTACACCGTGAGGCTTATACCCATTTAATATTTTTATTTTACTTTATTTATTTTATAACAACTTATCAGGATAGAGTTACAGAAACTATATAAGCCTACTGACATTTATATCTATCATTATTGAAGCTTGCCAACCCAAAAAAAATACAATACAAAAGAGTAAAATGTATGTGTATCATGTGAAAACGTGCCTTAAGTTCTTTTAATTATGATAATGTTTAATTATTTGTAATTAATTTAAATTGTTTTTTTTATACTGATGTAATGTTGTTATTTATTTTATTCTTTAATTTACATTGACATTAATATGGCTATAGAAAATATAATTAATTGGCTTGAATTCAATCTAAAAATAAATTTAAATAAATCTAATTACATTAAATTTTATAAATCAAAACACACTAAATACAATTCTAATCTAAACATCACAAAAATTAAAGAAGTCACGCAAACAAAGTTTTTAGGTGTTGAGGTTTTAGATTTAAGATTTGTTTAGGTTTTAGATTTGAGTTGGAAAATGAACATAAGGGTTAATAAGTTTGTTTTTGCTATGGACCGAATTAAGAAAGTGGCTAACAAAAAAACAGCACTTTTGTCTTACCATGCACATATAGAATGTATATTACGCTACGGGATCATAATGTGGGGAAACAGTACAGACAAAAATAGAGCATTTATTGCGCAAAAAAAATGCATCAGAGCCATATGCGGAATCCTTCCCCTGACGAGTCCTGTAAACCGATGTTTCGAGATCTCTGTCTTTTATCACTGCCATCATTATACATCTATGAAATCTGCAGTTTCGTTAAAAAACATAGGGAGTTGTTTAAAATGGCAGGTGATATAAATTTAAAGCTTAAGAGAGACCCATTTAAACTTGTCTAAAAGATACATCAAAATCTGCCAGATACAATAGAAGCTGCTTGGCAATGTGTGTGCGTATTTTTAATAAAATTCCTAAGGACCACAAATTATTGAACAACAATCTTTTTCAAAGGAAATTGTATGATTGGCTAGTTAAGAATACTTTTTATGACGTAAATGAGTTTTTTTTGTTTGTTAAATAATGGTACATTTTATAAATTTAAATGGATTTATCTAACATAATATAGATTAAGAGATTTTAATTTGATGTATTTTAATTTAATGGATTTTAATTATTGTAAGTATTACAGTATACTGTGATTATAAATGTATGTTTGCATGCTATTATAAAATAAGCTTGATATGCGATCTATTTAATTATATTATAACATCTTTTATAAGATTTTGAATGTATTTGTATTTTAATTTTATGTTGCAATGTCCTGTTCAGAGGCTATGTTTGAATCTAATTATTATTTTAAGACCAATGTACACAACATAGAGCGATTATATTAACATCATGTACAATGCTTTTTTATGTTATAACATTGTAATAATAGATAAACCAATAAAAAAATAAAAAATAAAAACTTACCGGGTAGGGCTTCGGCAGCGGCCCATCGACCACGTCCCGCCCCATAGGGCAGTATACATCGCTAGCGGGCGATTGGGGGGCTGCAGGGGCTGCGGGGGCTGCGGGGGACACGGGGGCTTCGGCGATCTCTTCGTAGATGCCCGACGCCACTGACACCAGTGAGCGGCGGTCCGACATACTGGTTACAATTAATTAAATTCAAATTATTTATTGCACACGATGGTTACGCAAAAAGTTAAAATAAGACTTTTTGTTCAATATTTAATACATTAGTAAACAGCCTATAATTGTTCCACAGCTGGCCAAAGGCCTCCATCATTGAAATCAAGTCATCGCTACAGTTGATGGGTAATAGCTTCCGTGATAATGGGGGTACCACAAGGTCCTTTCTTATTTTTAATTTACTAAAATATGTTTTTTTTTCTAAATATCATGATATGAAAAGTGAGTGAGTGAATGTGACAGAATGACGTACAGTTCTTCAGCCAGCATTTGATAACTTCAAACGGATAATACGTCATATGATACGTCATATCATAATATCAATCAAATAGAATTACCGCTTCTTTTGCAAAAGTAATAACGGTTTTTCGTGTGTTTGAAGGTTTATCGTAGTGTTATATTGATTTAAAGAAAATGCCACTTGTCTGATTTGTTTGTTTTGCTGTCATGGAAACTGTCAAAGAATTATCCAATTTTGTGCAGTCGATCGGAAGTTATGCGCGTACATACATTTCAGTGATTAATTTTTATTTATTTATACATAAACGATTTACAATGGTAAATCTCTTGGACAATGGAAAATCTTTGCAGAAAATTTCTATAAAATTGTTTTGTTTACTGATACATCTCTTATTTTTAAGATGGATCGATATATAGTTTTGATGACGTAAACAACGCTCTGTGATCTGATAATGTGCTTAAATGGTTTAACACAAACAATCTTCAATTAAACGCGAAGAAAACTAAATGTATAAAGTTTACTCTTCCAAATGTTAAAAGCGTTGTTAGTACAAATAAACTAAACGATGAACTTTTGGATCTTGTAGAATCAACGGTGTACTTAGATATTACCTTAGATTCAAAAATACTCAATTCCGCTGCTTACGCTGTAAGAAAAATTAGACAGCTTACGGATGAAAAAACGGCTCGATTAGTTTATTTTAGTTACTTCCACAGTGTTATGTCTTATGGAATCCTTCTGTGGGGAAAAGCTGCTGACATAGAAACCATATAATTATTATATATAATTATTACCATATAATTATTATTATATATATTATATTAAAAAAATAAACTAAAATTTTGTTGTAGTTAGTAACTAAAAATTGAATCTTCTCCCGTTCGTATTTTGGGAGTACACACGCCTGCACATCAACCTACCACAAGCTCGACACTTGCTGTAAATAATGTAGGTGTCCCACAAGGTACAATCCTGGGATAATTGCTATTTATTATTTATATATATGATTTGCCCAATGTTACCACTCACCAATGTAATTTATTCGCTGACGATGTATCAGTTGTTATAACTAGAAAAACTAACTTGAACTATAATAACGACATTAATGTTACTATAAATAATATTTCAAACTGGAACTCGTGGAAATATCATGTAAAAAAATGTGTAAAAAGATAAATAGATTTGCGCATGCATTGTGGCGGTTAACTATCCAAGTAAACCAAAACGTAGCTTTAATGGCCTATCACGGATATGTCGCATCCAATCTTAAGTATGGTATACTCCTATGGGGAAACTCCACGGACATAAACAAAGTTTTTATATCGCAGAAACAATGCATCCGGGCTATATGTGACGTCCCGCCAACGACATCATGCAGGCAGTTATTTCCAACACTAAATTTGCTTACACTTCCCTCTATGTATATATTGGAATGCTGTATCTTTGTTAAGATGCACCCTTATATCTTTAAATTTAAAAATACAAATACCTGCAGATTAGCGAGACACCATGGTAAGCTGATGTTGCCCAATATGCATCCACAATATTATAAGAGGAATTGTTAGCGAAGCTGTATACTAATTTATAATAAGTTACCAGTACTGACTTACTGAAAACTTTTACTGAAAAGAGCTTAGTTTACGTATATTTAGAAAAAAGTTAAGAATATGGATAAAAGATAAATGTTTTTATACAATTAAAGAATATTTCGATACTAAAATTTTCATAAAACGAACAATTATGTCATAAAATTATCATGTTTATATCTAATTCTTATTGTATCTCTTGTCACAATTATTATTCTATTAATTTAATTTAATTGTAATTTGATTTTAATTTTATGTAATTCGACATTCACGTGCCCTGTGTTTGGCAAAACATACGTTCAAAATCATAAAATTAACCACCAGCTAAAATGTACTTTGTTTTGCGTGAATAAATAATCATTTCATTTCATTTCAAACTGTCAAATTTCCTCAATAGACTTTGAATTTTATCACTAAGGTATACGGTTGAAAATGTATTTGACAGTTTTAGATAGGTTGATGTGCAGGCGTCTGTACCTTCGACCGAGAAGAGCTGGCAAGAAACTGATATGAACCTAGAGCATTGCATCATTATATCTAAGTATTTATAATAGTTATTATTACGTGACATAAAAAAACAAATAAATCAAAATTAACTTTTTATTTGAAAAAGTGTTTAATAAAATACACAAGTGGAACTCGAACCCACATCGACTCAGGTGCACTACCAACAATGCTATTATGACTTTGTCCAACCTGAAGGAATTATCAACACTCTCCACTCTTACTTTATAAGCCAAAAAGGAGCCTTATTCAACGTCAACACCTACACTTGTGAAAATATTTTCTTAATTTTTCCAAATTGTAATATATTCGCAACAAATTTACGTAAAATTATATTAGATTTTATTCATAATCACAAAATTATCTTTCTAACATAGGGAGACTGAGGTGTTGATCGCCTCATAATTAATTTGTAACTTGCATGGCGTCAATTATTTTTATCTGCTGCGTTCCCTTCTCATCACTTACGGTTTGTTTTTATCATGCCATTTCTACAAATGAAGAGGTTTTTCTATCTAGTTTTATTTAATTTCATCGGTATTAGTTTATCTATCAAACAAAATTATTAGAATTTAATAAACGAGTTAAAAAGTATTTAAAAAAAGACAGTAAACTAGTAAAAAAACTATTAAAATTTAAAACTTTGATCCCTGTTTAATTGTTGTAATCCGTGATATTTTTACTAAGGTCAAAATTTGAGATTAGAGGGGCCATGGTGAAGCCTATCGATGGTTATAGGGTTATCCATTGTTTTTGGGACACCTGTATAAGAAAATAATGGCTGTAAATAACATTAGTGAACATAATATACAGACCTGTCGTCGTGACTGCGCTCAGGCGCGAGGTGGCCGGCGCCGCTGCAGCGCGCGAGCTGACCGCTCGGTATGAGCTTCGCCTCCTGCCGGTGGGAGTAGTGTGTTACAACCTTCATACTGTAGCGATTACTCACGTCTTTTGTTGTATAATGGCACGCAACGGTGACATCACAATGCTTGGTAGTAAACAGACAATGAAGTCCATACGGTGTAAAAACATGGGCTCAAAACTTAACAGACTATTATTGCGTATTGATGGCCTTGATTATTTTAATCGTGTAGCCTGATTTTGACAAGTTTCCCATAGTCTTAATATAAAACTTTGGTTAACGACCGAAACACTATTAGAAAGTTATTGATATGAATAAGCATACTGGAGGCCCTGTAATACTTTTATACACAATAATGAAAGAAGCTTAAGTAGTGAAAAAAGATAATACCTTGGACATGACAATGTCGATGTCATCCAACGACACTTCAGAGGGCCCGCTGTACCAGCTGCTGCGGCGTAGTTCGCCTGCGCAGACAAAACTCTCACATCAATACAATTAAAATCAAAATATCTTTATTATAAATGGTGCATAAAACGAAGGAAGTCTCTAGTTTCTTTAACTTTTATTTTTTCTTTACCGCCAATATCTGAGCACTTGTTACATAGCAAGCGAGCTTGCTCGTATAAAGAAAGGTAGTCGTAGTAAGTCCTCACCGTCAGTGCAGTGTGCGACGCGCAGATCGCCCTCGCTCTTGCTCAGGGTCTTGGTCGCACGCACGGTTTCATCCCTGAGCGCTAGCTTCAGCGCGCCCGCTAGCTCGCTCGCCAAAGGACCGGAGAATTTCAGCTCGCCACCACCATTCGCATAATCACTGTGTTGTGCCAAAATGACTTTCAAACATCACAACCTGATAATATGTTATGTTAAGAACCACTTATTGAAACAATATTTCTGGGTTTCTAGTGTGAGCGTTTCATCACCAGTCAATCATGTTAACAAAACCGATTTGTTATGACTTAGACTTTGATTTGTCAACACTAATGAATAGTTTTGCTAAACAAAATCTATTTTCGTTAACATGATCGAATGGCAAATATAACTTTTGGATTCTACAATACGCGATATTTCTTAGATTATAATCTTGTAAACATCAAGTTCAAACCACCTTTACTCCAAAAGCAGAACCTCCCCGCCTCAAAAACATAACAGTACCAAGTGAACGAAACCTTGTTTTAAAATATACTCATTAACATAACACTTTCATTTTTATAATAAGGAGTATTAAACATAATAAAAGAAGTTTACTGAATATGAATCATGCACTAACGAAATTAACACAACCCACATTCCATCAGCATCGTAAGTAAAATTTACATGCATAATATATTTTAAGATCTTCAATGCTTAGTATAACCAACTTGTAATTCGTTTGGTTGCAGATTTCGGATGTTGAAGATTGCTTCCTACTGAAGTGGAACAAACAGGAAAATGATATTAGTTATATTAATAAGCAAGCTTAGTACATATTATGTGAAGATGATGGTGGAAGTCAGAAGCCAGCCCTGCCCACTAATTCAAAAACTTATATTCGCCCAGGTTCCATTTATTGTTAGTTTTTCAATTAACATAAAATAAAATATTCTTGTATCTATAATAGTGTTAGTTTCATTGTATTACATTGCAATGTAATATATTTGGTTTTTCTATAAAATATTATGGTAAGATACTATTACCACAATAAGCATATCTACCTATTTTATGGTAGACTTGATACATTTTTATAAGTTATAAACTACTGTTGAGGTAAGTGCTTGTTCTGCGACATTTCATATAACAATCAAGTTTTGCTTTGGACTTTACCCCTCTATAATGCATGTTAGCATTCATCACTAAATGCCTTAAATTCAATTGATTGAGCAACTGATTATCATAATTGTAGTAAAATCGTAACTTGTTAGCTTTCTAGTTTGCTACATTTTACCAATACTCTGGCTATCACTTAGATTTTATAGATAAATATCTACAATTAAATGAAATTTTCTATTTAAACACTCCAAGCATATTCTTTACAGTGCTTGTCAAAATTATGCAGCTCATCACCAGGTGCAGAATACAAAATGGACAAACCTATCCACAGTGAGAACACAAGTTTTGTTCGTTTCAGCATTCTCACTAATCAGCAGAACATCACTGATATGTTTCCATTCTAATACTGTGCTGAGTTTCTGAGACCGAGAGATGAGTAGACCGATCGAAGACACTGTCAGCACACTGTCACCGTGCATCCCACATTTGCGGGACAACCCAGTCGTCACAACTGACACAGAGTAGGAATCTTTGAGCAAAGTCTCGGTGCCTGGAAAAATGGAGCTATGATAAATGGCATGAGCATGATTTAAAGGCACTATTGTGTTAAAACAAATGTTTAATATTAAACACAAAAGTGCCTTTCCATGAAAGATAGAATTAAAAGAAGACTGATAAGGAAATATGATATGAACACAAAAAATTAGTATCTAATATTTGACCAAGATCTATGGAATATATAAATCACAATTTAAAATATACAAATTTATTTCTTTTAATGGAGAAAACTACATTTGTAACAGACCCAATGATAAAACTCAGTGCCTTTAGGCATTTTAAATTTCCAGAATTTACATTCTAGAAAATCAATATAACATTTTCAATGTCAACACTGTATACAATAAATTGCAATTAACATAAATTAAATGATTCCTAACTTGGTTGTATGATGTCAAGCAATGGAAAGCCATGGATGATAATGCATTTAAATGTATTTAGCACATTTGCATTGAATGTGATGACATTGGTTGCTGCTCATTTAGGGTATTGATAGACAAATACAATGATAAACATTTTAGGTGAACATTAAAAGATATTCAAATATAGTAAAGAGAATTATAATTGACCATTCATTGGCTTCCTAAAGGACACATACTATCTATAAACGTTGGCTTCTTCAGAAACAGTAAATTTAAAATGCTAATATGTCTGATTTCTTGATTCATTATTATAATACCCTTTTTAAAACAAGTTTATTTACTTCATGCATTTCTTTAACTGATAAAAATAATAATGTTATCATTAGTTACAAAACATAAATAAAATCACATATTTTCAATTAAATGAAAAATGAAACAAATGAAGGTAGACTCACCAAGTAACATATGGCCATTGAGTAAATTTTTTATCTTTTCCATCCACACCTGTGCCTCATTCAGTGTCTGTGCAGCAAGTAGAATGCGGGGTTTTCGCGGCTCGTCGTCAGAAAACACTGCGAAGGCAAACGGCCTCGTGCGGGACTTCGCCCTTCGGACCAAGCAGCCCGATGGCAGTTTTACAGTCCCCGCTGGAGCGCCCGCCTCACTGCAGTACACGGCCAGCGACCCTCCACCCGCGGACATGGGGCTTGGCCTCAGAATACACCATTGCCTTTTCCACGACTGTTAAAATAATACGATGCAAAATATACGACGTTATGACATGGGACAAACAATGCAATGTGAGTATGCACGTAATATTACTCACCTTGAAAGGATTTAGGCCCAAGTTTGATTTAGACGGGTATTTCACTTCCAAATATCCTGACATTTTCGTCCTATTCAAATTAAATGGTGTAGCATGAAGAACTTATCTTTAATTATTTATTTATCAACAACCACATGTCGAAACAAATTATTGTTTACAAAAAAGTCCATAGACAATCAATAAAATATAGATGTATCTAGTCTATTGCCTCCGCTAATCTAAGGACTACGTAGTCTGTGGAAAGAAACAGTTACGTTTAAATTATATTACTCAAAACTGATTTTTGTCAAACAATAATAATTAACTTGCTTGAGTGTTAGATGGCTCCCATACACATAGTGTGACTCATGAGAGTGTGTAAAACAAAAGGTCCTAAAAGTGAAACTGAACCTAAAAAAATAAAATATTTCGAACTAAGATTTTGAAGGAGTGGTTTGTTTGTTTGAGTTCGATATTTTACATGAACCTACGCAGGAACACATCCAACTTTTTAATAAAAATATGTAAATTTGTCTGATAATAATGCGTAATAATAAAAAAGTGTAACAAAATATTTGTTTTATTCAATTTTATTCACCCAAAAAATCTTATTCAAATAAATAATTAAAACATTAAAAAATACGTAGATCTACGAACTTTCCCTAAGCCAATTTTACTAATTCTACGTAATTTTCTAATCTGGCCACGTACGCCTTTTTTTAAAGCCGAGTTGGCAACACTGAGGTTGACTGACTTGACATCACTCCAATCACTCACAGTCTCACAGGACTTCTTGGCGGGAAAGTGAAGAGTCATGTCTGCGGTTTTGTTTTATTTTCTAAAATTTGTGTTATGTCGAATATTAATGTGAAATAATGGTGGATTATTAACCGTTAAGTGTTCGTGAGTGTGCATGAGTGTTGGCAAATGAAACAAAACAGTGCAATGTTACTTTTCAAATTCTCACAAGAAGTCTGCGTGAGGACTTAGTAAAGCCCCACATCTTTACTGAGATACTCGAGGGGTTGGGGGTAATATCATTTCTCACTTCCCATTTCTATTATCATTCATCATCATCAATATTGTTTATTTATGTATTACACTGAAATTAAGAAACTAATGACATGGCAGCATGGTCTATGACCTTAGCCGGTTCCTTAAAGAACAAACTAAACTTAAAAAAATATAAAAATCACAGTCTCACAGGACTTTTTAGCGGGAAAGTGAAGAGTCACGTCTGCGGTTTTGTTTTATTTTCTAAAATTTGTGTTATATCAAATATTAATGTCAAATAAATTTCTATAAATAAATAAATAAATAAATAAATCATGGTGGATTATTAACCGTTATGTGTTCGTAAGTGCGCACTCATTAATTTTCCAAAACAGTGCAACTGCAACGACACTCTTCAAATTCTCTCAAGAAGTCTGCGTGAGGACTTAGTAAAGCCCCATATCTTTACTGAGATACTGAGAGATACTAGATATGAGAGTTAGGGGGTATATCATTTCTCACTTCTGATTTCTATTATTATTAATCATCATCATACTGGAAGGAAATATTGTATATTTATGTATTACTTGTAAGAAAAATTACTTTGACACTGGCTAAATGTGCTAATCGCACGAAGCCATCAATCAACTAAAAGAAAGAAAAGAATCACGAAATAAATTGTCAATTTGGTTGAGGTGTACTATAAATTGATTGACAGAATCGTCAAAATTTTATTACAATTTGATCGAAATTGTATTTATTAAACAAAAAATATGAATTTGTTTGCTTCTTTAGGAATAGCTCTGATTTTATTATGTAATGCCTTTTGTGTTGCAAATATCGTGGAAGAGGAAATTGGAAATGGCCGATACGTAATCGAAGGAAGAGTTTTCCCTCCTGAAGAGCAAGATATAAGCGGTTGGCAAATAGATACAAGAATACATGTTAATGGAGGAGAGTACATCGCTTTTATTAGGGATGATGGTACATTTGTTGTACATAATGTGCCTTCCGGTTCATACGTCGTAGAAATCGTCAACCCTGATTACATGTATGAGCCAGTCCGCGTAGAAATTAATTCCAAAGGCAAGTACAGAGCCAGGAAAGTCAATTATATTCAGACGTCGCAAATCATTCAAGTTCCCTATCCTCTTCGTATGAAGCCACTTTCTAGATTTCGTTATTTCCAAGTCCGTGAACAGTGGAGGCTGACTGACTTCCTGTTTAACCCAATGGTTATCATGATGGTGTTGCCGTTACTCCTCATTATGATTTTGCCCAAGATGATGAATGATCCAGAAACCAAAGAAGATTTAAAACAAATAAGCAACCTTGCCAAGATGTCTGAAATGCCAGAAATGTCCGAGATGTTCACATCCCTGTTCAGTGGAGGGTCGGCAGCCAAGGCCACTAGCCCTAAGGCAAAGCAAGTAAAGAAGAGGCAGTAACAATAGTAATTTATTCTATTTGTTTAAGTATTTGTGATTTTATAGGTATAACCTTATTGTTTAAATAGCAAAATACAACACTAACCCATACAAAAGATATAGTCAGTTCCATTCATAAATAAATGATTGAACACAAAGGTACTGCTTGTACCTTTGTATAATAATTTTCTTGTTTTTTTCTTTATATCATTTACTTTTTGGAATAAAACCATGTGTTGCTGTTAGAAAAAATGTGACTAGGTAAATAATAATAATATAAAAAATCAATGATTTTATTTGAAAAATCTATATAAAGATTCAATAAAGAGATTCACAGTACACTACCAAATTGTGAAACAACCTAAGACAAAATATTACACACAAAAGTAAAAAAATAAGGTATCAGTCATGGGTAATTTTGGACGGAAACTACTTAAGTAACATGTTTACTTGGTACATCTATTAAATTAACCTATACAATACTTTGTTTCATATATATATATCAAAATATCATTAATGAAATAATTGATTGTTTGGACGGCGATTTTTGTACAATTTTATTAATTTTTCTCCTCCACTTTATAAGAATTACGTGGCACATATGTAGCAGCAATAAATACTTTAAAACTCTCATTAGGTATTTGTTATCACATCAAATTCCGTCAATCAAATTAATATACATTTTTTTAATATCAATTCCTCATTGTCCATAATAGTAAGGCATTCTGACATTATTTTAATTTGGTTAATGATATATAATTCTACACAAAAAATATACAGAATTTTCTTACTAACTAAGGATAGATTGCCGGATTGCCTATTTAAAAAAAATATATATTTACATAGAAATAAGGTGTAGTCTTACTTTTAAAGAAACTATAAAATATTTTTAAACAAGAAATTGACATTTGTTTATATATATTTTTCTCTTCTTTTATTTAAGTTATCAGCTTGAAAATAAAATGTCTAAATTAAAAAAGTTTAGATGTCAAACCTGAAGCATTTTATGCTAGAATATAGTAGCCATTTCACAAGAAAATAAATAATAAAAGTAATATTCAATTAATAATATTACATAGTATACTAATATTGATATGATGTACAGCGATATGTCGATTTTTATATTGAATATTATTCATTTCAAAAGACAACTGAAATAATTGCATTAAGAGAAGTAAAGAATATTATCTTATAGTAGAATAAACAAAAAGTAAATAAAATAATAAGATAAAAAAAAAAGGTGCAGAAAGCACCATGTAAGAACACATAGATAATTCTATTTTTTATTTTTGTAAATGCACTTTCAGGATGACTTTAAATGAGACTATTAGATATGCAAGCAGCAACATCACTTTCATTCTTAACTATACTGAACACTTTATATCTAAGTATCACTACACTATATTGGAATGGAAAATAAACAAGTGGCAAAGAATCTACATCAACACTATGGACAATGTATAAGACAATTTTACAAAGGATGGAAATGAAAACGTTATTAGTAGATTGAAATATTCTTTTTGGTATGTAGAATACAATTTCCAAACCTAAAAAAAGACTTGATGGAAAAAAAATACGATCTTACCTCTAAAACGGTGGTTAGTTTAAAAAATACATAATATGTTAATTTTTTTAACATTGGCAATAAAAAGTTCATTTAATTACTACCACTAAAATTTGTAAATTACTATATGAATCTTTTGTCATTCTATGAATGCACATCATGAGAGCAATAATTGTTTCCGAATTACTGTGATGCAAATTATAATTTGTTTTCTTATTTTACATATTTATCTATTTCTTACAATATTTTCTTAAAAGTTAAAGTAATAGAACACTACACATTAAAATAAAACACCTTTATAAAGACTTAACAAATTAGCGTTTTTTACATATTTTGTTTTCTTTCTGTCCCTATGTGTACGGACCCTGCAAATTATTCGAAACGCAATTAAGTGAAACTAATAAAGCGATAACACTAATAGATCTGTATAAAGTGTTTTATTTTATTTTGAATTATAGTGCGAATTTACACATTCAAAACGAGTCATTTTAACAGGAGATACAGTTTTTTGTGATTCATTTGCTAAGTGGATAAGGACAATTTACATTTGGACACATTTGTTACGTCATCAAGAGGAGGGTCGGTGAGAAGAACCGTATGAAGGTAGCCAGCAAGGCGGTCAGCAGCAGCGACGGCGCCAGCCAGCTCCGCGTCGCTGCGTTGTAGATGGCGCAGTACGGGCACTGAGACGAGCCGCACACTTCGCAGATGTTCAGCAAATACGTCGGCAGTGCGTCGAATATAGATTCGTTATAGCGCTCTGGTAGAAATGAATAGAAAAAATAAGTAAATAATAATATGAAGATAGAACGAATTGTTGGATTTCATCCGGAGCCGTAAAACAATAAAAAAAACTTTTAACAGTAAGTAAAGCCATATTTGTGCAAACCGCACGAAGCCATTAAAAAAAAAGAAGCCATATTTTGGACTTCTTGGCGGGAAAGTGAAGATTCATGTCTGCGGTTTAGTTTTATTTTCAAAAATTTGTGTTATGTCGAATATTAATGTGAAATAATGGTGGGTTATTAACCGTTAAGTGTTCGTAAGTGTGCATGAGTGTTGGCAAATGAAACAAAACAGTGCAACTTTACTTTTCAAATTCTCTCAAGAAGTCCGCCGAGGAATTAGTAAAGCCCCACATCTTTACTGAGATACTCGAAAGGTTGGGGGGGTATATTATTTCTCACTTCTCATTTTTATTATCATTCATCATCATACTGACTGGAAGGAAATATTGTATATTTATGTATTACTTGTAAGAAAAATTACTTTGACACTGGCTAAATGTGCTAATCGCACGAAGCCATCAACTAAAAGAAAGAAAGAAAGAAGGTCGCTATCCTAAATAAAAGTGACCCGGTTGCTATATAATATACAAAAGTTGAAGTTGAAGTACTTTTCGCTCTGCTCGTTATTGCGGCAATATTGCTTTATATACACCCGTGTGATTTTAAATAAATTTTTAACAACATTCCGAGGTAAACTTAAGACTAACGGCACTAGTAACGAAAGTTTTATGCAATGGAAGATAAAGGTAATGTTGACCCTGCAGTAGCCGGAGACAGCAAGCCACCGGCACCGGTTCCAGAGGCCGTCAATAAAATTGGTCTTGAAACTCATCACTTGTGTGCTTTACGAAAAATTATTTATCACATCTACATTGAGGAAAAACGCATACCCTCGCTAAGAAAATTGTTAATTGCCGCGCGGGATGAACTTAATTTCAAAGGTTCAAAAAAGTTACTGCGTAAAGTACTCAAAGCGAAATTGGGGTTTAAATTTAAGGAATGCAAAAATAATGGACCTGTCCCCATAGAGAAACATAAAACAGCTTTATGTAGAATAAACTATTTGGGTCAAATACAACAGAATGATATTTTAGTTTTGAACAGGAGGCCAGTTGTTTACATAGGAGAAACAAAAATTCAATGCAATTGGCAGGAAGGAAAGCAACAAGGTTCCATAGGAGCCGATGCTTCTGGTAAAAGTGAAACATGGATTTTAATTCATGCTGGAGGAGAAACTGGGTTTTTGGAAGGTGTACATCATTTGTCGAAATATAAACCTCGGAAAGATTGGGAATCATTCATGAAACAGAATAAATTTATAAAATGGCTGCAAGAAATTCTTATCCCTAAATTGCCAGTAAATGCTATGGTTATTGTAGACAACGCTCCACATCACAACAAACCAAAAGAAGTGATTCCTGATCAGCTGTCACCAAAGAGTGCTCTAAACAGTTGGCTACAGAAACATAACATTCCTTTAAAAAACAACATGATGAGAGTAGAACTTTTAAATTTGATTAAAAAGAATAAACCATTGAACAATTATCTGGTTGATCATTTGATTAAAGAAACTGGTTGTAGCGCTTTGCGTCTTCCAAATTATAGTGATTTAAATGTGCTAGAAAACATCCTTGCATTAATAAAAGGAAAAGTTGAGGATGTATATGTTCAATCAATATCTCAATTCAAAGAAGTTGTTTTCAATGCAATAAACTCCATTACAGCTGAAGATTGGGCAAGTGAAATTAAATATGTTAAGCAATTAGAAAGTGAATATTTTAAAAATGAACACCAAATGGATAATGTTACAGACAATCTTGACCTAAGTTTCGAATCATCTGAATTAGAATTTTCATCAGATGATGATTACTCAACTGATTTTAGTAGTTCCGAACGTGATGAAGAGGATAATGATAGCATAGATGAGAGTGACAGCAGTTATATAAGTATTGATGAAAGTTATGAAACTGATGGATGAATCAGAAAATAAATTAAATGTTAGACAACTGTAATAGGTATTGATTGCCATTAACTTGATTAATTGAAGACAGTTTTGTTATTTTTACTGAGAGGAGGAGGATTATGATTTTTTTACAATAAAAGTATGATTTTTAAGAATAACTAAAGTAGCTATTGTTTAAGTTAAAATACACTTTTTATAGTATACTGTGTTGTATTATTTCCTTTTGTCTTGAACAGAATCTATAATTTAAATGACATTGTTTTGCAAAGTTGGCAATGCAGCAATAGCACCTATTAACTGCCTCTGTGGTCTAGTGGTCAAGACCACCGGTTTAGACCCAGAGGTCCTGGGTTCGATTCCCAGCGAGGGGTACATGTTGGTGTACTCGGTTCGGTTGGTGGTGGTGGGGTTTGTTTGCCACCTCACGATCTTATCTAAATATGTCCA
Organism: Eudonia truncicolella; assembly: GCA_949315975.1. Classification (NCBI taxonomy): domain Eukaryota; kingdom Metazoa; phylum Arthropoda; class Insecta; order Lepidoptera; family Crambidae; genus Eudonia; species Eudonia truncicolella. The sequence continues at coordinate 2,019,425 of OX438841.1, forward strand.
TAACATCAATATTTGTAGCATTGTTGTGTTCCGGCAGCTAGAGATAAAATAGCCTCAGGAGTTGAGGAATCCGGGTGAAGTGCGTTTCCACCTTCGGCCTTATCACCAGGTGAGATTAAAGTAGAGTGCTTACCCGTATTATATATAAAAAAAGCAATGATTGATTCGTTTCAATCATTGATTTTTTTAGGACGACACTGAAAGTTTTTAGAACTGGCCACTTGTAAACGATATAATAAAAATATAAGTTCAAATTTTGAAAATGGAACTCTTTGCCAATATTAACGTATTTCATTCATTTGTCATTTGTTTTACGATTTTGCAAATTGAAAATTGTCTGCGTTACGTAAGGCATGAATATAACGCGAGAAAATGTTTGTGCAATGATTTTCTATATGAATTACGATGTCATTTAAGTCAACAAAAAAGTTATAAATGTTTTTATTCGATGATTTCTTCGATTGGCCTTTTACGATGAAGCCCCATCTCGTGCCACACTGTTAACAACTGTTTTAATGAGTTTAAACGTGGTCGCACTAATCTCACCGATGATCTGCGTGAGGGATGGGCCTTCTACGGCGACGACTGATGATAACATCAGTGTTGTGCGGCGTATGATAGAGACTGACAAAAGAGTGATCTATCAGCAGATTCGGACAAACTTAGGCATCGGTATGAGTCAAGTGCAATAAATCCTCCATGAACATTTAGCGGTCAGGAAGCTTTGTGCCCGGTGGACACCTCATAATTTGACAGAGGCCCAAAAACTCCGTCGTGTTGATTGGTGCCGTGAAATGGTTTAAAGATTTAACGGAGGTGACTCAAATGCTGTGTTCGACATACTTACGGGTGACGAAAGCTGGATTTACTGTTATGATCCTGAAACTAAAAGACAGTCTGCTGAGTGGGTGTTTCCTTCCGAGGTGTTGCCAACTAAAGTGAAGAGAGGTCGAAGCATGGGAAAAAAGATGGTGGCATCGTTCTTCGGAAGGACAGGTCATTACACCACAATGGTTTTAGAGGATCTAAAAACAGTTACTGCACAGAGTAGTATATTGACAAATTGTTTGCCACTTGTCTTGGAAAAAGTTCGGGAGAAACGACCTCGCAGTAGGATCCTCCTTCTCCACGACAACGCCTAGTCGCACACCGCCAAGCAAACGATCGACTATTTGGCGACGTCAGACGTAGAATTACTGGGTCACCTGCCGTATAGCCCCGACTAGCTTGCGATTTCTATGTATTCCCGAAAATAAAAGAAAAACTTCGAGGAAAACGTTTTATGGACACCGAGGAAGCAGTAGCTGCATTTCAAAAGGCCGTCGAAGAAACTCCTAAGGACGAGTGGGCAAAGTGCTTTTCTCAGTGGTTCCATCGGATGCAGCGATGTATTGATAGATAGATAGATAGATAATACTTTTATTGCAACACTAAAAAACATAAACATGAACAAAAGAAAAAAAAATTAATAATAATAATTACAAAGTTACAATTTGGCGGTCTTATCGCTTTCAAGCGATTGATGCGTATGCGGTTGAGCGTATTGATGTGAGTGGACACTATTTTGAAAAGATGTAATGAAACTCGCCCTCGTAATACAAAAGTTTAACAAAATTTACTTAAATCATTACACAAAAGATGCCATAAATAAAGGAAGAATTAGATTTGTGCCTTTTGGAATTCAAAAGTCAGTCAGGCAGTCAAAAGGTTAAAATATCCATTTTTCAAAAGCGTAAACCACACTTAAAACTTTTTTTTATTCAACTTTCTATCTTCATAATCATCATCTACACAGTCAGGTCATAAATTCTGTCACATGTTTAATATAAAATAATTGAGTCAAGTTTATTCATTATGTAACCATTTATATACCAAAATGAACTTAACAAAACATAGATTCTTATGACAATAAAGTTTATTCAAAATGACCTCCGTGATTTTTAATACAGGCCTTCAATCTGCGCGGCCAGTCGTCTATCTAAGTCTTGTTAAAGAAATAAAGAATTTTGAATTTTGATTGTTTTTTTGAATGGACTCAAATCTGGACTGGAGGGGGGCCAGTCTTTGTGCCGGATGAAGTCGATTTCACGCGCCGCCAGCCAGTCTTGTGTGCTCTTCGCTCTATGAGCTGGCGCCGAATCTTGTTGGAATACCCAGTGCCTGTTATTGAACATGGTATGAGAAACAGGTTCCACAAGGTTCGTCAGGACTGTATTTTGATACACAACTGCATTCGTTTTTACACCTTTCTCACAAAAATGTACCTGTTAAGCCCCAATAAGAAACTCCCAACCATGTCATGAGCGATGATGGAAAATGACCTCGTTGGAAACGCGGAATACGGTTGCTCGCTTCTTCACTACTGTGTGCATACACCTTATCATTTTGTTTGTTGTAGCTCTCTTCTACGGTAAAAAATTTTTCATCCGAATAAAGAATTTCACGATATTTTTTTCGCGCGTACCGCTTCAACAAAGCGCGGCATCTCTTCAGTCTCAGGTCCATTAGACGAGCATTCAAACGATGTGCTGTTTTTCTTCGATATGCCCGAAGCCCTAAGTCTTCATTTAACACCCTTTTCACCGTGGTTCTGCTTAACCCCATCTGAAGGGCTAACAGTTTCTGCTTACGTTTGGGATTTCTTTGAATTCGCGCCTTCACAGCTTTTATCACTGCTGGAGTCCTAACAGACCGAGGGCGACCACTTCTTGACCTGTCATCTACACTAGAGTCTTCATTGTATCGTTTGATGGTACGATAAACGAATCTTTTGGTTAAATTCAAATTTTTCAGTATGTCAAAAATTTGAATAGGCGCGTAACCGCAACGATGCAACGCAATAACTGCAACACGGTCTTCTTTAAGCGTCCACTTCATATTTAAAAATGAGTAAAATTCTAAAAAGTATACATTTTTATTTTCATGAACAATTCGAAATTCGAATTCAATAAACTTTTTTGTGGCCAGCATTCTAAAAGAAAAGTTTTTACTGTGTGACAATACTTATGACCTGACTGTGTATATTAGTCAACTGCTGTACATAGGCCTCTCCAAGTGCCAGCCACTGCGCACGATCTGCGGCTACTTTCTATGTTTAAGAAAATATTGAAATCTAAATAGTTATCAGAAATCAAAATAAAAAAATCGTTTATCCCACTGAATTACTGCCATTTAAAGTCTACTATGAAAAGTTTCAAATCTCAATACTTACCGGGGGCGTAGTAGTCGTAGACACGCACTGGCAGGTAGCGCGACATGTTGGCCACCGGGAACCACCGTTCGATGGTGAAGTTCACGCACGTCGGCTCTTGGTCCAACTGATAGCAATTAAATATACTTCATTAAACACAATCCCCCTACCAATAAACAGAGTTTAAGCTGCGAATACTTACTCCGTGTTTTGTTTTTTTTTACTCTTATTAAAAATGAAAAATAACAAGAACAAACCACGAATATCTATTCCAGGCTTACGAGTGAAATAATAAGGTCCAATACGTTTTTTGTTCGATTTTCGAAAGATGAGTATCACTATGATATTTGATTTCAGATTTATAAATACAAGTCACAAGTAAAAAAAAGATGTTACAATATAATATAGTGTAAGTGACGCCCTGCAAGGCCAATTCATTCAGTCAGTCGTTGGCTTTGGTTGAACAACGAATAAAAAACGTTCAGACGCATAGTACCAGAAACGCAAATTACCTTATACGCGGATGGCTAGAAGTGCATTTCGCATATTACCAGATACGCATATGACCCGATTTTGTTTCGTAAATTACCAGCTACGCATATGACTACATTTTGTTTCGTAAATTACTAGATACGCATATGACCCGATTTTGTTTAGCAAATTACCAGATACGCATATGTCCAGATTTACCTAGGATTTACAGGTAAACTGCTGGTAAAAAAAATTCTAAATTCGGCATTTCACCATATTCTATATTCGATTTTACACCGGTACCTACATTCTAGGATTTACCGTACTTCGGGCTTTTACAGTAGGTACCTAACGGTTCTGGCCCTGTTCGTCCCATTTCTCCTTGCGTCTATTCCCCATACGTCAAATTCCTCGAAAGTCCCTGTGTGTCCATTTCCCCGAACATCCATTCCCCGTGTGTACCTAACGTATATAAAATTTAAGTAACTAACGGATAAAACTAAGACTGGTGAAACTAAGATTTTGCAGACAACTTGTCTAAAAGTTCCTAATAATTGTTTAAAAATAATAATAATTGTTTAAAAAAACAACATTACTACTTTTAGGGTCTTACAAATAAACAGCGAATAAGGTCGGAATAGTTATTTCGCGTTTTGTTCCAGTCATGTAAACGTCATTTCAAATTAGAGTAAAAGAGACAAAACACGGAATAACTATTCGGAGCTTGTTCTCTGTTTATTTGTAGGGGGGAGTTTATTTATGTACTTAAATAACATTACTTTAAATATTCGTTATGTCCAACATTTAAAAAACAATCAGAAATAAATTTAAAAAAACCATTTTCCATTGAAATTAATATGTATTCTTACGTATTCTATACAAATTAAACCTAAACTTGTAAAAATGTGGCACAACAATTTTTTTTTATTAATACTTTATTCAAAATTACTCATAATTATGTCATAAATAAATACTCACGTAATGGAAGTAGAACAGCAGCTTGGTGGGATGGTAGCGGGCGCGCAGCAGCGTGCGCACGCGCCGCGAGAGCACGTACGCGTCCAGCCGCTGCTGCTGGATCATGTAGCCCGTGGGGATGGCCACGTCCAGCACCGCCATGCCCGAGCGCGGCGACTCCGACACCAACGTCCAACTGCGTTATTATAACATAAATCTTATTTTATTCACATTATACAAAAGGAGCACTTTACTTTAAAGCAGTTTAATTTTTTTGTAAAATAGTTTACAAAGAAAAGTAAAGAACGTAGAATTTGACTTCGTTAAATGAATTACAAGTATTTACAAAAACACAAATGTTGAAAAAATTTCCACGAGCAGGATTTGAACCTGCAACCTTCCGACATACCGGGTCAGGTGCTCTTCCAATTGAGCCATCGTGGTTCTAACCAGCCCGCCGAAATTATTCAATTTTTTCAACATTTGTGCTTTTGTAAATACTTGTAATACATTTAACGAAGTCAAATTCTACGTTCTTTACTTTTCTTCGTAAACTTAGACAAAGAATTTGAATCTGAAAATGTATTACCTATTTAAAAATTAGTTTTAAGTTTTTTATTGTTATATTTATCTCATTTTAAGTGAACATTTTGTAAAGTTTTTATGAGAATAAATGTATTATTAAAAACATAAAAAGGCGGTGTGTAGTGTACGCAAACACTAAATTCCTACATAATATTAGTCCATATACACCTTACGCCACGACTCAGTGGCGTGCACTTGGCAAGGCCTATGTCCAGCGGTGGACTAGTCTGTACTAGTCCACCAGCCTGTGCTGATGATGATGATGATACACCTTATGACCGCAAACTATCTTTCGATCCGTTGCGGCGAACCTTACACCTTTGCAAGTTTGAAATGTGTGCGTGTTAATGTATCGAGCATCATGAAAAAGGCATTGCATGCATTAGCCAAAAGCATTAGTTTCGGCGGTTCTGAGACTGGCTACCACGCTGCGTCGAACGTTGCCGTCTTTACGTGTAACACCGTTTTAATCTATATATTATTTGCATATAGGTATAATAGGCTAAATCCAAAATGTCAAAATATTGATAAATCGAAAAAAACTCCTAAAAACTATTCTTGTAACAATAACCCATAAACAGTTTCGTAATTAGTAAAATAAATTTTATTAGCTATTGGAAATACAATAACGACATCAATTACATTTGAAGAATAAGTCACAAACATGTATTTATAAAATTAATAAAATACAGTGAAAAAATTAAACGCCCACCCGACCCAGCCAGGAATCGAACCTGGGTCTTCCGCAATCCGGGCGGCTGCACTGACCGCTATGCTACCGGGAAGGCTGACGTAAGCGCTGAATTTTGTCACTGCTTTTTAATTTTTGAGTGCTAATAGCGGCACAGGTGCGCCATCTTAATTAGCTTCAGTGCTGCAATTAGCACTTGAAAATAAAAAGTAAAAATTCACAAACATATGTTAGTCTGTAAGGTATCTATTCTACGGGCCTCTTTGTATTTTACCATCTTGTACACTGTTTGTTGACTGAAATAATGAAATGTAATCTATTGTACTGTAATAGTTCTCGCTGACCTGGCGCATGACTGGAACTCGATGTGCGACTGGTTCCGGCCGTAGTAGCGCAGCGGCTGCGAGTCGAGCGCGAACGCCGGCACGGGCGGCTGCGTGAGGAAGCGCGCCACGTCCACGTTGTACTGCACCGACATCTGCAGGATGGCGTAGCCGGCGCCGCGCGCGGTCACCTTCACCGTGCCCCACGCCGACGGGATCTGGGTCACAACGGTCAGGTAAATTCATTAATTCGTTGATAGGACCTCATGGAGGGAAAGTGAAGTCATGCTTGAGGTTGTTTTTTATTTTCTAGAATTTGTGTTATGTGAAATAATAGTGAATTATTAACCGCTATGTATTCGTGAATATGCATGAGCTAATCTTTGCTGAGACACTCGAAGCGTTGCGTTGGGGATAAATCATTTATTACTACTAATTACTATTAATATTCATCATCATGATATGAAATATTGTTTATTTATAAAACTTGAAAGAACTGGCTAAATGTCCTAACCGCACAAAGCCATCAAACTAAGGAAATACAAACAGTCGAAATGAAAATGATTTATCTAGAGCAATTTCATATTCAACCAAAATGATCGCCACGCAAGCTCACAAGAAACATCGGTGAACATAAAACAGCGCTTCATACAGAACAGCGACCGTGTGAAAATCATTATTTAGATCATTTATTCGCATTAAATAGGGTGCACACGGCCGCAGATCAACCTACTCAAAACTGTCAAATTTCTACAATTCATTTTGAGCTGTATTGTTTGTTTATAAGGATCAATATTCACTGGAGAAATTTGACAGGTTTGGGTAGGTTAATCGGCCGCCGTGTGTACTACAAGGCGACTACTACATAAAATATTGTAGTTAAAATAAAAACTGTTGTAACCTGTGTAATCGGAAGAAGATTATTTACCTACATTTCATGACGGGACATTACATGACGCTGTTAACACCACCGGTAGTTCATGCATAATTTTATCGTGTCTGCCGTGCGAGCTCGGATCTTTTATCGACCGACAAAGTGACATTAGACGATAAAATTTGACAGTTCCAAGTCGACAAATTAACATCGGCAGCATGGGACTTGCTTTATCGACCCGTAGATATAACTGGTAAATTTTATCTATTTTGTTTAAAAGCTAGCATGGGACTCGGGAGACGTGCGTTCCGGTAGCCTTCACAGCCTTTATAAAGGCTAAAGGCGAACCCCAGGGGTTTTACCGGGTCGGTCTTAATCCTTTTTAGAAAAGGACAAGGCCATCCCCGGATCTACGGAATCTGCAGCAATTTTCCCCTGGGTCAAAAAAGTTAATCGAAAATTACATTTCTTGTGGATAAATTATATCGATATGTAGATAAATTTATTGGCATCTAAAAGTTGGTAGATAAAGTTATCGACGCTTTCGACGCCATTGGAAAGTTACTAAATATTACACTTTTCCGACCGCCCAACGGTCGGGATTTCGGGCACCTTTTGCTAGTTGCAGAAGAGACGCAACGGCGACGTCGCGAAGAAACTAACATTGTTCGGCGCCATCGGAGGGAGAGAAACAACACCATGGAATGAAAATATTGTGATTCCATGAAGTTGTTTCGCATATCCCGAGAAATAGCCTTTGTGGTTATCGAGAGCATTTGGGACTTTTTTTTTACTGGGAATGTAAAATTGAAATCGTAGAATAACACATTTTAGGAATAACGGAAAATACTAGTATCAATTCTGTGATATTAGCAGCTCCATGTTGTGTCCCCTCGTAAAATATTGATAAATAAAGTCTCCCCTATTCCAATTACTGGTTTCATAACGTTTTGAAAAAGCGTAGTTTCCAGAAGCAGGCACTGTTATGCGTCAAAGGAGGTTTGGCCAACTAGACTATAAACGATAATTTTGATTAGAATGTGTGTTTCTATTATTTGTAACTTTGCATTTACAATGCTATCAGTTACAAGATTTTTTTTATGAATGTTTGTGTGTACTCACGTCGACGCTCTGCATCAGCGCGAGGTTGTTGTTGCTGACGTGCAGTACGCGCGTGGTGCCGTTCAGCGCAACCGCGTCCACGGTCAGCGTGAGGGAGCTGACGTCACGCAGCCGCTTCCGGTTCGTGTACTCGATCAGGGCGCGCAGGGCTATGTACGTGTCCTAGGTAGGGAGAACAAGGTTTCAGGAAGAAGTAACAAAGACAGCACGTAAATAAATGTGGTAGCGTTTAAAATAAACACTATACAGATGTGCTTCCTTTTTTTTTTTACATACTATTTTGTCATGTTTTATTGGACCCTGGTTAAAATAAATTTGGCAAGTAAGTCTAAAATAAAGACGAGGAGATGATGCGACCCGCGACTGGTAAGCCAATCGATAGGCACACTTGTTTTGGTAATTCCTTGTCACGGCAGCGGTGTTCGTTCCCGGCCCCACTATACTAGCGAGCAGAACAACCCACAAACCTGCGTAGAAGACCAGCCACCGTCAGCCACATGACTATCTGCTCGTTGTTGTCCTGGGGGCCTACCGCCTAACTTTATCGCTATCGCGCTCTATAGTTTATGGCGTAATCTAGTAATTTCGAAAGCGATACAAAAGCAATATCGAAAGCTTTAGGCTATAGCTTTCAATATTGCTTTCATATCGATTTCGAAATGACAAGATGACGTCGTAAACTATAGAGTGCGATAGCGAGAACAATGGCGATAGAGTTAGGCGGTCGGGGGGCTGGTCGTCCATGCAGGCCAGCAGCGCGTAGACGCAGGCGGTGGTCGCGATGTTGTTCAAATTCCGAACGTGTAATTTTTTTATTTTCTCTTAAACTTTAAATGCTGTACAAACCTGCGTGGAAGCCCAGCCTCCGTCCTTAAGCCGCTGCGCATTAAGCCACATGACTATCGGCTCGTTGTTGTCCTGGTGATCCATACAGGTGAGCAGCGCGTAGGCCGTGGACGCGATGTTGTTCGTATCATAGCGGTACGGCAGGCGGGGCAGCAGGAACGGCTTCTGGTTCTCCATCTTGTATGGCGGCGGCGGTACTCGCTCCCGGCCCCAGTACACCAGCCCGCCTGGCGGCAGGTTATGGCGTTATTGCGTGATACAGTATACAGTAACTATTAATTAAGTAAATGATGTGAAAAAAAGTGTTGAAAAAATTTCCACGAGCGGGATTCGAACCCGCACCCCATGACATGCCAGGTCAGGTGCACTACCAACTAGGTACGCTATCGTAACTCAATCCAACTCGCCGAAGTGTTGATTAATTACTCTTACTCTGTAAGCCAAAGGAGCCCTATATACATAATGTTGAGTAAATGAGCTAAGTAAATATTTTGCAAATTCATTTATTCTGGCTTAGTACACATTCCCAGCCACGATAGGTTAGGGTTCGAAACGTCAGGATAAACATTAATTAAAACTAATGTGTAAAATAAACGCGAGTAGATCCGTAAAAGTTGTTTCATTTCAATGTGTAGTGTTCGCGTAAACTTTAGAAAACAATATACGATAGGTTATATTAGAAGTCTCACACAATCTAATGTAAGTAAACTAATAAACGCAGGACGGTGACCGATTCTATTTTCCGCTTAACTGGTATAAAAAAGTTTGCCACATCAGAAAAGCTATGTTTTATTTTACTTATAGATAATTTATTATTATATCTATATAACTAGTCTGGCCATAAATTCTGTTACCTACATAAAAACTTTTCTTTTTTTCAACTTTTTAATTATTTTGAATTTGGAACGCGTTTATTATTTTAAAAATCGATTTCGTTTTTCGAATTTCTTTCGATTTCGCACCATTTCACATATTTTTTCGTGTTCATTATCAAATTACAATATGGGGATGGGAATGGGGTGTTAAAGAAAATAGGATTGCAGTGATCGCCTTACACAAAGTTGGTATGGAGCCGTCGGTTATATACCAGACACTTCAAAAGCTTGGTATCAGCCGTATATTCGTATATCGTACTATCAACAGATACAACAACACTTCCTCTGTCGAATACCATAAAAGGTCGGGGCGGCCGCGTGCTGTTAGAACTACAAAGGCTGTTAATGCTGTTAAAACCAGAATTCGTCGAAATCCCATTAGGAAGCAAAAAATCTTATCACGAGAAATGAAGATTCCCGCTAGGACTCTGTCGCGTATTATAAAACAAGAACTGAAGCTCGGTGCTTATCGTCGATACATGCCCTAAATCAATCTTGACAATTAAAGAGAGTGGGTCGATCAAAACGCCTTCTGTCGCGATACGCAGGTGAAGGGCACAGAAATATCCTCTTTACCGATGACAAAAATTTTCACGATTGAAGAGCACTACAATAAGCAAAATGATAAAGTGTACGCTCACAGTTCTAAAGAAGCTGCTCAAGTGGTCGGAAAAGTACAACGTGGTCATCATACTGCATCAGTGATGGTTTGGTGGGGGGGTGGAAATCTTTGGCCAAAGTGTATCAAGAGACAGTCTTGGATCGTGTTGGGAGACCCTTTAGACTACAAATTATGGTCAGTTTTAGAGGACATGGCTTGCTCTAAACGACACGGCGACATTGAGTCTCTTATAAAATCTCTGGAGCAAGCAGTGGCGAAATTTCCCATGGAAACAGAGCGTAAATCCATAGATTCGTGGCTAGACAGATTAAAGGCCTGTATAAAAGCAAAAGGTGGCCATTTTGAATAGAATATTGTTTTTATTTTTTGCTGAGGGTTTAATAAATATGTATAAGTTTTAGTATTTTCATTTGTAACAGAACTTATGGCCGGACTATATAAAATCATAATATATATATATAATATACAAACGAACAGCAATTGATTTTATCAATTGCTGTTCGTTTGTCTCGCTAAAACTCGAGAATGGCTGGACCGATTTGGCTAATTTTGATTTTGAAATATTTGTGGAAGTTCAGGGAATGTTTAAGCGGCGAGAAACAAATAATAAGTAACGTAAAATACTAAAAACGACAATTTAATTTTCCAGTACAAAATGATTTGTTTGTTCTGTTGTCATGGAAACTGTCAAAGCGGTACGAAGTCCACCGGGTCAACTTCTAGGGAATAAATGAGCTGAAGCCACTCTGGAGGCGATTTTAGAATCTCATCGGTGATATCGAAATTAAAAGTGACACGAATGTAAAGAATGAAATGAATACACTATGAATTGTAATGTTTTTGGCATTTACAATTTGATTATTATAATACATATCGTTCGAGAAATTTCGATGTCAAAAATAAGAAAAGTAATTAATATCATAGCGAGAAGATAACGACAGGACGACAGGTAACTATACCTGTTAAAAAATCGCGCCCCTCACCCAATGCGGTTTGTTAGTTTGATCTTCAAAGTTAAACGTCATAGACAACATATCGATTTATCTTGTTTCATTTCTGATAGATTGTTTAATCACCAATAAAATACAATATCATCATCATCAGCCCCTTTTGACCCACTTCTGGGCATAGGCATAAATAAAATTTAAAATTAATAAATCAAGGTCACCTTCGGAACGCTGTCGCTTCCTCAGCAACCTAAAAGCGTGCTCGGAGCTGGGCGCCTTGGAGAAGGTGAGCGCGTACGCGACGAGCGCGAGCGCGTACGGCTCGCCGTAGTCGTCCAGCAGCCGCAGCTGCTTCTCCAGCCACGAGATACCCAGCTGCTGCGCTTGCACCACGCGCGCGCTCAGACCCTGCGCAAACGCACCAACAACCACTTAATGACTTACTCAGATCACATCGTTTTTACACCAATCATTATTAGCTACTGTTGTGTTCTGGCAGCAGAAGAGATAGCCAGTGCCTCAGTAGTTGAGGATTCCGGGTGAAGTGCGCTTCCGCCTTGGGCCTTATCATCGATTCATTTTTTTTTAGATAGTTAGGCAAATGGCTCTGCTTTGCCTGATGATGCAGAAGAAAAGTCCAGATGAGAGAACAGCTAGTGGATTGCTCTAAAATTATATTTCACTAGTTTTAACACTATTCTCACTTACCTCGCGAACACCAATATCCTTGAGGTTTTTCACCGTTTCCAGCGTGATCACGACTTGGGCTGTCAGCGTTATGTTTCGTTGCGATATTACAGTATCGTTCACCTGTTGAAAGCATTTTTATTAATACTCATCGCCATTGTTTGTTTGTGTTTTGCGACATTACTTTTAATTGTGACGTAACGCAAACGAAGCGCGCCCGCACGGACAAAAACCCGAAATGAATACAAAATAAAATTTGTTAGATCTATGTAAAAAAGGAATGTCTTTGTAAACATGTAAAGTCCACTGTAACAAGTGTCTTTATATATTTATAACTTTATACTCAAGCATGACCACTGCATGTACAATATGATAGAAATAAATATTATGTTAAAATGTTTTTGTTTGTTTATATAATTTTAACGCAAATTTTGTTGCGAAACAAATTACAAAAACACAAAAATATATAAACAAACAAAAACATTTTATAAATAGCTTGCCTACTTAACTAATCTTTAGTATATCTAAAAATATTATAATCGGGTGTTAATGACGGTAGTTGTTGACATTGAATGGGTGCCTTTGGCTTTCAAAAGTAAAAAGTAAATAGTGTTGAATAATTTCGGCGGGCTGGTTAGAACCACGATAGCTCAATTGGAAGAGCACCTGACCAGGTATGTCAGAAGGAAGGGTACAGGTTCAAATCCTGCTTGTTGAAATTTTTTCAACATTTGTGTTTTTGTATTATGATTATGATTAATATAATAAAGTTATAATAATAACAGATCCTTAGCTATACACTTCTAGAGTAACCTGAATGTCCATTAATTTAAAAAAAATGTGTATATTTATAACATGTCAAATGCAATAAAGCAAATGCTTATGACATGTCATAAGTATATAATACAATACAAAGTTTTTATGATCTTAAGGGCGCGCCGACCAAAAAAAAAACCAAAAGTGTAGTCACGGTTAAGTTGATATACCAATGATGAAAAAACTATCGTATTACATAAACAAAATATCAAAGGGAACGTGTTTACAATTAGTTCGACCCATAAATTCATAACACACTATAGTTTTTTCTACAATATCATTTAAAGTTGGGCAAAAATCATGAAAACGAGTGGCGGCGTTTAGTTAATATCTTATAGTTTATCTAAATTATTATACCTCTAATTATGCCAAAACAATCACCAATGTCTTAATTACAAATTGTCTGTCACACATTTTCGATTTATGGAGCGGTTTTTTAAATTATGATTTTTCAAATTTACACGTTAAATTCCCCTAACAAAATTAGTATGGCCGCGCGGCATCAAATAAATATGGACGAAGACATTTCAAATAAAATATATGACACTTGTCACTTACGGACGACGGCGGCGCACCCTTAACACAAATCAGCTAGACGACGTTTAGATAAGTACAGTCTTGTTGGAGGAAAGCTGCCAACATCATAGTTAGTTTTATAAGTGAAAAAAGAAAAGTAGACGTAACTCTTGTCTTCCGTTTTGTTAATAAAAAAAAATGTGTTGCGTCAAATATTAATCCCTACTTAATATTATAAATGTGAATGTGAGTTTGTTTGTTACGCTTTCACGCAGAAACTACTCAACCGTTCATCATGAACTTTGTACACATATTCTCAAAGGTATTGTGGGAAGGATAGGATAGGATACTTTTTAATGCAAAAAGTGAGTTTATTTTTTGTTTGTTTGTTTGATACGCTTTCGTAAATATTTAACGGTTTGTTTGTTTTGTTGTCATAGAAACTGTCAAAGCGGCACGAAGTCCGCCGAGTCTAGTGTGAAATAATAGTGAATTATTAACCGTTAAGTGTTCGTTCTCATTTCTATTTTCATTTATCATCATCCTAAATTAACAAAAGAAATATTGTCTAATTATGTATAACTTGTAAGAAATTACATTGACACTGGCTAAATGTACTTACCGCACGAAGCCATCAAATAAAGAAATAAATTGGCATGAGATCTGACTGACCAGCACAGTCGTTCTTGGCGGGAAAGTGAAGAGTCATGTCTGCGGTTTTGTTTTATTTTCTAAAATTTGTGTTAGGTCGAATATTAATGTGAAATATTGGTGGATTATTAACCGTTAAGTGTTCGTGAGTGTGCATAAGTGTTGGTAAATGAAACAAAACAGTGCAACGTCACTTTTCAAATTCTCTCAAGAAGTCTGCGTGAGGACTTAGTAAAGCCCCACATCTTTACTGAGATACTCGAGGGGTTGGGGGTATATCATTTCTCACATCTCATTTCTATTATCATTCATCATTATCATATTGTATATTTATGTATTACTTGTAAGAAAAATTACTTTGACACTGGCTAAATGTGCTAATCGCACGAAGCCATCAACTAAAAGAAAGAAAAGACCAGCACAGTCGGGTTATCCCTATCAGCCATGAGCTGCGTGGAGTAGTTGTTACGGTTGGGCCGCCACGTGACCTAGCAGATCGCGCACGACCCGCGGCTACTCGCACCTACCTCTTACCAGCCACCTTGCGAAGACCGTCGCTTGCCGTCACTCCACCTACACTACGTTTGCCGGTACGCGGTCTTTACTCCTACCGTTTCTTTGTACATATACACCGGGGATAGCGGTCACTCCGGGTTATGTGAGATCCTCCTCCTTTATCTTCTTAGTCCAACTGCTTAAAGCTCGACGAGGAAAGGGGAGGTATACCCATTAAAAACCTAATACCATCCTTTCTTTGCCACGGGGATGGTTTGGGATCACGAATGGTAAGCACCGAGTTCAAGAACCTACCCTATATTGTTATAATCTATAACATGTCAGTATATACGTTAAGCACTCGTTGATGTACTGCTGTTGTTGTTGTCGTTATTAGTCCATGGTGGTGTTGAGGGTCACAACATTGATATTGTTAAGTATTATGCTTGAGAACTAACCAAAACAGCCGGGTTATCCCTATCAGCCATGAGCTGCGCGGCGGCAGGCTCGCCCCGCGGCACCCGCAGCGTGGAGTTGTCGTTGCGGTTGGGCAGCCACGTGACCTCGTAGAACGCGCCGTGTGGCAACTGGTGCTCCAGCACCCACGACACCGCCATTGAGATCACCTATGCGAGGGAACAATGTTTAATCATCACCATCATCACCAACAGCTCGTTTTGCGTCTCCACTGTTGAGACACGAGCCTTCCCTATGAAAGAGTAGCGAGAGCGAACCATAAACCACCACGCGAGCCAAATGTGGTGCGGTGGTTGTTAGCTACTGGCTACCAACTGTACCTACGGCTTCGCATACCTTCTAAAGCACGGATGAGCTCGAGATAATAAATTTTCGGTCAACCAGCCCGGCCTTTGCGAAAGTTCCTTAACTCCTCGTTCGTTCCTTGTAACCTCAACGATTTACATTGAATGAAACAATAAAAATAAAAAAATCAACGCAGACACGGGACAACAGAGAAATACAATTTCAGTGTCTCACAGCTGCGTTAAAATAATAATATTGCTCGGTATAAAGTTGATTTAACCGCCTGTGGTTTTTCGGGTTCTACAGTACAGTATTTTCTTGTTTATTGCAGCTACACAATCGCATCAAAATAGATTTAAAAATAAAATCGTTTTGCATTAGAATATAACTTTTAAATGGGACTTCTTGGCGGGAAAGTGAAGAGTCATGTCTGCGGTTTAGTTTAATTTTCAAAAATTTGTGTTATGTCAAATATTAATGTGAAATAATGGTGGATTATTAACCGTTAAGTGTTCGTAAGTGTGCATGAGTGTTGGCAAATGAAACAAAACAGTGCAATTTCACTTTTCAAATTCTCTCAAGAAGTCCGCCGAGGAATTAGTAAAGCCCCACATCTTTACTGAGATATTCGAAGGGTTGGGGGTATATCATTTCTCACTTATCATTTTTATTATCATTCATCATCATACTGACTGGAAGGAAATATTGTATATTTATGTATTACTTGTAAGAAAAATTACTTTGACACTGGCTAAATGTGCTAATCGCACGAAGCCATCAACTAAAAGAAAGAAAAGAACTTTTAAATGAGACAATGCTAGAGTGCTTCAAAATCGGTAACTTACGTCAGGGTCTATGTAGATGTAGTTCTCCCACTCGTTGAAGGAGGCGTCTTGGAAGATCTTCGCACAGAACGACGTCAGCCAAACGCTCGAAGCAGACTGGTTCCTACATCAAACAAACAAAACAAATTTTGTAGTAAAAGTAACTATACATTTACATATTTATTGCATATTACATTAGACGAGGTGTTAAATCATAAGCGAAGGCATACATGTGACGCCCTGCTAGGGCACAGCAAGTACAGAGGGCTGACTATTTTAAAAATCTAGGTAATAATATAATATAAATAACGCCACTTTGACCAGCATGCAATACAATAATAACAATAGCAGCACAGTACAATACAATCTATATTTGTCATTAGAATCTACGAACATTTAATATTTACCAACCATCTTATAATTTGGGTTTATATTATATGTTATTTTTTTTTATATCTTTATTTTTAAGGGACTTTTGCCTTTTGGCATGTCAGTCCCATTATACCCAAACTATTGGCTTAACTCTATTAATATTAGAAGGGAAAGGGAATCACTATCTGCAAAACTTTATTATATTACACAAAGATATAGTAACCTCGGAATTTGGGTTATGTAAAATGCTTTGAATAATGCCAACATCTAGACGGTTAATGTTAAAATGTTAAAACACATACTTTGATTTGTAAATTTTTATTTCATAAGTAAATTCGCGTACATACAAACCTCAAGTCTACATTTATTTATGTTCTATCCTAAACAGTATTTCTTTTTATTTACCTAGGTAAAATATAAACGGGCAACACAACTTTAGCTATATTTGGAATTCCTTCTTTTTTATTTTATCTAGGTAAAATGTATGCCTCCTACGGAAACTTTGCTTCATCTGATCTATGTATGAATGATATAAGATACCTTGGTCTCTGACACTCACCAGTCGCTGCGGAACAGGCTGAAGGAGCCGTCCGGCTTCATGAAGGACAGCTGCCGCTGGTACAGCACGTTCATGTGGTAGAAAGCATCACGCTCTAGTGTGCGATTGCGTTGGTTGATCAGTCGCATGTACAGGGTCAAGTACATGTTCGCAGCGAAGCCGAACATGGTCTGCTCGGCTGAGTCCTGGGAATAACGAGGCATCGTAACATGAAACATGAAAGTTGATAGTATATGTAATTAGCATGCAGGAGTAGCGGTGGTCTGGTCATATTAATCGATGGACCGATGACCATTGAGTTGACCGATGACGTATTCTGGAGTGAAAACTGTGAATTGGCAAACATAGTGTCAAGCTTCATTGCACTAGGTGAAGCGACGATAATATGACGGCAGACGAGTGCCAATTTTTAACATTACATTGTTTTGTCTAGACGAAGATTTTGACCAGAGGTTTGACCAGAGGTTATGACTAAAATGGGTTTTTTTGTAACTTACTCGTAAATGGTTGTTACATACTTTTGTTAGGTTATTAATAATTTAGTAATTTATATTTCTATACTCGTATCCGAACGAACTCAATGTTTATAATTCACTGGCAACACTGAGTGTTGGCGGGAACGAATGGGGGGAAAACAACATGGCGAATCGAGTCATTAGATGACGGACACTTTGGCTGGAGCGTTCGTGGTGTACGGTTGTTTTTTGAGCTGTACTGGTTGTTGGAAGAAATACACCTTTTAAAAGAATGTAAGTTTTATTGTGCTAATATATAAACTAATAATAATACTATGGGGTAAGGGGGTTTGCTAAAATTTACAGATTAAATGGCGGTTGTAACGCAAGAGAAGTATGGTAAAATAGTTATATAGTTGTATACCCTTCCGGCAAATGCGAAACATTCGATTTAAAAAAAATCCCTTACCATTGGTAGATCCAAAAGACTCGACGCGTTGACAGGCATCGTGGGGAACAGCGGGCCCACGACATCGCCCACGATAGATACTCGCGCGCGGTTGGAGCCGAACACGTAGTAGCGGTCGACCTCGTACGGGATGACGGGCGTCTCCGTCACGTTGACGTGCATGTATTGGAACACGTAGGCGCGGTTGGACAGGTCGAGCAGGATCGATTGGTGGCGGTATTGCGGTAGGCCGTCCGCCTGTTGATAGAGAAATTAGATTAGATTAGATTATAGGTTTTTTTTATTTTAATACGATGGTTATTAAACGACAATAGTATTTTAAATTTAATTGCGATGGTTGATTGATGTTTAGCAGCCCCATTAGCGTGGAAGCGTGTAAATGCACCCGCATTTTGCCGAGGCAGGTAGCTAGCACAGACACACTAAGAACTAGTGCTCGCACTATGACATAGTAAAGGCTAGTTACTAGTACCACTACGTATCCTCTAGTCTGTCGTGCAGCCGTTAAAGGGCTCCTGCCAAGTCATGTCAAGTCTTCTGTCAAGGTCATAGTATGACAAACCTCGACGTATACCTCTTTGGTGTAGTGGTACTGCTTCGTGGAGCGTGGCCGGATGTAGATGCACCCGCATAGTGACGAAGAACTGGTGCTGAGCAGGAGGACAAAGAATAAGCTATTTACACTACTACTAAACAAAGCTAGTGCTACCAACCTCGACGTGTATCTCCTTGGTGTAGTGGTGCTGCCCCATGAGCGTGGAGGCGTGTAAATGCACCCGCATCTTGCCAAGACGGGTGGCTACCACGGGCACATGTACGGTGGCCGCGTCGCCCGCCGCGATCCACACGAAGAACTGGTGCTCGCCGAACGACGTGCGCGGGTTGTATGAACGCACCTGTACCACGAAACCGACAGTCAACAACAGCTGGCCAAAGCAGTACACATTAATGTTGATGACGTAGTTGTAGACATTGAATAGGGCTCCTTTGGCTTACAGAGTAAGAAACGATAGTGTTGATTAATTTCGGCGAGTTGGATTGAGCCACGATAGCAAAGTTGGCAGTGCACCTGACCCGGCATGTCATGGGGTGCGGCTTCGATTCGCGCACGTGGATTACGTGGTACTAAAGAGTTCGGTGACTTCCAAAATTGCAAAAATAGGGAGCACACCAGAGTTGTAGACACATTTGAAAGTACTCACGATGCCATTCTCCTCGACGTGCACGAACTTGTAGTCCCCGGAGGCCGCGAGCACCACGACGGCCTCGATGGGCTGCGGCTGGTAGTTGAACACGACGGCGCGCAGCCCCACCTGCTCGCCCTGCCGGCACGACTCCGGCCCTTCCACTTTCAGGAAGAACGGGAGCACGCCGGAGTACTGCGCGCAAACAACTTACAATTGTTTGTAAACATATTTCTAACCATCAAACTTCAATTATAAGTACCTGGATGATCGAGCTTTGTTCGTTATTTTTTTTATTATGTTTTCTAAAAATAAAACCTAGCTAGATCGATTTATCACCCCCGAAACCCCCTGCATATTAAATTTCATGAAAATCGTTGCGAGCCCTTTCCGAGGTTCAGATTATATATATACATATATACAAGGATTGCTTGTTTAAAGGTATTAGATAGACACGTTATAGGCACTTTAGGTCTTTCTTTGTACCCATCGTGTAATTTATATTACTGTATTATAGAAATTCCTGTATGCTGTATTAAAAAAATTTAAATCTTTTTAAATAAAAAGTAAGGTTTTGCACATGTTATGTGGTTCTCCGATTGTTGAAATGTAAATAATCTAAGGTGTTGAACCATGGAAAAAAAAGGAAAATCAAATCAGGGACGTCTTGAAAAAAGGCCAGGTCAAGAGTACCCTAAACCGAAGAGCATGTATGAAGGGAATAATGAAAGTGGACGAAGCGAAACAAGTATGTAAGGATCGTAGCAAGTGGAAAGAAGTAGTCTCTGCCTACCCCTACGGGAAAGAGGCGTGATTATATGTATGTATGTATGTTGAACCATGGTTTATAAATTTTATGTATGTTTTCTTTTTTCATTATTGTAAAATATATCGTTTAGGAATCGAAAATAATAATAAACTTGTTGAAGGAGAGAGAGAAATCCAACATTCAAAGCATACGGATTGTCAAAAATAATTTTGCTGACAACCCGTATAATGAGGTCTGTTTTCATGGAATTTCGTTCACGTTCTGGGGGTCAATGTATGTACTTCGGGAATCACTGCAAGTATTTCGCATGTACTTCAATTATAAACGCTTAAGAATCGGTTTTCAATAATTACTCACGTGTATTGGGGTGTGCAACATTCCGAGGCCGAGTGAATGCGACATACTGAACGCAGACACGGTCCAGTGCGCCGGTACCTGTTCACATAATCACTTTTAATACATTGGATATAAAGGGTGTTTTTTTACAGGTATTACACCTGTGTAATCCCGAATATGGTAGATAGGGTACCGTTTGTTTTTACTAAAAAACTTCGATTATTAAGCCCTTAGACAAAATAGGTGACAAACTAGTATTGACTAACTATAAACCTATTCTTGGACAGTTTTTTTCTAAGATACTAGAAAAGATAATTTACTGGCGCCTTATTGATTTTGTAAATAAATTAAAGTTAATAAAAGAGGAACAAAACGGTTTCCAAAAGGCGACATCAACAACTCTTGCAGCTTTTACGTTAGTCAGTGCTATAACAGAACTAGTGGATAAAAAAACACCTATTACTGTCATCTTTAGACATCAGCAAAGCCTTCAATATGGTTAATAGCTATATTCATGGTCGTACGCAATGTGTAGAAGTAGCAGCAATTAATAAAGAAAATGTCCTCATGCCATGTAGATCTTCGTTTCTGATAAGGGCGTACCTCAAGGTAGCGTCTTATTAACTTGCCTAATGCAACGAACGAAAAATGTATATTATTCGCTGACGATATAACTCTAATGATCCCAGACGACAAGAAACACGAAGACTATGAATCTACAATCAACTTAGCATTAAGCAACATAGTCAAATGGTTACAGCGAAATTCATTATGCGTTAATTTAAGCAAACAAGACAAACTTTCAAGTATAAGGCGAACATTTGTACTTAATCCTTTTTTACATGTCACCTGTTTATGACGTAAATAATGTTCTGGCAAATAAATGATTTGATTTGATTTTCATATAATTCTGGAAAATTATGTACATAACTGAAAAGCACCACATGGCCGAGATATTGAGGTTCTTTGTTACAAGTAAAACTGTAAAATGACAACCCTAGGTCAAGCTGATACGTTGTTCTTGGTCGTCTCTCCGTATCCATCCATAGGGAAGGTTCGTCCCCAGCAGTGGGGACATAGAATGAGCTGGTGATGCTGGTGATGCTGATGATGAGGTGGCCTGGCAGTACCTGCGGCACGTCGACGGTGAAGACGTAGCGGCCGTGCGGGCCGATGTTGATGTCGCGCCACAGCCACGCGTTGTCGTACTGGCGCTGCACGCGGTTGAACCGGAACTTGCGGAAGTGACTCAGCTCCATCCAGTCGTCGTGCTCGCCTGTTACAAAAACATTGTAAATGTTTTATTCATTCTGTACTTGTAGTTCGCTAATTTAGTAACGTCTTAGTAGTGTGTCGGTAGCCTGAGGGCCTAGTGTGAGTTATTTATGATGTTCGATCGCGTTAACGAAAACGAAAATGTGTGTAGCATAATTTTAATTCTTCTCGTATGTCGCCAGGAGGCGCTACTTCAATGCCATTCTAATTTTCGTTTTCGTAAACGTAATCGAATAAAAACGGATAGTAAATAAAACTTACACTAAGCACTCTGATTTTGACATTAGAACTATTGGAAAATTAACAAAATTGCCCCAGTAAAACACGTTTGTGCTTGTTTAAAATAACAGAATCGAGACTCACGATTTCAACGATTCACCAACACCCTGCTATTAAAAATACAAGCAACAGTGAGTTACACAAATTTTCTTTTAGTCCCATGACCGCGACCGGTGATTAACAGTGATGAGATGATGAGGGACCAGAAGGACTTTCTTCACTGACCATCAGGTAAGTAAAAAATATAGTTTATAACATAATACAGGTTATTTGAGCAGTGGTAGAGAGTTGGCTCACAGTTAGATTCGTCAGTCTTGTCGGAGCAGTCGTATTTGCCGTCGCAGCGCGAGGCGTAGTGGAAGCATCCTCCCTCCAAGCACTCGAGGTAGCCCGCGGTCTCGTTGCAGTTGGACGGCCGCCGTGGTACAGCCACGTCGCTGAACACCACTAGACCAGCGTACCTGACACAGATAACAAATTTAAGGACATGTTGAAAAAATAACACCACTCATACTAGGTGTCTATTAAAAACAGCTGTTAACGTAATATATTTTAATGTAAAATAAATTTAAGAACATGTAATTTTTTTTTTGTATTGTAATCCGTACCTTTTAATAAATAAATGAACTTAGCTAACAATAAGTTTTTAGCGTACTGAGTCCAAACATTTACATGTTAGAAATAGCAAAATGTGTTGCTACAATCATCTATTCATAAACTATTCCTACTACCCTATTTCAAACAAATGAAACTAACTAAAACATGATTAGCGTCTTATAAGCCTTATAAATAACATTTGTCGATTACTAGTTTGGGTGTTATACTTATTTATTATTCTCTTTATTTAGACAGCATACAGTTATTACATAAAACATATTCAGTCATACAAGTTGAGAGACAGTGTCATTAAATACACTTTACAACATTTTTCTTTTTTTAGATCAGTTTTTTACTAAGGTCAAATAACTCACTCGAACGTCCTATTGGCGTCTATACCGAAGGTGGAGGAAGGGAAGTAGACCAGGTCATCCGCGTCGCCGAAGTGCGAGCGCCACGTGTACGCGAACGTGCCGTTGGTAGCCTCGTCAAAGCGCGCCATCTTGGATATCACCTGCGCAACACACGATTACATTAAATCCAAACAATTTGATAAAGTAACGGGAACAGACCACAGACAACCTCCGGCGATACACAGCTTGGGGTTATATAAGTTAAATAACCCCGGTTATGCGCAAATACGCACGCAAAGGTGACCTCAAAAACGGGTGATATACTTACAAGTAAGAAAATTATTCATCGCTGCTTTTCAACAAACAAAGAATGGAAACAAAACTGCGTTATCAAAATTGTAGCCTAAGCTCATAACTAACAATTCTAAAATAGAAAACAAGATTTTAAAATTAAGTAAACTTTTAAGCTATAATTAAAATGAAGAACAAAATAAAACACCAAACTATTTTTGTCATTACATAATTGCACCTACCATGTCATCTCTGTGCCACCATATGGTCGACTGGTAAAGAATGCCTCAGGCATCAAGTCCGCCGTGTAATTTTTTATGTTGCAAAAGTTTTAATAAGTACATAAATAAAGTTTTGAAATATTTACACAAGCTAAGATAGGCATATTACCTTGGCGTAGGTGAGCTCGTTGCCGGCCTGCATGGTGTAGAAGGCGTCGTCGATGGCGGAGAGGCCGACGTAGGCGCCGGGCTCGCCGTACACGGCCACCTCCACGCGCTCGCCCGTGCGGTGCTTGCGGTTGTTCACGAACACGGTGAACTACACAAACATTATATATTTATTGGAATACCATAAATTGAATTAAAAATAATAGCTTTTCCGAGCCCCAACATCACGGGCCCAAGTGGCCATAATGATAGCCGAACTCCGAAGAAGAAGAAGAAAAATAATAATGAATCAAAACAAAAGTTACAATTTGGCAGTCTTATCGTTTTAAAGCGATTTCTTCTTCTATTGTGCCCGGTTTGCTTGATGGTAGGGCTTGGCTAGCTTCCACCATCTCATCTGAAACTGTCGCCATAGCAACAATATCAGTAGCATTGCTGGCGAAATGCGTTTTCACCTTCGGGCTGACCACTACATAATAACAACCTTGCACACCGCATGCTAAGTAGTACAAACAACATTCTGAAAATATCTGCGAAACGCTTTGATCCTATTGGGAGATATATCGTTGGAATCTAATGAATAAGTAAAACTATTCAAATCAAACGAGATTATTGTATGGAGAAAAATGCACACTTTATGGATATACTCCACAATAAAGACGATTATAATTGTTTTTTTTTCACAATTACGAAGGTATCGTAGTACACTTTAAGCCCATTGGTTCGACACCAGTATTCGTCGCTATAAATATAGGATTTCGTTGAAATTTTATGGGATAACAACTAG
This sequence comes from Eudonia truncicolella, assembly GCA_949315975.1. NCBI lineage: Eukaryota > Metazoa > Arthropoda > Insecta > Lepidoptera > Crambidae > Eudonia > Eudonia truncicolella. The sequence goes on from OX438841.1 coordinate 2,043,794, forward strand.
GAAGCCTGTCGTCTGTATTCAACTGTTGCTAAAGTCAAAAATCGGTTCATCATCAGCTCATTTTATGTTCCCACTGCTGCGGCACGAGCCTTCCATAGGGAAGGATAGAGAGAACGGACCATAAACCACCACGCGGACCCAGTGCGGATTGATGGTTGTTCACGACTGCTAATGCAGCCGAGCCCAACGGTTTTACGTGCCTTCCGCAGCACGGAGGAGCTCGAGATGATACATTTTTGGTCACCTATCCAATGACCGGGTTTTTGCGAAAGTTACTTAACCTCAGCACGCGCTATCGAGCTCCTCCAGTACCCTATATAAAGTGTTAACTCACATTATTCCTGGAGATGCCGTTGACGGGGAAGGTGAGGGAGTCGGCGATGACCTGCCGCCGCCGGTCCGCGCTCCACGCCACCACCGTGGCCACGGGCGCCATCTCCGCGGACACCGTCACCGCGAACGTGCGCACGCCCTCCTGGACACGTCAATGTTAATTATCATCCGGCCCGAAGGACCGAAATATATTCTGGCTCGAAGGGTCACAATATGTTCCGGTTCGAAGAACCAAAATATGTATCGCCTCGAGGCCAAAAAAACATATGCAGTTTAATAATAATCATCTTTTTCAAAATACATTTCAAATATTATGAAAAAAAAAAACAATATTTTTTCTGCATAGCCGATAATGCGTACAGCGCGTCGCTGCAATCTATCAAAGGCCTCGAGAAGGTACTTGGCGGAACCGTCCCAGATTTGTGAGCAATACTCTACGAAAGATAATTATCAGCGAGGCTCAGGAGTTAAGCTACAAAGACGCTTAATATTGTCTTAAATAATTCTAAAAGTTGTAAGCAATGACAACAATAGTCTACTTGCCTGCATGTTCTCTTGCGCGGTCGTCAATATGATGCCCTTGGACATCACCACGTAGTTGAACGTCTCCATGTAGAAGTTGCTCTCCACGTGGAATATTATGTATTCGCCCACCTGCGAAATTACATGGTTTCAATCAGTCTCACTTCACAGTCGCAGTTGACAGGGCACATCGCTCGCAAAAGGTGCCGGGCCAGACGAAATTGTCCCCTTGTTTATAGCGAAGTGTGCTAAATATTTAACGCAACCCCTCACTATTTTATTCAGACGCTCAATTTTGGAAGATACTGTACCACTGTACCACGGTACTGTACTTTGGAAATCAAAATTTATAACACCGGTGCATAAAAGTGGCACTAAGAATGAAATAAAAAACTATAGGCCTATATCTAAACTTTGTATATTCTCCAAAATCTTTGAAAAAATAGTATACACTCAGTTGTATGAAACGCTCCACTGCGTCTAACCCTCTTTCTTTAAAAAACTTTACAACTTCATGCATGGACTCCGGAGGACACGTTGATGCCATTTTTACTGATTATAGTAAGGCTTTTGATCGAATTGATCACGTGATTCTGCTGCGGAAGCTTTTTAGAAGATGGTTCTCTTCATACATCAAGAATCGTTCCCAAGCTGTAGTGGTCAAGGGTTTCTCATCTGTTTGGAATAACGTCCCTTCGGGTGTACCACAAGATTCACTAATTGGACCGTTGCAAAATAATGTTGTTGTCTGCAAATACTTTCTAAGAGGTCAAGAGCTACATCAAGTAAAAGAGATTCGTGATCTAGGTATCATACATGACTCTTAAGTTAACGTATGAAATTTTGGCATTTATCAAAGCGGAAGGCTATTGCCTTAGTACGGGCGGCGACAGGAGCGTCTTCAAGCTTCTAGAGGAGAAGCCCACGGGCGAGCCTGTTGATGCCCAAGGCGATAGCGAAGGAGTGAGCGTGGCGGGAGTGACTGAGGGTGAGTGCTCCCAAAGCGTCTTAGTGGCAGAAGTGCAACCAGGACTGGGTGCTCCAGTCGCTACTGTAGAGGATGTTGGAGAGGAGATGACACCAATGGAATGTGGTGGGATCTCCTCCCCAAGATCTGAAGACGTTGTGGGGGGGCTCACCCTAGACGAGCTGCTTCTGGGAGGGTCCCCCCCGTTGGGCGCGCAGGCGACCACGGATGGGGAACCTAGCTTGGAAGACGGCCACTAGTCAATAGGAATGGCGGGACTAAGGTGTGTACAGATCATTTTACACCACTGTAAGTCCACGACTTCGCGCCCTTCTGGCACGCGAGCTTCAAATGAACAAGTTCGATATTGTCCTAATTCAGGAACCTTGCCTTTATGGGGGACTGATAAAGGGCTTAGGTGGAGCTCCGAGTACTCTTTTTATTTATTTTAATCTTTTGCAACAAAATATTACATGGCGGACTTAATGCCCGAGGCATTTTCTACCAGTCAAACATAGGGTGGTGCAGAAATGAAATGAGATGAGAGACAACAAAAGTAGAAAACAGTGTAACAAAAAGATTCAAACTTATAATAATACATACATAAATCTTCTAATATATAAAATTCTCGTGTCACAGTTTTCGTTGCCATACTCCTCCGAAACGGCTTGACCGATTTTGATGAAATTTTTTGTGCTTATCCGGTATCTATGAGAATCGGCCAACATCTATTTTTCATCCCCCTAAATGTTAAGGGTGGTCCACCCCTAAATTTTTTTTGATTTTTGAAATTTTTCCAATACAAAATGATTTGTTTGTAGTGTTGTCATGGAAACTGTCAAAGCGGTACGAAGTCCGCCGGGGGCAGCTAGTATTCTATAAATTACAAATACATAAAATACATTTGAAAAAAAAAATATAAATATACCTACATAAATAAATCATTTATAAATCATTTAACTGAGATAATTCTGCCAAGGTTTCATTAAGAAAAAGCATGCAGACTTTCTTTTTAAAGATATCGCGACTTGTAGCCATCCTAATTTCGAGAGGCAGCGCGTTCCACATGAGAATGGACTGGATATAAAAGGAAAGAATGTACAAATCCGGAAGTATGGGAAGGACAGAGAAGAAGAAGATTATTAGAAGATCGGAGATTCTTATTATGGGAAGAGCAAAGGAATTGAAAATGGGGGGTAAGATAGGCAGGAGAATTTGGAGAATTAAGAAACGAAAACAGTGTAGTTGGGGCTCGTGAACTTCTTCGCTGACAAATGGGTAGCCATTTCAGCTCGGACCTTATACTGTGAGATATATGCTGGTGGTGGTCGCTGTGGTGGGTACTCACCCTGGCGTGCGTGGTGGTGGTGGTCGCTGTGGTGGGTACTCACCCTGGCGTGCGTGGTGGTGGTGGTCGCTGTGGTGGGTACTCACCCTGGCGTGCGTGGTGGTGGTGGTCGCTGTGGTGGGTACTCACCCTGGCGTGCGTGGTGGTGGTGGAGATGCGTATGTGCTGGTGGTGGTCGCTGTGGTGGGCCACGAAGTGAGCGTCGGCGGCGGCTCGGTGCCCGCCGCCGTCCGAGAGCTGCGCGCTGAGTCGGACGCCGGTGATGCCGGATAGAACTTCGCGGTAGTTTGCGTCGCGTTCCAACTCTGTGTAGCAACAGTGAGTGAACATTACATCATTCAGATTAATAATAATAATAACAATTACAGAAAGCCGCTATCTTTAATACCTGCCTAATTGTGAGGAAGTTCATGCAACTGGAAGATCCTGCAATAACCCCACACCATACACTGACAACACACTACACACTGTAATTACTTGGTTTGTACCCGTAATTATGGAAAAAACCGGCTTGTAGCTAAGCAAAAAAAAATACTTTCAAATAATAATAACATATTTATTTGCGTAAAACATTGTCTATGCAAGATTCAAAGCTATAAAACCAATTTTACTGGCAACTCAAGGTCTAGCTGATACATTGTTCTTGGTTGTCAACCTCATTAATCCAACAAAAATAAAAGTCATAACATTTCAGGGTTAAACAAAAATAATGTAATAAAATTAAAAAAGTTAATCTACGTAAATATGATTCGGCATGGTGTTTATTTATACTTTGTTGCATGGTTATGAAATTAATTGAAATGAGGTTTATTTACTACAACATAGTGAATAGGGTGTTACAGAAACAGTTGAGCTGTATGTTCTGCCGGGCATGTATCGAGATTATACACCTATTACCAAATACCCTATAATAAATAATGTAAAAAAATATTACAATGATGTGTGGGCACAACATAGTTTTCAAGTAAAGTGCACACTCACTGAGCAGCTTGAAGAGGTCCAGCCGCAGATGCCACACGGCCTCGTGGCCGGACACCAGCGCAGGGTACTGCGGCTCCACGCCGCCGCCGCGCCCCTCCACCTGCAGCTGCACCACCAGCGACACGCCGGCCGCCTGCCACGCGGGCAGCGGCGACCCGTCGTGGTACGACACCACCATCTGAAAACAATGTTTTGTTTTCAAATGCCCATTGATGTTGACGAAGTTCGAGTGGAATCATCATTAGCAGTGATCGGAATGAATGGAGCTAAAATACCACTATTAACTTTGATCATTTATGTACTAGATACAAGATAGATAGATAGATTTTTTTTTTACTTTATTTAAAAATATTACAATGAGATTACGCTATAAAGTAAACCATAAATCACGGAGATTTGTCCGGTATGCTACAAATAAGTTGAGCTCAACATCTACACATAACATCAACAAAATTCATATACAATAAAAGTTAACATAAAAGTTAAAGTTAACACTTAACATTAAATAAAATGTGATACAAACGAATCGCGTCAGCAGGCCACCTGCACTACAGAAAGAGATAATAATATAAGCTAGCTAGAATGTTCGCTATAGTTATACCGTGCTATAGTGAAGTCTGCCCGACCGAGCGACAAAGCATAAGATATGTGTGCATAATAGAAACTTTTTATGCGTTGGCTACAGGCTGTTCAAAAAATGCAATTTAATTTTTTTCTTTATATTATTTTTTGTTATGCTATAGAAGATAGACTTAAGATAGATAAATATAGATACAAGGATCCGGAACAAAAATGTATCTCGAAAGTGGTCCTGTTTGCTCACATCTCTACATTTAAATTTAGAATAACAAAATCTGAAAAAACATTGGATAGCATCAACAACTTCAGCTTAAGTCTTATGAACCTTAAGTCTTAAAAATAAACATTAAATTAAGGTTGCAAAATATTTGTACTTAATATTTACTATCATCGCCACAAACGTTTTTGTGGCTCCGTGGCCCCAAAGTCGCCTACCGTTTTTCAAGACTATTAGTCATGACTTGTCGGCAACTTTACGTATTTTAGCCCCTTCATTCCGATCACTAAACATCTATACTATACTATATAAATCTGTAGGCTCTGTCTGTACATGCAATTTTTTTGACAAATTTTGGGATGAATATTGTTTTTATGACTCACTGACACCAATTCTACGATTTTTGAAATTTTTGTCTGTCTGTCTGTCTGTCTATATGTCCTCTTATAACTCAAGAACGGCTTGACCGATCTTGATGAAAATTTGAATGTAGTAAGAACATGAGATTCAGCAAATGATAGGCTATAAAAAAATTAATTAAATTTTATTCACAAATTTTCGCACAGCGAAGCAGGCGGGTGACGGCTAGTTAGCCTGTAAAACCTTTAATGCTGGGTCGCGCCACCGTGATAATCACCTCTACTTTCACTAAGGTTCAATTGTAATGTGAAGATATAATTGGAAATTTCGAACTCACATAAACATCGAACGGCATGGAAGGCTTGAAGACCTGCGGCGATCCTCCCAGTACAGTGACAGCGAGCGAGGAGTTGAAGATGCGCGCGATGCTGTACCCCTCCAACACCTCGTCCAGGAACGGGTCACCCACTGCCGCCGTGATGATTACCTCTACCCCGTCCAGGGTTGGCACTAGCTGCGCCAGCTCCGACATTGGGTACTTGAAGTCATACGTGCCGTTGAACTGGAATGATTGGTACGTGTAGTTGGCTGAAGATTGCTACTACACATTGATTGAAAGCTTCTGGCGTTAACTGCTTACTAGCGACGGATTGCTAATTGTGATGAAAGATTTTTAGAAATCTCGCCTTGTCATATTGTAAAGTATACGTCATAAAGGCCACTCCTGTTCGAAATACCACCTTACTATGTCCAAGTGTTAAGGGCTGAGCGATGATGAATTCAGTAAGTAAATCAAGACACTTCTTAATACATGACATGTATTGATGATGATTTTAATTAAGCTTGTCATTTCGAACCCTTTGGTCATTTGTAGTAATTTAACAATATTTATAAGCACAGTTCAAGCTTCTTACTAATGGGGATCGAAGAAAGTTAAATCAAATTTAAAAAAAATATTTATCATCACATTATATTTTACTAAAAGAACTTTTCATTCAGATTCCGAAGTACACGTGACAGTACATCGCGATCGATAGCTATTCTCTCAGAATACTGGAAGGCAGAAGATCTAATTCATGTATGTATACCCTAGTCACACAGCAGTGAAGTACTTACAAATCTGAGGTAAGGCAGCTGGTCGTAGGGCGCGGTGTAGTAGGCGCTGTAGACGGGCGGGCTGGTGGTGTACGGGTTGTAGTTGGGGTTGTTGTGGTACTGCAGCGCGTCCGGCTTCGGCATCCAGAACGGGTACTTCTCGTCCTGCGACAGGTACCAACTCAAGATATTAGTAAAGATTTATCTTACTGTAGGTAAATGATTACGTAAATGTTATATTATAAGCATACATAATGCCTAAGTAAATCTGTAACATGTTTTATTCGTTTTACGGTTTTAATATAAAACATGTAAGGTAAGGTGAAAGCTCTATCTCTTGAAATGAAACAACTTTTACGGATCTACTCGCGTTTATTTTACACATTACGTTTAGTGTTTACCCTGACGTTTCGAACCCTTTGCAGGGTCCGTGGTCACAGTAAGACTGAGGTGTTGGTCGATTCATAATTAGTTAGTACCATCATTAAAATTTAATCAGGTGCGTTCCGTTTTACGCAGAAAGAGCTTACAGTATCTTTTGGTTTGGTCTGGCAGTATGGTGCTGGGGCTGGGATTTAATATTTTGTATGATGGGATCCCTGGCTGGTGGTAGATTCCAACCATCTTCTCTATTGAAATTAGGATGTTTTTTTAATTTCAAGTGCCTCGCGTATCATCCTAGGGATGAATCGTTGTCCTCTAGCGAGTATTTGTGGTTTATCAAATCTGTTGGGCCCCTCTAGGGCTTGCGCATATTCGCATACTGCAGACTTATTTTTGCGCCTATGCCTAGCTCTCTCTCTCTTCAGTCTCAATCGCAAAGCAATTTTAGTTGTGATTCTACACTGGTAGAACCTTAACTTACATTATTATCAATTTCGAAAAAATCATCATCTTCAACATCACCAGCTTTATTTGTCTCCAGTCTCCACAGCTGAGCCACGAACCTATTGATGAAACATCACCGCGAGATTCGACAGTCTTGACGAGCTGCGGGTCGTACCACCAGTCGGCCTGGTTCAGCTGGTACGGCTGGCCGGGCAGCGGCCGCAGGCCCGTCTCATTGCAGATATACAGGTTGTAGTCTGATTGTACTACAACAATGCTATTCTAACAAAAATCAGTAAACTCACAAAGTTGAACATCCTGGTCTTGACGAGCTGCGGGTCGTACCACCAGTCGGGCTGGTCGAGCTGGTTCGGCTGGCCGGGCAGCGGCCGCGGGCCCGCCGCGCGCCCATACTCGTCTACCGGCCCGTAGTCGAACGGCTGGTAGCCCGTCTCGTTGTAGATGTACGGGTTGTAGTTCGCCCGTACTGCGTAACAATAATGGTCTTTATTAGGCATAGCTTATTGATAGAACAGTAACGTGAATGTACTATGGCAGCCACAAACACTTTACCGGTCTTAAGGCCGAAAATTCTTTGTAACGCGTTTCTTTTGCTTTATTTTTCTTGAATGTAGTAATAGTGATCTGAATTTGAAATAAAAATATTATTCAACTTTATTGAAGAAAAAAACATTAATTTTTAATGCAGTTACTTTAAACTTCCTATAAATTAAAATTGTATGAAGCCCTCTGAGTGATCACAGACAGACGGAACAATTAATTTCATGTCATATCATAATATTAAACATACAAGAGCCACCTGTATTTTAAATTAATAAAGTATTAAAGTGACAGAAAATTCGGCTAACGCTGCGCATTCGTATGTTACGAAAAAATCACTAAGTAGAACTTTATCTTAAAGGAAAAATGGATGAATGTTGCTTATCTGAAGACGTTTCACGGCTTGGCAATGTCACTTTTTCTATAAGCAATTAGAAGTTTAAGCTCTATGGTATTTAAAATTAATTATTTAGTGCAAGGACAATTAACATTCGTAAAAAATATTAAGTGATTGTTAAGTGCGATTCAGTACAAAATTTAGTGCCTGTTTGCTAGGGCAAGCCGGGCTTTTCGGCTTATAAGAAGGTACCGCCACTGCGCACGCACACCATCAATAATGAATGCGAATATGTGTTTATTCTTGGTCCTTCTTTCACTTCAGTCTCTGTTCCGATGACACCGCCTTACAGTTGTTTCAATCATTACCCAATTTATAATAAAAATATTAAATATATATATATTAGATAACACTTACAATAAGCTAAGCGGAATAATTTTGCTCTGTTATCTCTACTTTTAAGTTACTTTTGTATACTAGTTTGAAATTAAGCATGCCGTGGCAGCCTTTAATTAAAACAGCGCCTGTGTAATAGTTATAGGGTTTTAAATGTAATGTAATGTCCTGGTGTATGCTTTGTTCGATGTCCATAAATAAATAAATAATTTGTGGCTTACAGCGTGAGGCTGGTATACTACTACTAGTGACGTCCTCACCCCTGGTGTACTGGCTAGTGTCGGGGCCGAGTGCACCGTACTGGCCGCGGTTGTTGAACTGGCCCTGCGCGTAGTAGTGGGGCCGGTACTGCGGTATGGGGCGCACCGTGGCCTTCAGCGTTAGGTTCCCGCGCACCGGGGCACCCGACGTGTAATTGGCCATGATCTTGCCGTGTATGAACTGGTCGGTGTTGAAGAAGAACGCCGGCATCGTCACGTTCACCTGTTAAGGGTGCATTGTTTTAGATTTTTTTCTAGTATGTAGATAAAAGCCTTATATATTTTATTTTTTGTTAGTTTATTTGGGATAAATAGTATAAAAATACATGCAGGTTTGCTAAACACAGTGATCAGTAAAGTTTTTCCAAATAATTAATACAGACAAATTGTTACGGCATAAAGGACAAAAGAAATGCACAAATCTGTGTTTCATTATTATAAAACTATTTCAAAACTAATGTGATTGCTAAAAGCTACAATTGTTAATTATTAATTAATTTTCGTATTTGATTTATAAACTGTAAAATAATACAATTAAATACATCTATCTACAGAAGTGAATCTCCTGTTAAATTCCTGACAAGATCGAAACAAAAACGTATTACCATACTGGTCCACTACTGGGCAAATATCTCCACCAATCAAGTTATCGCTACAATATGTCTACACTCCTATACTATGCCTTAGAGTAGGCAACACGCATATTAGACCAATGGTATTACAAGCTTCTCTAAGTGGCGATGCCACTTTACCATTACCATGGCATTACTTTAACTAAACTATGCTTAAGTTAGTTTAGTTTAGTTGTAGTTTAGTTAGTTAATTAAACTAAAATGTCATAAAATATCGCCAGCCTCACGCAACTCCATCAAACAGACGTCCATTCAAGCTATGGAGATAAGTATGAAGTGTCACCAACCTCAAACCTGGTCTGGTAGTACTCCTCAACCAGAAACTGTGTCTCTTCGACTTGGCCAAGCGCTTCCACCCTGATGGTCCACTCGCCGAACAGCGGTTGGTCGGACAACTGGTAGTGGAGACTGACGGTGCCGAAGTTGCTCTGTTTAATTATATTAAAACTACTTGTAGGTGATGTATTAATAAAAATAAAAATGTATTTATTAACTAATAATGTAAGTTAGGCATAATGTACACACGCCTACACATAAACCTACCACAAACAGTCGAATCTCCTCAATAGACTTAAAAGTTTATGCCTTATTTATATGGTTGAAAATGCATTGAAGAAATTTGACGGTTTCGGATAGGTTGATGTGCCTGTACAATAGAGAAATACTTGACACCATCATTAGTTTCACATTTCAAGAATAGAAGATTCAATACAGAAAGGTAAAATGGGTAATAAGCACAAGTATTGGATAACACAAAGGATCATTAGCTGTCCAGTAATCAGATTCTTCATTATCAGTACCTCTGATGTCGTAAAAAGGAACACAAAAGATTGTTTACAAACTCTATAGTCTTTATAGTATAAATTTTTCCACTTTTTGGGTTCAAATTATATTATAAATAAGGATTCTGCTTGCTAGTATAAAATAATACAAAAATAGACTGATAATACCTGTCTGGAGAGCCATCTCTTCATAATGCGCCGGTTAGGGTCTAACACAAACACATCAATAGCTCGGCCGAAAGCTTTCAGCTCGGTGTTAATTGGAATGGCGCGGAATCGAACTGAAAGAAACATCATTTGTGACCTCTTGTATAATTTATTTTGGAAAGACTAATTTTCCTTTATATTTATAAAGTAGGTAGTCTCACTTCATCAGACTGACATTCTTCTGCAAATCTGTTATATTCAAATTAATCTCCGACACCAGCCTCCTGCACTTTAAAAAATAGTTCAGCTCTTATTTAAGTCCTAAATTTCGGTTTTTATTGTGTTCAGGGATTTTTAATATTTATTTCATATCGAAATTGTTGTCTAAAAATAACTTACTAAATTATGTAGGCTACTAGGCTTAAGAAATAAAAAGTTTATCATCATCATCATCATCATCAGCTCATTTAATGTCCCCACTGCTGGGGCACGAGCCACCCTAAGGATGAATAGGGAGAGCGGGCCATAAACCACCACACGGGCCCAGTGCGCGTTGGTGGTTATTGACGACTGCTAATGCAGCCGGGACCAACGGCTTTAAGTACCTTCCGAAGCATAGAGGAGCATGGAGGAGCTCGAGATGATACATTTTTGGTCACCCATTCGATGACCGGCCTTGCGAAAGTTGCTTAACCTCCGCACTTACAGACCGGGCGCGTTAACCACAGCGCCATCGAGTTCCTTCTCTAATAAAAAGTTATCTTTTGTCTATTACCTGTAACTTTTATTTTAATGATATAATGATTAAATCTTACCTATCTGGCTCTGCATATACACAGGCTTATCCATCTGTATAAAAATAGTCATAAACCTCTTGGAGAATGCCAGCTGTGTTTCATTTACAAATGCTCTGCCCCCAAATGGATTGTCCAAGTATAATCCTTCCACTCTTAATTTATATTCACCAGGTACTGATGTTAGAGGTATCTACAAAGGCAAATAATGTAATATATTGAACAACAATATACTGAACACTTACTAAAAAAGATTTTTTAAGGTTTCAAAAATATGAAATTTATCACAAAACTTCAAAGAAATGTGTACCTATTTATTTATAATTTTATTATTGATTCTAAACTAAAAATAATATTAATGCAATCCAATCATAGAAAGGGCTTATGCACTGATGAAAAATATAGCTTTGACAAAACTGTTAAAAGGCAGCCAGCCATTCCCCCTATTCTGATTGCTTAAAAAAAAACAAAATAGAGGTTTTTTCTATTACACAAACATCTACAGTAATAAAAGCCACTAGAGGTATATGATAAATAAATAAATCCCCTAACTCTCATATTTAATATCTCCGGAACTCCCTCCTTCACTCTCTGTATAACATCAGCAATTTCAACACCATCCTTAGATATAGAAGCCCTGACAGTCATCTGGAGACGGGCCTGCAGTATATTTGCAGATATCTTGTAAATTTGCCCAGGCCGCACCATACGAGATGCAACTATGAAGTATGTACTGAAAAGGAATTTCTTTTTAGTGACATACAAAAACACATTTTTTTTTATATTGGTCTCTGTACATTTTAATTAATGTCTTATTACTAATTAGTATTATCACAGAACAATACTCATTTTAAATAAATAAAAGAATTTGTAAAAGACAATTCAGTAAAAGCAAGTTAATATATTGCAATTAGAAAACTATAAATACATTTTACAAATTAACAACCAATACTTACGCTTCATTGATGATAAGATTATCATGGTCCAATGAGGAACCTTTGTATGAAGTGCTGTATGTCCTCCCAGTATCCCATGCTGGTCTTGGTGTATTCTCAGAGTTGAATGGATTCTGATTGTATGTGAGATCATTTCTGTTATCATACCTCTGATTGGGGTCAAATTGGTTTTGGTTTTGGTTTTGGTTTGGAAATTGATTTCTATTCTGGTAGGATTTCCTACTAGGGTCATATGGATTATCATATCTAGGATCTGTCTGGCCAGTATAATCATTGGTAGGGTTAGCTTGGCTTGTGTCGGGATTGAATGTAGGTACAGAATAGTCTTGAGCTACACATAATTGCAATATTGTCGCTGAACATAATAGAAGTTTGAGATTCATTTTTCAGTCTTAGTTTTGAAGTCTGTAACAATTACATTGAGGTCAGTAAATCGATTTTATTATGAACTTTATGAATTAAAAATTACTTGTAAATTAACACTTTTACTTTTATATTTATTTAATGAAAACGAAGATAAACGTTGCCACAAGTTTTTAAATACGAGTCGTCGTTACCTAACGTAAACATTAATATTTCGTTGAGCAAACTTTACTACACATCGCTGTTGTTTACATTAAATACAACCAAACAACTGTTCAATGTAGGTAACACACTTTAAAATGTACAGCTACTACTTCTACTAACTACTCATAATTTTAATTAAATTACTAAAAAGTTAACAACAACTTAACCTGAAGTTAACGCCCATGGAAACGCCTGGTTTCAATGATTCCTAGAAACAAATAATGTTAACACTGCTTAGCTCACTACAAACTGCAGTAAAAATTGTTGATGTTGTTGAATAATTTTCCTTATTTTTGTTAGAAATAAACAAATACGTTATCCCATTCACCCATCACTTCACCTAAAAATGCTTTGCTTTTTGCATCTATCTTTGCGCAGGCGCACCACGCCCGGCTTTACTAGTGATGTGATCGACAAGGTTGGCGATGAACCGAATGACGTAACTTAAGAAACTAATACCGTGAAAGAATAAAACTCTTTATTTTTTTACAAAATATGTAATTAACACATTACTTTATTATTTTTTGATCTATTTCAACCTCATAATCAATAAGCCTCGAAGATTGAAGAATTGATTGGCCAAAAAATCAATATTCTTTGCACTTTTTTTAATACTGTAAGTCGGTAAACAAAATGTAGGGTAGTGGAGTGGCACCAGTTTTCGACAGGAACCAGTGATCGTCATTATTCCTTTAACCATTATAAATAGGAGTCAGCAACTGATTATAATCTTTCGTTATTTATATATTTTTGATGTGTAACATCTTTCCGCTCGCCTTCTATATACACAATTTGTGAAAGTGATTTCGTAGAAAAGGGACGGAAGTAGGGTCGTAACAGTGCTGTAACTGTTACGTGTTAGTCGGGTTGCAGGTCGTTATATTTGTGGAAGTGATTTAGTAGAAATGTGATCGTAACAGTGTAACAGGATAACAGTGAGTATTTACTGCATTCTCTTTATCGTCAGTGTTCCGGAGCAAACTCGACAGTGCTATCCGATTTTGATCTACGTGGACTTGACGACATTTTTTGCAAATGCAACATGAGAGACAGAAAGGTTGATAGACTATTGCAATAATTGCTAATTCTTCTGTGTTAAGCAAAGACATCGGTTTGTATGCGAATAAGTCACCGAAACATACTACACTGACATTAATTTCCCTGATATGTGTAGACTACGTGTACACGGGTGACGGATGGCACGTCCCTGACTGGAACACTGACACGGACAACTCGGAACTCGGATGGCCCTGGACCCGGAAATGTGTGGACAGCGCTTAATAATGTATTACTTTAATACATTAGGTACTACTACTAATATTGTATATAATGTATTATAAGTCCATGGTACCACTTTTTTTATTAGCCTATTTGTGTGTCCCACTGCTGGGCAAAGGTTTCCCCTCTGCGGCTCTACTCTTAATATTAATTACCTATTTAATTATATAAAAAACAAAACAACGGTGTATTTGTATGGGTATGGTTGCATTTACAAAGGGTTTAGGGTTTGGCTCTAGAGATCGGTGTCAGTCAGCAAATAAATATAAGGAAACAGTACGTCATTTCAAATTCTCTGAACAATTTCACGTGAGGATCCACAACTTTACTTAAACTCACAAAGGGTTCGAAAGTAATATTTTCACTTATCCATCTTTTATCACTACTCGTAATTTTTTATCATGACAAAAAAAATTAAGAACTAATAAAGAATAACTAACTAAGATAGGCTAGATCCTCTTGCCTTTTCTTAATAAAAACAGGAGGCTGGAGAAGAGAAAGCTGTGTGCTAAGTACCATGAAACTGGTAGGTACTAATTCTCCATATTAAACTAATCTATGGTAGGTACTAATTTACCTTACCACACTGACCTCTATTAAAACACGGTCAGTGCCTTACCAACTATTTACTCACACTTTTTTTTTCCTTTAGTTAATGGCTTCGTGCGATTAGCACATTTAGCCAGTGTCAAAGAAATTTTTCTTACAAGTAATACATAAATATACAATATTTCCTTTCAGTATGATGATGATGAATGATAATAGAAATGATATACCCCCCAACCTCTCGAGTATCTCAGTAAAGATGTGGGTCTTTACTAATTCTTCGGGCGGACTTCTTGAGAGAGTTTGAAAAATGAAGTTGCACTGTTTTGTTTCATTTGCCAACACTCATGCACACTTACGAACACTTAACGGTTAAATAATCACATTAATATTCGACATAACACAAATTTTAGAAAATAAAACAAAACCGCAGACATGACTCTTTACTTTCCCGCCAAGAAGTCTTTACTATTCTCGACCCTTTGCACGACTTATGACTAAAAAATTAAAAGAAAAAAAAACTTTTTAAAAACAAGCTTTTATTACTTGTTGATAAAAAAGGAACTAAAAAGTTAAAAATAATTTAAACCATTTTCATTAAATTTGATAAAAAGAAAAAAAAACTTATAATAAAAAGCGTGTTACATTGTCATTGCAAAAGAAAAATAATGAAGGTGTACCTAATTCTAAGGTAACATGCTAAAATATGTCCTTCAATGTTCCATCAAAATTTTATTTATAAAGATTTTTTTTCTTATTATCAAATTTAATTAAAGGTTTAAATTATTTTTAATTTTTGAGTTCCTTGTTTTATCAACAAGTAATAAAAGCTTGTTTTTAAAAAGTTTTTTCTTTTAATTTTATTTTTTACTTTTTAGTATTTTTGTAGGGGGATAAGGGCTTCAGTACAACAGGGTTCGCCCTGGTACCCTGAGGCACAACGTTAACGATATGACATGTTTATACACCCTCATACCATTTAGCCCTCGGCACGTGCCCACCTTGGCATTGAGTCATCTAATCCATCTAATCAAAGACAGAATCCACATTCATAACAATCGGAACGAACGAACTTATTTTGCTGGGTTCTTATGGCAGTCTTCCAGCTCTATCCTCAGACCCTGGTTACCATCTAGCACCAAAGTACTCGTCAAGACGGATCAAACGAGTCCAAACTCGATGGGGTTGTGTCGTTTAACTACCAAGTTCCCATGGCCACCTTATCGTTCCATCATCAGACCCTGGTTACCATCTAGCACCAAAGTAGTCGTCAAGGCGAATAATATGAACCCAAACTCGATGGGGTTGTGTTGTTTAATTACCGAGTTCCTATGGCCATCTTCCAGCTCCATCATAAGACCATGGTTACTATCTTGCACCAAAGTACTCGTCAAGACGAATAGTATGAGCCCAAACTCGATGGGGTTGTGTCGTTAAATTACCGAGTTCCTATGGCCACCTTCCGGTTTCATCATCAGACCCCGGGTACCATCTAGCACAAAAGAACTCGTCAAAACGAATCATACAAGCCCAAACTCGATGGGATTGTGTCGTTTAATTACATAGTTTCTATGGCCCTCTTCCAGCTCTATCATCTGACCCTGGTTACCATCTAGCACCAAAGTACTCGTCAAGACGGATCAAACGAGTCCGAACTCGATGGGGTTGTGTCGTTTAACTACCGAGTTCCTATGGTTACCTTATCGTTCCATCATCAGACCCTGGTTACTATCTAGCACCAAGGTAGTCGTCAAGACGAATAATACGAGCCCAAACTCGATGTTGTTGTGTGGTTAAATTACCGATTTCCTATGGCCACCTTCCGGTTTCATCATCAGACTCTGGTTACCATCTAGCATCACAGTACTCGTCAAGACGTATCATACAAGCCCAAACTCGATGGGGTTGTGTCGTTTAATTACCGAGTTCCTATGGCCATCTTCCAGCTCCATCATAAAACCTTGGTTACCATCTATCACCAAGGTTGTCGTCAAAACGAATAATATTAGCCCAAACTCGATGGGGTTGTGTCGTTTAATTACCGAGTTCCTATGGCCATCTTCCAGCTCCATCATCAGACCCTGGTTACCATCTAGCACTAAAGTACTCGTCGAGACGGATCAAACGAGTCCAAACTCGATGGGGTTGTGTCGTTTAACTACCGAGTTCCTATGACCACCTTCCGTTTCCATCATCAGATCAGCTCCATGTTATAATAATTTTGCATTGTCATCCGATTTACACATGCATGCAAAGTTACAGCTTAATCGATAACCGGGAAGTGGATCAAATTTAACTTGCAAGATTTGATCACAGACAAACATCAGGACAGTGAAACTAAATAAAAACTTGTAAAAAGAAAAACGTCCAAAAATACGAATGTCCAAATGCATGTCTATGTGATAAAATTATCAATCAACCATACAAATGTCCAATGATAATATTGCCCAAAAAAAATTACCAGAAATAATATTGCCCAACCCTAGAAATGTCCAATGATAATTATAGTCTATGATAAAATTGTCCATTATAGACAATACAGTCCATTGTCTTGATGGTTAATTCGTCCAAGTCCATTGTATACAAACGCATGTCAAAATGATAAAATTGACCAATCATAAAAATGTCCAATGACTACCTTGTCCTAACTAAAAATTATCTAAATGTGGTCAAAAATACCGGAACCCAAAAAATTTAAAAACGTCCATGACTTTAATTGTAAATACACGTTATCATCTTATAGGAATATAATACTACGGCTAATATTCTGAGGCCCGATGAACACTATCTGGCGAGACGGGACTAAAGTGTACATCGATACCTAGATTCCTATTTGAAATCGACAAAACAATCGATGTACTGCCCTCTTGTCCCGTCTCGGCCGAGTGGGGGAAACGGAGACATGAGAGATTACTAACTATATGTATATCCTTATCTTCCTTTCTTTGCTCTACCCTAATGTGCTTTTGCCTAATTAAATAATGATCAAGAATCCACAACACTATCATCAACGGGCTAGCACAGAGTAAAACACCAGAGACTAGAGGGTTCATTGCTTTAGGGATGCTCATCTCATCTCATTTATGTTGGAACGAATTAACGTTTATAAATAGTAGTAGCTGAACCCACAACACGCCCTCGAGAGGGGGGCGTCTAGGGACCAGCCAGCCGTAAATTGCTTTATGTTGCTTCGCATTAACTGTGCTATCAGATCTATACCTTGTCACCTCACCCCCGATCAGGGTCATAAAGTTACACATCGATTCTCAAAAACGTGTTAATGTCTTGTGCCATGATCATTATTTCCCACCTTTGCTCCCCCAAGGGCTTACCATCCTTTGCAACAACAGCCCAGAAAAAGGCCCTAACACGATGACTTCAAGAGTCATTCATTACTATCAGAGGTTTTAACCCTAAATCATCTAAGTTAGGGAATTATTTCAATCACGTCTAAATATTATTGTGATCCCGCTTTCCCCGGGTTTGGTTAGACCACAGAATGTTAAATGTTAATGTTAGACTCCGCTGCGAGCAGCAGCAGTCCCAAACTGTGACATTGCCACTTATCCGTGCCGTGGGGTTGATAGCGGACTGTCTTCTTCCACCCTTAGTTACTTCTTTATTTTAATGTGTAGGTTTCAGTTTCTTCCAGAGATTTACGTACAGATGTTTAATCGTGTCAGTCAGATCTTTGTAACCAATAATCATCGATATATATGTAGTACCTACATTTAACTCAATGCCAAGAATAGTAACAAGTGCGTAAAGCATTTTAACCCATTCCCTGTCCCATGTATCACATATGATACATAACAATTGAAAACCAATTGTTATAATTCTTGGACAGGGAACCTGTTAAAAAAGCCGTTCCAGCTACAACCCAAATATATAAAGTTTTTCACTTAGTGTAAAAGAAAAATATTGTTGTTCTGTTACAAAGAACGTGAGCGTGACCGTTATTTCGATAAGTAATGTCTAATGTGGCTCTAATTTTTTTGCATTGAGAATGCTCTGTTTCTGTTTAATTAGTTTCTGCGTTATATGTAGGTAAAGATAGGTATTTCTGTTGCCGAAGAGTTGAAACTGACGATGACGGTGACGAGTAGCTGACGCCATTTTCTTTCGTACCATGGACTAAATTATTAGTCTATGTTCGTACATGTAGAAGTACGCTAGAAACGCGATGTATTTTTTAACCTAAAAAGACCAGTTTTTAAGCCGCTATTCAGGGCATAGTTAGGGGGCGACACTTCATTGAAGCAGAACTTCGCAGGGCGAAGCAGCTTTATCCAAATCTAAACTCCATTGAGCGTGGTGCAAGGCAGAACTGTGTGGAAATCAACCTAAAAAGTCCCTTTATTTTAACGGCTCTGCTCCGCGCCGCGACACGTCCCGCTCATGCGATGTGACGAGTTTTCCTTAGTTACAAGTTTCACGCCGCTTTTGTCTGCTCCGCTAACCACCGACCGTCCACTGGAGCGGAGAAAAGCCGTTAAGAAAAAGGACTATTGGTTGAATTCCACACAGCTCTGCTCAGCTTCAATGGAGTGTCACCCCTTAGGTGCCTACTTATAGAATAAAAGGTCGTAAATCTGCTATCTACCTACTATCTCAAGTAAATATTTAGTAATCTGCTATCTACCTACTATCTCGAGTAAATATTTAGTAATAGTTTTACTTTTGTCTAATGTTAAATACCATTTCCCTACTTATAGGTACTCCTTGTTTGACATAGTGTACATACGTATTGGTTTGCCTTATTTGGTAAAATGTATAAAATTTTTCATCTTTTGAAAACCACTTGTATGTTTATGTATTTTTGATTTAACAGGTATGATTATTATAAAGTACCTAGTTCTGTACTGTCGTTATAATTCCGAGGATAATGGGATAGGTTTTGCCCTCTTGTTCTGTCAATTTATCATAACATGAAACATTACCACTATGTTAACTTTGCAAGTATTTGTTATTGTATAAATTGGGAGAAGTTTAAACTCGTGATTCTGTATGACAGTGGAAAATATATATATATATTATATATATATATTTTACAGGATGTAAATAATATATCAGGGCAAAATGGAAACTTGAAATAATAAGGCAAGATTTTTATTATCTCCCACTGAATATAAGCTGAGTAACTTTTTACATAAAATGTACTGAACATAGGCACATTGACAGGGATAACAAAATAAAAAATATTCTGATTGATGAAAATCTAATTAACCACTGAATTCTCCACAAGTTAGCAGGACTTCATAAACAAAGGAATTGATCAACAAAATAAATAAATCATCGAGTGATATGATGAAGTTTGAGACTCGTTGAACAACTTGTACTGAGACGAACAAGAGAGTCCACGGGGATACAGGTACTTGCGGGGCCTCCACTCTTCCATTGAAAACTCATGGTACGCCAGCATCCAATTTATCTTTTGACAAAAAAATCTGTACAAAATATATTAAATATATACTCTGTAATGCTAAAAACTGTAACGCTACCTCATCAATAGTTCAATCACGATTATTAAATGATTTAAAACACAATAACTCGTTCACCGTGCGAGAACAACATTAACCTACCGCGAGCACAGCCCGCGCGGCGGGGAGACCTATATACAAGTCAACATTTCAAAAATCATACTCCTCAGTCTGCATCGAGAGTACCGCTGCTGCGTCTGATTTATAATTCCGTTGCATAATTTCATACAGTCGTGTGGTCTTACGATCTAGTGTCGCATATCGCGTCCTTTGCTTATCGTCCGTGCGTGGCATCATAATATACATAATTAATTTGTTTATATATTTAATGTGGCGAGGTGTGTGTTAGTTCCGCTCGGAGTCCTCGCAGTCGCGCGAGATGTGTCCGGGCTTGCCGCACACGTAGCAGGTCTTAGTGCCGTCGGGGCAGTTGCGCGAGATGTGGCCCGCCTTGTTGCAGTTGTAGCAGGTCTGGCCCGAGCTGTCGCGACCGCCCTCAGGGCAGTTGCGCGCAATGTGCCCCGTCTTGTTGCAGTTGTAGCACGACGGCTCGTCGGGACTCTGCGCGCACTCGCGCGCTATGTGTCCCGTGCCGTTACATCTGTACACATGGTATGACAATTTATAACCACCAATAAATCAAAACATACTTGGGTCACAACAACACACAACCAGTATGTACGACAATTTATATAATAAAAGGACAGACTCATATGTTTTTATTTATAGGACAGAAAAAGAAAAAAATTTTGTTAAGTAGGAAATAATGTTGCTGTTGAAACGGGAGTGAACAGTAAGCTTAGATTGGGACATAGAATGATAATGGTTTTTGTTTCTATTAAAGACTGACTAAAATGTCCTAGTTTTATTTCAGCATGTGTAATTATCACTTAATTAACTCATATATAATAGTGTTAGTTGTGAACAATGTTACAAAAAAGCTATACTAAATCAACTAAAATTAATAAGAATGGGGTGAGTAAATAAAGGCGCGGGCGAAATCGCGATAAGGTCAAGGTCTAGTTCAATGTGGTCGAACATGTGCCGAGGTGTGACCTTCACTTCGGGGTCATAATAACGCTACAAAAGCAAAATGTAGGCACATTTAAAGTAAAACTATCTAAGAAATAATAAGTTAAAAGTAAAAATTTACAGGTTATTGTAAAAGTTTGAAGAAAAAAAAGTAAGTAAAAGCAATCGAATTTTATAATTGTCATGTTATCTCTCTCCAACTAAGCTAATGTGGTTGTAGGTAGTAAGGATTGACATTTTAAATCATGTGGCTGACCATACCTGCTGTACCATGTCATTATAGCAGTAGTCATTCCATAGATCTAACCACCGAGTATCGCTCGTCCATCTACAAAGTACGAGTTCATTCGCCATTCGATCACGTTAACGAAAACGATAATTTGTATGGCAAAATGTTAACTCTTCTCGTATGCCGCCAGGAAGCGCTGCTGCAATGCCATACTAATTTTCGGCACCCAGATGGTAAAATGGTTTACTAGGTAGGTACCTACTATCTCTTTCACACAATTGTGTTTCATTAGATCGCGATTACGGAAAAATATGAATGTTTCTTTTTATGATGTACGTATTTTAGTGTTTTGTTTAGGAATTGTTTTACCTGTAGCAACGGTCGGCTTCTTCCTTGCAGTCCCGCGCGAAGTGCCCTGTGCGGTTGCACTTGAAGCACTTCTCGCGCTGGCGGTTGAACCCGGAGTCGCGCGGGGCCACGCCTCCGCCCTGGGTGCACTCCCGGGCGAAGTGCCCCGTCCGGTTGCACTTGTAGCATACGCTCGAACTCATCGCTGCAACAATGTATAACAAAAAAACGTCGCTAAAGTGTTCCATATAGGTTATGTACCGACCTAGTTTATGAAGTACCTACGTGAAACTTAGCGTAAAGCGTAATAAATACCTCCGCGGGCATAGTACAAACATTTGAAAATGTAAAGATGTATCAAGAATGTTTGTGACCAATGATGCTCAATAAGTGTCAAATTCTGAATAATTCTGCTCGGCGTCTCCATAAACACGGCAATCGGCAGGTGTGCAATCTGCTGCCACATGGCAAAGCATTCCGCTCTTAGCGAAAACAGTGTACCTACACACAGGTGTAGGTAGTACGATTATGAAAGTACGTACTACCTACACCTAGTAAAAATCAATCTGTTAACCTACTGACAAAGTTATTTTCATGACCTTGAAACAATGACGTACACGCGACACAAATCAAGCTCATGGTCAATGACCTTAGCCGACGCCCACACTCTCTCATTCCCAGCATCATTCATAAGAAAGAGAGAGACACAAATTAATCCGTTTGTCCGCGAATCCGCTGGCGTGTGACCCGCGTTGATAAACGCGGCGCCTTCGCCAAGATCACGACGAATTGCGTGTGATTGTCATCAATTGACAAGCGTAGACCGCCCTAATGGAGATCATAAAGAAAATAGAGAATGGAATGACGCAAAACAATTGGTCACACTTTTATTAGTATCTTCTGGTCTTAATATGCTGGTGCTAAATTTTTTGATAAAAAAATATTTTATTTTATTTTATTTTAAAACAAAGCTTACAAATTGCTAAAAGCCTTACAAAATTTCGTAAAAATAAACTTGCTTACCAATAAAACTGTAAAAAGATGTGAATACAAAACTAATAAAACAGATCAAAGCGATAAAACCCAGCTATGATTACAAACTGAAAATATCCAAATGGTATTATTCTACTTGGCCATGACACAATTTTTCAATCATTGTTTTATTTATGATATCCTGTCTTTACTTTTTAAATTATAGAACTTCAAATTGTTAGTATTTATTATTAATTGTTTTTTTAAATAATAATGTTGCATGTAGCAAAAAGTTATTATTACATAACATGATAAATTCACTTAGTTGGTGGTATACGAAGGCAGGTTATGTGATTGTTCAACTAGAAATCAAATACAATCACATTTCTTAGAAAGCAGATAATTGGAATTGATCATTATGCACATTTTTATGTTAAGAGTAGAAAGAAACTCTCATAATTATGTTAAAATTGTTTAAAGTATCATTAGATTATACTTAAATTTATAAGCTGGGGATTAAGATAAAATATTGAAACTACATTCTGCTTTGCTATATCTAATATATTGTTAGCGTTTCACAAGAATTATTTTTCTTTCTACAAGTGCTGCTGGATACAAAGAAAACTAAGGACAAATAAATTGTGTTTATTGTGTAGGACAGGTTATGTTGCCGATTTGAATGTTTTAATTTATGGTAAGGTAATACCAGTACAATCTTAATTAAATAATGTAAGTTTGCGGTATGTTGTAGACTTGTTTGAGAGCTTAAACTAATGATATTTATCACAAGATATATTATAATGAAAAAATAACCAAATATTCTGGCAGAACCACTCATGAAAGTGTTAAATCAATGTAACAGACAGAACTGTAATTTATGAAACTTATTGGTAGTCTTATTAATTAAGATTTGCTATTTTATCTAGAATTACCTAAGTACTAGTTGATTTACTGAAATTTTGGTTTATCTAATTAAATTCTGCTAAATTTAAGTGCAGTAACCTGTGTACTTCTGACTAACTTTCACATGTACAATACAGTAAATATTCATAGTAAAGCGATGCGTCATTGTCTTGAAGTGAAGATGAGTAAAAAGAGAAAACCTACTCAAAAGGGCACATGTAACAATTATGTTATACACAAACAATGAATCTCTATTTACTGTAAGACACATGCAGAAGGTTTTTTAATAGAATCAATACCTAGTGACCCCTTCATAGTAATATTTTTTACTCATTTACCTCAACAGATTGTGACAGAGATGTCCCAAAGCTTGTCAAACTAACCACATTTAGCTAACAACCTAAATTGGGTGCTTACATTAAGAAATAAAAGGGATTCACTTGATTAAAACGTGGGATTGTGCGTTGTCATTACATTGGCTCATGAATTTATGAAAACAGAATCCGCAATGCACGTACGCGGTATAGTAGCCAAACCACGTGTAGGGTCACCGGTAGCGCGCTGTTTCACAATGAATTTGTCACTTTGCACTTACCGATTAGTTATGAAACTTTTTGAGCACTTAAATCACTGTTGTTTCGATCGTTGGACGACCAAAAATTAAGCAAAAGTAACAAATTTGCTGTAATTTATGACGCTTGGTTTGCAAAGAAGCCAGCCACCATCACTACGAATTCGTAAAAGACATTTTGAGCATAGACACTAATAATTAAAAAGTTTTTGAATGTGACGTGACCGTTCTTAGCGTGGTAGGAATGAAAAAATATAAAGGTTATTGCAATATTTTTTTAGTACGTTTTATGAAATAAATAAATAATTATTTTGGCAAAATTATGGGTTTAACACATATTTAATCAATGAAACTTATTTATATATCAATTTGTTAAAAACATCAGGCAACGAAAACGATTGGTAACTTGTCTATGAATTGAATAAATGCACCAATGAACATAGATTAGCAACCAATCATCGTAGTCGTTAAATTATTGTCCAATAATATTGAAGTATTTTGTTTGTTAGGAAACTACCGTAAAAGAGAACACTGCTTGGCTAAACCTTGGCGGGAAACGTAAAGCGAAAATTTCATGTTATTGTTAATTTGTGGACCAGATAATTATTCGTTGTTTGCATGCGTTTTGGTTAATGGAACAACAGTAGCTCACTGTAAAGTTGTATATGTGTAAAGATATGTAAGTAAATACAAAAAGACTAAATAAAGACTATACAACAAAAAAATTTGCTGCATGCGCTTAATCCCTTCGCTTTGCCAAAATAAATTAAACACTACATGCTATGCGACAAAAATGAGAAGCTCCCCGTTTACTATTGAAATTTAAACGTATTGATTTAATTTTATTTTTCAGCATTATTACACTACAGCTACAGTCACGCTACAGTGTTGTGTTGTGTACAGAAACACTGAGCAAGTAATCACTACGTTATAAATCAGTAAACGTTTATCTGTTGTGCTTGCAATATTTGAATTAAATAAAGTGATAAAATTAAGAATACCTATGTCGGCAGCTAAGAGACGCTCTAGTGCAGATAATTCAGAAGATGCAGATGAGGGTGATGGTTGGATTGGACCAATGCCTGCTGAAGCTACAAAATCAAAACCGAAAAAACGAAAAGGTTAGGTTAATTCTATTTCCTAATTATCATTTTTATTACATTTATTGGCTCTATCACTAAGATAAAAAGAGTAGTGTCACATTTATGTTCATTTAATAAATACAATAAATTTTATATACTTACCAAACGTTTTTAGTTTTAGAGTTTGAGTCCCTGTACCTTGAGAATTTACCATCATCTGAAACTTATGAACGTAGCTACATGCACCGTGATGTAGTCACTCATATCATTGTAACGAAGACAGATTTTGTTGTCACTGGAAGTCAAGACGGTCATCTAAAGTTTTGGAAGAAACAGGTAAATAACCAACTAAAGAACTTTTCACCAATTTATCATCTATATTATTTCTTTTATATCAGGTTTAAAAATTAATTGCTATGACGAAAAAAATATTTTTTAACAAAAAAAACCAACTTCATAAAAAAGATAAAAATAAATTTACTTATCACAAAGTAAGATATGATTTCAATATTATTTCTTGCTTTTTTGAGCTGTTTTTGTATACTTATTTAATGGCTTTTAGTGATGGGTAGACCTAACAAGGATGCTTCCCATCTGAGGAAACAACGGCCTAGTAGGTAGTGGTATTCCTATATAAAACTTCAATCTTAATTAGGTATTATTTTTGTATGAACTGAACATTTTGGCATACACAATTGTATTAAGTAAGCCCAACAAAAGGTAACTGCTGTAAATCGTTGAGAAATTCCCTTGACTATCTATGGTCTCCATCATCAGACCTGTAGTGGCACTTATAACCCATATGGGTGCAAAGTTCTCATCAATAGAAATTAATTAAGTCTAAACACAAGGTAGCTAATGTAAAACGTTGAGGAGTTCCTTTGACTGTCCTTCGTCTTCATCATCAGACCTCTAATGACAGTCACAACTCGTCTAGGTTTAAAGCTCTCACCAATACAAATTAATCAAGCCCAAACACCAGGTAATTGCTGAATTGTTTAAATCATTGAGGAGTTCCGTCAACTGTCTCATGAATAAAATTTACAAACGCACTAGTCGCCACTACGATTTTCGAAGGTTGCCCCCGATTTCTTCAGGGTTCCATCATCAGATCCTGACCTGATTACCATAGGACCACCTGGGAAGTAGACCCTTTCAAACAAAAAAGAATTTTCCAAATCAGTTCAGGCATCTTCAAGTAATCAGGTAACATACATAAAAAAAAATATCGACAAATTGAGAACCTCCTCCTTATTTGAAGTTGGTTAATTAGCATTTAATATTAAAAAAAAAAATGTATTTCAATTTTGTCTTTTAAAAA
Source organism: Eudonia truncicolella (assembly GCA_949315975.1). Lineage (NCBI taxonomy): Eukaryota > Metazoa > Arthropoda > Insecta > Lepidoptera > Crambidae > Eudonia > Eudonia truncicolella. The sequence continues at coordinate 2,070,218 of OX438841.1, forward strand.
TTATAAAATGAAACATAACAAAGCAAAATAAAAGAAATCACCTACAACACACAAATTAAAACTAAGTTTTTATAATAGATGTGCTCTAGCAGTTGGCTTAGAGGAATGGCCCAAATTCTGCCTCCATGGAGCCTTCTTATTGCCTTCACTACAATGGACAAATAAAAACATCATTGCTGATTTTGCATATCAATATGAAATTGGTATTGAGTTCATAAATTATTTAAATAAATAAATAAAAAATGTATGTGTCCTCAATCACAAAACAAAATTCTTATTTTATAATATAAAGAATATCTCTTGTACTGATAATATAAATATAAATAAACAATCCTAAGTTTGTTTTTAGTAATATTCTTCATTCACATGAATAGGTATTTGTCAAAACTAAATGTTACTGTTCCTTGGCTAACTGTACCATAAGTTACATACATTAATTTTATATTGATTTTAGGAGGAAGGCATAGAATTTGTAAAGCACTTCCGATGTCACCTCGCACCAATTTGCCACATGTCTGCCAACAGCACGGGCTCCTTGCTGTGTACTGCATCACACGAAAAAACAGTAAAAGTATTTGATGTAGTCAACTTTGGTAAGTTCATCATGGTCAGTGGGGAAGCTAGATAAATTTTCGAATTATAATACAAGCACACACATACTTATTGCCAAAAATATGTGTTAATTAATTTTTCTATGTTATCTTGCAGATATGATCAACATGATAACAGTACAGTTTGAACCATATTGTACAGAATGGGTACATTCTGCTGGAGATGCTATATCAGCATTGGCTGTGTAAGTTTTTATATTGATGTTTTTTCATTAGTCATTAGTCATTAGTACTTAGTACAACACTGGCACTCTTTTTATTATCCTTAACTTTATAGCGTAATATAGATACACTATAATTCTACCAAAATCAGTCATAAAAATCCTTTTGTTCTTTATGAAATAAAATTGTATAAACTGTCCGACATAATACATTTGTATTACATTGGTTCTTTACTTAAATTCCCATTATTTATTACAGATCCGAAAAAGGAAGCAACAGAATACATATATTTGATGGAACACAAGCTTCTGGTACACCGCTGCATACATTTGAAACTCTGCACCAAAGCACAGTAGCAACTATCAAGTACAACCCTGTCTTTGAAACTGCTGTATCTGTGGACAAGGCTGGAATCATAGAGTACTGGACTGGACCGAAACATGAATACAAATTCCCAAGGACAGTTGATTTTGAATCAAAACTTGATACAGATCTCTTTGATTTTGTTAAGAACAAAACTTACCCCACAGCATTAGCTTTCTCTCCCGATGGAAAGAAGATGGCTTCTATCGGCTTGGACAGAAAGGTGATGAATTTATTTAATCTGATGTTACTTTACATTTTTCTTCCTAACCTTTAAAAAAATAGATGTTTTTACAAAGAGAGCTTAGAACTCGGATCTTAAAGAAATTGTTCCTGATGAGCTAAAATTTTTATTATCAGCAATCCAGAGTACTGGAGGGTAGCGGAATAAGTGGCTTTATTTATTTGTTTAAACTTCTGCAACATATATTACATGGCGGACTTAATGCCTGAGGCATTCTCTACCAGTCAACCATAGGGTTGGTAAGGCTTTAACTCCACTGATGTGCTATATCCTTGTGGAAATGCTTGAGTCCAGCAGTAGCATGTTTAAATATTGATGATAATGTTGCATTTTCATGAAATAATACTAGCAACACCATATTAATAAGCCAAATAAAATTTGAAACCACCTTTTTTCACCCCTTATGTTTCTTGTGTCTCATTTGGTTTTTTATACCTACATTAGCTATTTAAGTCTCCAACAATTGAGGATTCTAGAAGTGCGCTTCCCTCATTGGCCTTATCATCACTTAACATCAGGTGAGAATAAGGCTTGTTTCACACATACCACAACCACAAGCACAACACGATGGCGGGCGCTAATTTGTATGAAAATTAATAGTTTGATTCACACGGGCCACGTTTTGCCGTCATTATTGACCGCGTGTTTGATACCGAGTACATCGCAGCCACGTCGCAGCCATAACGCAGCCACCAGCGATACCGCGAACTAGCGGCCGGCCATATCCCAAACATTTTGTAGGTAACACAACTGTATTGATTATTAACACAACGCAACCGCAAGAAGCCGCAGCGACACTATTCACACGTAACCACGGTTTGACCACCTTTTACCACAGCCACACCATATGGTTGTGGTACGTGTGAAACAAGCATAAGGCACTGTGCTTACCCATATAATATACTCTTATAAAAAAAGCTATTTAAGATTATTTTACTGCAATTGCATTACTGGTTTGTTGGCTATTAAGGTCTGTGTTTGTTGTGCTAATATAGGGTGTATAATTAATATGTTAGATATGTTTGTCTGCCGATGTAATAGGTGCGTGTGTTCCACTTCCTGTCAGGCAAACTGCACAAGGTGCTGGACGAGAGCCTGCAGCGGTTCCAGGAGTTGCAGCACCAGACGCAGCAACTTCCCAACATGGAGTTTGGCCGGAGGTAAACGTGATCGCAAAATATAATGTTTACACTTTACAATAATAATAATAATATACATATACATCTTAAGAGGCTCTCGCTTGATGGTTGGATCAAGGGTCAGATTCAGAAAGCAGTACTCCTTGACACGGCACGTATTGTCAGGGGGTCCTCACTCTGCAGCCCTGACCACCGGTAGCTTGGGCCCTGCCCCGCTGCTGGTGGTACTCTAGAATTAGGTTTTTATAATGTTTTATTGTTTTTATATTAAAATATTGTAAAAATCTAGTCTTAAGAAAGAAAATAAATAAAGGGTATAATAATATCAAAATTAATTATTTATTTCAGGCAGAGGCTATAAAAACAATTACACTATTCCAATTTTTTTTTTAAATATTAGATATAGCATTCAGCCATTAAAATTGTCAGTCATTTAAAATTCATTCATTTAAAGTTGATGAAAGCCGGGTCCTCCGCAATCCGAGCGGCCGCACCGACCGCTATGCCACCGGGAAGGCTGACGTAAGCGCTGAATTTTGTATCTGCTTTTTAATTTTTGAGTGCTAATAGCGGCACTGTGCGCCATCTATCCAACGGTCATTGCAAACGATGGCCATGCAGATTCACCTTTGCAGATGAAATACCACAAATTTGATAATACAACGCCATAGTAGGGGAGAGCGGGCTGGTACTAACAAATTTTGTATTATGGTTTATATTTTCATTGATAATCAACTTTTTCGTTTTATTTTTTATTGAAAACATGCTTTGGTTATTCAGCTATGATATTAGTAACAAAAACCATCAGGTAAGTAAGTGCTTTCAGAAAGAGAGCCATGAAAACCAAAAAAGTCATTTGTTAATACATACCCCGCATTTGGGGCAAATATTAACCGAGCTGGGGTAAGTATTAACGTAAGGGGCAATTATTAACAGAGACTAAAATTTTATCAAATACTTAAATAAAATATCACTTACATTAATGAAAATGTTTTATTGTCTTTAATGTTAAACAAATCAGTACTTTTTATTATAGGAACTGAAAGAATATAGAAAATTCTTTTAAATCTACACTTAATAACAATCATTGCTACAGTTTGAATATTTTTAAGCCTAAAAAAATTAAACACATAATTTAAGCTTAATGTTTTAAAGTTACTTAAACTTTTTAGGTTCAACAGTCTTTAAGTTTCTTAATGAGGTAGAAAAAATAGTATTACCTTATAAATCTGCACTCATTAACAACAATTGAGTATTAAGGTTTTTTTAACCTACAAACATTTGTTTAAATAGTTTAAACTGAATAATTGAGTAATAAGTCACATAAACTTTTTAGTATCAACAGTCTTAAAGAATCTCAATGAGTTACATTAAAAAATACAGTATTTTAAATCTACCTAGTATTTATCAACAATTGTCACAGTGTTAATACTTTTTAGTATCAGACAGTCTTTAGGTATATTAATAAGGTAACTAGTTTAATCAATCTTAATCTAATTTGTACTCCAAACTAGACAGGAAATAGGTACTCCATATCAGACAATAATTAATCAGAATACGATTTCTCGTCATCTGAGAAACAGTTGAGGCATATGTATTTTCTGTTAATACTTACCTCACTCAATTTGTTAATTTTAGCCACTTTTTCACTTCAAGGTCACTTTTTATACTTTATCAATTACAGAAAATAATCTAGTCAAAATAATTACAAACAAGTATAATAGTTTTAAAGTCAATAAAATAGAATTTCACTTAGGATAAACTTTGATTCAATTCAGCGAAAAAATAAATCTTAAATCAATTTATTACGAAGTACAAAAAGTTTGTTTACCTGTCAATCCGCGGTTACTGCACACAACTATCACTAGCGACGGCCGGTCGATAACTGACAGGTCAGGACACGTTCGACTGTGTATTTACTTATTCTAAACCGAGTCTCAAATTTTTAACACTTCACGTTTGGCGGGAATAAGCTTGTTAATTCTTACCTCCGTTAAAACCAGCCCCGCTCTCCCCTAAATCTTTACTTTTAATTTTCAAGTGCTAATTGCTGCACTGAAGCCAAATTAAACATTTATAAAATACAGTGAAAAATCAAACGCCCACCCGACCCAGCCAGGAATCGAACCCGGGCCCTCCGCAATCCGAGCGGCCGCACCGACCGCTATGCCACCGGGAAGGAAAAATACAAAGCTGGCTTGGCTGGGTCGGGTGGGCGTTTGATTTTTCACTGTATTTTATAAATTTTATAAATATTTATATTTGTTTCTTTACAAAAGCATGACAAAAGTAACGAAACAAATGAGAAACATCACATGGCACTATTTATTACACTTTGTTAGTTTCAAATTATTTGTTGCGAAGACTGGTGCTGGGACCATTCCCAGCACCAGTCTTCGCAACAAATAATTTGTCTCCATAGACATCCATTATACAAGACACGAGATACACCTCCAAGACAGTAAGTAACATTGCAATTAATGTGTTAGAACGCGTAGCTGCAGCACTATATAGCCGTACGACAGCTGCGCTTCAGTGGCACGTATTATAAAACATTAACAACTCGAAGCGAAAGCCGCGTGGCAAAAACGCAGACATGATTCTTCATTTTCCGTCAAGAAGTCTCATTGCTGCTTATTTGAAGGCGCAGACAGGCATGTGTGTGTAAGGCTTACTCACTTGAAGGTTACCACGTAGTGTATCTGATGCAGTATAAACCTATACACGTGTACGTCTCGTCCACGATATTTGCATATGCTAGATACAACCAATCGAATCCATACTGCGACCACCTTTGTGTTCGCTCAAAAAGTATGAGTGAGACGACCGTTTTTTTTTTTTTTTGGAGAGAGATTGCTGATTGCCGCTGCGGCATTTTCAGCTTCACCGGGCTTGAGACGACCGTGTCTCACTTGATGCAGTATCACATACATTACGAGTTATACCTCCATTTGGGTGCCCTGCTAAACGTTCGCGCCGTACCAGGATGGCGGCGGAGCGCGACCTGGAGAAGTCGGACGCGGTGCAACTCGCCAACGTGCTGTTCGACGCGAGTGGCCACTTCGTGGTGTACGCCACCATGCTGGGCGTGAAGCTGGTCAACCTGGTCACCAACCGCTGCGTGGCCATGCTCGCCAAGCCGGAGAACCTGCGCCCGCTGCAGCTGGCACTGTTCCAGGTGAGTTGGCAGTAGGAGACAGGGCGGCCACCAAGCTGCGCGTGAAGCTGGTCATCCTGGTCACCAACCGTTGCGTGGCCATGCTCGCCAAGCCAGAGAACCTGCGCCCGCTGCAGCTGGCACTGTTCCAGGTGAGTTGGCAGTAGGAGACAGGGCGGCCACCAAGCTGCGCGTGAAGCTGGTCATCCTGGTCATCAACCGCTGCGTGGCCATGCTCGCCAAGCCAGAGAACCTGCGCCCGCTGCAGCTGGCACTGTTCCAGGTGAGTTGGCAGTAGGAGACAGGGCGGCCACCAAGCTGCGCGTGAAGCTGGTCATCCTGGTCACCAACCGTTGCGTGGCCATGCTCGCCAAGCCAGAGAACCTGCGCCCGCTGCAGCTGGCACTGTTCCAGGTGAGTTGGCAGTAGGAGACAGGGCGGCCACCAAGCTGCGCGTGAAGCTGGTCATCCTGGTCATCAACCGCTGCGTGGCCATGCTCGCCAAGCCAGAGAACCTGCGCCCGCTGCAGCTGGCACTGTTCCAGGTGAGTTGGCAGTAGGAGACGAGGCGGCCTCCATGCTGGGCGTGAAGCTGGTCAACCTGGTCACCGACCGCTGCGTGGCCATGCTCGCCAAGCCGATATACACATTACACAACGATATTTACATAATATGAATCTACCTACTACTTATGTTCTTCATTCATCTTCATCAATACCAACCCGTATTCTTTAGGGCCGTACCAACCAGTCCAAAGTGGCGACGACTCTCGAGATGGAGGGTTCGGAAAACCCCACACTGCTGAACGTGAAGACGGATCCCACGCTGTTCTGCACGGCCTATAAGAAGAACCGCTTCTACATGTTTTCGCGGCGGAGCCCTGATGACATCAAGAGCCCCGACGCGGACAGAGACATCTTCAACGAGAAGCCTTCTAAAGAGGATATTATATCGGCTACTGAAGGACAAGGTAAGTCTTAAAAGTTATTTCACATTTCGGAAATTCATACAAACTTCAAACTTTCTTTCAATTCAATGACCTATTCTATAAAATGTTTTTAATTTGTTTTATATAATTTTTAACGCAAATTTTATTGCGAAACACAAATATTATGATCAGATGTTAATGACGGTAGTTGTTGACATTGAAATGGCGCCTTTGGCTTTCAAAGTAAAAAAGTAAATAGTGTTGAATAATTTCGGCGAGCTGGTTAGAACCACGATAGCTCAATTGGAAGAGCACCTGACCCGGTATGTCAGAAGGGTGCAGGTTCAAATCCTGCTCGTGGAAATTTTTTCAACATTGTGTTTTTGTGACCTATTCTATGCTTAACCCTTTATAACCGAAAGACTTAAATTTTATATTTTCACGGATTTTGGTACATTTTATTTTGGAAAATTTGAAAAAGATACTGGGTTAGGCGCATTTCCAATTACGGTATTGTGTCTTTGTCCAACTTTTGTATATTCATCAAATCTACCGTTACATTGTAAGCCAAAGGAGCTTTATTCAATAAACCTGGCCTGGTATGTCACAGGTTCCGGATTTAACTCACAACCTGGAGTTAAATCCGGAACCCGTGACATCAAAAAAAAAATTAAAAACCTCTTCAAAATGTTTCCTTCCTGGGTCCTTCAAACGAGGCGTGAAGATACACCTCGTAAGCCGGTAGGGTGAGGGTGACTGATGCTGAGTTCTTTTCACGTTGCACCATTTGTGTTCACGTCTGAACTCCATTTCCATTTAACATAAGGTGGATGCACATTTGCCGCGCTAAACATATATTTAAAAAAAAAAACCTTATTCCCTACGTATTGTTGTCAGGTGTCCAACGCATATACGAGCAGGCTATCCTCCACACGTCTCTAGGCGACATCCACATCCGCATCTTCGGCAAGGACGTGCCGCGCTCCGCCGAGAACTTCTGCGTTCACGCGCGTAACGGATACTACAACGGCCACGTGTTCCATAGAGTCATCAAAGGGTTCATGGTGCAGACTGGCGATCCTACTGGTGAGAAAATGAGCATGCTCATATTCATATTAATTTATTTGCATATCACATGGTATTTGAAAGGTGGTTCAAAAATAATAATAATAAATTTTCGTTTCGCCTACTAAAATTGCTGTTACGCTCATACTGTTAAAACCGCATTGTGATAATTTAATTTAATGCAGGTAATATTTGTGTTGTATGTACAGTAGCGGTCAGAAAATGTTTACCAGTTTTGAAATTAGACTCTATATCACACTTTTTTCACTTAAGTCTAAAATGCCATATATATATTGTTTTCTAAAGTTTAAGCGAACACTACACATTGAAATGAAACAACTTTGACGGATCTACTCGCGTTTATTTTAAACATGAGTTTTAATTTTGGCCATCAGGCCGGTGGCCGTAACAACTATCGGTACGATGACAGCTGAATCCATATTTCACATGTCGACAACCTCGTGTGCTAAGTCGAGTTACTTGATGTTTCTCTTTCTCAGCCTTGACGAGGTTCTCGTCATGGGGAATGGTGATATCGACAATCATCGTGCGGCGCGCTAATCGAACTATCACCACAATGTCAGGCTTATTGGCTACAATAGTCCTGTCGGTGATGATCTTATTTTATCTTATCTTAGTGGGGCCTGCCGAGGTTTCCTTTTTGCAGTAACACTTCGACCCATCGGGATCTTTTGTGCAACCCCATCCTTTTACTCTTCACTCAAGGATGGGGTCCTTTCACTCTTCTTCCTCTGTAAAGATAGATGTTATAAGTTTGGCAACGTCCTCAAGGGCGAAGAGCCTGAAGTCCTCCGGTTTCGGATAGGCCGACCCCAGGAGTCCCATTCTTTTCCTAGCCAAAGAGTCGCAGTCACACAGTAGGTGCTGCATCGACTCCGTTTCCTCTCCACACGCCCTACACAAACTATTTGTTGAAAGGTGCATTCTATGAAGCATTTGGTTTGTGGCATAGTGCCCTGTCAAGGCACCGATGGTTAGTCGGGCCTGCCTTCTACCGCCTCCGCATATGAACTTACTCCGTCCTAAGGCGTTTTCGCCAAGGAAGGATTTGGAATGTTTCATACCCGGCTGCTCTTTCCATTCGATGCCGTGCCTGTTGATGATAGATCGATCCCAGTACAATGTGAAAGGTCATTTCCGAGAACTGGGTTGGGTACATACTTGTAGTACGGTACCTCAGAATCCACAAGTTTGTATTTCAAAGCAAGTTGCTGGTGGATAATCCTGGCCGCTTGGTTATGCAAGTACTCGCCGTTAGCCAGACGAGAACAGCCAGAAATTATTATTATTTTACTCTTTATTTATTTTCTTTCTTAAAACTAGATTTTTACAATATAAAAACAATAAAACATTATAAAAACCTAATTCTAGAGTACCACCAGCAGCGGAGCAGGGCTCAAACTACCGGTGGTCAGGGCTGCAGAGTGAGGAACCTCCTGGCAATACGTGCCGTGTCAAGGAGTACTGCTTTCTGAATCTGACCCTTGAGGCTGAGGTCGAGGCTCTTCGCTATCAGACCGTTCGCTGAAACGACTATCGGGACAATAATGGTTGAATCAACATCCCACATGGCGGTCACCTCGTGAGCTAAGTGAAGGTACTTACTGAGCTTGTCCTTCTCGGCTTTCACGAGGTTCTCATCATGAGGTATGGTGATATCAACCAGTATTGCCCGGCGCTGGATCGGTCGGCGCAGGTGCATATTTATAGTACGGCACCTCCGATTCAACAAGGCCATATCCAATAGCAAGTTACCTGTTCCACTTCAGACCTCTACTCTAATTATGCTAAATTTGGCGTCGAGGTTACTTTACTCAAAATTGGTGAGTTTAATGCTCTGCCTACTTTTTTTTTGGGAGTGAGGCTATATATGTATGTATTCTGAATTTGTAGTAACAACCCCATTGTTTGCCAGGCACCGGCACCGGCGGCGAGAGCATATGGGGCGGCGAGTTCGCGGACGAGTTCCGCGCGCACCTCAAGCACGACCGCCCCTACACCGTCAGCATGGCCAACGCCGGCGCCGACACCAACGGCAGCCAGTTCTTCATCACCCTCGCGCCCACCGTACGTACGAGTATTTTAATCAAATCAAATTAAGATAAAATTTTACTAGAAAACACCAACCAGTCTCAGAAAGCTCGAGTGGCAATCGAACCCACGACAAATCAAATCACAAAACACAAATTCCACGAGCAGGATTTGAACCTGCACCCTTTTGGCATACCGGGTCAGGTGCTCTCCCAATTGAGCTATCGTGGTTCTAACCAGCTCGCCGAAATTATTCAACACTGTTTACTTTTTTACTTTGAAAGCCAAAGGCGCCAATTCAATGTCAACAACTACCATCATTAACATCTGATCATAATTTTATAAAAGCGTACTTGCATGTAATATCTAAATGTTAGATTTATTCTTTTTCCATAACCTACTAATTCCTATGATCAAACAGAATTCTGAAATATCCTGAAATTAAGAAATTAGTGTGATTCAATGTCAATGCCCATTCAATGTCAATAACTACCGTCATTAACAAATTAAATCAATTCATTCGCATAAAAAGTGATACAAAAGTTGATACATAGATATTTTGACCCCGATCCGATCCGAACCCCTTGGAGAATCTAGTAGGGCACGGTGACATGCACTAGTGCGTGATGGCGTTGTCTCTAGAAAACCCCCGAAGGTGATTCTTGAGGAACCTCAAAATGCCATCTGAGGCAATCACCAAGTGCTATCCAAAAAAAAAGGTATTTTTTGATCACACTTTTTACCAGAAGCTGTCATGCAAATTTTTATTTTATAAAAAAAAGGCTATATTATTAATAGTCAACTAATTGTTGCCTAGGGTTAATGGCACCAGTTTTCCGTCCGTGAAAATGCCGTCTGAGGCAATCAGCAAACTTTAAAAAAAAAAGTGTTTATATTTAAGTTTGTTTGTTCGCAGCCGTGGCTCGACAACAAGCACACGGTGTTTGGGCGCGTGGTGCGCGGCATGGAGGTGGTGCAGAACATCGGCGCCGCCAAGACCAACCCCAAGACCGACAAGCCCTACGACGACGTGCGCATCGTCTCCGTCACCGTCAAGTAAACCCCACCACCCGTGCGCCCCTTACCATCTGATCGTCTACGCTAATGTTGGCCCGAGTCGATGAGGAATACCATGTGATATAGCCGGATGGTCATCTACGCCACTGCTAGCCAGAGCTGGAATAAGGAAAGGAGTACCGTGTGAAATAGCTATAGGAACAGCTGTGACTACCATCCGCATCGTCTCCGTCACCGTCGAACGGTACCCCGCTATACTAGCTTTACCATCTGTGATCCTCTACGTCACTGCTAACCAGAGCCAATAAGGAATCATCTATGCCACTGCTAGCCAGAGCTGGTGGAAGGAAAGGAATACCATGTGATATAGCCGATATGAACAGCTGATCCGCATCGTCTCCGTCACCGTCAAGTGAACGGTACCATTATACGCTTTACCGTCTATGATCGCCTACGCCATCCACTGCTAGCCGGAGCCAATGAGGAATACCGTGTGAGATAGCCGGAATAAACTGCTGTTAGCATCTATGTCCGATCAAACGCGTTTTCTCCGTCACCGTCAAGTAAACGGTACCATACTTACTTAATGTATTGTTGTGTTTCGGCAGCTAGAGATAAGATAGCCGGTGCCTCACTGGTCCCGGGTGAAGTGCGCTTCCATCATTGGCCTTCTCATCACTTAACATCAGGTACTGCTGTAACTGCTGTGATCATCTACTGGCGTAGCGTTGGCACGCTAGTCAGGCTGACGACCACTACCACGAGGGAGTGAACAGCTGTGGACCACGTGCTCGACACACTGAAAGCATCGCAAACGTAGTGTAGGACGCCCTCAGACTAGGTGGAGCGACGATCTCCGCAAGGTGGCTGGCAAGATATGGATGAGAGTAGCCGCGGCTCGTGCTCAGTGGCGTGCACTTAGAGAGGCCTATGTCCAGCAGTGGACGTGTGTAGGCTGATGATGATGATGATGATGACATGATCTCACCAGAATCATTATTGGTGATAGCTTCACTATCAGCTAACTACTTAAAACCGATCAATAATAAAGGCCAGCGGGAGTTATCAGAAATAACCACACGATCTAGCTAGAATCAAGCCAAATCAAAGATCAACATCGCTGACCACGTAGTCTAGTTGGAGTTAACCAGCTAACACCACGTGATCAGGAATCATCAGCGGATAATGCTGTACTAGAACTCTAATATAATAAAACTTACTTATCGCCGGTTGCATGGAACTTCATAAATGTTTTAAACAATAGAACTTCATAAACATTTTAAACATTGCCAATCCGGTTGCCAAATTTATAAGGCTGCTTGAAATTTCTTGTCGATTGGTGTAAATAACTCATTTTTGCAAAAATGTCTGATAATCGGTTTTACCTCTAAAGGTGCGAGTACGTCGTATTTATTGGTCGGAATCTTAACCGTATGAAATCAAACTAAACAAACTTGTAAAAAACTTTATATTTTGCAATGTTGGTACAAATAGGTGATAATATGATCTTTGCGCATGAAGCGGCAATTATTTTTGACTGATGAAATGAATAAAATATAATTAGATAAATTGTTGTCTGTTACCTATATATGTTTTATAGATAAATCAGTTTGTAAATAAATGTGTGTCCATTAGGTCTGCCTGTGTTGTTCATGTCTTGTCTAGACAAGTAAGGACTAGACTTTACTTATTGGATGGTGTCGTAATAGACTTAGCATTAATTAGAACTTTAGCACATACGTGTCATTGCTAGCTACAGGACTACTGACGCGTTGGACTATTTTCTGCATAGTCCAATGTGTATTTTGTTTCTAATAATTAGTAAATTGTAAGTATAAAACGGTTGTACAATTCAAAGCAATAATTTAAATATTTCCTTAAGATTAAGTGAATAAAATTATGACAGAATTTTCTATAATGATGTTGTTTTATTTGTATGCCGCGTATTTTCCTGTTAGGAATACCATAGCAATATTGAAGGCGAAGTAGGGTGATTACTAGCTGTAGAAATATCACTGGCGTTCACTATGTTAATTGCGAGTATTTTTACCATTAATCCGTCGTATTTACTCTGGCAGTATATTGGATACAACTTAAACTTTATCCCCTTGACATAAGGTCGAAAACCAATAAAACAAAATCACAATGTTGAGCCAGTTAAAGGTATAAAACGAGTAAAGTTATTTACAATTTGCATGGGATCGAAACAGCAATCTCCTAGTAATGAACTTGTGTAACTTGAAACTGTTAAGATGTCATACAAATTCCAGTTTATGCTCTGTCGAAAGGTGAATAAAATTCGCACCAGGCACTGATACTAAGACGTCTTTCTTCTAGAAAGAGGGAAGATGAGTCCTAAATAAGCAAAGGATTTCGTTTTTTATATACTTATGTTCTTTATTGCAAAAACACACTTATTTACATAAACTCTTTGAATGAATAATGAAATATAACTAAAAATACTCTTTAAACCTACAATAAACTACTTTTTTTGCGGCTTTAACAACGTACCATTGTAAGTAGCATTACTATGTATACACCGCTTATGTACCAATAGTTAAAAATAAGATAGCCAGTTCCTTAGTAAATGAGGATTTTGGTTAAAGTGGACTTTCCAGACATGTCATTGTCATCTGTCTGTGGCCTAGACTTCTTGGCGGGAAAGTGAAGAGTCATGTCTGCGGTTTTGTTTTATTTCCTAAAATTAGTGTTATCTCGAATATTAATGTGATATAATGGTGAATTATTAACCGTTAAGTTTTTGTGAGTGTGCATGAGTGTTGGCAAATGAAACAAAACTGTGCAACGTTACTTTTTAAATTCTCACAAGAAGTCCGCCGAGGAATTAGTAAAGTCCCACATCTTTACTGAGATACTCGAGGGGTTGGGGGGTATATAATTTCTCATTTCTCATTATTATTATCATTCATCATCATACTGACTGGAAGAAAATATTGTATATTTATGTATTACTTGTAAGAAAAATTACTTTGACACTGGCTAAATGTGCTAATCGTACGAAGCCATCAACTAAAAGAATGAAAGAACTTCTATTGTAATCGTATCGTAAACATCACATTATGCTGACGTCATAAATTCTATGAAATTACTTCGGTCAAATTGTTAGACTATTTACGAACGTTGTGGCGCTGTATGCGTCGCTCTCGCCGATGACCAATCGCTGTACTAAAACGCAGTTTAAAATTGCGTGCTTTTCTTATTATGGTCTACTGCCCACAGATGGCGCTAGCGGTACTTGAAGAGGCAAATAATCGGCATTCGTTCGAAAAGTTTTAAGCTTTTCAAAACTACGAACGAGGCTTATTATAACTTGTAAAATTACAAAGAATTGTTTAATCAAAGGTTGCACTGTGTGTAAGTAACGAACATTTTGGTTATTAAAGCTTTCGGTTTAGCTAGCATTGCAAGTCAACAAAGATGATATATATTTAACCATAAATTAAATAGATCAATATCTTCTAAGATACCTATGTTCTTTTCTACATTGATGATGTCATACTTAGTAAGATATCAGTGAATGAGATTTAATCGTTAGAAACTGCCTACGCATTTTTGTTTCTCATTCATAACAAATTCGTTAACTTGTTTAACACGTTAACTGGACATATAAAAAATAAACAAAAAAGTCTTCTCTTTAATCACAAAAAAAAAACAATAATATACTTAGCATGTTTTTTGTTCTGGTAGTCCTTAAGGCAAATTAATTACCTCGAAGAAATTAACCTATAAATTGTCCCATGGTTGGGCAAACACCCTCCAGCATTAAAACAAGTCATTACTACAAATAATAGATTTGGCTTATCACCACGCTTGGCAAATGCGGGCAATAAAATGACAAGCTAGACAAAATACCTGCGTTCTAACTAAGATTATGCATTTGTTTTGATTTACAAATTGTATACTTAATCTTAACTTAAAAGTCATTAAAAGGTCAAGAAAATAAGCAAATGTTATAATCAGACACAATCTTATCTGATAGTTTCCTAGAAATTTAGAAAAAACATTTCCACCGCGTCTCTAAATAAATTAACGAATAGGTAGGTATCAACGGAGTGCCCCTTGCATGCCCACAAAATTTGTCAGTTGTAGTTGTCAAGAATACAAAATAACTTTAAGAATAATTGCTTCAGAAAAAAAAGAGCATTATGTAAGTAAATTAATGCATAATTTTTTGTCCACACTTAAAATACTTAAACAGTAGAATTTGTATGTTGGTAAGTTTATCGGAATAAAAATAATGTTGTTTGGTAGTAATAATACCTCATTGGCTGTAAGCTTGCTCTTCCAACGCGAATCTCATAATCGCCTTCCTAGTTCTTACGCAGTACACACAGAGATGAGAATTCCATGTTCTGTTTACATACATGTGCCTATGAGTAATTGTTATGAACTCAAATTTTATTATTATTTCATGACAGTATGAAAGTAATTACTGATTTAATGTTATGTAAGCTGTAATAGTTGTTTGTTACCAAAAAACTTCCTTTTTGTTCAAAATCAAGGCCAGCCGAACAATAACACTAAACAATACTGGTCCCAGTAAATGAAGGAATTTTAGCTGCATTTTATTTTCCTTCTGTCGAACGTTATCTGCGGTGGAGCGAGAGGGGCGACGCTCGTCTTTTTCGCACGCGCGGTCCTCCCCCCCACCCCGCGCGTCGCCCGCATATATTTTCTAGCAGCGCGCCGCGGCTACCCCGCCTCCGTGCCTCACCCGAATCTGCGCGTTTCCAATGCATGACGGATTTGTTGTTTTCTATCTTTATCCGACTGCGTCAGAAGGAGGGTTATGTTTTTCGAGTGTATGTATGTATGTTTAACTGACAATATCATTTGGTCAGAAAAAAATATAAGTAGTTTGCTTATTGTGTATGATATTTGTATATTTTAACGTAACACTCGTTATTCTTTTTTTATTGTTATTTTACTCAATTTTATGTACTAATTAGCAGGGGAAACTAAATGCTATTGTATTTTCTTCATTTACTTAGATGTGTCATTATAAACTGTATGTTTTCCTAATAGAGGAAAAATAAAATATCTAGTTGGGGGTGTAATATTTGGAGATTGTTTTCCCATTGTTTTGTTGATACAAAAATTAGACTTGAGGAGAGAATCCTTTGCCCAACAGAAACTTTAAGGCTAATGAATGATAATGTTTTTTTTTAAGATTATTTGCTTGTAGTAACTTCTGAAGAAAAGTATTTTTTTAAAATACAATACAACATGATGACGATATTTTTTTAAAGGAATTGTAATTAAATTATATCTAAAATTGTTATTGGAAAATGCAACAACAGTTTAGGCTTTTTATTACGCTCGGAATGAAAAGCACTTTATATAGGTAGTTTTTTTATTAATGATAAACTTTAATTTACTTAATATGTAGATACTTACTCCCTTATTCATAAAAACTATTTAAAAATTGTTTAGTTAATCATTGTTTTGTCTCTCTTTCTCAAATTCAAAATGACGTTTGTGTGGCGTTGACAAAACAATATTTAGCTAAATAATGCTTAAATAGTTTTTATGAATAAGGGAGTATTTACATTAAGTTGTCAGCAGAACTTAACTGTGCTAAAAAATGTGGTATAAAGGTTTGTCGGCTATCTTGCCTATTTTTAGGTAAAGTAACATTATATTTATATTGTCAAAATAAAAAGGAATCTGCCTGATGTGAATAACTAATTTAGATTTAATTTTCATTAAGAACTATCCTTAAGACCTAAAGCAGTAATAATTTATATTAAATTATCCGTCATTTGGTTTAATGGAAAACGTTCTGCCGATTCTCGGTAATCGTACGAAGTCGTAAACAGCCCGAACGCGGCCTCGCGCTATACTATGCTACTGTCCGCCAATCACGGCGCAGCTCGCTCTTTTATCACGCCATACTCAGCCAATCAGTGTGCAGTTACATCGCGTCATATCCAAAAATAGCTTATCTGAGTCATGGAATAAAAGCCGTGGTTGTTTCTTAACAATGTTTAGAAACAAGTGGAATGTTGACGGAGTAGGACGTGTGGTCTCTCGTGAGAAAGTTTTGAAGTTTGCGCAGTGAGTTTAGTGTCAACGAAGAGATCAGTCAGAACACATGGTTCGGCATTCCGGCCACGGCATGGAGCCTACTTTTTATGACGAACAGTACCCCCTGAGCGGACCAGTGGAAAGCTTGAAGCGGTCTCTGACCTTAGATCTGGACATAGGGCGGGGCGGGAAGCGGGCACGAGTCGCCGCTCCCGTGCTGTCCTCCCCGGACCTCCACATGCTGAAGTTGGGATCACCAGAGTTGGAGAAGCTGATAATTCAAAATGGGATGATCGCGACGGCGACGCCAACGCCCGGCGGGGCGGGGCTGTTCCCGGCGGTTGCGCCCACGGAGGAGCAGGAGCTGTACGCGCGGCCGTTCGTGGAGGCGCTGGACAAGCTGCACCACGGCGAGCCCGCGCCCATGGGGCGGCGCGTGTACGCCGACCTGGACCGCCCGCTGGAGCGCTACCCCACGCCCGTGGTGAAGGACGAGCCGCAGACGGTGCCCAGCGCCGCCAGCTCGCCGCCGCTCTCGCCCATCGATATGGACTCGCAGGAGCGCATCAAGCTGGAGCGCAAGCGGCAGCGGAACCGGGTAGCCGCCTCCAAGTGCCGGCGGCGGAAGTTGGAACGCATCTCCAAGCTGGAGGAGAAGGTAAAAGTGCTGAAGGGCGAGAACGTGGAGCTGGCGCAGATGATCGTGAAGCTCAAAGACCATGTGCACCGGCTTAAGCAGCAGGTGCTGGAGCACGCCAACGGTGGCTGCCACATCGAGACGCACTTTTGATCGCAGCCCTCGCCGCTCCTACACATTCCAAACTAGTCGCGCCCGCTAGGACGCAGCATACAAAGCGATTTGTGATCTTAATTTTATTGTGTAATATATAGTTTAATGAACACTAGTGTGTAAGGTGTTGAAGTCGCTACATTGTGAATGCTGTGGACTTATCGTTAAGTTTTGAGAGATTAGGATGCCAGTGATGTGTTATGGCAGAACCTCCGCTCGGAATTATGACATTACTCCTGTATGGTTGTTGTTGGAAGTGAGGGATGTACTTATCTCGAGTCACAACTTCGTAAGCTTTAGCTTCCATTGTAATCGTAAGTTGCAGAACTGTTGTTGTCTTTGTATCAGTATTCTGTTGTCCCATTATTAGTTTAGTGTAGAAACTAGAAAGGATTATCTTGCTACGTCACCCGTGTTAGACTGACTGAACGAGGTTGGTGCGACGTTGCCAGTTTTACAGCGTATTTCCCGTTTCAGCGATGTTGCCGTTCATGCATTACTGAACTGGGGTTTCCATTGTTCGTTTAATGTGCAATTTACCCAAAGTTTGCATTTTCCTCAAGTGTTATTTATTATGTTAATGAGTGGCAAGTCAACGTTTGATGTGAATTTAAGCGTCGAACAAAGAAAAAACACTACAGGTTATGACAGGACTAAACACAGCTGGTGCGAAAGAGACAGCTGCAAAGTAAAACTGACAACGGCGCATACACCCAAGTCACGAGCGGATGTTCTGCTAATTAAAATTCCGCCTGCGCCGCCCTCGCGGAATGGCGGCCATGTGTTTAACTGTCGGACGTTCCGAATCACGTTTTGGTTGCACAAGGTTACCTTTTTTCTTGTAAATTATGGCGTTGCAGCGCCTTTGTAAAAGAACGTTTCAGCTCGCTATGCTTAGAGATATCGTTTTGTTAAAAGATAAAAGTGCTTGTGTGAGAGACTGATCGAATCTGAGATTGAGATCGGAGTGCCTTGTATGAAAGAGAAAGCGTGTATTGCGCAAAGTATTTTCCCCCAATGTTTAAAATGTTGCCTCGGAACTGACCCGGTGCTTTTAATTATAGAGGACGCGACTTTTGTAACGCGAGGCCGTCCGATAAATATTATTTGTGAACGAATAGAGGGCATTTCGTAAGCGTGCGACCGTGATGTGCATGGCGACGGATGAATGCGAGACATGAGTATTTATTGGTGAGAGTGATTACCTTTAGGATGAAGTAGCAATCTCGAGTGCCTACGCTTTGTAAACTAAAGCCTTTAATAATATTGTTTAAATTGTTTTTGTTACCATTAATGTGCTACAGTTAATGTTCTGTACCATTGTCTTCTATAGTCGTAAGTAATGTAATACCAATTAACAAGTTGAATTGTTATATTTGGGAGCTGGCTGTGCCCGCGCGCTCTCAACAGTTGTTCCGCATGCGCGCACGGCAAGCGATCCCATTTGTATTATTTTTATACAAAAGATTCGTCAGAATGTTAACAATAATTTGTAAGTTTATAAAGATAAAGAACAGTTATACTAAAATAATATATTTCTATGAATTTAACAAAGAATATTGTTTTATACTGAATACATATTGTATGATAAATTGGATGAAGAGAAAAATAAATTATGATGATTATTATACCCTTTAAACCTGATTTTATTTTCACCTTCAGTTAGCAAACCAATGGAATACCTAGTAGAAGCTACTCGCACAAACTCGAGGAAAAAATGAGCAAAAATCTCCAGTGCAAGGAAATTATAGCCTTAATTTTGATGAAAATACTAAAGGTGTTGTAGGAACACAAACAATACACACAGCGTTAAGAATCCTTAAAACAAATGCTGAAAAGTGTCTAATTAATGTAAACTTTGTTTCCATCAATTTTATATTCCCTTATCCGTATCAGTGACGGACATTTCGAATCGCAATGTCATGTCATGAAGTCATATGAAGTGATCATTATACAATTTATATAATCCGATGATAACTCATGAAAAACGACAATAGTATGAAATCAAAAGGTGTCCTAACGTTGTGGCAAAATGCAACATAAATAAAGAGTAATTTTCCAGTCTGACTATATTGTAAGCAAGCTTTAAACTGACAATGATAGAAGCAGATATATGAAAACAAGGAGACATTTAGGTGACCGCTGTTTTCTGCTATCCGTTTTAAAGTAAACAAACACAAATAACTTAGCAATCGGAAGATAAAGTCAATGAGCCCGCAAGCGTAAGCGCTGTCATGTAACCACACGAAGGTCGCGCCAAAACGAATATGCTGACCGGATGTTCCATATTACTGAATGATAGAATGCAATTTCTCACGTTATTTTTCTTCAATATTTTATAGTTTATTTGGGTCAGCGCTCCATTAGCCGGTGGACAAAGACTAGCCTACGCATTGTTCTCGTTGAAACATATCGCAATATTTACTAACACACCGGCGTGTTTATTCATTATACCACTGTATGTACGCCCCACTGTATTACATAAACACCCATATTTATACTTTATGTTTTTTATACACGCCATTGTTGACATAGCGGGTTGGGTTCTCTGATATTCGCATAACATTAGACGGTAGCTATAATATAGACTAGTGGTATAGTAACAGCCTTATTCGTCCCTGAATGCACATTACCAGTTTCCCTGCATAGCATCAAGATATTTATAACACAGTTTGAAAAGCTTACAATGTTGGAGCATTTCCAAAGGTACCTACGACGTGTGCGGGCAACTCCCGTCGGCATCCCCTGTAGTAGCGTGACTCAACTATTGACGGTAAACCCAAATCTTAAAATAATGAGCGAATTACTGGAAACCACTTGCGAAGGGACAATCGAACAATGCGATCGTTGGCGCAGTCGTACACCGATACCAAATCTTTTGTTCTAGGACAAAGCGAACTAAACTATAGTCTTTTACGACATCTGCAAACATTCCTGGTAGGTACCTACCAAAATTTTTTTTAAAGATTAGATTTGTCCACTATTTTATGTACTGTGAGTGTGACGTAAAGATCGGTGTTATCGCTGCATGGTGTGTCCGTCTACTGTCCAATTTATGACCCAATATTGAGTTACCTTCGCCTATCGATGAGCGGGGGGCACCTGCCCCGACTGGCGCACCTCCAAGCCCGCACGTGCCGCGTACGCGCGGCTCCGACAGGGTTAGTAGTCCGAAACATGATAAGTAAGATAGCCAACTCCTCAGTGGTTGAAGATTCTGGGTGAAGTGCTTCATCTTCGGCCTTATCGTTGCTTATTACTAGCAGGGTCTGAGGCTGCTAATTCAGTATCGTCTCCGTATTATGTCGGTAGCTTGATTTTAACATGGAAAAAATATCACAAAAAGCTAACAAAAAAAAAAACAAAGTAAAATCAGGGTCCAGGTCTGATGATGGCCAAGTGCTGGGTTCCTGGGGAAAAAATATAAACAAATAATTAAGTGATCAGAAGCTTATATAAGTAAGTTAAGTAAAAAAAACAAGCAAAATTGAACCCCGGGGAATACAGACTCAATAATTTTGAAACTAGGCAACCCTAGCGAGACACCGCGTGTAAATCAGGGAGATTCATTGCACCATGTACCCTGAACTTCTAAAAATAAATAAGTTATGTAACGCGGGACCCGGGGACGTGACTTATACAATTTTTCTTTGTTACAGTAACATAAATCTCCTTGTTTTAAATTTAAAATGGATTGCAAGCAGGTGCGCTTGAAATAATATTTATTTTAAGATAAGTCTACGCAAATGTAATATTAAATTCATAAGAATGAAAATGTTGTTGTGTATCGCATTGGATCAAGCTGTCAACGTCCAGATAACGATGTTCAGTTTATCATATCGTTCAACAAAATATTTGTTATTATTATTATAATAATGCAACTCAGAACTACTCGTGGACAAGGAAATCTCCATTTATACTCAATCAATCTGAAAAAGACTACCTGTACTATTAGTTATTGTGTGCCTATGTGCCTCAGGCTTTTGGCAGTAGCTATTAATTTGTGTAAATTTATAATTGAAATCCACTCATAGGAGGGGTTGAATTCGGTTGAAATCAACCCGGCCTAGTCGTCCTACTTAAGAGAGTGGTTCCTCTTTTGTTCCCACCACGCCTTCTTTTCCAATTTCCTACAAAATCTTCTTTTTATATTTTCTCCAATCACATGAACGCAAGTCAAATTATGGAATGGTCTGCCGCGTAAAATTCATTACATAAGTAGACATTTTAGGAAGGCGTAAACTATTTCATAGAGTTAGTCTCTTTTCTTAAATTTTTTATGTAAATGTAAATTATATTAAGAATTTATTTAAATATAAAATGTTTTTGTTTTGTTTATATAATTTTAACGCAAATTTTGTTGCGAAACAAATTACAAAAACACAAATGTTGAAAAAATTTCCACAAGCAGGATTTGAACCTGCACCCTTCTGACATACCGGGTCAGGTGCTCTTCCAATTGAGCTATCGTGGTTCTAACCAGCCCGCCGAAATTATTCAACACTATTTACTTTTTTACTTTGAAAGCCAAAGACACGCATTCTATGTCAACAACTACCGTCATTAACACCCGATCATAATATTTTAACAAAAAATAGATATCAGTTAAGAAGTAGGCAAGCTATTTATAAAATGTTTTTGTTTTCCTGCTCGTGGAATTTTTTTCAACATTTGTGTTTTTGTAATTTATTTAAATATGTTTATTATTATCTTAAACACTATTAGAAGTTGCATAATTAATTGCGGACCTCTATTTTCCTTGATTCTTTGTGTGCACATGTGTGCGAAGAAATAAACTTTTAAGTTATATATTCAGCCAAACGAAGATTTCAGTCTTCGTATTTGTGGGTATTCTGATCAGTCCGACTGCCTATGCCCTTTCATTACGAAAACCGATCATACAAAATAATTAGTAATGATAGATCAAAGGCTATGTTGGCATGCACATCTGGAAATTATCTCGGACAGAATTAGAAAATCATTTGAATGTTTTAAAAACTGCGCTATGTTATGCCAAGTAAGCTCCTTAAAAAAAATTATATGGCGCTGGCACGATCGGTTATCACATACCGCATTCCTATATGGGGTGGTGCGTCAAAGACCAAATTCCTCTACCTTGAGAGAGCTCAAAGGTCTCTTATAAAGAAAATGTATTTTAAGCCCTACCGGTTCCCGTCAAACGAACTATATAAGATCAGTGACCAATAAGATCAATAAGAAAGCTATATTTCTTGCTGCTCATACTTGACTTGCACTAAAATCTTTCATATGAGCCAAAAAAACTAAAGAAAAGACGAAATCACAATGTAGCTCCTTGTGGCCGTGTTCGAACCGTTTTTGCTGAGCGCCAATATAATAAACGTTCATCAGTAATATATAATGCAGCAAACAAAATATTAAACATTTATGGTAAAACAACATTTGAATGCAAAAAGGTTTTAATAAACTGGCTCAATTCATTAGATTACCAAGCAATTGAAAACCTTCTGCCAAAAATAGTATAAATAAAATAAAATATAATAAACATACACATTAATACTTTTAGAAGACTTAATACATACACACACACACACACCCTCCCCAACACACGCACACACAACAGACATAAAATAATTTGTAATGTTTACCTTTTGTAATATTAACTACTAATTGTTACATAGTACTATTCAATATTAATTTATTATCTTGGCAAGAGCGAGTCAACCCCAACACGAGTATTGTATTACTTTGTGGGATGTCTCAACATTTTGTAAAATCGATATTGAGTAATAATAAAGCTATCTTTTATTTTTACTTATTTTATTTATTTGTTTATAGCGGCCTCTGTAGTGTGTTGGTAAGACCAGCGGTCTCAGACCCGGAGGTCCCGGGTTCGATTTCCAGCGGGGGGTATATGTTTGTGTACTCGGTATGGTTGGTGGTAGGCCTTGTTTGTCCACCTTGCTAGGTTAGGTACCACCATGTTATCTAAATATGTCGCCATTAAATCAATGTCGATAGCATTGTTGTGTTCCGGCAGCTATTAAAGATAAGATGGCCATTTCCTCAGTAGTTGAGGATTCCGGGTGAAGTGCACTTCCACCTTCGGCCTTATTATCACTTAATATCAAGTGAGATGAAGGCCAAGTGCTTAACCGTTAGACATAAAAAGACATAAAAAAAAAATTTACAAGCTTTTATTCAACTTCATTAGTTAAAATTTTCATCACATCATCATCACATAAAATTACGTGCTTAAAAGTGACGAGATTTTCAGAGCCTACTACCTTCTACTTTCATTTGTTTAAAATAGGAGATTCTTTGGTGTTTAGCTTTGATCAATTATATGAATAAGTTTGTGTTTCTACAAATATCTTATCTTGTTAGCTTAAAGTGCGTCTAAGTTTTGACGACTATTTGGCTCGGTGTCGCAGCTGGCCGCGCCGGCCGCCCCGCTTTCTACAGATTTCGCAATTTGGACTCACCGCAGAAGTTGTCCTGGCACACTTTCGTTTATTGTTTACGACCTGAAAGAGGTTTTGTGTATAGTGGGCGTCTTAAGTATTATTTTTTTATACATTATAGGTACTTACTACTGTAACGTTTATGAGACTTTGTTGCCGGTCAGATTTATTAAATAGAGCGAATTTAAAAGAGACAACGCTTTGACGCTTTTCATAGGATTATTTAACCTACATACTATTAAAGAATCTATTAAACCTTTTAAATATGGCGTGATTTGCCACAATGGCCAGTTTCTAAACAAATGCAAAGAAAATAATAATTTTGCGTTAGCCATGGCCTATTTTTGTAAATATAATTTATTGCTATGCTATTCAAAATCTAATTTCTTCCTAATTTTTAGCCAAATTAATAAGCATTAATTAGTTACAATGGAATAAATTCTAAAATCTGCTTATTTACTTATTATTATGGTAATAAATATCGTATGAATGAAATACAATGTAAAATTAAATTATAGAACGTTATTATAAATATTATATCTAAACAGCGCAGTATCTTAATCAACACGGTTAGTATAAGCTCCAGACAATGGTTTAAAATTTGAATAGGTAGGTACCTAGATTGTTCCTACTCGTAATGGCTGTAGGCACCTTTACCTATATTTTAAAATATAAACACACAGCATGATGTTATAATTATTATTGTGGTACATCGTACACAAGGTATGACTATTATTAATATTAATAAAAAATATTAGGAACAAATCTGCATTTTCTGTGTCGCTATTGATTACCGCGGCGCGTCTTTGTCCTCTTTGTGTAGCGCGCGCGCGGTAACAAACAAAGAAGCCATGTTGTGACGTGTAGGTGTGTACGACACGTGTCACACACGCACGTGCTGGCTACGATAACAGCGGCAGCGCACTGATAGTTAAAAAACAAAATAATATTCTTGTATTTTTGGTAGATTAAGAGGAGGTAGTAGGCACAAAGATTTTCATTTGACATTCGATCACGTTCCCGAATACCAAGATTATTATGGCATTGGCAGCGCCTTGTAGTTCCTGTGACATAGGTAAGTACGAGCTGAGTTAATAGATTGCCATACAATTCTCGTTATCGTTAGCGTAATGACGGATTGTATACAAAACTCGCACTAGCCACTCTGTAGTACTACAATCATCACTCTTCTTTAGCTTGCCTTATTACATAAACTTACCTACGTGTTGTTTACCATTACGGTCATACCATTTAGCCTGAACGTGCAAAATCTTGGCCTGCATCTCGATTCTACGCTCAGTTGGCACTCTCAGGTCGCTGGACCTTGCGCTCCTTGAATCGCCTGAGGAACTTTTTACCATTTAAGACAAAGGTTATGCTTGCACAAACTTTAATATTTCCCATGATCGACTATAGTGACGTGTTATTTCGATCTTAATGCTGACTTGTTAGACAAACTCGACAGATTGCTCAACAACTCAATACGGTTCATCTACAACCTCAAGAAATATGACCACATCTCACAATATAGGTCCGAGCTAAAATGGCTGCCCATTCGCCATCGGAGGCGTGTACGAGCCCTTACGACACTATTTTCACTACTTAATTCTCCAAATGCTCCCTCTTATCTCACTCCTCATTTTCAATACCTTTGCTCCTCTCATAGTAGAAGTCTCCGATCTACATTAAATTCTATATATGTAGGTATATATTGTGCGTTTTAGAATATATTATTTTTATTTCTAAATCTAAATTTTTGTCTTCACCCAATTGCACCTACCATATTATTTCTGCACCACCCTATTGTAGGTCGACTGGTAGATAATGCCTCAGGCATTAAGTCCGCCATGTAATGTATGTTTTAAATAAATAAATATTTAGTATCAAAAAATATGTGAGTACCTATTCAGATTTTTTGTTAACGTAAATTACCAAATCAATCATCATAAATAATATATCTGCCTTGTTTTGACTATGTACCTACGTTACCTATGTAATATTTATCTAAAACTGGCTAAAGCTGTTTATTTTATTAATAATACCATACAAAGATTTACAAAACTGATTGTGATTACGTTAAAATCTTTTTTAGGTTTTGATACCTATGCTGCAGTAAAACAATATTTAATACTAACTTACTACTTTAGTATTCCCAGTAGGTAGTTAACACATTTTTTATGATTACATAAAACAAAAATACTAACATCACCTTTAGCATGTTAACTATACGGATAAATTCGAAAGATACCTACTTACCTAGTGTGTTCCAAAATTCACAACATATTTTTTTCAGAACCTAAGTAGGTACTTACTCTACCCATAAATAACTCCAAACAAATGAAATGAAACAAAAACGGTTTTACATAATTTAGCTACTTGTGAAAAATGGCGGCCGGGGTCAATGACACTGCCGCCGAAAATATTAGTGAGCCGAAGAATGGCGGCCATCGTTCATTGTCACGGAGGGGCTGGCCTGCCCGAGCCCGCACGTTTACATATTTAATTACAATAAATTACCCCGCATCAAAGTGATACCGGGCACCATATGGCACATGGAAAGTTTAATATCTTTGTCAGTGTTGTAATTTATTGTTGGAATAGTGTACGCAGTTTATGGGGCAGACGATTGTACTCGTTTATTAGTGTAGATACCACTAGGGATCGTAGCTTTCAGAATCTGCTTTTCGTCCGTCCATATGAAAACATTAATAAACTTATACCTATAAAATGTTTTTGTTTATATAATTTTAACGCAAATTTTGTTGCGATACAAATTACAAAAACACAATGTTGAAAAAATTGTTTTTTTAATTTGCGTTAAAATTATATAAACAAAAACATTTTATAAATAGCTTGCCTACTTCTTAACTAATCTTTAGTATTTGTAAAAATATTATGATCAGATGTTAATGACGGTGGTTGTTGACATTGAATTGGCGCCTTTGGCTTTCAAAGTAAAGGGGTAAATAGTGTTGAATAATTTCGGCGGGCTGGTTAGAACCACGATAGCTCAATTGGAAGAGCACCTGACCCGGTATGTCAGAAGGGTGCAGGTTCAAACCCTGCTCGTGGAAATTTTTTCAGCATTGTGTTTTTGTAATTTATACCTATAAGTATATAATAATAATAATAAGTTGTAGGTAGGTACTTTTATTTTTTATAAAATTAAATAAGTACTTAGGTACAAATTATACCTATAGGTACATACTTACTTATACCCAAAAAATATATTCATAAACCTAATCAAAGTTGATGTATATATATACACAATTATACACTATACACAATTTTTCCGCCAAGAATAGAATTGGTCACCAAAATTTTGTTCCTTGTATTAATATTTTTCCTCCTTTTATAATTTTTCCAAATCGTACCTATACCTACCTATTGGGATTGAGTAGTATTTTTGGAAAATAACGTACCTACTGGTAAAAACATTACCTAAGTACATAATTTTTTTTTAAAATTAGAATAAAGTCTTAAAATGAAAAGATATGTAAACACATATTTCCATTTTACAATACCCCTCGATATCACGGGCTTACCAAGGTCTTATATATCTATTCAGACTACAGAACTTCAGAATATCCTCAGAATTTAGAACAAATATAGTTCTGTGTGGTATACCCAAGTAGGTAGTATTCGTACAATAGTACAGGCTGCAATTAAGAATCAGGAATCATATCAGTAAGATAAGTGATTTGTGGTACTTAATCTTTTTGGTGATATTAAATTGCAGTTAAATAAAACAGTTAGTTTAATTACTAAAAATAAGATCAGTTACCAGTAGGTATTTGGTGATTATTTTCTTAAATTAGCATGCCAGTGTTTTTGAATGAAATCAAACAAATGCTTAGTAGAAATACTTGCAATATTTGGACTTCAAATTCTTTTCTTCTTGAGTGTTAGTAATAAATAACATAGTTTTATGGCACAAAATTTTATGTTGAAGAGCATTCTATTAATCCATTTTGTGGAGTATTAAAGTGTGATTAAAGTAATTATTTGGAAAATAACAAATACTTACTTAAATAAATATTAGTCAACATCACATAGGTACATTGTTCTTATCCCAAGGTAAGTAGCAAAAAAGTTGAAAAAGATTTAAAAAGTTTCAACGAGCGGGATTCGAACACGCACCCTCTGACAATCCTGGTCAAGTGTGCTTCTAGTTACGCTATTGTTACGTTACGTATAGTTATAATTTTTGATTTGGGCTATTTACTTAATATGTTTATTAAAAACTAGTTGTCGCCCGTGACTTCGTTCGCGAAGACTACACTATCCCGAAGGAACCTGTTACCGGGATAAAAAGTCCTATGTCCTAGACCGGGTCATGGTCTGTCTATGTGCAAAGTTTCATCCAAATCCGTTCAGCCGTTCTTGAGTTTTGCTCTTGGCGACATTCTGTTTATTCATTTTTATTTATATAGATATAGGTACGTAATACAACAAGTAATAAGACAAGCTAATGACTGGTTTTAATAATTCTAGGTTCCTACGCTACGCATATGCTCCGATAACCGTCAGTGTAATGGACCTATCTTGTTTCAAGTACTACTAATTATTTTTTGTTGTCGAGGCCAAAGGGCCAAAACAGGTCAGGCAATTGGGTAACTGCAATTAGTTATTGGTTTTGTTAACATTTTCCCCGCTACAACTGCCATTAGTTTATTGAATAATTAATATAAACGTGTAATAACAAAGCATGTGGCTGTTATTTTCAATATGTAGGTTATGTTATCAGTTAATTTCAATATTGTGTCAAAAGGTCACAATAAGGTAAGTATCTGCTGAAGCGATCGAATCATGTCAGTCAGAGCGTCCGATGATCTTGTTTGTATTTTAAAAATACCTATATACCTATCTACGTACATATTAGCTATCAGATTGTGTGATTTGATACGTGCTAGTACGATCCAGTAGGTAGCCCAAACTGGTCGGTGTTACACAAGTCATAGCCGTAATTTAATATTATTCGTAATGGATATAACAAGGTCTTGCTCCAGTCAACTTCACTCATTGTAGGCAGTTTCCACACTACCGGCCGCCCACTACTTCGTCTGCGAGGAGTCCTTAGCTGAAATGTTCGCTTGAGTTTTATGTCAACTTATCCAATAATTTCTGAGACCTATTTGTGTATAACAACAGATTTTGACAACAAAAATGAATTTTAACTTAAAAGTTTTGGTAATATGAATGAACTAATGGTTTTTGTGATCAATAATTTCAGAAAACATTTTTACAGTTTTTCGGCGATAAGGATCGAAATGTTGTGGTCGTCATTAGGACTGTAAATAAATAAAGAACTGACTGTTCAGGCCTCTATTTACATGGCAGAGAAGGTATAGTACTAAGTATTTTAGTGGGTAGGTATACCTCCCCTCGTCGAGCTATTCGTAGCTGGACGAGGGGAGAGGAGGAGAGTCACACCTAACTTGCAAAATTTTAATTCTTCTCGTATGTCGCCAGGAGGCCCTGCTTCAGTGCCATACTAATTATTGCTTACGTAAACGTAATCGAATGCACCCTGAGGCACCCTGAGTGCCTAGTGTGGTTTTGTTTACTAAACGAAAATTAGTTGTGGCATTGAAGCAGCGCCTCCTGGCGACACGAAAAGATTTAAAATTTGCCATACAAATTCTCGTTTGCGTTATTGTGATCGAATGGCGAATGAAAATCGCACTCGGCACCACATGAGTAAAGAAACGGTCGGCACCCTGTATACTTGGTCGTCCCTTATGTCGCCGTTATGTCAAAATTTCAAACGCAAATCCCAACCTAGGAACCTTATATCAGCCTGTAATCGCACCGAGACGACGACGACGACGACGACGTCGACGCATCTCGCCGACACACACGGCGGCGGCGCCGGGCGGCGGTGAGTGACAAAGGAGTGTTGACCGGCAGCCAGTTCGTTACCCCGACGGACTGAGAATGGGACACACTAATTACTTAATTTAAAAATTTGTTTACGAATTCAACATCTGTTCGTGTCTTTCTTTTCATCGCCAACATTACATTTGTTATCACAATTGTAAGGAAATTTTAAAGTAGCTAAGCTCGTGTTTATTGTCTGATTATATAAATCAGTTTTGTAGTTTTGCGTCAAAGACTAATTCTTCCTACAAAAAGATTTCTGGAATGAAATGAATGATTTGGAGGTTAAAGTTTAAACTTAAGTCGATATTAAACTATAAACAATTTATCGACAGTAAATAATAGTATTTTTTCATTTTATTTCAGTTAATATTATTTTTATGTTAGTATTAATTTTACTTAAGGTTTCGTTAGCACAGTAAAGTTTAATTTATTAATCACGGATAACATTAAATAGCATTCATTCAATAATAAATATATTAATTGAATCAACTAACTTTATTACATTTTGACTACGTATTATCCTAAATTCCTAAGGTTACCTACTACTGCGCAGCGCATGAAATAAACAAACATTATTTTTTCTTATTTTTAAGGCAGATATGAAAATGTTTCCTTACAGGTATCCGTTTTGTTACCGTGACATGCGAACACTTTATTTATTACCAAGTTTTGCATCACAAAATCTTAGCTACGACCATCTACGACCGTGCTACGAAATAACGCGGCCGACAACGGACAGATACAAAAAGGTTAAAAAACTCTTTCCAACGATCTGCTTTTGTAAAATAATGATATTAATATTTATTTCCCAAAATCATTAACATTGTCATTATTTAAACTATTTCCTATCCTTCACACTAGGTTACGCCATGGCCTGAGAGGTAAGAATACGTTTACAAAATAACACTACAAAAAAAAAAACATCTGTTGACCTTATGAGCGCTGTGGTACTTGTAGTATTCTGTGGCTGTGGTAGGTAAAGTGCGTGTGTGTGGGGGTGTGTGTGTGTGTGTGAGGGTGTGACTTAAATTTAACGAAATTTTTAATTTCTTTTAATAAATTTTTAATTTCTTGGACTATTTATTTGATTGATTTGTCATTATAAATAAGTGACGAGTCATCCATCACTGATAACTTTTTAGAATTTAATGGTTTTTTTAATCGGTTGGTCGGCCATGATCACGATAGCATAAAGGTAGTGCACCTGACCCGGTATGTCATGGGATGCGGGTTCGAATCCCGCTCGCTGGTGGACATTTTTTCACACTTTTTTCAAACTTTAATTTGTTTGCAACAAAATTTGCACAACATTAGACCATAATCTTAATGGATTTTAATGAAATTTGAATGAATCCTACATACAAATGATAATTATGGGTAAAAACGTGACCTACATTAATTTATTTTAGTAGATAAGATTAATAGATAAATACTTTGAAGTTTGAACTAAAGATAGAGGCAACGCTTAACCAGTACTAATTATACATTATTTTTACCAATCGTTCGTTTGATATCCAATGTACACACGCCTGCACACCTACCCAAAACTGTCAAATTTCTTCAATATATTGTCAACCTTAAGCCTTAAACATAAAGTTCAAAGTCTATTGAGGAAATGTAACAGTTTGTGGTAGGTTGATGTTACCTAATAGTTTTTCAACAATAGTTTGTATTAACCAACAAAGTAAATACTGCCTAATGGTGATGATTTAATAAGCTTTAAAAGAATATATGTTATGTACCAAGTAATAAATTGGTGCATTTTTCATAATGTTTAACTTCTTATTTATCACATTGCCTAGACATTATGAGCCTTACAAATAAACAAAGAATAAGGTCCGAATAGTTATTCCGTGTTTTGTCCCTGTCATATAAACGGCATTTCAATTTAGAGAAAAAAGAGACAAAACACGGAATAACTATTCGGACCTTATTCTTTGTTTATTTGTAAGGCACTAAGACTTTACTTTGTATTGCCATGTGGCTGTCGGGCAATATGATAATACCCTGTGTATTTTACATTGCACGGGGTGTGGGAAGAAGAACAAGGGGTTCTATAATGTTTACCACACAATTCATTAGCCAATTTTCATTCTACAAGCAACATCTGTCAACGTTTCATTTCACAATCTATTGCTTTAACAATGGCATCAATAATAAATATTCAAATGGCAAGCTGTTATTTTATAAATCATCATTTTGTTTTATTTTTTAAAGAAAACTGACGTGAGATTTTTAAGAAAAAAAGGTATGTTTTACAAATAGTTAATTTGACCAAAATACATCATATATATTTTTTATATCTTCAAAAGTTTGTGTCTGGCGCTTCGCCGACCGCTGCTGCGGCACGCTCGCTACGCTCGCTCGGCTCGCGCTTTGTTTTGGTCACTGATCTAACCAAACCTAACCAACCCTCACCTTTCTGTTCTGTGACGGGAGGCTGCGCCCATCGAGCCCCTCTACCTGACCAAAACCTGGTCAAAACCTAGTTTTAATTACTCTGCCCCATAGGTGATAAACATTATAAATTATGCCCGGACAATTTAATTATTTCAATAGTTGTAATCACACTACCCTCTCATATTGGGCATTATTCAAACTGCGCGGGCATTTTTCATAATGCCCTATGCAATGGCCACTTGGTCCATAACATATATATACAGCTATATAGCACAAAAAAGGTCATAGTTATTTTAGAATTAAATAGAACAGAACGCTTTATTGTACATAAAAAAACAAAAAAACACGTCATTCATTAGCTTAAGATGTACATTCACATAATGGTTTGGAGGACAATTTATTTGGTGCCGCTAGGAATAACCTCGTTGCGTTGTGGCTTGGTCAAGAGATAGGGGCTTAGCATCCGATCCTCTCGGTGTGGACTGCGCTTATCGCTTCTTATCAGTGTTGACAATGTTAACCACGCCAAGGACTGAACACATTGGCTTTGTTTTAAACGTTTACGCGAACATATCGAGTTAAAATGAAACACTTCATGCGGAACTACTTTCGTTCATTTTAGGACTATTTTATCCTGACGTTTCAAACCATTGGCTTTGCAAACAGGGTCCAAGGTTTAAAACAAAGGAGGAAGACAGAGGTTTCCGTCGTCACGAACATAGTTGTAACTTAAAATAACTAAGAAATTTATATACGAAAGTAATGCGATTAAAGATAATGGATACTCTCCTACTCGATAGAATTAATATGTGTAAAGTTTACACAACTATGTAGAGCCGTATAATGGTGGCTTTTTTTATATTTTAAAATGATTGATGGTCCAGATTTTTAAAGTTTTTTGTGGACTTTGACATGGATCTTTTAATATTTAAAACCTCAGGATCCAGGTTACACTTGTAGGTATGTAAACACCTAACTGGCGAACAGCAAGTTCTATCTCAAGAATTGATTCATGTTTTGACTTTGAGATTATGGTAGGTCCCAAGGCCTGAACATTGTCATTTTTCATCACTGATTTGGTAATTATCTGGAATCCAGAATGTCATGAATTAATACAATGTTGTATTATATACTTTGTAGAAAGCGCTACGTGTCCAGCTTCACGATGCCTTGTAGTTTGTGTGAAATTGCAACAACTAATTGCTTACATATTTACATATCGCTTAGCTATGCTTAGGTCATGGAGCTATTATACATCTTAACATCGATTGTATATTACGAAAGAATAACAAGTAAAATCGACATCATCTAGAGGTATTTAATTTTTTTATTATTATTTATATATTTCTCTAAGTCGAAAAACTGCCGGCAGCAGAGCAAAACTTACTTCGAATAATACGTCTTAGTCATCCACTACAAAACATAACACAACCATTCAAACTTTTAATACTTAATTAACTTTTCAAACCAAAGCATAAAACGTTTTCTGTATTGATATTTCAAGTTTTTTTAGGTCTCAATGAAATAGAAAGAAAAATACGAAAACTGTAACTGTAAACAGTTTATTATTACATTATTCAATATTCGAAATTAAAGAGGTTTCATGCACGCACATTGAGGAAATAGGCATATTCGACTCGAGGAGTGGTTGGGAAAACCCGCATGCGTATGATGTTTCCGCCCCACTATTGGTATGTGGTCGCGTCGATTGAAATCTAAATCCTTTCGATCGTTGCGTTTCAAATTATATCCAAAATGTCATGCTACACTCCTTTTGGATTACCGTCTAGCTAGTAAAGTTAACCAAATATGTTACTGTACTCATGCATTGATTGTAATCTGTTTGTGTACCTATAGAAATAAATAAATAAATAGATATGTATTATTTAAAAAAGGTGAAGGTGAGGAGCTCGATGGCGCAGTGGTTAACGCGCTCGGTCTGCAAGTGCTGAGGTTAAGCAACTTTCGCTAAGGCCGGAACAAATAAATAATTTCGACCTAGGTTTGCGTATTTGTGCCGTTTGCGCTTACCGCAGCAGCCCCCGCATGAAGTGAAGTGGCGCGAACATGCGAGGGAGCCACGGTGTCAGCACAGGTTGCATTCCACACCAACGGCCTGCCAAGCTTCCAGGGCCCAATGGTCGTTCCGAATTAACACCTCAAGAGACTTTCGCTGGATGGCTGGATCAAAGGTCAGATACTTCTGTATCAACACTTCTGTGGCAACACTCCTGGACACGGCACAAATCGTCAGGAGGTTTCTTTCTTTGCACCCTTAATCGCCAGTAGCTTGAGTCTTGCTCCGCTGCTGGCTGCTGACGGCGTTCTAGGTTTAGGTTTTTATAAAAGTTGTATTTTTGTATGATATTTTGTTATATTTTACTTTTTATATAATTTTTATAAAACCTAAAACTAAGATTTGAAATAAATATAGAGGGAATATTTTAACCTCTGAACTGTCGCCAAGATGGCGGCCAAAGGGTCACACTACTTCCGTATTACTTCCGGACTAGTTCCGGCTACTCATTAAAATGACGATTTCCATGAAGTTTTTATGGAGACTATAAAAAAACTTAGATCACAGGAATCGTTATTAAAAAAGCTATCTGGCTTTGTATAATAAAGTATAGTTTGATGCTGAATTAAATTGCCAATCGAAGGTGAAAGTAGGAAAAGGGATTTTTTTCCCCTTTTTCTGCATGAAAAATGTAATAATATATAAAAACGTTTATTACGAGTATTATTTGATTCATTTGCAATTTGGAATACACGTTTATCAATATTCAATACACACAATAAACCTCGGCATACATTTTCGCCTGAAATGACGCTTAGTACCGAGGCGATAACAAAAGAAAACAAAAGGCGCACTTTTCGTTTATCTGTGCAAATTTTTTGACATTACTGACATTTGTGGCGCTGTACTCCCGTATTTGTCCCAATTTATAGGTTAATTTAGTCAATATGGCCAAGTAAAAAGAAGGGATCCAAGCCAACGAGATTGTCGACTCTTATGCTAAAGAAGCCATAGAAATAGGCAGTCTGGAACACTTCCATTGCTTCTTTCACGATCTTTTTTCCTTGGCCAAATTCGAACTTGATACGTGCTGGCAACTCTATTACGACCTTTCAAAATCAGTTAAAGGTCGCTATTACAGTGACATCCAACCCACCATCCCATCTAAACCATGGTTCTATCGTTATCGTCTAGTCGACAAACAGACGACGTCGGTCATCTGCAGACTTCATATTGGTCACACTTGTACCCCCTCACGCCTGCACAAATGGGGTATCATTCAATCCCTCATCTGCGTATGTGGCCTTGAGGAGGGCACTGCAGACTTATTATACTATTTTTAATTGCCCAAACAGAACAGTTTCCCTGTATAACAGCCTCCCTCCCTGCGTACCAAAACCCATAGATCTTAAATCTCTTCTGTTTCTTTCATCCACTAATAAAAAAGTTTTAAATTCCTTAATTAAATACATCCATTCACTCCATTCACAAAAAATTAAACTCTAATCGATTGCTGGCCCCCGCTTTTATTCTTTTCCTTTGTTATGTATTGTCTGTATGTTATGTACTGTTTTGTGATTAGACATCAATTTCTTGTGTCCGTTTAGTTCAGCGTGCACATCAAAACCACACTGTACGTCAGACCCAGTTTTGGACCCATTTTTATAACCGGTCAACCACGACATACACTGTGCTGTTTTCAGGAGTCATTGGCAGTAATGGTCGTTAACCTAAAAGTGACCCGGTTGCCATTAACAAAAGTTGAAGTAAAGTTAGTTGAAGGAAGTAAGTTGAAGTAAAAAGAAATAGTAATAGTTTTATGAGCAAAATTCAAAAATTCAAAAATTATGGAGGGAAAATCAGCGACCTCCAGGAGGCCTGTGACAGTCAGGGGTTGTAAAGAAGAGGCTCCCAGGAGGTCAATGAAAGACAATATAAAAATTCAACATTAATACACTCTCCGGTATTACATTTTTAATCTATATGTAATAGTGATCTCCCTGTGTGTAGAATGAAAATGTATTAAGTGTACTAAATATTTAGTACTAAAAGATAAAATTACCAACTACGTAAATACTGAAAAACTCTAGTACTCTGCTCGCTGAGTCCACGGACCTGAAACTGGCTGAGTCATGATAAAATTATCGTCAATTAATTTTTTTGCCGCGATTTGTGGAAAATTAATGAATGGAAAAATATACATGTGACAATGTGACAACAGCTAAAAGCTGATTCTTATGTATTCTACGTATTAAATACTTACTACGAATTTATCTGTACAAAGAAGCAACGTATCGCAACAATTCGATCGAAACAGATAATATTTGCTATCTCGAATACATGTGAATTGTTGTTGTTTTTGTATAAGTTAATTTTATAGTACATTTATCCTCTAATTAAGTAACTAAGAATTTTATTGGTTTTTTTTGTACATATTTTTATCATGGTAACGCATACCGCGTCCCATCATCATCATCTAGCAAACCTTTATACTTGAATACAAACGTGTTGTTTACGATTAGCTTAACATTAAAATTACACAATTATGCAGCGAACGTTAAAAAAATGTAATAGAGTAATTAATTACCAACCTGTTACACATTCGTCCATCTAATATTTTTCATTTGTTTGTGTGCAGTGTGAAAATATATGGAACTAAGTACCGATTCTATAATATATTTACATAGGATACATTACATACAGTGTATTTGGGAACCTACGATTAAGTCTTTTGTGAGGGAATCTTACGCGCAACAAGCCGCGCTCAGAAGCTAGTATGTTACAAAATTCAGATGAATTTAATTGAAAATACAATTCCACATTATGTTTTTTTAATGGGTATAGTGTCCTACTGATATTTAAGCGTATTTACATATAATAGGTGGGAAACACATAAAGTAAATGGTTCCCTTATTAGGTAGTGTGATGTGGTGTGATTGCCCGGCCGACGAGGCGCGTGGGTGCGGGGCAAAGGAACCCGAGTCCTTTGCAGCTTTCGCCAGACTTAAGTTCACAACATTAAGTGGCTGATATTATCTTTCTGTATTAAGATGCAATTCAAAATCAAAATATAGTTCTAACAATAAAACTAATACATTGTATTAAAATGCTACGTTGTTAAAAATTATATTAAAAAAAATTAAAGACAGACCAAAAAGGTTGCAGCTCGCTTACAGCCTATATTCCATAACGACCTGCTTTTCCTTATTGTGTTACCTAGAAATCAAACTGCTTTCAAACTCCATCATAATCAAACAAAACAAAAGTACCTATGCTGAATTCTTATCATGCTGCAAGGT
Organism: Eudonia truncicolella; assembly: GCA_949315975.1. Classification (NCBI taxonomy): domain Eukaryota; kingdom Metazoa; phylum Arthropoda; class Insecta; order Lepidoptera; family Crambidae; genus Eudonia; species Eudonia truncicolella. Next base: position 2,107,836 of record OX438841.1, read on the forward strand.
TTAAAATTGAATGAAGTTGTATTTTTTATGAGTGCTGTCTACTTCCATGAAAGTGTTAAGGTAAGGCCACGATTTCAGTGATAATGGAAAGTTTTTATCAACTTGTACTTAAGTGTATCTTATCTGCCGTACGACTGCTATCTTATTAGGCTTGGACGAGAGTCATTAAATAATGTTTGCTAACACATATCTAAATATTTTTTTATTGTCTACGTAGAACCAAAAACCAAATCACCAAATTAATGCATTACATAATTATAATTTGTAAGATAGTTAGTTACTATGATATGCATTTATAGAATAAATGTTTCTATCGGATGTTCCAGAAACCAAAAATGGATGAAACCATTCAAGCTAATAGCGTATCTGCAGCTAAATTAGAAAAACAGCATGTATTGCGAAACTTCGTGAGTTCGAACATCATCAATAATTATATAAGATTGAATAAGCCCTACTCACTCGTACCTACTTGCAAAAGAAAAATGCATTTCCAATAGAGATGATATTGTTTCGTATTTAAGACTATTTAAAAGGTACTGTAACACTCAGGCTCTTTCTCATGCAGAAAAAGTTGAAATGTGCCTACACTCGTTAAATAGCGGACGGAAGTGACCCCATTCTTGAAAGTTGTTGGATGGATCAATCTCTTGTATTACAGTCGGACTGTTACTGGACTTATTATGCTGTGTAATTATTGTACTTTGCGTATTAATAGCATTTTAAAAGCTTCATTGTGAAGAACTGGAATCTTGTACAATGAAAAGACAGATACAAAAAAGCCTCCTAAGTTTCTTGCCAGCTCTTCTCAGTTGAAGGCTCTCCTAAAATCAGAACTAGTGGTTGTTTCAGTAGTTTAGTTTAAATTAAATTTTAATTATTATTTTTGAAATTGTAATAGTTTAGCCGTCAATTAGTGCATTTAATGGCTTATACTACAGTATAAATTATTAGACTTTTGCCTTTGAGAAAAGTAGTGGTTTTATTGTAGCAGTTAAATATAGGTATATGCATTAATATGCATATACCTATATTTGACAAAGAGGTAATCCTCTTTGTCATGGAAGAACTGCCTCACATAGAGATGTCTATCAAGAGGTAGGGTACGTATATTAATGTCTATGATGTCTGTACACACCATTAACGAGCACACCTTTACACCTTTGGGATTCTCATTGTTTAAATATCACTAATAAAGACAACTTTAAAAATCGGTTTGTCAATCAGTTCATGTGAAGACATAAATTCTGCCGTGCTAATTTAAAACACTACAACTTTTGAGTGAATGGCGGTTAAATATTTTATATTTTTTTAAATACTATGGCGTTATTTTAAAGTTAAAAAAAAATGTTTTACTGTTATTGTATAGCTTGATATGCATAGTTTCATAAAAAAAATATCTGAAATATCTCTTAAGCTAACACAGCAATTTCTTAGCATGGTTTTCGTGAATAAAGCGAACTATACAAACTTTAAATGCAGTAAGGACGGACTTGCTGCGCTATTAACTAGTAATTGGGAGTTACTGCGTTTATTGTTAGTAATTCATTGTGTCACTGAAAGCAGTGACACATGAAACCGCTCTTCAGATTAGTATTACCTCTTGCCCAAAAGTCAAAACGACTAGTGAATATAGTGCAGTGCAGTATCTTATATTACTGCAGTCCAAAGTTGTATTATTTATTTATTTATGGAGTACACAACAGATGATAGTCAACATTCGCTTAAAATAGCAATTTACTATAGAACAGAGCAAGACCGACATCCAGAAAACGTGTACACACAGCTAATCATGCAGATGCGAAAACAATGGAAATAATACATAAAAGAAATTTAAAATGAAATATAACTCCATTATGCAGTAAATTGAATTGAAATAAATTTGTATGATTAATTTAATAACATTCAAAATATTAATTCAGAATTCAGAATATTAATGATCACTTTACTAGTTTTGTTTCACAAACTATAATAGCAGTAAACGAAGCTAAAGCTTAATTAATTTGTGTAATAAATCTCACCTTACAAAAGTCCCATCGGCAAAAAGCAGTACCACGCAACTGCGGATCTCTTTAGTAATTCATTTATTACGGAGAGACACTGCATTTACGCCACATCAAAGTATTTATAACTTTCCGTATAGCTATAGAAATAAGAATCAAAGTGTTGTAAAGAGCTCTTCGCGAGGATTCCGAATTTAAATGTAACTCAATACTTGAAAAAATATTCCTTACTGCGTTTTTAATTAGCACGGCAGAATTGTAAAAGAATAAATAAAATATCAGCAAACATGTTCAATTATTTTGAAAAACGTGTAACTCCAATAATAGAGGTCCTTGTTAAATTATCAAAACTAACATGATTGGAACCAATGTTAGTACTGTCTTCAACAGCCAATGAATAGCAATGACGAAATAAATTAATATTGTATCCCCCACACCAGGAAAATCCAGGAAATCTGCAGAGAAATTCAGAGTTGCGCAGAGAAGCATGGAAAGAGCGATGCTTGGACTAACGCTGCGCGACCGCAAGCGTATGAATGGATCCGAAGCAGAACCAAAGTGGTGGACGTGATGACCGTTATAGCCAGAAGAAAATGGCCTTGGGCAGGACACATTGCTAGAATGAATGCTTGCCGATGGACACGAAGGCTCCTAGAATGGAGACCCCGAGCAAACACCCGAGGGCGGGGAAGACCACCGCAGCGCTGGGTGGATGACATCAGACGACACGGAGACCATGACTGGATGAGTCGGGCACAAGATCGCCAGGAATGAAGGAGAAAGGAAGAGGCCTATATCCAGGAATGGATCCTACAAAGGCCTCCATGATGATGACGATGATGATGTATCCTCCACACATTGCTTTGTATGGGCATATGAGTTTATGGTAAATATACGCTAATACGATAAGACGACAAGTGAGGATGCGGCGGCCAAAGAACTAAATCAAATAGGTGACACACCTACTACACAGAAAAAAATTACGATAAAAAGCCTCGGTGGACGAAAGGCAAAGCCCACGGCCTGATACCCGAAGGTCCTTACTGCGTTGTACTGCGTTATCGTATCCTAGACACGATACGTTTGCGTTACGAATTCTTTAAAAGTTCGTGCTTGCTCTGCTGGGTTCAACTCCCAAGTCGGGCAGTGCGTTTCGGATTTTTGGATGCATAGCCCGTGTTTGTGATCACCAACCCGCATTTGGTAGGCGTGGTGATTAAGCCAATATCTATCAATTGTAGCGATGACTTGATTTTAGTGTTGAAGGCCTTTGTCCAGCTGTGGTACATTTATGGCTATTTACTACTTATCTACTACTAAATGAAAAAGTGAAAAATTATTTGTTTGTTGGTCCATTTGTTAAGCAGCTTATAACTGGTTTAATGGTTGATGGGTTTAACTTTAAAAATTGACATCTTATGACAACCACCATCTACAAAGGCTGTCTTCCAGATTGGTAGGTAAATATTAAATTATTAAAAACTAAGTGCTTGCTAACGTATAATATTTCATTGCAAAATGTTTCCCTACGTACAAACACAAATGTAGGGCAAGTTAGCGAGCTGACAATACAACCGGTTTCTTATCAGTTCTTCGTAGCAGCTAATATTACACTTACCAGTTACGCATAATTCAATTTATTGATGCAACTATGACGCAATAATGTAGTAGGTTTATAGGACGACAGGCAAGCTGAATTAATGTACAGTCGTGTTAAGTATATTGTGTGTTGTTTGTCCGTTGCGATGTGGGTCAAGGCGCGCCCGCCACTGGCCACAGACAAAAAGCGTAAACTTTAAAAAATATTCCACTTCGCACTATGGTATATTAAATGTTAATTTTTCCTCTTGTGCCAGCCATCAAATAACGTTTAAAAAGTTTACCTTGTATAATATACGTATTAGGTACCTACTAATGCGACAAATTCCTATTGAGCCAGCACATTTGTAGCAAAATTATCGCGGCATCTGTTTAGCCTTCGCAGTAAAAATTAAATATCAATAATGATTTTTCACCAGCGGGAGGCAAGAACTTAACTTTTTTTTGGCGTGTAAGTAGTTAGTTATAACGTAAGACCTTAAACATTATTTATTGAATCCTTTAACAACATTGAAATTACAGAATAAATTACATTATAAAAAACATATACAACGGTGAGCTTATCTCTAAAAGAGATCTCTTCCAGCCAACCCTAGCTGTAGTTGGAAAAGAAAGTCTGCGGGGCCAATTATTGACCATAACATAAATAAATAAAAGAGTCCATAAAACAAAGAAATATAAAGATAAACATCCGAATTATAATAAGGACAGTCGGAAGGAGAATAATAAATAATTATGATGAATTTGATGAAACAAAAACTGGACAGTATTACCACTGTACTGTGTTTTGTTATATACTTAAATAACTACTTATTTAAGTCTTTAATCGCCGTGGTGGTCACCGGTGACCGACAAACAATAAATTTTCTATTGTGTCTGGTTTTGCGGCAGTCAACGTGTTAATGTAATAATAATTATAATTAATAATTAAGTATTTAAATATATAGGTACTTAATACCTAATTATATTATTTATTTTCTATTTATTTTTCTGAGTTCCTGGAAGAGTTAGCTAATGATAAGGCTGTCAATTGTTAAGAGTATTAAGGATGTTGACAACAAAACTAATTCCAAAACATTTATAGGTAATACTAATAGCAGTACCTACATAATATTAAATTCCAAAACCATTTAAAGGTAATACAAATAGCAATACCTACTGTAGCGTTCGCCACATTCGCATTCTACCTACATAATATTTTGTTTATTCTGCAACACAAAAAGTTACCAATGTTAGAAATCTCCTTGAATTATACTTACATACTTTATACTTATAAAATATCGTTATTAAGTTATTAACCTAAATGTTATTTTAAGCATTCACTATTTTTTTTGTTTTAAAGAGCCATTGAGCGGATGTTGTAACATTGGGTTGCTATAATTTCCCACGTTAATTGTGAAATGTAATTTTAATCTTAAATCAAATAAATTTATGCGTTGTTTTTATTTTCAAATGTAATTAAATAGAGTTTTGGTTTTTATTATACAAAAGTTGTTCAAAAGATGTATTTCCGTTACAAATTAAAAGTTGTGAAACGATGCCCAATGAAAAGGGAAGGGGAAGTCTAATCTAACGTCGGCAACTGAGATTGCCAACGTTGGATTGGGTTGGTTTTTGGTTGTGCTGATTTGGATTTTGAAGTGGAATGTCATGTCGTGAGAAAAATAAAATATTTTGTTGAAGAGAACGTGTATCACTTCGAAAGCCCTAATCTACTGGTTTTTATTATCAGAAGTGGGATAAACAGGTACCTTCACTATACTTTTTTTTTTATATATATATAAATCGCTACACTATTTATTTTAATTGTCAATATCAGCCACTTCATAATCTTTTTTAAAAGGCGGTAGTTTTTTTTTTTTTGCAATAAAACATTTGAAACATTATTCTCTTAAACATTTAAAAAAAAAAAAAAAAAAAAAAGAAAATACCCATGCATGCTGTGTGTAGAACTCTGTCATCATCACAATCATCACCAGCTCATTTTTTTAATATCCCCGCTACTGGGCCACGGGTCTTCTCTTTGGATAGAGAATGGATCATAAACCACCATGCGGGTCCAGTGCGGATTGGTGGTTGTTAATGACTGCTAAAGCAGTCGGAACCAGTGGCTTTGCGTGCCTTCCGAAGTACTGAGCAGCTCGAGAAAATAAATTTTTGGTCACCCATCCGATGACCAGCCTTTGAGAAGGTTACCGCATTAACCACTGAGCACGTCCTTTAGTCCAATGAATAATAGTATTTTATCAATTTGAACATAACTGTAATACCGTTGTTCTGTTACATATTGTGTTATTATTATTATTATTTTTTTTTCTAATGTTGCTTTAGGCTACCTTTAGGGATCGTATGACATACCTCTAGGTAAACTCCGGGGGTGCATGGGGGATCAAAAATTTCGTTATTTTTGCGCTACGATGCACCGTTTTTGAGATACGATTAAAAATGTAAAATAAAATAAATAAAATCATTATTATCTATTATTAGTATCTATTTTAGTTTAAATATTGTTATAACGGCCTTAAACGACGTGTCCGTAAAGAACAGATTATGTCCGGTTCTCTTTATGGCATTCCAGGATGGACGACTTCGTGGATAGAGTTAGAAACACTCCGTCGCGTAGTGGCAGGAGGTCCCGCAGTCATCGACGAAGCAATGAGAGGCGGTACAACCGCAACGAGCGCAGCCGTTCACGATGCAGTCGTGGAAGGCAAAGCAGAGCGTCTATCAGGAGTCGCAGCCCTATACTGCCACATGCGAAAGCGACGCAATCGCCGCCCAAGGATCGTTCGCTGCTGCGTCTGTCCAGACGGCGCATGCGGTCAACGTCCAGGGATTCTCCGGAACGCCAAGCGTGCAACTCTTCAAGACACCCGGAATGTTCGCGACGTCGGCGCAACCACTGTGGTTCATCACCTAGCAAATCACCAACGCGTTGTTCGTCCGGGCATCGCAGCAGTAACGACCAACCTGCCGCACAGCCCCAAAGGCCGCAGAACTTCAATGAAGATGAAGGTATGAACGCTGACCAACTCCTTAATAGTTTAAACTCTAATTCAAACCTCTCACACTTACTTAGCTTTATGAGTAATTTTATGAAAACAGATCATTCTCAGCGCTTACATTATGATAAAAACATTATACCGGAATTTGATCCAACGATAAAAAATCACAGAATTGAAAATTGGATTTCAAAGGTTAATGAGTGTGCTAGTATATATAAATGGTCTGACCAACAAATACCTCATTTTGCTTTGCCTAGACTTGTAGGACATGCCAAAAAATGGTATGAGGGATTGCAGTCGATCAATCGCACTTGGTCGGATTGGCAAGATTATTTAAAGAGGGCTTTTCCATCAGAATCAAATTATGGAACCATTTTGTCCGATATGTTAGAAAGACGTTTTAAAATAGGAGAATCATTGGATAACTATTATTATGACAAAATGATGCTTTTGAATGCATGCGGAATTACAAGCAAAAAAGCAGTAGATTGTATAATACATGGGCTTGATGACAGAACTATAAGGGCTAGCGCATCTTCGGCCCGCTTTACTGAACCAGAGCAATTACTAGGATTTTTGAAAGATATATGTACTGAACGTAACGATTATAAAGGTCTTAAATTTAGATCAAATGTTTATGCCAATGACGTGACCTGTTCTTTTTGCAAAAAGACTGGTCACAATATTAAACAATGTAGAGCACTTTATTGCTTTAATTGTAAACAAAAAGGACACAAAATGAATAACTGTAGTCAACCTTTAGTTAAGTGTGACACATGTCAAAAGATAGGACATAAAAAGGAAGACTGTTTCAAGAACAAACCTAGGCAAATTATAGAGAAACGTACTATGAACATTGCTTCGTCACACAATTATCATGCAAAATTTTATAAAAAAGTTTCTATAAATAACAACCCAATTAAGGTAAACTGTTTTATCGATTTCGGAAGTGATTGCTCCCTCATAAGTAAAGACCTTATCGACCAATATAGTCTTATGACAGAAACTGGAAATTTACCTATTATAAAAGGTATAATAGGTGAAACATGTATTAGGCAAAACAAACTTTAAACTTAGTATTAATTCAGTACACGCTACGATAACTGCTTATATAGTTAATCCTGGTCAGCTACATGTCCCTCTGTTAATCGGTCAGAATTTAACTGAATTGCCCCATATATTAGTTATAAAAACGAATGAAACTCTTGAAATATTAAATAGAGAATCCTGTTTACCTGACATGGAATCCGAAGAGGTTTCAATAGTCAAGTTAGTCACTTCAGTCTCTTGTACAATAAACAAAGTTGGTATTATACCCTGTTTTACTGCAGAAATTTTAAGTGGAACTATACTAGTAAAAAGCAGCTACCGTAATTATTCTGGGGTAGAATATTGGATTCAAGAGGGCGTTTATCAGATTAAAGAGGGTCAAACTTCGATACTAGTAATAACACCATCTGCATGTCTTACATTAAAGTCAAATACATTGCTGGTTCGAGCTGAAATAATAACAACAGGAGTTAACAATTTCAATCGTTGTCTTAAAGTTCATAGCAAATATGAACCGATTGACGAAGTTGATATAAATATAAATGATGAACTTTCTGCAAAAGAGAAAAATGAAGTATACGAGCTAATTAAATTATATCGTAAAACATTTGCACAAAATTTATCGGAATTAGGTTGCACTTCGCTAAACGAAATAGATTTCAAATTAACTGATCCAACACCGGTCGTTTATAAACCTTATAGGCAAAGTTATAAAGAGCGTGAAATTGTACAAAACATGGTAAATGATCTTTTGGAAAATGATATAATAGAAGAATCTTCGTCATCTTATGCCAGCCCTATTTTACTTGTATCAAAAAAAACTGGTGGTCAACGCTTATGCGTTGACTATCGAGCATTAAACAGTCGGACAGTAAAAGATCATTTTCCCTTACCGCGTATTGAAGATCAGCTTGACATGTTAAGTGGTAGTAGGTACTTTACAAGCCTGGACCTTACTAGTGGATACTACCAAATACCTATAAGCTCGCAATGTCGCTACTTGACAGCATTTGTTACACCAAACGGTCTCTATCAATTCAAAAGAATGCCTTTTGGTTTAGTTAATGCTCCTGCTGTCTTTCAGCGAACAATAAATAAAGCGTTAGGACTCAATAATTCAACGACTGATCCTTCCGATAAGCCAGCTTTAGCATATATGGATGACCTAATTATAATATCAAAAGACTTTACCGAGGGCATTAACAAGTTAAAAACTACACTTAATTTATTAAATCAAGCTAATCTTACGTTAAATATCAAAAAATGTACTTTTTTCCAAACTTGTATAGATTACTTAGGGTTTGAAATTTCCGTAGGCGGGATAAGGCCTGGAAAGACTAAAATAGATGCAGTAGAGAAATTTCCAGCTCCAAAAAATGTTCACGAGGTGAGACGGTTTATTGGATTGACGAGTTATTTTAGGAAATTCATAAAAGATTTTTCACTTTTAGCAAGGCCCCTAACTGATTTGACTAAAAAGAACTTTACTTGGCAATGGGGCAATAATGAAATTGAAGCGTTCAACAATTTAAAGGCTAAGTTGATTGAAAGACCTGTACTGGCTTTATATAATCCAAAATACATTACAGAGTTGCATACAGATGCTAGCAAAGTTGGTTTAGCTGGCATTTTACTGCAAAAAGAAACCGAAAATGATCCTTTGCACCCTATAGCATTTTACAGTAGGAAAACAACTATCGATGAGCAAAAGTTCCACGCCTATGATTTAGAAACTTTAGCAGTTATAACTTCTCTAAATAGGTTCAGGGTTTATTTATTAGGCAGTCATTTTACTATAGTGACAGACTGCAACGCCTTACGTGCTACATTTTCTAAGAGGGATATTTTACCTAGAATCGCTAGATGGTGGTTAACGATGCAGGAGTACGATTGTAATATTATTTACAGGCCGAATCATAATATGATGCATGTTGACGCTCTTAGTCGTAACCCTATCAATTCTTTACCCCAAGACTGTGACCCTGCAATTCCACGTGTTATGGCCATTACCCAAAATGATTGGCTTCTGAGTCTACAATTAACAGATCCGAAGTTGTCTCATATTCGGGAAATTCTAGAAGACCCGAAATATAATGAATTTGTTGACATCAAACAAAATTTTGTCATAAAAGATAATAAATTATTCCGAAAATCAGCAGAAAATGGACTTAAGTGGGTTGTGCCAAAGGGTGCCAGATGGCAGATTTGTATTCTTAACCACGATGATGTTGGTCATTTTTCCGTTGAGAAAACTCTAGCTCGTATTCAAAAAGATTTTTGGTTCTCTAAAATGAAGAAATTTGTTACAAAATATGTGAAATCCTGCGTACACTGCGCTTACGGTAAAGACACTTGTAACAAAAAAGAAGGATACTTACATCCTATTCCAAAAACTGATATTCCGTTTCATACAGTCCACATAGACCATCTAGGCCCTTTTGTGAAAAGTTCTCAGGGACATATGTACTTGTTAGTTATAGTAGATGGTTATACCAAGTTTTGCATTTTAAAACCTCTTCGTCATTTGAAGTCCGCTCCTACTATTAGAGCTTTAAATGAAGTATTTACTATTTTTGGTTTTCCTACAAGACTAATTTCTGACAGAGGAACTACTTTTACTTCAAAAGAATTTGAAAAATTTTGTGTTGATTCTCACGTGAAACATATATTAAATGCAGTATCGTCCCCTAGATCTAACGGACAGGTGGAACGTTACAATAGAACAGTATTAGATGCGCTAACCTCTTACACAGACAAGTTAGGTGAATCCAAATGGGATCAGGAGTTAGGAAAGATACAGTGGGGCCTAAATAATACTTTAAATAAAGGGATTGGTCGAACTCCTTCCGAAGTATTATTTGGTCGCAACCTCACACACGCCAATGAAAACATGTTTAGTGATCTGTTTAAAGAAACGCGATCCCCTATCTACAATCTCGAAGAAATACGATCAGATGTAACTCAACACATAGAAAAAGATCAGCAAAAACAAAAAGCGCGTTTTGATAGTCATAGAAAAAAGCCAAATATTTACTCTATAGGTGACCTAGTTAAAATTAAAAAACAAATAGCATCAAATGAAGGACAAAGTAAAAAACTTCTTCCTGTTTTTTCTGGGCCATATAAAATCTCTAATATTCTAGATAATGACAGATACGAAGTTTCCAGTATATCTGGTACTGATTTAGGAAAGAAAAAGTATTGTAATGTGTGGGCCGTTGATCAAATTCAACCTTGGATTAATACTCATATTAATAATTTAAGCTCAGATAGTGAAGCAGAAGAATGATTTGTATTTCTTTATAATTATGTTTTGTAACTTTCTAATAATTTATATTGTATTTTTTTTAATTAGTAAAATTCCAAATGCCAAATGTTACTTGATGAATGTTTCCAAGTGACAATAATTACACAAAAAAAAAATTTACTTAAGAGTTACTTGATGAACTTTCCAAGTAACAGTGAATACTATATAAAATATTTATATTAAATCATTTGATGAATTGTTCCAAATGATAATAATATAATATCATGATGATAATATAAGAGCACTTGATGAATGTTTCCAAGTGGCAATATTCCACAAAAAAAAAATAGGCTTAAGAGTTACTTGATGAACTTTCCAAGTAACAGTGAATAGTAACATATAAAATATTTATATTGAATCATTTGATGAATTTTTCCAAATGATAATAATATAATATCATGATGATAATATAAGATCACTTGATGAATGTTTCCAAGTGGCAATATTTTGTATTAAAAAAAATATATATATAATAACTATTTAATGTAAAAATCACTTGATGAAGTTTCCAAGTGTTAAGATTAAAATAAAGTTGATTGTAGAGTCACTTGGTGAATGTTTCCAAGTGAAAATATTTTGTAAACTTTATTATTTTGGATTTTTATAGCAATGTATAAAAGTTTTTTTTTTGTTCTCTCTTTTCTAAGTGGAAAAATTTGTATAATTTATTATATTGTATTTTAAGAAAATTTCTGTTCAAAGTGTCAATATAAAGTGATGGATGAATTTCAGTTGTTTTAAATTATTATTTTTTTTTTTTTTTCATTTTCTAATGTATTACCTAAACAACCTAGTTGATTATAGTTTAAAACTAATAAGTATTAAAGTTAATTTATAAGTTTGAGGACAAACTTGTTTGTCAGGAAGGCCGATTGTTAGAAATCTCCTTGAATTATACTTACATACTTTATACTTATAAAATATCGTTATTAAGTTATTAACCTAAATGTTATTTTAAGCATTCACTATTTTTTTTGTTTTAAAGAGCCATTGAGCGGATGTTGTAACATTGGGTTGCTATAATTTCCCACGTTAATTGTGAAATGTAATTTTAATCTTAAATCAAATAAATTTATGCGTTGTTTTTATTTTCAAATGTAATTAAATAGAGTTTTGGTTTTTATTATACAAAAGTTGTTCAAAAGATGTATTTCCGTTACAAATTAAAAGTTGTGAAACGATGCCCAATGAAAAGGGAAGGGGAAGTCTAATCTAACGTCGGCAACTGAGATTGCCAACGTTGGATTGGGTTGGTTTTTGGTTGTGCTGATTTGGATTTTGAAGTGGAATGTCATGTCGTGAGAAAAATAAAATATTTTGTTGAAGAGAACGTGTATCACTTCGAAAGCCCTAATCTACTGGTTTTTATTACCAATGAATACTCAATGGATACATCCATGCATGCCGCTATTCCTATTTTTGTATGGGTAAGTAGGTACCTAATATTCACCATGAGAGAACTTGGTTTTGACAGGTGCTAAAAAGTTGCTCTATTGACTAACATGTCAAATTAGTGTGTAAAAGCGTAAAGGCAAATAATGGCTAAAAATGTAAATTAAAAACAAACGAATTACGTGGAAGTCCAAAATACATTAGAGGTCAACTTCATTAATTTTCTATTAAAATAGACATGTTTGTTTGCATCCAACATTAGTGCCGTGTACAGCGCGGCTCGTATTATAGCGAAGGCATATAAACTGTATAATTATCTAGATACTTTGTATCTACATACCATACACTGTAGTGTATGTATGTATACATATTATCTACATTAAGAAAAAGCCATTAAAAACAAACTTGTAAATAAAAACCAAGTCTCGCAACTCAGTTCTTCTACCGTAAAAAGTTGTGATACGAAGTCGGTTAATTTATTCAGTTCCTACTTAAGGGACCTTATGTCTTAAGTTATTACGTAATTAGCTAAATAAATAGATTGACTTGGCCATCGCATAAAAACACAATGTATCTCACGAGTAATACATAATTATAATAAATGAGATTGTTTAGTGCGATTGCCAAGTCAAAATTAGCTAAATAAATGCCCCCAGATAACTACCACTCCCGTACCTATCACACTAATTTCTTAATTTCAGGATATTTCAGAATTCTGTTTGATCATAGGAATTAGTAGGTTATGGAAAAAGAATAAATCTAACATTTAGATATTACATGCAAGTACGCTTTTATAAAATTATGATCAGATGTTAATGATGGTAGTTGTTGACATTGAATTGGCGCCTTTGGCTTTCAAAGTAAAAAAGTAAATAGTGTTGAATAATTTTGGCGGACTGGTTAGAACCACGTTAGCTCAATTGGAAGAGCACCTGACCCGGTATGTCAGAAGGGTGCAGGTTCAAATCCTGCTCGTGGATTTTTTTTTCAACACACAGTTAAATTCATAATATACTATATGTACGTATTACATTAATGGTATAACCCATTCGTTAAGAGTTCGTTTCACAGATTAGGTTTTAGATATATACGTTCGTTTCCAAAATGGCCGATAAACAAATGGTTTTACTTTACGTATACAGTAAAATGAATGTATATGCAGCCATACGCATTACAATAAGTCACGTGTATTCAAATACTACTCAAAAACAAATAGAATAAAATAGTACTCAAAAATACTTTAATTTAATCAATTAAAGAACTGTTCGCTGTACAACAGAACTCAGTTAATCATTAAAAATGCAAGTATTACATTAAATCACGTTTATGCTTATTTATGTTTAAGTTTATGTTTATGCATGTATAAATATAATTATTAAATAAGATAGCCATTGCTATGGAAGAGCGGTATCTCCTGGAACAGGCTTAACAGCTTAAAAGGAGACTCCTGTCCCTAAAGAATGTAAAAAAAAATATTGTTACAGAAGATAAACATGTTTTATATTTTTTTATTTTATGCTGTTCAGCAGTACTAGGCTTTTACTTACCACTTAAAAGTGCTATTATACAACAAAAGGCACTAAAAACTGCTCAATGCTGTATAATGGATTTATGGTGCATTATAACGGTACAACTATATGCTATTAAGCAGCATTAAGCATTATCTTACTACTTAAAAATGCCATTGTACTTCCTGAGGCACTAAAAACAGCTGTATGCTGTATAGCGTATTTACGTGGCATTATAATGGACCATGACTATGCTATTAAACAGCATTAAGTCATAAGCATAAGCATTTGTCTATTATTTATGAATGCTATTGTATATCCAAATGCACTAAAAACAGCTAAAAGCTGTATAGCTGCGTTTAGATATGCTGCACTACAACTAAAGGATTTTGATAATTATGCCATTATCCAACCGTTATACTGGTATACGTTACGTTATACGTTATAATGGTTTTGAGATGCCAATAGGAGGCGTCAAGATGCTCGGTGAACTTATATAAGAGTTTGTAAATACGGACCTTAAGTTCTGCATAAGTTTACTATTCGTTTCTTAAAATGCTTCCTGTGTTACTTGGGTACCTAATATCCAGATAGGTTACCATGTAGATATCCAGGTACCCCGCCAGTTCCACAATCCTACGCGGCTGGCTTAACCGAAGACATTGCATCTAGCGGGTCCCTCTACTAGTTAACCAAATTAGTGCCGGAGATGTTGGAAGCCTACTCAATGAAAACCACCGAGCAGAACAACCAACTATGGACAACTCACGTGCCCCGCAAATCGTTTCGCTTTGGGCCCCCACCGAGACCGTTACTCGGACGCACTTGCTGCGCACGAGATGAACAGACCTCAACCAGACAAACGAACCTCTACAGCTAACCACATATATAGCCACCACGAGTCAACCCATGTCCGGGCCCTGCCAGAACGCCCGCGAAGGCATAACCAGCAGGGTTAGGATCCGAACTCCCGTGGTACCCTTGAAAAGACAGCCGAACCCGTAGTTCCAGCTGCCATACCCTATCTATCAGGGTCAGTAGATAGACCCTGACAGTAGACCCTGGCAAACAGTAAATCATTGATTAAAATATAGAAAATCACTTTGATTGTATTGAAAAGAGCGACTCGAACCCACGACCTTTTTTGCAATACGGGCGGCTGCTCTTCTTATAAAATTGAGCTACAGAAACATTACTGGTTTTCCTGTTTATTTCAAGAGTTTTGATTCTTACGCTATTTAGCTAACGTGTTGTTTCGTCAACGATTAGGAAAAAAACTTATTATAACTTTTAAAGTGTTATATCATTTTTGATAATAAAAAAAAGCATTGATTATGCAAAGATAACAATTAAGAATAATGAATAATATGATTATGTAAATATTTATCAGAAAAATTAATCAAAAAAGGTAGGAAGTCCCATTAACAAATTGTAATCCTTGGATTAAAAATCTGATATAATATACCTACTGACGGATGGTTTTTTAAACTGCGTATTTATAATTAAGGCAAAGACATATGGGTGTGAATAGGTGACGCCTCGAACGTACAAACAAACAAAGTGTCGGCAACAACGTGTTAGAGAGGTTTCAAACTTAGTTCATGGTCTTGTACCTTTGGCATTGATTTTTTTTAGTCGTTTACACTTTAACACTTCCCTAATATTTGACTATCACTAGCCGTGCTTCCACTCGCGTGCCGTTTAGTTTCTGCATAAACTTTTATTTAGCTAGGTATATTAGTTTTACATAATTAATTTGTTGCACATTCTTATGACTCTTATTTCGTAAATAAATTTAAAATAACGTAACTATCTTTAAACAAGAAAAGTGTCGTCAAAATCAGTGCATAGATGACGGCAATATATATCAAGGGTAAATATATATAAAAAATATATATATATAAAAAATATATATATAAACAGTGCAACGTCACTTTTCAAATTCTCTCAAGAAGTCTGCGTAAGGACTTAGTAAAGCCTCACATCTTTACTGAGATACTTGAGGGGTGGGGAAGGAAATATTGTTTATTAATGTATTACTTGTACGAAAAATTACTTTGACACTGGCTAAATGTGCTTATCAATTTATCCAAAAAACCTAATGAGTATTTACTGAATCCTCTATAAGATTTGTAAAAAAAATTAACGAGCCTTACAGTAGTGGCATATGAGGGGCAACATCTGACATCTCACCATAATAAAGCAATTTTAACATTATATTCTGAAAATCAGAATATAATGTTAAAGACATATGATATATGTCTTGTTCATAATATCGATTTTAAATTTACAAAATGCAGTAGGTAAATTTATACTCATTAGAAGACATTTGACATATCAAAATGATGACACAATATGTTGATGTCACATAGAATAATATTAAGTCTTGTTCATATCATCGATTTTAAATTTACAAAATGGCGCTTCCCCGACTTCCTGTCACACTGTTACGACCTACTTCTAAATGCAATTCTATTCTATTCTATTCTATTCTACTTCCGTCACATTTCTACAAAATCACTCCCACAAATTGTATATAGAAGGCGAGCGGAAAGATGTTACACATCAAAAACCTAGTTATTACATTCTAGAATATTATATTAATTCAACCGTAGTTCGAGTATAATTATTGAAAATTACAATGGATTGTGTATCTGAGATGGTCTTCGCCAATGTCATTGTTAAAAGGCAAACTATTCTGAGTCACGCGATGTCCGGACATGATTTAGCTTGCCGTTGCGAAATAGCTGCACCACACTTTGGACCTTATAGTAATGTCTTAAAGCATACAATGACCCAAGACCTTGTAATCGCAGCACTATCCAATAGGCAGCTGTTGAAATTGAAATTTGTACCGTGTGACCTATTTATTAGGGCTCGGCGTGTTCTGTTGATTAATTGTATCCGTTATTAATTAGTTTCTCGCGAAAATTATAGAAAGATAAGATCATATATTTTAAATTGCATTAGTTACAGTATTTATTTGTATATAGGTATTATGTCTAGATATTGATAGTAATTTGAACGGACAAGGCTTTCACGCACGCGCATTTAGTACCTAGGTATTATATTTTATCTGTAAACCAGTAAGTACTTAGTACGTAATGCAATTCTAGCAAGATATTGTAACGGGCCAAAAACAATAATAGCTATATGTCGCTACTGGTCGCTACACCTTAAAAAGATTTAATAAATAAAATAATTCTAAATATTACATTTGAGATAAAGATTAATAATATAATTTTCGGGTACTGCAATAATTTTTTTATTAGTTTTATTAGAATTAGGATTATTTTAATTCGTGAATATACTTAGTGCATTTCTAATTGATCCTTATAATAAAAGTGTTAAGAAAATTGAGGCATTGATACTGTCATTAATTTATGCTATTGATTTGTATTGAAATTTAATTAACTACATACTTATCAATTTTTTTATATATTGTAAAAGGAGGTAAACGAGCAGGCGGGTCACCTGATGGAAAGTAATCACCGCCGCCCTTGGACAACCCGCAAAACCAAAGTAATCGCAGATGCGTTGCCGGCCTCGAAGAAGGAGTAGGATCTTGAGGAGGGAGTAGGAGTTGGGGGATCTATAGATTCTTCAACAAAAATAAAGATTGACGTGTTTTAGCATTTTTTGTTAAACCTCCCCTAGAGGGGTGCAATAAGGGTGGAAAGATTGTATAGGTATTTGACCTTATGAAGTGTTTCAGGATTTTTGGAAAGTGTACGATGGTAATTTGTACAGAATGTTTCAAAGGGACCAAAATTACTTATACAGAGTGATATTTATTACGTTGTTTTGTGTTAGACACTTTTTACTAATTCTAGCTCGCATGGATGGGTTAAATAAATAAAAATTAAAATCTTAAGGCCTACGCAGACCGGGACGGCCGGCATGGCAAAGCATGGCAAGGTATTTTGCCGCCGAGGCATGCCGCGTCACGTCGAAGTATGCCTCGGCAACTTCTGCTTAGGGATGTTCATGTAAAAAATATATCGATATTTTCGATATATCGTAAGTAATTTGTTTGTATGTGACTAGTCTATAATAATAAATATTAGACAGGGATGAGGTTAATATGAATCGAAACAGCTGAAGAAACAAATCAACTTTATTTATTTATAAATCCCAGTATTTTTTGTAACTTTATTTATTTATAAATCCAGTATTTTTTGTCTAGACCTTGCAAAAACAAAATTTTATTTACTTTTTTGGCTTGCAGCCTGCTTCTCTGCTGAGTTTAGATCTGTGCGGCTTTTGAGAAAAGTCGTTCTGATGGAACAGAGCTTGCTGCCTTTCAAATATTTGAATACTACTTTTGGAACTTTATTGGAATATAACTTTGGGAACTTCTACCGAATACAGATGAGCCGAGTCTATCGAATTAAGACTAAAAGACTCGAGTTCTTTACAACACTACCTTCGACACGTCACGGCGTACGCCGGCATCCTTCAGCATGCCTCTGCCTGCCGCAGTACGCCGCGGCCGGGAGCCCGTGGCTTCGATACCGCGGGATCATTTTAAAGCATGGGAATTTATGTCTTATTTATATTTCGATATGTTTGAATGTCCATTGGTATAAATCTAAATTCTTTGCCATGCCGTCCCAATCTGCGTTGCCCTTTAATGTTTATTCATGATGATCATCATCATCATCATTTTATTACGAATGAACACAAGTCGTGTAGCGTGAGCAAAGCTAGCAAAAGCTAGTTCATCATATACGGATTTTCCTCCTTAAGTCACCAATTGTACCCACTCGTTGGAATAAGGAAAAACTACAATGTATGAAGCGAAATGGAAGCATCTTAAGTGGTAATTTATTTATAACACCCGCATTCACTGCTGAGTTATAATTAGGCAATAACATTGTTGCAGACTCGTTTTGAGCCGCCCTTTTAATGATATTTTGTATAGTTTAAATATTATTATTTTTAATTTGTCACAATTTACTTTGATGTTTTTCACTGATTTACAATCCGTGTTTACAATCACTTATAATATGATAAAAGGTAAAGGCACCCAAAATGTACATATAGACGCCTGCAGATCAACTAATCGAAGTCTGTCAATTTTCTTCAATATATTTTCAACCATAAGTTTTTGGCATAAAGTTCAAAGTATATTGATTAAAGACTCTTTGTGGTGGTAGGCAGGCGTGTACCTAATAGAGTGGCAAATGGCTAAGATGTGTTAATTGTTGTGATCGACTGCGAAAGTTTTTACGGAAAATGTAGTTAGTTTTTTATCTATCGTAATTTTCAGTCCCAGTTTTATCTTAATATGACAATTCACCAAAATGCCAACTTTTTTTTTTCTTTCTTTCGTCATAGCCTACCTACATCATGTGTTTTTCAAATTCTATTTATTACATGGTTAGGTCATTAGGTTAAAGTCAAGGTTCAAAGGTTGAATAGTAACATGGCTTCCTTAAGGCACACCTGAATCAATTTATTATTTATTATAACGTCAATAAAACGTGGCCAGGCAATTACAACTTTATCTGCAAAGACATCATGGGCACAGCAAATCAACGCCTGCATGTGGCACTTCCTGATTACTTATTCATTAAGGCTCGGTCATAAATCACCAGTTATAAATAGGTGATGTTTATTCCTACTTCAAGGTGAAGAAGTTATAAAAGTGGAAGGTCGTGTTGTCTTTTGTTTACCGTCTTCAAAAAAGGAGTTTCTGTGTTTGTTCGTTAGTAGCGTGGAGCAATACGCAGTATGTAATTAAAATCGACGAGAGCTTTTGCACAGTATAAAGGAAATTGTATTACATACAGTATTCTCTCTTTATACAAACCGGCCGAAACGCCAAACGACGCGACTTCAAAATATCGTTATACTGTGGCCTTTGTCAGCACGTGCACTTGTTTAGGGTTCCGTTACCAACAAGGAACCCTTATAGCCATTCGCCATTGTCTGTCTGTCTGTCCGTCCCCAGGCTAGCTCATAGACTCTTAGTACTAGAAAGCTGTAATTTGGCATGGATATACATATTAATCACGCCGACAAAGTGGAGAAGTAAACTTTTAAAAAATTTTTTTTAGGTTACCCCTACACGTGAAATGGAGATGTTTTTTTTTTTGTAGTCTACCCCATAGTGTGGGGTGTCGTTGGATAGCAATTTTAAAAATATTGCGGGGTTGTTTAAACAGTTTTTTGATTAAGGCATCCGTTTGTGAACTATTAAGCTTTAAAGTGCAAAATTTTGTTAGAGTCAAGTGTCCCCCTCCCCCTGCCAGCCAAATGGTTGTTTTTGGATACTTGAAAAAATTTATGGTATTTGTATATATTTTTTTTTTATACTTAGCACGGCAAATGACTCCACACCACCTGATGCTAAGTGGAAATGGAGTCCAGACGCGACAAAGACAAATAATATATATAATAATAATATATAATAATATGACAAAGTTAAAAGGAAAACTATCACAGCTAAGTAGCTTTTCAAGTTTACGAGTAATAATCGACCAACTTATAAAATGTACTTGGCGCAGTACAAATTCCTCATTAGGAACTACTTAAATAACGTTGTCAGGTGTGTGAAACCGGCAGTATCTACATTTAAGTATATGAGCCATTTAAAAATGTAAAAAGGTAATTGTGTGTGAGATGGGCTACGGAACCCTCGGCCACGCCCTTGGCCGGTTTTTTCTCTTCAGATTTAATCAGTTTTTGGCATTACCCTGAGCTTTTGAACCAATATTGTAGGCAGTGTTGTTGCGGTTGTGAAAACGAGTCGTGTGTAGCGGCGTCTATACTCGCGTCTCATTTTCACAACTGAAATAACACTGCAGAATCTGCTTTGAAAGTGCAGATTGCTTTAAGAACTGGGAAGGCCCCTGGACTAAGTACGCCGTACACTGTGTGCTGTTTGTAACAAAATACAATTTATATTATGTATATATAATTATATATAGTTGTTGCCCGCGACTTCGTTCGCGAAGACTACAGTAAAAAAAAAATATCCTATATGCTGGTCTGAGTCATGGTCTGTATATGAGGAAAGTTTCATTAAAATCCATTCAGTAGTTTTTACGTGAAAGAGTAACAGACATCCATCCATACTTACAAACTTTCGCGTTTATAATATTAGTAGGATATATTTATATAGCCTCAGGAAGCTCGAGTGGGAATCGAACCCACGACCATTGGATAACCGGTCCAATGCTCTGACCGCTGCGCTGAGCTGCCGAGGCCCCAGAAGACTCGTTGAATTTTTCTAGTACTTTGTGATTTACGCTGCAAGCCAGCGGTCGATTCCCACTCGAGCTTCTTGAGGCTAGTTGTTTTTTTTTTGTAAAATGTTATCTTGTAATTATGTTTTGATTCCATCTTGTTGTCGCCCAGCAACTCGCACAACAACCAATAGCGAGAAGGCTGGCTGGTTCCATTTTTAAGCCGGCAATACATGTTGGCCCAAGTTAGTCAAGCGACGGCAAATACCAACTTATAGATAGCCTATTTGTCTTGACTTGCCATTGTTTGTCGTCGCTCGCTTAGTTGGCCGAGCCAAGGCACAAAATAATTAATAGTACCAGGGTACAGAAGAATCACTCTGCAAGAAGATTGAAATAAATGCGAGTCTTGCTACGACGCGATACAGTGGAATTCACTACGTACTTTCAATTTTATACACCTACAAGCTTTGTCTCTATCTATCGCGTGCCTCTTGTCTCTTCTTACGCTGTTAGGGTTGCTGTCTAGTGGATAATAATTAATCTACTTATTTTTAATGAAGTATGTACCTATGTAGGTATTACTGTTATTCTACCTTTGTAAAAAAATAACGTTTCAAATATACCTACCTACATAATATAAAATGAAAAAAGTACTTATTTTAATACAATGTCTTTATTTTATAATTAGGTAAGGTATCCTTTTTTTGTATTTATTAGGTGTTTAGTTACTTACATACGTATCAAATTTGATGTGACATACCTACATCGCGAACACGAAACGGCTTCAACCTAGTCCGAGAGCCGCCACCCAAAAATCATGTTGGTAAATTATTTGGATTTACGCAAGCTAACTCTAAAGTTACTCGCTGCACTTTTGCAACAATTTATATTTCTCTGAATATTGTGGTATAGGTACCTACTTATAGTAAAAGGGCTAGCCGTGATTTGGTTTCCGGCTGTTACGCTTTCGCGGCTAACGGCTCCCGCATACTACCGATATTTTTCATCGATTATCGGATCACCTATTCAGTATGTCATATTGCAATTAGTCCGATCCATCAAATATGTATGTGCAATAATAGCACAAAACCAAAATGTCATCGATTTCATTTTCAGTTTTCTTATATTTTGTCATTAGCAAGTAATGTTTGATGTTTGACAATTGTTTCCACTTCTCATCGGTTAATTTTTATGTGTAGGTAATAAAAATAATAGTTAAGTAATTAAAAAAAATTAGCGAACGCAATCATAGAATAAGTAGGCACTGTGCTATTACAATGCAAGCGTCCCGACGACGGACGTGCGCGCGCGTTACACTCGACTGATTCGAGTACGGTGGACCGGGCACTTCGCTGTAGGTAAATAAATGATGTACATGTACACATGTACACAAGCCTGCACATTAGGCTACCACAAACTGTTAAATTTTCTCAATAGACTTTGAACATTTTTGACAATTTTGGATAGTTTGATGTGCAGGCGTCTGTACCGAGCTCCGAGCGGAGTGAGCCAGGCCTGGCGAAAGCGAGTGCCAA
Source organism: Eudonia truncicolella (assembly GCA_949315975.1). Lineage (NCBI taxonomy): Eukaryota > Metazoa > Arthropoda > Insecta > Lepidoptera > Crambidae > Eudonia > Eudonia truncicolella. The sequence goes on from OX438841.1 coordinate 2,130,428, forward strand.
GGTGTATAGAGTTCATTTGGCGTGGCTTGTCATAACTCGCGCTCGCTCTCTACTACTTGTCTCACTTGAACTTCGGAACGGTGTCGGTGTTTCTGCACAAATCAAAGGCGCTCGCCTGCGCTTAGCCAATAGCGTTCACACGTTAGTCCGCCCGTCATTACGCGGTTGGCGTCCGTCGTAGTTACACGTTCAAAATGTCACTCTCTACAAACGTCGATGTTTTAAAGTTTTTGAAGTTTTATCAGAATGAACCTGTTATTTGAAACCCCAAACATACACACACAGCACAAAGATAAAAAAAATTGTAAATTTTTTTTTAAGGTAAACAGTTTTATTGAAAATTGTGGATAATTGTACTAAAAGCTAAAAAATAATTTGGTAGGTCCTAGACTAGGTACAGGTATAAAAAATAAAATCGTTGGGCGCACGTAACTTGCGTAAATATGTAAATAGCATTTTTTATTATGATATAGCGGTTGACTTGATATAAATTTCACAAGCCCAACGATTTTATTTTTTACCTGTACCTGTACCTAGGACCTACCGAATTATTTTTTAGCTTTTAGTACAATTTTCAATAAAACAGTTATAACTTAAAAATATTTTTGCACTCATTTTTTTTATTTTCAAGTTTTTAGTTTTTAATTTTATTTTAATAAAGAACTATTCTACTAATCAAGCCCTTTCATTTCGAAAGCTATATCGATAGCTATAGGCTATAGCTTCCGATATTGCTTTCATATTGCTTTCGAAATGACAAGATGACGCCTCCTCCTCGCCTCGCCTTCAAAGTGATTGAAAGCGATCGAGTTAGGTGGTCGGGGGGCTGATTTATGTTTTTGTTTTGTCATTATCTATAGTGTATTCTGCTTTTTCTTATCAACGCTATTGTAAAATAAAACAAAATTTCGAAATACGTCATTATTTTATTTTTCTGTAATATTTAAATGTCTTTAAGCTACTAACTAATTATGAGACGACCAACACCTCAGTCTCCCTGTGACCACGGACCCTGCAAAGGGTTTGAAACGTCAGGATAAACATTAATTAAAACTTATGTGTAAAATAATCGCAAGTAGATCCGTAAAAGTTGTTTCATTACAAAATATAGTACTTATATTCAAAAATACTTAATTTTTTGCTGCTTTATGCACTACTAAATTAATAGGTTTTTATTTTTAAGGAACGCTTCGTAACTACAATCTTACATATCTTCGTACAATCTTATTTTAAGTTACAAAACACCATTAACTCTTATCAGACCGATCTGGCTCTGTACCGCTCATCTTTCCACTTTGTGTTCATCATAGAAAACTATAGTAATAATATAGTAGTTTCATTTCTATGTATACACCATAAAGTTATAATAATTATACGCGCTCATTAAATAAATAGCAGCAGCTGCAATAAGTTCTATGTCGTCCATATCGTTTTAATGTACAGTCAAAGCTGACGGCGCACAACGTGTGGCCAGCTCCACAAAATGTGCCTACATTGGCAGTTTGCACTGGTCTTCTTCGAACTTGCCAAATGTGTGGATGGTAGGACTTGCCTAGTAACAATTTGCCTACGCTCGCGGTGGCTGAGGCTCGGCCAACGTGTATTGCCAGCTTAAAACGCAGTTTTGTTTCATTATTTCACTCGCTCAACATTAAGGCTGAAGCTGCGGCCCTGAGCTTTCAGCAAACAGTGGGCACTGGGCAGTCTGGGCACTAATCGAAATGGTTAAAAGCGTTAATTAGCTCGACCTCGCACTCCGCAAACATGGCCGAACGCACGAACCGAACGTGCCGCAGACACGTGCGAAGGCGAACCGTGGAAGCGACGCCAGATTATATTTTTTTGACTTAAAAACTTCGGTTAATCTTTTTAATTACATTTTAAAAATAAATAAGTTCCACTGTACCTAATGTGTAGCGGAGTCTTTGAATTTAAATATTTTATGCGTTTTTCTTTATTTATACCGATGTAACTTTATGATGTTCGTGTGCCTTGTTAAATTAATTAAGGTTAAAAAAATAGTGAACATTTTTTGACAATCGCACTTGTTCCAGTTAATTAGTGTTTAATGAACTCTGCACTTAATTTGTAATGTAATATTAAATTTTATTTTTACTTAAGAATATTCAATCCTGCTTCTCTACAAGCACTCTACAATAGTTCGTAATACTTTAATGCCATGCCAAATAGAGAATTTGGGAAAAATCAAATAGTTACCTATCTATGGATCAAATTATTTACTTTTTAAGGTACGGATATTGCAAATTAAGCTCTTTCAAATACGAACACGTTGAAAAAAAAAGCAAAACAGTTAAATTTGCATTCCGATTGTAACCTAATAGCGTTCAGAAGAAAAGAGACGAGGAAAGAAAAAACACCCTTACTTACTGAAGTTTACGCGATCACTTCACGTTGAAATTAAACAGTTTTTATAGATATCTAGGTACTCTACCTACTCACGTTTATTATAATTTTCAGTCAGTGGTCAAACGGAGAGTCTTCCTTATAATGAATAACCTATCAACGGAAAGGGTAACTACTAATTCTAATTTAAGTAGATAGTTAATTTATTTTAACAACGAATAAGTTCGCCTTTTACCGCTACAGCGCAAGCATACCTAATGCTAGGTCAAAGAGTAAATAGTAGAATCACCACGAGCCTGCTAATGGACAAACCGAATTGGTACATAACACCCAGCACCGGCCTCGTTGTTGCGAGCCTATTTCAAGTCCTTAACAGACAGTTACTATCATTGCTGGAGCTATTTTTGGCGAGTTGCCATTTTGAAGGACCTTTACATTTGATTGGGTAAATAGAACTCAAAGTGTCGAGTGTTAGTGTGGTATGCTGGTATGTAGTGTTTTTCTTGTTAACTTTACTTTTGTTTCCTGATATATCATTAAGTTACAGGTAATGTATTTGTTGTGATAGCAAACCGGAAGGGAATGTCAAATAACTCATCAATGACAAGGTTTTAGACACTCATTTTATATTGTAATAGATTTAATAAAAACAAACTGATGTTCATTGAAGAAAATAACAATTACATCATCACAGATTTTAGTTGTGTTGTATCAATTTGTATCGACTTAGTCACTGTATAGAAAAACTTTATATTTTCGATGAACATGTAAAAAATAAACAAAAAAAAATAAACAATTTTTTAAGTGGCTGATTGAATTCTTCGTAAAATAAACTTTATTGGTATAAAAGTATTTTTTTGACGGTGACTCTTATTTTCAGGTTGATAAGATAAGGTATAACTTCTCCTCAAAAAACTACAATAAAGATGTCAGTGATTAGTGATTACTGATAATTATGATCACAATCACACTTAGTAGAGAGGAATCTACAGATGAAGACTGAAGAAATTAAGGATAGTTTTGTAATCTTAACAGCAATATTATTATTATCTTGATAGCAATATTGTGGTCTAGAAGTTTACAAATTAAACATCATGCCATTGGACAGAGCCAGTAGCGGTGTGGCAAACTGGCAACCCGCTAATCACTATTTACTACGCGTAGTAGCGATGGCGATGGCGATGATGGCGACACCTCCTCAGTGGAGCGGTGACTCACCTTCCTAGAGCCGCTCGGCAGGAATCCGCACTGCATCCGCATCGCATCCGGCCCGCGGGGTGACCATAACACCACTTAGTTTGAGAGACTCTTAGCGGAATCATTTCGCAATTGACATGTCGCACTACCAATACTCTCTTGTTAACTAATATTTAAAATTAAACTGTACTGTTATCTAATACGGCAAAATCTCCAATATCAGTATATTTTGACTTGTAACAGTATTGTGTAGGTAGTGCGATGTATGTTATTGGCCTCAAACTCCCTTTATGATGGCTAGTATTTTCAAAAGTTTTTTCATTGTTATTTTTTTACCCAGTATTCGTTACCTGCCTACTGTATTGATATTTTTGTATGTAACTTCATTGTAAATTTTTGTGTCAGTGGCAATCAAATGTTTTCTATTTTATTTTGAATGTACTCAAATAATATTAAAATATTTTGAAAGTCACACATCCACCACAGTAATATTTCTTTTCATTTGTGTGATTAAGATTATCAGTCTAAAATGCTGACCTCTGTTAGAATTATTACGAATGTTATTACGCTATCGTAATTGAAAATATCGTATCGCAAATAAGAAGATCTATAGCCTCTTATTTTTATCTATAATTAAACGTAACTAAATTCTGTATAGAACTGTCTTTTTTTTCTATTTGGCATTTATTTTTGGAAAAAACACACCAGTTGGTTTATAAATAAATATATAAACCAATAATAAAAGCATTTGAACTACTGCTTAGTAAGAATATTAAAATAGTATCTTATTTATACAAATACAAATACAAATAATTTATTTGCCAAACTAAGTACTCGTAACTCGTGTTTCACATGGATGGAATATAATTTTTGTAGCTTGTGGACTTAGTAACCTTATGCAGGTATTGCAAATTTTATGTAGTTTAGTAAATATCGGTATACTACATTTTTAGATTAATTACATTAACAATCTTAATGATGAAGTAAAATAATATTAATGTAGAATGATATTTTAATGAATAATAATAACAAAATTAAAATAATAAATAAACAATCAACACTTCAATTCAAATTTACAATTAACAACAAATAAAATAATCAGTAACTAACATTAAGATATTCATCTACTGAATAAATACATTTTCCAATAAGAAAAAAATGTTTTCTTTTATTAAACACTAGAATTTTCTTCATTTTTAATACAAACTGGAAATTTATTAATAACTTTTATAGACATATAATGTGGACTACGTTTAAGCATATTTATTCTAGATGGTGGTAAGTACAACCTATGTTTATTGCGTGTGTCATTGTGTCATTGTCATTGAATTGTGTCAAATTTTTATGTACAAATAAGGAAACATCCTGAATGTATACGAAAGGGAGTGTTAGCAATTTGTACTTAATAAAATATGGTCTGCAACTCTGCTAATTATCAATATAGGCTTTTATTAGTTTTTTTTTTGTAATATGAATAATTCGTTAGCATTACACTGTACCCCCATAGCATTTCTCCATATTTTAGCCATGAGTAATACGCATAATAAGCTGACAGGGCTGTTTCTTTACTTGTGCATTAATTGCTTTAGTTGAAAGATATGAAAATATGAAAATTAGGCAAGTTTTGATTTTATGGACTCAATGTGAGACTTCCAGTTTGCATTCAATTCAAACGCAATATCGTTATATTACGTTTGAAATGAAGCTGCGTTCTGTTAGCTGTGACTGCTCGCGTTATGGTTACCCTTCCGAAATCTGATTGTTAACGAATTCGAATACGAAAGTGTGGTGTCTCCAGTATTTATTTGTTAAGTGCATGGTTTTCTCCAAATCATTATTTCCTTGTAGCGAATTTCCGTATATTTTTTTCGTAATTAATAAAGTTGTAACACTTTCGCTCTTATTCATGCAGATATATTCAGTGTATTGCTTGATACGCAATACGTGACTAAAACATAGCCACTATATTGAGGATACTCATCATATAGTTGTAGATAGAGCTGGTAGTTATATCTACTGTGCGAAAAAACAATAAATGTCAGGCATGAAGTCTTATATAACAGTTTGTTTTACATAACGCTAGGACACAATTGGTAATATATCTACGAGTATACTATTTTATAGAGGTAAAGTTTGTTTGTTTGTTTGTTTATTACGCGGAGGAAAATGCTAGTAATATTGTATAAAAGTTGTGTTGATATTGCTTTACAAATTATAGATATTTATACTTAATAAAGCTGTTTTCAGAATACATATCATAATTTTTTTCTGAGCAATAAATTCAGAAATATGTTATGCAGAGTAGGTACCTACTATCTTAATTATTTATTTGTTCACTCAAACATATTTCAGTGTTTATGAATTGAGCTTTAAACGCGAGTCGTTAAAATTCACGGCACATGGCTACCAAATGTGTTCGCATTGCTCTCATAAAATAACGTATTAATGCTATACATTAAATTGTTATTTATTTATCCGTAGGTAAACATAACGCTATGTGTGTAGTTTTACCAAACGTCATAGTATTTGTTTCTTTTAAATTTTGATATGGGTTTTTAAATTAATCTTCTTCATAAGCAAGACGAATGAAACACTTACTAGCGAATTCGCAATGAAAAAAGAATAAGTAATAGAATATATTATAGATAAAGATGTCTTCGAGTATGAAAGATATTCTGTGATAGACAAATATAGACACTATGCTGGAAGTCAATATTTAAATTCTTGGTAATCATGAACACAAAAAAAGTAGAAAATATTATATTTCTTCTGTTCTTAAAATATTTCAATAAAAGAATAAGCAAGCAGTTACATAAAAAGTTCTTTAAAACTACATAATTATCAAGTGGTAACATATTCTATTTAATTTCAGCCGGAATCTTTACCCAGATCTTGATAAGTGGTAAATAGTACGCCAATAGGAAGGCGGAACTCTATGTAAGGAGTTTTAAAGTTCAGATAAAATGTCTTGAGAACATTTGTGCAGGACGGTGTACTAATGGAGCACCCTTTAACGTTTCACCGATTTTATGACCTCTAACGCAGGTTAATTATTACCAACAAACAGAAATATTAATATGTATATTTTATGTTGGCTCATACAAGACGCATAGGATCGACTGAAAATTTATAAATTATCTTTTGCTAGACATCGTTGAGTTCCGTAACTACAAGACGACGGACGTTAATCCGAGCGCTGCTACTCTTACTACTGAGATGTCATGTCAATGGTTTCTTTGCTGAGTTGTTAATCCTTAAACTATTGAGGGTAATGGCGCCAGTATCCGACAGTAACCAGCGATCTGTATTTTTTTTTCGTAAAAATGGTGGTCAACAACTAAGTTTTGACTCGTCCAGTAAAATTTTAATGAAATTTTATATTATTTTTGGCGATGAAAACTGGTGTCACACACTGGGCTAATGTCCAACACTGGTTTTTTTTTTTGGAGAGAGATTGCTGATTGCCGCTGCGGCATTTTCAGCTTCACCGGGCTTTTTGGGGGCGGCGAGGAACGTAAAGGGTCCCTCAAGCCGTGTGAAACGAATCACCTTCAGAGGTTATCTAGAGGGAACGGCATCGCGCACAAGTGCGCGTCCCCGTGCCCTACTAGATTCTCTGAAGGGTTCGGATCGGATCGGTCCAACACTGGTGCCACTTCGATACCCTTTGTATGTATCTTATGTTTATCAAAACAATTGATTTTTTATTGTATTGTATTTTGACAAGTACCTGTTGACGTTGTTTTAGTTTTATTCCACAACGGGGTAGCGCTTGCCTTATCTGTCATCTGATGGTAAGTATACGAAGGCTATAAGTTGAAAGTGCTGCTCCCTCGGAATCCTCTACTACCGAATAACAGGGCTATCTTATGTTTTATCTGTCGGTTTTTTCAATATATAATATTTTGAAACTAAGATAGCTAGATAATAAGCCTAAGATATTTTCGACTCAACGCAAATCGACAGTCGACAGTACCCCGCCGCTGACCACCTGCGTATTCCATGCTCGCCGCAGCCGCGGCTTGCGCGGCTTGCGCGTGAGCATTATCATACCGTTTTGGCAAACCGGCACGACGACGACGTTGCATTGCGCGGGTGCTAACAGGCCGCTGCAATCACGGCTTGCAGAAAGTAAGCTTAATACTATATATATAGCTTTTTTTTTTGAGAGTGATTGCTGATTGCCTCTAACGGCATTTTCAGCGAGGAACATAAAGGGTCCCTCAAGCCGTGTGAAACGAATCACCTTCGGAGGTTTTCTAGAGGGAACGGCATCACGCACAAGTGCGCGTCCCCGTGCCTTACTAGATTCTCCGAAGGGTTCGGATCGGATCGAAATACGTACTGCGCTTGAGCCACTCACGCATAGACCTTTGCACGGACACAAAGGTCGGGACAGTCCGAGCGTTGCTGTTGCGAGATTTCATAAGCGTGAGAGGTAGCCTATGTGTGCGTTGCTCGAGCGGGTTTTTATGAAGCTTGCCTTCTGCAGTCTACTTATTTTGTGACCAGGTGTTCATTAGTTTTATAGCTATTGTAAAATTCTAAAAAGGTTGACAGACAGACATGTAACAAGTTCGTTTGTGACCCACTTTAGTTTACACACAACCAACCTTACCACCTTAACTCTGTTTAAAGACGAACTATGAGAATTGTCTAAGTGGTATCGAACCATTGTGTTTGAGGAGCCTCTTTGTGTATGTTTATTATTCCCCAACGTAGAACTTGGATTCACCTGTGGCTTGATTGATGACAGTAATATTGCTATTAACATTGTTGTTTTGGCGACGGACTACGGTACCCTACCATTAAATGTAATTTTTTTGCCCATTATGTCCAAGCGTTCCACCATCAAAATTCTTGCTATCGAAAGAAGCAAAGTTCACATCTTAATTCAAAAATTCAAAATTCAAAATTAAAAATCATTACTTCAGTTTAGGCTACAAGTAGCTCTTGTGGATGTCACTATGCCATCGGTTCGTAAGTCTACTCTGGACGGGAGATCTTGTACTGAGAAGAACCGGCAAGAAACTCAGCAAGTGTACAGCTCTTTTCTCCCTTACAGCGTCAAAAATGTTGAAAAATGCCCTATAATAGCAGGACACTTTCCATTACAAATAAAAACAAGAAATATAGAAGACAACCACAACATATAAAAACACAAAACAAAAAATCTAAGTTAACAAATTTACATCAGCTAAAAGTTTCAATTTCCACAATGTCATACAGTACCACTACAGTACTCTAGTAAAAGTCAAAAATTGTTTAAGAAAAACCAAAGTCAAACTATAGTAAATAATACTAAAAATAAGTTAAGTATGCAAGAGCAGACCAGCCTCCACAGGCGGCACCCGTTCACGAGTATGACATATGAATCAGCCATCGCTTCGTTCAACCATATTTTAGGGAACGTAACGACCCGACGCACACGCGACCACAGAGACAATAAAGAGAGCATGACACACTCAATATACTCTAAATAAAAACTTAATGATCTATTCGCAACGCTGTTTGTTATCTGTAGGACACTGATGATAGCCTATCATCAGTATGACAATTGTATAAATTAATTTTAATTGATTCAAATAGAGTATAACGTGTTTTTAGGGTTCCGTATCTGAAAAGGAAAAAACGGAACCCTTATAGGATCACTTTGTTGTCCGTCTGTCTGTCTGTCTGTCAATACCCTTTATCTAGAAAACGCTATCAAGTTGAAATTAAAACCATATACTTAGGTCTGCGTTCCCTTGAAGCTGTGAAAAATCAAACTTCGAAGTTACCGAAAAAAAAATACGGCCGTTTATTTCGCAAAAAACGTATATTTCGACACTCTCACTCGAGGGAATCAACATTCATAGGGTACTTTTTTTCTTTTTTTTTTTGAGAGAGATTGCTGATTGCCGCTGCGGCATTTTCAGCTTCACCGGGCTTTTTCATAGGGTACTTGCCGTTGACCTAGAACTATGAAGTTTGTCAAGTAATATCGTCTTATACTACAAATACAGGGAAAAGTCATACATATTTAATTCAATCACAAAAAAAAATAGGGTCTTTATGCAAGGAACGGGGGTCCAAATTTTGAAGTAAGTTAATCGTGTCATGGTATCGTATGGAAAGGCTTCATTTGTACAAGCATAAACAGATTTTTTAATATTTTTATGATGTATTTTTATGATTTTAATACATCGGTATTCGAAAAAAGAAATACATTTTCCCTCTTTTATATGTATGAGGAGCTCGATAGCGCAGTGGTTAACGCGCCCGCTCTGCGAGTGCTGAGGTTAAGCAACTTTCGCAAAGGCCGGTAATCGGATGGGGGACCAAAAATTTATCATCACGAGCTCCTTCGTGCTTCGGAAGGCACGTTAAGCCGTTGGTTCCGGTTGTAATGTCATTAACATCCGATTATAATATTTTTACAAATACTAAAGATTAGTTAAGAAGTAGGCAACCTATTTATAAAATGTTTGTTTTATACAGCGTGTGTATTCCATACGATCCTAAATTTTAACATACGATAGATTTAAGCAGTATTAAGAGGTACAGTAATAAATTTTAACAAATACTTTCAGTAATTAAGCGTAATGATTTTTTAAAAGTTTTCCCGGCCAGCAATGTAATGCAAATACTAAGTTGACAATTTTGACACTTTTATTAAAGTGCTTACGTAGATGACTTGGTTATTTGAATACATTGCGTGCCGAATTAATTTGTATGAAAAAAAAATGTTTTCTTTTGTTAACTTAATGTACCAATTTACGTTAATTAGGGTCTTATCTAACTGCCCTTAAAATATAGGATTGTATGGAATACACACGCTGTATAATTTTAACGCAAATTTTTGTTGCGAAACACAAATGTTGAAAAAGTTTCCACGAGCAGGATTTGAATCTGCACCCTTCTGACATACCGGGTCAGGTGCTCTCCCAATTGAGCTATCAACTAAAATTTGCGTTAAAATTATATAAAACAAAAAACATTTTATAAATAGCTTGCCTACTTCTTAACTGATCTTTAGTATTTGTAAAAATATTATAATCTGATGTTAATGATGGTAGTTGTTGACATTGAATGGGCGCCTTTGGTTTTCAAAGTAAAAAAGTAAATAGTGTTGAATAATTCATTCAATTTTTATAGTTTTTTATTCGTGGTTCTCCACGATAGCTCAATTGGGAGAGCACCTGACCCGGTATGTCAGAAGGGTGCAGGTTCAAATCCTGCTCGTGGAAATTTTTTCAACATTTGTGTTTTTGTAATTTGTAACAACAATTTGCGTTAAAATTATATAAAACAGAAAAACATTTTACTTTAATAGACGTTGTATTCTTAATTACTTTAATTGTCGTTCAGAACTTCACATTGCAGTCCTTTGATTCAGGTGTTCATAACAATTAACATTTTAATTTATTTTTATTACGACGACTATCGATTCTCATTATTTATCGTATCATTGCTGGCGTGACCTAAAAAAGCATTCTAGGACTTTCCATTCTCAGTAATGGATAACAAACAACATTGTATGACCCAGGTAAACACATAATAGTAAGATATCTGCCCGACAGTACACGATCCGTGATAGATAAGAAGATATTATGTAGATTTCCGTATAGGCAAACTTTTGTTGTTTATTGCGATTCGGCCCAATATTAGATAAGATTGTAGTGGAATTTTTATTTGTGTTGCAGGTGTTTATAATACTCTAGATACAGTACTGAGCTGTGGCAATGGAAAGAGGATCCAAAGATTGTTGTTTGCAACATTAGGAGAATATATTTTGTTAATTTGTGTTTATTGAGTAGGACATAGTCAGACACCATTTCGAGCGGATTTAGTAGTGCTTTTTAAAGCCATGTAGTTTACTTATATATATATAAGCTCGCTTCGCTCGTGATTTAAGTTTTTAACACCCTCGTTACGCTCGGGAGTAAACCTCGAGTCCTTCGTTACGCTCGCGATTTAAATCGTCACCCACGACAGAAGACACTGCTTTATCCCCTTGGTTAATAATCTACTATTGACACTGGCTAAATGTGCTAATCGCACGAAGCCATCAATTAAAAGAAAGAAAAGAATAGTAGATTATTAACCAAGGGGATAAAGCAGTGTCTTCTGTCGCGGGTGACGATTTAAATCGCGAGCGTAACGAAGGACTCGACTTTTCGTACCATTTGCGAAAAAAATAATACAATAATAATATGAGATAAGCCTTTATTAAATATAATGACAATTAAAAGTAAAAGTTAACATTCGAAACATTGGTCCAATTATTGATAGAGAGAGTTACATTTTTGTTTGGTACATTTATTGTTGATGAGTTGATTTGAGTATTTATATACAAACTCAATGGTGTAAACACAGATGTAGTTCAGTATAAATTTCGGTAAGTATTCCAAATTTAAATCACATTCTCCCCCTAGAGGATGAATGAAATTCAGTACAATTTTCTTTCCTTGTTTTTAACAGATTAAAAATGACTATTGTTATGTTCGCTTTTTGTGGCATAGAATGTCACTTTTTTGAGCAAGTGGTACGAAAAGAACCATACAACTCGCGCGGAGTCGATTGCCACGCCTTTGACACAAAATAAGAAGACTGCAGAAGGTAAAGCTTCATAAAAAACGCGCTCGAGCAACGCACAGAACCTCCCTCTACCGAGCCGATCCGAACCCCTCGGAGAATCTAGTAGGGCACGGGGCCACGCTTTAGTGCGTGATGCCGTTCCCTCTAGCTAGAAAACCTCCGAAGGTGATTCGTTTCACAGTTCTCACGGCTTGAGGAAACCTTTAAGTTTCTCGCCGCCCCCAAAAAAGCCTGTGAAGCTAAAAACTCTCTCCAAAAAAAACTGAACCTCTCATGGACACGGAATCTCGCAACAGCTATATACGCTCGGACTGTTTCTAGATGGTACGAGATTGTGTGTCCGCGAGGAGGTCTATGTGTGCGTGGCTTGATTAAGCTTACCTTATGTCTCTTTATTTTCTGCCTTTGGTGTGGTAGGTGTCATGACATGCTTTTTTTTTTTTTTTTTTGGAGAGAGATTGCTGATTGCCGCTGCGGCATTTTCAGCTTCACCGGGCTTTTTGGGGGCGGCGAGGAACGTAAAGGGTCCCTCAAGCCGTGTGAAACGAATCACCTTCAGAGGTTATCTAGAGGGAACGGCATCGCGCACAAGTGCGCGTCCCCGTGCCCTACTAGATTCTCCGAAGGGTTCGGATTGGATCGGGGAGCGGAGCAACCCGAGGGCGCCTCTAAAGGCACGGACCTCGGCTCGGGTTGACCGGGCCGTGGAGGAGGAGTCATGACATGCGTCTCAGAGCAGACATTAACTACACAAATTAAACTTAAACATCAATTAGCATATGCGAATGAGGTGCTAAATTACTTGTTATTGTGTGCGATATCTACTTCGCACTATGTAACGTTGTGTGATATAAATAGAATATAATCCAAGTGCCGTAAAAATTGTGAATGAAAACAAGATTGTATTAAGATATCGGATTAACCCTATACTTGGCTTGGCAGAGTTTTTTTTGTGGAATTTATTTTTTGTATAAAATGTGTTCTTTTTTCACTACTACGATCCACTATACCAAGAATAGGGTTAAAACAAGATTACATATTAGACTCCTTCGTGCTTTGGAAATCACGTAAAGCCGTTGGTCCCGGCTGCATTAGCAGTCTTTAACAACCACCGCACCGCACTGGGCCCGGCCGCGTGGTGGTTTATGGCCCGTTATCCCTACCCATGGGGAAGGCTCGTGCCCCAGCAGTTGGAACATAAATATGAGATGATGTTGGAGACATATTAGACACAGGATTAACAACCGCATAGAAAAACGTTGTGTTCAAAGTGCTTAATGCGAGTTTTATTTGCCATTCATTATTGAAAACGAGATTTTGTATGGCATTGAAGCAGCGCGTCTGTCGCAGACGCGGTGAGTTGCCCATTTTGCTGCCGTATAAGCTATTATCTGAATGGGAAATAGAACTACGCATTGGGTCTGGAGTGTACATACGGCAAAAATGTTGGACACCCTCCGGCGCGGTAGAGCGATGATGTGCAATCATCACGAGCAAAACTATGTAAACAATTGTGACTTTTAATACAATGGATCTTTTCCATTTAAAAGTGTACAGTTCAAAGTGTTTACATGTTATTGCTCGTGACTGTATGCAGAGCAGAGTGGCTGGCAGCGCAGTTGGATGAAAAGAGCTGAAGATATGACCCAGTGGCGTGCATTGGGATTGGGAGAGGCCTGTCGAGAAATGGATAGACACAGGCAGATGATAATAAGTTCATATGTCTGCACTAGCGATAGCATGACGTGAATATGCAAACATTCATTTTCTAGAAAGTCCCACCACTGAAACATAAAAGACAGAATTCAACAGAATGAACGAAGTAAACACGCTAACGCAGTGATTATTTCCTTGAACCGAAATTAACGCCTCATAAAGCCGCGGATATATAAAAAAAACTCTTGGAATAATAATAGTTTGGTAATAAAACGATTGACGAGGCCTTCGTCTCGTGTCCACACCCACTCATGAAATCATACAAAACAAACATGTTATTTCGACCTTATCTTCAATGCGATAAAGTCGATACGTTTTCTTGTTTACTTCTTGAATGAAGGATTTTTTAAGTATCGAGCCCTATAACTCTAAGGCTTGTTCAGACATTTCATATAAGATCGATGTAAAACTTACTCCTAAGTTGTGAATTTATTTCCATACTTAATAACTAAACTTATAGCTTGTTGCACCAAACAGGTTACTTCTTAGGATTTCAGTGTATTTTTTTGATTACAGACGCCTGTGCACATCTACCTATTCAAAAATGTCAAATTTCTTTAATAAATGTTCAACCATATTCCATATGCATAAAGTTCAAAGTCTATTGAGGAAATTTGAAAGTATGTGCAGGCCTACCAGTACAGACGCATGCACATCAACTTATACAATACTGTCAAATTTCTTCAATAAATGTTCAACCATATGACAGGTACATACAGTTCAAAGTCTATTAAGGAAATTTGTGTACATGGTGGATTTCGGGGACGGAGCAGTAAGGACAGGTACCCTTCTCAACAAAGCTTTTTATTTTTTATAAAGATAATTGAAATATTTTAAGGAATCTCGAAGAAGGTGACTCATTCATTAAATAAAAGGTTAGTACCTACGACAGTCAAGTTAATTGGATAACAATTTCGTGAATGGTTTTTTTCAAAGTTTTTTTTGTTTTGTTTAACCAAACTTCTTTTAAAGCAGCCAGTTATCCAAATTAATAGTTTTGTTAAGTGTCAAAGTGAGTTGGTGTATCATACTATGAAATGTATGAGAAAAGTTTTTGGCAGGATCGACCGGCTTTACACTCGTATTTATGTGTAGGTACTATAAATTGCCCACTTTCTTAATTACTGTAGTTAACTAGTTAGTTATTTACTTTTTGATGTGTAACATCTTTTCGCTCGCCTTCTATATACAATTTGTGGAAGTGATTTCGTAGAAATGGGATGGATGAAAGTGTGTAACAGGATGTCGGAGAAGCGCGCAAGCGCGCGCCATTTTGTGAATTTTAAATCGATATTATGAACATGAAATATTATTTATTGTTTTCTAAAGTTTACGCGAACACTACACATTGAAATGAAACAACTTTACGGATCTACTCGCGTTTATTTTACACATTAGTTTTAAATAATGTTTAGTGTTTATGTGAGTCTCCCTGTGACCACGGACCCTGCAAAGGGTTCGAAACGTCAGGATAAACATTAATTAAAACTAATGTGTAAAATAAACGCGAGTAGATCCGTAAAAGTTGTTTCATTTCAATGAAATTAATTAATAATTAATAAATTATTTTATGTGACATATTGTGTCATAATTTTAATATTATTATGTCAAATGTCTTTTAATGAGCTAAGCGAAGCTGTTTTCATCGGCCCCTGCTTTGGGGCCGGTTCGGGAGTCGAGGTCGAGCCTCATTACCCGGGATATCCTCACGGACGACTTAAATCGAACCGAGTCTCCTTGGGGGCACGACAGGGCTACAATTCTTTTTGCCTTAGTGTGGCTCCTTGAAAGTGCCGCGCGCCTGTCCTTCGCCCTGCGAAGCCCTCGGCGCCAGACCCCCGGGTGACGGCATGGGCCGAGGCCTGGTGAGCACCAGCGAGTGGGCCGCGGTTTACGGGTCCGGTAAGGCTGATGGTAGGAGTACGGAGTCAGTGTCGGCCTCGTGTGGCCGACACAATGCGGGTCTTAACCCGCGGGGCTAATAGCGGCGGGCGGTTGTCCTTCTAATGAGTATTTACTGCATTTTATAAATTTAAAATCGATATTACTAACAAGACATATTATTATTTTATGTCACATAATGTGTCATCATTTTGATATGTCAAATGTCTTCTAACCTAATTCTAAATTCTATTTTCTATTGTAATATTCGTTTCTTTTACAGATTAGCTTCACTCTCCGATCATCCTCTGATACCTAAACTCTGTGAACTCTCGTCTTTGATTTCTAATAATGGATTCTGGTTAAACAAGTCAATCCCTTGTCTGATAAACAGCTTTCGCAAATTTAACAATCTTCCTGACCCTACTTTCTCTTGCTCGCTGTTTCCTCTTTACTCCACTCCCTATGATGCCTTAATTTTCCAACCGAATATAGTCCTTGATTTCGGAATTGCAAAAAATCAGCCCGGGGCCAATGAGCTTTTCGACAGTAACATCAATTGTTTTTGGCATGACTGGACGACGATATTCACGGATTCTTCTAAGCTTACGATTAATGGTGCAGTGGGCTCGGCAGTATGGATCCCTAAAGATGCCAATATCCTGAGCTTCAAATGAGCCTGAGCCTGAGCCTCATACATCGGTATTCACTGGAGAATTGGTGGCTATCCTAGAAGCTATGAAGTATATAATCTCTCACGGGATCATTAGAGCAATTATTTTTTCGGATTCACTGAGTGGCCTACAGACCATTAACTCCAATCAGTTTGTCAGTTCCAATAAATCTAAAAATTCTTTCCCCCTTGTGCTACTTTTTAGGCAGTCTCTGTTTGATTGCCATCTTCGTAACATTGAGGTTTCGTTGGCTTGCATCCCCGGCCACTCGGGGATCCAAGGCAACGAGATTGTCGACTCTTATGCTAAAGAAGCCATAGAAATAGGCAGTCTGGAACACTTCCATTGCTTCTTTCACGATCTTTTTTCCTTGGCCAAATCCGAACTTGATACGTACTGGCAAGTCTATTACGACCGTTCAAAATCAGTTAAAGGTCGCTATTACAGTGACATCCAACCCACCATCCCATCTAAACCATGGTTCTATCGTTATCGTCTAGTCGACAAACAGACGACGTCGGTCATCTGCAGACTTCGAATTGGTCACACTTGTACCCCCTCACGCCTGCACAAATGGGGTATCATTCAATCCCCTATCTGCGTATGTGGCCTTGAGGAGGGCACTGCAGACCACATTATTTTTAATTACCCAAACAGAACAGTTTCCCTGTATAACATTCTCCCTCCCTGCGTACCAAAACCCATAGATCTTAAATCTCTTTTGTTTCTTTCATCTACCAATAAAAAAGTTTTAAATTCCTTAATTAAATACATCCACTCACAAAAAATTAAACTCTAATCGATTGCTGACCCCCGCTTTTATTCTTTTCCTTTGTTATGTGTTGTCTGTATGTTTTGTACTGTTTTGTGATGTCTAAATGTCTTGTGTCCGTTTATTTCAGCGTGCACATCAAAACCACACTGTACTTACGTCAGACCCAGTTTTGGACCCATTTTTATAACCGGTCAACCACGACATACACTGTGCTGTTTTCAGGAGTCATTAATGAGTCAGTAATGGTCGCTAACCTAAAAGTGACCCGGTTGCCATTAACAAAAGTTGAAGTTGAAGTAAAACGAAATAGCAATAGTTTTATGAGCAAAATTCAAAAATTCAAAAATCATAAACAAAAGTTGAAGTTGAAGTTGATTGTAATATTGATTTCAAAAGGTGAGATGTCAAATGTTACACATCAGTCGTTCATTTTTTTAAATATGTGAACGCTAAGTATGTTCTAAAGTCTTCTAATCGTTCACTATGCCGAAAGTTAATATTATAAAGTCTGTATAAGAACTTATAATGCTTACTATACTATAATCTATAATAAGTACTTACCTATTATAGACTTTATACTATTAATTTTTAATTATTTTTTTATAGTTTGTTTTTGCGATTGTGCAACTAACTGGCGAAATTGAGGAGTTTAAAAGCGAGTTTTTCTTCCATTTGCGCACTCCAGCAGGACAAACACTTACTCAACCTCCTGCACGCTCTCAACTTGCCCTTAGTTAAAAACAAACCTACAACTATATACAACCAGCCAACATAATTATTATCTTTAGTAAGGTAAATAGCCTATAAACTGACCCAGTGCTGTTTAAAACCTCCGTCATCACGAAATCAAGTCATAGCTACAAATCTACAATTGATGGGTATTGGTACACACTACGCTTGTCAAATGCGTGTTGGTGATCACAAGACCAAACCTGGAAATTGAACCCAATACTTTCGGATATCGGGCCTAGCGTTTTGCCAGTCCACACGACACCACGGTGGTAATGTCAGTGGTTAAAAATTTAAATGCGATTATTTGAAGTAAGGTCTGTTTCAGACATGCCTAGAAAAACCTCAAGTAAACCTCCAAAAAAGCTTTCAGCCCAAAGCAGTTTCTTTCATCCAGAAAATATTTCATCATCAATCATCATTTAGTGCCATCTTCATACTGAAGTTTGGAAAATATGTAAATGTGTAACATTATTGTGTGATACTATAAATTTCATAAATGTAGGTAATTTTCCGTGCTATACAAAATGATTTCATCTATCGTAGTTTACATTACAAACCTTACAATACAACCATCCACCGTCTATCCAACCTCTTGTGATACAACTAGGAAGGTCCCGCAGACAGGCAGCAAGGCGTAACGGCGAGACACATAGACGTGATACTCAATTATAATAGGTTCGCCAACTCGCCTGGCCGTGTTGAGACTATTTGGAAAATATTATGTTTTATACCTATTTACCTAACCTAAATGAAACTCCTTTTACATATTATACTGATGTGTGTAAAATTGTATGTAACATTTGTAAACTATATTGTACTATACTGTATTTTACCCAAATAAAGTAAAATAAAATGAAATAAAAATAATTAAAAATAAAATATTGGAGTGGCGTTTAATTTGACTCATTAGTTTTTCCAAGCCTTTACAGGTTCCGGTGGTAGAACGGAGGTGACAGTCGTCTCTCTCTCTCTCTCTTTCTCTCTCTCTATACGTTTGTAATTTTGTAGCTCGCCACTTTTTGGTGTGATCTACAAAAAATACATACATTAATCGTGTTTCATTATTCTGTTCACGTGTTCCACAATAAGTGCGCTCGCGCAAACTTTAGGGCACAGTATTTTGTATTTGTTTTTAACTTTTCAAATGAAAAAGTCTTTATACTCAGTTTAGGAACTTTTGCCACAGAGTAGTAGACAGAGTGGAAGCTTCCTTATAGCGCGCATTAAATATGAAAATTTATTTACATTAACCTATTAAGTATAGAAATTACACTCAAATTGTTTTGTAAATCGTATGTCATGCAATATTTTGGGAAGAGTAAGTTGTGCTAAATTAAACATTTGATTAAATAATATTTGGTTAAATGAAACAATTATTTGTTAAACAATAATATGCAAAAAAAGAGATTTGCTAACTAAAAATTTGCAGTAAAATTGTTTGACAAATGTTTTTTTGCCAAATTAAAATTTGAGTAAAATAATTTGCGATGTGACATTTTGGGAAACGTTTTTTGGCCAAACATTAGTAATCCGTTTAGTTATCATACATCTGCTGCGATCCCATATAGCTTGTTTTAACTGGTGCTAACTAAGTCCGCTCCACTGATTGGTGTCTGTACTAAGTAGTTTTATTTGACATTTCATCAATTACTAGATTATCAATAGACATTGGAAACATAAAACAGACAAGAAATTATATTGCAAAATTTTGATTTGTCGTTTGCAAATTAAAACTCGCGCTGGGAAAGAAGAAATCATGGTAATAATCGCTTCAACAGAAAATTTCCTACAAAATACTGCCACGGCAACATCGCTGTTGGTTAAAGTAAAAAATTGTGTAGTTTACTCAACGGCAACACTTAGATTTACTACAGCGAGTTAAATTGACCGCGAAAACGTTGACTACGCGTCTGTGGGAAGCGGTCGTCATGATTTATACAATGACTGCGATAACGTTATCTAGATTATAATATCAAGCCATAGAACATTTAAACCGTGTTCTTCTTGATTTATATAAATTGATGAAGGGAGAATAACAATCATAAATAGTAGTAAATAGCCTATATAAATGTCCCACTGTTGGGCAAAGGCCTCCATCATTGGAATCAAGTCAGCACTACAATTTATGGGTTCACTATATACAGCGTGTGTATTCCATACGATCCTAAATTTTAACATACGATAGATGTAAGCAGTATTAAGAGGTACAGTAATAAATTTTAACTAATTTTTTTTAAGTTTTCCCGGCCAGCAATGTAATGCAAATATTGAGTTGACAATTTAGAAAGGCCGGTTTAAGTGCTTACGTAGACGACTAGGTTATTTGAATACATTGCGTGCCGAATTAATTTGTATGAAAACAAAATGTTTCCTTTTGTTAACTTAATGTACCAATTTACGTTAATTAGGGTCTTATCCAACTGCCCTTAAAATATAGGATCGTATGGAATACACACGCGGTATATATACATCACGCTACATACACACAAACATACATACATCACTACAATTTGTGTTACAAAGGTTGGTGCATCGAAAAATCCGAAAAATACTTTGCCCGACCCGGGACCTTCGAGTATAATTAATTATACTTAAGATGGTGGACTGACAAACTCGATCCAACCAAGGTTCTGTGGCATAACCAAATAGGGTTGTTAATTGTTAGGTATACAAAACAAAAACTACTTACCTATACAAAACCTTGAATGTAATAAAAGCCTAATGAAATATAAATTCTTTTTGCTAGTTTTTCGCATGTCCATCTCCCAAATTTATATGAGGGAATACGAAATGAGGAAAACAACATTGAAAGCATTAAACCTCATCAATAGCGTGCTACCAAATAAGGTAAATAACAAGACAAACTAATAGATAACTAATTAATGCCTAAAATCCATTGCGGTCATACGAAATGAACGCTAACCGAAGCTTCAGACCGCATGACTCACGTTGTTTGCTTTCAACATCAAACAAGTGCTTCCTCTAGTGATAATGACGTTAGCAACATCTGCTTGGCTGCATGATAGCTTGACGAGGCTACGGCGAATCACTCTTATTATTTACTTTGTTAATCATGCAAAATGTTATGAACTAGGCGTCTATCTGTGAGAATTTATGGCGTGACTCTAAGAGCCTTATCCTATAGTAAAGAGAGTAGGTAGAGGCTTGGAAAAGATACTTCGTGTTGTATTCCCGTCATCATGTAAACTTCATTCCAAATTGGAGTAAAAATGGTGAATTTTTATTCAAAGCTTTTTCTCTTATCATTAGTACGGTGGTGAGTTTTATAAAGTTAAACTCTACCTTTCATCTGAGCAAATTTATAATGTTCGCAAGGATCTTTACTGAGTGCAGATGACGTCTGCTCTACTCTGCCTCATCCTCAAATTTAAAGATCTAAAACCTCATTAAATCCGGTTCATCAAAGATCCTTTACGAGCATTATTAAAATTGCTTTTGTATTCATATTGTCGTAAACAGTCAACGGTGCCATTCAAATGTTCTATTTCTATCTCACATAGGTAATGAAATGAGGACTAAATTCTACTCTCATTTCCACTAGCGGGATTTGTATAGGCTTATGACGAGAACTTTACTATTTTCAGCACTATAAACCAAGCTTCCATATCGTCAGAATAGTTCATGAATATATATTGACAAGCTGCTGACAATATTCCATTAATTGAAAGCCACCTGATAGACTGCCTGTGCCCGCGCCGGCCGCAACGCCGCGCCGCCGCGCTGCCGCCGCCGCCGGCGCCGCTTGATAAAATGTAAAACCGCTCGCCTTGACACGGGTCCGTGTGTGACCTTACGGCCGAATGCTGTTTTATTCACACGATTATAAATTATTTATAAATTATATGTGACGGTTTGAGATAAGTGTTTATTTTAAAAACGTAAAGTTAAAACTACATGTCTACAGTATAAAAAAATATTATTAATAGCAGAGTTTTCGTTCAAACTTCAAAGTGATAAGTGTGGACGGTTGGACAAAAAAGTCGTCTGTTATACCTTTCCCAGTCTTAGAACCCTGTGAAGTACATAGCAACTAAAATTCTATTGTTTTTTTGGACCATGAACATGAACATTTTCATTTTCAAAATAGAAGCAACCTTCTGAGCCAGATCGGTAGAAATTGGTAGTATTTCATTACTGTATTGTTTACCAAACAAAATATTTTTACCATTAGTGTATGTATATAACTACTCATATTATTTATTAATATGTGCTCATTATTTTCAAATATGCTTAATAATAATCAAATATGCTTTATTCAGTCCTACTCTATATGCCTAAAAGCGTTATCATTAACTTCGATAAGGTGCGTACGAGAAATACTCGTGTAAGTAATGTAATGTGCAGCGGGAGCATAAATGTAATCTGTCAGTTCAAAAGTGATATATGATACAAAAAGAACAATAAGACGGTCACAAACGCTAAGGAATGCATCAAGGTGTCAGACGAAAAACAAGAAAAAAACAAATTATTCTTAGAGACTTACTCGCAATGTAACAAAGTTCATTTTGGTGTGAACATTTGTTACACATATTATTTGTCCGAATTCCATAGGACCTTCCTTCCTTTATTTATAAAAAACCGGCCAAGTGCGTGTCGGGCCACGCGCAGTGTAGGGTTCCGTAGCTCATCTCAATAATGCGGACTCTGAGAAGAGGGCTTTTATGAACATTTATTTAATGTAGATACTACCGGTTTCACACACCTGACAAAGTTATTTAAGTAGTTCCCAATGAGGAATTTGTACTGCGCCAAGTACATTTTATAAGTTGGTCGACTGTTACTCGAAAACTTGTAAAGCCTACTTAGCTGTGATAGTTTTCCTTTTAACTTCGTCATATATACAACTACCGTGAATTTTTTCACGTATCTAAAAACCACTATTTGTATGGCAGGGGGGGGGACACTTGACTCTAACAAAATTTTGCACTTTAAAGCTTTAAAACTGTTTTCACAAACCCGCAATATTTTTGAAATTGCTAATCAACGACAACCCACACTATAAGTAGACAAGAAAAAAAAATATTTTTAAAAATTTTACTTCACCACATTGTCGGCGTGATTAATATGTATATTCATGCCAAATTACAGCTTTCTAGTACTAAATAAAAGTCTATGAGCTAGGCTGGGGACAGACAGACAGACAGACGGACATGGCGAAACTATAAGGGTTCCGTGTTGACTACGGAACCCTAAAAATCTGAGTGCTGGGTTGCTTGAGTTGTACAAAGTGGTTATTAGAGATACCATTTAACATTTAGATAGACTGTACTCACGGGAGTTGAAAATGAAGAATAAGAAATGTCATCGAGAAATTGATGACGTCATGGTTAAATATATAATTTCACACAATTATAGTTGCAAACAAATCACAATTTCAAAAGTGTTAAAAAAAATTTCATCGAGCGGGATTTATTGCACTACAACTATGCTAAGTATCTTTTTTTGAAAGAGCCTTTCAAGATTTTGGTATCCTCATAGAAACTCTAAAATTCCTAATTTTTCAAACTTATTTAAGCCTCTCATTGTTATGGAACTTTCTATGTTTAAGGAAAAATACAGACAGTTTTTATCATTCTACAGTGGAGCTCTTGGCCTTCATCTCACCTGATGGTTTAAGACTTTGAGTGATGATAAGGCTAAACATCACCCGGAATCCTCAACTTCTGAGGACGGGCTATATCGACAACCGCCACCCATGGACACCCGCAAAACCAGAGGAATCTCAGACGCGTTGCCGGGCTTTAAGGAAGGGATAGGCTCGTTTCTTGAAGATTCCGAAAATACCTCCGCCGAGAGCTGGTTCCACAACACTGTAGTTCGAGGCAAGAAGTTTCGTGAAGAACGCACAGTAGTAGACCGCCATACATAAAGGTGATGTAAATGGAATGACAGTCGATTGTGTGTAGTGCGGTGAAGGAAATCAGCGGCACGGGAACAAGCCGAACAATTCCTCAGAACACTCCCCATGATATATGCGGTACAATATACAACACAATATACTGTACAATATACAGAGAAACGCAACGTCTCTCAGAAGATCCAGTTGATCGAGCCGATCTGAAATAACCACGTTGTCGACAATTCGAGCAGCTCTGCGTTGAATGCGGTCAAATGGAAGGAGTTGGTACTGGGGTGCTCCAGCCCAAAGATGGGAGCAGTATTCCATATGCGGCCTGACCTGTGCTTTGTACAGTTGTAAACGGTGGGCCGGCATGAAATACTGACCCGCTCTATTGAGCACACCCAGCTTTTTCGAAGCTAATTTAGCTTTACCTTCCAAATGACCCCAAAACTGAACGTCACTCGAAATATCGACGCCAAGGATTCCAATAGTCGCGTTGGTATCAAGGAGAGCTCCCTCAAAGTTCAGAGGTACGACGAAGGGATGGAAGGGATTTAATCATTAAAAAATAGAAGTGAGCAACTGATTTTAGTCTTAAGCAACAATTAAATACAGCCTACCTTGCTTCAATGCTTTTGGCCCGTAAAATTACACTGGAAATCTGTGTTATTTTTTGTCAACGAAAATTGTCACAGGGCTTAGGGGTGTAGACACTGGTGCCACAACAAGATCTCTGTATTCCTAGTTAGATGAAGATTTATTATTATTATTATTTATTATTTATCGGCATTTATCATAAGGTGCGATTCCAAGAGGTTAAAGGATTCCAAGAAAGGATAGCGTCTCCGCACCTCCGGTCCTCCA
This sequence comes from Eudonia truncicolella, assembly GCA_949315975.1. Taxonomy (NCBI): domain Eukaryota; kingdom Metazoa; phylum Arthropoda; class Insecta; order Lepidoptera; family Crambidae; genus Eudonia; species Eudonia truncicolella. The sequence goes on from OX438841.1 coordinate 2,155,074, forward strand.
GTCTGTCTGTGACCACGTCTTAATTTCTTACAATTATGCTAACAATAGGGAAGTATAGGTATCATCCTGACATGTTTGCGCTACCTACTGCACTAAAGGGGTCCTTTATTATAATGCAGTTTTTAATTTTAACAATGCACACAAATCTCGTTTTTCTTGTCTATCTTTGCTACATGTTTCACTTAAATCGATCTAACTTTGACACATTGACGGTTCAAGGTTTCAATAACATTGTTAAACTCGTATGTAGTAACGGGCGCGTCGTGCATGCAATAGTTCAAGAATAACACCGTTTAAAGGACAATCGGCACTTTGGTACCACATCATACTTCTGCAGTTATTTCTGCATGTACATTTTTTTCCAATACAGGCAAGCGCTTTGCTTTCATATTATAATATATATATTCGAGAAGAACACTATTATGTACCCGTCGCTGGGAATCAAATCCGGGATATCTGGGTCTGAGACTGGAGGTTGAACCACTAAACCACAAAGACCACCCCACCAACCCTTTGCAGGCCTTGGAAGGGTTTAAAGTAAGTATTACGTAGACTAGAAACGACATTTAAGTAAAATGATAGCGAGAAAATTATACATATTATAAAGCGTTTAATTTGAAATAGTTAGGAGAAATAATAGCAATTTGTTAGTCATCCAAGTAAGGCACGTATCGAACCCATTTATAAATGAGATGTATATTGATAAAGACTACAAACATTTAAAAAAAAAGATTTGGATATTTTCCAAAATTTAGTAACTATAAAATCTCGCTCACATTCTTTGCAATAATATTTACACTACACCAAAAAACTCCAAACCAATTTGCCCATTATCCTTTAAGCTTAAGTTCCATCCCACTAATCTTACTCTATCAGTCTGCCACCTACACATTTCAACTCAACAATAGGCGATGTAAAAAATAAATGGCCACAGTAAATAGGCGCATCGACAAAAAACAATAAATGGGCGGACAAAAAATAGCCTCACCGAATAGCAGCATGAGTCATAATACGCTAACCTGGCATGTTACGTAGCCATAGAAGCTAAGATTATGAAGAACATCCGGTTAATTGATGCTTAAGACATGCTCTAATGAAGACAATATTGCTATCGGACTGCTTAGTTAATGCGAGTTTTTTGACTTTCGCTCACGTCAACAAAAACAAGAATTGGTTCGGCCTTTGGAGTGCCTAGTCCGAATTTTGTTTTTCATTCGATCGAGTTAACTATAACGAAACTGGTATCGCATTGAAGCAGCGTCTCCTGGTGAGAAAGGAGGAGGAAATTAGCACATGCAAGGGATCCCATCATCAGCCCCAACACCATACTACTAGACCAAAAGATACGATAAGCTCTTTTTGCGTACAACGGAACGCACAAGCGCAACAGATTAAAATAAAATTATGGTATGCAAGGTTACCAATTAAATATGAGACGACCGTCACCTCACTCTCCCCCCTGTGACTACGGACCCTGCAAAGGGTTCGAAATGTCAGGATTAACATTAGTTAAGTTAATTTGTAAAATAAACGCGAGTAGATCGACCCGTAAAAGTGTTTTTTTTTTTCAGTTCTCAGAAGTAGTTTCATTTCAATGTGTAGTGTTCACGTACGCTTTAGAAAACTATAAAGGAAGAGTGTTAAAATGTTGCCTTAAAAATCCCCAACAAAATCGAGTTTCTCCTCTACATAATAATAACCTCTTTGTCGTGATAAACCAATGAAGAGAATAGATAATATGATACGTTCGTTCAACAACAAGCCGTCCAAATAGGTCAAGAGTATCACTAACTTTCCTTTAAAGGAGTTGCAATAAGTGATTTGCAATAAGAATGCTATTGTTGTTGGCACAACTTCTGCCACAGTCCACAGTGCTAACGGGAAAACCCAGTGTCGCAGTAACTATATGGCTGTAACCATTAATTCGAGACATTTTTCTCAAAGAGTTTTATAGAGAGCCACGTTCCAAGTAATCTTGGTTGTATGTTTACTCAACACTGCATAAAGTTGGGTGAAAGTAATGAATGTTGATGGACTAACACGCCCACTAACGTAACTTTAAGGATAGTGATTTAAGCGCTTAAAAGGCAGTGGGGCATTATATTATTTACTTGGAAATATAATTATTTACCTAATATGGTAATGACACCAGTGTTTGACAATTTAAGCCAAGTGACAAAAAATCTATACAAATACAAATAAATAAAATTGGTGTGTCTGTTTGTAATATAAAAATAACCGCTTTTCACTAATGCATATATATGAAAGTATACACAGTACATATACTAAAATATTTTTTTTTTAATTTTTGTCTGTCCGTCTGTCTGTTTGTCTGTTCCGGCTAATCTCTGAAACGGCTGAACCAATTTTGACGGGACTTTCACTGGCAGATAACTGATGTAATAAGGAGCAACTTTTATATTTGAAATTTATTTATTTTTATTATTATAATATAAATAAATAATAAAAAATAACTATTCCGCGGACGAAGTCGCGGGCACAGCTAGTTACAATATAATATCTTCGTTGAAAATTACGGGATTACAGCAAGGAAGCAGCTGTGATCGGTATTCAGTTCACGCTAAAGACTAAAATCGGTTGCCGACACCTACTTTTATAGTTAAAGGGTTAAAATGTCGATCACTTCTAGATCTTCTCTTCTGTAATTATTTTATTTTTTAATTTAATCGCTTTATTTTCTAATTTTGGTCAAATTGTGTACACACGGCGGCAGGTCAACCTACCCAAAAGTGTCAGAATTCTACAATCAATTTTGAACTTTATCATTTAGTTAGAAGGATCAATATACATTGGAGAAATTTGACAGGCTTGGGCAGGTTGATCTGCCGCCGTGTGTACAGTGTTGCATCCGAGTTCAACATTTTATAGATCTTTATAAGTATATGTGATGTATATTTGGGTGGGACCTGTTAATGTATATATGTAAATAAATAAATATAACAAACGCCTCGGTGGTCGAGTGGCAAAGCGCTTGACACCCGAAGGTCCCGGGTTCAATTCCCAGGTCGGGCAAAGTGTGTTTCGGATTTATTCGGTGCATAGCCCGGGTTAGTGATCACCAACCAATGCATCATTAATGCATTTACCATCAATTGTAGTCACAGAACAGTTAAGTAATTATCTTTTGCGTGATTGTAGTGATGACTACAATTTTCTACAAATTATATCGCCATACTTTCGCATTAAAATATGTATAAGTTGAAATGAAGAAACTAGCGACACAACGGGCCTCTTTAAGGCTAGAATGAGTAGACACTTTCTAGGCAAGCATGTTATGTACCAATTGTGACATCCTTAGGCCACATCTTGATTTCCAGTTTTTTTTTTGTTTTTTTTTTTGAGAGAGATTGCTGATTGCCTCTACGGCATTTTCAGCTTCACCGGGCTTTATGGGCCAGTTAGTAGTCAAATGCTATACAGGGGAGCAACCAAAATAGGTCCACAATTTAATATAACTAGACCCATTTGGAGTCCGAAAATATTAAATACCTATACATTTTCTCGTATGCAATGGATTATTTGACGCCCTCCTTGGTCGAGTGGTTTGTACACCGGTTTCCATGGTGTCGCCATCTCTGGTTCGATCCCCGGTCGGGTCAATTTAGAAATTATTATTTTTCTAAATTGTCTCGGGTCTGGGTGTTTTCTATGTATAATAAGTATGTATTTAAGTATTTTAAGTACGTTTATCCGTTGTCTAGTAACCATTTAACGAGTTTCATAACGAAGCTTCTCTTGGGCTAGATAATTGTTGTGAGTGTAGGAAGGTTTTCTTTTTTTTTTTCTTTCTTTTAAATAAGCCTTTACTTGGTTCTTTAGAACAACTAATCGCTTAGAGTTTCGAGATCTCCATACTGACACAATTTATTGATCACTCTATGTTTAGAAAAGGATGGGGGTCCTAAAAGTAGTTTCATAAAAAAATACGAATGATGGCTAAAAAGATACATGATCACCTTGTTACATCCATTTGAAATAAAAAGACTTGCAATCTATGTACGTATAACCCACAATAGATGTAACTAGACTACATATACACACTCCTTAGGTGTATATAACTGCATACTATTATTTCTAAAAAGGTAAATTATGAATGCAATGTTGATGACATTACTTGATATGGATTTAACTACTGAGTACAGGATGTGTTTACAACGTTTTTTTTTATATTTACGGGTAAGCACAGTGCTTGATCTCACCTGATGTTAAGTGATGATAAGGCCAATGATGGAAGCGCACTTCACCCGGGATCCTCAACTAATGAGGCACTGGCTATCTTATCTCTAGCTAGCTGCCGGAACACAACAGTGGTACAAACATTGATGTTATGGCGACATATTTAGATAAGATGGTGGTAGCTATTAGTCAGGCGGACAAACAAGCCCTGCCACCAACCAAATCAAGTACACAAACATGTAGCCCCCGCTGGGAACCGAACCCAGGACCTCTGGGTCTAAACCGGAGGTCTTAGCCACTAGACCACAGAGGCGGTTGAATGTAAATGCTTTGCAAGTTAAAAACATTGCATTATTACATGGACTATAACATCTGCCAGCGGTTTCGACTGCGTAAAAAATCTGTGTTTAACCTCGGCTACTTTTATCCAAATCAGGTCAGCCATTTTGACGTGGTTGAAGGACAAACCAATATTGTTTATTTCGTTATTATAATAACAATATGAAAAGTGTTTTAAAACCTTTCCAGTTTGATTAAATAATTACAAACAATTTTACATTGTTATAATTTTAGCCAATGAACCTATAACACAAAATATTTTGCCTATTACCATTGAACACTAGTATTTATACCGGTGATATTTAAAACAATATCAAAAATAAATAAAAATGTACTAATGGCTGCCCAGTGGTCGCAATTCGACTGTAATTCACAAAATAAACATACAAGAAAATAAAATAAAAAATACTCTCTAAACTCTAGCTTCCTGAGATGTTGATTTTTATTCTATTAACATTATCTTATAACTAGGTACATATAGCACTTTGAATGAAAAAAAATGTTTATCACATATTGTACAAAAAAATATGTTTCGGGACTACTTATCCATTTAAAACTTTAACTATAGAGGATCTCACATTCCTCCGTGCGCGCAATGTGCTTAAAATGGGGCACGAAGTTTTCGCTTTACGTATTAATATAGTAGATAGTCGCCTTTAAACGCAACGCAACACCAAAAAAAAGTTTTTGTATCAAGTTAACTAAGTAGTTAGGTAGGTAGGTAAGTTTATTAATAGCCAGTAGCTACACGATGCTTACTTAGCATTGTCTTTGCCTAAACTGGGTGCAATTCTCAAAAGTGGTCATGGTATTATAAATTAACGAGTACACGGTGTTTTCTTAATTACCACATTAATTTTACTGATAGGCTCGTATGTTTTGCCAGCAACTCGTAGGCCTGAGGGATATCACTAATTGAAAAACAGTCGCGTTTCTGAATTAGGTCAATTAGTAACAAATTTACGTGTGTAATACACGTTTTTATAACTATTTATATATTAATTAGTGAAAAAGCCTTGTTCCCCTTTTTAGGACATTACGCGAACGGAGGAGTGTGAGGTTCGGTATAGTTATTAAAAAGATAAAGATATAAATAACTAAAGTTTATATGGAGGAAGTCTTGTATGTGAATCTGCAGAGTTATTTTAGTGTTGGCATATGAAACAAAACAGTGCATCGTCTTTTTTTAATTCCCACAAGAAGTTCAATCAATCAATTTATTTATTAAGTTCGTGTGAGATCAAGGGATCAATTAATAATCATTTATCATTGAATATAGTATTTTTAGTATCATCCCTAATTATCATCTATATTACATAACAAAGATTTAATTATACAATATCTCATACCAAGCCCATAAAAAAAAATATTGACGTTCGTTTGCATTGTATAAAAATATCCATCTTATGCATACGTACCTACGTGATAATTTTCACGTTTATCCTCTATGCGACCTGTAACTTTTTATGAGTTTAGGGTGACCACGTTTCTCAGAACATATATTTATTCTCTAAGGATTTATTTATTTACTTTATTTCTTTTGGCAGTTTTGTGTTTTTAAAATACTTGATTGCAAATGACCACCACCACTACTTAGATATATAATGTTTTCATTTTCAATCAATCCACAACAAATAAGTTCAAATGTGTACGATGCAGTAAGTAAAAACCATTCCATTAATTACAACGAATATCCAAACAAACATTCAAACTTTATACGCAGCGTTGTACTAATCAAATAATTAAAAAAAAAACAATCATATCTGACCATATACGTAACGAATATATGTAACTACCATTACATGCCTTATTTTTCTATGGTACTACTAGCGCAAAAAACTGTATTATCTCTGTATTACCTGGCCTTCATCTCACCTAATGTTAAGTGATGATAAGGCCAATAATGGAATCGCACTTCACCTGGATTCTTCAACTACTGAGGCACTGGCTATTTTATCTCTAGCTGCCGGAACACTACAATGCTACAAACATTGATGTTATGGCGACATATTTAGAATTTGCATAAGATGGTGGTAGCTACTAGCTAGCCAGGCGGTCAAACAAGCCCTACCACCAACCAAACCGAGCTGTATTGTAACACTCTAATCAAACTAAATATTGAAGTAGCCCTCTACCTAGGTATCTAATTATTTACCCATCTTGCTCTACATTTCCAACACCTGGAAATTACACACGTACAAATTATCGCTATGTAATTAAATTCCTATAATTATTAAAAATAAACATATTATATTGAGTATTTTTACCATAACGATGGTCACCCTAGCAATCTGACCTCCAAGGCTGTATCTAAGACATTATAGCTGTGCTGTGTACACAGTAGTTCTAAGTCTATCTAGGTATAAGACATGGCATAGCAAGTATAATAAAAGCGTTTGAACATAAGCAAATTATTAATTAAGTACCTAATGAATATTAATAGTAACAAAGGTTAAAGAATAATAAACATTAACCCCCTTATTTATAAAAAACTTTTTACCATTATTTAGTTAAAATATTGTTTTGTCAACGTCACACAAACGTCATTTTGAATTCGAGAAAAAGAGACAAAACAATGATTAAATAAATAATACATAAATAGTTTTTATGATTATGGGGGAGATAAATAATTCTTCGTGATATCGTGATCGTAATAAGACTTCGTGAGATAAATAATGTTTCAAAGTGATACAATATTTCGTTAGATAGAGTAAAAGTTTTAAATAGGTATATTAATATCAAGAGACGGGTTTGTTTATTATATGGATGGGAGGGAAAAGTATCTTTAACCTTTTTATTGAAAAACTAGTTAGTTGTTTTCAGGGTGCCCTGGCCTATGCCTACTATGAGTTTTATTTTACGTTTAATCACGTTTAAGAAAATGGGAGTTTGTATTAGTGCTCTACAAAGTCCGAGTTGACGCTACAGCTATATATGTTAGACTTACAATCTTTATTTATTTTTTATTTTATTTTATTTTACTTCTTTCCATGCAAATTCTCGATTTCGTTAAAATGATGGAACAGTGAATGAAATTTGCACAGACATGTGGCTTACCGCTTTCCCCTCGGTCAGTCGGGATCACTTAATTAGGTATCGCTACGCCAACTCGGTTGCCTTGTGCGTTTTGTGTTATTAATATTCCTTTTTTTAAAGCTTCATGCAAGGCATACCGTAATAACCTATGGATATCAACCCCACCTTGTGAATAAAAAATCAGGACTAACGGACTGGCCATTATAAATCTCATTTGTTTCATTTCAGCATATAACTACCTAAGTGTAGCTTAGGTACGCAGAAGATTCAAACAATAAATACTCTGTTATAGCGATTAAGCGCAAAGTAACGAAGTTAAGGGCGGGCGTGCACGAGCAAAACCCTTCCGCTGAACATTTAAAGAATACGCACTTGCCTTTCTACGAACATTGGGGCATATTCTGGTGTACAGAATACTCAGCAAGCCAAATTATTTATTACTAACACTTTTCCCCCGACTTCGTCTACGTTTGCCGTAAAAAAGCAATACTTTGATTACTAAATAAAAAAAACAGAAACATTATACGACATTTTTTATCAAAATAAAATATAGCCTGTTACCTGAAAGAAATGTATCATCCTATTAGTAAAATAATTTTTAGACCAGTATTTTTAGAGAACTTCTTTATTAATTGTATAAATAACTTTAAATACAGATTTGCCTGGATTTTGAACAACGTGTAGATATAGGTAGGTATACGAAAAAGAACATTAATGAACCGTATCAGGCTGCGATTCGGCGGTCGCAGATACAGTACCTACATTGCCGTATGTTTTAAATGTCGCTTAAAACAAGGGCAAGTGTAAGATCATTTAAATTCTCTGTGCCCTACCGCAGAAATCATGTAAAATTTTACGAACCGTTTGTTGTCTCGAACGTACAGAGCATAACGATTTTTAAAGATTTATATTTTCGCAGTAGTTATTAATATTCTTTTTGACAGATAAAACTAACATGCAAGTATAGTTTATTAAAGTTTAGGATCCTGTGGTTTAGGGTAGTGTGTTTTAATTTTTTTTTAATTTTCATTATAAGCTTTGTCTTGTTTGAGTAGTTACTCAATGTTACTGCTTGAATTAATAAGATAAAAATAGTGTAGCATCAACAAATGTTAGTAAGGCTAATTACTAATACAACTAATAATTACCTGAATAGCACAATGGCATAAGAGTTGCCAAAAATTTTTGCCTCGAACAAGGTAATAACAAAGCGTTATAGGTAACAAGTGTGTGCAAACTCAAACGTTCTTAATATTTGTTATATTTAATGGAACTATCTGATCTGTTTGTAAAAAGTTTTATAAATTTTATTTTTGTGTACGACTGTATGTTTTCCTGAATAAATATATTTTAAAAAAAAGCGTGTCGCCGCACTAAAACGACGCGCGGCGCGGGTGTGCGCCCCACAGTCGCAGTGTATTTGCGTCGGGGCTCCGCAGGCGCCCGGCGGCCGACGCGCCGTCGCGGCGCCTTCGCCCCTACACTCCTACCACTGTACTTACGCCTGTCTGCTTATTATAAGGTAAATAAGTCAGCGCAGTTAGCTACAACGATAAACAGTACCTACCTACAGCGACATCTAATAAGTTATCTATAAGTAACAGATATTATTACTTTACTTGCTTTTAATTTTTTTTAATATAGGAATACCTAGAGGTTTTATGCTTGATATACGATTTATATTATAGTTGTGTGGTTGTACAGCTCTGTTCACACGGAAATCAAAACCAAACAAAAATAAAGTTTATGTTGTTCTAAATTCATATTATTAAATAATGGACATGGAAATGAATGTTTGATTGTATTCGGAAATATGAAGATTACCGAGAGACATTAAGAAATTAGTTGTACAGACGCCTGCACGTCAACCTATCCAAAACTGTTAAATTTCCTCAATACATTTTCAACCATATTATATAGGAATAAAGTTCAAAGTCTATTGAGTAAATATGACAGTTTGTGGTAGGTTGATGTGCTGGCGTGTGTATTGTACCAGACTGCACTAAGAAATATAGACTGTGCTTGTGTTTATCAGCCTTATAAAGGGTCCTGCCGAGCTCCGGCCTTCCTATCAACTACCTATATGTTATGTAGAGGTTGAGTCTAACTCACCACACTCGCTGGCACATTGCGGCGTTGTACTACTACGAAAGTACTTTCGTAGTTATTCTGTGATTGCGGGTTAGTGGTTGTTAACGACTAGGTTATTGCTGTAAATGTATATATTATGTAATATAATTTGCTGTGGCAAATGTTACCAGTGTCAGCGTCATTCATTTGCCATAGATGCACTCAACCAGGTAATTTTGGTCGTCCTGACTCCTGCGTCTGTTCAGAGACCGTCGGCCACGGCAAAAAAGTTTAACTTTTTGTATGTATGAACTGCTAATGTTTCAGTCTTTAGTTGATGATACAAAAATCATAATAAACGTATGTACACGTATGTATCCAAAAATAAGCATAAACAGAATTTTGAAACAGCGGTTTTTTTTTTAAGATGCTTCGGTTAATTCGTTTCCGTATTCAAATTAGTTCGAAAAATATGAACGTAGTACGGGTTCACCCCTTTACGGGCGTCAAACATAAAACACGCGCCGCGCCGCCCGCCGCCGCCGTCGGGGTTATGTCACATGGCTGCGTGCAATGTGGGACGCGCCGGCGCCTATATTATTTAACATAGGTATTTGGGACACTGATGGGTTAATGTTAGTGCCTGTAATGGTTATGATTGTTACGAGTAATTACCTGCCTATTTATTTTCATGTAGTAAAGTAATTAATGTAATCTTGTGTGGAAAATTTGATTTAATAGATTTCCTTACAAAAACATCCATCCGTAGCGTCGTAGTGTTGAACTAAATATTCTATTTTCTGGCACTAAATGGTGCCGTTCCTAACATTGTTTAATTATTTAATGATTTGCATATTATATTATTATTTTTTATTATTATATTTAAGCGAAATAAATTCAAAAGCCAAGGTAAATTAGTTTGGAAAATAATTAATGTGTTTTCAAAATAAATAGTTGTAACGCAAAATTATTATTTGGTCAGCAGAATTATACAATCGGTCAGCATAAGAAATTCTTACTGTTGGTTAGGTTAAGTTAATTTTTTTTCCCGAGTGAAGCGCAGCGTAGCGAGGGCCAGTCACGGAAGGGGGGGGGAGCGGCATAAGACTGCTGTTCCGAATGATATAAGTTGCAGACTGATTTAGAAATATTTGCTGCCCATAAGTTGCTGTCCAACTAGCTGTTTTAGCTAACCGATTACAAAAAATGTAATTTAAATAATATGTAGGTAGTATTAATTCCCAGTGTTAATTTCACTCGTGAACGAGTGAGTTAGCAGAATTAACACTACATATTATTATTTAAATTATTTTTTTTTGTACCATGGATTTCTGCAAAATAACGCCTGATTCTATGAATTAACCGATTACGTTTTTTTGCTAACAAAAATACGAATACTTTGCTAACCGTTTAAATAACACGTTTAATAAGTTCGACCATCTCAAAATTTAGCTTATGTAGGTTTTTACACTTAAGTTTCTTAATTAGTTTAACTCAACTGAGTTGAGTATGAGCAGCTATTGCGTGGTGGAACTCTTGCCACAACCTGACTAGACGGCGACCACCTGTTTCTGCCGCCAAGCATCACAATGTTATGATGCATGCTCTGTCCAGGTTTGAATGGTTCGTACAGACCCAGTGAATTTACAGGGTACAGAGGTATACGAACTAAATATTCTGAGTCGGAAACGTGCCTGTTAGCCTTTGCATTGCATGCTTTGCCATAGCTTGCATGGTTCCTTGGACTCCTGGGTGCCTAGTGTAAGTTTCATTTGACATTCGATCACGTTAACGAAAACGAAAATTAGTATGGCATCGAAGCAGCGGCCCCATACGAGAATAGTTAACATTTTGCTATACAAATTCTCGTTTTAGTTAACGTGATCCAATGGCGAATGAAACTCGCACTTGGCACCCTGATGGTGGCTTCATGCGGACAAAGTCGTGGGCGGCGATAGTAATTATAAAACCAACCGAATATGTAAACAGCACCTCAGTGTGACCTCGGACCCTGTTAAAAACAACCACAACAGGGTTCAAACTTCGAAGGGGCTTTGGTGAAAAGCATTAGAGCTCTAATTATTGGGACTATATTAAAGCAATAATAAAGCACACAGTTCCTCGTCTGCGCTAGAAAAAAAGATAAGCCAGGCAAACGCCTTGAGTAGTTGCTAAATTGGGCCTAGAGACAAGTGGGATGAGTCTTACTTTTATAAACAGAAATAGCACGAATTAGCTGAAAAGTGTCCTGAAAGCTGCGCCGGCGCCGATGGCTGACTCACTGGCCTCACCGCGGCGGCCGGCGCCGCGAGATTTATGCCCCACACTTGGGAATCACGCGTATAGCCAGTCATTAGCCTAAGAAATTAGATCCTTACTTACCTAACTGCATAGTGCTACAAATTTTTGAATAACTAATTTATTTATTAATATATTGTCTTGTGGTCAATTGTAAATAAGGATTTACTCATATGGCTTATGAAATATTTTCTTGATAATTAAATTATTATTCATATTTTTCTGTTGTAGGTAGTTAGTAGGTACGTAAGAACTAGATGTAGATTTAGGAGTCACAGTGTTATTGTTACTGATATTATAATATTTTCTTCTGGGCATAATCACAAACTACACTTCAACATGCAATGTATCTTCTTTTAAAATAGAACATGATTAGTTGTTGTCTTTACTTTATGGTAAATAACAATTAGGGTGTGCTGAAGGTATAACAGGCGTCATTGCGTCATGGATTTAAATTGATGCATGAAAAACAATAAGTGTACTCTGCTATAGAACACAATTACGAAAAGAAATTTTCGTCAAATATTTGTTCGAATTATTTTAAATAAGTCAGTTTGTTTGTCATCCCTATTTGATTGCTAATAAATAATAGCTATTAAAATAAAGTTTAACATTAGATTTAGGTTTGTAAGTCACAAGTCAAAATACTTCATGTAGATCGGCTAGTGTTTATTTTAAATTCAAGCGTCGTGGTGCAATCCCCGCCCCACAGCTCCGTTAGACTAAATGACATGAAGGCAGGCTCCTCGACGACGACCCTACAAAAGTACAAATTACAACGTTCGCATAAAAAGGAAAAGATTAAAAATACTACTTATAATGTCGCAGGCTACTTACTCAGTGTCCGCGCAACTTTTGGAAAACAATAAATACATTTAAAATCAAATCAAATCATAATGCATTCATGTTATATAAAGGTGGTACAAATATTTTTTTGGAAACTTTAACATGAACCCTGTTAGGGTATTGCAATTTTCCTATAGGCAATAGTAATTATATTAACAAATTAACTATTATTAAATAAAATATGCCAAGTCTATCATCCGCATAGGTCTACGCTACGAGGCGCACCGCCGCCGTACGTACGCAGCTCAACCAGAAATAGCGCACCACGAGCAAAGAGACAGCAGTAGCACCCTTTATTGTCGCCAGATGTGACACCAGCGGTACTTTGCGCCCGGTACCACAAAACAAGACCCACAGAAGGTCAGCTTCATATAAACGCGCTCGAGCAACGCATAGACAGATAGACAACCTCTCACGGACACAGAATCTCGTAACAGCTGCTCTCTGATTGTTCAGAGTTTTTTTTGAGACATTTTAATAATTTCTTCAGGCGGCATTTTTAGCATCACCGGACTTTTTGAGTGCGGCGAGGAATTTAAAGGGTGTGACCTCACTGTGTGAAACGAAACACCGTCGGAGGATTTCTAGAGGGAATGCGCACTTGTGTCCCCGTTTTCTCCTAGATTCTCCAAGGAGTTCGCATCGGATCGGGGTATACAAACGCGCTCGAGCAACGCACACATAGACCCTCGCAGACACGAATCTTGGAAAAGCTCGTAACAGTCCGAGCGTTAGCTGTTGCGAAATTTCAATGTCCGCGAGAGGTTGTAATTAAGATTACCTTCTGTGCGTCTCCTTATTTTATGCTGGTACAGATCAACCCACCACGCCACTCAAGCCCTTAACACTACTGCAATAAAAGCTACAATTGCAATCAACGCGTACGCTCGACTTCTCCGCATTTTGTACGTACGCGTGTAATGCAATAAATGGTCACTACCCGTGAAAATAAATAGGATGAAGTTAATAATTACAAAACGCAGATGGGGAGATACACTTTGGTCTTTGATAAAATGGTTTTAGTACTCTTTTATGGCGTTTGTTTATAAACGAACGACGAGTAAGTTGTTAGTAGCAACTGCTGATTGGTCACTTCTTTGTGTTACTTGTTAACTTGCTACTTTTATGATTGTTTATATTGTACAGTGAGATTGTAAATATTGTAAGTATTTGTGATTGTACTTTTTTGCAATTTAGAATAAAATAAAAAAAAGAGCAATGAGACGTAAAATATTTTTGTGGAACATCTTAAAGCAACATTTTGTTACATGTACTAGGTATTACACACGAACCGTTTTAAGTAGTACCCCATTTATATTAACAACTGTACGTATTGGTAAACGTGTTGTAAAAATATATTATAAATATATTTTTAACCGACTTCAAAAAAGGAGGAGGTTTCTCAATTCGAATGACTTCAATAGACCTTCTTTAAAGCTGATATGCGTAGGTAATTAATAATATGATTTTATTATTATTTCTTGCTTTTTAGAGCTGCTGTACTTTTTGACGTGACAACGTCTTATAAATTGGTTTGCCGGGTGACACTTCAAGAAACTGCGTTACGCTCCGCTCACGTTATGCGCTCACAATGAGAGAGAGTGAGAGGCACGCGTCCCTTCCACTCGGGCATGGTTAGCCCGCCTAAGAGCGAGAGAGACAGACATAAAAAGTGAAAGGTAAATACGTATGTATGTGTAAAGGTAAAAATAAAATTTTGTTAATATGAAATTCAGTGCGAGATTCTTTGTATAAATTAATGTTTTAAATATAATTCTTTGTATAAATAAATGTTTTAATTTGTTACTATTATTTCATCCTTCTTCCTACTATACGAATGAATATTCACATTAAAATTATTTTACCACTCAAAGTCGTTGTCACGTAAAACTTTCGCCCGTATATCGACTTTACAGGCAACCAATTTTTTTTTAGTTTCCTGTTCTTTGAGCTCTCACTCATCCGGAAAGTTTGGATTCTAGAACGTTTTCTTCGTTGCATCACCTTTATTTATTTACTAGTGTTTCATGCGTTTCCCGAAACACTGGCAAGTGTCCCAATGACAACTGTGTTGAAAAAATATCTTATTCCTGCCAATGGAACGTGTGATTTCAAACTCTATTCCACTGTGTTAAAGAGTCAATCGTACTCTTGATAATTTGGCAAGGAGTCACTCAAATCGGATCTTGCGCAACGATTTCGGGGAAGTGAGCAAAGAGTATATAATACAATACTCTACGCAAGAAGTAGTTGGAAATGCGTTCAAAAGACTTCATTCATCACCGGTAGTCTTCATTCAGCGGGTTTACGTTAAAAAATATAAAATATTACTTTAACGTTGATAGACAACCTTTGGAACACCTGTTTCTTTTTTAAATCTGTGTCATCGTTTTCATTTATGTGATTTTGTTTAATAGATACATTATTATACAAAATAGAATTACGTAATCGAAATTACTAAATTAGTTTATAGTAGAATTTATAGCAATTTTTTCTTCTTCTTTAATAAGCAACTTAATAAGCAATTTTAAAATTACCTATACGAAGAATACAGGGTAACAACTGGATGCGGGTCTCATCAGATATACTGATAAGCAGAGAGTAAAATAAGTATCTATTATGATAATGCCATTAAAAATTTATTTCTTAGAAAAGAAAATATTGAAAAATAAGTTAAAATACAATAATTCACTAGTTTTAGCGCATTGGCGTACATTAGCATTGAGCACAGTGATCATCGAAACACGAAATAATTTGTTGATCACAGAAATTTTAATACTCGCCCTACATAGAAACGGCGACATATAAACCATAATTAATGACAAACAACAGCTATAAATATAAACATAACAGGACCATTTCTCTGAATCATTGACATT
Organism: Eudonia truncicolella; assembly: GCA_949315975.1. Taxonomy (NCBI): domain Eukaryota; kingdom Metazoa; phylum Arthropoda; class Insecta; order Lepidoptera; family Crambidae; genus Eudonia; species Eudonia truncicolella. The sequence goes on from OX438841.1 coordinate 2,170,739, forward strand.
TAAAAGTCCCGTAAAATGTTCAAGGTTCCCCATGCGTTGTCAATTTGCCAAAATTATATAGAAAATTGGTAGCACCACGAAAACTACGAGAGATCGATAAAAAACTACAAACTTTCTTATTGCAGAGATAAGTAATAAAATACTAGTGGGTCGCCCGCAATTTATTCAACAGATTTTTTAGGAATTTCGAAACCTATGACAGGTTCCTCTATTTTTCTGCACATCCACGGCTGCCATAACCGATTTTTTATGTGCAGCTATCGGCCTATAATCACTGGGACAAAAATCGGCTTACGCTATTAATATATATATATGGCATCCAAATGAGGTCAGCTGTTTTCTTCTATACAATTTAATGTTCCTAAATCTATCTATTAATCAACTTAGCTCTATTTCGCAATGGCAAACTTGTGATACTGTACTTGTATTTTATAAAATTATGTATTATTTGCATTACTTACTTCAAACATGAACACATTAATTATTATTATAGAGGTTGAAAATAGATTTTTTGTTGTTTTACCCTGTTATCACATTAAGAATATGGTGGCCGAGTGGCAGAGCGCTCGGCCCGATGCCCGAAGGTCCCGGGTTCAATTCCCAGGTCGGGCAAAGTGTGTTTCGGGTTTTGTCGGTGCATAGATTTGTGATCACTAACCAGCATTTTGCAAGTGTGGTGATTAAGCCATTACCCATCAATTGTAGTGATGATTTGATTTCAATGATGGAGGTCTTTGCCCAGCGATAGACGGGTGCTGTCTGAAAACCAGCGCTTCCGTGGCATTCTGTGTATTGCCACAAAAGCATTGCTGAGAAAGCTACCCGTTGGTCTTGCATATCGTAGTTATTTTTATTTTATTTTTTTTGTAATTGTGTTAGTTGTTTTAAGATATTCTTTTTTTGTTTTTTTTTTGTTTTTTTCACATCTGTTTGTATTTGTTTTTGTGCAGGCCAATAAATGTTTCTTATTCTTATTCTTATAGGATATTTACTTTACATTACTATACCTTTCTTTTCCTAAGTAAAGGAAAAGTGTTAGGGTCGCAGTTTACGTGGTGGTGAAACATTTCGCAGTTCCACGGAAGTGTCAGGTTCGGTTCCTGCCTGCCGCCGTGTGTCAGCCTGGCCGTGTTCCAGCGATCCGGCCAATGGATGTCGTGTCAACGTTTATTTTTCGAAATGTGTGTGCTATCTGTTGCCACCTCCATGGTGCAACTTTCGCCAGAACCATCGGTGCGTTGACTCAGTCTAGGCTCTTGGCAAACAAAATGTGTTTATTTAATTTTCCCGGCTAATTTCTTTCTTCAATTAGCACAACGTTTTGAAAATAAATAGAAGCCTAAATACCTAACTAATGGTACTAGACGATCTTTATAAATCATTGTATTTTGACGTGACAACGTCTTATAAATTGGTTTGCCGGGTGACACTTCAAGAAACTGCGTTACGCTCCGCTCACGTTATGCGCTCACAATGAGAGCGAGTGAGAGGCACGCGTCCCTTCCACTCGGGCATGGTTAGCCCGCCTAAGAGCGAGAGAGACAGACATAGACATATAAATACGTATGTATGTGTAAAGGTAAAAATAAAATTTTGTTAATATGAAATTCAGTGCGAGATTCTTTGTATAAATTAATGTTTTAAATATAATTCTTTGTATAAATAAATGTTTTAATTTGTTACTATTATTTCATCCTTCTTCCTACTATACGAATGAATATTCACATTAAAATTATTTTACCACTCAAAGTCGTTGTCACGTAAAACTTTCGCCCGTATATCGACTTTACAGGCAACCAATTTTTTCACTTATCCAAAAACAACTATTTGGCTGGCAGGGAGGGTGACACTTGACTCTAAAAAAATTTTATACTTTAAAGCTTAATAGTTCACAAACGGATGCCTCAATCAAAAAATTGTTTGCACAAACCCGCAATATTTTTGAAATTGCTATCCAACGACACCCCACACTATGGGAAAGACAAGAAAAAAAAATACTTCCCCACTTCACGTGTAAGGGAGGTAACCTAAAAAAAATATTTTTCAAAATTTTACTTCACCACTTTGTCGGCGTGATTAATATGTATATCCATGCCAAATTACAGCTTTGTAGTACTAAGAGTCTATGAGCTAGGCTGGGGACAGACAGACAGACAGACGGACAGACCGACATGGCGAAACTATAAGGGTTCCGTGTTGACCACGAAACCCTAAAAATGTTGATTACTGATGCCTGTCGAGCACTGGTGCCACTCACTACCCTGACTACCTAACAAAGATACTTTTTAAACATATCACAGTTCATGCTGGACACACAATTGGACGTCTTATTCCTAAACGAGAAAGCACTAAGAATAAAAAGAAAACAGACTGAGCGTCGCCTAGAGAGCACCTATAAAAAGCTGCATTATCTCCGCTTCTCCCACACACTGTTATATAATTGCATCAATAGTTCAATTTGGTACTCAGCAGTCTTTCATAAATAGATCTCAGAGTAAAACAGCTTACTATATTGTACGAGAAAGAAACAACCCCTTACTTCTTTATACTCTTAGTGGGGCAAAACGAAATAGAATACTTCCTAGCTGTAGGAAGGAAGTGTTTTGTTATGTTTAAAAAATAGACGCATTAAGAAATTAAATTGAAACTAGCGGCACGCTCGTTATGTTGAATTGTGAAAAACTTTACGTGTCACTCCCAATTAAAACTATTTATTATTAATAGGTATTTTTTAAATTATACCAGACCTCAAATCTTTCCCAATATAAAAACAACAAAAATAACATTTAATACAAAAATTGCTGCCCTGTTGAGCGTTAATAGGTATACTTACTTGTTGTTTTTTTTTGTGAGGTGACTAAAATGTTTTTTTTATTTTTTTTTATATCTGACGGGTAAGCACAATGCCTTCATCTCACCTGATGTTATGATGATGGTCGAAGCACATTTCACCCGGAATCCTTAACCACTAAGGTTGTTGTTAATTTTATCTATAGCTGCCGGAACACAACATTGCTACAAACATTGATGTTATGGCGATATATTTAGATAAGACTACCACTCTCTAGCCAGGCGGGCGAACAAGCCCTACCAATAACCAAACCAATTGGTTACAATATAGGTGTAGTACTAGATAGAGTGTAAAGCACATCACATGCTACAAGCACAATTCATTAATTTATTGTCAACTGTAGTCAGTATGCTTGCTTCACACCAATATCGCAGTCTATTTAACTCGGTCTAACTTCGGTCTAAGTGAATTTCTTAGACCGAATTGGATTATCGTAATGGGTAATGGCAATGACAACCAATCTCCAAACGTGCAATCGTTAATAGACAATAATCGTTAATGTGGGTGGCATTGAGGGTGATGATTTCTTCCAAATACTTCCATCTCGAACCCTGGTTATGTGGGTATAATACCCCTGGGTAGGTATCAATTTGGTATCTTCGGTAGGTACTTGGTTATCGTTTCGTATTATCAAACAGACCAGTCATGTAGTTGTCATGCCATAGCAGTTCCTTCGCGCCGGTCGATGGACAAACCCCCGTATATTACATTAGGGGTTGGCTCGTTCAATTTCGTTCATGTTTACGTAATGCCATGACCTTGGCGTATTCCAGCCGAAATTGTTCAGAGGTTGACACAAATTAAATAAATTATATACTTAGGTGTAATTACTTATACTTACCAACTTACGCATTACGCATCAAGATATAAATTTATCTACCAATAATATTTTTTATTTGTATACAAACAAACAAAATCTTAATGATAGTGCCTGTTGTGTTCGGGTCTAATCCATCTTCAGATTAAGAATATATGTGCTCTGATGGGTGACCGAATGTCAAACCACTTGTCTTTTTTTATATTTTACGGGTAAGCACAGTGCCTTGATCTCACCTGATGTTAAGTGATGATAAGGCCAATGATGGAAGCGCACTTCACCCGGGATCCTCAACTAGTACAGGCACTGTTTTTTGTTTTCTTTATATAATTTTAACGCAAATTTTGTTGCGAAACAAATTACAATAACACAAATGTTGAAAAAATTTCCACGAGCAGGGAATTATCACTGGCACTGGCTATCTTATCTGTAGCTGCCGGAACACAACAATACTACATACATTGATATTATGGCGACATATTTAGATAAGATGGTGGTAGCTAGCCAGGCGGACAAACAAGCCCTACCACCAACCAAACCTAGTACACAAACATGTACCCCCCGCTGGGAATCGAACCCGGGACCTCTGGGTCTAAACCGGTGGTCTTAGCCACTAGACCACAGAGGCGATTGTCGTGTCTGTGTCGACTTTTTTGGCTTATAAGTTATACGTGCTTACTTTACTTTTATAAAAGCAATATTTATCCAATATTTTCGACTCCGTGGTTACAGTAGCTACGATTCATAGCATAAAATTTATAAATTTTGAAAGTGCTTAGCTCATCCTGTTTCTATACAAATCCAATCTGATCTAGTGCTTTGAATAAGTTGTCTAAGATAATGATAATAGGGATTCTAGTCAATATCAATTACCTAAATTGACGGCACCAATGACCTAGACTAGACTAAAAATAGTACTTACCTTTACACTGGTCTACAGCCACAAACAGCTTTGTTTAGTGTCCTCTGTCAACAACCTTCAAACTTGTTATACTCGCATAATTGCGATTAAAAGTTGACAGAAAAAATATGTTTTGCGCGTGATTTTAATCGCTCGTGCTTGTTTACTTGCACTACGCGAAATTTTTCCTCACTTACCTATACCTACATATAATAGGACTATAATTTTGAATATGTATTATATCTTATACTAAGTATTTTTTGTTTTATTCCATACGGGTAATCGCTTTTACTCACCTGAAGTGATGATAAGTGGCTGGAGGTGGAAGCGCACTTCTCCTGGAACCCTTAACAATTGTGGATCTTTATGTTTGCTGAAGATTCTATAGACGCTAAAGAACTACACCAAATCAGTTTTCTCAATCCATGAATGTTTTAAGTAAAAAAATAATATAACAAAACAACAGGCCGGTGCCAGCCCTGCGAGCACCCTTGCCAATTAAGGTTACCCTCGCCCGACGATCGACGCCCTAGCCTGCCCTCTGCCCCATCTGCACAGAACTGCACACGGCAGACAAAGTACACGCACGTTATACACGAATTTACTACACGAACAATTTACCGATAGAAATACCGATTGAAAACTTAGGTCAAGTTGAAGTTTTATTAAAGAAATTGCTTTAGACCACTTATGACCTTTACAGCTACTCAAGCCGCAGTGACCGCGAACAATTCCCGAAGGTTTCCTTGGAGCTGGGGGGAGGGGCGATCTTGAAATTAAAATTGACACGAAATACACTATATATAATTATTTTTGTATTTGATAACAATATTTGATTATCAAGAGACACTGTTCCTGAATTTTCGGTGTCAAAAATAAATTACTGATTGACTTTGAATATGAGAAAAAATTACACTCTTAATTGATATCATAGTGTAAGAACTCGGGTTAAAAAGTTAAAATATCGCCCCCCTGGCATTACGCAAGTGTCGTATTTTAGGTACTACATAGATTCTCGCGTCGGGTAACGGTGCCTGATAAAGTCAGGGCCGGATTGCAGTGTCGTGGAAACGCCTGAAAAGAGTTTCCTTTAGGTCCTAACTTCATGGGCCCAGGTACGCCCGTGGGCGTATAAGCTCACTTATATACGCTCTGTTTACAAATTAAGCTACCAAGAGCGCCTTGAAATCTCGTAAGTGAACGAATGAAAAGTATTAAAAACAACGCATTCTCGAATAAAACGGAGAAGTGCGGAGAGGAAAGAAGATGTGTCTTAACAGAGAATGAGATAGGTAAAAACCAAATCTTATTGGTAAAGGAAAGCAACTTAATTTTGTTTAAAATAGAGTAGACAAATGGATGCGGATTGGACAGAACCGAGACGAATGGCGGCAGCTGAAATAGGCCTACACCAACTTGTTGGTTGATAATGGCTAAAAAAAGAAGAAGACAATTGAACGCGATTCACGTGATGTTAAGCAGATCCTAGGTTTTATAGGTTTTTTTTTATATCCGGAGATTGTCAAATTGATAGTTCCAGATCACTCTGGAGGCAAGTGAGGGGATGTATGTCTAGGGTTTTAGTTGGATATGCCTGGCCCCCTTCTCCCGAATCCCCATCGAGCCCAATATGGCCTAAGCTGGAGGGAGAGCTCCACACAACCCTCCTCGTATTCCTGAAAGAGATGGTAAACCGCAAGCAGATTTCTCCAGCATACAAAAAAGGTTTTATATGTTTGTGTAAAAATAAATATGTAATGAGCGTTTCAAATTGCTTACAACGCTTCGTAAAGCACCGGCGCGTATCACACAAACGGCACTTCTGGGAACCGCGGCGTTGGGCGCCAAGCACCCGACCTCGCCCCGTGCCCGGCTGTTGGCAGGAATGGCTTCGACATCTCAACATTCGAATATTTTAAAATTCAATACTGTACAAATTGTCGCATATTATTATATTGATTTATTGATTTGCATGAAATACAATTCGGCCTCGACAGTTATGAAATAAAAAATTAAATAGCCTATAACTGTCCCACTGTTTTCAAATTGTAATTTGTTTGAAAAATTAAAAATAATGAAAAACATATAGTAAATGCAATGACAAATAGTACTGTTTTGCGCGGTCAAAAGGCAATGGGCAATTTGTAAGAAGGGTTGTTGCCTTTTTCAAAATTCTGGAGCACAAACGGGGTTATTGTTATAAATTTTCTAGTAAGACAAACAATAATTGCTATGACAAGTTATCTCGAAACCGTAACATGCCGTAACTTTAGGAATTTCATTTCAAGTAATTAATAGATTAAAGTGACTTAAAAGTTAAAAAAATAGCCCTTTCCTTTAACATTTAACATTACTTCGAGAATTTAAGCGACACTTATCAGCTGGTGTAATATAAAACTTTTTTTTTAAACAGTTTCGATTTCCCAGAATGAAAAAATATTTTTTCTGAAATCTAATGATGTATTTTTGTTCTGTATCAAAATCGGATACGAGACGCAGTTAAGTTTTTTTCGCTATTTCTTATAGTTTTGGATTTTCGGATTTGGATCATACAAAAACTTCCTGCGTCAAATCGCTTATCTCTTGTATTTTTTACGGTTTAGGGCTAAGCTGTGTAGAATAACATGTTCAAAAAAGGCACCAAAAGCGCCCATTGTCCTTTTTTGCCAAGACATGCCGCGCCCGCCGGAAAAAATAGCACCTACATCTCATTGTTTGAACTTTAATTAAAATAACGTAGCGTTATCTAGTGTGCAATGGTCGTACTAACAAGAGTCTACAGAAAAGGCAGATAGTGTGTTTCAGCTCGCTAGATGGCGCTACTAGTTACTTTGCAAAGTATCGTTAACTAACGTTATTTCTAGTAATGCAGTAACGTTATCTAAAAACTAGAGGCGTAAAACGATTAATTAATTTACTGGGGACTTGGGGAGTAATTTTTGTACATAAATCTATTTTTGCATGGTTTAGAATTTGTTTATGATACTTACAAACCGTTCGAGAATTTTCTTTAACATAAATTAGTTGCCAGTGACTATGAATAAGAGAAAAAGGAGCGCTCCCAATTGATATCACATTCACAGGCATGATATTTCGGGTAAACGTACTTTATACTTTATGACTGATTTCACACGTACCACCATCACACCACAACCACAACCACACTACAACCACAACAAGTGGGCGGGCGCTAATTTGTATGAAAATTAATAGTTGAATTTACACGGGCCACATTTTTCCGTCATTATTGACCGCCTGTGTGATACCGACTACATCGCAGCAACGTTGCAACTACAACGCAACCACCAGCGACATTGCGAACTAGCGGCCGGCCACATCGCAACCCAATGAATTCTATTTTGACGTCTACGCTGACGGTATCTTCTTTTTATTAAAAGCTATAATAAGGATAGCCACACACAACAATGTTTCCTCTTCGAATTCAATGATTTTTTTCAGTCAATGCGCGTTTCCTCTATAAAACCCGGAGTCGAAATGTCTGTCTGTACACTGCGCAACCACATCGACCACTTGCGACAACGCAACCACATCCACATTTAGTAGGTAACACAACCCAACCGCAAGAAGCCGCAGCGACCGACACTATTCACACGTAACCACAGCTTGACCACCTTTTATCGCAACGGCCGGCGTGATGTGGTTGTGGTACGTGTAAAACAAGCCTATATCAATAAAGACGGTGAAAAACCTTTATTGCCCTCAATAATAATAAAGTGCGTTAATTCGAAATATATACAATACTTAATTATTAAGTAGGTACAGGTGTGAACACTGCTTGCGGAGCATGGCTGAATCCTTTGATGTGTGCATAAAAAACCGTGTCCGTTATGGTATCGTACGTGGTCGATTTCACGACTGTTGTTATGCCCTCTTTTAGTGCATAATTACAACAACACAAAACACAAAATAATTAAAGCCTCTTTAGTTTTAGAAATAAAGACCTTTTTTAGTGTGTACGCTGGCATCACGATCAAGCTGGCAGGCGTACCCATGAACGTTCCCGAAAACTACTTATATTATAGCACCGAAATTTACACACATATTTAGTGCCCAATTACTGCCCGCGCTATGGAAAATTTCATGAGAATTGCTCTTAAAGGAACGGAGATATCGAACAAGACTTGTGAATGACATTTCGAGCTGGCATCAAGAGACAACGCACTCATAATAGTGCTTACAGAAAATGAACTTTTATTTTTATAATTGTTATATATATCAATAGTGCGTGAAACTATAGACACTAAATATGTGTGTAAATTTCGTTGCTATAATATAAGTAGCTTTCGAGAACGGTCATGGGTACGCCAGCTTGGTCGTAATGCCAGCGTACACACTAAAAAGATCTTTATTTCTTAAACTAAAGAGGCACTAATTGTTTTGTGTTTGCAGTAATTACGAACTAAAAGAGGGCATAGCAACAAACATGAAATCGACCATGAGTACGCCACATTAACGGACAAGAAAAACCGTCACAACTCGGATCACCGGGTTTTCGCTACAAAAATAAGCCAAGTAGTTGACCAAGTAGCTGGCGCTGGCCCAACAGCTTAGAGAAGGGTAAAAGAATAGGTTACCCAGCAGTCAGCAGTTCAGCACGCTCGCCCGGGGCGACTGGCCAGATTCCGTGGCCAACGTCGTCGCCATATCTTCAAGTTTGCTTGCTAATTTGTAACGTAATATTTGCGTAAAATTATATGTAAATAATCATAAATATAGCTTATATAATATAAATATAATTCTTAACTGATCTTTCAATATTTGTAAATATATTAAGATCGGATATTGATGACGTAATTGTCGACATTGAATAGGGCTCCTTTGGCTTACAGAGTAAGAGTAGATCTATAGTGTTGATTGAGCCACGATGGCATAGTTGGTAGTGCACCTGACCCGGCATGTCATGGGGTGTGGGTTCGAATTCCGCTCGTGGGATTTTTCAACACTTTATCTTTTTTTTTCAATCTGTACACTATATTTAGCAAAAAACGAATCTGCCAGCATTCTGGGGAACAACTTTTTAATTATTTTATTTATTTATTTTTATTTATTTATTTATTATCGGAATCAAAGCATACATTATTTTAAAATAATATACTTAAACGAAAGTAATTATCTGTCTGTACAAATACAAATATACATTTGTAAATATTTTTAGATTTTATTTGATGTACACGGACACAATTCAGTGCACAATCAACGGAGAGCAAAATAAGAAATTAAATTCTACAATTTTATATTAAATTTCAATTCCACTAGTTAGAAACTGTGGTTAGAAAACTCATTAAATACCATAAAGTTATTAACTTTATGTAAAATGGGATTGCCTTGTCCTTTTTCTAAAAAAGGATTAAGACAGACCCGGTAAAAAACCCTGGGGTTCGCCTTTAGCCTTTAAAAGGGCTGCGAAGGCTACCGGAACGCACGCCCGCCGAAGGTCGAGAGTGTCAATTAAAGTTTAAAGTTTTTACCGGCATTATGTACTTGTTTACGGATTAGTGTTGCTAAAAGAAAATGAAATAATAGTTTTTTACTCTAGCCAGGTTTCTTATTTTATTATCTATGGGACCTTTCCTTTTGACAGCTGACTGGAACATCCGGCGCGCCGACGTGAAACGAGTCCTTTTTCAAGCGTACGCCATTGCTGGCGTATGGTAGTTTATTATATTGATAGTAAAATCAAAAACCATCCAATATGGTGAGTATATATTAGCTTAAAAGTTTTCAGTAAAGTGAAGCGGTGATATTGTGCTAACGTTTTGTTTGTATATTTTAAGAGTTTCACGTATTAACGCTGTGTAGTTGAAACATTTCTTCACGACCGTAGTCTTTGTCGTTGGGTGACGTTTTCTAGTGATGTGGTGGAAAGTTGAAGTGAATGTGACAGCCCCGTGGAGCTGACTGGGTCGTGTTGACAACTATATTTGATGTTTTGGGGAATTTGAGATATTCTTTTTACTTATTACCGTACCGTAATAAAATGAGACGTGCGTATGACAAGTGGTTCGCCGTATGTGTTGTGATGTGTATGATGTTGAATACTTATTTTCTCTGGTTTGCAGGTGAACTTTACGGTAGACGAGGTCCGTGTGATGATGGACAAAAAGAAAAATATCCGCAACATGTCCGTAATCGCCCACGTCGACCACGGCAAGTCGACACTGACAGACTCTTTGGTCTCGAAGGCCGGTATCATTGCCGGAGCCCGAGCCGGCGAAACCCGCTTCACCGACACTCGCAAGGACGAGCAGGACAGATGCATCACCATCAAGTCTACGTAAGTACAAACAATTGCCACATGAGTTCCAAAATAATTACCACATGGTGCAATAACCTTTGTTCAACTTTGCAAAAATGTTTAAAAATTTCATGTCTTTCTATAAATTGGAGACTGAAAAGTTCCGTAAATCCATTAGTTTATTATCTCTTTGTTAACTACTGTTAACATAGTATGATTGTTTATCAATAAAAAACAATCAAATGTTGCATAATATTTTTCAACTTTAAAGTTTTATATCTAATTATTAATGTTGTTAATCTATACTAACTACTGGACCAATTTAAAAAATTCTTTCACCATTAGAATGCTACATTAGCACTGAGTAACATAGGCTATTTAAAAAAGAAATGTCCACCCGTGTGAAGCCGGGATGGGCCACTAGTATTTGATATGATGAATGTTCTTACCATTTAAACCTGAGAAACATGAAGATTTTTCAGAACGGCCATCTGATTTTTACCTAGCTTCGAAATAACTATGACCACCAAAAAGGCATAGATTGTAAATGTTTTTGTTATTTGCAGTGCTATTTCCATGTACTTCGAGCTCGAAGAGAAGGACTTGGTCTTCATTACCAACCCCGACCAGCGTGAAAAGAGTGAAAAGGGTTTCTTGATTAACCTGATCGACTCTCCTGGGCACGTTGACTTCTCCTCTGAGGTGACTGCTGCTCTACGTGTAACTGATGGTGCCCTTGTTGTGGTGGATTGTGTCTCTGGTATGTTATGCATTGTTTTTTTTCTAAATTTAAAAAGCATAATATGGATATTTAAAGCAATTTATAGTGATTTAAAGATCAAAGTATTTCACAATTGTTAACATTGTCCAGGTGTGTGTGTACAAACCGAGACTGTGCTGCGTCAAGCCATTGCTGAGCGCATCAAGCCCATCCTGTTCATGAACAAGATGGACCGTGCTCTTCTAGAGCTGCAGCTGGAGTCTGAGGAACTCTACCAAACCTTCCAGCGTATCGTTGAGAATGTCAACGTTATTATTGCTACCTACTCTGATGACAGCGGACCCATGGGTAAGTTGATTGTTAAATTACTTCATGCTGTATGTAAACTTCCTGATTCATTACTCTATTGCAAGTGACCATGATAGTTTAAAAAGTTATATTGTGCCATTATCAATTTTTATACAAATAAAACTAAATGTGAAAGTTGCATAACATGTTGACAATGGAAGTTTTAGTTTATTTACTGCTGGGGTAATAGGTTGTTAAATTCCTTTCTTTTCCTTCCTTTCCTTTTTAAGTTAAAACAACATGTTAATTATAAATACGTTTACATAGCCCTACTTCATGCACTATGGACGATTTAACCTAGGCTGACCAGAGAGCTGTTGACATGGCTACTTTCTGGACACAAAGAATATGATTATGTTGATGTTCATCACATCATCATCACCACCTCTATATATGTCCCCACTGGGGCACAAGCCTTCCCTATAGATGGATAGGGAGACCGGGCCATAAAAAACCACCTGGACCACTGGTTTTTAATCTGCACTGGCAGATTGGTGGTTGTTAACAACTGCTAATGCAGCCGGGACCCAACGGCTTTACGTGCCTTCCGAAGCACAGAGGAGCTCGAGATGATAAATTTTGATGACCGAAACGATGCCTTTGCGAAAGTCGCTTAACGTCGGCAATCGCTGACCGGGCGTGTTAACCACTGCGCCATCGAGCTCCTATATGTTAATGTTGCTGACACGAAAAGAAGAAAAAGTGTACACAGTTATCAACTTGAATGCCAGGATTTGATGATTATTGCCATGATTTGTATTTAATCACGTTAAATACAAATCATGTCAATATAATCATTGAAGTTGAAAGTAAAGAAATGTTATCTATTTGTCACTGAAAACACGTAAAAGTCGCGCGACCGCCCTACGTCATTATCACTATTGTTATAATATAATGTAAACAAACTTAACAGTTCTACTTTTGTATTTTTGTATTCCTTATGAACAGTGATTCTAGATATTCTAGATTCGTATTGGTACCAAGGTAGGCAAAGGCCAAGATTTTGTATTTCAAAATCCACCTTTTAAACCCTACCACCATAGAGGTTTTAATATATTATGGTATTATGTTATTTAACTTAACATAACAGTAAAGATAGATGTTTCGCATTGTTTTAGCTGCTTAGTAAAGTTCACACCCTGATTACCACAATCCTAAAGTATCAGTAATCCCCAGGTGAGGTCCGCGTGGACCCCAGCAAGGGTTCCGTGGGTTTCGGCTCCGGCCTCCACGGCTGGGCCTTCACCCTCAAACAGTTCGCGGAGATGTACGCCGACAAGTTCAAGATCGACCTTGTCAAGCTTATGAACAGGTCAGTATTATGGCATAATGTTTAATAATTTGGTAAAAGAGCTTTATTTATTACTGTTACAATGAGAGAGACTGGATAGCTGGTAGTGACCAGCCACCTTTTGTTTATTAGTTTTGTAGTTAAGTGTGTTTAATAGCAACTGTCATCATCAGGCATAATGTTAATCCCGGTAAAGCTGAAAATTCCGTTTAAGGCAATCGGCAAACTCCAAAAAAAAATTACAATCTTGCAGTGAAAGTCATGAGCTTGCCTAACGATGACTAGTAAGACATTATCTGCCATGTTGTTCGAATGCCTGGCACACATTTTTCGGCAGATTGTAAGCTATCATTGCTACCCTCGACATAAACAATAATTAAATAGTTCATATTTTATAGAGAAAACTTCAATAAATATTGTCCCGTTGATACTGGGTAAAGTTTTCAATACTATACACCAGCGGCAGAAAAGGACGAACATTATTTCTTGGCTCAGATTGGTGAATGGCTCACTTTGAGCTCTTTACAACGATTGCTGAGAAACAATCACATTACAACTATACAACAAATACAATTATCCTTGTAATAAGAGTTGTAACTATTTACTCTTGACCTTATTTATACTGACATCCTTAGATAAAGTTTTTATGACTTCTTATCTTAAGTTAATTATTACTAAGTTATGTTACCAACAACATAACATATTGTGTTGCTAGCCAGAAATTGTTTGTAAAACTGTAAAAAACATGAACCTTTTTCTATAATATTTTAAATTTACTTACAGCATTTATATGGTATTTATTTAACAATGATGGATGATTTGCCTTATAATATTACATTATAATAGAGAAATTATAAATTACGAGTGTTCAGTGTTTATTTCATGTTTTGTATTGTCTATGCTCTATTCTAAATATTCTTTAATATGAAGGATAAAGTCCGTGATACGTAGTAAACTAAAAAAAGATAGTACTAACATAAAACATTTCCAACTGGCTACACAGACTATGGGGAGAGAACTTCTTCAACGCCAAGACCAAGAAATGGGCGAAGCAGAGGGACGCGGAGAACAAGCGCTCGTTCTGCATGTACGTGCTGGACCCCATCTACAAGGTGTTCGACGCCATCATGAACTTCAAGAAGGAGGAAATCGACGGCCTGCTCACTAAGATCGGCGTCACCCTCAAGCACGAGGACTCTGACAAGGACGGAAAGGCCTTGCTCAAGGTGCGTTTGCGTCTTTAAAATCCATAAAATATTTTTTTTTTTACTAATTGTTATCTTGGAAAATCTGTCCTCGAGAATATTTTTTTTGCTTTGATCCAAATAAATAACATGTAAATTATTATATGATCAACACTAATGCTTCCACTGCAAGCTAGACATGTGCTGATAACACATAAACATGAACATATTTTATTTGGTCATACAATACCTAACAATTTTTGAGTTATTATAAAACTTGCACAGTCCCAAGTGTTGCCAGTTACTTACAATAAGTCTCTGGGTGTCAAAGTGGACTTAAAGTATACTTCTTTCCGGAATTGGTTGTCAGTTACTATAACTAGTGACCCCATAAATGGAAGATACATTCATTACAATATTTTCAAAGTAAGGTCAAAAAAATATGCTTAGGAGTAACTTTAATATTGTTTTATTTGTGCAGGTCGTTATGCGTTCCTGGCTGCCGGCCGGCGAAGCCCTGCTTCAGATGATTGCCATCCACCTGCCGTCGCCCGTCGTTGCCCAGAAGTACCGTATGGAGATGTTGTACGAAGGGCCCCATGACGACGAAGCCGCCATTGGCATCAAGGTAAACCTTAAGTAACCCTTTTAAATGTTTCATGATAAGGAAGGAAGGGAGGAAATAAAACTGAAACTTTATTTATGTGGTTAAAAATGTTGTTTCCGGCTTTAGCTTGCATTAGTATGAGAAATAATTATAACATAGTATCATAAAGTAAATAATGTTTACAATTTCACCATGTGTTATTAAAAAATTGGTTTGTTGCACAAAAATTGCATAACCTAAACGAATTTAATTCTGTCAGTCAGTAATAAAAATTCTTTACATGTCCCAAGTGTTGCCAGCTACTCTCCAACAAGTTTCTGGGTGTCAAAGAGGACTAACATTATTATTCTTTCCGGAATTGGTTGTCAGTCTCCATGACTGGTGACCCCATAAATGATGGATACATCGTTACATATTTTTTCAAAATAATAGGTTGATAGATAGATAGATAAACACTAAAAAACATAAACATGAACAAAAGAAAAAAATAATAATTACATAGTTACAATTTGGTGGTCTTATCGCTTTCAAGCGATTTCTTCCAGACAATCAGTGTACAAATCGGTACGAAATCCCAAAAACCAGAAGTAAAATATTAATGAAACAAATATTTGACCCCAGAACGAAGATATTTATTTAATGTTTGCATAGCCTATAACTAAGTAATTGTGTAAACAACACGATAGCGCGATTCACAACATAGTGGTACAGCGCCATCTATCGGTGGCGACGCACACTTAACCAACTAACATTGTCGTTTGATTAGACAATCAGTCTGATGGTGAGAGCTAATAAACTTTAAGTTCAGAGGTGATATTATGAAAACATACTAGAATAATGTGTATTTTATAAATGATGCAAAATATGAACAATGAAAATTACAATAATGATAAACATATAGATACCATATATATAAATAAACCTACTTAAACATAATAGTAGTCTCAGGTAGGAAAGTAGCAGATATGGCAGTTTTGCAGCAGGACAGGGTTAATCGGAAAAGTAGAATTATATTAGTAAACAGCCTATATCTGTCCCACTGCTGAGCAAAGGCCTCCATCATTGAAATCAAGTCATCGCTACAATCACCACGCCTGCCAAATTTCGGGTTAGTGATCACAAACCCGAATTTGTATAGAAAAATCCGAAATATATTTTGCCCGACCTGTGAATTGAACCCGGGGCTTTCGGTATCGGGCCGAGTGCTCTGCCACTGGGCCACCGAGGCGTTAAAGGCAAAATAATAATTATCATCATCAGCTCATTTTATGTCCCCACTGCTGGGGCACGAGCCTTCCCTATGGACACTGGTTATATTAATTGACTGTGACATTTATTTGACTGTCTTTTATACATAACATTTTAACGCTCAACTAGAGGGTAACCTACAGTTTAATTATTGCTAACTACCTTCGATACATAACTACCTTCAATACATAATGTGTAAATTTGTCATAGTATAATAACTTAACTATTAGTTATGATCAATACTATAATGAGGTGATTTGTACATATTTGTCGATAACTCGCAAACAATGCTTTTTATCGACAATCCTGTAAATTTGCGCATGCGCACAATCTCTGTTACAAAAGTGATTTATGACACCGTCTGCCACGAGTCTGCGTTGAGTATAATGTCGATACTTTTTCAACAGACATGCGATCCCGAGGCGCCCCTTATGATGTACGTGTCGAAGATGGTGCCGACCTCGGACAAGGGCCGCTTCTACGCGTTCGGCCGCGTGTTCTCCGGCAAGGTCATCACCGGCCAGAAGGCCCGCATCATGGGCCCTAACTTCCAGCCCGGCAAGAAGGAGGTATGTACTTTATTTGTGCCTAGTTGTAGGATATTATTTAGAAACAAGAGTATAAACTTTGAACTATATTAAGTTAAAACTACATGAGTTAAAAGCGTCACAAGAATCATGCAATCAGCTGCTACGGGAGAGAGACGAGAGTGAGATGGAAATAAAGTCCATGATTGACAGAAACTCACAGCTCAAAAGTGAATTAGGCCAACTACATAGTCAACACCAAGATGTGCTTCACCAGCGTGACCAACTTCAAGATGTGATCTCCACCTTTGAGCAGCAATACAACACCTATGAAAGGGCTCTGGACCGCATCACTGAGTTGGAAAGAGACCTTAGTGTGGCCAATCACCATATTTCTCAACTTATTGAGTCGCAGAAACAGCATGAAGTGGATCAGACACAATCATTATTTGAGGAGCTTATAGCATCACCTGGTGGAATATCAGTACAGGAACTCACCAACCAAACCCCGCAAACCAACCAAAAAACTAGTATTAGCAAAATTAAAATTAAAAAGTATGTAAAAATTAATAAATTTATAAGAAAAACTGAGAAGTTGATAAAAAAAACAACTGTTTTTATAAAAACATTGCTCTTAGAAAGGAACGTATTAGCCTTATTGATTCCTTAGATATATATAATAGTAAATTGATGGAAAGTAGGCAAATGTATGACCGGGACACTAAACAATTACAAACGGATATCCATCGGTTACACGAGTCACTTGACATGATGACCAAAAAATATTCAATATCCCAAAAACAGATCGAAGAACATATCAAATCAGCCACAGAGTTAGTTGATCTGTGCAAGTACAATGCTGATCGGTACAACTCATTAATTAGTAATGAAATTAACATAAACAAAGAGTCTTTATCGCTGAACTCTAATATTCAATTAAAGTCGCATAACTTGTCTGTTTTGGTTCCCAGCCCTACATCGGCCTCTCCTCAAACAATACATAATCCTAATGTAACTAAATTAGTGAGAAAAACAGTTATGTACTCAGATAAACTTGGTCAGGGCTTAGGGTTGCTTATGAATGCAAATCTTAACCATTCAATGACGAATATTTGTACTCCAGGTCAATCATTTAATGCTATAGTAAATAACATATCACAGGATTCACTGAATAGTTCCACTAATGTCATTGTATTGTGTGGTGACAGCTCACATACTAGGAAACGTGACATTATAAATAATTTTAATATTTTGATTAAACTGCAATCAGATACGAATTGCAGGTTAATAGTTAGCGCTTTTCCCTATTGTACAAATTTAACCTGGGAACAAAACAAGCGCATTTATGACTTAAATTTATTATTGTTTAATTTGACTTGTCGTCATTGTGACACTATTTTATATTTCGATATTAATAAATTTATTAATAACTTTAGTTTGATGTCAGATACGATGTATCTTTCTAAGAAATGTAGGACACAGATAGCTAATTTGTTAGCTTTTAATATACATGATACAGTTATAGGTGGTATAACTAAGTCTTTTCATAATAATAACTTAATCATTAGTAGTTCTACTAATGCAACTTTTACAACTAGTAATAAGGTTACAACCTCAGGTTTAAACTGAGGTCTAAGACAAAGGCCAAGCCCACATCCATTACTATTATACATCAAAATATTCAGGGTTTGGCTGGCAAGGACTTAGAATTAGAATTATTAGCAAAAAGTCAGGTAATTCATGTATTTTGTATAACTGAGCATTGGTTAAGAAGTCATGATACATCATTCCATGTAAATAATTTCCAATTAGCAAGCGCGTACGTGCGAAGCTCAGCTATTCACGGCGGTTCTCTAATATTAGTAAGAAGCAATATTAAATACAAAAATCGCAACGACATTGTAGACCTATCAGTGGAGCGTAACATTGAACTATCGTGTGTGGAGTTCAATAGTTTTGTAATAGTGTGTGTATACCGACCCCCATCGGCCAATTTTAATATTTTTGAATCAGTAATGGAAGATGTACTTAGAAAATTAAAATTAAAAAATAAATTTGTTTTAGTATGTGGAGATTTTAATATAAATATTTTAGAAAACACTTCAACGAGTGTTCGTCTTCTTGCCTTATTTAAATGTTTTAATCTTTCAAATCTATTTCTCGAACCCACTAGAATAACTTCACATTCGGCCACTTGTCTAGATAATATTTTTACAGACTATGACCCTGTTTCTAAGTCACTCATTAGTAATCTTACGTCTGACCATTGCGGTTTGAAGGTGACCTATGATTTTGATATTAGGGATGAACCAAAAATAGTGAACTGTAAACCAGTTACAAAAGAGCGAATGGAGTGTTTCAAAAATAGTATAGCTTGTAAAATTGATGCATTACCCTTTGTACAAGATGATCCAGATGTACTTTATAGTAATCTTTTTAATTTAATTAAGACCGAATACAACCATGTGTTTACACCAAAAACAATAAAAATTACTCATAAACTTAAGTTCTGTGACTGGGCCACGACTGGTATATATAAGAGTAGAAATAAATTATATGATTTATATAGTTTAAAACAATATAACCAAAATGTTAATTTTACGCAATATGTAAAGAATTATTCGAAAATGTTTAAAAAAGTGTGCACAGTAGCAAAATCTAATTACCTTAAAGAAAAAATTAAAAAGTCTAACAATAAAATTAAAGCCACTTGGGACATTATAAACCGTGAAACAGGTAAATTTAAACCACGGGATAATACTTTCACTTTAAAAGTAAACGACAACTTAGTCAATTCAGATTCACAAATTGCTAATATTTTTGATGATTTTTTTGTAAATATACCTGTAATAACAACGTCAAATTTAGATTCATCACCAGAAGCTGCACAAACTTTACTCCAAAAATATGTACCAAAATGTAATCTTTCCTTTCAATTTAAATACATTGATTCAGTGAATATTATTAAAACATTTAAATCACTTAAAATGAAAAACACGAGTGATTTGTGGGGTATATCTATTAAAGTAATTAAGAATATTATTCATTCTATTGCACCGTATCTTGCTGAAATTTTTAATAACTGTGTCCATAAAGGAATCTTTCCTGATCTTATGAAGTTTAGTAAAGTTATACCTTTATTCAAATCAGGGAACAAAGAAGATCCCAGTAACTATCGGCCCATTTCAATATTACCAGCGCTAAGTAAAATTTATGAAAAAATCATACTCGAACAGTTGATGTCATATTTTAACACAAACAACCTTTTACATAGTAAGCAATATGGCTTTACTAAGGGTCGTTCTACTACTGATGCAGGTGTTGCTCTAATAAAACATATATTTGATGCCTGGGAGAAGTCTCAAAACGCTCTTGGTGTTTTTTGCGACTTGTCCAAGGCTTTCGATTGCGTTGAGCACCGGACTCTGGTGATGAAGCTTCATTATTACGGTCTCAAAGATTTTGCACTAAATTTAATACAGTCATATCTCAGCTCTAGAACACAAACTGTTGATATAAATGGTACTAAATCATCTGGTCCACATGTAAAAATGGGAGTTCCACAAGGGTCGATTCTTGGTCCTTTCCTTTTCTTGATTTATATTAATGACTTGCCATTCTTTGTAGAGAACTTTTGTGAAATTGTATTATTTGCAGATGATACTTCACTCATTTTTAATGTAACTAGGTGTAGGACTAATTATGAAAATGTAAATAAAGCTCTTTCAGAGGTACTCCGTTGGTTTACTATTAATAATTTACAGCTTAACGCTAAGAAAACAAAATGTATTAAATTTATATTACCAAATGTCAAATATGAACCAACCGATATTAAAATAAACGGTGATCAATTAGATTTGGTAGATTCTACAGTCTTTTTAGGCATAACCCTTGACTCAAAGCTTCAATGGAATCCTCATATATCGAAATTGGCCGGTAAACTCAGCTCTGCTGCTTATGCCATTAGAAAAATTAGGCAGTTAACAGACGTTGAAACTGCTAGAATGGTCTATTTTAGTTATTTTCACAGTGTCATGTCGTATGGCGTCCTACTGTGGGGAACAGCGGCTGATATTGAAACTATATTCATTTTACAGAAACGAGCAATAAGAACAATCTATAGACTCGGATCACGAACTTCCTTAAGAAATCTTTTTAAGGAGATTGGTGTCCTGACAGTTGCATCTCAATATATTTATAATTGTATAGTTTTTGTACGTTGCAATATCAACTCCTATACTAAACATGGTGACGTACACAATTTCAATACTAGGAATAAGACAAAACTTGTAATGCCACTGTTCAGGTTACAGAAGGTTCTTGGTTCTTTCTTGGGGCAAGGTATACACTATTACAATAAAATACCAAGTACTGTACTAGATTTACCTTTAGATAAGTTTAAAAAACATGTGAAATCTATATTACTTTTAAAAGGTTATTATACAGTCAAAGAATATTTAGATCATAAAACAGCTTGGTTATAATGAAAAACATATACTCTATTTGAATTAATATAATAAAATTAATTTATATAATTTTTATACTGATATGATAGCCTTTATCAGCAGTGTCCTACAGATAACAAACAGCGTTGCGTTAAATAGATCATTAAGTTTTTATTTAGAGTATCTTGAGTATGTCATGCTCTCTTTATTTGTCTCTGCGGTGGTGGCGTGTGCGTCGGGTCGTTACGTTCCCTAAAATATGGTTGAGCGAAGCGATGGCTGATTCATACGTCATACTCGTGAACGGGTGCTGCCTGTGGAGGCTGGTCTGCTCTTGCATACTTATATTATTTTTAATATTATTTACTGTAGTTTGACTTGGTTTTTCTTAACCAAATTTTTTTTTTTTTTTTGAGTACTGTAGTGGTACTGTATGACATTGTGGAAATTGAAACTTTTACCTGATGTAAATTTGTTAACTTAGTTTTTTTTTTTTTTTTTTTTTATTTTTGTGATATTTTTGTTTTTTATTTACATGTTGTGGTTGTCTTCTATAATTTTGTGTTTATTTGTAATGGAAAGTGTCCTGCTATGATAGGGCATTTTCCAATATTTTTGACGCTGTAAGGGAGAAAAGAGCTGGACACTTGCTGAGTTTCTTGCCGGTTCTTCTCAGTACAAGATCTCCCGCCCAGAGTAGACTTACGAACCGATGGCATAGTGACTTTCACAAGAGCTACTTGTAGCCTAAACTGAATAAATGATTTTGAATTTTGAATTTTTTTTTGAACAAATATTCTGTGTTTTATTCCCGTTCATGTAGATTTCATTTCAAATAACTAATATTTAATAGATTGACTTTGTAATACTTTGGTTATGTATAGAAACTGTTTAAATTACCTTAAAAATTTAAATTTTTTGTAACACTAATTGTAATTTTTGTGCTCTTGTTTATTAGAACTAAGGTTATTTTTTATTTTTCGTACGTATTTTTACGTTTACCTTCCCGCACTCGCGCCTTAGCGTAGCGCGCGCGGTGGCCAGCCGGCTGCCCGCGCGCCGTGCCGCCGCGGCCGTGCCGGAAGCAGAGCGTCGCTCGCCCGCGCCCCAACGCTGCGCAGGACCGCTATCCTTATGTCCCGGGACCGCACGCTTCAGCGCGGGCGATACAAATTTTTAATAAAACTCATCAAAACAATTAAAATTCTATTGAGTTGATTCATTGCTTAACATATTGTTTTTGATGTGTAACATCTTTTCTCTCGCTTTCTTGCAATTTGTGCGAGTGATTTCGTGAAATGGGACGGAAATGTGTAACAGGAAGTCGGGGAAGCGCGCCATTTGATTTGACGAATGAGCGCGCGGTATTGCATTATTCTTGGTGCCAATTAAATAAAATACAACTTTCATTAAAAAGAATTATTCTTTGTTATGAAAAATCATTTCAAATTATACCTGACCCATTTTTTTTAGAATATAATGTTAAAATTGCTTATTACTGAGGAGATATATCAAAAGTTACACATCATATGCGACTACTGTAAGGCTCGCTAATTTTTTTAAGTTCCCTGTACATTAATTTATGTGATTCGAGCATTTCAAAGTTAATTTTGCTATATGTAAACTTAGTATTGAAATAGTTTGTTGTGCGTAGGATATGTACGAGAAGACCATCCAGCGCACGATCTTGATGATGGGGCGTTACGTGGAGGCCATCGAGGACGTGCCCTGCGGTAACATCTGTGGTCTCGTGGGTGTCGACCAGTTCCTCGTCAAGACCGGAACCATTACCACCTACAAGAACGCGCACAACATGAAGGTATACATACACAAGTGCTTATCATAAGAAAAATAAATATGTAATGAATCTTTATTTAAAGCATTTATATCCTCGAGTTTCAGTAAGATAAAGGGACTTCACATACACTTCTTTAGTATATTTTACTAGTATCATTCTGTTTGGTTTCATCAGTTGTCAGTAGAAAAGTTCTTAAGTTCTCAATTTGCTTTTTAGGATATGACAATAAATAAACTGATCTTTTTTTATTATGCAAGAAAATCCGACAGAACAATGTTGAGTAGTTATGAGTACTCTCAAAATTGATCTGTCTATTCATCTCCACAGCAAAAATTAGACGTCCTGAATAAGTTAGTAGGTAAAAAAGTTTTGACGATTCAAAATAACTTAGTTTAATTTAATGAAAAATATATAGAATTTCTGGCTTTCTATATTTAGTGACGTGCTGCTACTATTTATGTGATTTGTTCCTTAAAACATCGTACTCGCCCGCAGGTGATGAAGTTCAGCGTGTCCCCCGTGGTGCGCGTGGCGGTGGAGCCCAAGAACCCGGCCGACCTGCCCAAGCTGGTGGAGGGGCTGAAGCGGCTCGCCAAGTCCGACCCCATGGTGCAGTGCATCAACGAGGAGTCCGGCGAGCACATCGTGGCCGGCGCCGGCGAGCTGCATCTCGAGATCTGTCTCAAGGTAACCTTACCGATACCACATTGTTAGTTCTCCTTGTGTGACCGTGACCGCTCTTGGTCTTGACCAAGAGCGGCACCTGTGTAGTGCAGTGCACTATGCACTTAATAGGAGGATTCAATCACTGCCTCTTGTAAAACTTTTGGTAGATAAATAAATTATTTTGATTATTAGTTAAACTATACTCAAGAGCTTTTAACGCAAACAATTCGGTATACTTTTATACGTGAGGCGTTAAAAAAACATGTTGACTCCTAAAATACCCAGACGAGAAATTCAATCGTTTGTCGGTCACACGGCGCTGGTGTTAAGTACCTAACTTTTTTTTTATTACGTTATTCCGGTAGTTAGCTGCCGGCCAGCATGAACCAGCAACTCATTTTAAACTCATTTTTCCTTATCGATAAACAAATTAAAATCTAAAATAATTTTAAAGCATAATTTAAAGGAAGTCGTGATTTTAGATCCTTAAAAAATCTTCGCAACTAAACATTTGGGGTCGTTAATTTGTTGCATGAACACGATTTTTGTATGTGACTTAAAGTTCTCTGGCTTAGATAACCAAAAAGACTTTCCACTGACGTGCAAACATGTTCCAGGATCTCGAAGAAGACCACGCCTGCATTCCAATCAAGAAGTCCGACCCCGTGGTGTCGTACCGTGAGACGGTGGCGGAGGAGTCCGACCAGATGTGCCTGTCCAAGTCGCCCAACAAGCACAACCGCCTCTTCATGAAGGCGCAGCCCATGCCCGACGGCCTGCCCGAGGACATCGACGAGGTAACTCATACTCCGGGAGGAGGTAGCGTTGCATTTTAGGTAGTGTTTTTACGCCGATCGATTGCCATCTTTTTCAACAGTATTACAGTATTACTCAGTAGTACTCGTATTACTAATAAATGAACCAAACGTCAGCTGGCGCACCGGTGGGTGTGGGTGTTTGAGTGAAAGAGTAACAAACATCCATCCATACTTACAAACTTTCGCGTTTATAATATTAGTAGGATAAGTTCATATAATTTTAAATTAAGTAAAAGTAAAATTTAATTAATGAGCCTCCCTGCCAGTCCAAAGCCTGGAAAAAGTAGGAAGGGAAGTTCATTTCCACCGCTCTCAAACTAAACCGTCCGCATCGTCGTCGTCGCGTCGATTAGCAAGCGACAAGAACGTTGTCTAAACAGTTTATTCTGAAAGTCGTTTAATGAACATATTTAAATGAACCACAACAACAGAACTACTTTGTCACAGTTTCTTGTTCAGTTCAGTATTCTTCGAAGACTTAAACAAACTAGTTTATGGTAAACGATAAACAGTCTCGTTTCGTTTATCGAAAAAGCATCGACGACCCACTAATAGCACGTACACGCAAATGCTGTTTTGAAATTTTAGGGGGAAAGGCTTAGGTAGCCCGAAGGTCGCGTTATATGGACTCAAGCAGCTCCAGAAGCAGCTCAAAATAAGTGTTAAAAAGGAAACAGCGTAGTAGCAATGCTCCAATATTTTCAATCTTTACTGCGTCAGCTGACGGCCTTTCCACCGCTACACACGCAGCTGATTGTTGTTTTCGTACTTTTAATAATTTAAACAATTGTCTAGTTAAATTTCATCCGGCGTACTATAACTTTATTTTACGTATCTTTTTTACAAGTTCATGCGAGCAGCTGACGCATAGTCCCCCATCCACGATGCAGCTGACGTTTTTTTTCAGCTCAGTACGATATCAACTATTCATGAAAAAGTTTCAGACGGCGTACCATTACTTTATTTTTTTTGCCACTTTCGGAACCTCTCACATTCACACCCACCGCTACTTGAGCAGCTGACGGTCGGTTCACTCATCAGCCATGATCAACTATCGATGTTAACATCGGCTGGCTGTATTGCAACGCTACCTCCCGAACTTAGCTTCTTATTTTAAAATTTGTCTTTATTTGTTCTTGAATTGAAATTCAATAAAGGTTTTTGGAGAAAACTATTTTCTCGAATAATCTTTAAATACTTAACATGTCTGAAAGACTTACTGTAATATAGACCTTTGCATTATTTTTGTAAAGCTAAAATAAAGTAAACAAACTAAAAATCATTTGCCACTTATGAATAAAAAATATAAATAAAAGAAAAGTAAAAAGTAAACCTCTTAGTCAATTAATGAAGCGGTTGTGTTAGGGTCCGAACTCTCAGTGAACAAGTTACAAATGTTGTCGATGTCGATGTCTAACCAGATGAACGTAGTATTCTATGAAAATGCGCAAACTCTACTTAAAACACCGCCGGTCCACAGGGCCGCGTCAACCCGCGCGATGACTTCAAGACGCGCGCGCGCTACCTCAGCGACAAGTACGAGTACGATCTCACCGAGGCCAGGAAGATCTGGTGCTTCGGCCCCGAAGGCACGGGGCCCAACCTGATGGTAGACTGCTCCAAGGGAGTACAGTACCTCAACGAGATCAAGGACTCGGTGGTGGCCGGCTTCCAGTGGGCCGCCAAGGAGGGCGTCATGGCCGAGGAGAACCTGCGCGGCGTACGGTTCAACATCTACGACGTCACGCTGCACACCGACGCCATCCACAGGTACTGTGCTAAACAATTTAAACAATTTAAAAGATAAAGTTTACGCGAACACTACACATTGAAACCCTTTGCAGGGTCCGTGGTCACAGGGACCACGACCCTGTGACCACGGACCCTGCAAAGGGTTCGAAACGTCAGGATAAACATTAATTAAAACTAATGTGTAAAATAAACGCGAGTAGATCCGTAAAAGTTTTTTCATTTCAATTTAATAGATCAAGTTGAATTTTAAATAAAATATTGTTCATTAGAAATTGCTTTTTTGAGCAATAGCAAAAAAAGCCTAATAGTCGCTAGTGTATGGAGAGATGGGGTAAAACTCAAAATGCTACTCTAGTGTGGGTAGTTTGTGTCGATTACAATGTTTCTAAAAGAAAAACTGCAACGACTTGCGGTGTCTAGTGAGAGTTTCATTTGACGTTCGATCACGTTAACGAAAACGAGAATTTGTATGGCATTGAAGCAACACCTCCTGGCGACATACGAGAACAGTTAACATTTTGCCATTGGATTGTAAAAGTTGGTTCTCTTCTATGACATCAAATTATTATTGTAAATTGGTTTAAGTGTTTTTGACAATCATTTAAATATTTCAACAGAGGTGGCGGCCAAATCATTCCAACAACTAGGAGATGTCTGTACGCGTGTCTGCTGACGGCCCAACCCCGGCTTATGGAACCCGTATACCTTTGCGAAATCCAGGTAACATAATATTTTCATGTCTAAAACCGTCGCCACGAAAAGATAAGGAATTTGTTCATGCTGTGTATTCGCGAGTAATAAATATTGGTTTGACCTTTTTCTAGTTGTCCGTGGCGCCGGTCATCGTATAATAATTTTGCATAATCTTAGAAAGTAAGATTTGATGTAAACCTCATGAGTCTCCCCTAGCATTTAGTAGTAGTTCTAGTACCCACGTTTTTCCTGAGCGGGCTAGCATGTACCGATAGTCCCGCCTTTCCGAGACGTGGCAAAGCAACCGTTTTATGTTTTGGCATTGTCATTCCGTACACCTTGCCTGATTCTGAGAACTAACAGTTGTTATCAAAATTTTAACACACCTCTGATTAGATACATCCTGAAACAGCATGATTTTGATATTTGATTGTGATGTCATTGATTTTAAATTGTATGAATTAATTATTACTTAGCTTAAAAAGACATATAACAACCTTCAAGTTAACAGTAATTAAATAGAATTATCAAGTAATCTAGAGTCCTGTGTGTAATGTGTGTTCTAAAGTAATTTGTTTTCTTTTCTTTTGTAATATCGAATTAATAATATTTGTTTCCGCTCAGTGCCCCGAGGTGGCGGTAGGCGGCATCTACGGCGTATTGAACCGGCGGCGCGGCCACGTGTTCGAGGAGTCGCAGGTGGCCGGCACGCCCATGTTCGTGGTGAAGGCGTACCTGCCCGTCAACGAGTCGTTCGGGTTCACGGCCGACCTGCGCTCCAACACGGGCGGCCAGGCCTTCCCGCAGTGCGTGTTCGACCACTGGCAGATCCTGCCCGGGGACCCCTGCGAGCCCTCCAGCAAGCCCTACGCCGTCGTGCAGGCGAGTGCACTCCCCGTACCAATAAACAGAGTATACGCTTGGAATATGTGTTATTGTTATTGTTAAATTAAAGCTTTATAATTATTATTATTATTAAAGTAAAAGCGACAAAACACTGAATTAATATTCAAAACTTATGTTTATTGGTAAGGTTAAGAGTTTTTAAACCCATCGCTACCTTCCCGCACTCGCGCCTTAGCGTAGCGCGCGCGGTGGCCAGCCGGCTGCCCGCGCGCCGTGCCGCCGCGGCCGTGCCGGAAGCAGAGCGTCGCTCGCCCGCGCCCCAACGCTGCGCAGGACCGCTATCCTTATGTCCCGGGACCGCACGCATAGGCGCGGGCGATACAAATTTACATATTAAGTTAATAGAAAAGTACTATTGCTTCAAATAAATTAAATCACGATATTAACTATTGTCCTATCTTGTTACAGGAGACCAGGAAACGGAAAGGACTGAAGGAGGGTCTCCCAGACCTAAGTCAATACTTGGACAAATTGTAAACGCCGTAGCTAATGCAATCTGTAATGTAATATATGTAACATTCGAGCGCCTCCCGCCTTCCTACTCACTTGTTTTTATTACATTTTGTTTATCGCCTTACGGTACCGTTATGCCTCGATAAGTTTGTAAGTGCCGCAAGCCAGAATTATATGAAGATTCAATAAAATATTGCTGGTCGATATATTGCATTGTTAATATTACCACATTCGGTGATACTAGACTGTTATGTTGTATCACTAATAAATAAATATAATTATTAAAAGGAAAATATATTAATATCTCTTCGTTCATGAGAATTGTTATCGATTTGAAGTAGTTGGGAACCAGGACTTCTTTACTTATACTGTAATTAATTTTTAAATTATAATTTTTCTATTGTAAGAATAGCGTTTTAATTTATAATGGGATCTACTCATCACAAAAGATATTAGGTGCGTAAGTTTTAATTTTATAGCTATAACACATTTATTGTACAATCCTTTTTTTGTTTTAAAACTTAATGCATGTGTATTGCGTGCTTATCTATATTAATTACATTTATTCTTTGATATCATGTTTTTGCATTACTTTGTTCTTATTACTTATTACTATACTACTTGTTTCAGATAAGATGCCGTGGCCTAATACCGATTCAATAGGTAAGACCAATTGATTCAACATTTTATGTTTCTCACTTTAAAACTACTTAATCATTTTTTACCCTAATATGATGATAACACTTATCCCGATGCCACCATGACGGTCTTATAAGCTCAACAGGACTGATCTTTTTGTTTGTTTCTGTTGACAAATTAAATTTTGTGCGACTGTGACTACATTTGATTTATCTTCAACAGGTAGCTAAATGTTGTTCAGCCTTTGTAGTTGTGGTGACAGATCGTGGCGTCGAAATTCCATAGGTAAGTTGCGTGCCGCAATATACTATATTTTTATCTGGAGCTTTTTTGTTTTTTTTCCTTTACGGAAAAGTTTTGTCTCGCCTGATGAGAATGCCGAAGGTGGAAGCGCACTTCACCTGAAATCCCAACACGCACAGTCAGGCAGCCACCTAGATCACAGAGGCAGTTTGAACTAGTTACATCCAAGTTTAAACATTAATGCTTATTTTCTTACTGCCGTACTCAGCAGAGACGTCAATTAAGTTTTAATGACAATTAAGTCTCTTGCTGTCACTTTCTTATGTATAGTGCTAAAGAGAGAAGGAAAGACATTTAATTGTCATTAAACTTAATTGATGTCTCTGAGTACGGCAGTAAGTATTGTTTATTTTTTTATAATGATGATAAACTCCGCCCAGACGTTATAATGACGGTATTTATCAAGCTCAACAGGCCTGAATAAAATTACCAATTATTACTACTAAGTTTATCATCACTTTCAGTTTACTAAACCCTTTCATTATTTTCAGCGCCACCGGAGCGCTCAGCGCTGGGAGTATCGGCCGCAAATATCTTTGTAAGTTGTCTTAAAACTTTTCTACTAATCTATTATATATTTAAATTATTTGTACATTTGCGGCTTAAACATTTAACTGCATAACTTTTTTTTTGTATGATGATAATCACAGACCTGTTCTGAATTCTATTGAGGAATAAAAATATAATTTACTGACTACGATGCTTTCCTTGAAATAAGTGTTTCTACTAAGAACTTCTTATAAAATGGTTTTTGTTTAATATAGGTAAGCAAATTACGGAGGTGAAAGAAGACTAGAAAAATTCAGGTACCTACTTAAATATTATTACTATTAAAATAAACTAAAGTCATATTTATAAAATTTAATTTAGCTTCAGTGCAGCATTAGCACTTGAAAATAAAAACTAAAATTAACTTAAGTAATATTAACTACTTAATTTCTTTTATTTTATGATGATAATCACAGACCTGTTCTGAATTCTATTGAGGAATAAAAATATAATTTACTGACTACGATGCTTTCCTTGAAATAAGTGTTTCTACTAAGAACTTCTTATAAAATGGTTTTTGTTTAATATAGGTAAGCAAATTACGGAGGTGAAAGAAGACTAGAAAAATTCAGGTACCTACTTAAATATTATTACTATTAAAATAAACTAAAGTCATATTTATAAAATTTAATTTAGCTTCAGTGCAGCATTAGCACTTGAAAATAAAAACTAAAATTAACTTAAGTAATATTAACTACTTAATTTCTTTTATTTTATGATGATAATCACAGACCTGTTCTGAATTTTTCTTGAGGTTTATCAAATAATACTGATTTTTTTATTATCGAGACGTCGATAATTCAATATTATACTGCAGAACCAATCGTTGCTTTCTATTTCAGGTATATTATGCAGATGTTTCCCGTCTTTATTTCAGTTTTCATATATTTTTATGTTTTGCTGAATGTATGAATAAAGTGTTTGAAGTAATTTCTTTTGTTTCAATTATTTTATCGAGTGTAATGTAGGACCAACCCTCACGAATATAATGAGGATCAGTCACTTAACAGGATAATTTAATTAGAAGTAGTATTTCGCATGCGTCATGATTTATTACTGAGTAAAGAGCCATTCGAGCTATTTATAGCCTTAGCCCCGTGATACGCTGAGATAGTTATTTAAGCAGATTAATATTTTAACTGTAGCTTCACAGTATATTTCTGAAAAAATTGTTTGTTTATAAAATTTAGATAAATTCGAAAAAAAAAGTAATACACAATTTTAACAAGAAATAAAAACAAACTTGCCGTTCCAAAACTTAGACGCAATAATGTCTGTAATTAATTTGTTGGGAAATTTATAAAATATACAATAAAGTGCCATTCACTCTAACGGAATTGCCACTACACAAGTTTAAGACAGAAATAAAACAAGGTCTAATGAAAAAAGGCTACTATAAAATTGATGATTATTTTAATGATAAGAATGTGAATGTTTGCTCGCCTGCACATGTTATTTAAGCTTTGAAATAATCTCGCCCTCCGTTACTCTTAGGCTAGACAGCGTTGTGCAGTCCACATTGGTGAAACTATACTAGCAGGCGAGTGAGACACACATCATCAAACACAGAACTGAAAAATCCGGAAAAGAGTAGGTGGTACGCAAATACCACGGCCATCCGAAGCACTCGAAGCAGACACCATCGACGTGCATCGTCTGAGGAATGCTGTTTTTTTTTTTAGTTTATGGCTTCGTGCGATTAGCACATTTAGCCAGTGTCAAAGTAATTTTTCTTACAAGTAATAAATAAATATACAATATTTCCTTCCCTGTATGATGATAATGAATGATAATAGAAATGATATACCCCCCAACCCCTCGAGTATCTCAGTAAAGATGTGGGGCTTTACTAAGCCCTCAAGCAGACTTCTTGAGAGAATTTGAAAAGTGAAGTTGCACTGTTTTGTTTCATTTGCCAACACTTATGCAAACTCACGAACACTTAACGGTTAATAATCCACCATTATTTCACATTAATATTCGACATTAACACAAATTTTAGAAAATAAAACAAAATTGCAGACATGACTTCACTTTCCCGCCATGAAGTCCAGGAATGCTGTTGTAAGATTTTTGTTATTTTTTTTTACTTTAAGTGACGGCTTCGTGCGAATAGCACATTTAGCTAGTGTCAAATTTTTCTTACAAGTAATACATAACATAAATATACAATATTTCCTTCCAGTCAGTATGATGATGAATGATAATAAAAATGAGAAGTGAGAAATGATATACCCCCAACCCCTCGAGTATCTCAGTAAAGATGTGGGGCTTTACTAATTCCTCGGGCGGACTTCTGGAAAGATTTTGAAAAGTGAAGTTGCACTGTTTTGTTTCATTTGCCAACACTCATGCACACTTACGAACTCTTAACGGTTAATAATCCATCATTATTTCATATTATTATTCGACATAACACAAATTTTAGAAATTAAAACAAAATTGCAGATATGTCTCTTCTTTTTCCCGCCAAGAACTCTTTTTTTTTTATTTACGAATTTTCAAAATTGTTTCACGTCACTCTTAATTGCCTCCTCCACAGAACTTAAATATGAAGTGTTTAGGCTGACATCAGACGGACTGCATCACAGCTACCGCGCGCGGGCGATATATTTAACTGCATGCAGTTGTACGTTCTACTTCGTGCAGTCATGATATCAACTGCACGCGGTCGGCTGCAGTCGAGTGAAGTCAATATCAACTGTATGCAGTCGTGCCTTCAACTTCGCGCGGTCGGCTACAGTTGTGTGGTGTCGCCGCATGCTGTCCACCGCCGTTCGTATGCAGTTGATGCAGTTAGTCTTGGAGCTGAACGCGCGTCGGTTGCGTCGAATGGTTTGAAAAATGGATTTCGACACCGACTTCTTTATTTCTTTAATAAAAAGTAAAGTCAGCTTACTGGTCTAGATGCTTGGCGTCAACTGCGTGAAGTCAGATCCGACTGCAGACAACTGCATGCAGTTGAATATAGCGACTGCGTGCGGTTGCTGATGCGAGTTCGTGCGGTTGTTGTGGTGCAGTCCGTGTGTTGGCGGCCTAACATGAATATATAAGTTTTTTGTAAAGAGTTCTCAAAGACGCAAAGCTATCATAGTCTTTAGGATTTTTATACTTTTTATGAAATTTATTTTTCTTCTTTAAACAAAGTTTTAAGTAATCAGAATACCAAATCGGGAAGTTATTGGCTCTCTTATTTAAAACAGGGATATACTTTTTAATTAATTCATTGATAATTTCATATAATTTAGAGACGGACTCATCAACGTTACCATTAGAAATCAAATAAGACCAATCCTGACAGCTAAGATCAGCTTTAATTCTGGCATAGTCCCCTCCCTTAAAATTATGGACCCTAAGAGTATTATGAATTAAAAATTTTAGCATAGTGGTTGTGTTCATTTTAATGCATGATGGATGGTGATCATCACGGCGAGAAAGAGACTGCATCCGATACCGATATGTGATTAACATTGCAGAATATGAGATCTAGCAGTCTATTATTTTTATTATATATGTTCTTAAATTGATGAAGGTGACAGAAGTCAACCATTCCGAGTAAAAGAGTGGACTTAAGATCAGTCGAACCATAGGGCTACAAACCTGTACCTAAACAGGGCGCAATCAAGCGATTGCGCCCTTCATTTCAAATGTATTTATTTTTATTTCGTGTTTAGAAAAAACAACAAAACTTTTCCCATGCAGCCAAAAATTTTAACTTTTCATCACTCGCAAATCTCGCAATATTTTAACGAATTATTAATTTCTAAAGATATAGTATAAATACAATCCACATAAACTATTTTAGGTTTAATAGGCATTGTTATTTTTCCTTCAATAAATATTTTTAGGAAATTATAATAATAACCTTTTGATCTGCAAGTTTACCGGTTTTTGCAAAATCTAGAGATATACACAACACTTAAGGCAGTTAATTTTGATAACTATTATTTTGTTAAATAATAAAAATGATAAAAGTGGAGGTAGATAACTAGCCGGAATTACTATTATAGTAAATTAATTTCAAAACCTTATCTATATGTATAATATAGGGTTCACATTCTTGATTAGTAAATTATGAATCTTCGACATCTTCTATTATTACTACTATTTGAATGTAAATATATATAGCTATTAAACTATCATGGGTCACTTGCAACTTGCAACTCTATTTAGAGTACCTAATTAACGGGATTCTTACCATACTTCTTACATTACTGATCGTAATTCCGTGATCATGGCGCATGTAACTGTGCCGAAATATCGAATACTCACAAATAATAAACATAGTAAGAATCCCGATAATAATTACTCAATTGTAAATGTTGTATATAATCAATCACGCACGGGTACACCGCACAATGTGATTGGTATATTCTACTCTCTTTGTGAAGATCTTTAACTGGTCTAGCAAGTATGATAAAAGCTCACCGATTTTTATTGAAATAAGAAATATATTTTTACATTCAAATAGTTCAATTTTCTTTGTCGTCAGCCAAACACAAGTCACAACACTACGTATGACAACCCCACCCACCCACAAACTAGGTTAGGAAAAAAAGGGCGGGAAACTTCGGTTTGAGCGGGTGCATTTTTTCTTTGGAAAATTTAAAAATTAATAATTTTGTAAAAGGATTGGTGTACATAATTGTATATATTTATTAAACTTTTGTATATTTTTTTAGTATTAGTGTGTAAGTAGTAGCTGTAAATATTGGTAAGTAGTTTAAGTATTTATTAAAATGGGCGATCCGCCCGAGGACCCTGGTGGTACAACAGTACCACCAGCGGCCAGTTATGTAGACATTAGCACTAATGATAACGAATCCGATAGGAAAACCCCGACGACCCCGATTGATATACTAATCTCAGCAATAGAGTCATCAATGGACACAGATTGTTCGGCCTCAGATTCGAACAAATTAAAGCGTAAACGTATATCTCGGGCCATATTATGTAATACTTGCCATAAAAGGAAGCGGCGACAGGGTTCAAAAATTGAAAAGCCGAGCGATTGTAGTTGTCAGTTAAAACCGCAACAGGAATTAAGTACGGATACTGTTTCTCCTCAGTCACAATTAAATAGCCACGAAAAGCCCCCTCATTTGCCTATTGGTCGCTCTATATATCAGGCCTCTGACGTAGCACCTTATGTCGTACATGTACAGAAGGAAACATTTTCTAGTAATGACGGTGTAACTCTGCACCCAGTTACCTTTGGCCGTTTCTTGAAAAAAAATGACATTAAAGGTATTGTTAATGGAAGTATTAAACGTATAGGACGCAACCGTGTTAGTTTAGGATTTACAAATTATACTGAAGCAAATTCATTTTTATTAAATACTCATTTACAAACTGAAAATTATAAAGTATTTATTCCTACATTTAACATAACGAGAATGGGGGTAGTGAGGGGAGTACCATTAGATTGGTCTGATGAAGAAGTCAAGTCCAATATCGCCGTTCCTATTGGGTGTGGTCCTGTTATGAAAATAAGAAGACTTAAAAAAAAAGTTATAATTAACAATAGTAAACAATTCGAAAATACAGGTACTATAGTAGTGACATTTGATGGGCAAGTGTTGCCAACTCGTGTGTATATGTGTTACACTGCACTACCAGTATCTTTATACATATACCCCACAGTGCTATGTTTTAACTGCTGCAGGTATGGGCACATGAAGAGTCAGTGTAGATCTACTCCTAGGTGTTTTAAGTGCGGTCAGGGTCATTCTGGTGATACCTGCAATGTTGAAGAAGAATATTATCATTGTTGTTTATGTAATGGTTCTCACCAAGTTACCAGTAGAAAATGTTTAGAGTTTGACAGACAAAGAGCGATTAAAGAGACAATGAGTAAGAGCTGTGTTTCTTATGTGGAAGCTGTAAAACAGCACCCACCAATATCAAAAATTTCATATGCTGATGCCTTAATTACTTCTACTTTTCCCTCATCAAGTCCAACCAGAGTTAGCAATAATCCTGTTTACACTGCTCCTACACATGTCTCTCAATCGTACAAAAAGACAGTCTTTTTGAAACCAAAACCACTCCAAAAGTTTTCTAAAGGATATGATCATTTTGCACATTCTGAAATAGTAAGACAACCAGCATTATCATCTAAACCTATTTTAAACCATGATAGTCCAAATAGTAGTGATTTATCTAATATAAATATTTCTGAAATTCTAAAACAACTTATACAATTGCTGTCTCAATCAAACATTGTTTCACCGGCCAACGTTGCTGCAGTTATTGATGCTTTATATCAAATTTTTAATACAACTAATAATGGATCACAGAGCCAAAGTAATTCAGTGGAATTGTCGTAGCTTAATCAACAAGAAACATGCTATAATAGATATGATTAATAAATATGATCCTTCTGTCATCTGTCTACAAGAGACCTGGCTTAAACAACAGTCCATATTTAAGATTTCAGGTTTCTCTTGTATAAGATCAGACAGAAATGATGGGTATGGTGGAGTAGCCATATTAGTTAATAACCTTAATGAATATACTGTTCTGTCACTTCCCTCATTATGCAATGATATTTCAGTTGTTGCAGTTAGTGTAAAGAAAATTTGTTATGTGTCTATATATTTCTCTCGACCTAGTTTAAGTATTTTTAATGAAATCAGTCAGCTTTTTAATTTTCTTCCAAAACCATTTATATGTTTAGGGGATTACAACTCCCATCATACTGTTTGGGGTTGCTCATCATCTAGTTACTATGGAGAGCAACTACTAGAATTGATTGATTCTCATAACTTATGTATAGTGAATACCGGCCTACCAACTCGTCTTACTAGTCCTACAGAGGGTACAAGCGCTCCTGATTTATCCATCTGTACACCTGATCTGGCTTCAGTTTTATTATGGAGTCCTCTTGATTCCACACATGGCAGTGATCACTTCCCATTGATAATTTCACTGCCATTCAACAGACCTATAAAACAGATAAAACAACCACGTATAAAACATAAATTAGAAAATGTAGATTGGGACTCATATAAAGCAAGGGTTGAGTCTAAAGTATCAGAATTGCCTAAAATATCTGGCTCTAATGTGTCTGCCTGTTCTGAATTATTAGCCAAAATATTGATTGAAGTAGCAGATGAAAAATTTCCAATTAAAGATAAGGGTTCTAATAAGATGCCATCTCCACCATGGTGGGATCAAGAATGTACTCATGCAGTGAGATTAAGAAAGGATGCGGAGAAACAATATTGTACAGTTATGTCTGATGAAAACTTTCAGTCATACTTAGAGGTCTCTAAAGAAACACAGGAACTTCTCAAAAAGAAAAAAACTGAAGCATGGCGTAGATTCTGTGAAACTTTGTGCCCCAACGTTAAATCTTCTATTGTGTGGCAAAACATTAGAAGGTTTAGATCTGCATTCAATAGTAATCAACAAACTATAATCCCTCCAATTCTTGTTGAACAGATAATGGACCGTCTTGCGCCCCCTTTTGTGCCGGAACGATTGAGTATTGTTTCACCCTTAATGTCAATTCCTGAAATTGTAAACAACGACAATCACATTCTAAATCTTAATTCCCCTTTCACTATGTGTGAATTAAAGGGAGTGCTTTCGTTACTTAAAGACTCTGCTCCTGGGGAAGATGGTATTCCCTATTCTTTTATTGTAAATTTGGATGATAATAGTCTTGGATATTATCTTTCCATAGTAAATACAGCTATGATGACAGGAAATATACCACAGTCATGGAGAACTCAATCTCTAGTCCTAATACAGAAACCAGATAAACCCAGTGCCGATCCTTCATCCTATCGCCCTATTGCTTTAGCCTCAGTTATGGCCAAGATAGCAGAACATCTTATTAAAATTAGACTCGAATGGTTCCTTGAACATAACAAATTACTGACAAGTAGTCAATTCGGTTTTAGAAAGGGAAGGAGCACAATTGACAGTTTAAGTATTTTTACCACAGATATACGTTTGGCTTTTTCTGGAAATGATAATGTGGTGGCTGCTTTTTTGGATATAACTGCGGCTTATGATAATGTAAATATTTTAGTTCTCAAAAATAAATTTAACGCGTTAAACATCCCAGTTACTCTAGGACATTTTATTGTAAATTTATTATCAGAACGATTTATAAAATTTTCTTCTGTTTTTGATCAAAACATTAATATTAGTCGTACAGTTTGGAAGGGATTGCCGCAAGGGTCGGTTTTAAGCCCACTGTTATATAATATATACACCTCTGATTTGGAATCTGTTATTAAGGCTAATACTAGTATCTTGCAATACGCTGATGACTTGCTCCTTTATGTTTCTGGCAGTATAGTTGAAGATATTAGTAAAATTTTATCCGATTCATTAACGGATTTAAAGATTTGGCTAGATGACAATGGTTTGGAATTATCGCCGTCTAAAAGTGTAGTTGTTCTTTTCTCTAGGAAAAGATTACCTCCAGTAGCTAATGTCTTCTATGATGGATCTCTTTTGCCTGTAAGAAATAAAGCAAAATTTTTAGGTGTAACTCTGGATTCCAAATTAACAGGAGTTCCCCATTCTGATAACGTTTTAGTGAGATGTGAAAAAAATTTAAATATTCTAAGATGCCTCTCTGGTGTCTGGTGGGGAGCACATCCCTTTTCTATGAAACTTTTGTATAATGCACTTATTAGAAGTGTATTAGATTACGGAACATTTTTGCTGCACCCGGGTAATGTTGCAGCCCTCAAAAAATTAGACAAAATACAAGCAAAGGCGCTAAGAATTATAACAGGAGCGATGAAATCTAGTCCAATAAATTGTCTACAGGTAGAATGTTGCGAGCCTCCTTTGTCGATGAGAAGGCAATATTTGTGCGATAGGTTCTATTTCCGTAATGTATGTCTATATAGCCATCAATTGTTTCCTAAAGTACGGTTGTTGGCAGAGAAAGTTGAGTCGTCCAATTATTGGCGTCATAAGGATGTGCCATGCTTAGTAAAAAGCTTTCAAAAATGTCGTGATCTTGAAGCTCCGACACATCAAAGCCAACTACTTCCATTATACGAATACAGTTATAACGCTATAATTTTAAATCCTCAAATTAAATATAATGTTGGTGTAAATAGGGACGATATTAATCCAAACGCTGAATTTAATTTTATAATCAATAGTGATTGGGCTGCTTGGCACTATTTATATACTGATGCTTCCAAGCATTCTGATAATGGTTGTGTTGGAGTGGGAGTTTTCCATTTACAGTATAAAGTTATCCAACAGATTAAACTGCCACCTCAGACCACTGTTTTTACTGGAGAATGTTTTGCGATTTTTAAAGCAATTGAATACGTTATCCTTGCAAGACTGTCAAAAGCAATCATTTTCAGCGATTCATTAAGTGCGCTGCAGGCCTTGTCACGATTTCCTTTTAAGACTAATAAACAATGCTCGATTATCTTTGCAATTAGAAATTTGTTATTAACGTGTTTAAGCAAGGGTTATAGTATTGTTTTTACATGGATACCAAGTCACGTTGGTATTCATGGAAATGAAAGAGCTGACAGATTGGCTAATGAGGCGATTCAAGTGGGTGATATGGTCCCATATCACAATTATTCACATGACTTAATTTGTTTAGCTAAAACATATTTAATAGAAGAATGGAATAGATTCTGGAATGCTGGTGATTCCAAGGGGAGGTATTACCAATGTATACAGAAATCTATTCCAAAAAGACCATGGTTTTTCGAGTTAAAATTAAATAAAAGAACTACATCTATTCTTTGTAGAATACGATTAGGCCATGTTTGTACACCATCTCAATTGTTTAAATTTAACATTGTGGCTACTTCCACGTGTCCCTGTGGCGAAGACGGGGATACAAATCATATTTTCTTTAACTGCCCTCTACACGATCGCTCTGACTTTATTTCCCAACTTGTTTCAATCCGTGTTCCATTTCCCACATCTGTTATTTGTTTATTATATAATAATAATTATGATATATATAAAGTATTAGCCTTATTTATTGAAAGTAATAACATACGAATATAATATTCAGTATTATTTTACAAGTATTCATGTATCTAAGTACATTGATCCTTGGATACCTATCCTTTCCGAATTCCTTTCCATAATTTTTACATCTGTGTTTCCCTAACTTTTTCATTGGCTAAATGCTTGTGCAAAGCCATTAATAATAAAAAAAAAAAAAAAAAAACTAGGTTAGGTAGAGAGAGATATGGACAAACCGTATAATCATCAAGGTCACAGCTGTGCGCATGTTTTTAAACCTATTACTTATTTTTTGCAAATTATCTTAGCTGCGTTGGTTTGTTCATGTTGTATCGCACGTCGCGGCTCCTCTCTGATTATCTGAATAGAATGTTACCTTCTGTAGTCTTTGTGCTCGGAGCGCCCGGTTCCGGCAAAGGTACTCAGTGCTCTAACATTTCTAAAGAATATGACTTTGTTCATTTATCAGCGGGCGATTTACTACGCGAAGAACGTCAAAGACCCGGATCAGAATATGGAGAGATGATCGAGCAGAAAATTCGTGATGGTGAAATCGTTCCTGTCGAGGTAACGTGTTCCCTCATTCACAAAGCCATACAGAAATCCGGCAAGAGTAGCTTCCTCATCGATGGTTTCCCTCGAAATAAGGACAACCTAGATGGCTGGAACCGCGTAATGTCCGACAAAACTAAATTGTTATTTGTCCTCTTCTTTGAGTGTTCACAAGATTTGTGCACGGAGCGGTGCCTGGGCCGCGGCGCCGCTGGCAGCGGCCGCTCCGACGACAACCTCGAAACCCTCAAGAAGAGGTTTACCACCTACCTTAATGATACTATGCCTATTGTTGACCATTATGATGCGTCAGGTCTCGTGCGCAAAGTTAATGCTGAAGTGGCTCCGGATGAAGTGTTTGAAGACGTCAAGAAAGCTTTCGACAACATAAAGTTAGAGAAGAAAGCTAATTAAATTAATTACTTAGATAAGTAGGCCAATACTTAAAGTATTGTTAAGGATCCAAAGGCAATTGTGAAGTCTCGTTCAGTGCTAGAATTTCTTATTACTTGAAATAGACATTGAGCTAAATAAATCATGAATTTGGTAGTGTATAAGTTTAATTTATCAGTAATGTTACAAATAGTATGCTTTTTGATGTTATTAAATAATAAGGTTTTTCCTGTTTTAATCTTATGGTTATCCTGTCTAAACTGCTAGGCCTGTCTAGGCCTGCAGAAGTTTCTCATAGTGCACTATAATTCATTCGATTTTTTATGCCACTTTAACCTGTTAATCTTCATCATTCCTGAAGATGAGCTTGAAGTAAGAACTGCCAGACTGCTCCAAGCATAGACTTGGTGCAGTCATTAGAGAAGAAGAGTTTGAATTCTTCTAACTTCAGATAGGCCAAGACAAGTATTACAAGAAATTACAATTCTGAAAAATATTTTAAAGATATCTTGTTTTGAATGTTTGAAATGCATGGATCTTTAATTGTAGAATGTGCAGTTGGTGAAATATGGAATACCTAATGTGTTATTTGCCATTTTATATATAGTAAAATGATGATTGGTTGTGACCAATCATCCACATTCTTACCTTTTGAGGAGGTAGATAAGGACCTTTGTTTAATTTAATTTTGATTAAAATCTATCTAAGTTAGTGGTACCAGTGTTCGAAAGGAACCAGTAATCAACACTTGCCTTTATCATTGAAAATAGAGGTTGGCAACTGATTTTTGACGCTGTTCTATATTGTTTTATGGCAAGAAAAATTGGTGTCCAAACACTGGTTCTACTAAAATAGGTATATTTTTGTACATAATCCAAAGATATAACTTGACCTTTATTATATTATTATATAAGTATGTACCTAGTAATTGTGATTACCTACACTCAGCAACATGTTCTTCAGGTTGAATTATGAATATGTTTAGTTTACTTTCTGCCAGTAGTAGAGTTAATAAAACACTATAAAAATAATAACATTCCTATTGTACTAAATTAACTACTCATGTTTGTCAGCCATAGTAGAAGTAATAATACCTTCTATATTATCTTGCAAGTTCGTTGTTGCAATAAAATGAAAGTATTTTAAAGATGTTTTATTTTATGTCCCTTCATCCCTCCAGATTTGCATAGGGTTTAATGAAGAATGTAAGTAAATAGCCTATGACTGTCTCACGTCCCACTGCTGGGCAAAGGCCTCCATCATTGAAATCAAGTCATTACAATTGTGGGTAATGGCTTAATCACTACTCTTGCCAAATGCTGGTTGGTGGTCACAAACCCGGGCTATGCATCGAAAAATACGAAACGCACTTTGCCCGACCCGGAATTGTACCTTAGGGTATCGGGTCGAGCGCTTTGTCACTCGACCATCGAGGCGAGCGGGGCTTAGAATTATCACTTCGCAAAATTAAAGACTAACAGTTACATTTACAGCGCCTCAAGATCTATCTTTCTGGTTACCTACTTTTTTTTGATAAGTCTAAAGGAAAAAAGTGCCGCTGGGTTAACGTTGCCCCAGCGTAATCTGTTTCGTAAATATCTCGAAAACAAATGGACGCACAAATTTAAGATTTCGGTCACAATTATACGAATTGATGCACTAATTAACAATATCAAGAAATATGACAACATTTGCTTCGGGTAAGGCACACCGCAAAATGTGCACTCGAAAAAATTTTTTATTTTTATTTATTTATTATGCAAATTATTTAGGAGCTCGATGGCGCAGTGTTTAACGCGCCCGGTCTACGAGTGATAAGCTCCTCCGTGCTTTGGAAGGCACGTAAAGCCGTTGGTCCCGGCAGCATTAGTAGGTAGTCGTTAACAACCACCAATCTGCACTGGGCTCGCGAGTTAGTCCATCTAGTTATACTATTAGTTGTACAATGCAACAGAATGGACGAAAAGTCTTATTTGTCGAAAAAAATAATAGACGTTTGTCCATGTAGTTTATACTTAATTTATTATGTTTTGTTTTGTGTTACTCATTTTAAATATAAGAAGATATAATTAGATATAAGACCTTTCTGTACCTACAACATGAAACAGTAAAGATTATGATTAAGATAAACAAAAGTAAGTCATGAACCTTTGGCAATGAACATGGACTTGAGTGCTTGGTCGTTATCGCAGTGTTTCTAGAAAGTGGCAATTGATATTTCACCGGTTACTAACTGCGTTTGAGCATCCATGATCATTGTATCGTAGATATTGCTACTTTCTTTTCGGTAACATTTATTTTCCGCAATGTCCATAGTAACATCTTCTGCATCGTCGTGTATTGCTTTGCATAACGCTTACGCTTTTGCAGGGTTAATAAAACAAAAAACACAAATATCCATTCACTCAAGTCCATGTTCATTGACAAAGGTTCATGACTTACTTTTGTTTAACTTGTTTTGTTTGTAATTTTGTACTATAAAATTATCTATTATATCTAATTATGTTCTAAACATAAACCCTGCCAAGGCATTGCAAAATCTTAAAATTACTGAAATTATAAAATAATTTTATAGTACAAAATTAAAACTAATCTTACTTGCTTGTTAGAGATCAAAAAATAAATGGGTAACAGAAAACAAAACATAATAAATTAGGTAAGTATAACTACATGGACAAAACTCTATTATTTTTTTCGAATCCAATAAGTTATATTGAGCAGTATAACAAATAAGACTTTTTTCGTCCAAAATGATGGACTAACCCGGGCTCGCGTGATGGTTTACGACCCGTTCTCCCTATCCATTCATAGGGGAGGCAAGTGCCCCAGCAGTGGAGACATGCTAATGCTCTCGAGCCCCTGCAATTGCGGAGAGATATAGCGTCACTCAGCGTCTTCTACCGCTTATACCACGGCGAGTGCTCTGAAGAGCTCTTTGACCTCATCCCACCTTCTCCCTTCTTCCATAGGAGTACGCGTGCTGCTCTCCGGAGTCACCCTGTACTGTCTCGAACATTCCATCGCGCACAAAGAAATTTGGTGACTCGTTTCTTTGTCGCACTTCCAAAAGATGGAATAGTCTACCAGCACACGTTTTCCCTCCTTCTTATGACATGGGGTCCTTCAAACGAGGCGTGAAGAGGCACCTTGTGGGCCGGCAGGGTGAGGGTGACTGATGCTGCGTTGTTTTCACGCTGCACTAGTTGTCCTTGCGTCTGGACTCCATTTTCACTTAACATCAGGTGGAGTGGAGTCATTTGTCGAGCTACGTATAAAAAAAAAGACATGAAAATGAGCTGTTAATGATGCAAGTTATTTTTTTTTGTTTAATTGCTGCACTTTAACAACACGCTAACCAAGAACTTCTTATGCAAAAGTAAAAATATTATAGGTACGCAAAGCTAATCGATTAATCACATTTACTTTGTGTTATTATTAGCTACGGTAAAACAAAATATTTTACTTTTAAAAACCATTTACTAGTTAAATGTTTTACTTTGAAGTTTGTATGCGAAATCGAGTGTAAGGTCTCTTAATTTATGGCTAGTTTTTTTTTTTTTTTTGAGAGAGATTGCTGATTGC
Organism: Eudonia truncicolella; assembly: GCA_949315975.1. Taxonomy (NCBI): domain Eukaryota; kingdom Metazoa; phylum Arthropoda; class Insecta; order Lepidoptera; family Crambidae; genus Eudonia; species Eudonia truncicolella. Next base: position 2,215,017 of record OX438841.1, read on the forward strand.
CGCTGCGGCATTTTCAGCTTCACCGGGCTTTTTGGGGGCGGCGAGGAACGTAAAGGGTCCCTCAAGCCGTGTGAAACGAATCACCTTCAGAGGTTATCTAGTGGGAACGGCATCGCGCACAAGTGCGCGTCCCCGTGCCCTACTAGATTCTCCGAAGGGTTCGGATCGGATCGGGGAGCGGAGCAACCCGAGGGCGCCTCTAAAGGCACGGACCTCGGCTCGGGTTGACCGGGCCGTGGAGGAGGAGAGAACCGACCAGGTACATGTCTGTACCTGGTGTAGAGCGAGTGTGAACCGGTTCTTCGTACCCTTGTTCTACGAGTACGGTGTCTTGGGCCTAAACTGGTGTGCATGTTTAGTGTATTCTGTAAATGTGTGCTGTCATTTAGAGGATCGGGCGGGGTTATGGCTAGTATTGAGTTGAAGACCTCGTAAGGTAAGAAACCCAAAGTTTCGGCACAGCAGCCTGGATTAGCTCAGTTGCAAGGGGCCGAGCTTCTTGTAATTTACCATAGGCTCTCTCTGTCTTCCATTTAGGTATAAAGCTTTGTCCAAATAACCTCTATCCAAACTTATTTTTGTAACCCATCAGATCAGTTTGTTGAAATAAAATCAACTTTTAAATTACAATAACTTTATTGACATAAAATCACGCAGTACATGTAAATGCAGTCTTATTCAGATTATAGTTAAATAATTAATAAAAATAAGTACCACCAGAAATAACTACGGAAATAGTGAAGATGTCAGTCATTCCTACAAACACATTGAAAAGTATTTTACCAAATATAGCGCAATGGATAAAATCATGAAAGTACTTGATGTAATCAGATAGGTCTTGTCTGATAATGTACACTTGAATCTAGATAAGTTTGAAAATAGTTGTGGCTGTATAATTATACAAGGAATAATAGGTACAATGATTTGGTATATTTCTTGGGCACGTTGCAACGACGCGCAACGTCATGAGTCACTCGAACGTAGTCGAGCATTAAAAATTATAATTAAAAAATCACTGTTGCAAAGGTAATTCCTGTTTGATTTGGAATGATATCACCAACTAAGTGTAGGTATTGAATGCTTAAACATAATACGAAAAATCAATACACAAGATTTCGAGAGGCTTCTTATCTAGGGCAGGTTCATAGAAATTAGCAAAATTTTATTATTTATCAGCATACGCGCAATGTGTGCTAATAAAACATTTACCCCCTTACAAATAAAAAAAGAATAAGCTTCGAATGATTATTCCGTGTTTTGTCTTTTACTCTAATTTGAAATAGTGTTTACATCACGAGAAAAAAACACAACACTTGCATACATACATAGGTATATTTATTGAATAAATGAAACAACTTTATTAAGTAAGTAATAAGGGGGTATTCCCCCTTTTATCATTACCTTGTATCACATGCAACTCAGAGATGCATGGCAACATAAGATAATTTATATATTAACAAATATTACGATCATTACTTAATTAGTGGTACCCAAGTGATAATCCATAAAAACATATTTCTCATGAGGTAACTTCTAAAACGTTTTCTCTTGTACATCTTTATCATAATATTGTTTTATTAGTTTTTATCTTTTATTGACAAATAATAATTTATGCTCTGATCGGAGCAAAAATTAAGATAACCAGGGTGCACTGTGCGAGTTTTATATATCATTCGATCAGTTTAATTTAAATTGAAACGTGACATGAAATACACTATGATTTTTTAATTAATTAATTTATACCAAACGGTACAAATGCAAAAAATATATACTCCTCATAAAAAAAAATGAAACTATGGTTCCATTCAGTCTAGATAGAATTTACTAGAATAGAATTAGAAATTTCGTATTCGTCAACGTGATTGACTGATATATAAAACTGGCACTATTGGGGTTCCGTCCCCACACTATGGGGGACAGTGGTCTCTTAAAAGACAAAATCCAAAACTCCCAACAATCAGATAAGCTTTCCATAAGAATCCATACGGCGCAGTTGAAATGGAGATCCGAAAATATAAATAACATAGTTTGTGGAATTACTTTATCCACCTCGTCGGGTGACCAGTCTTAACGTGTTAAACATTACTTATTTACTACCAGTTTATCCACTTAGAACAATTAACACAAAAATGGTAATGTGTAATTAATTAACAGTGATCGGAACGAAGAGGGCTAATTTACCTAAAGTGTGTACACTGTCTGCCTCTTCTTTTTATATTTATGTGTGTTGTTAATAAATGTTTTTCTATTCTATTCTAAAGTTGCCGACAAGACGTAACTAGGAGATATTAAAACTACCATTTTTAAAAATAGAAATTCGAATCCCGTAAGAAGGGTTACTTCTTAGTAGTCTGTACTAACGTGCAATTACTCGTATTGTGATATTTTATAGCAATTCCAACTAAGACTAAGATAAGATAAATTAGTTCCCTTCCTTCCGATCACTGGTAATTAAATGTCTTCGAAACAGCAGTCTAGTGTCGGCGGCATAATCAAACAATGATCTTATATCATTAACAATAATATTACATCTAAAAGGCATGCAACTAAAGGAATGATCTGTTGTGAGATTTTTTATATGAGATTGCAACGTAGGTAATAATTTTCGGTGGCATTACAATATGTATAAATATAACTCAGCCGTCAGATCAGATCGTCGTTATCTTAATAAATAATTAGCTAATTTAATAATTACTTCAATTAATATTATATTATAATAATAGTGGTATACGGAGATTATATCTCACTAAAATAGCGTTCCAGGCACATTAGGTTATACAATTCATAGCAAATTTTGAATTTCTTATTACTATACATATATATCTCACTTTATTAGATGACTTATAAAATAAAAAGAGTTATATTATAGCCTAAAAATAAGCCTAAAAAGTGATTGTGAAAATCACAGAGGGGCAGTTGACTGTATTTTAAAATAATAAGAGGATAAATTTTCCCTGTTTCCCCCTCAAGTCCATGAAAAGTTTAATGACTGAAAGTCAGTTTTAGAAAAATGGTGCCAAAAATAAGTGACAGTGACAGCTTGATACGAGAAAAAGGAGGAGCACTTGATATTGATACTATAGCGTGAGAAATAGCGGTTCATAAATCGCCCCCCTATCGTACAGTCACGTGTATTAACATGTAAACAATGAAACTGTTTAAATTTGCCGGTACACTACCTCCCATTGTCTTCTAATTTGTCCTATGCCACAAAGGTTATCTGGAAAAGAAGCGATAAGACGGCCTTTGCCTACTATTATATTTGAATTTTCTGTAATTTGTTTTCTGTATAATTGTGTAAGCAATTAAGTCTTTATCTATCTATCTGTTAATACAATGGAATGACAGTCTAAGCTAGTCAAAAGTGTATTTATGTTAATGCTCAGGACTGTACAAGATGACAATTTGAATGTCTGCCATAACTGTCAGTATTTCTTCAAGCGTATAGTGATATCATAAAATAGATTATATACTTTTAACTTTAACTAGACATCTCTCGACTCGACTAGGTATTATGAGAATATAAAACTTATAAATTCAGCGTTACAAAAGTATTTTAGTTAATATGAAAATATCACCATGAATAACGGCGCATGTGCACGATGAGCATAGTAAGATTATGTAATACAATTTAGTTAGAAACGGAGTAAAAGAAAACTCTTCACTATTGAAGAAATCAGTCACGTCATTGAGAACAAACCTATGTTTGTTCTCAATTACGTGACTGATTTGTTAACTTTTGCTATTGGTCGTCTGAATAATATTAACTATATAATAAGGTAGTCTTTCCTTCTAAAAATTGATTGTGCATCGTATGTGTACATGAAACTTACATACATAACTTATATACGCTACATAAAAAAAAAGTTAAAACAAGTACCTGAACACACACACACACACATTCTTTATATGTTGTGAGATTAAAAGTATTATTTAAGACATTAAAAAATAAAAGGATCTGTCTCCTAGAATACAGGTCTCCCTAACCTAGGAGCCAGTCGTTCTTCAGTTTTTGTAGCTTTATATTACTTTTGTAAACTGTTTATGTGACGTTGATGAACAATACAAAAAAACAACTTAACATACACTGCTCAGTACAGTCGCTTTACCTAAAGAAGGAAGTGGGTGGTGGTGGTGGTGGTGGTGGGTGGGTGGGATCGATCTTAACAACATCTAACAAATTAAATGCATACCCAAAGTTAGACAATCACTCGCTAATTACAGTACAGAGATCATACAAAGTGTAAGTGCTATAATTATTACAAATACACATAATATCTATAAATCTAATACTTATATATCTTAATACAATGTGTAACTTTTAAAGAATAAATAGGTATTTTAATTAATATATATATTTAATTGCATATAAAGCACTAAAAATCCCTTGAAACAAGCACTCTTGCAAATTCTGGCTGTCATGTGTCTCGCTTCGTTTGGTAATGGTAAGATGTTTCAAATTAATTTCTTATAAAAGAAAACTAATTATGGCAGCTCTCGAGTTATATTATTACCAGAATGAAAAAGTTAATGATTATGTTAAACTAAAATAACGTTATATGATTTTCTTCAAGTGTGCCAAAGTAACTATTATAGATAAGTTGGAGAAATACATATTATCTTTAACTACTATTGAATGACTCTGTAGAAAGTTTTAAGAATCACAGTGATAACTCAAAAAAGAGTTGCCAATTGTTTCAAGAACTTATTTATTTAAGTTGCGCGACAGGTTAAGTACATTCATTAATTAAATTTAAAAAATCTTACTTGGTAACATTAGAGTTGTTTCGTGATATTGAATTAATCCATGTTTACATGGCGTAGTGATCAATTCTAGACGAAAAAACCTTATTCATCACATAATAGTGTAATAGTAATGCCTAGTGTTTATTTTTAAGTGCCTATGTAGCTACTATTTATGATGAGAATGCACCTCCTAATACCCAATATAATACTTTGTTGAACATTTGTTTCCAAATCGAGTATCAATCTACACATTAAACAATACTACAGTTTGGTTAAAATATAATTGTATGATATTTTGCAGTCTTAACACAAAATGCATGCCATTAAAATATTTTGTATACAATGCATCTATTTTCATTAAACAATACTACTGTTTGGTTAAAATATAATTGTATGATATTTTGCAGTCTTAACACAAAATGCATGCCATTAAAATATTTTGTATACAATGCATCTGTTTTCATTAAACAATACTACTGTTTGGTTAAAATATAATTGTATGATATTTTGCAGTCTTAACACAAAATGCGTGCCATTAAAATATTTTGTATACAATGTATCTATTTTCTTGTTGACTCTAAGAAAACTTCTCGTTTCGGCTGTGTCGTCGGATTTCTATTAGTTGTAGAGTATATAGAGTTGCTACTACTTCTTTTACTTATTACGAGGGGAAATACTATTGATAGTTTTACAGCTCTATATAGTTCAGACGAAAATAAAAAACGACAATAAATTACGTTGTTTCGAATTCAAATTTTAATACATGATAAATCTAATGATTAATGGACATGGAAATCAACATTTGGTTGCATTCGGAAACGCGATGATTACCGAGAGACATTAAGAAAATAGATGCACTGTCAGTAATTGGTTGGTTTATCTCTTTTAAATAATTAGCTATCCGCTTTAGCCATCACTGGTCTTGTGCGACTAGGCATGATCTCCGTAAAAGCAATCGTTTGGTGTGATCGATGAGTTCATCATCATGCCACTGTTTATATTTTGTGCATATTTCGCAAATAATTACATAGTATTAGTTTAAATGTAACACGCCTATATACAGTAGGTTGCGAACTGGCTCGATACTTCCTTCCAAAATCCTCCAAGTGTGTTTGTTCGGTTCTCACACCACTCTGTTACAAATAAAAAATGTATCAATGCATCCATGAATTAATACGTAAAGATAAAATTAGGCAATGTGCGCACGGAGGTGTGTTAGATTTTGTTTAGTTAAAGTTTATATAGAGTCCTGAAATACAAATTGTATCTATGTACAGTCACGAGCGTTAACATGTATTACACTTTTGTGTGAAGAGTAACATTGTTTACATGTTAACGCTCGTGACTGTACATTGTGTGTTACATTACATTATATTATACTAGCTGATTCGACAGACGTTGTCTTGTCTAAGTTTTGTTAAATCATTAGTATATGCACGTGTTATACAAACCTTCCTCTTGAATCACTCTATCTATTGCTAAAAACTGCATTAAAATCCGTTGCGTAGTTTAAAAGATCTAAGCGTACAGGCAGCGGGAGCGACTTTGTTTTATACTATGTAAAGATTTAATTTACTTTAAACAAACGATTGTATGACATATAATTATCCACAAATAATGAACGCATCCTATGTAAATGTGTTCTCTATGGTACAGAAGAATAAATGTTGTTGTCTCTGGTAAAACTACGCAGAAAGGTGTTTCCTTTATCGACCCTGCTAAAATAGAGAGTTTGGGTGTGTTTTTATATAATTGCAGACGCACCAAACGTTAAAACAATGTTAAAATTCATAATACAGTACATACATTATATTTACTCCCTTTTTATTAATTATATTTACTAGCAATCACATGATAGGCGCTATATTTTTTATTTTAACTTTTTAAACCTATTTAATGAGGCATGCAATGAATAATTTTGAATTTGAATTTAAATTTATATTTTGTGAACTACTGTCGAATTTAGACACCTAGGCGACCACTTATGTCTCTCCTACGACCCGGTCAACCCGAGCCCAGGTCCTAGCTTTTAGAGGCGCCCTCGGGTTGCTCCGCTCTCGATTTGATTAGAACCCCTCGCAAAATCTAGTAGAGATCGGGTACCATGGATTCCCACAAAGTAACGCCTGGTTCCAATAAATAAAAAACTGGTGCTTAGAAACTTGCCTCTCTTACACAGGCCTGGCCTGCGGGCCTTCGGCGGGCGGGCGCGCGAACGACAGGAACACCTCCTCCAGCGTGGTCTCCGTCACGGAGTAGTCCTCCATCAGCGGGAAGGCCTGCTTCAGCGCCTCCAGCTCGCGGAACAGCTCGCTATACTGCATCGTCTCGTTGATGTGGTAGTGCAGCATCGTCTGCCAACGGATTTGGAATATGTACCGGGGGGCCTATTTAAGGGTTGGTTGGTGCGATGATCTTCGCAAGGTGGCTGGCAAGAGCTGGGTGAGAGTAGCCGGGAATCGTGCTCCATGGCGTGGAGAGGCCTATGCCCAGCAGTGGATTAGTATAGTCTGATAATGGTAGGGCTTGTTTGTCCGCCTGGCTAGCTACCACCATCTTATCTTAATATATCCCCGTAACGTCAATAAGGCCAATGGCGGAAGCGCAATTCACCCGGAATCCTCAACTAATGAGGCACTGGCTCTAGATTGTCTCTAGCTGCCGGACCACGGCGATGCTATAAACATTAGTTAAGTTTTTTTTCTATTTCTTTTGTTATCATAATTGTATGGGTCATGAAGAGTGTTGATGATAGTTGAAGAAAATTTAAGAAAGTATAAGTTAAAACACTGCACTGTTTACGTAGTTAAAGTTAATTTAGTTAGAGAGTTACAAACACAACGTTATTAGCATAATGCTATGATACGACTAAAGTACATTGATTCATAAAATACCGCGCGCGCAAAAGTATGTTGCGTGGTCAGCGGAAGTAATAGTAGATTATTAACCAAGGGGATAAAGCAGTGTCTTCTGCCGCGGGTGACGATTTAAATCGCGAGCGTAACGAAGGACTCGAGGCTTTCTCCCGAGCGTAGCGAGGGTGTTAAAAACTTAAATCACGAGCGAAGCGAGGGATTTAAGACGAGTCCTGAGTGTAGCGAGGGATTTAAGTTCACCCAAGACTAAGACACCTTTATCACCGAGAAAAATACTCTACTTTTCGTACCATTTGCGAAAAAATTAACACAATAATAATATGAGATAAGCCTTTATTAAATATAATGACAATTAAAAGTAAAAGTTAACATTCGAAACATTGGTCCAATTATTGATAGAGAGAGTTACATTTTTGTTTGGTACATTTATTGTTGATGAGTTGATTTGAGTATTTATATACAAACTCAATGGTGTAAACACAGATGTAGTTCAGTATAAATTCCGGTAAGTATTCCAAATTTAAATCACATTCTCCCCCTAGAGGATGAATGAAATTCAGTACAATTTTCTTTTTTTGTTTTTAACAGATTAAAAATGACTATTGTTATGTTCGCTTTTTGTGGCATAGAATGTCACTTTTTTTGAGCAAGTGGTACGAAAAAATAATTATTTTGTACGAAACCGTACAATAGTCCCATTTATAATAACTGTTATGCAAGTTACCATCATAGCTTAAAAAGATATAAATCATAAGTGAATAAACCATAGCGCTAGATGAAAACAAGAAAATCTCGTCACCGCGATTCAGCGACACACACTTATTAGCATAGCGCCATCTATTGGCGGACTTACGAACTAACTATACGGCTTTGGCCTTAACAATAAGTTACTAAATTAAAATAATAATAATAATAATAATATGTAATGATGCGGATAGTGCTCAGTGGCGTGCACTTAGAGATGTTTATGCCCAGCAGTGGACTAGTATAGGCTGATGATAATGACGAGTATGTTACCTTGTGTTCGTCCTTCAGTGTGCAGTTAAATTTCTGATGCAACAGGCTTTTCAGTTGATTCAGCTGCGACGTCGACTGGAAGTCCGGCGCCGATGAATCCGTTTCTGTGGAAGATATCATCAAAATTGTTTATTGTACACAATGTGACCACTTTATTATTATTTATTTCATACAAATACAACAAAGATCCATAATTGTTAATAGATTAATATTTATTGGGCCTTACAAATAAACAGAGAATAAGCTGTGAATAGTTATTTAGCGTTTTGTTCCAGTAACTTCATTTCAAAGTAAATGAGACAAGACACGGAACAACTATTCTAAGCTTATTCTCTGTTTATTTGTAAGGTAAATTGAATTTTAAAATTTTCACGACCTTTTTTAAGGGTCATAGCGTGATGTAAAATAGCCTAAAAGCCTTCCACAAAATTGGGTTATCAAATAGAAAAATAATATTTCAAATCCGACTATAGCTAGACCGCTTAACTGAGTCCTCGCCTGCGGTAGGTACGCAGGGCGAGAGGTACGTAGGGCCTCTGCCACAAACACGAGCGTTTTGCGACGCGGCGAACGGATTTCTAGTTCCAATAAGTTGTAAAAAAAAAAAACCGGACAAGTGCGAGTCGGACTCGCCCACCGAGGGTTCCGTACTTTATGGGTACATATTATATAGTTCAGGAATCGAGTCTCGAACTTTTCCCGAATGATAGGTACTACATTACACCAAAGTTATTCAGTACCTATACATATAAAAGAGGGAAAAGGTATTTATTTTTTCATTCTTCGTAATAAATCGAAAACTATACATCATAAAAATAATTAAAAAGCTGTTTAAGCTTGTGCAAATGAAACCCTTTCATACGATACCCCACATGACACGGTTAACTTACTTCAAAATTTGGACCCCCGTTCCTTGCATAAAGACCCTGTTGTTTTTTTGATTTAATTTTTTTTTATACACTTAGCACGGCAAATGACTCCACACCACCTGATGCTAAGTGGAAATGGAGTCCAGACGCGAAGACAACTGAAGCGTGAAAACAACGCAGCATCAGTCAACTTCACTCTGCCGGCCCACAAGGTGCTTCTTTACGCCTCGCTTGAAGGACCCCATATCATAGGAAAGAGGGAAAACGTGTGCTGGTAGACTATTCCATCTTTTGGAGGTGCGATAAAGAAACGAGTCACCAAATTTCTTTGTGCGCGATGGGATATGTGTGACAGTGAAGCGATGACACCGGAGAGCAGCACGTGTACTCCTATGGAGGAAGGGAGAAGGTGGGATAAGGGCAAAGAGTTCTTCAGAGCACTCGCCGTGATATAAGCGATAGAAGACGCTGAGTGACGCTATATCTCTACGCAATTGCAGGTGTTCGAGGGTATTAGTTACCTCTGCATTGCCGATAATACGTACAGCGCGACGCTGCAATCCGTCTAAGGCATCGAGAAGATACTTTGCGGAACCGTCCCAGATGTTCGAGCAATACTCCACGCAAGACCGTACCTGTGTCTTGTACAAAAGACACAACTGGTCAGGCGTAAAGAATCGCTATATGTATAGTTTTCAGACTTTTTCCTGTATTTGTAGTATAATACGATATTACTTGCCAAACTTTATAGTTGTAGGTCAATGGCAAGTACCCTATGAATTTTGATTCCCTTGAAAGTGTCGAAATATACGTTTTTTGCGACATAAACGACCGTATCTTAATTTTTCGTTAACTTAGAAGTTTGATTTTTTCACAGCTTCAAGGGACCGCAGACCTGAGTATACGATTTTAATTTCATCTAGATACCTCTACGCGTTCCCGAGAAAAAGGGTCTTGACAAACAGACAGACTGACAGACGGACAACAAAGTGATCCTATAATAAGGGTTCAGTTTATTCCTTTTGAGGTACGGAACCTTAAAGACAACATTTCAATACGTAAGTCTACTTTGACCTAGTACAGAGGCGCGAGCCTCGATCAATAATCAAATCGATCGAATCGAAGGGCGCGAGATGAAATAAAATGTATTGTAATATTGCATGATTTGGTAACGACATAGGTAATTTTTTTTTGTAAATGTCGTACTTATATAAAAGCTGTGCAGTACCTTGTGCCTATTTTTCTCAACAGTTAAAATATAGACGCTCTGAATGGTAGTAGGTAAAAAAAACGTTCGGACGGTTTAAAAGTACCACCTACAATTATTATTGCTTATCTTCAGCAAAATCTTGTTAAAATTATCACGTGTGTAGTCCCGCGGCGCCACCTTGATGCTATAGAGGTTGGATGGCGCGGGTACCGACCGTCGGCGCGCGGCGCCACCTTGATGCTATAGAGGTTGGATGGCGCGGGTACCGACCGTCGGCGCGCGGCGCCACCTTGATGCTATAGAATAGAGGTTGGATGGCGCGGGTACCGACCGTCGGCGCGCGGCGCCACCTTGATGCGCACGGCGTGGCCGGCGGCGTGCGCGGCGCGCAGTGCGGCGGGGGAGCCGAGCGCGCACACCTCGCCCGCCGACATGATCGCGATGCGGTGGCACAGCGCCTCCATCTCGTCCATGCTGCACATATTGTAAAGATATAGGTATATAACGGAGATATTTTATTATTTTATTTTAAATACCTTACTTATGGTACATTTTTAAATAACCATAATACAATGGATAAAATATTTTTATTTGGATTTATTTATTGACAAAATACATTTAATTAAATTATTATTAAATAAATTTTATTTACTGACTTGATGCAATTATTATTATTACTTTACAATTGACATAACTAGATTATAATATTATAATTACCATCTTGTGAATAATTGATAAAACGAAAAGTGCAACGATGAAGAATGCTGCTGTCTGAAAATCAGCGTCATTGCCTAGATGTGAGGAGAGGAGTTTTGCTGCCATAACACTGCTCAACGAATTATTTAATAGCCAATATGTTGTACTTTTTATTGTTGTGTAGCAAAAAGAAATGTAATTTATATTTTCTTAAAAGCAAAAAATAACCTGAGGAAACTGATAATGAGTGGCGCTGCAGCTTTTATGCTACTATTTTCAATCGATTTGTATGTTGCCTTACCTGTGCGAGGTGATAATTAACGCACGCCCCTGCTTTAACGCAGTCCTCAGCGCAGCCCACACCCGCCGTCGCGCGGCCACGTCCACCCCAGCGGTGGGCTCGTCCAGCAACGTGAGCGCCGCGCCGACGGCCAGCGCGCAGCCGGCCGCCAGCCGGCGGGCGCAGCCGCCGCTGTACTCGCTCACCGCGCGGTTGGCGTACTTCTCTAGCCCTGGTGGTGGATGACGACAGTTCAGGGCCCTATACCACGTAATAAGGAGACTGCAGACTTCTTGACGGGAAAGTGAAGAGATATGTCTGCGGTTTTGTTCTATTTTCTAAAATTTGTGTTATGTCGAATATCAATGTGAAATAATGGTGGATTATTAACCGTTAAGTGTTCGTGAGTGTGCACGAGTGTTGGCAAATGAAACAAAACAGTGCAACGTCACTTGTCAGATTCTCTCAAGAAGTCCGCGTGAGGACTTAGTAAAGCCCCAAATCTTTACCGAGATACTCAAGCGGTTGGGGGTTCTATGATTTCTCACTTCTCATTTCTATTATCATCATCGCACAGGAAGGAAATATTGTTATTTATGTATTACTTGTTAGAAAAAATACTCTGACACTGGCTAAATGTGATAATAGCACGAAGCCATCAACTAAAGGAAATATAAAGGAGACTACAGAAGGCAAGCTTAAAACATACCGCGCTCAAGCAACGCACACGTACACCCCGCGCGCGGACGCGGGGCTCGAGGCGGCCCGAGCGCAGCTTTCAACCGCCTCTGTGGTCTAGTGGTTAAGACCTTTTTTACATGTTGTGGTTGTCTTCTATTTTGTGTTTATTTGTAATGGAAAGTGTCCTGCTATGATAGGGCATTTTCCAATATTCTTGACGCTGTAAGGGAGAAAAGAGCTGGACACTTGCTGAGTTTCTTGCCGGTTCTTCTCAATACAAGATCTCCCGCCCAGAGTAGTATTACGAACCGATGGCATAGTGACATTCACAAGAGCTATTTGTAGCCTAAACTGAATAAATGATTTTGAATTTTGAAGACCACCGGCATAGACCCAGAGGTCCCGGGTTCGATTCCCAGCGGGGGGTACATGTTTGTGTACTCGGTTTGGTTGGTGGTAGGACTTGTTTGTTGGTCTGGCTAGCTACCACCATCTTATCTAAATATGTCGCCATAACATCAATGTTTGTAGCATTGTTGTGTTCCGGCAGCTACAGAGAAGATAGCCAGTGCCTCACTAGTTGAAGACCCGGGTGTTGCGATAAAAGATGTTTTTAATAAAAGAATTTGCATATATTTCCAGTTATAAATTAATACATTTTCAGAGAAGATAGATGCTAGACGAAAAAAATCAAAGACACATGACATTGTCAAAATAAAATAAAATAACATTTCTTTTTTATACTAAGAAGTTTCATTAACATACTCCGCCCTTTTGAAGGTATCGGAGTTATGCCTTCAACCAAGAGGACATACTTTAGCCACAGGGCGCTTCATCAAACCTGTGGCCGTTCGCAAAGTGACGACGCGTACAACACCGTCATCACCCGGGTGTAGCTCTTCGACGCGTGCTAGGCGCCATTTCAACGGCGGCATTCCGTCTTCTTTGACGACCACCAATGTTCCAACAGGAATTATGTCTTCTTTAGATTGTTGCCTCCACTTCACTCGCTCTTGTAGAAGAGACAAATATTGAGTGTTCCAGCGCTTCCAGAACACCTGACGCAGTTGCTCGATGCGGTCGTATCGGGGTAACCGAGTGATGTCACCATCGGCTAACTCAGGTTCGGGTAATGCAGTGAGTGGGCGACCAATGAGGAAATGGGCAGGAGTTAATGGTGAGAAGTCATTAGGTGATGATGAAAGAGGTGTCAGAGGCCGGGAATTTAGAATAGACTCTATTTGTGCTAACGTTGTTGTAAGCTCCTCAAACGTTAAATGAGTAAGTCCTATGGTGCGTTTGAGCAAATTTTTCGTTGATTTTACGGCTGCTTCCCATAAACCGCCAAAATGAGGTGCGTGTGGCGGTATGAACTTAAAGTCAATTCCTTCATCACTCATAAAAGTAGTTTTTAAATTTTGTATCTCACCTGATGCTCCTACAAAATTAGTTGCATTATCGCAGTATATACGAACTGGTTTACCGCGTCGCGAAATAAAACGTTTTAGTGCTGATAAAAAAGCCTGCGATGAAAGATCGCCGACTAGTTCAAGGTGCATCGCCTTTGTTGCGAAACAAACAAATACGCAGATATACGCTTTGACAAGTTTGGCTCCACGTCCTTGTTTAGTGCTAATAAGCACAGGCCCAGCGAAATCTATACCAGTTACTGTAAAAGGTGGTTTACATTCCACCCTGTCTCTTGGCAAATTTCCCATGATAGGTGTTAGCGGTTTGGCTGACAAACGAGCACATTTGATGCAGTTACGTACAATATTTTTGGCTAAAACTCGTCCGCCTATAGGCCAGTACCTTTGACGCATTGTACTAAGAAGAAGTTGTGGACCTGCATGCATAGTTTTGATGTGTTCTCGTTCAAAAAATCGCTTAGTGACAATGTGTTTTGCATGAAGGATAATAGGATGTTTTGAATCGAAATCAAGAGATGAATGTTCTAGACGCCCTCTTACGCGAAGCAAACCATTACAGTCAAGAAACGGGTTTAGTTTACATAGAACATTGCCTTTTGAAAGCATTCTGCCAGCACGAAGTTGTTCGGTTTCTGACCGAAAGTGTTTATCTTGCGAATGTTTTAAAAGTAAAATGTTAGCTTTGCAAAGCTCTGAAACCGTCAAAGCACCAGTCAACCTCTCGCGATCAGTAAAGAACTTGTTGTTTATAAAACGTAGGACGTACACCCAAATATTGCGTACTTTGTTGATACTTGATATTGAAACGAGATGGTTTTCAAGTTTGTTGTTTAACGCGTGAGATTCGGTTTCAACTACAGCTGATACTTGTGGTTTTTGTGCCTGTTCCGGTAACATGTCAACATTAATATCAGCAGCATTAGAAGGCCAGTTGCTTATATCATGTGCCAGAAACTTGGGACCATGCCACCATAGATCAGATTCGCTTAAAGCCTTTGGTCGGAGTCCACGAGAAACGAGATCAGCTGGATTTATTTTTCCAGGAACATGCCGCCACTCATGACCTTGCGTGATCTCTCGAATTTTAGCAACACGATTTCGAACGAACGTTTTTAGTTGATAAGGATCCAACCCAAGCCAACCTAGCACGATTGTTGAGTCGGTCCAAAACACGAATTTTCGAATATGAAGTCGAAGTGAGTTACGAATAAGAACACTCAACTGTGCGGCTGTGAGCGCTCCGCATAACTCAAGCCGTGGCAAAGTCGTTGGCTTGATTGGCGCAACCCTACCCTTAGCGCATAGAAGGTGGACTGTGCCATCAATGCTTTTTGCATACGCGCAGGCTCCGTAAGCCTTTTCAGAAGAATCGGAAAACATGTGGACTTCCACTGCGTCTCCACGAATAGCCTGACGCGGTATTGTTAAGTTGTTAACTAATTTAAATGATTCTAAGAAGTTAATCCACTCAGCTTCTGTTTCAGCAGAAACAGGATCATCCCAATCGGAATTCTGACGCCACAAGGATTGAAGCATTACCTTGGCCTCCATAACACAAGGACTTACTAAGCCAAGGGGATCAAACGTTTGAGATGCAGTTGATAAAACAGTGCGTTTTGTAACATTGGTTACCGGCTCTACATTCGTTTTAAAACAGAAACTGTCTGTTTCATTGTTCCATAGAATACCTAGAGTTTTCGAGCATTTTGATTCAGATATTTGATGTTGATTTGAACCTTCCATTTCAGTCGCAAGTTGTTGCCGAACTTCATTGCTATTTGAACTCCACTTCCTCAATGGGAATCCAGCTAAGTTAAGTTTATTTGATACTTTATGAGCTAACTCAACCGCTTCGACAACAGAAGATGCTCCTGAAATCAGGTCATCGACATAAAAATCTCGAGCAATAACTTGAGACACATGTTCGTCCTTACATTCTAGTGATATTTGTTTTAAGCATCTAATAGCCAGAAAAGGTGCCGACGCAGTCCCGTAAGTAACAGTGTTGAGCTCAAAATGTTTGATCTGCTCACTGTTGCTGTTCTTCCACAAAATTCTTTGCAAAGAGCGGTCATTTGGATTTACCAACACTTGCCGGTACATTTTTTCAACATCAGCAGTAATTACGATTTCATGCTGTCGAAATCTGAGCAAAATCGAAAAGATATTGTCCTGAACAGTGGGACCTACCATCTGTAGATCATTACAAGATAAACCTGACGTTGTATGAGCAGATGCATTGAAAACCACGCGCAATTTCGTGGTTGTTCTATCCTCTCTCAAAACTCCGTGGTGAGGAAGATAATACGGAGGATTCTCAGTTACCTTTTCAGGCGAAACTTCGGACATGTGTTGTAAGTCTAGATATTCCGACATAAAATCATTGTACCGAGTTTGTAAGGTTTCATCTCTATCTAACCTCCTTTCCAATGCTTTAAGTCGTTTTTGTGCCAACGTCAGCGAATCACCAAGCCTTTGTGGAGACAGCTTGAGAGGTATCGACACTACAAACTTACCATTAGGGTCACGTTTTGTGTTTTTAACAAAATGTTCTTCGCATTGTTGCTCTTCGAAAGACCAAGCTGATGTTTCTGGAACTTTATCCAGTTCCCAAAATTTTGCCACTTGTTCTAGTAAAGGATCTACTGTCTTTGCATGGCAGCTTACTTCGCTTCCTCGCCGTTTTGAGTTTATAAACACACTACCAGTTACTACCCACCCGAGTTTTGTTTCGTGAATAGATGGTTTATTCGTACCCAAACTTAACCTGTTAGACCTTACCAAATCCCAAAATAAATCTCCACCAACTAGGATATCTATATCCCGAGATTTAAAGTATTGGGGGTCTGCCAGTTCAATGTGATCTGGTATACAAAACTCATTTGCGTTCACAGAATATGACGGTATACGATGGGTGATCATCGGTAAAACAAAACAAGTCACTGGTGCTGTGAAAGTGTTAACTCGTGAATGTAAGACGAGTGAGACTTTGCCTGATATAGAAGTAGAAACATTATTGATACCAGTTATGGAAGTATCATCAGATGTTACTGGCAGTTTTAGCAAATCAACTAACGATTGTTTCACGAAGCATGTAGTACTGCCGCTATCCAGTAAGACGCGAGCTTCATGCGGACTTCCGTTGGAGTCACGTACTGTAACCACCGCTGTTGACAACAAAACTTGTTTCACTGGAGATATGGCTGAAGTTGCTAACGCTACTTCATCAGTGGACTGTATGTTAAAAACTGAAGCCTGCTCGTTCTCAAAATGCAGTAAGGTGTTATGAGGTTTGCTACACCGTTGGCACCGACTACGCTTACAGTCGGCTGCCACGTGATTTGGTCGCAAACAGTTCAAACAAACATTTAATGTTTTTGCCTTTTCAAAACGGGCAAAAATTGTCAGTGTTCGAAAAGTATCACAAAAATAAAGACTATGTTCTTTCCCACATAACGGGCATTTAGGTTTGTAAACACTTTCAACGTTCTTGTCGCTTTTAGTTTTGGATTGAGAACCAGAAGTTACTGCGAGACTTTGATGCTGCTTTTTGCTGTTAGACTTGACAGAGCTTAAATTTGATTGGTTTGCCTCAATCATTTCAAAAAGTGTAGCTCTATTTTTAATAAACTCCACGAGAGACTTATAATTGACGTTTTTTAAAGTTAATTTGTACTCCTCCCAATGTTTCAAGGTAGATAAATCAAATTTGGAACTAACCATAAAAATTAGTAAGGTGTCCCAGTGGACGGTGTGTTCCCCTAAAGTAGACAACGCACTTAGGTTTTTACTGAAATTGTCTAGCAATGCTCGAAGTTCCGTTGCAGTTTCAAAACACATAGACTTGACGTTAAACAGTGCTTTGACATGACTATGTGTTAAAAGACTTTTATTTTCATACCGCTCTAACAAACGTTCCCAAGCAATAGTATAATTGTCCCGAGACAGGGCTATCGACTTCAATACTTCAGCGGCGCTGCCCTCCAGACACGTTTTAAGGTAGTGAAACTTGCTCATTGTATCGATAGAAACATTATCATGGATGAGCGCGGTAAACGTGTCACGGAATTCCAACCACCCCTCACAGGAACCAGAAAACTTCGGTAAAGATAGAGTAGGTAATTTCACTCTTACCTGAACCGTGGAGCAAACCTTGTCTTTGACCGAGCGGAACGTGTGTTGGTTATCGCTGCCTTTGCTCGAGGCCGGCGACGACGGCCGCGATTTTGCGCAGCTTGCGAGCCACCGCCTAGCACACGCAACTGCAGACTCGTAGGCAGTTTCAAAGTCATCTCGTTCCTGGAACCTATCGATTAACCTTTCATCGTTTGGCTCTGCGGTTTCTAGTTGCGATTGTATGTCGTGAAATTCACTCGCCACACGCATCACATTTTCAAGCTTTATTTCTAGCTCTGATTCCTGGATCTGGTTTATTGGATTTACTAGTTCACTAATATAAGTTTTAAACCGTGTTAATTGTGATTTAAGGGATGCACGTTTTCGAACTAGAAGCTTTATGGGGTCGTTCTGGTTCATTTTGACAAAAGTAACAAAGAGATGAGAATTACCTGTTAATCGTTATGTGGTGAACGTAATAAAAGAGACAATGAAATGAAAACGTAACTCATACGGTCCCACTACTACATCACTCTAACCCGAGCAGCGTTGGTGGCTCGGTGTGTGAGCAGCTTTGGCGACGTATTCGGTACTTTGGTAGGCACGGCGCTGTCGGTGCAGTGCAGCGCAGCTCTTGATGGCGCTGCTGCGGCCGGCAACTCGTGACTCCGTATTAGTTGTTCGTTGTCGAAGTTGTTCGTAATTGATAGATAATTCGACTTTAGTTGCTTTTAATCCATAGGTATTTAGTATTTGTAGTTAGCTATTTATTTGATCCGGCTCGAAGTTGACCAAATTATGTTGCGATAAAAGATGTTTTTAATAAAAGAATTTGCATATATTTCCAGTTATAAATTAATACATTTTCAGAGAAGATAGATGCTAGACGAAAAAAATCAAAGACACATGACATTGTCAAAATAAAATAAAATAACATTTCTTTTTTATACTAAGAAGTTTCATTAACACCGGGTGAAGTGCGCTTCCATCATTGGCCTTATCATCACTTAACATCAGGTGAATTCAAGGCAATGTGCTTACCCCTAAAATGTTTAAAAAATAATAATAAAGCTGTTGCGTGATACCGCGTCCGTGAGTGGTTGCATAAGTTTTTTTAAATTATTTTTTTATTTTATTTCACACCAATCTTATTATCTAGCCCAAGAGAAGCTTCGTTATGAAACTCGTTAAATGGTTACTAGACAACGGATAAACGTACTTAAAATACTTAAATACATACTTATTATACATAGAAAACACCCAGACCAGAGACAATTTAGAAAAATAATAATTTCTAAATTGACTCGACCGGGAATAGGACCTCAGAGATGGCGACACCATGAAAACCGGTGTACAAACCACTCGACCAAGAAGGTCGTCAATAAGTGTGCGATGCTTGCGCTTTTGTATGAAACTTACCTTCTGTAGTCGGCTTATTTTATGCCTATAATATGTATACGATAGGTACCTATCAGCAGGAGACAGGCGACAGCAAGCAAATTTACAAAGTACTGGGTCGCGATTTTTTAATCTCACCGATGCTCTCGATATTAAATGAAACATGAAATAAAACTATTTTTGCATTATTTACAATTTGATTATTGAGCTATTAATATCTATTTTTTATTCGGGAATCTAAGTAGAGCATTTTGTAGTAAAGTCGCGGGAAATATAAAGTGATACTGCTTTCGCAAATGGATTTAAGTGTCAAAAAAAAAAGCGCGTCCGCGTAGTCTATTCAGCCGTCTACAAGCCGGTTAGATATTGCTGTAAATGGCATGTAGGTTTTTTTTTTTTTTATACTTAGCACGGCAAATGACTCCACACCACCTGATGTTAAGTGGAAATGGAGTCCAGACGCGAAAACAACTGGTGCAGCGTGAAAACAACGCAGCATCAGTCAACTACACTCTGCCGGCCCACAAGGTGCCTCTTCACGCCTCGTTTGAAGGACCCCATATCATAGGAAAGAGGGAAAACATGTGCTGGTAAACTATTCCATCTTTTCGAGGTGCGACAAAGAAACGAGTCACCAAATTTCTTTGTGCGCGATGGGATATGTGAGACAGTGAAGCGATAACACCGGAGAGCAGCACGTGTACTCCTATGGAGGAAGGGAGAAGGTGGGATAAGGTCAAAGAGTTCTTCAGAGCACTCGCCGTGATATAAGCGATAGAAGACGCTGAGTGACGCTATATCTCTACGCAATTGCAGGTGTTCGAGAGTATTAGTTACCTCTGCATTGCCGATAATACGTACAGCGCGACGCTGCAATCCGTCTAAGGCATCGAGAAGATACTTTGCGGAACCGTCCCAGATGTGCGAGCAATACTCCACGCAAGACCGTACCTGTGTTTTGTACAAAAGACACAACTGGTCAGGCGTAAAGAATCGCCGCACTCTGTTCAGGACACCGAGTTTACGTGAGGCTGTTTTGATCACGGCTTCGATATAGTCCTTTTGATTCAGATCGCAGCGAATCGTCATACCGAGCATGTTGATATTGCTCTGCAGGCTTAGAGATGTGCCCTGAAGAGTTGGAAGAGGAAGGAATGGTGACTTTTTGGCCGTAAACGCACACACCTGTGTTTTCTTGGCATTGAACTCAACCAGATTATTAGAGCCCCAATTAGATATGAGGTCCAATACCCGATTGAGCTCAATGACAAGATTCACCCGTTTCTCTTCAGTCTCGACTCGCCCAGCCACAGGGTGACCGTTATACCCACCGTGCACTGTACTATCATCTGCATAGCAATGAATATTTCCAAGTGGAAGCATATCATTGATATGCAGAAGAAACAGCGTGGGGGACAGAACGGAACCTTGAGGGACACCAGCATTAACTGACATGAGCCGTGAAGCGCATCCATCAGAGAGGACACGGATTCTACGCTCATGCAGGAAGCCAGCGACCCAGTTGCAGAACTGAGCAGGCAGACCGTATGCCGGAAGCTTGGAGAGAAGAGCTTTGTGCCAGACCCGATCAAATGCCTTGGCTATGTCGAGGCTAACAGCCACCGACTCACCACGCTTGTCAATAGCCTCACCCCAGAGATGTGCAACGTACGCTAGAAGATCACCCGTTGACCGCTTCGGCCGAAACCCGTATTGGCGATCGTGAATTATGGAGTGTTCTTCTAGGTAGTGGACAAGTTGTTTATTTAAAATGCGCTCCATGACTTTGCACAAAACTGAAGTTACGGCTATGGGGCGGTAATTCAAAGGATCTGACCGATCTCCTTTTTTGGGGACCGGTTGCACATTGGCCTCTCTCCAAGATTCCGGCACACAACCTGAAGAGAGCGAGAGACGGTATAGGCGCGTTAACACGGGGGACAACTCAGCTGCACACATTTTTAGGACTATTGGTGGGATGCCATCAGGGCCATTAGCTTTCCGGACATCGATTGACTGCAACTCCGCACGGACATCACACTGCCTGATTTTAAAATCGGGCATTGTGTGGCCACAGTGAGAAATTGTAGGTGGCTGTGCATTGCAGTCATCGATTCGGGAGTTAGCCGCAAAAAGTTTGGCCAGGAGATCGACCTTCTCTTGCGGCTTGTGAGCTAAAGTTCCGTCAGGACATCTCAGCGGTGGCAGCGAGGGTTGGCAGAAGTTTGATTGCACGGCTTTGGCCAGACGCCAGTAGCTACGGCTGCCCGTACGATGCGTCAGCAGTTCTTGGCCGACCCATGCAACGCGCTGGGCATCCGCTCTGATGTAGGCTCTTTTGCAGGACTTGGTGGCATTATTAAAGGCTGCTTTCAGCGTGCGGGTTTCGGGATCCCCAAGAGCTCTACCTCTGATCCAAGCGCGGTATGCCGCCTGCTTTTTATCAACAGCGTTGGCACACTCGCGGTTGAACCATCGGTTGCGCCTGCCTTTGCTGATGAGATAGGAGTGCGGAATATAGTATTCCATCCCTAAAACTATCTCATCAGCAACTGCAGTCGCACTAGCTGATGGGTCCTTCCCACTGAAGCAGCGCTGCCCCCAAGGAACGGATGCGAAATAGTCCCGCATACCATCCCAATCTGCCGACGAGTAGTGCCAAATCTGGCGTTTCGAAACCGCTGAAGGCGGTAGCGGGGCCAGAAGCACCTTACTGGATACCAAGCAGTGATCCGAAGATCCTAAAGGAGCTCGAACTTCCACCAGGTAACCAGCAGGGCGACTCGTCAGCAGAAGGTCCAACAAAGAAGGCGCGTGACCGATTATATCTGGGATCCTGGTGGGCTGGTTCACCAGTTGAGTCAGGTCGTGCGTGAGAGCGAACGCGTGGGCAGTTCTACCAGCATGGTCAGTTTTGGAGGAACTTAACCACAACTCGTGGTGAGCATTGAAGTCCCCCAAAAACACCAATTCCACCGATGGAAACCGCATATAGGTAATTTTATCCGTGCGGTGACGGAGAAAGAATACAATTCGCCGCCCCTCTCCTCCGGTGGGTGTCGTAAGAGGCGACTAACGGATTTTCGAGCTTCCATATGCTCCACTGCGTGGTAGGGCTTGGCCCGTCTGGTTAGTGACCACCGTACGCATGGTGTAAAACCCGTCAAGTGACCGCTTGTCGGTCGCGTTTCGGGATCAGCCAGCGTATAACCAGAGCTCGAGTAAATGTTGCTGCGATGCATTTGGTCTGCTGAGGCTTCCGTCAAACCAGTGCCAGGGGGACTTCATTAACCCGCCGACCAGGGAGACCCGTAGAAACGGCTGTCCCGCTGGCCGCCCGTGGCACAGTACACGGGCCCAAGCGAGCCTAACCAGCTCGTGAGGCTGCCTCACCATGCCACGCATAATCTCGGGGTGGCCCGTCGTGGAGGTGGGGTCCCAGCGGCCATTCCCAGGGGGGTTCGGGGGCCCTTCCGTTCGGCGGGTTAGTGAAACTCTTTTGTAGGCAGTTTCCTGGTGAAACATGCCGTCACACTTTGACCATTCGCATCGCAGCAGCATTGCCTCGATTCACGCCTCCCTCCTTTCTTACACCATGACAGCGCATAACACTAGAACTGGTACTTCAGCGGTGCACACCCCCACCACAACCTTACCGTTTGAGGTTGAGTTCGCTAACATCCGCGGACTCCATGCAAACCTCAATGCCGTTCATCACCATCTTGAAACGGCACGGCCAGCAATGTTATTCTTGACGGAGACGCAAATAATCTGTCCGGCTGACACCACCTACCTGCACTATCCGGGCTTTGTGCTTGAAGAATCATTCAAAGCCAAAGCCGGTGTTTGCTTATTCGTTCGGGCGGATGTTTGCTGTCGCCGTCTGCGCTGTCTGGAGGACCCTTCCTTTTCCCTCCTTGTGGTACACGTCGACTTGGGCTCTCATAGCCGTGTCTACGTCTGCGTCTACCGATCCCATTATGGCGACATGGAGACAACTCGACTCATGGAACACCTTAGTCGGGTGGCAGATGAGGTCGCAGATAATTACCGATGGAAACCGCATTAGGTATTCCATATTGACATTTAATTTCGTAATATTTTCTTTGTTTTATAATTTTAATTTTAATTATTTTGTTCTCTCAAATGACCTAATGACCTTACAGCTTTGAATTATTGTGATTATACTTTTTTATTTGTTAATGTATAATAATTTATTATTTCTATTGTTCTCCTAATTATTTTATTTGAATTTCTATTTGTGCTGTTATATTTCCGAACTACTTATCTCCTTCTACTATAGCGCTTGTGCCTGCCTACCGCTATTGTATATGACTCCTGTGTATGTATTAATAAATGCACGTAACTGATATACGAAGTTTATCCTATCCGCACGTCTACCTCATGATCACGCCAAGCCTTCGGCTTCAAGTGGTAGTGAAATACAAAGTGGTTCCCTCACCGAGCACCTTGAGCCAGGACTTGGCCTCGGCCGCGACGTCCCCGCCGGCGCGCCCGCGCAGCGTCAGCAGCAGCGTGAGGTTCTGCATGCCCGTCTGGAACTCGTCCAGCCCGAAGAACTGCGGGCAGTAGCCCAGCCCGCGCAGGTACTGCACAACATACGGTCCAACATTATGATCATAACATAAAATCAAACAGTCTTAGGAAGAAATTTAAACGGGCTGTAACGCAAACTAATTACTAAAAGGTTTCATACCTTCTTAATACTTATATATTTATAGAGACACCGTTAGTGTTGTGTGTAGTTGGGAAAATAAAGGGCTGGTAATTTATTTTTCAATTTTATATCGCATTATGAGAAACATACAGCACATAATAACTCAAATTACAGTACAAAAATATAACACAAAGGCCAATAAAGTTTCTACTAAAAATTAAAATAATAATAATAAGTAGGCTCACCTTATTGGAGTGTCCGGTGAGGTGGCTGCCGTTGGCGAACACCTGGCCTTTGGTAGGGCAGGTCTCGGCCGTCAGCATCTTGAACGTGGTGGACTTGCCCGCGCCGTTCACACCCAGCAGCCCGAAACACTCGCCTGCGAAACGATACGCCCAATTAATACATACACTTATATAATTATAAGTATTGACATAGTATATAATAACGCCTCGGTGGCAGCGAGCGCTCGGTCCGATACCTGAAGGTCCCGGGTTCAATTCCCAGGTCGGGCAAAATGTTATTCGGATTTTCCGATGCATAGCCCGGGTTTGTGATCACCAACCCGCATTTGGCAAGCGTGGTGATGAAGCCATTATTCATTAATTGTAGCGATGACTTGATTTCAATGATGGAGGCCTTTACCCCGCAGTGGGGCAGTTATAAGGTTTACTATTTTATTTACTTAAAGTTTAAAATGTATATATCCGTAGTATCTTAGAATACGCTTCCTCAATTTGGTCACCCTTATAACTATGCAATTCACAAAAATAGGATAGACAATATTAAAAAAATATAATATAACATCTTCAATTTAAATCACATTGCAAGAGCAAATTATCTTCGTAAGAAAATAATTGGCGACAATTTCATTTAATAACGCTTGAACAACGACGTACAGTAATGGATATGGGCCTGCTCTTCGACATGGTGCGCGGCCGCCTGTATTGTCCAGAGTTATTGGAGCAACTGATGTGGCGACCGTTCTCGCCACACGCCACTGTTCGACATCCCCTCACATAGCACCATACGCCCAAAACGCAGCGATGACCAGAATAGCTGACACATTATATCATCATCATCAGCTCATTTTATGTCCCCACTGCTGGGGCACGAGCCTTCCCTATGGATGGATAGGGAGAACGGCCCATAAACCACCACGCGGGCCCAGTGCGGTGCGGTGGTTGTTAACGACTGCTAATGCAGCCGGGACCAACGGCTTTACGTGCATTCTTAAGCACGGAGGAGCTCGAGATGATCAATTTTTGGTTACCATTCCAATGACTGGCCTTTGCGAAAGTTGCTTAACCTCAGCACTCGCAGACCGGGCGCGTTAACCACTGCGTCATCGAGCTCCACGTCGAGCTACACATTATACAGGGTGTAATCGTTAAGTGTGACCAGGCGATTATTCCGTTAGACAGATATCTTATACCGTGGTATTAGTGTTGCCTCACCTTTCTTGACGGAGAAGTTGATGCCCTTGACAGCGTTGCAGGAGCGGCCGCACCGCCGGTAGTTCTTGTGCAGGTCCGACAC
This sequence comes from Eudonia truncicolella, assembly GCA_949315975.1. Classification (NCBI taxonomy): domain Eukaryota; kingdom Metazoa; phylum Arthropoda; class Insecta; order Lepidoptera; family Crambidae; genus Eudonia; species Eudonia truncicolella. Next base: position 2,240,553 of record OX438841.1, read on the forward strand.
CAGCATGGCGTCCGTGATCTGCGCCGTCGCTGCGACACCATTATATTTTTTATTTAAGAAGCTTAACCTTGTGACCGCCACAGTCGGCTTTAATCGACCAGCGATAGCGTGCCCTGCACGCAAACGACGGCAATGTTCGACAATACTACAGGTATTAGTATCAATATTCGACAGGAACCAGTGATCGTTTTTTTTTTCCGTTAATCAATAGAACAAGGGACAGCAAGATTTTAGTCAACAAAAAAATTTAAACGGGGATTAACGCAAACAATAAGTAAAAGGCTTCAGACCTTTATACCCGACGTTTCGACCGAGTGCCGGCCGTGGTCACGGGCTCAGTCAGCCCGTGACCACGGCCGTTGCAACTCGGTGTAAGAAGGTATGAAGCCTTTTACTAATAAGTTTGCGTTAATCCATCGTTTAAATTTCTTTGTTAACTATGGAACGCGAAAGTTTAAAAGTGTATAAGGTTTTAGTCTTTACCAACAATTGAATACAGACCACCTGTTTCATAGCTGTTATCCCGTAACATTTCAATGAACAAAGTCATAGTCAAAGTCATTTTTTTTTATTCAAATGAACTTACGAAAAGTGCTTTTGAGTCGTCTATACATTTTTTACCTACTACCCATTCAGGACGTCTATCTTTTAGGTGTGGAGAAGAATGCGCGCTAGAAACTACACAGCTTTAATAGAAGTAAACAAATTTACAAAAAAAAAGTAAGTCGTTAACAAATCATTGAATATTTACTATTAAAAACGTTCAAGAGCCCGCTTATACAAATAATCCTTACATTACACTTTAGAATAGAATAATGTTTTTTGGCGATGAAGACTGTGTTGAACATTGGTGCAAATATGAGTTTGAAAAAACACAAAATTAAGATAGTTGGACATTTTGGACCCCTATTCATCTCAATTGAATGCTTGGCGTACAGGGCACGGCGACGCATTTATGCTGTGGCGCTCGAAAGGTTCATTATTTATGTGCTATAACACTAACGACTCGGTGGTCCGAGTGGCCCAATACCCGAAGGTCCCGGGTTCAATTCCCAGGTCGGGCATAATGTATTTCGGGTTTTTTGATGCATAGCCCGGGTTGTAGCGATAAGTCGATGGAGGCCTTTGCCCAGCAGTGGGACATCCCCGCTACACACGACTTTAAAGTTTACACTGACACTCCCTACCAACTGCTAGGTTATGAAGTAGGCGTCAGACAACCGTGCGCAAGCACAAGGAACCATCTGCGTCAGGTCATAACGCTAGATCAGGACGCGCCGAAGTGCATTTTTCATCCGGTACTTTTAAGACAAGTGTCTCGAGCGAGTTGCTCCGTCCGTATAGTCCACTACCTAATCTCGGGTCGTCAACTCTAAAGTCGACTACCAAATGTCGTCTTTGGTGGCGGAGATGTAAGCCCACTGACTCACTCGCCCACAGCAGTGGCAGTGGGACAGTTCCAACTTACGTAGCGCGATGGCCGCGGCGACGTGCGCCCGCTCGGCGCGCACGAGGTCCCCGGCGGCGGCGGCGGCGGCGGCGGCGGCGGCGGGGGCGGCGGCGCGCGGCGCGGGCGCGCGGTACCGCCAGTTGACGGCGCGCTCCCACGCCCGCGCGAGCGCGCCGCGCTCCATCAGCCACACCACCGTCTGCAAACGTACTATTCAATTCAATTCAATTCATTTACTATCACACAAATGAGTCCATATATGAAAAATAGAATAGAATAGAAAAACATTTATTCAGTATCACAAAATAACATTCATACAAGCAAAACATTCATAATTTAAGATAAATGTTATATGATATTGAAAAGGCGTCTTCTCGGCATGTGTCCTAGCACTTTAGTAATGCTACGACCCTGGTCTTCCGAAGACGCCCAGACTAAAACTAAGAATAAAAATAAAAATAAAACATTGCCACTCATACTACCTAAATGATAGTTCATACATTTTTGTGTTCATAAATGTGTAGTTATTAATTTATTATTATATGGCAAACTATTTTGTACACAAAAATTAGGCTCGCCTCATCGCTCTGAATGTGTAACATGCAAAGCGGTGAAACGGGCAAAAAAGGGAGTGTATAGCCTCCCCGATATCATATTCAGAACACTCCCGAATGCGACGGTGAGACGAGTAGGACTTCTTCCGCATTAATATATAGAAGTCATCAGTCTTAGCATCGGCAAACATGCCAGATGCACTGCAAAATCGAGGAAGGTCTAACAGTACTCTAAAAATATTGTTGTACAGGACCCGAAAAGCACTGTAAGTCACTTTGTTAAAATGGCACCATAGTCCGCTACCATAAAAGTTTTGCCAGTAGACTGTAATTAGAGTTAACTTTACCTATGCGCAAACCTATGCTTCAACATATTGCCACGACACGACAGTGCCCTGCGCTCCCTTTTAATATCACAATTGTCATCCAGAGTCTCAGTCACAATATGACCGAGATATTTAATCTGGATAGCGCTATAGTTTTTGTCTGTGTGGCAAAGACAAGACTGTTCCTTAAAAAAAATTATAAAATCTTTGACTGATAAGACCTAAGATAAAAATGCATCATGTTATGTTTTTAAGTGACTGGCTGACCCGACAGACGTTTTCCTGTCTAAGTTTTAATATTTTTTTTTTGAGAGAGATTGCTGATTGCCTTTACGGCATTTTCAGCTTCACCGGGCTTGTTTGGGGGCGGCGAGGAACGTAAAGGGTCCCTCAAGCCGTGTGAAACGAATCACCTTCGGAGGTTTTCTAGAGGGAACGGCATCGCGCACTAGAGCGCGTCCCCGTGCCCTTCTAGATTCTCCGAAGGGTTCGGATCGGATCGGGAAGTTTTAATATGTGCCACGAACGGCATCTATTAAGAGTAATCCAAAGTGGGGACTCCTATACAAAATTACCAATGTTTAATTTTTCCATAACTCAGCTGTTTTTTTGAGTGTTCCCTTGTTTTTTTTCAAAACCATCCTTGTATAAGAGCGAACAAGACAAAATTTAAAAAAAAAAAAATGTTTTTAAGCCCTTTTATTGTAGTATATTTTATTTAGTAATTTTTGTTAAGCAAGCGAAGAGCGGCTCACTGTGATAGTGCGAATGCTCGAACATGTTACGTTACGGCAAAATTCTCCGGCCAGCCGCACTTTGGATGCGTTTTAGAAATTCGACTTGTAAGTAACCATGCGATATTCAACGTACGAATTGAACGCGTTTTCATTGATGTGATTGAATAACGATTGAAACTCGCTCAAGGCACCCTGATCTTTTTTGTCTTAAAAACTTAAAAACAAATCCCATCATGTACATTTCATTTCAAATAAGAGGATAATAAAAGAAGAAAAATATAAAATGTTTCAAAGCAAAGCTTAATTTCGCAAAGGAAAGTCAATTACCATTAACACGACGAATTGTATAAGCAGGCAGGTTATCATCGAGCCGGGCGCCGTTTTCTCGAAGCTAAAGTAAGATTTCATGTTGCCCGTAGTTGCTGTAACAACAGAGCGGTTTAAATATTTATGTTGTAAAGCCTATAAACTGTTCTTATCTTATCTTATCTTATCTTAGTGGGGCCTGCCGAGGTTTCCCTCTTGCAGTAACACCTCGACCCATCGGGATCTTTAATCTCTATAATCTTATAAACTGTTAATAAAACATTAACACTTATTCGCAAGATATGATATGCGTTCACTATGGTATCAATAACGAATACTCGACCAAACGGTATTTGTATTCATCGTTTAATTGAAAGTATTAATAAAGGTTAATGCCCATTTCTGTCCTTCCTTTTGAAAATGAACTATGAACATGAAATAAAACTCAAAGTCCTGGGACCCAGACCCTAGCTGTTGTGCATCTGCCCCCTGCAGACTTCATACGATGTGATTTCATAGCAGTCCTTACGACTGCGTCTGCACTGCACACGGACTGCAACTGCATTTGGAGCTGCTTAATTTGATTGGCTGGTTCACCCTTTATAGAAAGCCTTATAATTGAGGGGTATTACCGCAGGACTGGGTCGCGTTCTACTCTGGCGCCAGCAGCGGCCGTCGTCGGCGTGCGGCGGAATCGCCACGGTAAAGCCACCTAGCCCTATTATACGCCACGCTGTTCTGCACCGGCACTGTATGCGATATGACGTGTTTCATGGCATTTCATACATTACTTGTCTGCACTGCACAACTGCATTTGGTCTGTTCCACCCTATAAACTAAAAATGAACTGCAACTGCATTTAGTGTAGTCCAACCTTCAAGCTAAAATAAAGGATAGCTCATAAGTCCCTTACTTACCGCAGCACAGGGCCGGGTCGAACCCCGGATCGGCACCAGCAGCGCGGGGCACTTGCACATGCACAGCAGTTGAGCGAGCACACGGCATCGCCACGCTAGAGCCCTATAATACGCCACGCACTGTATGCGGTATGGCGCCTTTCATAGCATTTCACTCTCCTAGTCAGAACGCGATATGGCGCATCCAGATCTGGCGTTATGACCTGACGCAGATGGTCCCTTGTGCTTGCGCAAGGATGTCTGACAGCTACTTTATGACCTGACGGTTGGTAGGGGGTCAGTATAAACTTTGGAGTCGTGTATGGCACGGTTGTCTCTTAGTCCTCAGTCAGATGCAGTTGGCATCTGATCAGCTCCTCCCTATAAGCTAAAAACAGACAGCAACTGCATTTAGTGTGCTCCATTCTAAAGCTAAACTAAAAGGAGGTTAATAAGTGATTGGCTTACCGCAGCACAGGGCCGGGTCGAACCCCGGCTCGGCCACCAGCAGCGCGGGGCACCGGTGCCGGTTGAGCGAGCACAGCGCGTTGGCGCGCGCGGTGACGGCGGCGCGCGTGGCGGCCGCCGTCAGCGTGTGCGGCGGTATCGCCACGCTGGACAGCTGCAGCAGCAAGTCCGTGAAGCGCACGGACTCGTCCGTATTGAACATGTCCTTCACGGACTTTAGGCCGGGGACCAATAAACCTGAGGAAGAACAAACGTGTAAGTATGTTGTACTTATATTGTTATTATTAATAATAATAATATAACAAATTCTCCGAAGGTGATTCGTTTCACACTGCTTGAGGAACCCTTTAAGTTTCTCGCCGCCCCCAAAAAGCCCGGTGAAGCTAAAAATGCCGTCTGAGGCAATCAGTCGCACTGGTGTTATACGAGTATTATGTTATTTATTACCTAGAAAAAATAGTAAAATAGTGACCCTCTGAATTGCTGTGCCCTAGAAGGGCGCCACATGAATACCTTGTTTGCATTTAACACCTTATACTTATATGTAATGTGACACGCAATAAAAAATTGAATTTGAGTCCTACAAAATAAATATAGTAAAAGCGTGGTAATAATATTTCAGTTGTTTGTGTATACACAGCTGCAGCAGCGAGTCGGTGAGGCGCGCGAACATGTCCTTCACGGATTTAAGGCCGGGGACCACTAAGCCTGGGTAAGTATAAAATAAACGTGTGTCTAGTTTAATATAATAAGAAAAAAAGCATGGTATAGTATAATAAGTGGTTCAGTGGTTTCAACTGTCAGCAACTGTCATAACGATATTTTTAATAAAAATATCGTTATGATTTTTTTGAATTGTATGGGGTTGGTAAAGTATGACGTCACTATTGTGTTCCGTCAATTGATAGATAGATAGATTTATAGTACGGCACCTCCAATTCAACAAGGCCGTATCCAAGAGCAAGTTGCTGATGAATTATTCTGGCTACTTGGTTGTCTGTGCAAATACTCTCCGTTAGCAAGATGAGAACAACCAGAAATAATATGTCGGAGTGATTCTCCTGGACGGCGGCATGCTCGACAGATGTCGACCGTACCGTCCCTCATAATATATTTCCGGTAGTTATTCGTCTTGATAACTTCATCTTCAATGGCACAGACAAAACCTTCGGTTTCCCCAAAGAGGTCACCGAAACGTAGCCAGTTCACCGAGGCAGTTAAATCTACATCAGGCCCATTTAGAGCCCGATAGTAGCGCCCGTGTAGCACCTTGCTCTTCCATATGTCCTTGCGATCGAGAGTGCTTAGCACCACTGGTTTGCGCCAGTTTTCTGTTGCCAAGGAGAGCGGCGTAAAGTATCTATCAACTGCCACGACATTCAAATGCATCCCGCACTCACTGTTAAGTAAATAACCCTTGAGACTACACACCTCACGGTTATGTAGGTCCTTGGCATTTAAAAAGCCGCGACCCCCATATCTCCGCGGGATGTACAGCCTCATAACAGATGAAGAAGTCGTGAGCATTTGACGGACTCTTCTATCCAAGACGTCCAATTCGGTCTGAGTCCATCGTAGTATGCCAAAGGAGCATGTGAGCAGAGAAATAACGCAGCCAAATAAGGGCACGAGTGTTATTGCCACCCGATAAAATACTGTTAAGTACTTTTCTTTACTTTTTTTTCTTATTAGTATGTAATTACTCACCGAACAAGAGTATGACTGCAACGAGCAGTATGCTGGCGCCGCGCTCCGCGAAGAAGAAGCTGACCAAGTACATCAGCGCGAAGAAGGACATGCTGCCCAGCAGCAGCATCACGAACAGCGTTACTGCAACGCAGCAACGCAGTATTTATTTATGTTAATAAATACGCAGGAGTAAAAAACTCTACATATAGTTTTACGCAAATTTGGTTGCGAACCATGCTACCGTGGGCCAATCCAACTCGGCGAAATTAATCAACACTATCCACTCTTACTCTATAAGCCAAAGGAGCCCTATTCAATGTCGACAACAGCGTCATCAACATCCGATCTTAATATTTTTACAAATATTAAAAGATCAGTCAAGAATTAGGCAAGCTATATGATTATTTACAAAACAAGCGGGATTCGAACCCGCTCGTGCTCGATTTTTTTTAAACACTTAGTCTTAATTATAATTATCTTTATTATAGCGCTTTGCTATTCGGTGGCAGAGTTTCAAACTAACGCCGATAGCGTTTACACAGCACAACGACTATACAGCTAAAAGACGGCTACATAGCTGAACAGTTGCTCAGGTCAGGTACAGATATGCATGACAGTTATACAGCTACACGCATGCTACACAGCTGCTAGGCGGATACATAGCAGTAGATGGCTAGCAGCGCGGCGACGGCGCAGGCGGGTATCACCAGCGCGAACAGCGCGGGCACGGTGTGAGCTAGTAGCGTATCTATGAAGTACCTATGAAGACGGGCTCCGTCAAGGTGTGCTCCTCGTCTAGCAGCGCGGCGACGATGCAGGCGGGTATCACCAGCGCGAACAGCGCGGGCACGATGTGCGCTAGCAGCGTGGTGCCCCAGTGCAGCGCGGCCGATGCTCCCGCCATTATGTGAATGTGGCGGGCACCGGAGATTCGCTCCTTGCACGGCAGCGACACGGCGGTTATGTGCGTCGCGAGGATTACTGCAGACAACATCAACTATGGTTTGAGAGAAATTATTAACGCGAGATCCTTGGGGGAGGCCTATGTCCAGCGGTGGACGTCTTTTAGCTGAGATGATGATGATTAACGGGATTCTTACAATGTTTCTCATTATTGAGTATACGATATTTCGGCACAGTTGCATGCGCACTGGGTGCCTAGTGCGAGTTACATTCACCATTCGATCACGTTAACGAAAACGAGAATGTGTATGGCAAAATCTTAAGCAGCAGACCAGCCTTCACAAGACTATAAAAAAAACTAAATTGTATTCACAAATTTTCGCGAAGCAAAGCGGGCTGGTAAGGGCTAGTTATAGATAAATTGCGTGTTAACTAAAATTTTACCTTTCGAAATAGAAAGTGTAGCATTTGTAGATTTTGGCAATAGTCCATACTTTATTAATTTTAATACAAATATATATATTTTTTACTCATTATATTTTTATACGTTTTTAATACCTAAATAAAATAATACTAGTTCAATAATTTGAAAAAGAATAATAAAAAAATGCTCATCCCAGCACTGTTCGCCTCTAAATGGAGAAGAGTACAGAGACTGAGCAGATTGAGGGTCACTGGCTCTTTCCATGATGTCTTTGTTTATACTATAGCCAAATTCGATAAAGAATGTTTACCAACAAAGCGTTGTCAAGGAACCAGTGACAGGCATGTATTGACAACCTTTTCTAGTTGGCCAACAGTAAAGATTTTATGTAAAAGATTTACTTATATTAAATATTGTATGAAAAATTATAAAACCAAAAACACAATCATAGCTTAGCTTTAATATATATGAGTAAATACATTAGCTACCTTGAAATAATTAAAAAACTGCCCTTGAAGATTCAATAATTTATTTATTACATAAATTAATCAACTGCTGTTACAATCCAATTTTCTCAATATATAACATTAATTCATTTGTTCATGAATGTTTGTTTTGCATTGCAAATGCACTGTTTACGCTGCAGATTTCAGAGGTAGTTCAGATAATAGACCCCATAGGGATACTACTACTATTTATATCTCAATTTTATTAATGACATTTTTTTAATAGGGTTTTATAGGAACTTGATCCAAGTGAAAATAGTTGAACGTTTTTTTACGTTCTTCATATTATAACGTTTTTACCGACATTGAGAGACTGATTTAAGTGAGATGTGTAGTGAGAATAATAAGTCTTACAATATATTTTATATAAAATGCAGTAATCAAGTAATAATACGAAAAACACAAATACATTTTTGGCCAGATTTGTGATGACCCTAATTTGGTTTGTTTACATTTATTCTTTATCGAGTTTGGCTAGAGTGTACAGGGAAGGCTCGTACCTCAGCAGTGGAGACACAAACATGAGCTAGTGATGACGATAGAAATGCTCAACCAGTACTGTTCACCTCTAAATGTATATAACTATCTCACTGAAAAATATCATGGCCGCCCACCTGACAAGAGTTCGCCTAGTTATAGGTTCAACGGTGGTGCGTCTAAATGAAGATGTACTCACTGAAGATAGATAGATAGATAAAACTCTTTATAGCACACACAGAAAACTAAAAATAAAAAAACAAACAACTAAGAAGAAGACTAAGGTGGCCGCCCACATGATAGCCGCCGCTGCCATCTTGTCGCGATCATGTTTGTTAACAGAAAGAAGGCCACTGGCTCTCTCCGTGATGTCTCAATCTACAGGGAAGGCTCGTGCCTACCAGTACCGTTCACCTCTAAATGTATAAAACTACTCACTGAAGACTAAGGTGACCGCCCACATGATAGCCGTCGTTGCCGTCTTGGCGTCCACGTTGTCGCCGCCCCGGCTGTCGGCGTACGCGTCCGCCAGCGGGTAGTTGTTGGTGGTGATGGTGCGCCCATCGGCCCACGGCAGCAGCTGAGTCGCGATGATGTTCGTCAACAGATTGAGGGCCACTGGCGCCGCGTGGCGTACCGTCGTCGTTGTGTATAACACCTGGGATATTGAATTGCACATTCTATTCCTTATTCTTTGATGTCTAATGTTTTTTTGAAGAGCTTTGTTTTACCCTATCAGTATTATAAAACAATTGCACATACACTCACACACCTACACCACACAAAGTACCAAACAATATACTGTAGTTTTATGGAGACGGAGCCACTGATTCTCAAATTACATGTCAACAGGGGACTCATTATATTATTGTGTGAAAAAATCAATCAATCAGTTGAATTTTTTTTGTATTTTTGTACAGCTCTTTCTTTTTATAAATAAAAACATTTATTATTAATTCTTTGAAATTAAATAACCACTTATTTGACTCGCCTAAAATGAATGGTCCCAATATTATTTGGCCAAACTACAACAACCTAACCCAAAACGCACAATTTTTGTTTAGCCTAAGAGCCTAACCGATGGTTTCGCACAAGTTGTAATATAAAGCAGTAGGTCTAAAAGGAAAAGTTGAGGTTGGTTTATTTATTTATTTATTTTTATTTATTTTTTGGTTTGTGATCACGCGAAACGGAGCGCCCGAAGAGAGCGAAGCAAAACAATGCGTGTTACTTGCTTGGTGCAAGCTAACAACATGCTTGCTTGCATGCTTAATTGCGTACTTGCTTGCATATTTTATATTGTCTAGTTTAATTTTTCAGCCTGCGATGCAATTTTTGATGAAATGTGTGCCGAAGGCACAACATAGTATCACGTAGGAAACGTACCACTCGTAGGGATTAAAAGAAAAAAAACTTTTTAAAAACAAGCTTTTATTACTTTTTAATAAAAAAAGGAACTAAACAGTTAAAAATAATTTAAACCTTTCATTAAATTTGATATTAAGAAAAAAATTCTTTATAAATAAATTGTGATTGCAAAAAAAAAATGAAGGTGTAATTCTAAGGTAATATGCTAAATGTTTTTTAATGTCCATCAAAATGTAACTAAATGTAATTGTAATTTTTTTTCTTATGATCAAATTTAATTAAAGTTTTAAATTATTTTTAAGTTTTAGTTCCTTGAAATGAAACAACTTTTACGGATCTACTCGCGTTTATTTTACACATAAGTTGTAATTAATGTTTAGTTCCTTTTTTTATTAACAAGTAATAAAAGCTTGTTTTTAAAAAGTTTTTTTCTTTTAATTTTATTTTTATCTTTTTAAGATTTTTGTAGGGGGTAAGGGTTTCAGTACAACAGGGTTCGCCCTGGTACCGTGAGGCGCAACGTTAACAATATGACATGTTTATACACCCTCATACCATTCAACCCTCGGCACGTGCTCACCTTGGCATTGAGTCATCCATCTAATCAAAGACAGATCCACATTCATAACAAACGGAACGAACGAACGAACGAACTTATTTTCCCGAGTTCCTATGGCCATCTTCCAGCTCAATCATTAGACCCTGGTTACCATCTAGCACCAAAGTACTCGTCAAGACGAATCATACGAGCCTACACACGATGGGGTTGTGTCGTTTAATTACTTATGGCCATCTTCCAGCTCCATCATCAGTCCCTGGTTACCATCTAGCGCCAAAGTACTCGTTAAGACGGATCAACGAGTCCAAACTCGATGGGGTTGTGTCGTTTCCATCCGGTCCCATCATCAGATCAGCTCCATGTCATAATAATTTAGCATTGTCATCTGATTTACACATGCATGCAAAATTTCAGCTCAATCGGTAACCGGGCAGTGGATCAAATAAAAGCTTGTAAAAACAAGTTAAAACAAGTAAAAATTGTGCGAATAAATTTTAGGGGTATAGTTTGTGTGCCACTGACAATTAGAATGAGAAATACATTTTACGAATACCAGCGGCCCTGGGGAAACCAGCTGGTTATGTGTTGACTGTCCCCCCACCTCCCGCCTTCTTACCCAGTTCCGAAGGACTCGACAGGAAATCGGGAGAAGTGGGACCTATATACCCACTAAAACTTCTTGTAAGATTTTAAGAGATTAAGCACCTACCATGGCATCGGTTGAGTTCAGTTCTACTCCGACCAAGTACTTGTTGTAGTCCAAAACATTTCTTTCGCCGGAACGTAGGACCACTGTGAACAAATATTGCACATTGAATATGAAAATACTGAATAATCATCATTCAGCATTTTTCCTAGCTTTGGACAGGGGTGTGTCACTCCGCAGTTTAGGTACGTTCGGTCGGCGCGCCTCCCGGGGAGGCGTATGGCAGTAGGTTGCCGCTCGACTCGCACGCTCCACGTCGCGCGTAAAACGAACGATCATTTCTGTGATTTTTTTGCACCGAACAATGACAACTAAACGATCTTATAATCCGTATAAAAGATACTGTTGTGTTTACGGGTGTCTAAATAAAAGAAAGAACAAATGAATCGAAATTTAACTTAAATATATCCATGAGTGGGAACCCTGCGCTCCTGACGTCAAATCGATATCGAATCAGCGTTGCCTAATGGAATATGAACGCTCGGGTCACACGATAAGTTTCAATTTCGCGTAAAAGTCGTAAGAGTAGGCAATTTTTTATACCTAACCTTGACTTTTGTTAGAGAGTGAGTCTTCTGTACGGTAGTACTATTAGTTATTCTGTGCTTTGGGTAGTATATAGATTAATGATGGCATTATAAGATCGGGCCATTACCCTTTACCATTAATCACAAGTCGTACAGTCCGCGCGAGCAAAGCCATTAGGCCGTATACAGAAAGAAAGCAGGCAGCCTGCGCCGATCTACCAGCGCTTATCGGAACCGGCCAGCCCCCCGACCGCCTAACCGATTGCTTTGGCTACGTGTATAGTTTATGACGTCATAAACTATACACGTAGCCAAAGCAATCGGTTAGGCGGTCGGGCCCCTGCGCCGGTAATTTCTATACAATGCACAAAACCAGTACCGATAAGCGCCGAACGTCTCCGACAGGTTCCAACAAGTTTCGACACACGAGTGTATAAGCGCTGGGAGATCGGCGCGGGCTGCCTGCTTTCTTTCTGTATACGGCCTTAGCTTTTAGAAATAGCTAGTTAGTTAGTTACAAAAATAACGGCATCGCGCGGCTCTGTCACGCATTTACTGACTTCCAAGCGGGTTAAGATACATAACTAAGTCATGTGTCTTAATCTTAAGTAATGATAACTTACTTGTCAAAAACTTCGCCTTTATAAAAACAATAAATCACAAGCCGTGAAGACAATGCCACATAGGGTAGTGGCACCGGGTCTGATATGTAGTTTCGAATGCCGTCGTTGCGACGCACGCTGTTGCGAAAAACATTTCAAGTGGTACGCCCGCCCTTGCGAAAAGTCGTTGTATCGAAAATTGCTAAATCGAATGACGGAGTTTCGAATGCCGTCGTTGCGACGCACGCTGTTGCGAAAAACATTTCAAGTGGTACGCCCTTGCGAAAAGCCGTTATATCGAAAATCGCTAAATCGAATGACGGAGTTTCGAATGCCGTCGTTGCGACGCACGCTGTTGCGAAAAACATTTCAAGTGGTACGCCCTTGCGAAAAGCCGTTGTATCGAAAATCGCTAAATCGAATGACGGAGTTTCGAATGCCGTCGTTGCGACGCACGCTGTTGCGAAAAACATTTCAAGTGGTACGCCCTTGCGAAAAGCCGTTGTATCGAAAATCGCTAAATCGAATGACGAAGTTTCGAATGCCGTCGTTGCGACGCACGCTGTTGCGAAAAACATTTCAAGTGGTACGCTCTTGCGAAAAGCCGTTGTATCGAAAATCGCGAAATCGAATGACGGAGTTTCGAATGCCGTCGTTGCGACGCACGCTGTTGCGAAAAACATTTCAAGTGATACGCCCTTGCGAAAAGCCGTTGTATCGAAAATCGCTAAATCGATTGACGGACTCGCGAACACGCTGTCACGAAATCCCTTTTTTAAGTGGTACGCTAGATCGATAGTTACGGTATCGAAACCCATTGTTGCGATTAGAGTGCCTATTCAAATCTATCGTATGGGAATCGAACTCACGACCTCGCAACGACGGCATTCGAAACTACATATCAGACCCAGTGGCAGCAGTGTTCGACAGGAATCAATGACCGACAGTGTTTTCCTTAAATCATAAAAAGGGGGGGGGGGGGGGGGCTTTGTAGCTGTCGTCTCGTGTAATTTCAATGGAAATCTATATTATTTTTAGTGATGAAAATAGTGTCGAAAACTGGTGCCACCGACCTAGTTACAAAAGAGTCATCGTCTGCTACTCACAGCAGACTTGCTGTAGCGCAGGCTGACGTCGCTCAAAGACAAGAGCCGCGACAATTCATCTATTTTTTCTTCTTTTAGTATTTCCTTCCAGTATGATGATGATAAATGATAATAGAAACGAGAAGTGACAAATGATAGAACCCCTCAACCCCTTGAGTATCTCAGTAAAGATATGGGGCTTTACTAAGCCCTCACGCGGACTTCTTGGGAGAATTTGAAAAGTGACGTTGCACTGTTTTGTTTCATTTGCCAACACTCCTTCACACTCACGAACACTTAACGGTTAATAACCCTTAACACAAATTTTAGAAAACAAAACAAAACCACAGACATGACTCTTCACTTTCCCGCCAAGAACTCAAATTCATCTATTTGTATTTTCTGTTACTGTATTTTTTTTATTTCTGATGTAGATACTGAAGCTTACCATCCGCCACGTCGGAGGCTCGTTGCATCAAGACATGCGGGAAGCGGTCGCTGACGGCGCGCAGGCTGGCGTCGCTGACGTTCACGTTGTAAAGGGCGCGCGGGTCGGTAATCGGTCTGTACATATCCATGTTGAGAGACAGCTGTGCGTTCCTCAGGCCTTGCCCACTATCGGAACCGCTGTTGAAGCTTATCGTGAACAGTATTATCATTAAGATAGGCAGGATCACTTGCTGCAACAATGGTTAATTATTATTAATATTAATTATGTTCAGCCTATATGGTATTTATTTATTGCATTTATACAGTATCACTTTCATTCAATAATGTAGTAATACAATAGTATATGATGGCCTGTTACAAACCCTGTTAGGACATCGCAATTTTAAAATTATAACTATTCTTTTATATTAATGCTAAATATAAATGCTATCATCACATGAGAATCAAGGGGATTCTCGTAACAAAAACCGTAACGATATCGTAGCGACTTAGTCGTCGAAACCATGTTTGTATTACCATCCGTCAATCGAGCCGATTTTAAACTCGTTCGAACGAAGTTCCAACCAACCGTGTTCAAATCTACCGTATACGGTTAGTTGGAATTTCGTTCGAACGACTTTAAAATCGTATGTTAGTATAAAAACGGTTTCGACGACTAAAAATTAAAATCAATAATTAAAAATACTTTATTTCGGACTTTACATCCATATTTTATTAGTGTGTTAGTAACGATTTTTCTTATAAAGTATATTAGTTGGTTAGTGTAGATAAATATTATTTTAAAACAAAATTAGTTAATTAGTAATATTTGGTGACCCCGCGTTTATAGTCACACAACAACAGTGCAATATACGTTTACAACTACGCGACGGACGACACGGAGGCAAACTTACGCTGCGCTACAGCTACAACAACGGTGACCTTTCGAACCCGGCTTTTGCTACCAGCCGTGACGTCGACCACGCCATTACCACATACTCCCAATGGCCCTACCACACACCACTGGCATCAGGAGCAACCAACCACACACCAGTGGATCAGGTGGAAATACCTTTTCGTCGGAGGTGGCAGCCGTAACCGTAAACGAGCGAATTCCCGATTTTTGGACGGACGCACCACGGTTATGGTTTCCGCAATTCGAAGTAGTCGTCGCACCACAGCAGCAGGGCGACGATTATAAGTACAATTTAGTCATCGCGAAGCTTGGGTAGAGAGAAACCCAGCAGATCAGCGACTTATTAGTTAACCCGCCAGAGGCCGACAAATATGAAAAAGTCAATCAGCGACTAATTGACTGTTACGAAGAGTCGAACAAAAAATGTGCTTCACGTGCCTTCTAAAGCGTGGAGTAGATATACAAAAATGACATCAATGCCAAAAAAATTATACAGCATACAAATGAATAGAGGTGGACCTGAAGTACTTACCAGAATCATGAACCAGTATATCTTGGAGAGCACGTAGTTGAGTTGCCTTCTTAGGAGAACTTTCGTCTGTCGTAAGTACAAAGGAAAACCGGTAACTCGCTTGAATGTAGGTTCTGAAACAATATAATACCATAATTCTTATATCTGATGAGTAGGTAAGTCAAATGCAGGAGCCATCTTCCTTTAGATTAGTTAAAATATAAACAACAACTATCGCAATAAGAAAATATATATTTTTTTCTATATTCAGTAAGTTTATTTCCAGAAACATTTTTTAAAGTGATATATTATAGCATTATGCATAGCCAATCAATTGCAATAACCGTTGGAAAGATGTCACTACTGCCGCTAAAAAGCAGTCAAAATAATTTTTTCCACTATATTTTAAAATTATTTGATAATTATAAATAATAAAGTTCAGTTTCAGCTTACCAATATCGGTGCTGGCGTCATCAACTTCGTCCCGCGTGAATGTTGTATCAATATCACTGCACAATCTGCAAAAAAAAACATTATATCTAAGTCGAAGAGAAAATTAACTTATTTTTTTTTTACGGTGGTAAAGCGTAAAGGTAAAGTGGAAGCGCATTTCACCCGGAATCCTCAACTACTGAGGAACTGGCTATCTTATCTCTGTCGGAACTCACAATGCTACTAACATTGCTTTTATGGTAGCTAGCCAGGCGGACAAATCGAGCCCTATTACCAATCAAACTGATTACAACATGTACCCCTACCGGGAATCGAACCCGGGAGAACTTAACCGCTTGACCAAAGAGGTGGTAAATAAATAAGTGCAACTGCAACAGCTGTTCAGTGTGCGGCGATGAAATACCTAACTCTGAATACAAAGGTAGCGGGTTTGATTACCGTTGAGGGGGTAAGACGCAGAATGTGCACTTCGCAAAATGTACACTCGACCATTTCGCATTCGGTGCACTTCTCATAACGAGCACTTTGTAAAATGTAAATTCGCAGATTTCGCGAAATGTGCAATCGCAGAATGAGTAACTTCTCAGAAAATGCACTTTTTAAGATACTATAGAGATAACGTAAAAAGTTATCAACTTATACACTAGTAGTTTGTTGGTAGCTATGTAAAAAAATGCACGTCTGCTTGAAGGCTGGCTACATGTACAAATAGTTAACATTAAAATCTTTTATTCTTTGTACAAGTAAATGATTGATTAAACTTTGTTGCATAATTATTTGCACTTTACTAAACAGAGAAATTAAAGGTACCTACTTAAAACCATTTTTTTAATTTCTATACTGATCTAGATTATCTCAAAAAGTGGTCATTCTGTGATGTCCCAGACCAGGACAATTAATCAATCATTTACTTTTACAAAGGTTCATTATCATCATCATCTCAGTCAAAAGACGTCCACTGCTGGACAAAGGCCTCCCCCTAGGATCTCCACAACGACCGGTTTTGTGCTGCTCGCATCACCAGATCGTCGGTCCACCTTGTTGGAGGCCTGCCCACGCTGCGCTTTCCGGTACGCGGTCACCACTCAAGGACTATTCCGCCCCAGCGGCCATCAGTCCTGCGAGCAATGTGCCCTGCCCACTGCCACTTGAGCTTAGCAACTCTTCGGTCTATGTCGGTTACCATTCGATCACGCAGATAAACCTCGAGCATAGCCCTCTCCATTGCTCTTTGAGAGACCTTGAGCTTTCTGATAAGGCCCATAGTGAGCGACCACGACTCAGAGGTTATATACAAAGGTTATAAGATTTTAATGATAATTATTTGTACCTACATGTAGCCAGCCTTCAAGCAGGACAGCCAGGTTTTGCGAAATGCTATCGAGCTCCGCAGAACGCTGCGAAGTGCCCGTTTTGAGCAAATTGTTTCCCAGGAAACATTTTCTATTGCTATGCTATTGAAAAGTCACAGAAGAAAACTCGTTTTCTTTGTGCCAAACTTAATTTACCGTATGACGTTTACGAGCAACATTGCACTGCTCTCATCTTTTACCGCTTCACCTGCGCAGAAACATTGCAGATGAACGTCTTTATGAAAATTGCCCAAAATAAATAAGACTGTCCGGAACTCCTCAGCAAAATAGAGTTAAAGGTCCCAGACCAAAAATTACGTCTTAGAAACAGATTGCTTCGCACTCCCTTCGCTCGTACTAATTAATAACAGAATGAATAGTTTTATATTAAGTAGATTTATTAAATATTTCAATAAGCTCAGTTCAGATAGCCGCTTCGATCTTTATTGTACTAATGTAGGACAGGATAAAACATATGTTAACTCCCTAAATAAGTGCGGTTGACTTTTATTTTCCTAGAAAATTTTATTTTACTTACTTAAATTACTGGTTTCAGTTATCAATATGCAGCAACTAAATTACGAACATTGATGTTACCACAGCGGGGGTCCCTTTGGTAGCCGGTATCCATAAGGATTCCCTAGGTTAAAAAAAGGATAATCTGCGGCAAGGTGTAGTTAAGATGTACGCAGCGGCTAGCAACAGCTGCAACGCAAGTGATCCGATGATTAGGCTGTGGTATGAATTGAGAGAAGCATATATCCATCTAGCAGTAGATTGAAAAGCGCTGAATATGACGACGACACCAAATTACACTCATGGTTAATAATTAGGAATGCTGCCCACTGGTATTCCCAAGGTGCCAAGGTTCGGAGGCTCAACAGTATAACACCCACTAGTCTGAATAGGAGCTGCATGCTTAGGTGCTGGGGGTACTACCTCCCTCAAAAAAAAACATTTTTTTTTAAAATTTAGGCTACAAATAGCCCTTATGAAAGTCGGATAGCTTGTACCAAGAACCAGCAAGAAACTCAGCAAGGGCATTTCTTTTCTCTTACAGCGTCAAAATATTGGAAAATGTCCTTTAATAGAAGTAATATAATTAAAGTTATATAATTAACAAGTTTGTAAGGATCGTAGCAAGTGGAAAGAAGTGGTCTCTGCCTACCCCTACGGGCAAGAGGCGTGATTATATGTATATATGTATGTATGTAATATAATTAAACTATATATATTAAACAATAATTGTATTATGGTGTATAATAGTGATGTTTTGATGCATTATATACTTTGGGAGTGAGGTTTCTGCACATAATACTTATTTAATTTGGGTTGTGTAAATAAAAACAAAATCTTATATTTGCTACAAAAAATATTTATTTCAATGTCAAGTCACGATTTTTTAATCTTTCGTATTTGGCGAGAGTTTCCTTAAATTTGTTGTAGCTAATTCAATGACAAATATTTTGGTGTTGCTAAGATTTTTCCCTGTGCTGTATAATTCAGAAGTTTCATTTCTAATTATCTTTTGTATTTGTACGGATTTGCCGTAATGTATTCTTCTCTAATCCACTGATCAAATCTATCATTTAAATTAATCTTCCCTAATTATGACTTAAGGTAACATAGACAACTTGATTTTTACTCCAGACTTTATAATCCCACAATTTGTCAGAGCTGCACAACAGACTTTTAGAAAGTGTGTGTTCTCATCTTTGTGGTTTTGATTTCACATTATATACCCAATCTGAGTTTAATCTTAATTTTCACAATTGTCAATGTCAAAGCGTCCCATATCCAATTTATATAAAACATTATTTATTTTATACTTGGCTATTGACTGCATACGTGATGAATATTTTCTCAAATGTGCTGCGATATATAACCCAAAATGTGTAAGATCATCATTACGAAGCCTTTTTTTTCTCTTTTCTCTAGACAAATTAAAAGGTTCAAGGTAAATAGACTCTTCTTTCATCTTCTCTTCAAGATCTGGTAAAGGTTCTAAGTAAATGGAGCCATTGTTATCATTGTTACTTTTGGCTGAATGATCACTAAAAATAGATGAAGTTCTTGTTTTATTTGGTGGTGGTGTTGTGGTGCCTTCTGATTGGTGGATCGGTGAACTCATGGATTGTGTTTGAGAGATTTCATCTTGTTTTAGCAAAGAGTCCTCATTCTGAAATAAAATATTATTTTAAATAAGATCTCACATAATTGATAAAATTTTAAAATTTGTTTTACTATGAGAATACGCAATAAAAGACTTAAAATTTTAAAATTTTACTCATAGATGGAGAACATAATGGATGAAGGTTTAGTAATCTAAGGAGTGAGATCAACAATGTACAACTGTCTACGTGGACTACTTGCAACAGCTATAAATTAACAATTAAAACCGAAGGTTAAAAGACTTAGACTCACTCAATTAGTCTCCAATTTTAGTCTTCTTATATTTTTATTTCTTTTTGTTTTTTTTTTACGTAACTACTTGACGTTCATAAGTGCAATTTAAATGCCTAAATTGAATAAAGGATTTACATTTCATTTTATTTTGACTTTGAGACTTAAGAAAAGGGTGAGACTAGTCTAGTCTTGAGACTTCAAAAATTTGTCTAGCTTTTTTTATAAGCCACCACTACTCTATGAAGGGATCAAATCCTTGCATTGCCAGCACATTTTATATGTAGCAAATAGCTAATATATAAAAGGAGAAATATTAAACATTTAACTGACACTTACTTCTAAATACCAAATTGATGTATTTGATGGGTTGCGTGTCATATAGGCTTCCATTTCCTTATAAGCATACCACTTTGTCTTGTATCTTGGATCTGTGAGCAAATATATAATGAAAGCAACAGCAGGTAAACATCTTTAAATTATTAGCAACTATGAAAAGAAACGACTTTTCAGATCTACTCGCCTTTATTCTAGAAATGTGCGATTAGGTTATTCCTATTCGATATATTAACTCAATTTAGATGGACTCTTTGCAAAAGCATAAAATTTGTTTGGACCTCATGTTTTTCGACAAGATGCTGAGGATTCAAGTATAGTAAGCTAGTATCCAACTTCTAAGTTGTGTAGGATTCAGATTCCCTAGAAACTTGTACCCTCTTTTCTGTAGATTGATGCTTGGTTCTAACTCGCCAATTGCAAGAATAAGTAAGCTGTTTAACAATGACAGCAGTTCAATTGATATTAACATCACTAGTTTGGGAAGTTTAAGTAAGAGATTATTGTAAAATTTAGTAGATAATTTGTATCATTTTCATAAGTAAAAAAATAATAAAAGAACATAAATGATAAAAAACTAGTAATAACATTATCCTTAAGTTTATGAGGAGCTAGATGGCGCAGTGGTTAACACGCCCGGTCTGCAAGTGCTGACGGCACAGAGCAGTGTTAAGCCACTTTCGCAAAAGCCGGTCATCGGATGGGGGACCAAAAGTTTATCAACTCGAGCTCCTCCGAGCTTCGGAAGGCACTTTAAGCAGTTGGTCCCGGCTGTATTAGCAGTCGTTAACAACCACCAATCCGCACTTTGCCCGCGTGGTGGTTGATAAACGCTTTAAGATCCGTAAAAGTTTCATTTTATGTGAAGCAGTAGCGTAACCTTTAGAAAACAATACTAGCAACAAGTCTAACAATATAGTAAAATAAAACTTACTCAATCTCATTTTCTTTTTCTCCCTGCTAAATTGATTTCGTAAACTAATCCATTTCCTAAACACCTCTCTCAGTTCAATGCCCATCAAGCCCGCCACTTCTTCCGCGGCGTCGCGTCGTTTTCGTCTATTCACCTGAGTCGCAGTGTTGTTGGCAGTGTCCCAGATCGCGGGCCTATCTGTTAGTAATTTTATGAATCTTAAACAACTTTCTTTAGTCCACTGCATTATTATAATCAATGTAGAAATACAAAACTTTAAGACCAAAGTTGGTGGTTACGCGTGGTTGTAATCTTAATTTTTACAATTGACATTGACAAGTCAACAATAAACTTGAAGACCGCAGACATTTTTAAATCTTATTCTGCAAAGGCAAAGGGATGTCGCCCATACAGCCTAGCTAAGACCTTAAGTTTCAAATGACTTATTAATTTATTTAGACGCACCAACGAACAATTCACAATTCATTTCAGTTTCTAAGATAAAGTTTAAAACTAGTGAATCGATACATTTAAAGGAGCGTACAGCACTTTCTATGAAAATATAGAATAGAATAGAAAAGATTTTATTAACTTACACACTTTATTATACAATAATACAACAATAAACGAAAAAATAAAATATTAGAACAGGCAGAAAAAAAAGAACAGAAAATAAAATAGGTAGGCAGTGTGAAGTTAAAGTAAGTTAAAGTTAAAGTTTAAGTTAAAATATGACAGTATTACTATAATAATTTTAGTTTGGTTATCACAAAAAAAAGCATAGAAACAAAACGAGCGAGCCTTACAGTAGTCGCATATGATGTGTAACATTTGACATCTCACCTTAGTTATAAGCAATTTTAATATTATATTCTGAAAAAATGGGCCAGGTATTACATAATTTTACAACTATAAAATAAATGCAGTAAATACTCATTAGAAGCATATTAAACGCGAGTAGAACCGTTAAAGTGTTATTAAATGTGTACTGTATTCGCGTAAACTTCAAAATAACATTATGAGATTATTGGGCCTCAATAGTAGACATTTGACACATAAAAATTACCTTTTATAGTCAAATTACACAATAAGTCACATATAATAATATGTTATGTTTTTAATATCGATGTTAAATTTACAAGATGGCGCGCGTTTACGTGCTTCCCTGACTTCCTGTCACACTGTTAAACCAACTTCCGTCACATTTCACGAAATTACTTCCACAAATTGTATATATACAAAGCGAGCGGAAAGATGTTACACATCAAAAAGGAAAAAAAAATATTCGACAGAAAAGCTACCAAATACCAAATACTTAACAAAATGTTTTTGTTTTGTTTATATAATTTTAACGCAAATTTTGTTGCGAAACAAATTACAAAAACACAAATGTTGATAAAATTTCCACGAGCAGGATTTTAACCTGCACCCTTCTGACATACCGGGTCAGGTGCTCTTCCAATTGAGCTATCGTGGTTCTAACCAGCCCGCCGAAATTAGTCAACACTATTTACTTGTTTCTATATAAGCGGTTGTTGTAGCTTGTGAGAACACGGTTTAAAGGAGAGTTGAGACCCAAATTCATCTTACCATTGTGGGGAGAGAATATGTTACGATTTGTTAGTCTACAATTAGAACGTGGCACTAAAATCGAATCATTAGAAAGCAGATCTGAGGAGCAGAACTGCGCGTTAATCTTTTATGTAGATTAATTAGGTCTGTTATGTTACGGCGATCAACAAGAGAGTCGAGTTTCGTAGTAGCTAAGCGGTGAGGGTAATCCAGGTTTTTGGGAATGTCTTTGTTCCTGCAGGCTTGAAATCGTGTTATAAACTTGCGTTGTACTCGCTCAATCCTGTCAACATGACACTGGTAGTGTGGACTCCACACAGAGGAGGCATATTCTAGGTGGCTTCGCACAAGGGCATTGACAAAAGTTGCACATTTATTTTTGTAATGGATTAATGGCACAGACTTAAATTAACATAGATCACGCAAGTACACCTACTTCAAGTGTTTCGAATGAGCCCACTGTGCTCAACTGACCGCTGCTTATATTCAGTACGCGATCGACATTTACTTAAGGAGTCATTTTTCAAAAACATGAAAAATGCCTCAGTGTTCTGTTACAAATTGTAATAACACTTCATCTGTAAGTGGCCATAAGTAGAACACGATGCCTTCAGCAGGAAAGTAATTTTATGATACAAATATTCGTAATTAATTTTAAAATGTTTTTTTTTCCTTTAGTTGATGGCTTCGTGCGATTAGCACATTACACATTACAAGGAACGATTAGCACATTACAAGGAATATCATTGATGAAAAACAAGGGGGTAAAATAAAATTATTTATCAACTTCAAATAAAGACAATTTCTTCAAGCGGATTTTTCATAATGCAGGTCAGAGGCATTTTTGTGGCAGATTATAGCTGTTATAGAATGAAAATTTACTTTATGATATTTTTTCCCTTATAGGGTATATTATCAACAAGTTCCGTATAGAGGCCAAATTACAAAATTCGCTTTACTTTTCACAGAAAATTGTCATGTTTCGCAATTTTTTATGTTTTTATGTTTTATATTAAATTTTCTTTCCAAAAATTCTAGCCACTTTTATTAAACACCAATGCAGTTTAATTATTTAGGTAAATAGTAAAAATAAAAATAAGGTAAATTAAAAGCACGTTGTATCAAAACTGTTTTATTTCCGCAAAAAAATAAACTGTTAAAATCGGAAAATTATTTTGTCGTCGACATTATAGGTAATTTGTCGGTCGTTGGCCTAATGGCGGTTTTGTAATTATTTCCTAATGCCGTATATATTTTCGTTGAACACGTTGTTTACACCGAAATGTCTGTAATTGCTTTTTAATATCACTGGTGATCTCGAATTATAAATAAAATGAAATACATTATGAAATATCATAAGTTTTCCATTATATACAATTTGATTACTAAGATACCTACATACAGTTAAAGAATTTTCGGTGTCAAAGATAAGTTACCAGTGGCCTTGAATAAGAGAAAAAGGAGCACTCGTAATTGATATCATGAGAGCGTGAGAGTTGGTCACCGGTTCAAAAACCAACCGCTGGTCTTTCTTTTTATTGAACGACCTGACGGCATATGCGCTGCAAGAATCTAGGTAGCGTTTCCATTCAACAATTAGCTCAATCACCACACATAAATTGTGCTATTGATTATATCTTAATAAAATTTAAATAATAATATAAAACTTCTTAGTAAGATAATTTATATTTGCCTTGCTGTCGTTATAAATCGATGACAAAATCGATGAACGAATTTAAAATCGTTCGCAACGCGGCATTTTTAAATTGATGACGGTAAGGTGGTTTCCATCACTAAATAGCGCTTGTCAAATCATAGTATGTCAAAGAAATGTGGCACGCTTGATTTTCATACAAATCGTGGCTCATGCACATCTAGATATTTGGTCTGTGATTAATGGAACTAAAATAAACTTACCTCAGAAACACTTCCTCCGGTGTGGAGACGCCAACTCCCATAGATATAGAGCTCTGATCGCTTTAGCTTCACCAATACGAATAGTTGCGGAACTTTTTGTTAGCGACTATAGCGACGCGACAGGAGACCCGTTGTAGAATATTATGATGTTGAGGGACGCCTCCTTCACTGTAGCTACAGGGGCATGGGACGTTACCCGGTTATGATGGAGGCTAAGGGCATAGTCTTTTAGAAAAGAAAATAAATTTACCTGAGAAAGACTTCCTCTAGTGTGGACACGCCAACTCCTATAGAGACGATGGCCAGCTCTGACCGCTTTTCCTCGAGTGATGCGAACAGTTTCGGGAAGTTTTGGCTGGCGGTAGCAGGCAGGTTGTAGGATATCGAGTTGAGAGAGGATTCCTTCACTGTGGCGTCGGGCACGTGTGACGTCACCAAGCGGGTAATGGCGTTTTCCTCCGGAACGCCTTTGGTTGTGAACGTGAGACGGTAGCCGGTTCCTGATAAGGATCAACAAAATATTTGAAGTTTCGCGGTGTATGATGTACGTACAGGTGTGTAGTACAGTCATCACCATATTGCACGATACAATTTGTGTTACAGGACCTCCGGGTATCGGGCCGTGGCGGCGACCGCATAATTCACAAAAAAATAAATACCTCTCTACCAGTGAAAAAGTTTATTTTAATTATTTATAAATGTCAACCAACGGTTGCTATATAGACATTTAAAAAAAAATTACGCTTAAAGATAACTGAATGTGCTAACTAACCAATTATATGGCATTACATGGCATATTTTAACTGCCTCTGTGGTCTAATGGCTAAGACCATCGGTTTAGACCCAGAGGTCCCGGGTTCGATTCCCAGCGGGGGTACATGTTTGTGTACTCGGTTTGGTTGGTGGTAGGGCTTGTTTGTTCGCCTGGCTAGCTACCACCGTCTTATCTAAATATGTCGCCATAACATTAATGTTTGTAGCATTGTTGTGTTCCGGCAGCTAGAGATAAGATAGCCAGTACCTCACTAGTTGAGGATCCCGGGTGAAGTGCGCTTCCCATCATTGGCCTTATCATCACTTAATATTAGGTGAGATCAAGGCACTGTGCTTACCCGTAAATAAAAAAAAAACATGGTCATAAGTCACATATTGAGCGTATCTTTCTAACGCCACCATGCTAAGTATCAAAGCTGCCTTATGGCCTTTTTGAGGTAGGAGAGCAACACAGCCTGGCCCGAAGCTGTGCTAATAACGCCTTTACTAGAAAACATTGAAGGATTATCTCCTGTTATGGTCTTGTGCAGCCCCACCGATGCAGAGTATGACGGCTGACCTATGCTATGGCCTTTTTGGGGTTGGGCGTGGCGTTCGCGTGCTGCATGAAGCGTGTGCATAGCAATAGGCCGGCTGACCTATGGCCTTCTTGAGGTGCAGCGGCGTGGCGTAGCAGCGCAGGCGGCCCTGGTGCAGCGCGGCCACGCGGTCGCCCAGCGCGTCCGCTTCCTCCATGAAGTGCGTGGACAGCAGCACCGTGCGGCTGCCGCGTAGCGCCTACGCAACGGTAATCATCACTCATCGGAATCGAAGGGGCTCATTTTCCTAAAGTTGCCGGCAGGAAGACTAAGAGTGGTTAAAACCGCCAAAATGTTGTTAATTTATTTTTATTGAAACCCGAATGCCGGAAATAGTTTCACTTCTTAGTAGTCTGTGATACATGTAATAATTACTCGTTAAAAAAAAGGTTACATGACGGGAACAATACAAAGAACAATTTTTCCTACCTAATTAGGGGGATTTAAAAAAATATTCAAATCCACGTGGACGAAGTCGCGAGTTAAGTGTTAGTAATAGATAATTTTGCACTTGATCTCAAATATTTGTAACACCTACTTAGATTTAAGTATTTTTTATTCTAATTTTACTGTTCCCCTACAGGGCTCATATACTTACAGTTATATAAGACCTTATTTTTGTTTACACAACAGCTCAATATAATAAATAAACAATAATGGTGGGTATTTGGTTTTGCACAAAAGATCCCGGTGGGTCGAAGTGCTACTGGGAGACCTCAGCAGGCCCCACTAAGAAAAGATATGGTATTACGTTACCATTAACAAGTCCCACAGCTCCCGACGCGTCTCTACGTCCAGGCCGGAGGTCGGTTCGTCCAGAATCAGGACGTCCGCGTCCCCCGCCAAGGCACACGCCAGCTGTAGGCGACGCTTCATGCCTCCGGACAGTTCGCCGCTCATGCTGTTCTTCTTGTCCAGTATGCCGAGTTTGCCGAGAAGCTTCTCCGAAGAATCACGCGCTTCTTTGAAAGTGCCCTTCTTGAACTGTGTACAAGATGTTTTTGTTTTGTTTATATAATTTTAACGCAAATTTTGTTGCGAAACAAATTACAAAAACACAAATGTTGAAAAAATACCCACGAGCTGGATTTGAACCTACACCCTTCTGACATACCGGGTCAGGTGCTCTCCCAATTGAGCTAACATGGTTCTAACCAGCCCGCCGAAATTATTTAACACTATTTACTTTTTACTTTGAAAGCCAAAGGCGCCTATTCAGTGTCAACAACTGCCATTATATAAACAACTACTATTATATAAACAAAACAAAAACATTTTATAAATAGCTTGATTTTTTCAACATTTGTGTTTTTGTAATGTGTACAAGATATTGCGTATTATTGAATTACTTGTTAATTCTGGTCTAGTTATAATTCGATACAATAGGGTTGGTAATAATAATTAATTATTGTTATTACCAACCCTAGTTTATTTCGGAAATGATGAATCCTATAACCGCATGCGACAGCACTCTCGAAACTTACTTACAACAAAAGCCTCAAGCGCTAAGATCTCCCACTGGGGAGCAGCTTTTTAACGCTAGAAATTCTTAACAAATCTGCTTATAGTTTTAGGAATGACCATAGATTGACCATAGATTGAAACAAATTAAAATAAAAGATCGCTATAAAGGTTATCAACTTATCACAGTGCGTACAGACCAGCGTGAACAGCATGGCGTGCTCGAGCACGGTGAGGTCGCTGAAGAACAGGTTGTGCTGCGGGCACAGCCCGATGCGCCGGCGCACCGCCTCGCGCGCGGACCCCAGCTCCACGCCGTTCACGAGCACCTGGCCGGAGCTCGCGCTCAGCATGCCTGGGGGGGGAAGGGGGGGGGGGGGGTACAGATCGTCATCACCACCTATTTTTATGTCCCCACTTTAATTTTGTGCCCCAGCGCGAGCCTTCCCTATGGATGGATAAAGAGAACGTGCCTGCCGAAGCACGGAGGAGCTCGAGATGATATATTTTTGGTTATTCATCCGATGACCGGCGTTTGCAAAAGTTGCTTAACCTTGGTAATTGCAGATTGAGCGCGTTAGCCACTGCGCCAATACCGTTCTTAGTGGCAGGGAATAGAGAACATTTTTGTATTCTCGGGAAAATTTACTAAGCGAATCCTCCCGTAAGGTTCCATGTGGAGTTGGCCGGATAATATGGCTGACCCAGTAAATAACCCAAAGCAATCAATAGAGAAAGTTTTAAGTAACTGTCAAAACTATTTTTTCAAATAAATATTGTATGAGAATTGCAATTGCTATGACGCCACAATTATGTTCCGTCAGTTCTATAACTTTTTATGATTGTTGTCAACATCCCTAGGTCAGCAGCCTGAACGCCACGGTGGCCGAGTGGCAAAGCGTTCGGCCCAATACCGGAAGGTCCCGGGTTCAATTCCCAGGTCGGGCAGTGTGTTTCGGATTTTTCGACGTTTGTGATCACCAACCCGCATTTGGCAAGCGTGGTGATTAAGCCATACCCATCAATTTTAGTAATGACTTGATTTCATTGATGGAGGCGTTTGCCCAGCAGTGGGGCAGCTATAGGCTATTAGGTCTCACCCGTGATGATGGACATGAGCGTGGTCTTGCCCGCGCCGTTGTGCCCCAGCAGTACGGTGATCTCGCCGCGGTGCACGTCCAGAGACACGTCCCGCAGCGCCACGTGCTTAGGAAACACCTGGTGAACAACATAACACCTTCAGATTAACAAGATTCTTACCATGATTATGAATACTTGAGAGTACCCGATATTCCGGCACAGTTGCATGCGCCATGATCACGGATGTACTGAAGTTATTGCAGGTGGGTTTTTATGGGCAGATAAATCGATCTAGTCCCTCTTCCTTAGTCGTTTTGCCAAACATTGGACAAACGAACGTACGTCTTCTGCTGAATTAAGGAGCACATCAAAGCTGTCAAGAAAAAGGAATGTTCCTGTACTTTGAATCTATGTATTGTACGAAATAAAGATTATTTTCTTTTAATCCTTTCAAAATCGGCTATGCTGAACATCAGGTCCTAATCACTAGATTGAATTTAATAACAATGGTAAAAAAAATGGTGTGCGAGGCCAACGATAGCGTTTAGCATTTTGTTTTCAAATTTAATGGTAAGTGAAGTTTGCAAAGTGTCACAGTTAGAGAGATATTATAAAATACTAGCCGTCACCCACCCGCTTCGCTGTGCGAAAATTTGTAAATATATATATTTTTGTTATAGCCTATCATTTGCACAATCTCATGATCTTACTACACACAAATTTTCAAGCCGTTCTTCAGTTTTATAGATAATGGTACGGAACCCTTCGTGTGCGAGTCGGACTCGCACTTGGCCGGTTTTTTTTATTTAAGTAAGGAAATAAAACTGCCACCTTGGATGCCATGGTTACCTTGGAGACGTTGAGCACCCGGATGCCGGCCTCCAGGTCGGGCGGCACCGGCTGGAAGTACCGCTGGTCGTGGTGGACGGGCTCCTCCAGCTGTTCCAGTTCACTGTTCGGGGTGACGTCGTTTTTGCGCCAGTAATGACTCTGCACCGTGTATTTTGTTATTATTTAATTATTTTTTAGGCAACATTAAGCAGGTAAGTAAATTACAAAAAGCCCATATAATACTCGTAGAAAGAAACATCACAGAGTAACATACACACCAATGATAATAATAAAAATTGTATTATATAGTAATAAATTTTTACTTTTTTTTATTTTCAAGTGCTAATTGCTGCACTGAAGCTAAATTAAATATTTATAAAATTTTATAACATACAGTGAAAAAATTAAACGCCCACCCACTTTCACTTAACTTGTATAATATTAGGTATAGATGCACCTCCCATAGAAAAAAATCAATTTATCCTAGATGACTATATTCCATTTAGGTAGTAGACGGCTTACGTCCAAAGACTGGCCATCGGCTCCGCTCCGCTTTGAGTTACAGTTTTAATCACTAACCTGGCAAAGAAAGTTCCAAGGCAGAGCCTGTCCGTACTTCCCGGGTTTGACGTGGTCCAGGTACCAAGCGAGCAGGAAGAAAAAGATGGCCTGGCCTATCAGGAGAATGAAGCCTGCGAAGGCTGACCCCGACTTGCTGCTGTGCTTCTCGAACATCGTGCTGATAGTCAAGCCTTGTCCTGGGAACGAATATTAATAATAATAATGTATATTTAACTGACATAGCAGTTCCGAACACACATAACCTCCAAAGCACAATAATTTATAAACTTACAAAATACACAGACTTAGCCAGACACATAAAACTACAATGGTGAGTGCAAGCTGTCTAAATAGTCCATATAGTTATATCTTCTACAGGAATCATTCCTCAATGTTCACCTAATTGCACCTACTATGTTATCTCTGCACCACCCTATGGTTGACTGGTATAGATTGCCTCAGGCATTAAGTCCGCCATGTAATTTATGTTGCAAACTCTTTTAAACAAATAAATGAATGTTTAGAAAAAAGTTACCACAGCGCTAAATAATAATAACCTTTATTTGAAACACGTTAACATCTATTGGCAACATGTTAACAAAAAGTAAATCCGTAAAAGTTGTTTCATTTCAATGTGTAGTGTTCGCGTAAACTTTAGAAAACAATATTTATTTTGCCATTGCAAACGCTGTGTATATCTATAATTGTCATAAGCACCAGCCATGTTTTCTTTATATGTTTTATTTGATGTGCCTTCAATTAATAAATTATAAATGAGGAGCTCGATGGCGCAGTGATTAACGTGCCCGATCTGCGATTGCTAAGGTTAAGCAACTTTCGCATAGGCCGGTCATCAGATGGGTGACCAACAATTTATCATCTAGAGCTCCTCCGTGCTTCGGAAGGCACGTAAAGCCGTTGGTCCCGGCTGCATTAGCAGTCGTTAAGAACCACCAACCTGCACTGGGCCCGCGTGGTGGTTTATGGCCAGTTCTCCCTATCCATCCATAGGGAAGGCTCGTGCCCCAGCAGTGGGGACATAAAAATGATCTGATGATGATGACTAAATAAATAAATTGCATGAGTTAGGTAACCCGGTGATTCAGGCGAGAATGGGTTTAAAATGCAAAACTGTGATATCACTCACCGATCATCTCTAGCACACTGGCCTCTGTCCAGATCCAGGTCATGGGTATATGCGGCAGCAGCCCAGTCAAGTACATCAACTCCGTACCTATGTCCCGCCTCATCAGCATGGAAGCCGGTAGCCATAGCACAACGTATGTTAACACCGACAGGGATACTGCGTATTGCACTGTGAACGAATACACACTATATGGACTATATACACCTCGTTACTCCTGTGTTTACACACCCTATAAAGAGTTCGAAACGTCAGGATTAAATCAAATAACATGTAAAATTAAACACCTTTTTTTTTAAAGAATATGTACACAAATCGATGTTATATTACTTATATATTTTAATAACTACTTTACAGAATTGAATATTGCCCTAGTGGGCAGAATTGAACATTTATCGAAAATACATAAACTAGAAACAATAACGTTTTATATTCTTTAATAATTAGACATTGTTGAGTATGAACAGTATACCGATATTTTTTTTTTACTATTTTAAAATTGTTTTACTACTTTACACAATACACAAGAGATAATATAAAAATCCTCATCTAGAGGTATACTTAATTTGCAACTTACTGCTTTTAGTGAGGTAACTGGCCGCAAACGCGAAAGAGACTATAGTCATATAGTAAAGCGCAAGCGTAATGAAGATCAGGAAGCCACTGCTCTCCTTCAGCAGCGGGTTGGAGCTGGCTGTGAGGAGCACCGCGCCTAATACCGAGAACAGGATACCGGGGCCTGCCACGTTCAGGATGTGCGAGATAGCCAGCTTGTTGCTCGAGACGCCCATCATCTTCAATAACTCCTGGGGGGCAAAGGCGGGTGGGTACTTTAGTTTGAGTAACGCCTAACTCAGACGATTGCATAACGTCAAAACAACTAGAACCTTTTGTGCTTCCGAAGTCACGTAAAACCTGGCCCCGGCTGCATTAGCAGTCGTTAACAGCCACCAATCCTCACTGGGCCCGCGTGGTGATTTATGACACATATTCCATGTGGTGTTTCCATCCATAGGGAAGGCTCGTGCCTTAGCAGCGGGGACACAAAATGAGCTCGATTCAGACTCAGAGATCCAGGATTCGATTCTTAGCGGGTAGTACATATAATCAATCATGTTATTGGCATTTATGTGTTCTGGCAGTAAGTTATTCTGCAGGTCAGTATCAGCTAATCCTGTCTAGTTAAGAGTTCCGATAGATGTGGAAAGTTTCATTCCGAATTACAACTCCAGGTTTTCAAAAAGGTTCAAACATCTGTATCAGGATGCGCGCTGTTCCAGCAGCTTCATTAAAAGAAACTCGCAAAGCGGCAGTAGCGATAGTCGACGAGGCTCGTGAGCGCATCTAGCTGCCTACCATCTCCGATGCCAGGCTGCCCAGGTGCCATGACATATTCAAACCAAACATCATTCAACCACCTGTATCCCGCTGGCACGTTCCTCCAGCAGCTTCATTGTGAGGATTACTACTGGCACCAGCAGCAACAGCAGCAACAGCCAGCGCAGCGAGTGTGTCCAGCTCCTTACCAGCTCCAACGTCTCTCTACCCAGTTGCTATGACAGATTTAAAAGAACCATCAATCCAGCACCTGTATCCCGCTGGAGCGCTCCTCCAGCAGCCGCGTCATGAGGAACACGAAGTTCAGCAGCAGCGACAGCCAGCACAGCGACCGCATCCAGACGCACACCAGCGAGGACGCCGCGCTTCCTTGGCGCCGCACATACGGGAACTCTTGCAGCGTCACGTTCTAAAAAAATGTAAAACAATAGAATAATTTGAAAAAAGTGTTGAAAAAATTCCACGAGTGAGATTCGAAGCCGCACCCCATACCGGGTCAGGCGCACTTGCACTACCTTCATGCTATTGTGGTTCTGTCCAACTCGTCGAAATTTATCAACAATTATGTCATGCGGGTTCGAATCCCACTCGTGGAAATTTTTTCAACACTTTTTTTATATAGTAATTTGTGTGCAACAAAATTTGCGTAAAATTATAATAACTATTATAATAATTTTAAAATTGAATACTTCTTACTTAGTAGTCTATATTGGTGATGCAAAGTTATAATAAGGTGAAAGCGAGCTTCATCCGGACTCCTCAACTATTGAGACATTGGCTATCTTATTTCTAACTTCCTGACCACAACAATGCTATGCTACTAACAATGATCTTGTGGCGACATATTTATATAAGACTAGCTGAGCTTTGACAGTTTCCATGACAACAAAACAAACAAACCATTTTGTATTGGAAAATTAAATAATAAGTAACAGAAAATATTTTGTATTTTCCGTTACTTTTATGTTTCTCACCGCTTAAACCTTCCCTGAACTTCCACAAATATTACAAAATCAAAATTAGCCAAATCGGTCCAGCCATTCTCGAGTTTTAGCGAGACAAACGGAACAGTTTTATTGAAATTCATTCTTATTTAAAAGTTTCTAAGCTTAATTCGATAAGAAAGGATTTTCCGAAATTCTATCCTTGCCATTTCACATTTTGAACTCTACGTCCGTCCCTACGAGGTCGTGTCCTAAAAGTGCATAACCTCTTTATGACTAGAAACCTTCAAATGAGGTACTAATAGCACGGTGACTTTCGAAACATTCCAATTTTAAAGAGTATTTGGTTCACCTTTTTTGAATAAAATCAGATTGAGTTTTTAAACATGTGTCAAAATAATATGTAATTTAAATCAAAAGCACTAAGGAGTATTAATTAATATCAACTTCGAAGCAAATCACAGCAATGAATGAATTTCAATAAAATACGAAACACGTGTTTCATCAATTCTATTAAAAAAGGTTTATGCAAAATTTGGACCGTGGAATCACGTTGTCCCATACAAACTTTGCCCCTCTTTTTCATTCCCATAGGGGTAGAATTTCGGAAAATCCTTTCTTATCGGATGCCTACTACGTCATACAAAGAACACACTCTTCAAGTTTCAGGTCTCTACGATTCCCGGTTTAGGCTGTGCGTTGATCCGTCAGTCATTCAGGACAAAGCATTTTATATGTAGGTATAGATGGTGGTAGCTAGCCAGGCGGACAAACACGCCCACCAAACTTACACAAACATAAACCCCACTGGGAATCGAACCCGGCATCTCTGGGTTTGAAACCGATGGTTTTAACCGCTACACCACAGATGCGGTCGAAAACCTGGCAGTGCGGCCTTATCGTCACTTACTAAGGTGAAACGCTTCTGTGTTACAAAATAAAAATAATTACAAGTGCACTCTACGATGTATGTACACACACACCTTCACATCAAACTACCACAAACTGACAAATTTCCTTAATAGACTTTGAACTTAATGTATATGACATATGGTTGAACAGTTATTGAAGAAATTTGTCATTTTTAGATAGGTTCATGTGCAGGCGCCGCAGTACCAACCTGTTTGATTTCGGAGTCCGTCAACAGTTCCAAATAGCTCGTGTCGATTGCCCATTGGAGCACCATGAACTTCTCGTAAATGCTGCCTGCAAAGTAATTTATATATTTTTTTTTATTTTTATAATACAACGTGTAACAGATTAAACACACACCCTCTTAAGTGGTGACTCAGTCCATGAAACTGAACAACTTTTGTTCTACGACTTATGGAAAATTACGAAAAAAAAATATTTTATCTTTCCATAGATAGATCAAAACTGACCGAGTGAATTCGTTTGAAGAGACGATTTTTTTTGCGAATTTCGAAAAGTCGTAGAACAAAAGTTGTTCAGTTTCATGGACTGAGTCACCACTTAAGAGGGTGTGCGTTTAATCTGTGACACATTGTATAAATACTTAAATCTTTGTACCCCTTTTTAAGAACGGAGGCAAGTGAGATTTGTCATAGTCAACGTTTTTTTTTTTTTGGAGAGAGATTGCTGATTGCCTCAGACGGCATTTTCAGCTTCACCGGGCTTTTTTGGGGGCGGCGAGAAACGTAAAGGGTCCCTCAAGCCGTGTGAAACGAATCACCTTCTGAGGTTTTCTAGTGGGAACGGCATCGCGCACAAGTGCGCGTCCCCGTGCCCTACTAAATTCTCCGAAGGGTTCGGATCGGATCGGGGCATAGTCAACGTTCATATACTACGTGTAACAGAAAGGTGTGATGAAAATGAAAAGATCCAAAGTGTATCCGATCTAGTTCTTGTTTGCAGAGTTACTATGACATAATTATTAACTTTAATTTATTTATATTAGTGAAGTCAGTCATGTGTCAGTAAGGCACGCTAAGCAAGCAACAGAGATCACAAATGTAAGTACACAGAGGTTTTTACAGCGCTAGGGCTGTGATTTGTTTATTTTGATTAACGTCACTATAGAAATATTTAATTAAAAATTGCATAAGAAATTAAAGTTAATAATGATGTCTTAGTAACTCTGCATGCATGATCTAGATCGGATACACTCTTGATCTTAAAATTTATTTTTACTACATCTTTCTGTTACACGTTGTGGAGAAGGAGTGCATAAAGATACAATTTATGTAAACATATTGTTTTCTAAAGTTTACGCGAACACTACACATTGAAATGAAATAACTTTTACGGATCTACTCGCGTTTATTTTACACATTAGTTTTAATTAATGTTTATCCTGACGTTTCGAACCCTTTGCAGGGTCCGTGGTCACATTGAGACTGAGGTGTTGGTCGTCTCATAATTAGTTAGTAGCTTGTATACCCTCATTTAAATTTAATCAAACCTAATTTGAACCTAATTTTAGTTTAAAACGGAACGCACCTGATTAAATTTAAATGAGGGTATACAAGCTACTAACTAATTATGAGACGACCAACAACTCAGTCTCCCTGTGAAATAAACGCGAGTAGATCCGTAAAAGCTGTTTCATTTCAATTATGTAAACATAATGTTTTACATTACTTTGTACAAACATTGTATATTTTGTGAATTGCGGTCGAGTCGACCACTGGGTAAACACTACTTCACATTGTTATATTGTCAACAAGAAGGTTTCATCAATGCTATACTGACTGTCCTATCGATTCAGTGTAACCTTGGTCATATTTAGAACTAGAAGATGATGCTCGTTTTATACTAAGCAAATTCTAACAACAATACGAAGATTGTGTTCCATGCGGTTCACGCCTCTTCACGCCTCGTTTGAAGGTATATAATACCTTAGGAAGGAGGTAAAACGTGTGCTGGTAGACTATCTTTAGAAGGTGCGACAAAGAAACGAGTCACCACAAATCCCACGGGATAGGGTTGTTTAAGCAAATGAAGACGGGGGCAGCCGCTAGAGGGTGACACTCGTCAAAGCAGAGCTGGTCTGAGCAGAGCAGAGCTTTATGGAATTCATCAAATGGAGTCCCTTTATTTTAACGGCTCGTCTCTGCACCGCTCCAACAAAGGGGCTATTGGTTGATTGACGATCTTCGTATCCGAGTGGTTTGCACGCTAGACTTTGAGCGGCGCTAACTCTGAGGTCCCGGGTTCGATTCCCGGTCGGGTCAATGTCGAAAACGACCTTTTCTACATTGTGTCGGGTCTCGGTGGTTGTGGTACCGTCGTTGTTTCTGATTTCCATAAAACGAGTGCATTAACTACTTATCTTGGGATCAGAATAATGTATGTGATGTTGTCTGATATTGTCTAATATTTTCACACAGCTCCGCTCCGCTGTCCTGCTCTGCTTTAATAGAGTGTCACCCTTATGACATAAGATATGACACGAGATATGACACTACTTACCAACTATTGTGACGATAATTTGTATGTAACAATGAGCTCTTTGAAGAAACAAAAACATAACGTGTAATTAGTTCACAGAATGCAAGATGATATGAAGCGACCGGCGAGTGGCTCGGCGAATATTAAATATGTGATTCACATAATAGGTTTAGCAACAGCACGTACGTACAGTCGGGAAGTTACACACGCTCGTATATACCTACAACATGTAATAAAACAAATGCACAACCTGAGAGTAGTTTGTTAAAAATCGACAATTTATTTTTATAAAGATTATTGTTTTTAAACTTCTTACTGGTGTAAATTTCAACTTCATCACACCAGCAGGCTTACTCTTGAACTCTATCCCGACCGATCGACATTGGAATTGTCTCGTCTCGTACTCTTGATCGCAACACTACCGCCAAATTGCTCCCATATTGCGTGATTATTGAATGAACTAAACGACATTGGGTTTCTGATTAAGTGATGATAAGGATGACGGTCTTTCTTTATAAATAACTTTCAGGGCATATGTTATGTTTCATGTGGTATAGATGGAAGTAATTAGGTTCTTACAATTAATTAAACATTGTTAGCAAATGATTGTTAGAATAAAAGACCGATTAGACGAGGAACTCGATGACGCAGCGGTACGCGCGTTGGGGCACAGAAGAGATATGAAGAAATCTTGCAAGTTGCGCAAAGTTCCTAATGGTGGTTACCGGATGGGTCGCCGATATTGAAAGATCTCGAGCTCCTCCGTGCTCAGATAGGCACGTAACGCTGTTGGAACTGGTTGTTGTCGCAGATAACATGCTCAATGCGGGTTGGTGGGTTAACTTCGATACTCGTAGCAATAGATTAAAGGCCTTTCAAATAAACAAAGAATAAGCTTTATTTATTTAGATATTTATTTATTTATTGAAATGAACACCAACATATAAAACATCTTCTTAAACAAACCATTATTAAAATAGATTTTAGCTTGATGTCAATACAATTACTTATATGTGAAGACTACATGCAATTACATAAACTAGTGGCCGCCCAATGGTCGAAATTCGACCGTAATATTTTATTAAGGCTGCACGGATTGTATCCTAAGAAATGAAAAATTAAAAAAGATAGAATGTGAGTGTGGATTTTGGATTGGCATTGACAGATTTCGGCCGCTCCTCTTCCATTTTTGAAATTAATTAATTTAATCTCAAAAGCGAATTTAGCGTGTGTATCGAATACATATGCGTGTGAATGAGAAATGAATGAATGAATACAGATATTAAACAAAACTTACACTAGCCACTGTGGACAGCATACAATGCGAATGATTGCTGCGCACTATGTAGCAGAATCAGAGGGAAGCAATGTTTGAAATAATGTATAAAAATAAATTATCTGAAAAAAAGTGTTGAAAAAATTTCAACGAGCGGGATTTAGACACGCACAACATAACATGCCATATACTAACCATAATCATAGCT
Organism: Eudonia truncicolella; assembly: GCA_949315975.1. NCBI lineage: Eukaryota > Metazoa > Arthropoda > Insecta > Lepidoptera > Crambidae > Eudonia > Eudonia truncicolella. Next base: position 2,278,544 of record OX438841.1, read on the forward strand.
TGCCTAAATTCTATATTGATGTTTAATGTCTTTAAAAATATTAAGATCGGATGTTGATGACGTAGTTGTCGACATTGAACAAGGCTCATTTGGCTTACATAGAAAGAGTGTAAGTATATATTTTTTTTATATCGAATGGGTAAGCACTTGGCCTTTATCTCACCTGATGTTAAGTGATGATAAGGTGGAAGCGCACTATACCCAAAATCCTCAACTAGTGAGGCACTGGCTATCTTATCTCTTGCTGTCGGAACAAACAATGCTACAAACATTGATGTTATGGCGACATATTTAGATAAGATAGTGGTAGATAAGATGGTGGTGGCTAACCAGGCGGACCAACAAGCCCTACCACCAACCAAACCGAGTACACTGGGTCTAAGCCGGTGGTCTTAGCCACTAGACCACAGATGCGGTTAAAAGAAAGTGTTGATTAATTTCGGCGGGTTGGAAAGAGCCACGATAGCGTAGTTGGTAGTGCAACTGACCCGGCATGTCACGGAGTACGGGTTCAAATCCCTCTCGTAAAAATATTTTCAACACTGTTTAGGGTTCCGTAGTCAACAAGGAACCCTTATAGTTTCGCCATGTTCGTCTGTCTGTCTGACCCCAGTCTAGCTCTTAGACTCTTAGTACTAGAAAGCTGTAACTTGGCATGGATATATATACATATTGATCACGCCGACAAAGTGGTAAAGCAAAATTTTTAAAAATATTTTTTTTAAGGTTACCTCCCTTACACGTGAAGTGGGGATGTATTTTTTTTTACGTGAACAACTTCACGCTAGGTGTCTATATGACGAAGTTAAAAGGAAAACTATCACAGGTAAGTAGGCTTTACAAGTTTACGAGTAACAGTCGACCAAATTATAAAATGTACTTGGCGCAGTACAAATTCCTTATTGGTAACTACTTAAATAACGTTGTCAGGTGTGTGAAACCGGTAGTGTCTACATTTAAGTATATGAGCCATCGTTAAATAAATGTTCATAAAAGCCCTCTTCTCAGAGTCCGCATTATTGAGATGGGCTACGGAACCCTACACTGCGCGTGCCCCGACACTCACTTGGCCGGTTTTTCAAATTGTAATTTGTTCGCAACAAAACTTGCGTAAAATTATATATAACCATACATATATTTATTTATTTATTTATTTATACATACATACATTGTGTGTTCTATGCACTTGTACTTACTTGGGTGTCAACGGATGCTTACTATTACCTTATTTTTTAATGAGTGGGGGTTAAAAAATCGGTGTATATTGATTTTTGTTTTAATATTGGGGAGGCTAATGACCCCACTCCACAGTTTACATAAAGTGGAAATTAAGTCCAAACGCAAGATCAGCTAACAAAAGGAGCTGATCATTGAAATAAACATTTTTAATATAATATTTTGTATCATATCAATAACATTGTATGATTCATATTTCCGTAACGGTGCTTACATAACCTGTAGGCCAATGGCCTTTGGATATTTAATACAGTATATAAGGTAATCCAAAGACTGATTTTACTTTCTCTCGTCGTTACAATAAGATACACAATAATTGACCATATCGACTAGGAAACAGCAATACGTATACCTAGGTATTGGTAGCTATTAATTTATGTAGGTAATGATAAATAGAGCAGGGACCGACATTTTGATATCACCGGTTTTGTCGAAATAAAAGTAACATGAAATACACTAGGAAATATAATATCTTTTGCTTAATTAACAATTTGATAATTAAGAAAACTAAGTATCGTACAAGATTATTCTGAAACAAAAATAAGTTACGAAGTTACCAGTATCCTTGAATAAGGGTTGCTACACACATAAGCGGGCCGGCATTAATCGGCAAGGCCGGGCGGTAATATCGAATATATGTAGATGAATGTTCGGGAATCACAAACCGCTCGGCTGCCGCACATTAACACTCGGCTTGGTAGTTGCTAAACACAGCGAGCCGCCATCAATCGGCAAAGCCGGACGGTAAAATCGAATATATTATGTAGGTAGATGAATGTTCCGGAATCATAAGCCGCTCGGCTGCCGCACATTATCACTCGGCTTGGCAACTGCCGACTTATGCCGGTCGGCTTTTATACTGCCGAATGGAATGATGTGTCGACCCGAATGAACAACTCGATCGGCACAAGCCGATTGAAGTCGAACAGCAGTAATTGCTTCGGGTCGGCTTTGTTGTTCGACAAATACTGCCGAACCGACCGACATGCCGGCCCGCTTATGTGTGTAGCAATCCTAAGAGAATAGGGAGCATTTGTAATTGACACAAGTATCATAGCGTGACAATACTATGTATATACAATATGATAATACAATGAAAATACAACTATGATAATACAATACAGCTTAACGCTAAGAAAACAAAATGTATTAAATTTATATTACCAAATGTCAAATATGAACCAACCGATATTAAAATAAACGGTGATCAATTAGATATGGTAGATTCTACAGTCTTTTTAGGCATAACCCTTGACTCAAAGCTTCAATGGAATCCTCATATATCGAAATTGGCCGGTAAACTCAGCTCTGCTGCTTATGCCATTAGAAAAATTAGGCAGTTAACAGACGTTGAAACTGCTAGAATGGTTTATTTTAGTTATTTTCACAGTGTCATGTCGTATGGCGTCCTACTGTGGGGAACAGCGGCTGATATTGAAACTATATTCATTTTACAGAAACGAGCAATAAGAACAATCTATAGACTCGGATCACGAACTTCCTTAAGAAATCTTTTTAAGGAGATTGGTGTCCTGACAGTTGCATCTCAATATATTTATAATTGTATAGTTTTTTTACGTTGCAATATCAACTCCTATACTAAACATGGTGACGTACACAATTTCAATACTAGGAATAAGACAAAACTTGTAATGCCACTGTTCAGGTTACAGAAGGTTCTTGGTTCTTTCTTGGGGCAAGGTATACACTATTACAATAAAATACCAAGTACTGTACTAGATTTACATTTAGATAAGTTTAAAAAACATGTGAAATCTATATTACTTTTAAAAGGTTATTATACAGTCAAAGAATATTTAGATAATAATACAGCTTGGTTATAATGAAAAACACATACTCTATTTGAATTAATATAATAAAATTAATTTATATAATTTTTATACTGATATGATAGCCTTTATCAGCAGTGTCCTACAGATAACAAACAGCGTTGCGTTAAATAGATCATTAAGTTTTTATTTAGAGTATCTTGAGTATGTCATGCTCTCTTTATTTGTCTCTGCGGTGGTGGCGTGTGCGTCGGGTCGTTACGTTCCCTAAAATATGGTTGGGCGATGGCTGATTCATATGTCATACTCGTGAACGGGTGCTGCCTGTGGAGGCTGGTCTGCTCTTGCATACTTATCTTATTTTTAATATTATTTACTGTAGTTTGACTTGGTTTTTCTTAACCAAAACAAATTTTTTTTTTTTTAGAGTACTGTAGTGGTACTGTATGACATTGTGGAAATTAAAACTTTTACCTGATGTAAATTTGTTAACTTAGTTTTTTATTTTTTTTTATTTTGTGATATTTTTGTTTTTTATTTACATGTTGTGGTTGTCTTCTATAATTTTGTGTTTATTTGTAATGGAAAGTGTCCTGCTATGATAGGGCATTTTCCAATATTTTTGACGCTGTAAGGGAGAAAAGAGCTGGACACTTGCTGAGTTTCTTGCCGGTTCTTCTCAGTACAAGATCTCCCGCCCAGAGTAGACTTACGAACCGATGGCATAGTGACATTCACAAGAGCTACTTGTAGCCTAAACTGAATAAATGATTTTGAATTTTGAATTTTGAATAACTAATCACCCCGGTTCAAAAATCGCCGCCCTCGGGGCCCGTGCGGGTTTCATTCGCCATTCGATCACGTTAACGAAAACGAAAATTTGTATGACATCGAAGCAGCGCCTTCTGGCGACAAACGAGGAGAATTAAACTTTTGCCATACAAATTCACGTTTTTATTTAACGCGTTCAAATGGCGCGTAAAACTCGCATTAGACACTAAAATTACTACTTACGTGTTTTTAATTCCGATTGTTAACGAGGCATAAATACTTTAAATAATACGCATTACCAGATAATGTGATAAGTAAATGAACGTGTCCTGTTAAATTAATACATAGCTGGCACATATGTGTTATAATTATTAGTGAATATTTAATTGGTAACAATCAATAAACAATTTAAGTATTCTTGGTGTCGTTGCCTACCCATGACCTCACAGTTGGAAGACATATATTTATTTTATTAGCTACACAAAACGGTATTACAGCGTTTACACAATCATTTCCAGCTTCATGCATAAAACACAATCATCGAGATCAAAAAGAATCGTGTTTAAAACATTATTTCAAATTAATTACAAAAAATCACATTAATAATTGCTAATTCAAAATTCAAAATTAAATTCAAACTTAAATAGGGACAGACAAAAACATAACATTATATTAATCAGTATTAGTATTATTTGTTAGTATTTAATTAGCTGTCTCTATTTATTTATTTTTTTATATTAGTTATCAAAGGCTTATTATGATATGATGGGGATTAACGCAGCCTACTTTTTATAGTATCATAGACATTATGTACCCGACGATGTTTCGACCGAAATACACCGGCCGAGGTAGTTAGCGTTAATCCCCGTTATAAGCCTTTGATTGAAATGGAACGCGAAGTATATTATATTATATTGTTGTTATTATTATTCACGTCTACGCATTTATATTATCGATAGCGGTCCACCGACTTCATTTCCGCCAAAACCACTAAATTTAGGCAACGTAAGCAACTCTACTACACACAAACCATGACTATCGTAGATTGGCGCCAGCAGTCGACCGTAGCATTCGACACAGTTTTCGTCGCCAAAACATATCATAGCTTTTCATTGATATTTTACGGGATGACACGGTTAGAAAGCAGGTGGTCTGTATTAAAGTGTTGCTAAAGACTAAAATCAGTTGCTAATCTCTTTTTAAATGATTCAAGAAAAAAATGTGGATCACAGTTTCCTGTCAAACACTGGTCAAATCATCATCATCAGCTCTTTTTATGTCCCCACTGCTACGGCACGAGTCTCCCCTATGGATGGATAGGGAGAACGGGCCATAAACCACCACGCAGCCGCGGGCCCAATGCCGATCGGTGGTTGTTCACGACTGTTAATGCAGTCGGGACCAACGGCTTTACGTGCCTTCCGAAGCACGGAGGAGCTCGAGATGATAAATTTTTGGTCACCCATCCGATGACCGGCCTTTGCAAAAGTTGCTTAACGTCAGCACTCGCAGACTGGGCGCGTTAACCACTGCGCCATCGAGCTCCTCAATGGCTCCCCATGCGGAGTAATAAGTATTAACATTTTCTGTGCTTCGGAAGACACGTCCGTTGGTCCCGGCTGCATTAGCAGTCGTTAACAGCCATCGCACCGCACTGGGCCCGCGTAGTGGTTTATGGCCCGTTCTCCCTATCCATCCATAGGGAAGGCTCGTGCCCCAGCAATGGGGACATAAAATGAGCAGATGACGAAAATGTTCAGTGTTTAATTTAATGTCTACAGTACGGAGATTTCTCTTTGCACCACGCCCGCTAACTATTGCTTTATCAAGGTTACGGTGCTTGACCAACTAAATGAAATGATTAGTTTGGTTTAGTATCCTATTAATATTATAAACGCTAAAGTTTGTAAGTATCGATGGCTGTTTGTTACTCTTTCTGAATGGATTTTAATGAAACTTTCCTCATATACAGACCATGACCCAGACCAGCATATAGGATACATTTTGTTTTTTTTTTACTGTAGTCTTCGCGTTCGAAGTCGCGACCTATTCCTTTCTAATACCAAAAACTAATACCAATGGCATTTGTTTATTGACTTAATAAATGTTCTATTCCTAACGAATACCAAATTTTAAATATTTAAATGAAGTACCAAATCTATTCCCAACGAATATCAAAATATAACTTCTGGTACAGTCACATAAACAATTTATTTTGCTTTCTAATAATTTAATATTATTTATTTATTTATTTGGAAGACCGACAGCACATTTATTTATTTATTTTATTTATTATTATTAGTTACACGGGATGGACCCAATTACATAACTAACATACAGAATATAAAAATTATCATCATTATTATTATTACAATATACATACATGCATGACACATAACAAAAAAATCGTTGCACACCGATTTGATAATATTGATAATATAAGACTGATTTTGATGAAATAAATATTACTTTAAAACACATTTAAAAGCATTTTTATTACTGACTATATCTCATTACCATTTGATTTGTTTTGGGATTCGTTTATGAGTGGTATTCGCTAGGAATAAAAAAATAATAACGATAATAAACAAATACCATTGGTATTAGTTTGTGGTATTAGAAAGGAATAGGTCGATAAGTCGCGGGCAACAACTAGTTTGGTAAAAATGTGAATCTTTCGATACGACTTCAGTGTTATTTTAATTTGCCCTAACGTGCCCCAGTATTTGCGCACGTTATCTAATAAGATTGGCTACTGCAGTCATCAGAGTGCACTTGAATACTGCGGATTAGCGGAACTTTCTTTTTCTTTTTCTTTTAGCAGTCACCGTAGCCGAAATCGGCCAGGGAGTATATATTTTAATATAGCTAACTAGTCCAGTTTGCCAGCTCCTTTGTAAGGTTCATTGCCTAAACTCACTTCTTTTATAAACGCGCGGTCGAGCGTGCCGTTGCTTAATTACGGTGATCCGATCCGAATCCCTCGGAGAATCTAGTAGGGAACGGGGACACGCACAAGTGCGCGATGCCGTTCCCTCTAAAATACCTGTAACGGTGCTTCGTTTCAAAAAAGTCCGGAGACGCTAAAAATGCCGCTTGCTCAATCAGAATCTCAAATAAAAACCTAATTATGTTAAGACTACGACTATCCTAAATATTAATGTAGCGCACATTAGTTTAGAAAGTGTTGCCAACAATAATATAGAAAATCCGCTAAATAAAGTTAAAAAAATCCGTCAGAAATCCGTCACACCACAGAATTACGAGGTCAAACAATTTTTAGGGTGCCGTACTCAAAAGGTAAAACGGGACCCTATTAATAAGACTCGGCTGTCTGACCGTCTGTCTGTCTGTTCGTCTGTCACCAGGCTGTATCTCATGAACCGTGATAGTTAGACAGTTGAAATTTTCACAGATGATGTATTTCTGTTGCCACTATAACAACCAATACTAAAAACAGAATAAAATAAATATTTAAGGGGCTCCCATACAAAAACGTGATTTTATAGATAATGGCACGGAACCCTTCGTGCGCGAGTCCTACTCGCACTTGGCCAGTTTTTTTATAAAGCGCCATCTATAACCACTTATAGGTCAAAAACTAAACATAGTGACACTCTTCACAGTAATTAACTAGATAGCGGCGCCACACAAATTTGAAACAAATCTTCTAAGATACTTAAAAAAAGCACCTTACTTAATATTATTACCATTCTGAAATTACCTTAGAAAATCCGTTAGACGAACAGTTTGTCCGTTTTCATCTTATCCCAATCCGCTAGATATATTTATTTCTCTATCACATTTACAGCTTAATTGATCATCATTAATTGATATTCCTTCTTAATTGTTAATCTACTTTTAACATTACAGTCAAAGTATGAGAGACTGGTGCCAGAGATAGATTTCTTTAAAAGATACCCATATCATCGGTCACCAGAGTGCTCATATGACGGGAAATCCGTCATATTGGCAACACTGACATGTGGTAAGGTGGTATGACACTCACCGAAGCTAGAGTGCGGCACCGCGTTTTCGTCGAGCGACTGGTATAGGCCCGTCATGAAGGCGTTCTTCATCCGGATGGTGTAGTTCAGCGCCTGGGGCCATGTCTCACCTGACATGTTCTGGGGGGAAGGCAGGGAACATTGTTTATTTATTGAAAAGGTACACCAACAGAAACAGTCAACACAAATTACACATTCACAACACTGATCTGATCATAGAGGTTCACCCCCAACTGAGCTTACGTTTTATAAAGACCTGGCTTACTAACTGACTGACACATCCACGCAAAGCTCAAGCAAAGTCAAGAGGTCATTAATGATCTGTTGGGGTCGATTACCAGTGTTTTACATGCATAATAAAATATGTCAAAACAACAAAATAGTAAACTGGCGTTTGTTAACTTGTACTTAAGAAATTGTAGGTACTAAAGTGTACGGCAACTTTCGTTGCTGACTGTACCTACTATAAGAGTGAAGCTTGGCAGTAGATACCGAACGAGACTTTAAACATCAGACGCAAGAATTCTCCGAATCGCTTTTATAAATGTTGGCATGTCATTTCATGATAACAGACAATACCAAGGTTTCATATGCAATTACGAATTATGAATGAAATATGAATGACAACAAAAGATACCTATCTAATGTAGGTATATTTTAATCAAAACTAAAATTACTGAAACTTGTGATAAGTCGGTTGAAACACCAGGGGTATACGCGCACGTTGCCGACCCTGCAGCATAGATAAAAAATAATAGCACAAAATAAGAAGACCGCAGAAGGTAAGCTTCATACATAACGCGCTGGAGCAACGGACACATCTGCAATCAGGGTATAGGGTATAGGGTATAACAACAAGGGGCCATCTATAAATTACGTCACACCTTAAAGGGGCAGGGGGGGGTATCACCAGAATGTGACATTGTGTGACAAGGGGTAGTGGGGGGTCAAAAGCTTTGTGACGTCGCATGTTAAAATTCGAAATGATTTCATGAGGCGATCCTCTGCGTGATCCTCCTCGGCGTCTCTGTACTCTAAATATTTGATATTATGTTGATTTTATTCAAGCGGCGCCCGTCCCTGCTTCGCACGGGTGGACACTTTTTATTTGATATAGTCTATGTTACTCAGCGCCAATGTAGCATTCTAATGGTGAAAGAATTTTTCAAATCGGTTCAGTAGAGAGTGTGTGTGTGTGTGAGTTTGTAAGGGAAAAGAAAATTGTTGTTTTTACTATTTTCCCCGTATTTTTTTACGTTTTTTTCTTTCCATAAGAACCTTCCTCAGACTTCAGACAGACAAAAAAGAATACAGCCAAATCGGTTTAGCCGTTCTCGAGTTTTGCAATTAGCAACACATTTAGCAATTCATTTTTATTTCTATAGATTATTTAATAAATATAATAAAAAAAATGAAAATAACCTACCATTATGCCTATATTTAATAATGAAGACAGTGCCTCCATCACAAATTACAGGCCTGTATCGCTGCTCCCGAGCCTTTTAAAAGTAATCGAAAAACTCATAAACGAAAGACTTAAGAACTATTTGGAAAATTATAAGCCTTGCCCCTAATCAGTATTGATTTAGATCTAACCTGTCGACTGTAGATGCAGTCCAGCACTTAGCTTCAGAAATTGTTAATAATTTGGATCGTAAATAAAAAAAGCCTAGGAATATTCCTCAACTTGAAAAAGGCTTTCGATACCTATATTGCTACAAAAACTAGAAAATAAAGGTATTAGATGGATACCGTTGCAACTTGTCACAAACTACTTACAACAAAGAAAACAAATTGTTAAAATTAGCGATACTGAGAGTGAGAGTGAGACTGAGAGACACAGACAGACAGTTACTTTCGCATTTATAATATTAATTAAGGATTTCCGATTACAATCGAGTTTATAACAAATTTCAGTATAAATAGGTATTCAGCAACGGACCGTGAAGGTTTTGTGATTATACTGTCGTCTGTTGTCTGTACACCTACCTCCCATTGTGCAGAGGTAATAACAATACACATAGTTAGCTGGCATCTATGACTAATACGTTAAGGAAAAATAATGCTAGCGTTCCATTATCATAATCAACGACAGATTCGACAAAACGCCTTCAGGATAATCGCATGGGATACGTATTTATTTGTAGTAATTTGTAGCGAATGTAGCAGTGTATATCTCTTTGAAATATGGTAATGGAAATTTTTTTTTTTTTTTATACTTAGCACGGCAAATGACTCCACACCACCTGATGTTAAGTGGAAATGGAGTCCAGACGCGAAGACAACTGGTGCAGCGTGAAAACAACGCAGCATCAGTCAACCTCACTCTGCCGGCCCACAAGGTGCTTCTTCACGCCTTGTTTGAAGGACCCCATATCATAGGAAAGAGGGAAAACATGTGCTGGTAGACTATTCCATCTTTTGGAGTTGCGACAAAGAAACGAGTCACCAAATTTCTTTGTGCGCGATGGGATATGTGTGACAGTGAAGCGGTGACACCGGAGAGCAGCACGTGCTCTCCATATTAAAGACAGCATATTAAAGACATAAGGTAATTTTCAAACAGAAACTGCGGTGCCCGAAGTTGGTTTCATAGGAAACCACTCAGATCTTGACTGGTTTGTCAATGGAGAAACTTTTTACAATTATCTGTGTTTTTTTTAAATAGAAATTGTATGGGAATTGCGAACGGAAAATAATTTATGTGTTTTCAAAATAAATAGTTGTAACGCAAAATTATTATTTGGTCAGCAGAATTATACAATCGGTCAGCATAAGAAATCCTTACTGTTGGTTAGCTTAAGTTAATTTTTTTTTCCCGAGCGAAGCGCAGCGTAGCGAGGGCCAGTCACTGCGCGGCAGGGCGGAGCGGCATAAGACTGCTGTTTAGAATGATATAAGTTGCAGACTGATTTAGAAATATTTGCTGACCATAAGTTGCTGCCCAACTAGCTGTTTTAGGTAACCGATAACATTTTTTTGCTAACAAAAATACTATTCGTATTTTTTTTTGCTAACTTAACTTTGCTAACCGTTTAAATAACACCCACTGCAAACTATGTGTTTCAAAGTACGGTTACCTATGTTATGGATTAATTATTGTTGTTGTCAACATCCCTATTAAGACATGGCTAATACACAAACACATACAATTACCTATACCGGAAATGAAAGGAAAAAATATTCATTTCCATCAAAGTATGAAAATATTATTTGGCACAACTAAAATGTGGAATACAATACTTGAATACAATGGAGTCTCTAGTTAGGACATTCCTGTACTTGAGGACTCCAGGGAAGCGATTCCTGAATATCACCGGTGATCTCCAAATGAAAACTGACATGAAATACACTATAAATATCATAATTTTTGCATTATTTATTTACAATTTCATTATTAAGATACCTACTATCATACTGTTTGAGAATTTTCGGTGTCAAAAAATAAGTTACCAGCATAAGAATAAACAATATGTTACCTTACCAGTGACTTGGAATAAGAGAAAAAGGAGCACTCGTAATTGTTATCATAGCGAGAGAATTAGTCACCGGTCACCCACCTATCTGAGAAAAAACACAAGTTACCTGGAAAATTACAATGGCTTCATCATACTCCATTTCTTTTGTGTAGTTAAAAATATCGTCCTCATTTTCAAAAGGTGTGAAAGTAGTTCGTCTTCGGCTCATTTCTAAAACAAACAATTGTATTAGTATTTTATGTAGATGTCTAAGTCCCTCACTTTGAATACCGTTAAAAAATTGGTAACAATACTATATAAGATACTGGTAATAACAGTAACATTATACCAGTTATCGTTACCTGCCATTTTTGCCTGTAAATTATCTAACCGCTCTACACGGATTAGCTAAAGCGCATATAAGGTAAAAAGTAACAATACTTTTGTAGACAACGTTATCTGCATTACCGCTGTCCGCTACCCTACCAATTTACATTTATAGAAATAACGTTACGAAACTTATAGTGGGAATTTGGTAACAGTAACCCGTTGACCCTACATAACAATGCACCCATGGCCCCGATGGCGCTATCGTCGGCGCTGCGGGCGGTGCCGGTTCTTCAATTTACAAATATTATTAAAGTCCGAAAAATTTTTTTTTTTATACTTAGCACGGCAAATGACTCCACACCACCTGATGCTAAGCGGAAATGGAGTCCAGACGCGAAGACAACTGGTGCAGCGTGAAAACAACGCAGCATCAGTCAACTTCACTCTGCCGGCCCACAAGGTGCTTCTTTACGCCTCGTTTGATATCATAGGACAGAGGGAAAAGATAACTATAACAAGAAAATTAACTATAACCGAAGAAAAAAACTGCCCTTTCTGAGTTTCTTACGATTAACCCTATTCTTGGCATAGTGGATTATATGAGACTAACTTACAAAAAAACTCTAACTCTAGCTTACAAAAAAACTCTGCCAAGTACCTAATGGGTTAACAGATTCCTTGATCTAGTGGTTCAGACCACCGGTCTCAGGCTCAGGTCCCGTGGGAACTTCCTAGGAAACTTCGCAGTGGAGGTACACATTTGTGTTACTCGATTTGGTTGGTGGTAGGGCATGTTTTAAGCCTGCCTTGCTAGCTACTTACATTTTATCTAAATAGGTCGCCAGAACAACAATTTTGTAGCATTATTGTGCTCCTGCAGCTAGATAAAATAGCTAGTTCCTATGCTGGTGAGGATTACGGGTGAAGTGCGCTTCCAGCTTCGGCCTTATCATCGCTTAACATCAGGTGAGATAAAGGCCAAGTGCTTACATGTAAAAAAATATTTTTCTTGTATCAATCAAAACCTTTACGTTTGTGAAATTTGGCATTGTTTTAATAAACTGACACAACAACGTAAACAACTTACTGTCAAATTTTCTGGTAACAGAATCCATCAGCTCTTGTGTCTTTGGAGTGTTTGGTGTGTACAGGACAACTGGCGGTTTCCCCACTTTGTTTAGAGACAATGCTTCCTGATGAAGAAAAAAAATTAGAGTGGAATCAGTATACTGATTATACTAAACATAATATATATCTTTAGGTCCCGGGACTTTTTCCAAATTTTAAGACTCAAAACAACAAAATTTTGAAGTTAAGAACTCCTACTGCTTTGAACACAATAAAAGCGACATGGACAATAAAAAACGAGTGAGTTTTCTTCTTGCCCAGAGTCATAAATACTAGAAATAGATTGACAGACAAAGATGTCAAAAAGCGGATTTTTTAAAAGCCTAATTTATTAGGGCATAAGACTGATTGATCATAATATTAGTAGTATTACTTTAATTGATCTTACTGATAGCGTGAGAGTTACAATATGATTTGTAATTAGAAAACCTTTTTAACTTGTGATTACTTTTTTTACTGATTTTTATAATTTAAAGTTTTAAAAGGTATATCTGTGATTTGAATAAATATATCAAATGGTTGACCTAAATATTACAATACAACATAATTTTATAAATTTTGTTTTGTAATATTCAATTTTAAATTTATATAAGTCTCTACAAATTAGCTCTTATGAATGTCGCTATGCCATCGTTTCATAAGTCTACACAGGGCGGGATACCTTGCACTGAGAAGAACTGGCAAAAAACTCAGCAAGGGCATTTCTTTTCTCTATTTCTTTTACAGTCAAAATATTGGAAAATATGGTTACTATATATTTTAAATTATTGAAAAATGGATGGTATATAAGTATGGCATCAATTTTTTTTTCAATATAATATAGCTTTTAACTACACTTAATATATTATGACAAATATTTTAGATACCTGGGTATCTATTTTATGGCTATTATTTTTAGTGCGTATCAAACTCTACTTATTGAATTGAAATAACTTTTACGGATCTACTTATTATCATTGGCCTCCAAAGTACTTATGCTTGTTACAGTTTATTCCATTGTAAGCAGTGGTTATCACTAATAATGGGTAGTAAACAAATGAAAATACTTACGGGTAGATCAACTTCGGCATAATATTTTTCATGACTGCGATCTTGTACAGGGTTAAGTTTATCTCTAAACATAAACAGAAGAATGATGATAATGATCGGTGTAAGGAACTCCATTGGCGTGTGCAGGTACCTCCTCTTCCTTACAACGCAGTGTTTCCACATTAACACTATAAGCACCCTACCCTTCATTTTTGCTAATGTAGGCCAACGTTCCAAGATTTTCACATAGGCTTCGCTAGTAAGGACCAAACAAAGAATTTAGAGCATAAAACACACGGCTACAAATTTAGTTTAACAATCACAAGTAAAGTGACGTATTTATAATATAAATAATATCGAGAAATTTATGTGATTTCATGTTTTTAAAATAAAAACAAAGCATGCTAACGAAATTAAAAAATAGAACTAGGACACATTATGTTTCCACCGTTTTTGACAACTAGAAAGCTAGCTTTTAAATTAAGCAGGCTAATGAATTAATATTAATAATTTATTTTTTTTAACTGCACACTAAACAAATTAATGTAGAACTCGCTAGCAGTTGACGTTGACGTAGTAAGTACCTACTGAGTACTGACCACAAAGTACGTACTGACTGACATTCAAAATTGTTGGTTCTGTCTGGTCTGTTTGTAAACGAATGTACGAAATGAACTGACTGAGACTGACATACACAAGATAATATTTTTCTAAAGGCGGCTGTACACGTTGACCCGGGCACTCGGACTCGACCAGTCGCACAGTGCGAAAAAACAAGGGGTTTCGTAGGATTTTTGAAAAAATAAATGTTTTTATTGTCTGTTTAAGGTGTGCAGTGTCATTGGAAACATCAGAATGATTGGTAACCATTTAAATTCCTTATGCGGCCACAGCAGAAATAGTATTGTTTAAATATAATAAAGACCTCGTTAATGTCGCGCGCCATGAATGCGCCATGAATGAAAATTATTGGTAACCCTTTAAATGCCTTACCCAGTCACAGCGCAACAGAGATTGTATTGTTTAAAAATATAAATGACTTTATTAATGTAGTGCGCCTTTTACTTACATTGAAATTTATATCTTTTGAATAAAGACACTTTTGTTATATAAGTTACGTTGTATGATGTCGTTATCTAAGTATTAGGCAGTGGATAACATTCTATACAGTATTAATAACTAAATGCTGGTCAATAATCATTAAGTAAGTGGTATTTGAGATAAATAACTGAGTAATGTAATATACCAAAATAAAAATAAAAACAAAAAGAAAACATATCTTTTGAACGGGATCGTCCGGGATCCGGGATCAAGGTCATAAGTTCCAAGGCTTTGTGACAGACCCGGCAACCATCCCTATAAGATTCAGCTTTACCGTGCAGGACCGAGACAAGTTATGAGCAAAACAAATTCCGTTTCCATACATTTGAAACGTTCACTCCTGAGCTTTGAGGAGTTTGATTAGAAAAAACATCCTGTAAACCATTTTATTAATCGACATTCTGATGTATCCAATGACACTGCACACCTTAAACACTCCTTTAACAATCAAAACAGATTAAAAAAAAAACCTACGAAAGTGGACCTTGTTTTTCGCCCACTGTGAGTCGCTGGGCCAGCACAGGCGGCGTGTTGGGGGGTGTGTAAAGGGGAGGTCTACTTGGCGTGTTTTGTCGCTAAAATGTTATAAAAAAGTTTTTATTTCTCTATTTACAGAGATTGGAAAAAATAATAAACTCCTATTTTTGCTAAAATATGATTCCTTTCAAAATATATGTATTTAAATGCACAACAATAGTTACATTTACACGCATGTATTTTCACATATTATTATGTATACATTATAATGAAGGTATGCTAATTAAATAGGACTTTGCTTTTGACTTAGATTTGATAATTTAGATTATTTACTTATTTTACTACTAAAGTTTTATAGTTTAGGAGGCAACCCTAGTATCTTGTTCACTCCTTAGAGCGCTTCCGCGTCTATCTCTATCACCCCGATGCAAACGAATCAACCAACACGCCAACGTTTAAACGGCGACACTATACGATACGCCTCGCCCAGCATTTGACGAGCGAGCATAGATAAGTTGCGACCGAGCGCAAGCACCTCGGTCGGCCAACGTGTAAAGCTGCCTTAAGATCGACGTCTGACACATCAGGCTGATGACACTTGCTTGACAGAATGACTTTAATTGTTTTAGTTTGCTTCCGTCGGTAAGGAAGTCAAAGGGATTATAACACACAGTCTAATGTTGAAAAAAACTTTATTATTTGCAATAAAATCAAATAAAACAAAATCTCTAGTGACCTCATTACTGTAGGTAATTTAAAAGTGACGCTCTATTGTTTTGTTCAATCATCACCAGCCTCACCAACAATAAACATGAAAACAAAATTCAAAGTTCTAACAACCATGATGAATATAAAAACTGATAAAACATGACTATGTGAACTGACGTACTACCCATGAACTTTTAGAGACCTAGTTATGTGGGCAATACTAGCCGCTATTAAATATTTAAATTTCATAATGATGCCGGCTGCAGTCATGTTAAGTTGTGGACTCAAGTTTTTATATTGATAATTTCACGTAATAGATTATTTTATTAAGTAAAATGGTCCATAAATGCGTAGTGCGTGGTTGTGGAAGTACATGCTATCCAGGATATGAAATAAAATATCAATTCTTACATATAAAAAACAATTTAATAAAACTATTACTACACAAAGAATATCAAACGGTTTTCAACAAATTATTGGACTGTATCCTCGTATAGTGTTGAGTTGTTGTTTTTTGTTTGTGTTTTTCTACAGCTTCATGGTTTTCATACAAATCGTGACACATGTGCTGCGGCGTCTATCTAGATATTTGGTCTGTGGTTGAGACAATAATGATTCAATTACTAGTGACCTGTAGAAACTCTGTATGTCAATATTATTCCCGGTTCTAGGCCACACACTGTATAATCGATGAATGGTATAATCTAAGCCTGGGGCTATTGTGACATTTGTGATGTGTCGGAGATATGAAACCTTATTTTAGCCCTTAAATTGATTCCTAAAAGAAGGATTGATCAATTACGGTGGTAGAGTACGTCAGTACCTACACCAATGATATTTTATACTATAGATAAGTTCCATTTTTATTAGTCTGTTGCTGTATTAAGTTACTATGGCAATTTGATTTTGATACTTTGGTTGAAATCTATCACTTCTTTTTTACATTAAAACGTTGGTGTCCTTTTAATCAAATTCATTTTATATTACGTAAAACATATCATTTTTTAACTTATTAAGTAAATGTTGCATTGCAACTGTAAAACAATGTTTTCTTCGGATAGATACAGATAGTCTGGAAAATAGCAGGCGTTTATTGAACAGTGAGAACTGTTGAAAAATTTACTAATATAGAGCTGAAAGAAGAGTCCAGAATCAGTAATGAAAATAATAATAATAAACTTTATTTGCACACAAAAAGACAAAGATACATACAAATTGACGAAGAGATATAAGTACAAAATAGGCGGCTATCAAGTACAATATAATTTTATAAGAGATTCTCACCTTGGGTGAAAGCAAAATAATAAAATAAAATAAATAAAATAGGTGCAAGTAAAAATAAACTAAATAATAATAATATCAAATAAAGTACATACAAAAGAAAAATAAACATAATAAACAGAGTTTATGTAATATAAATCGGAAAATAAATAAACATAGATAAGGTGAATTTAGAAAACAACCATATAAAAATAATTATATACTCGTAAAAACCGGACTAACATAAAAAATAACTGCAAAGAGAAAAAACTGAAAAGAAAACCAATGTTAGATCCTTTAACGACTCCAACGTGCGAGCACTTCAGGGTGCCTAGTGTGTTTTATTTACTATACGTATTCATTCGATTACATTTACGCAAACGAAAATTAGTATAGTATTGAAGCAGTGCCTCCTGGCGACATACGAGAAGAGTCAACATTTTGCCATACAAATTCTCGGTTTCATTAACGTGATCGAATGGCTAATCAAACTCGCACTAGGCACCCTGATGCGCTCAGGCAAAGAATTCCATAATCGGACAGCATGCACAGAAAAAGAGTAGGAAAGGAAATCAGTAGAATGAAGAGGAGTCACAAGAGCTAGGTTATACGCAGAACGCTAGGTATGGCTTGAGAAAGTGGAACGGAAGGAGAAACAATTTTGAAGATATTTATATAAGAATATTATAAATATAAGAATTTTGAATACAGATATTCTGCAAACGCTCATGTTTATTTAGAAGTTTCTCCGAAAGATCAGCGTAGCAAACATCAGCATAGTCAATGATGGATAGCATGAGAGTTTGAGCGAGAGTGATTTTTGTGCTAATCGGCAAGAAGTTACGAAGACGATTGAGTGAACTGTACGCAGCAAAGACCCTTTTCCGAACAGCATCAACTTGCGAATGCCAAGTGAGACACTGGTCAAAAACAACACCCAAGTTTTTTAAATATGAACCCGTAAAGAATTATGGTCATGATAAGTGGTTACTTTAAAATAAATCTATAGGCAAGTATGGATAATCCCCCTACTACTTCAGTGGATTTAGCAAAAAATATTATTCTTGAAGAGTCAAGTGAAAATATAACAACACCAGACGAATGTATTAAAATTACTGATCTTGCAATACATTTTATGGAATGTAAATAATAAGAAAGAGGTAAATAAGCGAAAAAGTTGAGAAAATTTTAAGGGAAACAATGATTCTGATGAATCTTTTCACATGAAAGTCTTGGAATCTGATTTTTAATACAGTGACTAAATCAAAATGATTCTTTAATTATTTAAAAAAGAAAATGCTAGATACCAAGTTCAGTCATGAGCATTAACATGTAAACAATGTACTTAACTCTTAATACAATAAACAATTAATACAATACAAATTTACTTAGTTCAGGTATCATTTATTATTATTTTGCACTTACCTTAATATTAAAACTTTACAATATCAGCAGTACATATTTAGTACGTATTAGTTATATCACAATGGAATATAAATAAACGATATTTTATAAGTTTGAAAGTTTTATTCCCCGTGTGGTGCCCGGGATAAAGGATTGCACCACCCCATCTCTTCCCGTGGGTGTCGTAAAAGCCGACTAAGGGACCATTCCAGAGGATGGGCAGCAGCATCTCTTTGAGTTTACTTTCAACCTACTGCGATCGCCAACCCGCGTGCCAAGCGTGGCGAATACGGCAAATACCCCTCATACTCCTTGGGGACACATCCTTTGGCTTAGATGAGAGATGAAGTTTTATACAGAAAATAAAATTCTTATTAAATTTTTTCTTAATGGAATAATCCCCAAGAGGCTGCGGGATAGAGGTTTGTTTCGAGGTCTGATTGGTCGAGGGACTACCCTCCATATTTCCTAAAACACGTGAAGCTTGATTAGCATGCATCCTCTCCGGATATGTCATCAAGTCCTTCCTATCGGATCATGCGAGAGGGTATGGCCGAGTCCAGGTCTTGATCTATCTATGTGCAAATGTGTAATATGTATTGGCAATAAAACAAACGTGGTAGGTAGGTATATATTGATGATGGATACTTAACAGGATATCACCACTGTAATACTCTAAAAATTAATAAAATAAATAAGAAGATTAAATAAAGTATCATTATTCCATTTTTGTCATAGTAATTTGGGATTTGCCATACTGGGTTGTTTTTAAATTTGCCGCTTCTTTCCGGTGTCATCCGGCTCCGTTAAAATTATAGTTAGAATAATAAAATTGAATTCTACAATGTTCGTTATTATGAGTTAAACATAGTTTTTTAATTAAAGATGTTGTTGTTTCTACTTTCCGAAAAATTGCTAGCGTTCTGTGAAATCCATTACAAATCAGTTAATTAATTTGTTCCTTAAAACTTAATTAAACAGGGCCTGGTTCTTAAGTGTAAAAACTATTCTGAACGAGCCACACGAACCTAAAAACAGGTGTCAAGTAGCTGATGTTTTAACTCCTGATCAGGAATAGTATATTTAAAAAAACAGTAGTTGAGTATTTATTTTGCATTTTATTTTTAAAAAACAATCTACTGAACTGTAGTAAAACAAAAGAATTTAAACGGGGATAATTAGTAAAAAGGTATCATACCTTCTTTATTTTGTTTCTTAACATACCTTCTTTTTTTTTTTATTCTGTCAGCCCGTGACCACGGCCGCGGCCGTTGTAACTCGGTCGAAACGTCGGGTATAAAGAAGGTATGATACCTTTTTACTAATTAGTTTGCGTTAATCCCCGTTTAAATTCTTTTGTTTGACTAAGGAACGCGAAAGTTAAAAAGTGTGTGTAGTAAAATATTTTTTAGAGTTTTGTCGTAAAAAGTATTTTTTTTAACTGTATAGCCATGCACAAAGAACTGTTTATGCTAATGATATCGTCCCACTTCGCTTCCACATTAGCTTGCTGGTCTGGTGGTGAGGAGATAGATCCCAACATGATAAACTATAGGGATAAGAAACTATGGAACGGCTGGAACTACCCCCAAACCGCGCCGGAGCAATGGGATAGTTGGATCAAAGACTGGAAGGCCACGAGTACGGGCAAGGGCGGCCAATTGACAGCGGAAGAAATCGCAAACGGAGTCAAACCGGCAGGGCATGACGTGGAGGATTGGCCGCCGGAATGGAGAGGTTTGTTACTATGAGCTGTCAAAAACATTGGTGTACGTCTCAGAACAATAACTGACTGAAGTATACGTCACGAAGGTGTACGTTTACCACATGTTTACCACAACAAGCTGTCTATTTCCGGTAATGGTACCTTGTTATGCCTTGCTCTACTGTACGGCAATCCGCAAGTATAATGCACGTTCGACGAGAGCGAGAAAAAAGAAAATGAGGTAACTTGAGCTGCTGTGGCCGACTGTACATGGGACCTACCCGTACTACAGTCGGGACGGTTCGCCGTCTGCCATCTCTCCAAAAGGGGTGACGCCAATATTTTTGTTTCGCCTATTTTTACTTTGCCGATTTTTTTTCGCCATATTATAACTTCTCAACATCGTCATTAGGCGCAAAACTTTTTTATCCCTAATACTATCATTTACCAAGTTATATTTCGTGCAATCATCATCGTCATCATCATCATCATCATCAGCTCATTTTATGTCCCCACTGCTGTGGCATGAGCCTTCACTATGGATGGATAGGGAGAACAGGCCATAAAACACTACCACAGAATACATAATATGCGCAGGCCCAGTGCGGATTGGTAGTTGTTGACGATTGCTAATGCAGCCGGGACGTTGGTCCCCTGCGTTGGCCTTTATGTGCCTTCCTCGGAAGGCACGGAGGAGCTTAGCGAAAGTTGCTTAACGTCAGCACTCGTAGACCGGGCGTGCCGGCCATGGAGCTCCTCAAGTAAGGTATTCATTGCAATTCAATGCAATCCATGTAGGTAGTTAGTATGCACTAAGCAAGTAGCAGGCATTGTTTTGCTCGGCTCGCTTCACTCGCTTCGTTTCGCGTGGAAGACTTACGTACTAAAAATTACTTGCAAGAACCGAGCGTGTCACGCCGCCACCGCAACTAAAAGATATATGAAAAATATGGTCATACTTTAAATTGTTGTATCGCTTACCATCCATCAGCTACTAATGTACCTACCGTATAACGTATAGATGTTATTCAAAGTAGATAACTGGTAGAAACTACTCAAGCGGATGATCACTTAGGATATCTACACCATGTCTCAGTAAGTTTTGAAAATACTGACTGAAGCTATTTTCTTCAGGCCTACAAGCAGGTTTTAGTGGCATAAGACCACCACCATGGGCATACGTTCCCAAGCAGGTGGGCAGGCCATCAAGGTGCTTTGAGCCGCCTTTGTTTGGCCACTGCCAGAAAATTCAGCAAAGGTAAATAAAAATAATAAATCCGTTAGCGAGTGAATCCCGTAACAGGCAAGATTTGGACCCTCAACCTTTTGCAATCAATTAAAATAAAATAACTGATATAAATAAGAAAAAAACTAAACTAAATGTTACAATGTTTTTGTTTTATTTATATAATTTTAACGCAAATTTTGTTGCGAAACAAATTACAAAAACACCAATGGTGAAAAAATGTTAATGACGGTAGTTGTTGACATTGAATTGGTGCCTTTGGCTTTCAAAGTAAAAAAGTAAATAGTGTTGAATAATTTCGGCGGGCTGGTTAGAACCACGATAGCTCAATTGGAAGAGCACCTGACCCGGTATGTCAGAAGGGTGCAGGTTCAAATCCTGCTCGTGGAATTTTTTTCAACATATGTTTATTTGTAAATGTTACAATTTGTTTGTATTTTAATGATTGTTATCTGTTTTGTTGTTCAAATAAATAAAATAAATAATCCACGTGGAAGAACTTTCGAGCATCTGATTTCCGAGTGCCTAGTGTCGTAGTGTGTAGTGTGTAGAAAAAAACCCGTATTACAGAGCACCAGTGCCCCATCACTCCACGGAAGTTATGTGGTACCTATTATATTATGAAAAGTTCTTAGTGTAAGTTGTATATTATCATTTGCTTTTTTGCATTTAAACGCTTAAGGATAAGGAGTACCTATACACAACATTATAACCTTCATCATTTCATTATTATCTCAGCCAAAAGCTGTCCACAGCCTGAACAAAGGCCTCCCCCGCGGATCTCCACAACGACCGGTTTTGTGCTGCTCGCATCCAGCGGCTTTCCGCGACCTTTATCAAATCGTCGGTCCATCTTGTTGGAGGCCACACTGACACACTGCGCTTTCCGGTACGCAGTCGCCACTCGGACTGTTCCGCCCCAGAGACCATCAGTCCTGCGACTGCGAGTGATGTTACTAATAAAAAAAGTGCCCTATAAAACCTTATGTAACCTTTATCATGCCTGCGCCTTTCAGATACGGCTACAGCCCGTTCGAGGATGCTTGCAAGCCGTTCTTTTACAGCGGGTGCGGCGGCAACGGTAACAACTTTGTCACCGAGCGCCGCTGTGAGGAGGTATGCCTCACCCCGGCCCTGGGCTGCGACCCCGACTCCAACATACCCTACGAAAAGGATAACCCCATGCTTATTGAAGGTTAGGTTCTTCAAGTAATATGTAATATTACTTGCATTAAATTAGATGCTGATTGAAGCATTGAATTTCATTTTATGGTTGAAGTAAGAACTTTAAACGACCATTTAACCTTAAAACAAATCTTTGATCTCTTGTTCTACTTCCGTATTATACCTACTTCCTATTATATTATATTATTCATTTTATGTGTATTCCTCAGAGCGTTATTTCAATTCGATATTCTTTCGAAATGTTTACTAACGAAACCAGAGTGAACGAAACGGAGCAATTTTGTTTCTTCTAGACACGTTACCACAGACGTTAACGAGAACAGAAAGTAAATCTCTAACAAACATGACAATAATTCAGTTTATAATAATTACTCTATTAGAGCGAGATAATTTTATAAGCGTCTGGCGCAAGTTACCGCCCGCCGACGGTAAGTGACTGGCAGTATCGATTATATATTTTTTAAATATTGGTCTTAAACATACATAAAAATCAGCACTAATACTATAAAAGAAGTGAGTTATGTTTTTTGCGTAGCTTTAGCTCTACACATAATCTAATCTATATAATCTAACACATTATTTTGGTCTTTGAGAAAATCGTAGGTAAGGTCTTGTAGCCCGGGATCTTGGTCCATATTTTGAGACGCCAGCACATCAAGCTATCCAAAACTGTAAAATTTTAATGAATCATCATCATCATCATCATCATCAGCTCATTTTGTCCCCACTGCTGGGGCACGAGCCTTCCCTATGAATGGATTGGATAGGGAGAACGGGCCACAAACCACCACGCGGGCCTAGTGCGGATTGGTGGTTGTTAACGACTGCTAATGCAGCCGTGGCCAAGGGCTTTACGTGCCTTCCGAAGCACGAAGGAGCCCGAGATGATACACTTTTGGTCACCCATCCGATGACCGGCCTTTGCGAAAGTTGCAGAACCTCAGCATTCGCAGACCGGGCGCTTTAACCACTGCGCCATGGAGCTCCTCATAATAAATATCAACCATTAAATCATATACATAAAGTTCAAAGTCTATATAATAAATGTCTATATAGAAAAGGACAACATTTTTTTTGGGCTTAAATTAAATGAAAACTTAACAGAGATCATTTCTGTTGATTAATACTATAAACATTTAATACTTTCATTCTACACTATTTGCAGATTTTAAAAGATGCCCATTTTATTTTGTAAAAAATGTATTATTTTAAAAAAATGCGTTGAAAGGAACTCTGAGTTCTATTATGACAGTTGATTAACATTAACTGACAGCTGAGCCAGCTGCTAATGTCATGACGAGATTATTGGAGCATTTTGGATTTTTTTATTGTTTATTACTACGTTTTTGTTGTTTTCCAATTCAGTAATTCTATTTTGATGTCATCGCTTCACTGACGTGCATATTATGGTATCTACATTAACAATCAGCAACTCTATGATACATAGTGATACATAAAGGGCAGCTTTCTAAAATATGAGAATGTATATATGTTAGGGAAAGTATAGTAGTATGATGATTGGAAACATGAGATGTAGATATGTAGACATGTATTTTTTTTTAATTTAATGAAAAATGCACTGACCGCTGTCACGTCTATGTCAATAATATTTTTTTTATTATTGCAACATTACTTCTATTGTTGCTAGGAAAATGTATTTTTGTATATAAATTAAGTTAAATACGCGTCTATTTATTTATATAAATACTTTGATCGTAATCCTAATATTATTTTCTTTAATTTAATGTATCATTTGCTTATGTTAATTGAGTTTTTATTTTAAGTCCAGCTCCCATAGTAAAAAAATCTTCTCCTTTGACAGTTTCTCTCTCCACATTTTGTGGTTAGGTTAAGTTCAAATTGTGCTTGTGGAATTTTTTTCAACATTTGTGTTTTTGTAATGAATGATATATGTTACACTAAAAAAAGTTGTTTTTTATCTATAAAACATTATGCTGCTGGTCTGTTTTACTGTTTCTCCATAGCAGGTTAAACCAATTTCTGCAAAAATCATTAAAACAATTGATAGGTACTGAAATCATTTTTTTTTGTAAACAATCATGTTAGATGACTTGTTAAACGGATAATTTGTATTGAACAATTGTTATCGTTCACTAAAATATGTGAAAGGTGACGTGACGCCCTCCTTGCAGTCGACCCCTCTGTCCAGGATACGTTGAACCGCTCCGATGGTTCAGTTCCGATTGCGCCAATGCGCAGGAAACGCCTCCAGAGCTCGCTGCCTCCATCACTTAATCTCTTCCGGGGCGGCTCCTTCCTGGCTAGTGTTTATGCACTACGTCAGTACACCTGTGAGAGAACCTCCACTTCCAGCTCCCAAGGAGAGGGTACCGGCGAGCATGTACGCTTCAAAAGAGATCGTGCGATAGTCTGTCATGATTCGTGGTCGCCATAACCCGATGGAGACGACGAAGCAGGGTCTTGTTTTACTCTTTTAGGGCAGCGACACATACAAGAGCCCCGTACAGCGCCATAGACCTGACGACATTGGTTTATAGTCGTTAGGCGATAACACTAGGGTAGGGCCTCGCAGGGCGGTCTTTACAAGCTTCGGCAATTTCCGACGAAAATGCTCGTTAAAATTCCCTGTTGCTGTCGAGGTAGTCCCAAGTGCTTCATGCATTGGCTGACCATCGATCCATTCATCCATCATCAGGTGACCTACCTGAGGTGGTTTTTTATACGCAACATCTAGATACGCTGAAGTCCCAATGGAAGCCAATCTGGCCGCATCAAAGAAACATTTAGCACAAGCTGTTATGAGTGTGTCGACAGCGTAACACATGTTGAGCCCTCTTAACAAGAACCCTCTCATTGCCCAGCCCAGGTATAACCGATGTTTCACAGGAGTGGACCCAGAACAGACCCAAATCTATAGCTGTGATCAATGATATATTTCATTCAAAAGTAACCCCATTATAATATATTATTTTAAATGTTTAGTGTACCCCAAACCAATGCCTAAGTAAAAATATATAATTAAATTAACAAATTTCGTGGTGTCTTTCATAACTTTCGTGGATTCCAAAATTTAAAATTAAAATATTTATTTGAACTATCTACCGATTTAAACGTTTTAAGGGTACTTTTTCTTATTTTTAATAAAACTCAAAATAAAATTTTACCACGAAAGTCACCGGAGAATGCTTTCTGAAAAAATACCCATGATATGAAAAACAAGATTATCGTAACTCCTCTAATAAAAACAAGAACTTTAATGAGTTAACAAATAAAAATAAAAATAGTATTATCATGAGTCTAGTCTTCGTCTTCATCTTCATTCTCTTCGTCGGGTGCATTCGGTTCTTCCACATCCTCCTACAAAAATAAAGAAACGTCACGTTTGTATGTTGCAGCCTACTAACTACGGAGGTTAAAAGAGCCGTTTAACCGTCTTACATTAGGTTTGCAGTGGTCTCCACTCAGAACATTTCAACCTAAGGTTACGCTGCGGCATATATGACTTTGTTACATTACTGATTTTGGATCCTGAATTGATAAAATAGGTACATTGCAAAAAAGCCATTCAACCTATGATTTTTAACGAGTGCCAAAACGGATTTCGCAAAAACAAATCAACTATATTAGCCGTGTACAAATATATCCAAGAAATAATACAAATATCTAATATTTTTACAACTACAAACCTAGACGTGTAGTTGAATTGCGTTGTCAATTAAAGGGCTAGCCTTGCTATTAAAGAGCTATTTTTACCAGCTGCCTGCGACAATAAAATTTATAATGATAGTAACATATAATCGTATTGATTATAAAAACCTGTGGTTCCGGTTCAGGCTCTGCTACGACTTCCTGTAAAAAACAACCATTTTATTTGTATAACAAAAATTAAAAAGTAACCTGTAATCGTCAATCACTACAACATTACCCATCACGCGCCGGCCCAATATGGGTTCAATACTAGCTCATTTTGTCCCCACTGCTGGTGCACGAGCCTTTCCTACGGATGGAAACACCTAAGGGAGAACTGGCCATAAACCACAACCATAGGTCTAGCGTAGATTGATGGTTGTTAACGACTGCTAATGCAGACGGGACCAACGGCTTTATGTGCCTTCCGAAGCACGGAGGAGCTCGAGATAATTGAATCTAATTAATCTAATAAATAGGTGTTTGTAGCATTGTTGTGTTCCGGCAGCTAGGATAAGATAGCCAGTGCCTCAAAAATTGAGGATTCCGGGTGAAGTGCGCTTCCACTTTCGGCGTTATTATCACTTAACATCAGGTGAGATGAAGGCCAAGTGCTTACACGTAAGCTAATAAAGAAGGTGGTTGTTAGGAAAATAGAGCAATATTTGAACTGATCTCACAGGTATCTCCTCTTCTACAATGCTCTCCTCCTCCTCATATTCGTCCCCGTAGCCGACCGGGAACATGGTGAGGCAGTCACGCTCCCCAGAGGTGGTGTCGCTGCTGATGTAGCACGGGTTGCAGCCGGCGAACTGGAGCAGTGGCAGACTGCGCTTGCGGGACACCATCAGGGCTAGGCGGTCTTTGCTGAAACGTGATGGTTTCGTCAAAGGCTGTGTGTAATGACCAGCATTTGCTAGCAGTCACTACTATCAGCGCAAGGCGGTCTTTGCTGAAACGTGATGGTTTCGTCAGAGGCTGTGTGTAATGACCAGCATTGGCTGGCACACACCACCATCAGGGCTAGGCGGTCTTTGCTGAAACGTGATGGTTTAGTCAGAGGCTGTGTGCGATAACCAGCACTTGGCTGGCACACACCACCATCAGCGCTAGGCGGTCTTTGCTGAAACGTGATGGTTTCGTCAGAGGCTGTGTGTAATGACCAGCATTGGCTGGCACACACCACCATCAGCGCTAGGTGGTGTTTCCTGAAACGTGATGGTTTCGTCAGAGGCTGTGTGTAATGAATGACCAGCATTGGCTGGCACACATTTGTTAATTATATATAAAAAAAAACACAAATGTTGAAAATATTTTACGAGCAGGATTTGAATCTGCACCCTTCTGACATACCGGGTCAGGTGCTCTTCCAATTGAGCTATCGTGGTTCTAACCAGCCCGCCAAAATTATTCAACACTATTTACTTTTTTTTTACTTTGAAAGCCAAAGGCGCCAATTCAATGTCAACAACTACCGTCATTAACATTATAATTATATGTAAATATTCATAAAACGTAATGGTTTCGTCAGAGGCTGTTTGTAATGACCAGCACTTGGTAAACGCCTTAGAAAGCGTCAACCGTTTTAATATTCTATTTTGATTATATAAAAGCTAGTCTTGAGGAGGAACTCGATGGCGCAGTGGTTAACGCGCCCGGTGTTCAATTGCTAAGGTTAAGCAAATTTCGCAAAGGCCGGTCATCGGATGGGTGACCAAAAGTTTATCATCTCGAGCTCCTCCACGCTTAGGAGGCACGTAAAGCCGTTAACCACCGGACCGCATGACAGTTTATGGCCCACTCTCCAGCAGTGGCCCAGCAGTGTTGACATAAACTGAGCTGGTGTTGATGATGATTATTTTAAGCATACATCGGGACCAAATGCGACTCCGGGTCATAGGGGAAGAGAGGAGGGGCTCAAAGCTTGATGAGAGGAGGCAGGCTTGCTCACTTAATACCATTAGTATCCTTTCTCACCACGGGGATGTCTTGGAACTACGAACGGTAAGCACCGAGGAGAATTTATGCAAGTATGCTTGAAGATCATTATTGATTTACAGTTGTCTGAAGTTAACCATATTTAAAATCCCTTCTTCCCTTTCACGTGGTTTGAGGTGGACGTATACGCCTAACGTACACCTTTCGTCACCTAACTTAATCAAATCTCTGATAAAAAATAGTTATAATTTTTTTTAAATTTAATTTATCTTATTCAAAATCATACTTGCCAACCCTAAAATAAAAGGTACACACGCCTGCACATCAACCTACCACAAACTGTCAAATTTCCTCAATAGACTTTGAACTTTAGTACTAAGCAATATGGTTGAATATGGTTGAAGAAATTTGACAGTTTTGGATAGGTTGATGTGCAGGCGTCTGTACATTTGATTGGATAGAGAACATAGACACTATAACTTGACTTGAAATAGAACATAATAACTTTGCCACTTACTGCTTTCTCAGCCTTTCCATCTTGTCGTACTGCTTTATGGTGAAGGCTATGTGTTCGGCTGTCGGCGGATCATCACCGACAAATATACCCGCCTGGAAATACCCGCAGACTTATTACCGAAAAAAGCAACCAGTTCAAAAGCAAACAACACTATAGTTTGACTTTGTTTTTCTTAAACAATTTTTGACTTTTACTAGAGTCTAGAGTACTGTCCTGATACTGTATGACATTGTGGAAATTGAAACTTTTACCTGATGTAAATTTGTCAACTTAGATTTTTTATTTGGTTTCTTTTTTACATGTTGATGTTAAAAATATAGAAGACGACCGTCTTCTATATTTTTTGTGTTTATTTTTAATGGAAAGTGTCCTACTATGATAGGGCATTTTCCAATATTTTTGACGCTGTAAGGGAGAAAAGAGCTGGATACCTGCAGAGTTTCTTGCCGGTTCTTCTCAGTAGACTTACGAACCGATGGCATAGTGACATTCACAAGAGCTACTTGTAGCCTAAACTGAATAAATGAATTCGAATTATGATTTTTTTTAAACTAATCGAGCGATTTGTGTCCGTAATACCAATTTATCAACCGCAACTAGACCAGTCGCGTTGCAATTGTAACAACTGGTTGCTTTTTTCGGTAATAAGCCTGCCGAATTTTGTTAAAACAAAATTATTCATGACAACAGCTTCCCCGTTCGTGGTACGATTGCGAGAGTTTATCAAAAAAACATATTAAAGTAAAAGTAACTACTCTCCCAATGCTGGGCAAAGGGCACCGTCATTGAAATCTTCAAGTCATCGCTAAAGATCTGTACAATTGATAGTAAATCACAACGCCAAATCAGCCAAAAGAGGCTTGGTAGTTACAAGCCAGGGTTGTGCATCGAAAAATCCGAAACACACTTTGCCCCGTCTGCAAATTAAACCAGGATCTCCGGATATTAGGTTAAAAGCAAACTATTATTTAAAAAAATATATTATTTTACGGAATTATGCAATTGAACTCGAACATAAATTCAATTAAGTACGACACATATTAGTTGTGTGTCAGTTTTAATTTCTTTGCTAGATCTACAGTGCCTACTTTTTTTTTGTTTCGCTGTGAACCGCTTTCTGCTACTCTGACGACCAGAAGGGGTGCTCGAGTCGGGGACTCAACTGGGTTTCCCTTTCCCCGCACCTAAGCGACCTAAGTGCCTACCTTAGTAAGTAATACTTAGGTTGATGGCCTCACCTGGAAACTGCATCATAATGTCCTGTCGTGTTGCTTATCCACGCTGAACATCACCAGCACGTAGGGCAATTTGAAACTGTATCCTTCTCATATCCCCTGCCAAAATCACTAAGGACTATTACGTTGAGGACCTCGTCTGGGAACTGCTTCATAATGTCTAGGACCTTGTTCCACTTATACACACTGAACATCACCAGCACGTTGGGCTATTGGAAAGTGTCTTCTGCTCATATCCCCTGCCAGTATAACTAAGGACTTACGTTGAGGACCTCGTATGGGAACTGCTTCATGATATCCAGGACCTCGTTCCACTTATACGCACTGAACATCACCAGCACGTGGGGCTATTGGAAAGTGTCTCCTTATATCACCTGCCAGCATAACTAAGGACCCACGTTGAGGATCTCGTATGGAAACTGCTTCATAATGTCCATGACCTTGTTTCACTTATACACACTGAACATAACCAGCACGTGGGGCTATTGGAAAGTGTCTCCTTCTTATATCCCCTGCCAGTATAACTAAGGACTTACGTTGAGGACCTCGTCTGGGAACTGCTTCATGATGTCTAGGACCTCGTGCCGCTTGTCTATGCTGAACATCACCAGCACGTGCGGCGGCAGATGCTCCGTCTCGATCACCACATTTTCTTGGACCACCTGAGAAGGCATAAATTAACAATAACAATTATTCATTGCAAAAACCTTTTCAATAACGATAGAAGGCAATTTTTTTTAAAAAGTCTATAAAGTTGTTTTTTGAGTAGATGTCACTACTGCCGCTAAAAGCAGTAAAAAATCAAAGTAGAGAAAAAATACAGTGCTGGCTTGCGTCAGCCTTCCCGGTAGCATGATGTTCAGTGCAGCCGCCCGGATTGCGTAAGATCCAGGTGCGATTCCTGGCTGGGTCGGGCAGGCATTGAATTTTTTCACTATATTTTATAGTTATTAAAAATGATGCTTTCTAACCTTGGGGAAGAAATACGCAAGTGCGTTGGCCTTGGCGAGGTCGTTCGGCGGCGAGTAGAGGCCTGGCACGAACAGCCCTCCAGGCGGGATGTAGTCCTCACCGTCCACCGACACGTCTGAGTGGAACTGCTCTTCCTCCTCAACCTTCTCCTCCTCCAAATCCTCTAGCTGATCATTAATTTATTTATTTGATAAGATTCACAATCGATAATATCATTTTACACAGTAATACATGTATGTACACACGCCTGCACATCAACCTACCATAAACTGTCAAATTTCCTTCAATAGACTTTGAACTTTATAACTAAGTCGTATGGTTGACATTGTATTGAAGAAATTTGACAGTTTTGGATAGGTTGATGTGCAGGCGTCTGTACTATAGGACATATCAGGCATAACAGCATTCAAAATTAAGATAGATTGATAGATAGATTATACTTTTATTGCAAGACTATAAAACATAAACATGACCAAAAGAAAATAATAATAATGTACAAAGTTACAATTTGGCGGTCTTATCGCTTTCAAGCGATTTCTTCCAGACAACCAGTCGTATGGAGAGAGCCATAAACTGTAAGATGAAACTATGAAAAACATACTAGAATAATGTGTATTTTATAAATGAAGCGATCGCCGTCCCCGCCGCCACAACGACCTGCGCGGTGTGGACGACCACCGCTGCCGGCACGCTTGGGATCAGTGGGGCAATCTGCCCCGCGTACGACCCCCGCTACTGGTGGTGTAGTGCGCCGCATGCGATGGACTCAGCCTGAAGATGAAGTTATCAAGATTATGAGGGACGGTACGGACATCTGTCGGGTATGCCGCCGTCCAGGAGAATCACTCCGAATTATGTTATTTTTGGTTGTTCTCATCTTGCTAACGGAGAGTATTTGCACAGACACAACCAAGTAGCCAGAATAATTCACCAGCAACTTGCTCTTGAATATGGCCTTGTTGAATCGGAGGTGCCGTACGTACTATAAGTACGCACCTGCGCCAGTACTCGAAAATGGTCATGCAACGCTCTATTGGGATCGCTCTATCATTACGGACAAGAGTATTGTCGCCAATAAGCCTGATATCGTGGTGGTCGACTGATCCCAGCGCCGGTCAATACTGGTTGATATCACCATACCTCATGATGAGAACCTCGTGAAAGCTGAGAAGGACAAGCTCAGTAAGTACCTTAACTTGACTCACGACGTTACCGTCATGTGGGATGTGGATTCAACCATTATTATACCGATAGTCGATTCGGCAAACGGTCTTTTAGCCAAGAGCCTCGATCAACACCTAGAGAGGCTCTAGCTGAAAGGTTGGGTCAAGGGTCAAATGCAAAAGGCAGTACTCCTTGACACGGCACGTATTGTCAGGAGGTTGTCTCGGCAGCCCTAACCACCGATAGCTTGAGTCTATCCCCGCTGCCGGTGGCAACCTAGGTTAAGTTTTTTTTAATATTTTATAATTGTAAATATGTTTGTAAAAAAAAATTCTTAAGAAATATATTTCATAAAGAGAATATTATAATGATAATATATGTTTAAGTAAGTAGGTTTATTTATATATATTATATAGTTATAAATAAACCTACTCAAACATAATAGAAGTCTCAGGAAGGAAACCAATAATAAAATAAGGTTTAAGGTTATAACTTAGTTTTCAAATGACATCCACTAAAACTTACTGCCACATCTTCCGTAGCTTCAGTGTCTTTCTCTTCGCCTTCCACTTCTTCTCCAGTTTCTTCAGGCTCCGGCTCTGCTGGCAACTGTGTTACATAAAAACATGATGGTTGAATACTTAAGAGATCTACAAACAAACGACTACTTAGTTTTTGAAATGACCTAGTGTGATGGCGATAAATGATAGAATAGAATACAGTAAAATACAAAAAATAGCACATATAATATGTATTATAAGGTATTAATATATACCTATTAATATAATATAATAATTAATATATTCAACGCCTCGGTTGCCGAGTGGCAGAGCGCTCGGCCCGATACCCGAAGTCGGGTTCAATTCCCAGGTCGGGCAAAATGTATTTTGGATTTTTTTTATGCATAGCCTGGGTTCGTGATCACCAGCCCGCATTTGGCAAGCGTGGTAATTAAGCGATTACCCATCAATTGTAGCGATGACTTGATTTCAATGATGGAGGCCATTGCCCAATTGTGGGACAGTTATAAGCTTACCATATACATATATTTTACGGTATATACCTTACAGACTAACATACATACATATCACATCATCACCAGCTCATTATATGTCCCCACTGCTGGGGCATGAGCCTTTCCTATGGATGGATGGGGAGAGCGGGCCATAAACCACCACGCGGGTCCAGTTCGGTGCGGTGGTTGTTAATGACTGCTAGTGCAGCTGGGACCAGCAGCCTTTCGTGCCTTCCTAAGTACGGAGGAGCTCGAGATGACAAATTTTTGGTCACTCATCCGATAACCGGCCTTTGCTAAAGTTGCTTGCGCGTTAACCACTGCGCCATCGAGTTCTTCACATACATATTATATATAAAATAAAAATAAGCTACACCTCCACCGGCCGGCCGGCCCTGGAACCACCGGAACCATGGCCGGAACATGACATCTTTCGGCCCATTGGCCGAAAGATGTAATGTTCCTGTTCATGTTATGTTCATGTTTATATTCATTGAACTTAAAATGTGAACTTGTCAGAACAGCCATTTATCTTGTTAATATTCACCAAGGTCTTAGTTGACCTTACTAGGTGAACTTGTTAGAACAGCCATTTATCGTGTTAATATTCATCAAGACCTTAGTTGACCTTACTAGGTGAACTTGTTAGAACAGCCATTTATCATGTTAATATTGACCAAGGCCTTAGTAACTTAGGACTATTGTCCTATTTCATGTAGGTCGATAGATGGTCGGTCGGTAGTCGGTACTCTCTCCTGTCACCACAAATGAATTAAAGTTTACATTGTGGCGGGACTCCAACTGCTTTAACCGCAGAGTGACGTTGGACTTTACGACTCACGATCTGCTGCACCTTCGTAGAATAATGAAGTAATGTAATGATGGGTACTCACACCAGCTTGGATCCTGGCCATACGCTCTTCATCCTGCCGCTGTTTCTCCACCCTCAATCTCTCTTCCTCTGCTTCTCTCGCTAGTCGAGCTTGCTCTGAAGCAAGACGGTCTCTTTCTTCTTTCTCTTCTCTCTATACCCACAGTACACAGTAATAACAGTATGAAAAATTCAAACAAAAAAAACAAATTGCATTATTTATTCAAATCTTTAAATAACCTAGTAGATAGTGGGAAACTTTGGCACAAAATAAGGAGGCTGCAGAAGAGCTTCATAGGTACATACCGCGCTCGAGCAGCGCACACATAGACAACCTCTCACGGACACGGAGTTAGCAACAGCTGTGCTCGGACTGTTCCGAGCTGTAACTTTGTTTAAAGCTTACCTTCTACAGTCCCTTATTTTGTGACTATGGTGAATAGAATTCCACCACATAAACGAGGCTAGAGAGTCACGATGCCTAGATTGGTACTGGGTTGGTACCGTTTTGGACTAAATAGTCTAATATATTTTTTTCGTCCAAGTGAACTTGTCGCGAGCAGTCGACTTATCAGTTCAGCCTTTAAATTATTAAATTAAAATTATTAAATTGTGAGGAGCCCTGGTGCTTCGCCCCCATCGCGTCGAGACTTCATCGTCTCGATACCGGAGCCCTGACAGTGAGTGAAACGTTCGAAAAACATTCGCAAATAGTTTCTGCCTAGCTGGGGTTTGAACTCGGTTTCTTGAGCGAGAGCCGAAGCCTTGAGCCAATGAACCGCGAACGCATGGCGCACTGCGGTCGAAATTAGCGGTCACTAGCTAGCTAGCTGCATACTGTTACTAGTACCATCTACACTTCACTACTAGCACTACAAGTGGACTCCTATTGTGCTTTACTATTCGAACTACAAAACATACAATGAGCTTGTAGCGAACGCCGCCACCTGCTACATTGACGAACGAGAGCGGACGCCTCAGCGGGTCACCACCAAACTTAAGCACATGCTTGCGTTGATGACTCGTTTATTAATACTAACACCAGAAAGCGAAAAGAGCGTGGCGAAGTGGTTAGCTTGTTACCTAAATCGCCTTTTCATTGCCATTAAGACCTTATCATCGAACTCAAGGAGCGATCCAAACGCAAGAACAACGTCGTGATTGTAGGTGTACCCGAAATAAATAATAAAAACTATATCGCTAGACGAACCCATGACATGGAAGAGTTAATGAAGATAACAATGTCTTTAGTTGAATACTGTCCTAAGCCAACAAAATCAATGCACCTGGGCAAATATGTTACTGGCAAAAATAGACCATTAAAAATATATTTTAATAACAGCGACACACCGAAACTCTTATTACGTAACAAAACAAAGCTTCCGGAGACTTTAAAAATGTATTCAGACCAAATGAAACAAGAATTAAATAAGCGCTTAGAAAGTGGCGAAAAAGATTTGGTTATCAAATTATATCAAAGGAATACCTCGGATCGTAGAAAACAAAGTCAACCAAAAAACTGATCTCTACAAAATCAAATATGTAGGTACAGAAAGATTAAGCTACCAGATAGTTCGTAAATACTAAGATATTCTGCTCTTGCCATCGTCCTTTCGATTCTTTTCTTTCTTTTCTTTTCGATTTATTTTCTTTTCGATCTACGTAGTATCCGGAATAATAGAAAATTTGGCGAAATAAAATAGAACCCATTTTCTAATATTTACGGAAACATGGCTTGTTTCTGATGAGGAAGCTAAATTATACAAGCTTCCTGAGTACACACACATATATATAACTATAGGAAGTCAAGCAAAGGTGGTGGCGTTTCAATTTATGTTTACAATGCTATTGAATTCGAAGTAACAGAAGATATCATCGAACACGGGAACCACTTTTTATGGTTACATATCGAAAAACTATCTTTAAATATTGGAGTTGTATATAAGCCTGATGGGTACGCTGATATAGATATTTTTTTAGAAATTTATTCATCCCACTTGGAACAGCGAAAGAGGACCGTAGTCTTTGGCGACTTCAACATCGATTTGCTCAGTAAAAAGAGTTACGTTACCCAGTATAAAAATGAAATGAAATGAACTGGACACGAAATACTGAATAAAATTGATCTAATTTACGGTACGCGTAAAACCAGCAAAACAAAGACAACAATAGATCACGTTAGCACAAATATAAATAATCACTCCTTCAATCTTTCTATCATTGAATTCCCTCACAGATCACAAACAGTATAACTTGAAATAGGCAAGTTGGCACTATATTGGATTGGAAATAAATAAAATAAAATAAAAATAATACAGACTCGATAATGAAAAACTTTACAAAAGTGCATCGGAAACAATAACCAATGATGACTACGACTACTTCATCCTGGAAAAAATTATAAAAGAAAACATGAACAGAAGGTTTGGTAGAAATGGATTGTGGCAAGAAATTAAAGAAAATTCAGATAATGACGACTCGAAGAGATCTTTTAAAGAAGAACAATACAAAGTTCAGAAGTTGATTAAGACACATAATGAAGATTACTACCATAAACTATTTTACGACATATGAGTCGCAATTGATTGTATTATATGAGATTGTATGCAATCAACCTAAAAAAATGTGGGAACTAATTTATACCTTGGCAACCAAAATCAAAAATAGCCCCCAAATTTGAGATCTGATTCCGGACTGATTACCGACGACGGTACTGTAATTTGTAACCTGTTAAATTCCTTCGTTTCGTCTATCGGTACTGAACTAGCTAGTAAAATTCCCCAGAAATACCACATTGATAAATAAAATTATAGACAACCTGGATAGTAACACCAGCACTGGTATTGATGGCATTTCTACCAAAGCAATTAAATGTCTTAGAAATCTCATTATTGATAAATTAGTTCATACAATAAATCAATGTTTAAAGCTCGGTGTCTTCCCCGACTTACTTAAGTTTGCCAAAGTTAGTCCCGAGTAACTATAGGCCGATATCAGTGTTACCCGTGATGATATTTGAGAAAATCTTATATAATTGACTTAGCGATTACTTACTTGAAAAAAATGTTTTAATCGACCAGCAATACGGCTTTCTCCCTAAATCAAGTACAACTACAGCTGCTATAGATTTAATTACCAAAATTAAAACGCACATTGACAAAAAGAATATTGCACTGGGTATATTCATTGATTTGAAAAAAGCCTTTGACACTGTAAGTCACCAAAAACTACTCTTAAAGCAAAACGATATAGGCATCATGGACACGGCTCTAAATATTTTTAAATCTTATCTAAACAATAGACGTCAAGTTGTTAAGATTGCAGAGTTTACAAGTTCTCCTAAGGATATTTCTTACGGTTTACCTCAAGTTATTATAATCGGGCCATTACAATTTTTAATTTACGTCACCAATATAAGTAAATTAGAACTAATCGGGTACCTAACACTGTATGCTGATGACACATGCTTGTTTTACTTCGACCACTCAGTTCACTTCACAATCGCCGACGCCCAAAAAAATCTAGATACCTTAAACCAATGGTTGCTGTCTAATTTGTTAACAATCAACACATCAAAAACATCGTACATGATACTAGCCGCAACAAATAAAGCAATTCCTGACTTCGAACGACTCAAAATAAATAATGAATCTATCTATTCAAAGATCATATCCAGAAAAATACTTAGGGTTGCTAATTGATGACAAACTAACTTGGAGGCCACATATTGAGCACGTCAAATCTAAATTAATATGTATATATACTCTAAATCTAAATCTAAATTAATATTATATGTACTCACATTTTACGAATGTGAGTTTGAGTATCTCTGAAACTACTGGTCCAATTCTTTCACACACAAATAGTTTCACTGATAGAATGATACTTGCGGCTAACGTAGGCTATATTTTATTTTATGGAATTCTAATTAATAATTATTTATATTTATATTATTCATTTTTCTATGGAATAATACGAAATCAACGAGGATGAAGTCGCAGGCAAGGTACTGAATACGTATAGGGACAGACAGTGTAACAATGCGCACAAGCTTCTGCATCCTGGCTTCGTATCTGTCGCGGCGCACTTCCCGGGCGGTCTTGCTGATCATCGCGTACCGCTCGTATGCAGGTATCGGCGGCAACTGTTTCTCTGGCGGTGTGTCCTCCTTGGGAATCGGGATCTCTTCATATATAGCGTAGCGCATCAGCTCTAGTAAAAAATTGAGACATAAATGTTTAATAATATAACTTCAAGGTAATTTACCATCGTTCAATACATGTATTACACATACACATCCAAGTCATCAAGTCAGCCAGACTCCGTTGGTTTGTGTCACGTGAAGAGAATGGGAGAAGATCGGGTAGTAAAGAGAGCATACATGGGACGGCCAAGCAGGCGTCCGTCTGCCGGTTGGGCGTGGAAGCGCGTACCGCTGGAAGGATGAAGTAGCTTGCTTGACCGCATAAAATTTATACATACTTTGGTAGGGAGGATAAGTTAAATGAAACAAAATATTTTATTTTATTTTTCATAAATTTCTTAAATACTTACTCTAAATATTTTCTTTTTAATATTTTTGTTTTTCAATAACTTGTTTTTTTTTTCAGATGTAGATAAATTCTAATCTGACAAAGTCTTTTTTAAATACTTTATTGGAAAACACTCACATTGGCAGATCAAATGTAAATACAGTCATCATTATACACGTTCCTAAGACTTCAGGCGGCACTAACTCTGAGGTCCCGGGTTCGATTCCCGGTCGGGTCAATGTCGAAAACCAACTTTTCGATATTGTGTCGGGTCTGGGTGGTTGTGGTACCGTCGTTGTTTCTGATTTCCATGAAACGAGTGCTTTAGCTACTTACCTTGGGACCAGAACAATGTATGTGATGTTGTCTAATATATTTTAAAATTGTTCATACACACGTCATAGTAATTAACCAAATCAAATATAACAAAACCTCAAATAATTACAATATTTTACGAGCGATGAAAGTTCACAACACGAAACAACGCGTGTGGCACTCACTGAGATTGTCCGCTGGCTGTGCCGGTGTAAACCGGTTTGTCCTCTCGCGGCGCGTACGTGAACCCGTCGGTGAGAGGTCACGCACACATAACCGTGCATGTAGTAGTGTACCTGTGGCAGCGCGCTATAAGCAAGCTTGGACTGTGTTCAGGTATTTACTCATGTGCCTAAACTGAAACACAGCAAAGATAGATAATGTTTGAAGCATGCAATGCAGGCAGCTTGGCGGCAGTAATATGTCCTATCACCTTCAGGCTTCACTCAATAATTCAGTCCTGGGTGTCATTAAAATAATATGCCCAAAAGAGCTACTGTCATTAAATAGTCGTAAATGTTACTACCACCATCTTTCAGTTGTGCATGGGGGTCGGTTTTGGAATCACCTCTCAGCTCGTGTATAGCGAGCGACAACTTGATTTTATTTATTTTACAAAGTCCCTAGTGTCAGACTCCATCATCTTGAAGAGCACCACCAGTGCCTCCCCGGTGAGGAAGGAAGTGCAGGCAGCTACAACTAGGCTTTGCAAAGTTACTTACTGACAAATTCCCTAGTGTCAGACTCCATTATCTTGAAGAGCACCACCCGTGCTTTTCCGTTGATCTGGGACTACAAGCAGCAATAACTTGACTATGCAAAGTTACTTACTGACAAAGTCTCTAGTGTCAGACTCCATCGTATTGAAGAGCACCGTCCACCAGCGCCTCCCCGTTGAGCAAGGACTACAGGCAGCAATAACTTGGCTTTGCAAAGTAACTTACTGACAAAGTCCCTAGTGTCAGACTCCATCATCTTGAAGAGCACCACTAGCGCCTCCCCGTTGAGCAGGGCGTACAGGCAGGCCTCGTTGGGGTCCATGTCGCTCATGTAGAGCGCCTCTCTGGCTCCTTCCTCGGTCAGTTGAATACTCTCTTTAGCCCCCACAGATAGGTCTAGAAATAATGAAACAATAGAATTTTTGCAATGAGTCAATTATCAAGCGTAATTAACTAAATAGTTCTCATTTTCTACAGCCATGCTTTTTTTGTTTTTGTCTAGCCTAATTATCTAAACAGTTTTTTTTTATTATACCTGGCTCGGCAAATGACTCCACTCCACCTGATGTTAAGTGGAAACGGAGTGCAGACGCAAGAACAACTGGTGCAGCGCGAAAACAACGCAGAATCAGTCACTCTCACCCTGCCAGCCCACAAGGTGCTTCTTCACGCCTCGTTTCGAAGGACCCCATGTCATAGGAAGGAGGGAAAACGTGAGGTGGTAGACTATTCCATCTTTTGGAAGTGCGACAAAGAAACAAGTCATCAAATTTCTTTGTGCGCGATGAAATGTTCGAGTCA
Organism: Eudonia truncicolella; assembly: GCA_949315975.1. Classification (NCBI taxonomy): domain Eukaryota; kingdom Metazoa; phylum Arthropoda; class Insecta; order Lepidoptera; family Crambidae; genus Eudonia; species Eudonia truncicolella. The sequence continues at coordinate 2,319,127 of OX438841.1, forward strand.
GTACAGCGGTGACTCCGCAGAGCAGCACGCGTACTTCTATGGAGGAAGGGAGAAGGTGGGATAAGGTCAAAGAGTTCTTCAGAGCACTCGCTGTGTTATAAGCGGTAGAAGACGCCGAGTAACGCTTTATCTATACGCAATTGCAGGGGTTCGAGACCTTTGCATTGCGATAATGCGTATAGCGCGCCGCTTCAATCTTTCCAAGGCATCGAGAAGGTACTTTGCGGAACCGTCTCAGAGGTGCGAACAATACTCCACGCAAGACCGCACCTGCGTCTTATACAAAAGACACAACTGATCTGGCGTAAAGAATCGCCGCACCCTGTTCAGGACACCGAGTTTGTGACGTGAGGCTGTTTTTATCAAGGCTTCGATGTAGTCCCTCTGGTTCAGACCGCAGCGAATCACCATACCGAACATGTTAATACTGCTCTGTAGGCCGAGTGATGTGCCTTGAAGAGAGGGAAGGGGTAGGAATGGTGACTTTTTTGCAGTGAACGCGCATACCTGTGTTTTCTTGGCATTGAACTCAACAAAATTATTGGAGCCCCATTTAGATATAAGGTCCGATTGAGCTCAATGACTCGTTTCTATTCAGTCTCGACTCGCCCAGCCGCAGGGTGACCGTTATACCCACCGTGCAATGTACTATCATCTGCATAGCAATGAATATTTCCAAGTCATATCAATGGCATATTCATTAGCATATTTAGAATATTCATTAGCAATGATAATGTCATATCATTGATTTGCAGAAGGAACAGCGTGGGGGACCGCGAAGCGCATTCGTCCGAGAGTACTGGATTCTACGCTCATGTAGGAAGCCAGCGACCCAGTTGCAGAACTGAGCAGGCAGACCGTATGCCGGGAGCTTGGAGAGAAGAGCTTTATGCCAGACCCGATCAAAAGCCTTGGCTATGTCAAGGCTAACAGCCACTGACTCGCCACGCTTGTCAATAGCCTTACCCCAGATATGTGTAATATACGCCGTTGACCGTTTCGGCCGAAACCATATTGGCGATCGTGAATTAAGGGGTGTTCTTCTAGGTAGCGGATGAGCTGTTTGTTTAGAATCCGTTCCGTGAATTTACACAAAACTGAAGTATCGGTCAGATCCGACTAACTACCGCCCAATAGCCGATTGGACGGTAGTTAGTCGGATCTGACCGATCTCCTTTTTTCGGAATCGGTTGCACTATTATCTCTCCAAGATTCCAGCACACAACCCGAAGAGAGCAAGAGACGGTAAAGACGAGTTAAAACGGGGGACAACTCCGCTGCACACATTTTTAAAACTATTGCTGAGATGCCATCAGGGCCATTAGTTTTCCGAACATCGATTGACTGCAGCTCCGCACGCACATCACGCTGTCTGATTTTAATATCGAGCATTGTGTAGCCACAATGAGGAATTGTAGGTGGCTGTCCATTTCGATCATCGATAGGGAGTTACCCGCAAAGAGTACGGCCAGGAGATCGGCCTTCTCCTGCGGTTATAGGCTGCTTTTAGTGAGTGGGTCTCAGGTTCCCCTTGGACTGTACCTCTGATCCAAGGACGGTATGCAGCGTTGGCACACTCGCGGTTGAACCATCGATTACGCCTGCCTTTGCTGATGAGATAGGAGTGCGGAATATACTATTCCATTCCTAAGACTATCTCATCAACAACTGCAGTCGCACAAGCTGTCGGGTCTTACCCACTGAAGCAGCGCTGCCCCCAAGGAACGGAAGCGAAATAGTCCCGCATACCATCCCAATCTGCTGACGAGTAGTGCCAAATCTGGCGTTTCGATACCGCTGAAGGCGGTACCAAGTAGTGATCCGAAGATTCTAAAGGAGCTCGAACCTCCACACGGTAACCAGCTGGTCGGCTTGTCAGCAGAAGATCCAACAAAGAGTTGTCTCTATGTCGCCATTATGGGATCGGTAGACGCAGACGTAGACACGGCTATGAGAGCCCAAGTCGACGTGTACCACAAGGAGGGAAAAGGAAGGACAGACAGCGCAGATGGCGACAGCAAATATCCGTCCGAACGACTAAGGAAACTCCGGCTTTGGCTTTGAAGGATTCTTCAAGCACAAAGCCCGGATAGTGCAGGTAGGTGGTGTCAGCCGGACAGATTATTTGCGTCTCCGTCAAGAATAACTTTGCTGGCCGTGCCGCCTCAAGATGGTGGTGGACGGCATTGAGGTTTGCATGGAGTCCGCGGATGTTAGCGAACTCGACCTCAAACGGTAAGGTTGTGGTGGGGGTGTGCACCGCTGAAGTACCAGTTCTATTTTATGCGCTGTCATGGTATAAGGAAGGAGGAAGGCGTGAATCGAGGAAATGCTGCTGCGATGTGAATTGTCTAAGTGTGGCGGCATGTTTCACCAGGGAACTGCTTCCAAAGAGTCTCACTAACCCGCCGAACAGAAGGGTCCCCGAACCCCCCGGGAATGGCTGCCGGGACTCCACCTTCCGGTTACCAACCGGCACGACGGACCACCCCGAGATTATGCGTGGCATGGTGAGGCAGCCTCGCGAGCTGGTTAGGCTCGCTTGGGTTCCTGTACTTTGCTACGAGTGACCAGCGGGACATCCGTTTCTACGGGTTTCCCTGGTCGGCGGGTTAACGAAGTCCTCCTGACACTGGTTTGATGGAAGCCGCCACAGACCAAATACATCGCAGCAACATCCACTCGAGCTCTGATTATACACTGGCTGATACCGAAACGCGACCGACCAGCGGTCACTTGACCATGCGTACAGTGGCCACTAACCAGACGGGCCAAGCCCTACCACGCAGTGGAGCATATGGAAGCTCGAAAATCCGTTAGTCGCCTCTTACGACACTCACCGGAGGAGAGGGGCGGTGAATAAGTAGTATTCTTTCTCCATCACCACACGGGTAAAGTTCTAATTTTCTACAATCATGCTTTTAGGGCTTCCGCTACGTCAAGCAGGCGCACGGCGCGCTGTATTATGTAAATTCATAGAGCAGAGCAGCGCTGCGTGAGGCGGATCGCCCGTGGCACGTGGCGCTGTTGACGGGCCACGCTCGTCTGTTCGCGGGCGGGACGGATATGCACTTTGACACATGATAGCTTCAAAACCATTATTGAGACCCGCCCGCGCCGTGCTCCCGAATGCTTTTATATATAGATGTGACTGGGATAGATTTTGGTAATTTCTCATGTTTTTTCAAATCAAATCAAATCAAAATATTTATTCAGTTTCAAATGTTTGAATCCATATTTCTTGGAAAATATAATATTATTGTGCATAGGTACTTAAGCACTTCTCTGTTTGTAGATTTAGGTGACTTGCCGTTCGTGTGTCAAGCATCAAAGATGGAAGGTACTATTAGGCGGGTTTTCCTCTCACGCTGACCGCCGGCGCTGACAGTCGGCGCGTAGCTACCTGTCAGCTGTCAGCGGTCAGCGGTCAGCGTGAGAGGAAAACCAGTTTAGTGTCGCGCTGATCACCGTGAAGTACAGACGCAAACAATGTCTATGACGATAGTGAAAATTGTTGCCGCGTACTTAGGAAAGAAAAAACGTCTGCAACAGAAAAAAACCGGACAACTGTGAGTTGGACTCGCCCACCGAGGGTTCTGTACAAATTTATAAGTACATAAAAAAATAAAATATTAATATAAATGTTGTTTTTCTTCCAATGAAACGTCGACGTAAAGTGCAACGACGATGTCATCCCAGGCTTTGTTACGCGCATCTTTGTTTCGATAAATGGGGCCGAAGCGTCTCATAAATATGCATGGCGCTGACGCGTGAGCGGTCGGCGTGTCTCAAAAACGCTACCTACAACTACATACATATTTACCTATCAGCGCCGACCGTCAGGGTGCGGTCAGCGTGAGGGGAAAACCCGCCTTATTGGAAGGTATTTATCTCACACAACATCGGTAAAGCTAACACGATTTGAGGATAACACCAACTTATCATCACTTAATATTAAAAGGAGGCAAACGAGCAGGCGGGTTACCTGATGGAAGGTAATCAACGCCGCCCATGGACACCCACCCGCAAAACCAAAGAAATCGCAGATGCGTTGCCAGCCTTGAGGAAGGAGTTGGATCTTGAGGATGAAGTAGGATTGGGTGGAGGGGTGAGAGACGGGCCTCCGGTACTTTCACTCACCGGACGAAACACAACAGCAACGAGTGCCATTGTTTCACGCCGATATTCTGTGAGAGGGTGATATTACGCCGGGCGCGCCGGCCCATTTCGTGCTGCAACGCAGCGTGGCTCTACCACTCAGACAGTGTCACTCATTTAGCACCACCCAGAAGTTTTAAAACATATTTTAAATTTCATGGACCCAGTGGGAATAGAAGAACAATAGAGTCGTGGACCTTTGGAAATAAGCCCAAGGGTCACGTGTAGGATCTCAAGGGTAAACCTACGGACGCGAGTAACTTTAACCCCCAAAAGATTCGTTTACCCAGGCTGATCGAAGATAGTCGGAGATCGAAGGAAATGGAGAGACTTTTGCCCAGTAGTGGGACACTAAGGATAAGTAATATGATTGTATATTAACTTGGTTTAAAATATGGAGAAAATAAGTCGGAGGCTCTCCCAACAAGCCGAACCTACTTAGATCTAGTTTGATATTTAATAGTTTTGACGTCAATAGGCCTTACAAATAAACAAAGAATAAGCCTCGAATAGTTATTCCGTGTTTTGTCTCTTTTACTCTAATTTGAAATTAAGTTTACATGACGGGAACAAAACACGAAATAATTATTCGAAGTTTATTCTTTGTTTATTTGTAAGATGTAAAATATGCCTATAATTTAAAATGTGAAAAAGAGAATATAAACTCATCTACTGACTGAGCATGTCCCATTTCTCGTACAAATCGTAATGCGCCTTGTGGCAGTGTGGCCAGAACATGATGAAGTTCAAGCGCTTGATGTTGCGCGACATGCGCTGGCACACGCGCTTCTTGCGCGCGGCCAGCGTCAGCACGCGCAGCCGCTCCGCTGCTTGCCGGTACTCCTCCTCTATTTTGAGGTCCTCTTCCAACTTCATCTAATTGAAGAATGATATCACATCACTAATGGTAATTATAAGTCCCCCAGTGCTGAGACACGATCCTTCCCTTGGGTGCAATCAACACAGGGTGAATGGACCATAGACCACCACGCGGGCCCAGTGCGGTGCGTCGGTTGTTAACGACTGCTAATAGAGCCGGGACCCACGGCTTTATGTGCCATCCGAAGCACGATGGAGCTCGAGATGATAAATTTTTAGTTACTCATTCAAGACAGGCACTTGGGAATCCTTTTAACTTCAGCCATCAATGACCAGGCGCGTTAAAAACTGAGCTCCATTAAGGTCCTCTTAAACCACTGCTCCATCGAGAAGCTTATCGCCAGATAAGTATCTAGTGCTTGACTGCCTGGTGGTAGTATTCTGCCTGAATACGACTGGATAGGATATCTGTATGTGTGTGATAAAGCACTAAACAAACTTTTTATCTATCTATCTATCTAATGAACCCCCCTCACTCACTCCCCCTAACTCACGGACTCCTCCGGCAACATCTCGCGGATCTCCTGCTTATGCCTCACCGCACCACCTTCGACCTCACGCTGCATCAGGTTCAGTTCCTCCTCTATGATGCGGCACAGCTCGATGCCGTTGGCTCCGAACATCGCGCGAGTCAACTTGCCTTTCTGGAATAGTGCACGTCTCAACTTTTTTATTTATTTATCTATAAACTAGCTGACCGGCGGACTTCGTGCCGCTTTGACAGTTTCCATGACAACAAAACTAACAAATCATTCGTCAGCTTGAAAACATCCCGTACCCCATGATGTACCCCTATTGCAGCGCCACCTACCGGGTCCAATTGTAAATCTAAACCATTCTCGAATCCACATGAACACACACAGAAAATTTCATCTAAATCGGTCCAGCCGAGCACAGAAGATTTAAATATATAAAGATAGGTAACTATCTATATGTATACATTATTTATCTATAGTATCTATTTATAGGTATGACACCATTTACTTATTAGTTTGAGTTAATCTTCGTATACATTCTTTGATAGATAACTATGTAACGCAAAATTTTAAAAGTGTACAATGGAATAAGAGTTAAAGCTAGTTAAAAAAGTCTATAGATACATGTTAATGGTCGTGACTGCACATACACATATAACATATGACTGTCCAAGTGAGTCTAAGCTCGCTGTTTCGAATCTTCATTCGCAATTTGAAAAAAGGTTCTATTCTTCTCAGAAGATTTTGTTATAACTTAAACTTAGGTACCTGGTGTGTTTTTAACACTATCGGCCCGTCCCTGCTTCGCACGGGTGGTTTTTTTTTAATATAGCCTATGTTACTCTGCTCTAATGTAGCATTCTAATGGTTAAAGAGTTTTTGTCTTTACATACATACAAAAATACAAAGGTTTCCTCTTTATAATATTAGTATAGATGTAGGTAACTAGTCAATAATTTGTGCTCTAACCATGATGAAAAGGAAGACTGGTTCACTCTTAGCCTTGAATCTGTCAAGCGCATCTATTTGATCAGCCATCGCCTGAAACCACAATTATATGATTGGTATTATATCTCTACCTACTTGAATGTAAAAGGACTAATTCTAAATAATATGTATCATCATCATCATCGTCTCAGCCAAAAGACGTCCACTGCTGGACAAAGGCCTCCCCAAGGATCTCCACAACGACCGGTTTTGTGCTGCTCACATCCAGCGACTTCCGGCGACAATAAGCCTTATCTTTAACATCAGGTGAGATAACAGCCAAGTGCTTACGCGTAAGTAATAAAAAAACCCGAATTAATAGAAAATGTAACTCTCCATAAGCCCCCTGTTCTCATACCTTGACCATAGCGATTCGATCCTGGCCAATTTCCAGTTTTCCTTTCCTAACGTCATTGCTAGTGGCTAGGCAAGGACCACAGAAATCTGAGAACACCTCCATGCCTGGGGAATAGTAGAATCATCATCATCATCATCGTCACAGCCAAAAGACGTTCACAGCTGGACAAAGGCTTCCCCCAAGGATCGCCACAACGACCGGTATTTATCATGAATCTTGGTTATTGCTCTATTTAATAAAATTACTATGTGATACTCAAGATCATAGGTAATCTGTAACCAAAACTAAAAACTAAAGTTTTTTTAACGGAGTTCCTACAAAAAAAATAGCCTTTACAGCAAAAGCGGATTTTTAGGTGGCTAGAAGCTTGGTAAAAGAATAAAAACTAGTTTACTTGCATGTTATAAGTACAAACATTGTTTATATTCTGTCTGTACAACGATATTAATAATAACGATATGAGCCTGTTATTTTTGAAAATTTTCCTGATGACAAATGTAAAACTATGGCTAACTAAAATGTTTTAGTGTATGTCAGTGTCTCTATACACGGGCTCAAGCAGTGATCATATTAAATGGACTACTCGTGCAGTCAGTCAACAGCTTGAAGCTGCCATTAGTAACTGCTACAGCAGTCGGTTTCAACTGCTTCTGCATTTTTTTTATTAGAGAGAGTATGCTGATTGGCACTGTGCATCTTGGGCGTCACCGGACTTTTTTGGGGGCCGGGCGGCGAGAAACTTAAAGGGTTCCTCAAGCCGTGTGAAACGAAGCACCGTCTGAGGTTTTCTAGAGAGAACGGCATCACGCACAGGTCCCCGTACCCTACTAGATTCTCCGTGGGGTTTGGATCGGATCGGGTTGCTACTGCTAAGGCAGGCGGGCGCGGTGTGATGAAGAGCGCAGTCGGAGGGGAACTTTGCAAGAGCAGTCGACAGCTCGAGAAGTCAATGTAAGCCAGCCAACTGCTTGATTGCACAATGAAATTTGACCGCCCGGAGCAGTCGCAACTGCTTGAGTGGTTCCGTGTAGCTCATTATACAATCGCAGCTTGAAGCATTCGGTCCCGACTGCTTCAAGGTGCCCGTGCATGTCTGTCCTTACAGATCAGCTGATTGAAGTGCGACGCGAGGTAGGCTTCGAATTCTTCATTGGTCTCAACGTTGTCTTGAATGGATACCTGTCCTTTGCGAGCCATAATGCTTTCTCTTTGTTATTATTATTATCAAAACACCTTAAAATAATTGCTTATAAGTTAGAAACCAATAGGATTACAATTAAAGTAAAAACATAAACTTTGTTTAGCTATTTTAACATGCTAGTTGACAAAGTCAAGTGATTTTGGATTTTTCTACTCTATGCTGCACTAATCTATATCTGAGATGAAAGAGGATTTCAGTCAGAAGGTTCGTTTTTGGAAATAGGCATTCAAAAATACGGCATCGCACGTACCTACATTGTTATCACAGACATGGACTAATTCTCTGAATAATTATTGTTTTGAGGACTATTAGTCTCTGCCAGTGACTATATAGATATTATTATATAAAGGCTGTGAATAAAGTCGACAATATCTATTTATTTATTATAGGTAACAGATGGCCAATAACAGGTCTCCACGTTTAAAAACAGATTGATTAACAAGGTTTTTGTGGACAATAGAACATAAAATAATTAAAAAATATTAAAAAACAAAATAAAAACTAATGTGTGGGATATAAAGTTCACTTAATCAAATATTTGCTAAAGAAATCTCGCCAACTTGTAATGTTCTTATAAGGGCTATGACTATTAATTTGTATTTTCATTGGATTCTCTATCTTCTTCTTATACTCCTTACCCTTTGTTTTTTAAAACCTTGAATTTCTCGTTTCCATATTTTTTCAAACTATCATAAGCTAATGGCAAGAAATCGGAAATGAAATAAAATATCTTTCATTATAATATCAAAATATTTTAATTAATACAAAATAAATAAATAAAAATTCTATACTTATACGTAAAAGAACACAGTTTTAAAGTGTTTTTGTTTTGTTTATATAATTTCAAAGCAAATTTTGTTGCGATACAAATTACATTACACAGTTTTGTTTTAAAAAATGATAATGACCTTATTCAGTCTTTAGAATTGAATGATTTCTTTAATACTCAAATCATTAATCACAGACTAACATTCACACAACATAAACTAACTAATCAATGTATTCAAAATAAAGTTTATTTTTCCTTCACAACTTAATTGAACCTATAACCATCACATTTAATATAAATACTATGTCAGTCACTACTACTAGACATTGTCAGTTTTCTCTTGCTTCTATATCTTCGACCGGTAAGGCAGTAGCTGCCATTGGGATTGTATAATTTCTTTATTGTTTTCCATAGCCTTCAGTTTTGATACATCTGAAAATAAACAGTTAAGTAAAAATAAAAATACAATAATGATAAATTAAACTCGTGATTGCCTAAAAACATAGCTATGTTCTATAGTTATTAAATACTAAAATTTTAAAATGGTACTTTTGTCAAAATATTGTTGATTTTCGTGGGAAACCTTCACGATTCGGGCAAAAGCTCTTCAGTACATCGTACTGAAGAAGAAGGGTGGTAGGTATAATGCAGAATATGGAAAATAGGGTACCGTATATAGAACCTAACATCAGCTCATTATTAAGCACTACACTACACTCACTACAACACTACACTCTCGACGAAATTTTTTTTTTTATATATTAAGCACAGTGCCTTGATCTCACCTGATGTTAAGTGATGATAAGGCCAATGATGGAAGCGCACTTCACCCGGGATCCTCAACTAGTGAGGTACTGGCTATCTTATCTCTAGCTGCCGGAACACAACAATGCTACAAACATTGATGTTATGGCGACATATTTAGATAAGACGGTGGTAGCTAGCCAGGCGGACAAACAAGCCCTACCACCAACCAAACCGAGTACACAAACATGTACGCTGGGAATCGAACCCGGGACCTCTGGGTCTAAACCGGTGGTCTTAGCCACTAGACCACAGAGGCGGTAAAAAAATAAAATAAAATAAATAAAATAAATTAATCATCATCTAGACTTTGGCTTACAGCGTAAGAGTAGATAGTATTGATTAATTTCGGCGGGTTGGATTGAGCCACGATAGGATAAATGAAATGAAACGATTATTTATTCACGCAAAACAAAGTACATATTAGCCGGTGGTAATTTTATCATTTTGGACGTCTGTTTTGCATGTGAATGTCAAATTACATCAAATTAAAATTGAAAATCGAAGATAGTTGGTAGTGCACCCGACCCGGCATGATAATTTGCGTAAAATTATAGATAGATAGATAGATAATACTTTTATTGCAACACTAAAAAACATAAACATGAACAAAAGAAAAAAATAAAAATAATTACAAAGTTACAATTTGGCGGTCTTATCGCTTTCAAGCGATTTCTTCCAGACAACCAGTCGGATGGAGAGAGCTAATAAATTATAGATAGATAGATAACTATAAACATAATCGTAAATACCTTTGTCTATCGCGAAGGTATGCAGGAGCCCCTTGAAGGCGCGCGCGGGCACGGCCATGTTGATGTACGGGTAGCACGCGCCCGTCTGCGTCTTGGCGTTGCTCACGATCACACCCAGCACCTCCACGGAGTTACTGCTCAGCCGGAATATGGGGCCTCCGCTGGGGGATATGACATTAAAAAGACTTCAGCCCATCCAGGTTCCAATAAAGTAGCCTCTTTTAGGGTTCCGTACCCAAAGGGTAAAACAGAACCTTATTACTAAGACTCCGCTGTCCGTCCGTCTGTCACCAGGCTGTATCTCATGAACCGTGATAGTTAGACAGCTGAAATTTTTACAGATGATGTATTTCTGTTGCCGCTATGACAAGAAATAATAAAAACAGATTAAAATAAATATTTAAGGGAGCTCCCATGCAACAGACATGATCTTTTTTGCCGTTTTTATAGATAATGTTACGGAACTCTTCGTGCGCGAGTCCGACTCGCACTTGGCCGGTTTTTTTATTTTCTTGAGAGTTTGCTGTTGGCTTTTACACGCGTCACCGGTAACTTTTTTGGAAGCCTAAGTCAGAGTCAGAGAGGGTATCTAGATACCCTCTGACAGTGATACTCCCTAGTGATATTCCCTAGGGAATGGCATCACCCAAACGGGGACACCGTCTCCTACCAGATTCTCCAAAGAGGTTCGGATCGGATCGAGAGAAAATAAGTGTTGATTGTAACATAAACCATGACTGCGCGGAGTAAGAGGTCTGGTAAGAGAGAAGCACGCTGTTGTTGTACGCCTCTCGTCACAGTCACCTTTTTCGTAACCAGGTTCGGAGTAATAAGAATTGCTTGTTGCCTGAGCCCTGGCTGCACGCAACAAGAGGTCTGAAGTATAGGCCCAAGTACTACCCTCCACGCTGTCTACGTGGCAGTTTCTCACAGTCAATTTCAGCTTGGCCAAATTAAAAGAAGATAGGGGTTGGTTGGTACCTGAACCCTGCCAACACGCAGCAAGTGACTTTTAGCATCTAGAGAGTCACGTGACGTTCCTGATCGTCACTTGACAGTTTTCTGCTTGGCCTGCTGCTGGCCAAGATAGGTAGGGGTCAGTTCTTACCTGAACCCTGATTGCACGCAGCAGGAGGTCTGCAAGATGGAGGAAGAACGCTGTTGAAGTTGTAGTCACTTGTCACTGTTACCTTCAGCTCGCCCAGGTCCAAGGTACATTATAATTGGTTACTACCTGAACCCTGATTACACACAACAGCAGATCTGCAGCATGAAGGGAGACGCGCTGTTGATATAACCGCTCGTCACTGTTGCCTTCAGCTCGACCAGATTCAAAGTCGATAATAATCGGTTGCTACCTGAACCCTGACTGAACGCAACAGGAGGTCTGTAGCATGGAGGGAGACACGCTGTTGATGTGGCCGCTCGTCACGGTTGGCTTCAGCTCTTCCAGGTTCCGTTCGTTGAAGTATGGGTAGCCGGCGGCCAGCACCGATTCACCTGACATCAACGAATAATTCATAGGAATTTAGGTCTTTTTACATGAAGTATAGTCACGGATGCCTAACGGCGAAAAGAACCAGTACCACATCCCAGAGGAATGCTTTAAAGGTAAAAGGAAGAAGCATTGATGCAGCCCCTTCTGGTGGAACACAAGGACAATTAGAATGTTGCCCTACAAATTCTCGTTTTCGTAACCGTGATCGAATGCAATTTTCACTAGGCCCATGAACACACGCCTGCACTTGCCTTATAAATTATGACATTTATTGAAGAAATTTGTCAATTTTGGGTAGTCTGAATAACAGGCTTAAAATTGCTTTATCCACAGACTCTTAAAAATATCTTATTTGCTTGAAAAGAGCAACTTTTATCAACAGAGATATTCACAAATACGGTATACACTTTAAAAAATAAATTATTTAATACTATTATCATTAGTATTCCACCACCAGCTTCATCCTTACCTTTCTCAGCAGGGTCGTCAGCAAACACCGCGGGCATGAGGTGCCGCCAATGCTGAGGGTTGGTGTACAAGACCGCCAGGTCGTACGCCCTGTCGTCTGTGCTCTTGTAGCGCACTATCGCTGTCTCCTTCACACCGCCGCAGTACAGCGACACTTTGTGTATGGTATGCTGAAAATAGGCAAAATGTCCTGTGAAACCGAGGAAAATAAAAGTAAGAACTTCTTCTATTCGTGTCAATAGCTTTTTATATTCCCAACCCAGAAACCGGCAGGGAAGGGCTGTGTCTATGGCCTTCATTAGGTCTTCCCTTTTGCTGGTGGGATCAATAACTAAATAGTTTCGTCATGTGAGATTTGTGAAACTAATACCAAAAACCAAACGAAGACTGATTCTGCAGAGAATCTTAACATCATCCAGGAGAATCAAGTATATTATGGACACACGCTTGCATGTTACAAACTTTCGGAATTTGATTGGTCATGTTCTCTCCGCTCATAAACCCGTTTACGCTGGCTGTGAAGCCCATAGGGTAACAGGGCCAACAGTAAAAAATCGTTAAAATCATTTTTTTTTATTAATCAAATAGATATTGACAAGCATTTGACAAGTTCACCTGATGTTAAGTGAAGATTTAAATAAAAACGGTGGAACATGCTTCCCAAGAAATAGCCTAGTCATCCTCGAAGGATCGTAATTATAATGTCCAGGGAACACATCAGCAGACAAAGAGTTCCAGTCCTCACCTGTTCCAACTAATTGCTCTAAGAATTAGTATAAGCTTAAATCTACGACTGGTACTCACGTTCCTGACGACGTGTGCGCACGTCAGCACTGCGCCGGCGCCGAGCCACGTGCCCGCGCCCCAATCGGCGCCGCACCGCACCAGCAGCGTCGTGCGGTCAATACGATCTGCGACCAACGGAAACATCAGCCAATGATAACGTAGTAGAAAGAGGTGTGATAAAATCACGGTTTGTTGTCATGCAGTTTAAACAAGAATCATAAGCGAAGGTCCAAACTAAAATGTCTCTAGAACTCCACTTGCCTCAAAAGGCAGGTTAAGTCGTTTTTGCCGGTTGCTTTCATAAGATGGCATTCGTTAAAACCTATCAACTCACATTGGGCCACCGTTCGGATGGATTATTGCCCAATTTCACCATGTGCTCTTGTTAAGTAAGGATTGAGTTTCCTATTTTACTTCTTGTTATAAAGTTTGTTGGCAAATGACTCCCTTCTACCTGATGTTAAACAGATGCGGAGTCATCATGCGAAGACAGCTACTGGAGCAGGATTGTGCCTTACTGGCCGTCTTCACCTTGCCGACCCGCTAGACAAAGGTTAATATTGAGTTTCCTATTTTACTTTTTGTTATAAAGTTTGTAGGCAAATGACTCCCTTCTACCTGATGTTAAACAGATGCGGAGTTCAGGATTTCGAACAGGATTCTTTAAATGCGAAGACAGCTACTGGAGCAGGATTGTGCCTTACTGGCCGTCTTCACCTTGCCGACCCGCGAGACAAAGGTTAACGATAAAGAACAGTATAAAAGAAGGATTTCGCATTTAATAAGTTTCCTTCTTCAGTAGCACCACCTTCCTAATATCTCGGTGTGGAGATGCGACGCGAGTGCTATTGATAACGAACAGTCATCACCATCAGCTCATTTTATGTCCCCACTGCTGGGGCACGAGCTTTCCCTATGGATGGATAGGGAGAACGGGCCATAAGGCACCATGCGGGCCCAGTGCCGATTGGTGGTTGTTAACAACTGCTTATGCAGCCGAGACCAACGACTTTACGTGCCTTCTGAAGCACGGAGGAGCTCGAGTTAATACATTTTCGCCACCAATCAGATGACCGGCCTTTGCGAAAGTAATTGAATCTCAGCACTTGCAGACCGGTGAAATAGAATTCACAGTAAACAGTGAACTAGAATTCACTGTTCACTGTTCGAGGAGCTCGATGGCGCAGTGGTTAACGCGCCCGAACAGTGAACTCTAACGAACAGCATAAAAAAGGAATCCCCATTTTAAAACCATCCTTCTGAAGTAGCTCCACCTACCTAATATCTCGGTGTGGGGATGCGAGGCGAGCGGCTTGGGCACCTTCTGCGGCGCGACCCTGAGCTTGGCAGCCAGCACCGACACGAGCGGCGCCGCCAGCGTCAGCCCCACCCACTCGCCGCGCCACCACGACACGCTGCACACCACGGTGCCCACCAGCTCCTTGCTGAAAACCAAAAATGGTTACAGAACTGAAAATACATACTAACGATCTTTACAGAACTGAAAGGCATAACAAGTGCTCGAACGTTATATCGTGTCACGTTTACGTACTCCTCGTGGTATACATAGTGATTACAAATAGGATGTAGGGTAGTAGACAACAGAATAGTCATTTTTAGGGTTCCGTACCCAAAGGGTAAAACGGGAACCCTATTACTAAGACTCCGCTGTCCGTCCGTATCTCATGAACCGTGATAGTTAGACAGTTGAAATTTTCACAGATGATGTATTTCTGTTGCCGCTATAACAACAAATACTAAAAAACAGAATAAAATAAATATTTAAGGGGGCTCCCATACAGCAACAGACATGATTGTTCTTTTATAGATAATGGTACGGAACCCTTCGTGCGCGAGTCCGACTCGCACTTGGCCGGTTTTTTCCTCATTGCAGCAACTATTTTTAGCTATTGTTCTGAGGTTTTTAGCCTTCGGAACTATTGAACACATGTCCGAATGCTGACATCCCGTAAAATTTCAATGAAAATCTATGTTGTTTTTTGGCGACGGAAACTGTGTTGAAAAGACTGGAAATTGTAAATTGGTGCCTCTACCCTATATGTCAACACTGTGTCTAATTATGGGTGGGGAATTAGACAAAGATTAGATTAGATTTTACCAGCGTGAATTTTTTTTTTTGAGTTTGCTGATTGTGTCAAACGGCATTTTAAGCTTCACCGGGCTTTTTTGGGGGCGGCGAGAAACTTCAAGGGTCCCTCAAGCCGTGTGAATCGAATCACCTTCGGAGGTTTTCTAGAGGGCACGGCATCACGCACTAAAGCGTGTCCCCGTGCCCTACTAGACTCTCCAAGGGGTTCGGATCAGATCAAAGCCAGCGTGATGATTTATATTTTGAAAGGTTAATTTTATCGACTCACGTGGGTCCCTCAGTGAAGACAGGCCCTCCCTCTGATCCGAGCGCGGTCGCCGCGTCCGCCAGGAGGAGCGAAGGCCTCTTCCCAACCACTCCACATATAGATCCTCTTGTGACTGCATTTAAGAACACCTGGGAAGTTGAGAAAGGGCTTAAGTGACACACATTCCAATCAATTTGTTTTGAACAATTGAAAGCACAGATTTTCACTTTTTTTTTAATACCATCAGACAGGCTTCTTAATTCTCAACAGAAAATACATGGATTATCTTTAGATGGTTATAGCAAGCTTACAAGCAGAGAAATACGAATTTTGGACTTCTACTAATATTATAAACGCGAAAGTTTGTCAGTATGGATGGATGTTTGTTACTCTTTCACGTAAAAACTACTAAGTGGATTTTAATGAAACTTTCCTCATATACAGACCATGACCCAGACCAGCATATAGGATACTTTTTTTCTTTTTTTTTACTGTAGTCTTCGCGAACGAAGTCGCGGGCAACAACTTGTAGTGAATAAGAATTTATTGAATGAAACAACTTTTACGGATCTACTCGCGTTTATTTTACACATTACTTATTTAATGTTTATCATGACGTTTCGAACCCTTTGCAGGGTCCGTGGTCACAGGGAGACTGAGGTGTTGGTCGTCTCATAATTAGTTAGTAGCTTGTATAACCTCATTTAAATTTGATCAGGTGCGTTCCGATCTACGCAGAAAGAGTTTACAGTATCTTTTGGTCTGGCAGTATGGTGTTGGGGCTGGGATTTAACATTTTGTATGATGGGATCCCAGGCTGGTGGTAGATTCCAACCATCTTCTCTATTGAAATTAGGATGTTTTTTAATTTCAATAGCCTCGCGAATCATCCTAGGGATGAATCGTTGAATAAGAATTTTATTATCATGGTATTTTTTTATATAATTCAACTTAGTGGCTTTACAAGCACATGGTCCGCTTGAGCGGAACTGCGGAACTGCTTCTCGAACGCACTCGAGCAACGATCCTCTGATTCCGATGAGAAAAGATTCCGTGAGCTTAAGAGATTGATCTCTCTTAAGCTCACGGAATCCTGGACCATCACAGATCGTTGCTCGAGTGCGTTCGAGAAGCAGTCTCTTTTTTGTTTTATTAGGTACTAGCGGCCCGTCGGGTGGACATTTCTTTTCTATAAAGCCTATGTTACTCAGCGCTAATGTAGCATTCTAATGGTGAAAGACATTTTTAAATCGGTCCATTCGTTTTTGAGTTTATTCGTTGCAAACATGCAAAAATACATGCCATATAACAAACAGCGTTGCGTTAAATAGATCATTAAGTTTTTATTTAGAGTATCTTGAGTGTGTCATGCTCTCTTTATTTGTCTCTGCGGTGGTGGCGTGTGCGTCGGGTCTTTACGTTCCCTAAAATATGGTTGAGTGAATCGATGGCTGATTCATATGTCATACTCGTGAACGGGTGCTGCCTGTGGAGGCTGGTCTGCTTTTGCATACTTATCTTATTTTTAATATTATTCACTGTAGTTTGACTTGGTTTTTCTTAACCAATTTTTTTATAGTACTGTAGTGGTACTGTATGACATTGTGGAAATTGAAACTTTTACCTGATGTAAATTTGTTAACTTAGTTTTTTTATTTTGTGTTTTTTTTTACATGTTGTGGTTGTCTTCTATAAGATTGTGTTTATTTGTAATGGAAAGTGTCCTGCTATGATAGGGCATTCTCCAATATTTTTGACGCTGTAAGCGAGAAAAGAGTTGGACACTTGCCGAGTTTCTTGCCGGTTCTTCTCAGTACAAGATCTCCCGCCCAGAGTAGACTTACCAGGGTAGTACGAACCGATGACATAGTGCCATTCACAAGAGCTGCTTGTAGCCTAAACTGAATAAATGATTTTGAATTTTGAATTTTTTGACAAAGCTTTCCTCTTTATAATATTAAGTATAGATAGATATTAAGCTTTCTTTTTTTTGTCTCCTAACTTTGTGGTAATAATCTCGTCATGGATGCAGACTGTTGCCATAGGTATCATTCGCGTGTTGCTAACCCTAAGGCCTAATTGCCTAGCTGCCCAACCAGTCATTTTACTGCTAATCATACACGTCATCCGGGATACTGCAGTTTAGCGGCTGGGTATTGGCCCAATCAATAGTAGGTAAGACAACCGTCCGACATCGACACTATTGCGGTTAAAGAAAACAATGACAAACAATTTGACGACCTCCGTGGCCGAGTGGCTTGCACGCCGGACTTTAGGCGGCGCTAACTCTGAGGTCCCGGGTTCGATTCCCGGTCGGGTCAATGTCGAAAACGAACTTTTCGATATTGTGTCGGGTCTGGGTGGTTGTGGTGCCGTCGTTGTTTCTGATTTCCATGAAACGAGTGCTTTAGCTACTTACCTTGGGATCAGAACAATGTATGTGATGTTGTCTAAATATTTTTTATATTTAAAAAAAAAAAAAAAATGAGAGATGCATGAATGTCTCACCTCACAACCAAAAGGTGTTGAATGGATCTCGATGGTGGAACCTCTTTCGGGAGGTGGCCTCACCAGGTCCAGCAGTTCAGACAGCGGCCGCAACGTCCTTAGACCTGGAACAAACGATACATAGTCATTCTATAATTATATATGGTGCACCGACGCAACGACAAGCCCACTTCAAACTTAAATCTATTTTGTCCATCCAAAGGTTGTCTGGAAGGGATCACTCTTGTGATTAAACCGCCCTTTGTACGTGTATTTTTAAATAAATAAATTCTTTGTTTGCTTGGTAAAACATGGTAAATAAGATGACAATAATATTCATTATGAGTACAAACATGTTTCACCAAGTTACAACTGGCATGCAAATATAATTATCAATTAAACTTTTTATAAAAAAAAAAAGTTAATTACATTAAATATCTATATCAAATCAATTAATTAGAAACAAAAACAATATAATAATAAGATTAATAATAGGATAATTACCACAATATTTATTTCATGTCAAAAAAACTCCTTGAGATTATAAAATTCGTGCTCAATTAACAATTTACGCAATTTTATCTTAAATAATTTTATATTACATTCCTTTACTTCGTTGGGTAATTTATTATATATTTCAACGCCCATAACCAAAAAACTCTTGTCATACTGTCTTATTCTTTTGGTTTGTTCAATTACCAATCTATTGGGATTTCTTCTATTTCGTGGGTAAATATCACATGCTTTCTTAAATGATTGAATTGATTGTTTTACATACACACATATCTCATATACACAGTCAGGTCATAAATTCTGTCACATGTTTAATATAAAATAATTGAGACAAGTTTATTCATTATGTAACCATTTATATACCAAAATGAACTTAACAAAACAGATTCTTATGACAATAAATTTCAATCTGCGCGGCCAGTCGTCTATCGCAGCACGAACGAGATCCATGTCAATATCGGCGGCTGCCATAATCAAGGATGTCTTGAGTGACTCCAAATTGGGATGAGGCTTTGAGCACGCCTTTTCCTCCAAGTGTTTTCATATCTTGTAATCTAACGGACTCAAATCTGGACTGGAGGAGGGCCAGTCTTTGTGCCGGATGAAGTCGATATCACGCGCCGCCAGCCAGTCTTGTGTGCTCTTCGCTCTATGAGCTGGCGCCGAATCTTGTTGGAATACCCAGTGCCTGTTATTGAACATGGTATGAGAAACAGGTTCCACAAGGTTCGTCAGGACTGTATTTTGATACACAACTGCATTCGTTTTTACACCTTTCTCACAAAAATGTACCTCTGTTAAGCCCCAATAAGAAACTCCCAACCATACCATGAGCGAGGATGGAAAATGACCTCGTTGGACACGCGGAATACGGTTGCTCGCTTCTTCACTACTGTGTGCATACATCTTATCATTTTGTTTGTTGTAGCTCTCTTCTACGGTAAAAATTTTTTCATCCGAAAAAAGAATTTCCCGATTGTTTTTTCCAGCGTACCGCTTCAACGAAGCGCGGCATCTCTTCAGTCTCAGGTCCATTAGAACGAGCATTCAAACGATGTCCTGTTTTTCTTCGATATGCCCGAAGCCCTAAGTCTTCATTTAACACCCTTTTCACCGTGGTTCTGCTTAACCCCATCTGAAGGGCCAACAGTTTCTGCTTACGTTTGGGATTTCTTTGAATTCGCGCCTTCACAGCTTTTATCACTGCTGGAGTCCTAACAGACCGAGGGCGACCACTTCTTGACCTGTCATCTACACTAGAGTCTTCATTGTATCGTTTAATGGTACGATAAACCAATCCTTTGGTTAAATTAAAATTTTTCAGTATGTCAAAAATTTTAATTGGCGCGTAACCGCAACGATGCAACGCAATAACTGCAACACGGTCTTCTTTAAGCGTCCACTCCATATTTAAAAATGAGTAAAATTCTAAAAAGTATACATTTTTATTTTCATGAACAATTCGAAATTCGAATTCAATAAACTTTTTTGTGGTCAGCATTCTAAAAGAAAAGTTTTTACTGTGTGACAATACTTATGACCTGACTGTGTATATATAGCGACGGTACTGTTAACAATCCAAGCCTTTTAAATAGTAGAGGATGAATATGGTGGAATACCGTACAATACTCGAATGCACTTCTTCGGACTAATAAAGGTAAATGTAGGTTTCTATTTATGTAGTTTTTTTTATAAAACTTTTATTTTTGTTATACAATACATTCTATTTATATCTTACCTAAGTTTATGGTATAGTATTTTAAGTCCGCCTAGCTAGTTGCCACCTGTTTATCTCGGAACTACCAGCAAATTCGAGGTGGCGTACTGTGTCGTTATTTATTGGACCCATTGATAATGTTGTGTCAATTGTATTATCTTAATTAGAAAAATTATTGTAAAATGTAGAATGTTGACGAATGCAGTGTCCGGGGCAGCAGTCAGCAATAAAAGTTTAAGATAATAAGGAGAAATAAATCGTATCTTTATTGGAATAAAAAATCTAATTCTGTCGCAATAACAACACTTAGCACACAGACCAAATATCTAGAAAGGAGCCACTATAAAATACAGTTTCCCTGAATAGTATTTAATCTATTTGAAAAGAGAACTGTTTATTTAACACAAAACGTCAACGTCATTTGATGTGATAAATAAATATTGTCAAAAGTCAATATTCTAGACATAATAATTTTGTAAGCAATATGCTTTGAACAACATATTGTTTATAGATAGAGATAATGGTGAAGCAGCAGTGTGAATGTGACGACACTAAGTTCACCCGCAACTATTACAGGTACTACGACACCCCCGACGGGTGCGATGTCATGAAAAAGGTGCGTCTGTTCGTCATCATCATCACCACCACCATCACCACCATCATCATCATCAATAGCTCATTTATGTCCCCACTGCTGGGGCACGAGCCTTCCCTATGGATGGACAGGGAGAACGGTCCATAGATTTTTAACTCTTCTCTCGTATGTCGCCAGGAGGCGCTACTTCAATGCCATGTTTTCGTTAACGTTTTCGAATGTCAAATTAAACGCACACGTCTAGGCACCCTGAGCTCGATCCGCTGCTACTTTTATCCCGCCTATAATCATCATCATCATCATCTCAGCTAAAAGACGTCCACTGCTGGACAAAAAGGCCTCCCCCAAGGATATCCACAAGATTTTTTTGTTTTTTTTCCCGCCTATGTTTCTGCCTAATTAGTTCTTTTTTTTGTTTGTGGATTTTTAGGCAATGGTGACGACACGCTACGGGGTCACCGCTGGTCTGATCATAGGCACTTTCGATGTGTTGATGTTTTCTCAAGCAGTGGGCTTGGGCAATATCCTCAGACGGTAAAACATGTATTTTTTAATCATATTTGGATAGAAATCGATACAATAAATTTAACTAAATCGTATATAGGTAATCTATATCTGTAACTATCTATAGTATAGATAGTTACAGGATAGAATTTTACTAGAAAAAATCAACCAGCCTATAGAGGGTATAGTAACTTCACAGGGACGTAATACCGCTCTTTCTTGCAGCGGAAATCACAAACTACTAGAAAATATCAACGAGTCTTCTGGGGCCTCGGTAGCTCAGAGGTCAGAGCATTGAACCGGTTTTCGAAAGGTCGTAGGTTCGATTCCTACTCGAGCTTCGTGACGCTGGTTGATTTTTTTCTAGTAAAATGTTATCTTGAATTAATGCAATTAAAAGTCCACTAGGGAAAGTTTTAAATCGAATAAAAGGATGATTCGCTAAAACGCCCCCCCCAAACCAACGGATTTGAAATGTATCTCGGACACAACATCTCAGTAATGTCACAAGGCGACCCCAGGTAGGCTTGTATATCAAGTTGATAGACGATTACAATACTAAAATCGATTACAATCTAACGATTGGTCATTCATTGTCAAAGATGGCGGCATATTTTGATGATAAAATGGATAAGTAATTTTAAATGTTGATTCCGGAAAGCAAAGTGACCGTTTAATACAAACATTCGCAAATAGTATTGTGTTAATTTATTATTTGTCAAATTTTTCTGGGGTGAAAAATGACAAGGTCCTTCTTTATGCTTGAGGGAAATACATAAATATTGAAAGAAATAAGAGCTTTGAAGTTTTTATAGCGATAACCGTAACACGGTCTAATGTTAAAGATAAATCGCGATTGGTTTGGTTTAATAAAAACTGGAGTGTTTCTACTTCCCCAGGTACATGAGGCACGCGCTGCCGCTGGGTCTGATGGGCACCACGTTTGCGCTGGTGGCCAACGGCTTACAGGAGCTTCGGCAGGAAGATGACGCGCACAACTACTTTGCCGGTACACAACTGCATATCCATCTATATCTAATATATAAAATTCTCGTGTCACAGTTTTCGTTGCCATACTCCTCCGAAACGGCTTGACCGATTTTGATGAAATTTTTTGTGCTTATCCGGTATCTATGAGAATCGGCCAACATCTATTTTTCATCCCCCTAAATGTTAAGGGTGGTCCACCCCTAAATTTTTTTTGATTTTTGAAATTTTTCCAATACAAAATGATTTGTTTGTAGTGTTGTCATGGAAACTGTCAAAGCGGTACGAAGTCCGCCGGGGGCAGCTAGTATAAATATATATGCACGACGTTAAGCGACCGCACCTACCCCGCAACCAGGTCAACCAGAGCTGAGGTCCTAGCCTTTCGAGGCGCCCAAGCAAATTCTTTTACTTCTCTACGAGTATAAGACACGACGTTCGCCTTCTTTTTGATTTGTTCCATTTAAGCTCTTCTTGGTCTTTCCCTTCCTCTGTTTACATATATACTTACTCACTCTCACATTCTACCTCCAAAAAAGGGATAAACAGAGTACCAAATCACCAATTTTGAGTAAACTCGCTGTTAGTGACCTCAACGCCACATTAAGCATAATGATAGGGCTTTGAGATTGAATCGATGACATCAGTGACGGGTTGCCAGCAGATCGCCTGATGTGCAGCATCTTGGAACCCTTGTCCTTTAGTCGTCTAAACCTATCTCATCATCAGTTAATTTTATGTCCCCACTGCTGGGGCACGAGCCTTCCCTATGGATGGATAGGGAGAACGGGCCATAAAACACAACGCTGGCCCAGGGCGGATTGGTGGTTATTAACGACTGCTAATGCAGCCGGGACCAACGGCTTTACGTGCCTTCCGAAACACGGAGTAGCTCGAGATGATACATTTTTGGTCACCCATCCAATGACCGGCCATTGCGAAAGTTGCTTAACCTCAGCACTTGCAGTTAACCACTGCGCTATCGAGCCTATCTAGGTTAGGTAATTACCTAACCTATCTAAATTACTATTAATATTTTTTTTAATTTTTAGTTTTTTCACAATGTTATATGTAGGTACAACAATACTCTGACCGCTGACCGCTGGGTCTCGGTAGCTTAGCGGTCAGAGCATTGGACCGGTAATCCAAGGGTTCGATTCCCACTCAATTTTCCTGAGAATGGTTGGTTTTTTCTAGTTTTTTTTTTGTAACTTTTTATAAGTAAAACTTATATATTTACTTATAATACAACAGCAACGGTAAGCTAGTGTGTGTCCAGGTGGATTTGCCTGCGGACCGCTCCTGTCTCTATGGCTGGGTTCGAAGCACGCTATCTTGCTGGGAGGGCTAGGACTGGGCGTCATCGGCTTCATCAAGAAGACCGGCGTCGACGAGTGCTGGACCTTCCTGCCCATGAGGCCTAACCACATGAACACTGTGAGGAGCTGGAGGAACGATTACACGATCGTGGCAGACCCGAAAGATGGTAAGCTGTTTATTACTTGGTAATAGTGATCGCTCTAGAGTAGGTACTCTGTCAAGGCTTTAAATAATGTAAAAATTAGGTAATGTTACCTCTATAAAACGAAGATAACGTTAATATAGTAACGGTAACGTTGGATGGTTTTTTTTACCGGTAAACTAACCGTTAAACGCGGACTGGTAAAAGCGCATCTTTTTTTTTTTTTTTTTGAGAGATATTGCTGATTGCCGCTGCGGCATTTTCAGCTTCACCGGGCTTTTTGGGGGCGGCGAGGAACGTAAAGGGTCCCTCAAGCCGTGTGAAACGAATCACCTTCAGAGGTTATCTAGAGGGAACGGCATCGCGCACAAGTGCGCGTCCCCGTGCCCTACTAGATTCTCCGAAGGGTTCGGATCGGATCGGGGAGCGGAGCAACCCGAGGGCGCCTCTAAAGGCACGGACCTCGGCTCGGGTTGACCGGGCCGTGGAGGAGGAGAGAACCGACCAGGTACATGTCTGTACCTGGTGTAGAGCGCGTGTGAACCGGTTCTTCGTACCCTTGTTCTACGAGTACGGTGTCTTGGGCCTAAACTGGTGTGCATGTTTAGTGTATTCTGTAACTGTGTGCTGTCATTTAGAGGATCGGGCGGGGGTGCATCAGGTAACGATCCTTGTAGTAGATAACGGTACCCGCATTACCGCAACGTGCCGCAACCGATTACTTTAACGATACTGTCGTTTACACTGTCTGCATTTGTCCACAGCGATGCTACACACATGCAAGCCTAAGAAGTAAGGACTGCAGGAGTCTGACGTTGAGGACATTGTTATTTTGAGTTTCAATAAATTGATGAAATAAAGAAATAAAATATTGTCTTATTTGCCATTCGCTTTGTTCATTTGACACGAAAATAAGTACGGCATTGAAGCAGCGCCTCCTGGCGACACAGAGCGAAGGATTGAATACGAGAAGAGTAAAAATTTAGCCATAAACAATTTTTGTTATTGTAAACGTAATCAAATGAATACGGATAGAAAAGGAAACTCGCACATGACGTCACACTAGGCACTCTGCTCACTTTTCAACCTTTATTGTGCAAGTAATTATTTTTAAAAGGTGGTTGACCACAATTTTTGGCCTTATGTCACAAAAGTCGAGATATTAGATGCAGTTATGCTCTCCAAGACAATTAGCTATGTCTGCGCCTTCTCCAGCTGTGCCAGTTCCTGCACGTCGCATATTAAACGGTTCGAGCCTTTTACTAAAACTCTCACGACGACGGACGTCCAGAGTATTTTATGGAAAGAACCTTCGCTTAATTAGGAAAAAACTCTGGTCGTTTGACATAAAACGTTTGATATTAAACTTCGGATTATTCGTCCGGTGTCTAAGAGAACTCCCAAAAAGGGCTAAGGGTTCAGGTTTTAGAAAGACTCGATTGATT
This sequence comes from Eudonia truncicolella, assembly GCA_949315975.1. Lineage (NCBI taxonomy): Eukaryota > Metazoa > Arthropoda > Insecta > Lepidoptera > Crambidae > Eudonia > Eudonia truncicolella. The sequence continues at coordinate 2,344,330 of OX438841.1, forward strand.
AAGGTAGGTTTAGACGGAGACTATTTTGAGACGCCTAAATTAAGAGACGCGGGCGGAGGTCACAGGCGCCAAAAAATAGGCGAGTGTTCTATTCTGTGCCAGCGCTGGCATGCCGCGAAAAAATGGCACGGAAAGTGTTTATACGGTGCCTTTTTTAGGCGCCGAAATTTAGGCAGCTGAAAATAGTCTACGTCTAAACCTACCTTTAGTGAAGTCGAGTCTTCGAGTCGAATGCCTAAAAGCCTCTAGTTCTTTTATCAAAGTCAAAGTCAACATGTTTTATTTAAATAAACCAATCAATTTTCGATCAATTAATCGAACAAATAAACTTAAAAAAACTATTTTTAGCTGTGGAGAAGAATGGGCGCAAAAATCTCCACAGCTTTATATGAAGTAACGACGACGTTTACAAAAGAAATAGCATGAGAGGGTTTCACTTGTGCAATTAGGCAGTAGACCTTTTTATAGTTTTGTGGGGCTATGAATAATTCTACATTTTGTACTTTTTAAAGATTGATAAAGATATTGCATTAATTCATTCATCAGGTCCATTTGTATGGGATGCCGGTTTCGTATTCTACAGTTTATATGAAGGTTACCTCTGTCGTCGCTCTCCAGGTCCACCAGCACGAACACCGACAGCAGCGCCTTCCCCAGCTGCGTCTGCGCTTGGACGTCGCCGTCGCGATGGCCGATGGTCCAGCTGTACAGGATGTCGTCCACGCACCGGTCCAGGATGGGGCACTGCCAGACGTGGCATATCCTGTGAACACATGTTTTTTTTATTTTTTTTTAATTAATTCATGTCTTCGATCAATAATTTACTAGATTCCCGATGAGCGCTTGAAAAACGGTACGCTAATTTGGTGCCACGGAGCCACAATGACGTTTGCGGCGATGACAGAAAATATTAAGTACAAAATATTTCATATTTTGGAATTGTTGATGCTATCCAATGTTCTTTCAGATTTTCTTATTCGAAATTTAAATGTATAAGTATCAGCAAACCTTCAAGATGCATTCTTGTTCCGGATCCTTTAACTAGTACATAATTGATCGTTGATTATGTATTCAAATTACAACACGTTTACAGTGTACACCAATGCGATGTTTTCAGTATACACGGGTATAAGAACTTATGGAATGTTATAAAAATTCTGAAATAATAAAAAATATAAATATAATCAAATAATATACACCTAACATTACGAGGAGCTGGATGGCGCAATGGTTAACGCGCTCGGTCTACGAGTGTTGTGGTTAAGCAACTTTCGCAAAGGCCGGTCATCGGATGGGTGACCAAAAATGTATCATCACGAGCTCCTCCGTGCTTCGGAAGGCACGTAAAGCCACCAGTCGTTCAACCACCAATCCGCACTGGGCCCGCGTGGTGGTTTATGGCCTGTTCTCCCTATCCATCCATAGGGAAGGCTCGTGCCCCAGCAGCGGGGACATAAATTGAGCTGATGATGATGATGATGAACGTTAACTGAGCATTTCAATTTTTATTGTAGGTAGGTACTACTACATCCATGATCTATATCTCGATGTTTATGGGTGAGGAAATTAAGGTTCCTCATGCCGTAGTGTTTGAATAATCCCGGAAGGTTTTCGATGCAGGGAACGAAATAGTCCGATTGAATAGACCAAGTGTCAAACTTGGGCAGCCAACCGTACCGTATATATTAGTGTAAGTTTTGTTTATTGTCCGTATTCATTCGATTACGTTTACGGAAACGAAAATTGAAGCAGCGCCTCCTGGCGACATACGAGAAGAGCTAAAATTTTCCATACAAATTCTCGTTTTCGTTAGCGTAATCAATGACGAATGAAACTCGCACTAGGCACCCTGAGGTATCCTAGCTTTGATGATGAAAATAGTACCTATTTAGTTGCCATCACACTAAGCATACATAATAGGTACCTATCATTGTTTAATAACAATTGAATAAGATAATATCACCGATTCACCTGCCAGTTAGAACTCTGATCTGGTAACTGCTATGTTCGAAGTCAGCATCATTATCGATATTCCTCTCTCTGCTGAGCCTTTCCACGCCATCATAGAGGTTCCCGTTTTTCTTCGTTGCCTTTTCGCAGGTCACATAAATTTCTGGCAGGTTGTTGTAGAACTCCTCGTTCAGGATAGGTTTTCCTTTGGCGTTCTGTACTATTCGAGCCTGTTTGAGAGGGGAGAGGATGGACCCGTGGGTGAGGACCCAGCGGTTGGAGAACTTGATGCCTGAGGCGGAGACGGTGAGGATGTTCGCGTGCTCCTCGTCTTCCGAGTAGTTGTAGGACACCATTACGCCTTCGACACTCATTTTGGTGCTTGGGAAAATACTGTGAAAGAGGGAGAGTTGGGTATAAAAGGTACTAAGTACACTGTTTGTTGTATGAAATAAATTAATAAATAAAAATAAATGCAATGTAGGGGTAATAAATGAAACTTGGCCGCTCTGTCTAGTGGTTCAACCTACCACAAATTCCGTCAATATATACCTAATAAATTATAGGACACATTTGCTAGTTCCTCAGCCATTTAGAAATTAGATTCTGCTATTTTAAAACATCCATAGTGTCTTAGTGGTATGATTTTGGCAATAATAAAATTAATAAGTCAAAGAAATTTTTTTTATTCAAATAAACAATAAAATAAGTTTTTAAATCGTTCAAAATCTTTTGCCTACTACCCTAGATCTACTAATGACAGAACAAGGCAACTGAAAAAGAGTTTTGGATGCTAACTCAAGGGTCTGATAGGAGTTGGTCTGAATCTTAGGTAAACAAATCGTAGGTATATCTACCACCACCGCTGAGATCGTAGTCATAGATTGCTGAAGGGTTAAGACGTCCATTAGGTACATCCAATCTGCCGTATCATCAGGAAATCTAGCAATTCTACTAGTTTTTGCTCTGTACTATTCATGGATCACGATCATTCATTTCGAGCTATAAAACTTCGTGTCAATAGTATAATTCCTCAGTTTCCTACTTCAGCCTTCCTACGACCAGTATTTTTAAAAAGCATTTTGAAAGTGCAGACTTTCACATTGGAGGTAGTACAAAGTTAGGAAGTAGTTACAAAAACACAAATGTTGAAAAAATTTCCACGAGCAGGATTTGAACCTGCACCCTTCTGACAGGTGCTCTTCCAATTGAGCTATTGGTTCTAACCAGCCCGCCGAAATTATTCAACATTATTTACTTTTTACTTTGAAAGCAAATAGTGTTGAAAGGCACCCATTCAATGTCAACAACTACCGTCATTAACAAGTAAAAAGCTTTTTAAAAGTAAAAGGCTTTCAAAGTAAAAAGTAAATAGTGTTGAATAATTTCGGCGGGCTGGTTAGAACCACGATAGCTCAATTGGAAGAGCACCTGACCCGGTATGTCAGAAGGGTGCAGGTTCAAATCCTGCTCGTGGATTTTTTTTAACATTTGTGTTTTTGTAATTTGTTTCGCAACAAAATTTGCGTTAAAATTATATAAACAAAAACAAAAACATTTTAGGAAGTACTTGTTAACTTTTCCACTGCTGGGTCAAAGAAAGGCATCATAAAAATCAAGTTACCTCTACAATTGGCTACAAAAAAATAAGCTCAATACAACAAAAAAAATATTATGTCCAGCTAGCTTTTCATAGACGTGATAGATACCTACCAAATCAAATGTGCGGCGCGGCGGGGCGGTCGGACGGTGGGACAACTGCCAGCCTGGCCCAAAGAGATTTAATATAGTAGATGTATTAAGTGTCTTTGGCCTTGCCTAAAGGCCTGAGTTTAGAATTGGGACATTATGTCGAGGCACTTTTGAATGTAGGTAGGTAGATATTTATGTTCTTTCCCTAATGCCTACCAAATTCAGTAGGTACACCTATGCCGTTTTACATATAATCACTACATAGTATAAAATAAAGTCGCTTCCCGCTGTTCCTATGTATGTATGTATGCTTAGATCTTTAGAAACTACGCAACGGATTTTGATGCGGTTTTTTTTAATAGAGTGATTCAAGAGGAAGGTTTATATGTATAAATACATGCATTATATAGTCGAGAAACACTGATAATTTTAGAGGTTTCACATTTTATTGCGCTTGCATTGCAAACGCTGGCGGAACCCTACGAGATAGATCAAAATAATGTACTAAAATATTGTACACCTTGAAAAGGTTTACAAAAAAGTCCGCGATGGTAATATGTCTATCTCTTAGGATAACCCACAATAATATATATTTTTTACTTTTTACGAGAAATAATGGCTTATTTACGAAGCGATTTTAAGCAATACGCAATAATCCTTATCCAATTTAGTATCTTAAATACATTGCGCATTTAATATAGATCAATATGGCCCTTTACAGCATGCAATTTAAATGAATATTTTCGAAGATATTACAGATTTAAAATGCAGGGACATAGCGGTTGCGTGTATCAGCATTGCGAAGCCAAGGCGTGTCGCTAGTTAAGAATAAAACACACTAGTAATTGTAACGTGCAAAAATAACTTAAACAAAAGCTAAGTTGTTATTCTAAAAAAAAATCGAATCCATTGATCGCTGCTCCAGTAACATTTTTCGAGCGATTAACAACATCAAACACTCTGATTGTGAATAAAATAGATGAAAATGTAATTTTGTGTGACCGAGACGCGGTAATAACCGCTGTGTTGACGTCGGTTGTATCCTTGGCATAGCGATTTCATACACTCCAACTCGATCATTCACTTTCGCCACCGTTACTATTGCTACTTTTCTATACGCTGCCCACAAAAGATCACATATCTGGCGCGCTATGTTTCTAACACAAGCGATAATTTGTTTTCGTAGAGTTTTATAGTACAAGTCGAAATGTCATAACGAAAAGGGTGCGAGCGCAGTTACAAATTTGCGAAACATAAACCACTCCCATGCAATGATAGAACGAAAGTAATGAACATATTCAGCGGGTGGTCAATAGAAACATACAATTTGTGATGGTATATAAGATGATGGGCCCCGGTGCTAGCCATCGTTTGTTCAGCGCCATCGCTAGAGGGCGCTCGCGTTTTGTTTCTGGGAATTTTGTTTTCACGTGCTTTCCTTTTTTTTAAGTGTTTGTGCCAGTGCAGCAAGTGCATCTAAAAAGGTTTGTACTTTTGAACTTGTCTTTAGTTTATAAGTTAATTCATCAAATTCATCTTATCTAGTTTGTCGTGCAATCAAAAATAAAAATATATAGGAAAGTACCTACTCGTACAATTTAACAAAATAAAAAAAATATATTAAAACTTTCCTAATAAGAATATTTTTATCTTATGATGTTTAATTTCGACCACTTTAGTTAAGTTTCCGTAGTGTAGCGGTTATCACGTGTGCTTCACACGCACAAGGCCCCCGGTTCGATCCCGGGCGGAAACATTCTAGTTCATAGAACATGGCTAGATTTTTAGTAGTTGTTCATGGAACAAGCTAGATTTTTATTTTTATTTTTAAAATATTACTTATTTTTTGCAATGCTATCTATATTTATTTACAAGATTAAAAATATCTATCTTTAATATGAAAATAATTTAGTAACAGAATTAATTTTTTAGGCGCTAAACTTCGATTCATAATATTTTTGCATTCAACATGGAATTGTAGATATAATAATAATTTGATGATTGTGTTTTTAAATAAAGAAAAATGTTGGTCTATCTAGTTAAACATCTCTCTCAAATCATTACAAATAAGCATTCGCTGTAACCCAAGCTGCTGTTTACACTTAGCGCAAAAATGTGTATTTTTAGACACTATGTTGGTTCTAACATTTGTATTTTAGTATTAATACTATTTGTTTAATACTTTTTTGTGCCAAAATAAAGAAAAGAAAAAAAAACTTATAATCAAAACGAGCATTATATAAAAGCAAAAAGAATCCTTCGAGCCGGATTTGAACCAGCGACCTATGGATATCCAAGACATTTCCTCTACAGTCCACCGCTCTACCAACTGAGCTATCGAAGGTGTAACAGTAACGACGAAATTTTGCATTACTATCTATTTAGTGATATGTCATAATGTCACTTTAATTTAATGAAACTTTTTAATTATTACTTTAATAAGAGTAATTTATTGAAGAATGAATTACATCTTCGTTAGTAATCGCTAACAATACAACTATTATTCTGTCTTACACATAACATAACTATAATTAATAAAAAGCAATTAAACTTCCGAAGCACGGAGGAGCTCGAGATGATACATTTTTGGTCAAAATTGCTTAACCTCAGCACTCGCAGACCGGGCGCGTTATCCACTGCGCCATCGAGCTCCTCCGTGCTTCGGAAGGCACGTAAAGCCGTTGGTCCCGGCAGTCGTTAACAACCACCGCACCGCACTGGGCTCGCGTGGTGGTTTATGGCCCGTTCTCCCTATCCATAAGGAAAGCTCGTGCCCCAGCAGTGGGGACATAAATGAGCTGATGATGATGATGAATTAAACTTACCTAAATCGGGGTGAAAACGTAAATTACCTAAAATTATAATCAAATCACTATAGTTGCTTAATAAAACTTAAACAGCGACTGAACCTTTATCGAATAATCTTTTGGTATATAAACCCTCTTGCAGTAAATAAACAAAACACGTCATTAGACGACTCGGGAAGGGTTAGTGAACTGTCACCGGGATTAAGTTGCCGCACTTACTACGAGAGCAGTTAATATTCAATAATATTAAGTAGGTTCAATGCAACCTACTTCATAACAATTTCGAACTGTGTTATTTTGTCTGACCTTAGTCGCAATCCAAGTTATCCATGCGCCTGTCTGGCTCATTTAGCTCTAGTATTTTTTTATGTAGGCACCTATAACGTTATATTGATTTAGTTTACATAAGATTTGTTTTTTTTTTTAATTATTTATTTATTGACCACACTTACAACTACTTTTACAGGATATGTCCAAATGCGGTAGTGAAAACAATCATTGTTAATATTATTATTTTTTTGTGTAACCTATAACCACTGAGATATTAAGTACAAATAAATAAGGCATATTGTCAACCGTGGTCTAATAAAATAGGATTGTGTTAATATATTTTTACTTAATCAGACAACATTTGGTTAATTTTTTGTTAGTTACAATAATAAATAATTACTTTAAAATATCTCTTTTAATTAATTTATTATACAGAGATTATATTACATAACATACATTTTACATAACATATTACATAACACTTATTATGTCAAATGTAAAAAAAATAAAAAAATAAAATTAACCTAATTACTGTTAATTATAAATAGGTTAAGTACCTAGTTACAAAGTAGAACGTAGAACCCGCATTTTTTTAAATATAGGTATCAAAGTTGGGTAATTCATATTAAATGAAAGGAACCAAAGTTAATGAATGCGTTGTTTTTGGCTGGAGCTGGGAGTCCCTTATTCATAATGGAATGGAGTCATAAAATATAATTAGATGACTAGAGTATTATAACTTGTTGCGTTATGCGTTTAGGTACACTTGTTTATCATAACAGTATGTGTCAACACAATGCCTTATCGCTAATGCACTTGCGTGCGCAAAGTTTAAAATCCTAGCGATCAAAGAACTGCCTCCCGACCGCCTAACCGATTGCTTTGGCTACGTGTATAGTTTATGACGTCATCTTGTCATTTCGTACCGCCAATGAAAGCAATATCGAAAGCTATAGGCTATAGCTTTCGATATATGCCTATACCTATTAGCTAGATGACAAGATGACGTCATAAACTATGCACGTAGCCAAAGCAATCGAGTTAGGCGGTCGGGCCCCTGGTAAAATGTCATTATAACTTGTTCCTGACACGAATGTCAATTATTTAACTGATTAATGTTACAACACTTACTTACAACTGGATTTAGCCGGCCGCAATCCTAATAAAGAAATAGTGCAGCATTAATTACTAATTTACTTGTAAACGCCCAACTGTTGGGCCGTATCTTACTTCTCCTATAAACCTATAAACAGTAGCATACCAAATGTATTCTAAAGTTCATGTGAACACTACACATTGAAATTAAACTACTTTTAAGGACAAAAACATCTGATAGGGTTCTATCTATATATCCTCATATGCTTACAAAGCTTAATTTCCAACATTACTGGCAATAAAATTTAAATAAAACATTATCTATGATAATATAATAATCTTTAATAACCGTTCGCAATAGGTCGCATACAGAAGTTCTCTTAAGTAAGTAGGAAACCACTTTTGTCTTCCCCGATCCGATCCGAACCCTTCGGAGAATCTAGTAGCTAGTAGGGCACGGGGACGCGCACTAGTGCGCGATGCCGTTCCCTCTAGAAAACCTCCGAAGGTGATTTGTTTCACATGGCTAGACGGACCCTTTACGTTCCTCGCCGCCCCCAAACAAGCCCGGTGAGGCTGAAAATGCCGTCTGATGCAATCAGCAATCTCACTCAAAAAAAAAAAACTTTTGTCTTTTTAAGTGATAAGTTTGTAGTATTTTGTTTTAGATCCGAATCACCGTGTTAACAATTCGATATTAATAGTGTCTTATTATAAATAAATAAAGAATAAGGTCAGAATAGTTATTCCGTGTTTTGTCTCTTTTACTCCAATTTGAAATGACGACGTTTACACGACAGAAACAAAACACGGAATAACTATTCGGACCTTATTCTTTGTTTATTTGTAAGGGGCTTAAAGTTACGTGTAAATATTAGGTGACAGTGCTCTTCATAGCTGTGTTTTATAAACCTTGCGACAGTCTACCAGTCGAGCTACCAAAAAAACTGCTACAGCACACACTCCACGTCGATTTCACGCTTGTACCACATATAAAGTGTTTTTGACAATACAACAAAACCATCATCATGACAAATGGATCAATTCGTTGACCTTACTAACTCATTGCAAGCATCCTTGATCGAATTCGACCGCAGGAATCGGGCCGACCTCTTCATATTGTCCGTCTCATAATGCCACGACGCCAAATGCTTTTGTTGTGTACATCATCACTCTCTTGGCTACGTTCCCGATCCGACCCGAACCCCTTGGTTCCCAGTAGGGAACGGGGACACGCACTAGTGCGTGATGCCATTTCCTCTAGAAAACATCTGACGGTGTTTCGTTTCACACGGCTTGTGGAGCCATTTAAGTTTCTCGCCGTTCGAACACAAAAAAGACCGATGAGGCATTCAGTCAACTCTGTTAAAAAAAAATCTTGGCTAGGTAGGTAGAGTACGTCCCTGTAATTACTGAACCTGAGTGGCTGTGCCAGTTTGATTTGCCATTCGATCACGTTCACCATATAAGAGACGTATGATGATAAATAGCGTCACTCAACATAGACACGTTCAGACAGAAACTCAAAATTTACAAAGCTAAGACAATATAATACATATTATCATTTGTTTTATTATAGAACAAGGAGTAACTTACAATAGGTACCTAAAAACAAATCTTGAAAAAATTTCCACGAGCAGGATTTAAACCTGCACCCTTCTGACATACCGGGTCAGGTGCTCTTCCAATTGAGCTATCGTGGTTCTAACCAGTCCGCCGAAATTATTCAACATTATTTACTTTTTTACTTTGAAAGCCAAAGGCGCCCATTCAATGTCAACAACTACCGTCATTAACACCCGATCATAATATTTTTACAAATAGGTACTAAAGATCAGTTAAGAAGTAGGCAAGCTATTTATAAAATGTTTTTGTTTTGTATATAAACAAAACAAAACATTTTATAAATAGGTACCTACCTTACCTACATTAGTAAAGAACGACATAAATACGTTCACACTCTCACTTCCTTCTTCCAAAAAGACAAGACAGATAGAGCATTAAATTCACCAATATCCATCAACATTTCTAAACTTTCTCCAATTTAGTCAGTTTTATTCAACATATCTCTACGTAGGTATTACCTACCTAACAAATGCTAATGAAACAATGCTTTAATTAAACCATCGGTTCCTATGTGAAACAGTCGAGCGGAAGCGGTCGGCTTAGAGCTTCGCCGGTACTTAACCAGCCAATTGAGCTAACGAGCGGCTGCGTGAGCCGTGAGTAACCCTGGATCCGGTCCCGTGACTTGAGCACTCCCTTCGCTGAGGCCACTTCATGTCTCAGCTACTTAATACCGGCTCATTAGTAATAATTTATCATAACAATTGGGGGAGTGCATGCCTAAGATACCTGAAAATAGATTGTGTTAACAGTTTAGGTTATTTAACAGATCGCGTACGATTAAAATTCTAGGTATGTAGGTACCCTCATTAAACGTATCAGTCGTCCGTCATCATCAATAGCATGGTCCTAGACTCCGTCAGTACTGTTGGCAAGGCGATGCCTTTTCACGACATTCTCATCAATACATTAAGTAAGTAAATCGTAAGTCAAATTTGCAGTTTTTAATGCAGTGGGTAAGTTGTTTATCAGCGGTCACAGTCACGGGCTTCTAAAACATCTACGCCCCCTAATTTCATGCTCGCACGATTATTGTTCCCGTCGGCAATTTAAGGAGACACTAGCACTACGATAAGCCCACGACAATACGATAATGGCCGCTCCTCGCCTAATGGCCGGCATCCTGGACGGACCAAGCGCAGTCCAGTCAATGCTAAGAGCCCGCTTCTCTCGCTCATCTCCGTCTGCTTTTGTGCGTACTCTTGCACAAGCTACATTTCAAGCTTTACTTGCTACGTCTACGTGTAATATGGGATCACGTTGATCGTAATTGTCGGCATCCTCGCGTGGGCTTGGATGGGCAGAGCCAACGAGACGCGGCGGAACGATCGACGGACGACGTCGGCCGCGAACGATGCGCCCGCGCCAGTTACGAAAACGATCACGATAAACAAGTCATGGACCTAGTGCTTGGGATGCAGTGTTGAGGATGTGGTTGTGTTAAAGCGAAGTTCTCGTGTGCTGTGAGTTCCAACGGACATGCCTGAGTTCCGACGGCTGGCATCTAGTGTGATAAAAAAGAAGTCACTTGTGTTCACTCGGCTGAGTCACTCGAACAGTTCCATTTGCTTGATGCGATAACGTTTTAGGTGAGTCCGTTTTAAAAGTCATTAGTGCAAAGTGGTGCCAAGTATCCTTTGCGGTCGTTTTACGGTAATGAGCATTTAGATACCCCGCCCGAGTACCAATAACAGGTGTGTTGAGTTTTATAAATTGACTGCTTTTTGACTAACCAATATGTGATTCAAAGACTTACAAAGAGTATTGGGCCTTACCTTAATAGTGGCCGCTATAGTGCCCTAACTACTTGGGAAGGCAAGGCCCAATACTATTAAAATTATCTAAATTGAAATGGGTGATCTTTTTAGAAAATCCTTACATTGCTGTTTCAAATATCTAGGTTTTAAGAAAGATAGATAAATAACATAAGCGTAGTGCGATTGTTTTCATAGTAACGAACTAACGACCTCCAGTAATGTAGATAAAAGATGAATGTAATTACTATAGACCAAATGTATGTACCTACCTACTTGCCGATTTCTCGTAATCGTCTTATAGGTAAGTAGGCTTATACCTATAAGTACCTACTTATGCAACCTTAGGTATCTACCTATGCAAGTAAAAGGAACTATATCTTTTTCATGTGAGCCATTGATATCAGTAGGTATGTTTGAAGTTTATTATCAAACATTGGGAGGAACTGCTTCCTAATAGATTGGTAATTTTTTGGTACTACCGACCGAAAACTTTAGTATCTACTACCTACCTACCAATAGCATTTAACCCCACCTTCACCTATAAGTGCCTATTCCATCCCATTCTGACACGAACGAAATAGAAGATTAAGCTGTCATAAACAGCTGTTATGGATACCAAAAAGGTTAATAGGTATTAAGTTAACCTATAACATTCTTTGCATTAAAAACAACTGTAATAACTAAATGACAAGCAAAAAGACCGAAGTTCATTGATACGTTCAACTCATTACAACTATAATTTACAATTTAAATTCGTAATCAGGTATGATAAACAATCTGCAGCCACGGCACTTACCTGTCTCGGCTCTTGTTTATTTACTATGACAGTTTGAGGTTATGTTCGCACATCAATTTCTTAAACGCAATGCACTAACGCCGCTAGTTGAAATGTCACTTTACTGCACTAAGAACTACCACTAACACAAAAATGTTGGCGCGACAGACGTTCATCACATTGTGGAATATTTTGTTGTTATTTTACATTTAATTGATATATCTTGACAGCTTATCTATTTGTTGTTCGCTGTTGCTACGTAATACGTACGTACGAGTATATCAAATACCAATAGATAGGTAAAATGCGTTCATTTCATTCAGCAGATGTGGTGTGGTTTAAGTGTTATACAACTTAGTTCTAGCCTGCGACGCTAGATGGAGTGATAACATAATTTTAATGTGAACGCTTGTCTTTTACAAGCATTTATTTAAGAATTATTCGAAGGACTTGTAATTTGTTTCGTCCGATTGACAAAAATAATATTATTATTCGCGAGCTCATATTACTTACATAAGCTGTTAGGTAATTAATTTAATGAAAATATTAAAGTGCTCAGACTTAACAATCTGAGTTTGAAAGTAATGGATGAGAAATAATAGGTATGCTAAAATGTAAAGATGTAAATAAAAAAGGATTTTTTTAGTTGAAATTGAGAAAGCGGTGTTACCAAGTAACGTTCATTACTAGCAACAAAGACTCAAAAGATTTATCATTAACTTTTTCTTCAAAGGGTTCAATTGAAATGGCCAACCTACTCTCTTATCGACGATTTGATTAACTGCTTGCCTCAAAACTTATACAACTTTAATTGGTACCTCCAACGTTTGCTTTTTTTTTACCTGAAATCTTTCACAACTTGAGGAAAACCATTTATTAACAACCCTCCAGTTAATTAAGAAAAAAAATTCGTTAGAAACCTTTCAATTTGACACCGATAAGTGGACACGTGTTTCTACATTTTCTCAGCCAAATACTTACGAAGTACCTACCTACAGACGCGTGCACGTCAGACTATAGAAAACTGTCAAATTTCTTTAAAAAAAAACAACTGTAAAATCTATACCACCAGACATACATTTTAAACTCTATTGACGACTTCTTGGCGGGAAAGTGAAGAGTCATGTCTGCGGTTTTGTTTTATTTTCAAAAATTTGTGTTATGTCGAATATGAATGTGAAATAATGGTGGATTATTAACCGTTAAGTGTTCGTAAGTGTGCATGAGTGTTGGGAAATGAAACAAAACAGTGCAACTACTACTTTCAAATTCTCTCAAGAAGTCCGCCGAGGAATTAGTAAAGCCCCACATCTTTACTGAGATACTCGAGGGGTTGGGGGTATATCATTTCTCACTTCTCATTTTTATTATCATTCATCATCATTCATCATCATACTGACTGGAAGGAAATATTGTATATTTATGTATTACTAGTAAGAAAAATTACTTTGACACTGGCTAAATGTGCTAATAGCACGAAGCCATCTGCAGCATCAGCATCAGCAGCTCGGCAAATGACTCCATCCCATCTGAACTGATGTTAAGTGGATATGGAGTCCAGGCGCGAAGATAACTGGTGCAGCGTCAAAACAAACGTAGCATCAGTTAACCTCACCCTGCCGGCCCACAAGGTGCTTCTTCACGCCTCTTTTGAAGGACCTCATATCATAGGAAGGAGGGAAAACGTGTGCTGGTAGACTATTCCATCTTATGGAGGTGCGACAAAGAAACGAGTCACCAAATTTCTTTGTACGTGATGGGATATTTGAGACAGTGAAGCGGTGATTCCGAAGATCAGCACGTGTACTCCTATGAAGGAAGGGAGAAGGTGGGATGAGGTCAAAAAGCTCTTCAGAGCACTTGCCATGGTATAAGCGGTAAAACACGCTGAGTGACGCAACATCTCTACGCGATTGCAGAGATTCGAGAGTATTTGCGACTTCTGCATTGCCGATAATGTGTTCAGCGCGACGCTGCAATCTGTCCAAGGCATCGAGAAGGTACTTTGTGGAACCGTCCCAGATGTGCGAGCAATACTCCACGCAAAACCGTACCTGTGTCTTGTACAAAAGGCACAACTGGTCCGGCGCTGCCGGCTTAAAGAATCGCCGCACTCTGTTCAGAATACCTAGTTTTCGCTAGTACCCTTTGGTTCAGATCGCAGCGAATCGTCATACCGAGAATGTTGATACTGCTCTGCAGGCTTAGAGATGTACCCTGAAGAGTTGGAAGGGGAAGGTATGGTGACTTTTTTGCCGTGAACGCACATACCTGTGTTTTTTTGGCATTGAACTCAACCAGATTATTGGATTTGAATTAGATATAAGGTCCAATACCCGATTGAGCTCAATGACAAGATTCACTCGATTCACTTCGATGTGCAACTTACGCTAGAAGATCACCCGTTGGCCGTTTCGGCCGAAACCCGTATTGGTGATCGTGAATTATGGAGTGTTCTTCTAGGTAGTGGACAAGTTGTTTATTTAAAATGCGCTCCATTACTTTGCACAAAACTGAAGTTACGGCTATGAGGCGGTAATTCGATAGATCTGACCGATCTCCTTTTTTGGGGACCGGTTGCACATTAGCCTTTCTCCAAGATTCGGGCACACAACCTGAAGAGAGCGAGAGACGGTAAAGGCGCGTTAACATGGGGGACAACTCCGCTGCACACATTTTTAGGACTAATGGAGAGATTACATCAGGGCCATTAGCTTTCCGGACATCGATTGACTGCAGCTCCGCACGGACATCACACTGCCTGATTTTAAAATCGGGCATTGTGTAGCCACAGTGAAAAATTGTAGGTGGCTGTGCGTGCATTGCAGTCATCGATTCGGGAGTTAGCCGCAAATAGTTTGGCCAGGAGATCGACCTTCTCCTGCGGCTTGTGAGCTAAAGTTCCGTCAGGACATCTCAATGGTGGTAGCGAGGGTTTGCAGAAGTTCGATTGCACGGCTTTGGCCAGACGCCAGTAGTTACGGCTGCCCGTAGGATGCGTCAGTAGTTCTTGGGTAACCCGTGCAACGCACTGGGCATCCGCTCAAATTTAAGCTCTTTTGCTGGATTTTTGCTTGCTCCACCAATGATCATATTTTCTTATGAACGGATCCCGGCACAAGCTGCTACTTGCGTGCCTGAAGATTTGGCATCATCATCACCCTGGGGCAAAATCCATACATATCTACATAATTCTTACCATATGTCGCACATTATAAACAAGTACATTTCTTTATAACTCATGTTTGTATTCACAACATGACCATTACTGGGTGCCCATTAATGGATTTTCATTGACCATCATTGGTGTATTTTAAGTTTTTATTTTTTATTAAAAAGTGTTCAAAGAATGCAAATTAAAAGTATATGAAACGATTCTCGAATGGTTCTTAATTTTATATTTAAATCTGATCACCTATTGATTCAAACCCTTGTAAGTTATGACCAAACAAAGACAACCATGTCCTTAAGCTGACGATTATTGGTGGCGTTTACGTTAATTCTACATTAAGAAAGTCATCGAGATTCATGATATTACCACCACAACTTAATGCGAGTTTCATTCGCCTTTCGATCGCGGTATTTGTACGGCAACATTTTAACTTTCCTCGTTTTCCACCAGATGACGCTTCTTCAGAATGAAACTCTTCCCTGTTTCGAGTTTCTTACTCGATCGTTTGTCTTGATACCCATAGTATTAATTTTATAAGCAGGTACTGGTGTCATGGTTGACACCGCGCGTTCTTATCTACGGACCCTGGCCTTGTTTGAGTTTTGTTTACTATCTGTGTGTGTGTGTGTGTGTGTGTGTGTGTGTGTGTGTGTGTGTGTGTGTGTGTGTGTGTGTGTGTGTGTGTGTGTGTGTGTGTGTGTGTGTCAATAAATATTTTCTTTCATTCTTTTTCTTTCTTTCTATTCGATCAGGTTAGCGAAATCGACAGTGTGCCTTGTGCGTGTGAGAGGTAAGTGATAATGGCATAGGCTGTCCGCCAAGCGTTAGTCACCATGGATGGTGCAATTTAGCCGGCACCCAATTAGAGGCCTCCTCTTTTTCCTACCATAACAATTTACAATGTAGCGTGATGCAATGTTTTCCGTTTTTCTTAATATCGCAGGTGTTTCATAATTGCTAGGTATACGTATAGGTGCCACAAACTATTACATTATGTATATTTTGCAACAAATTTCCTGCATTACTAATGTCCACTGATATAATTCCCATTTCATCTTGTTCTTTCAATAGACAGACAGGTAATCGTTATTTACTTAGCTGTTACTCAATTACTTGTTATGAAATTGTTAACTATTTGTTCTGTGTAAACATTGAAAAATACATATTTTTCTTTGTACCGGAAAAATTATAAGTTTTTATTCATTTCCATCTTACGACAACAAGCGGGGACATGGCGGAGGAGCTGCATTTTGTTAAATTTAGTCGCCCGTATTTTTCGATATACTAATAAAAATAGATAAATAATATAAATTAATTGGGTATGATTATTTACATATAATTTTACGCAAATATTGTTGCGAACAAATTACAATTTGAAAAAAGACAAAGTGTTGAAAAAATTCCACGAGCGGGATTCGAACCCGCACCCCATGACATGCCGGGTCAGGTGCACTGCCAACTATGCTATCGTGAGTCAATCCAACTCACCTAAATTAATCAACACTATCCACTTTTTTACTTTATAAGCCCTATTCAATGTCGACAACTACGTCATTAACATCCGATCTTAATATTTTTACAGATATTAATGATCCGTTAAGAATTAGGCAAGCTATATTTATGATTATTTACATATAATTTTACGCAAATATTCTTGTTTTAATTGGGTAGTCTCGAAATTGCGAAAGTTGCGACTTGCAAGATGAAAAACGCAGCTTTATCGAGCTACTCCATATCATCCCGTTCCGATCTGAACCCCTCGGAGTATCTAGTAGGGAACGAGGACGCGCTTGCGTTCGTCTAGAAACCCTTTGATGGTGTTTCGATCACACGTTTTGAGGAACCCTTTAAGTTTCTCGCCGCCCCCATGTCCGGTGACGCTGTAAATGCCACATGCAGCCAACAACAAACTCACTCAAATAAAAAAATACTCCTCATGTAAGAACTCATTTTATAAAATTCAAAATTTCAAAAGTTTAAAATTTTAAAATATTACAACATATTTTTTTTTTCAGTCTAAGCTACAAATAGCTCTTATGAATGTCACTATGCCATCGGTTCGTAAGTCTTCTCGGGGCGGGAGACCTTGTACTGAGAAGTACCGACAACAAACTCAATTGACATCATCGATAATATTAATATCGACTTTCTACATAGTTAGGCCGTGTTGCGAAGTATTTATTCACCCCCTTTTCATAAAAACTATTTAAGCATTATTTAGGTAATCATTGTTATGTCTTCTTTTCTCAAATACGTTGACAAAACAATATTTAACTAAAAAAATGCTTAAATAGTTTTTATGAATAAGGGGCTAATATCTATGTATCGTCATTATTAATTACGGACTTCGGAGGAAAGAAACAGCGGTGTTAAGCTTCAATGCCATACAGATTTTCGTTTTCGTTAACGTAATCGAATGAATACGGATAGTAAATAAAACACATGCACCCTGATCACGATGGCGACAACAAGAATTTGTATTGTTTGGCGTTGAAGCAGCCTTCTGGTGACAACAAGGAGACTTAAAATCTTGTCCCAAAAAAAGTCGTTTTTGTTTACGAGATCGAATGGTATACTTGCACTAGGCGTAGGCACACTGGTAATAGCCAGCATTTTCAGCTGTTTGTTTTCGGGTTCTGGTTTCCGGGCTTTGTTTTTCTCGAAAGAACTATACATTTACTTAAATGAGGAAACTTAAATATAGTACAGACGCCTACACACGCCTGCACATCAACCTAACCAAAGCTGTCAAATTTCTTCAATAAAATGTCCAACCATTTTGTTGCATCATCATCATCATCATCATCATCAACCATCAGAATAATAACTAAAGCTAAGTTATTGTTCTGAGCATCAAGATAACTAAAACGCTAAAACTGTCAAATACCCTCAATAGACTTTTGAACTTTATGACTAACAAAACGGTTGGACATTTTATTGAAGAAATTGACAGATTTGGTTACGTTGATGTGCAGGCATGTGCAGGCGTCTGTACCATATTTAAGTTTCCTCATTTAAGTAAATGTATAGTTCTTTCGAGTAAAACCATACATACATTCAATATTATTTATGTTACCGCACAAAAATGCGTTTTGCTCTTTTAAACTAAAACTTAAACCAAGCTTATTGAAACTTCTTTGTCTTTTTTGTATGTTTGATAAATGTTTCTTTAAAATTCTTATTTGATGCAAAGAAAGGAAATGCACACGCTAAGTTGTTTGATGTTGATCTCAGAACGAGGACAAGAATTACAAACCGTAAGCGTAGCTTCCAATAAGAGCACAATTGTAACCTGAAATTTAAACAGAAGTTTGGAATTAAACAATTAATAATGCATTATGTTCACCCTACCCGATTAAGATTACAGATTACAACGATGTGTGTCCACGTGAAGCGCAGATCTCCGGATTAAGTTCTTAGAACACTGCGGCGCCAGTCCTACCTAAGGCGAAATCAAACTAATGCCCCAAGAATTTTAACAATACTCTGCGTCATTTCCGGATTAAGAATATTCCATATTGTAAATAATGATGGATTAAAAACTTTTTATACGACGTATTATTATGGGATCAAAGTGTATGCTGCTAGTTCGTTCGCGGTAAAGCATTTTCCTTTGCAATTACTTGTCCTTCGTCATTGCATTTAATAAGTACAGAGAATTGACGTGTTCTAAAGTATGAACTTGTCGACATCCGGAAATTGTTATTTACTAACTTTATGTAGAGTACCGTATTGGTTTATTAATAAAATTATTGACAAATAAAGACAGCTATGATTAAGAGAGTTCCCTTAATTGCGTGCCTGTGACAGCACTACGAGTTATACTACTAGTCCAAGCTACGAGTATACCTTCGTAGAGTGCTTCGGATACTGGAGGAAAAATCACTAAGAACTGCGTCAGTACACAGAAAAAAATAGGAAAAAATAATTTCAAAATTTTAATAAGTGTACATTTCAAAGTTATTTAACACGCATTTATAATTTTTAAACTAATAGTCAATATTATTAAGTTTTTATGAATAAATAAAATAAAACTGAATCTAAAAAAAAGTTAAAAAACAGCACATCACAAAGCTTCTCGAATTGTTTTAATTATTTTGAAGCTGTTTGAAAATTTCGTAGCCCGTTATCCGTAATCTAGATGGCTCGCAGCGCCCAAATGGCCTTGTTACTTAGTCTCGTAGACCACGCGATTCGTCTCTGCGCCGGAGTCACCGTTACGCTGATAAATCTTACACAGTGACATCATTATACACAGAGTCCTAGATGACATTAAGAGATTTCACGCCGCATTAAAATAAGGTTGTAACCTGAACAGAAATATATTTTAAAGCAGTAGTTATTATTAGTTATATGAAAAATATGTAATAAAATAAAATTATATTACCTATTTTTTAGCAGCATTTTTTAGCATTTTTTTACTTTTAAAAAAAATAGATTCCGTTTAACGAAATATTGATATAAAATGAAATTAAATATTTAAGTATATTGGACCAACTGGTTTACAATTGTAACCAATATTTTACGTCAAACTACCTACGTCTGTTTTATAATTTTATTTTGTTATTGTGATTTAATTTAAAATATTCTTTTAAAAATTCCAGCATAGTAGTTTTTTTGGTTGTTATCAGATTTTATTTGGTTTATTGGTTTCAATTCAAGGGCGCAAGAGCGCCGGAAGTAGAGAGGAGTAGAGGAGGCCTACGTCCAAAGCTGGGCAAATGATGGGCTGCAATGATGATGATGATGATTGGTTTCAACTTAGACAGAGGATAAGAATGAGATATAATTCTCATTCTTAAACTCTAAGTGCCTTACAAATAAACAAGGAATAAGGTTCGAATAGTTATTCCGTGTTTTGTTTCTTATACTCTAATTTGAAATGGCGTATATATAACAGGAACAAAACACGGAATAACTATTCGGACCTTATTCTTTGTTTGTTTGTAAGGCACTTAAACTGTAAGTTTTACAGTTAAGAAGTATATTTATTATCTTTAAATCGAAGTAGTTAAATAAGAAAGAATTCTCTGTAACGCATTGCTCTACGCCAATACTCGATGTAGGTTTTCGCGATTGTTCAAAAGCCGTGTCATAGTTTTTTTGCTACTAATAAACGTTTCTTTGTAATTTTTTTTTCTATAATTAACATACGATTATTATCTATTTACAAAATAAATGAAACGATTTATGTTCTACATTTAAAAGATAATTAGTGTAATATTTAAATTATTTGATAAAAACATACTTTTAAAACTTAACAGTTAACAATTGAATACGCTGTCAGCGACAAATTCATTCCTAAACAAAATCGCATTAACTGGCGTTAGTGCTTGTTAGTGCGACAATGCATACGAACCGTTCCTTTATAGGAAGTAGAGCTTTGAACTTGTCATTTGTAGCATGAAGATTTTTTGTTACTTGCTATATTATAGTTGCTAAGTAATTATGTACGGAATCATGAGAGACTAGTGGTACCTACATTGACGCGTCCTAGTCTTCCGGTCTAGATAGATAGATATAAAGATAAACGTATCTTATCTTATCTCACCATATGAGGGTCTGCTGAGGTTTCCGTCTGCCATAATTTTCATCTTCTTCCTCTGTAAAGCATGCATGCCATAAGTTTGGCAAAGTATTTGAGAGCGAAGACCCTGAAGTCTTCTGGTTTCGGATAGGCCGTGCCAACTACCATGAGCGGTATTGCATATTGCATTATTGCAGATGTGAAAGCGAGACGAATGTAGCGGCGTATTACACGCGTCTCATATACACAAGTGAAATAATACTGCTACAGCACCTCATTGATTCATAAGACTTCAGGAGACCCACAAAAAAAATTTAAACAAATGTATCCAATCGTATTCTGTTTGGATATTCAAAAACACCGTCAAATACCCTTTATAGCTTTCGTTTATAGTCGAATAGGATATTGATTTGAATAAATAATTGCTTAACGATGCGAACTTTGGCCAAAATGTTAGGAGAGGCCAAACTTATTTGTTTTTACAAGTGGCGCCAACTTTTTGCGTGTAGTTTTTATTGGACTTTAAAAAAAAAACGTGAAGCCATTACAAGACTCTTTTTGAGCAAGAATATTTTTAATCAATTATTTATTTAACTAAAGTACATTTTATATTTTTGTTGTGTAACCTATAATTATCTATATTTATCGAGATTGGCAATTAAGCATTATTTCATGTTAGGCGCCTTCCTTGTTTTTGTAGGCGTCATGTCTGTAATACAAATTTCGTGTACCTATTATTTATCCATTTAATAACGAAACAATATTGTTTTCTTTAATTACTTCGTCTCACATTTGGTTAGTTTGTGATGCTCTAAGTACAAAAGGAGATTGGGTCAACTTTATTGGATAGGGCCTAGTGCGACTTTTATTTGCCGTTTGGTCACGCTAACGAAAACGAGGATTTTTATGGCAAAATTTTTACTTTTCTCGTTTGTAACAGGCGCTGTCAACTGTGAAACGCACTTCACTTACGAGTATACATGGTTTATATAAAAGTACACAACAGACTTCTTGGCGGGAAAGTGAAGAGTCATGTCTGCGGTTTTGTTTTATTTTCAAAAATTTGTGTTATGTCGAATATTAATGTGAAATAATAGTTGATTATTAACCGTAAAGTGTTCGTGAGTGTCCATGAGTGTTGGAAAATGAAACAAAACAGTGCAACGTTACTTTTCAAATTCTCTCAAGAAGTCCGCGTGAGGACTTAGTAAAGCCCCACATCTTTATTGAGATACTGGAGGGGTTGGGGGGTATATCATTCCACTTCCCATTTCTATTATCATTCATCATCATAATGTAGGAAGGAAATATTGTTTATTTACGTATTACTTGTAAGAAAAATTACTTTTTCATTGGTTAAATGCAGAATTATAAAATTTGTTCAAAACAGATTCTATTTACATGATTATGTCTTTCATTTGCTAAAGTACAGACAGAAGACGCCTACACATCGACCTATCCGTACGTACGTCGATATAATTAGGTATACCGATAAGTGTTTTTTATATATTTTAGCGTTTTATTAACGCTTAAATATACTTAAGTAAAATTTAAAAACTGAAAAAAGACGACAACCTCAGGCGGGAATCGAACCACGCACCTTCCGCATTCCGGGCGGCTGCCTTAACCACTTGGCTACCGAGGTCTGGCTTTCACTCGTCGAATGTTGACTAAAGCAATGTTGACTAAAAAACATAAGCATCAAGCACTGAAAAATTTCGACGGGTGAAAGCCAGACCTCGGTAGCCAAGTGGTTAAGGCAGCCGCCCGGAATGCGGAAGGTGCGTGGTTCGATTCCCGCCTGAGGTTGTCGTCTTTTTTCAGTGTTTAAATTTTACTTAGGTATACCGACTTATTCTTAATCCAATTAGTAAAACGCTATTGTTTATTTTTAATAAAACATCTTGATTTTCAATAAATAGCTTTTTCGAATTTCCTGTCTTGAACCCAGAGGATCACGCAGTATTTTCATCGCATTTGCTTATATGCAAATCGGCAGAGAACGCTGTCTCATAATTGTTAGCGCCTTAAATTTTGTTAAAATTTTGTAGAGTTAAAAGTTTTGACAATGTCTGCTTGAATGCCATACAAATTCTAGTTTTCGTTAACTCAATCGAATGGCAAATAAAACTGGCACTAGGCGCTCGGTTCTCATATTCCATTTTAACTTTCTTCGTGTGTTGATTAATTAGTATTCGAGCGCTATTATTTGTTTAAAGTGCTAACAGCCTTTTGTCTCCCTCTTGCTACCGCTACTGTTTACATTTTCACGGCTTATCGGAATCCTTGTATGGTATTTACTATTTACTATGGCAGTAGTATACGCACCGTCGCATGCTTCGTGTACCCCAACCATTGATCACTTGCAACTGAACTTTCGAAACGGTACGCGGTCAAAGAGTGCAGTGAAGTGAGCACAAAAGTAAGTCGTCGCGAGAACTCTTTTAAAGATAGCAGACAGCGCGTCGACAATGCTATGCCGGTAAGAAGTGTCGGTACACAATTTGTTATCTTAGTACTAAGGTAATAAGGTTTGGAGTTACTCTTGCCGATGAAATGTCGGTGTCGAAAAGAGCTCAAACTGCTACAATATTTGTTTTGGAGTGTCCCTTGTATGTTGTATGAGGCATTCCATTGATACTGAGTGTAGCCGGAATAATGGCCGTGAACGCGATCATGTACGCTTATTGTTTATTTTTAAAGTACCTAGATGTTTTAAATGCATAATTGAGAAGGTCCATAAGTCAATATGAGTTGCAAAAGATGGTATAAAACTGCCAGGATGAGACAAGTTTGCGCTTTAGGGATTCATGTAAGAGCTTAGTCATCAAACAATCGGTCAGGCGAATTTATGTAGGTAAGTAAAGCAATCCCATAAAAAAAAAGCTGTTAGTAAGTTCCACTGTTATAAAACAGTGGCTCATGTCAGAAATAAGAACAATTTTTATTAACGGGATTATTAACTTCTTTTTTCTCTTTGAATTATGTAGTACAGAATGCATGTGCTTGTAGTGTACTACATTCGTGATCATGACGCATACACGCTTGTGCCGAAACATCAGATACTCAAATCCCAAAGACAAAAAATGGTGGTAATAATCCCGTTAATATTCATACTCTTTTTTTGGCGGCCATCATTTGTCTAATAAATTAACAGTAAGCTATAAGTGTAGTAAGTAATAAAAAGTAGTAAACGAAATCATGTTTGACTTTGAAGCAAAGTTGTAACAAAAGTCTAGTTAAATTCAAACTTTATGGTCTCCTCTCTCGGTCGGCGTTCCAAATTGAAATTTTATTTATTACTTTTTAATTTCTTCCGATTCGGCGAACACAAACCCGCTCGGGGTAGACGCGCGCGCAGACGATGACGTAAAGCCCTTGCAGCCAGTGTAGAAAAAAAGCTGCCAAAAACCGTTTTTGACTGATCACCTAAAAAGAAACCAACTTACGCTACTACATTATTAGCGATCGATTATGAGTTCAATTCTGTGCGCGCTAAGGATTGTAGTACTCCATTACGCGTGCAGAACTGGCCGCGTGTGGCCGATGTGTCACGGTTGTAGCGTGCCCGCTGTGGCATGGTAATCATACTGACAATTTAACAAATCACGTGGAAGTGAATGTTTCTTTGGCGAAGTAATGGCTTTTAGGAGCATCTTTTTATGGGTGAAATTCATTTAACATTATTTGGTAGATCTACCAACAATTTATGTCGATAATTACAACGTTTTTGACAATAATAGGGAAGTTGACTGATTATTCAATTTCTTTCTTTTGTTTTAGTTGATGGCTTCGTGCGATTAGCACATTTAGCCAGTGTCAAAGTAATTTTTCTTACAAGTAATACATAAATATACAATATTTCCTTCCATTATGATGATGATGAATGATAATAGAAATGAGAAGTGAGAAATGACATACCCTCTAACCCCTCGAGTATTCAGTAAAGATGGGGGGGGGGGGGCTTTACTAATTCCTCGGGCGGACTTCTTGAGAGAATTTGAAAAGTGAAGTTGCACTGTTTTGTTTCATTTGCCGACACTCATGCACACTCACGAACACTTAACGGTTAATAATCCACCATTATTTCACATTCATATTCGACATAACACAAATTTTAGAAGTTAAAACAAACCACAGACATGACTCTTCACTTTCCCGCCAAGAAGTCCGATTATTCAATTTATTAAATTCTTTAGTTGTTGGCTTCGTGCGATTAGCACATTTAGTCAGTGTCAAAGTAATTTTTAATTTTCCTTCCTGTATGATGATGATGAAAGATAATAGAAATGGGAAGTGACATATGATATAGGTACCCCCCACCCCTCAATTATCTCAGTAAAGATGTAGGGCTTTACTAAGTCCACACGCGGACTTCTTGAGAGAATTTGAAAAGTGACGAACTACACTTTTTGTTGCCTATCAAAATAATATTCTTTTATCAGAATTGTATTGAAAATGCGAACTATGACGTCACCATTGTGTTCGACCAATAAATGAGTGTCTATAAACTACTTTATAGGCTTCAATATAAGTACTAGATAAAGGATCCGGAACAGAGCTGCATGTCGTTAGTGGTCCTGTTTGCTCACACCTATATACATTTAAATTTGATAGCATCAACACATTACTGTGAAATTAGAATCTTAAACATTAAATTAAAGTTGCAAAATATTTCTACTTAATATTTACCGGCATCGCCACAAACGTCATTGCGGTTCCGTGGCCCCAAAGTCGCGTACCGTTTTTCAAGCGCTCATCGGGAATCTATACATTATTGATCGAAGTTCATAGGTTACAGAAAATCGTGTTAGATCCAAAGCAAAAAATGGTTCATGTTTGAAATAACTGTTACATAATATAAGTAATTTGTAATTCAAATGTTTTAAAACGAAACATTCCAAACATTACAAAAATTAGTGCAAATTGACTCTGGGTTTGACCCTTTTTAATATTAACTTATTTGTTATAAAAAACCCTTCGTGTCTTCATAATTCCGTTTATTTATTTTTTGTACAAAAGTTCAAAAATACGTCAGGACTAGAGTTTTAGGTTGGCCCCAGTTGTTAATAATTTTGTGTGAGCAAGCTTGGGCCCAACTGTGGGACGTTTATAGAGTTCATACGATATGATGCCGATGCAAACCGGTGCGTAGCGCGGAGTTACGTCAGCCGAGCTGATCGTGACCTTAATGCAATGTTTCATAAGTGCAATTTCGGCTGGGTGAACTGAGCAGAGTGAGCTTTGGAAGACAGTAGTTGCATCATGATCTCTTGTGGAATTTTGTATGTGAAAAATAAATTTAAAAAAAATTAAATAAATGATCGAAAATTTTAAATCTGAGAACCTTAAAATTAGAGGTCTTTGGAATACATTACAATAAAAAAGAACTCTACAATTTTAAGAGACACGAACAAAGCGATTCTGCCAATTCTCTTTAGTTGTAACGTTCCTTTAATTTCTATTTTTTCATAAATCTATATAAATATAAGGACTTGTCCTGACTGACTGACTCATCATCGCCGAGCCTAAACCGCTGAAGCTAATTAGATAAAATTTGGACTGTATGTTAACTGAGTGACGTAACCAGCCACTAAGAAAAGATTTTTCGGAAATCACACCCTAAGGGGGTCAAATAGGGGGTGAAAGTTTGTATGAAAGTCGGTCAGTTTTGAAGTAAAATACATGAAAATTGGTATTTGCGTTCCCGAAAAGAATTAAAGAATGATATGTCTCAGGAATTTTGTTTATTTTTCTTTAAATGAGTAAAAAAAGGAAAAAAGTTTTTTTTTTGGAAATCGTTAGTTTTAAAGTAATAACTCGCAAAATGAATATTTTAATCGATCTTTAGATTTTTCAACAAAAATAAAGAATGACGTGTTATAGCATTTTTCGAAAAACCTCGCCTAGAGAGCTGAAATAGGGGTGGAAAGTTTGTATGGAAATCTGTAATTTTTAAAGTTTAATCCACGGAGTGACTTACATGAACGTACCTTTAATAAGTTTGGCTTTTATTACAAACGATCACACGTCGTGCAGCCTACGAGAGCAAAGCCGCGAGCAAAAGCTAGTATCTTATAAAGAACAATTGTACATACCATTATAAAAATATATTAAACTAAGCTCCTGAAAAATATTTATGTCATATGAAGTGCTTACCCGTAAAATATAAAAAAATATTATAAGTATTTTTGTAAATCACTTTCTGGTGCAGTTGATCACCGGTGAGATTAAAAAATTACTCGCGCCCTATACTATTTTTTTAGTTATTCACTAAGCGTTTTTCGTTATTCAGTACTTTTACTACATATTTTCTCATCATCTCATTTATTTCCTTTCCATCGTATCATCCATCTCCAGGACACAGTCCATCCGTCATTCATCGCATCATAGTTACGTGTCGTAAGGTTTTGTATTGTTTCAAATGTAATATCACGAAACTCTCTCTTAGAAGCCCAGCCAGTTTTCTTGTTACTTTCAATGACCTGTCATTTTTCACAAGTAAACGGGAAGTTCCCTAGTCCGCTGTAAGTGTTTCGTTCAAAAATGAGAGGCAACTAAATATGTAAAAAATATATAAAAAACTCAATCTCACTCATGGAGCATGGAGCTGTAGATATAAGCTTCATGATCTCACTATCCCTAAAAGTTCTTTCATTGCAAGTCTGTCAATTGAATGTCTTTGAGTTACATTAGCCATAATGGTCATGCCAACAGCAGTACCTATAGTTAAAAGAGAAGGGTCATTCAATATTCACTGATCATGATAGACTATTTATTCATCACTATAACCTGCAATTGCGTAGAGATATAGCGTGTGTACTGAAGAACTTTTTGAGCTCATCCTAACTTTTCCCTTCTACCATAGGAGTACACTTGCTGCTCTCAAGAACCACCGCTTCACTGTCTCTAATATTCCATCGCACACAAATAAATTTGGTGACTCGTTTCTTTGTCGCACTTCCAAAAGATGGAATAGTCTATCAGCACCCGTTTTCCCGCCTTCCTATGATATGGGGTCGTTCTAACGAGGCGTGGAGAAGCACTTTGTGGGCCGTCAGAGTGAGAGTGACTGGTGCTGCATTGTTTTCACGCTGCACCAGTGGTCTTCGCGTCTGGACTCCATTTCCACACCCAGTTAGCCCGACCAGGCGTTGTGTGTTGTAAATGAACCTCTAAAAGTATTGCATTAAGGTACTTTTAGGGGTGTTATAACATCCTGTCGGAGCAAGCGCGTCGTCTGATGGAGTGCAGACATTAACGTGCTAAATAAATAAAAAAACTATCAGCCTATGAACGCTCTGGGCTCAAAGACAATTTTCCCTCGCTACACGTTTCGTAACAAATTACGATGTAATACCAAACCATATTGCGGTTAGCGTAGCGATCATTAGATATAATTATTATATTGTATTATTGTATGACGCTTCACACGTCACATCGCTTAATATAGCTCGATTCTTTAAATATAGCATTCGATAGAACTATATTGCGGGCATCCAAACAAACTTATTGACTTGTTACGGATGATTCAACGTATTTCCCCGTGACGTAGGGCTTGTGAGGCACCCGAACTGGAACACGACAGGTTTCCCTTAAAGACAGAAATAATGGCCGGCTAACTTTATTATTAGTTAGGGCTTCGTGATGAAAATATTTGTTTTCTCATTAGCTTACGCGCTTTGATCTCGTAATGATGACAGAAGAGATTTTTTGTTATCTAATTTAGCCTTTATTACTCAAAAATAGTGTACTTTTTTTATTTATGAAAGAATTTTTAGAATCGGTTAAGTAACTCCAGAAGTTATAGGTACTCGTACGCCATACAGACTTTATAATATTTTTATGACGTCAAACAATTTTTTTATAGAAGTATACTTACTCCGGATAAAAATGCAATGCAAACCTAGAAGCAAATCTAAAAGTATGGTGGACATCACATTAATCTTAGCACGTTGGACGCAAAATCGACCACAACTTTTATTAGTTTGATGAGCCCACAAAGCAGTAAGTGTCAAGTTTTTTAGAACAAACACGTAGAGGAAAACCACATACGTACAAAAAGCATCTCCTAATCATCTACTAATGATATCGGATTTACCAGGTTTAAAATAGATTATTAGTAAAAATAAAGCCAATACCCTCAGCGATGGAGAGTGAACGGTGTCGTGCACAACAGGAATATACAAATTTATCCAGTTACGTGTCGAATTCTTCTTGTTAGAGACTGCATTCATGCGTTGCAATGCCCCCGCCCGATCCTCTAAATGACAGCACACATTTACAGAATACACTAAACATGCACACCAGTTTAGGCCCAAGACACCGTACTCGTAAAACAAGGGTACGAAGAACCGGTTCACACTCGCTCTACACCAGGTACAGACATGTACCTGGTCGGTTCTCTCCTCCTCCACGGCCCGGTCAACCCGAGCCGAGGTCCGTGACTTTAGAGGCGCCCTCGGGTTGCTCCGCTCCCCGATCCGATCCGAACCCTTCGGAGAATCTAGTAGGGCACGGGGACGCGCACTTGTGCGCGATGCCGTTCCCTCTAGATAACCTCTGAAGGTGATTCGTTTCACACGGCTTGAGGGACCCTTTACGTTCCTCGCCGCCCCCAAAAAGCCCGGTGAAGCTGAAAATGCCGCAGCGGCAATCAGCAATCTCTCTCCAAAAAAAAAAAAAAAGCGTTGCAATGGCCGTATGATTTTAAGTAGACAGGGTCATGACTACTTCAAAATGATTGTGCTTGTTGTGTGAGCATACTGATGAATCTTTGGTTGCTTTAATAATATATTGTATTGTCATAATATGGATGTAAATTTTGAAAAATAATTAAAATATAATTATAAATGCCTCTGTGTTTAATCCATTAGTTTCAGATGCAGAGGTCCCGAGTTCGATACCCAGCGGGGTGTACATATTATTGTGGTACTTGGTTTGGTTACTGTTAGGGCTTGTTCTAAGTCTTTCTGACTATCAACTACCATCTTAATTAAGTCTGTCGTTATCGACAATGTCGAGTCTCTATAAATAGAGATAAGATGCTCTCTTATCTCAGTTCCTCAGCAGTTGAGGATCCCGGGTAAAGAGTATTTTATCCTATGGCTTTTTTACAATTTTCTGTCGTAGAAAAAAAGATAGAAATAATTTATCATGGCTCCGTTATTTAGAAAATAGACCAGCATTGCTAGAATATAGTACCAGTTTCGTTGGAAAATGAAGAAAAATATAAAGAACGGAAAGTTAATCCTTCAGTAAGAGAGTAGAACCATCAGAAAAAGTGAAAGAAATACGTCACCTGATTAATTTCATAGATAAGGAAAGCTAAAGCTAAAGAATGGACAATAAAGTTAAGGAAGGATTTTCCTTACCTTGTAAAAAAACTAAATACTTACTCAACTAGGAAATACCCTTAGGCTAGAAATAAAATTGAATTTTCTTGTAATCCGTAACAACTATTTTACAATTTTGTTAGTTTTGTAAAGACAGTTTCAACAACAGTTTTATGTATGTCGATAATTTTTAAATCGTTAATATATTAATATTTTATATTGTTCCTAAAATTAAAAATATTGTCGCATCGATTTCAAAATAATGCTTCAGCTGAGAGTATCAAACTATAACATGCGCGTGATTCATCACTTTTATCTTCCTTATTTCATTAATTTGTCGATTTAAGATTTATGATCTAAGAAGGATGTTGATTAATATCATAAATCTACTCATGTTCAAAAAATGGAGTACTACTTTGCTGTGCGATATTAAGTGTCACGTTGTGTGAAGGAAAATCTTTATTATTATGGTTGTATTGTATGACAATTACTTTATACTATTGATAGTATTTCGTTTCTAATTGAACTCTTGGTTATACTGAAACCGCTCACACTTAACCACCAGTCCAGGTATCATTAAGGCAAGCTATTTATATATTTACTCGCGTCGATGAAGCAGTCATCAAACGACACATGATTTTAGTCATATGATCTTGTGATACATCTAAAACACAGATCAACATATTATAAATATACTACGGTGACGGCGGCACTGCGGTAAACATATGTATTATGTACGTTTACCTACTTGTAACGATTAGTGTTAAGTAAGAGTGTAAATAGT
Organism: Eudonia truncicolella; assembly: GCA_949315975.1. Taxonomy (NCBI): domain Eukaryota; kingdom Metazoa; phylum Arthropoda; class Insecta; order Lepidoptera; family Crambidae; genus Eudonia; species Eudonia truncicolella. Next base: position 2,375,120 of record OX438841.1, read on the forward strand.
TCTTAACAACACAGTGAAGTAACCATGACAACCGCAAAATATTCAGCCTGATTTTTAAAAATCAAAGAGGGTGTTAGAAAATTGAATTTATTAAGGTTCATTCTCCGACGACCTCCGTAGCCGAGTGGCTTGCACGACGGGCTTTGGGCGGCGCTAACTCTGAGGTCCCGGGTTCGATTCCCGGTCGGGTCAAAGTCGAAAACGGACTTTTCGATATTGTGTCGGGTCAGGGTGGTTGTGGTACCGTCGTTGTTTCTGATTTCCATAAAACGAGTGCTTTAGCTACTTTCCTTGGGATCAGAACAATGAGTGTCAAGTTGTCTCAAAAAAAAAATCTCAGGTTAACCTGAGTAATTAATCCTAATAAATATAATATATTTAACTCTTTAAAGTCAATTCAAGAAAACGTAAGTTCTTCAATTAAAACATTTTAAGTGTTTGGTGTCCACACTTAAACTAGGTATTACACATTCAATTGGTTATTTTTTTTAAATTCAAACTGAAGTTTTTTGTATCTATGACAACTGAAAGTTTAAAATGCTACTGAACGATGCACCTAAAATGTTATATAATGATTTAAAATGGCAAAATAAAAGATTTTTCAATAAGTTATCCTACAAAACCACCAAAGTCATATTGTATATGTTCTTACAAGATAAGTTAGGATTACACATAGGATTAGCTCTATCAGAGTCTCATCATCATCATCAGCTCATTTTATGTTCCCACTGTTGGAGCATGAGCCTTCCCTATGGATGGATAGGGAGAACGGGCCTTAAACCACAACGCGGGCCCAGTGCGGATTGGTAGTTGTTAACGACTACTAACGCAGCCGGGGCCAACGGTTTTACGTTCCTTCCGAAGCACGGAGGAGCTCGAGATGATAAATATTTGGTCACCCATCAGATGATCGCCATTAGCGAAAGTTGTTTAACCTCAGCAGTCGCAGACTGGGCGCGTTAACAAGGTATTGCGCCATCGAGCTCAGCATCATAGTCTACAGAGGCTTAATTTCAAAATAACACTTAAAAAGAGCCTAAGATAAAATATTGAAACAGTGTCACTGTTCACAAGCCCAATAAGGCGCGAGTCTCACCTCACGTAGATAACCTTCAAAGGCAACACATCTGGAACTTTCATTGAAGGTAAGCCTTTTCCGCGGGATCGGGTCAACGACCTCTACAAGAGACTTTTTGAGGGCTGTCATTTCGAATCGAATATGTTTTGTTGGTAGACTAGAGCGCAGCGTGGACAACAAATAGTCGCAGTGGTCTTGCGAAGAGCGGTGACGTGTTATCACGTAGTATGGCAGAAAATCTTTTGAGACATACATCAGTTGGTATCATCAGGGTGGACGAGGTTTAACGATACCAATATAACAAAATTATTATTCTTTTTGACAAAAAAATAAAAATTATCGATGAGGTCACAAACACAAACAACTCAAATCTAATTAATTAATGATTAAAAAAATAATTAACTTGGTCAATAGAAATTTGAATAGAATCAACCTTATCTTTGGATGACATTTTCGCCTAACTAAAAAACACTAGAAAGGTTGCTTATTGAATGAAGAAATACTGAATTGAAATATGGAAATGACCATTGGAAGAACCACGTAAAGAGTAGATAATTCTGTAAAAAAATCATATCAATATACAACTTATAACGAAATTTAAGTTCGAAAAACTAGAATAGAACCTCTGTCGCTTTATCCACGCTCACGCTTGACGTTTTCGTATTGTGACAGTTTGCTAGACGCGTGCGCAGACCCATGCCACATGCGGCCAACACGCTGTCACTATTGCATCAGACGCAATGCAACGCACGCGCTATGCGTCCATGTATTGGCACAGTCAATAAATTGTCTGTCAATTTTACAGACCATAACAAAAGCAAAGTTTTGATTTTAAAATTGTCCAGCAGTGGAAGTCTTTTACCTGGGATGACAAGAAAAACCAACAAGACATTAATGTAACAATAAATTTAGGCACATTCGTATTAGAGATATTTTAGTGACGTTTTAGTTAAAGTCAACCTAAACTCGTAACTAAAAATGTTGACAAAATCACTAAAAATACTATTTTGTTTTACTTGTTAACTTATCAAGGCCAAAGAATTTGGAAGTCTGCTTAGGCGAGTTTTAATAAAAATAATTGCTGAGATTACAACAATATGTAACTCACTTTGACGTCACAGATTCCTCTTGATAAAGTTTTATAACTTTAATCCGTTCCACGTAACGTCTGATAACACTCTTATATATTTATTAAGGTACCAACGGTTGTTATATGGAAGCTAAAAATGACAAAGATTTAAGCCATTGTGCATTTCATTAAGCATCTACATACTATTATTATAAAGAGGAAAGCTTTGTATTTTTGTAAGTTTGCAACGAATAAACACAAAAACTACTGGATCGATTTGAAAAAATCTTTCGCCATTAGAATGCTACATTAGCGTTGAGTAACATAGGCTATATTAAAAAAGAAATGTCCACTCGTGCTTATTAGTAGTGCGTTATTAGTAGTATTATATTAATTGTTATAAGCAGGGTAGAGGCACCAACCAGTGTTCGACAGGAACCAATGATCGACATATTTTTAAATAGGGGTCAGTAACTGATTTGCAACTATTGAATACAGAACACACAGATGCCGAAAATTTTCAAAAAAAAAAACAATGTTACTTTTTAACGATGAATAATACTGTGCTGAACTCTGGGCCTAGGGTGTCAGCAGTGGTGCACTACCCTATATACCTTAGGAACGCTAAGATTAAAGTAAAACAATATGATTATTTACATATAAATTTACGCAAATATTGTTGCGAACAAATTACAAATTGAAGTACAGACGCCGCCAGCTCATCAACCTATCCAAAACTCTCAAATTTCTTCAATACATTTTCAACCATATGATAAAGGCATAAAGTTCAGAGTCTATTTAGGAAATTTGACAGTTTGTGGTAGGTTGATGTGCAGGCGTGTGTACAAGTTGGTCAAATGAATTTTGTATGGAACAGCTGAATTTTATTTTAAAGTTAGGGAGTCGGTCCAGTAGTAAGAGTTGTTCGTTTGTATCACGGGAGTCATCTCAGAAGGTTTGGACGGTGATAAAAAAGTCAATCTGTATAATTGGTCAGTGTTCGACGACTGACATAAAATATTAGAATAATTATTATTACCGGGATTATTACCATGTCTCTTGTTGTGTGTGATGCGCTATGATCACGGATTTACTTAAGTTATTGCGATGCGATGCAACTGTGCCGAAATATCGGTTACTCACACACAACAAGAAACATGGTAATAATGCCGTTAATAATTTATTATTCTAATGTAAGTAACCATAAAACATATTTTGTTAATATTCAAATAATCGCCACCCTTTTCATTTCTATAATCTTACTAACTCTGACGGTAGGAGAAACTATAGACAAGACAGAATTATTGTATGCTATTAATCAAATAGCCTTCATACCAACCAATGAGTCCACTCATGTCATGTCATGTGTACTTTATCGATAAAATACTTTTTTTTTTTTTCTTTTCGTTGATGGCTTCGTGCGATTAGCACATTTAGCCAGTGTCAAAGTAATTTTCTTACAAGTAATACATAAATATACAATATTTCCTTCCAGTCAGTATGATGATGAATGATAATAAAAATGAGAAGTGAGAAATGATATACCCCCCAACCCTTCGAGTATCTCAGTAAAGATGTGGGGCTTTACTAATTCCTCGGCGGACTTCTTGAGAGAATTTGAAAAGTGAAGTTGCACTGTTTTGTTTCATTTGCCAACACTCATGCACACTCACGAACATTTAACGGTTAATAATCCACCATTATTTCACATTAATATTCGACATAACACAAATTTTAGTAATTAAAACAAAACCGCAGACATGACTCTTCACTTTCCCGCCAAGAAGTCTCGATAAAATACTTAATTATGTTTGTCTACGATTCTTTTAGTTGATTGATGGCTTCGTGCGATTAGCACATTTAGCCAGTGTCAAAGTAATTTTTCTTACAAGTAATACATAAATATACAATATTTCCTTCCAGTATGATGATGATGAATGATAATAGAAACGAGAAGTGAGAAATGATATACCCCCTAACCCCTCGAGTATCTCAGTAAAGATGTGGGGCTTTACTAAATCCTCACGCAGACTTCTTGAGAGAATTTGAAAAGTGTCGTTGCAGTTGCATTGTTTTGTTTCACAACACATAACGGTTAATAATCCACCATTATTTCACATTAATATTCGATATAACACAAATTATAGAAAAAAAAAAACAAAACCGCAGACGTGACTCTTCACTTTCCCGCCAAGAAGTCCCTTGATTACGATTTATCACAGATTAACTTGTTTTTTTTGTTTTTTTTTAACTAGTATAGTGACCTTTGCGGTTTTGTTCCGCGGTAGGAAAACTAAACACGGTGGTCAATTTCCATGATACGTTAATCTCTCAAAACAATAACTAAAGCTATCTTATCATCATGAAGTATAATATGAGATGAAGTATTTTATCTAAGGTGCCCAAAGCCGCGATGCCGCGCATATTTTTACTCGTATATACAAAATCCTAGCACTTTTCTCGCGACTTCGTCCATGCGGATTTCGTATTTTTCCATTCAAAAATCAATAAATACTTCCATTGTTTATAGGACTTTTTTTATTAATATAAAATATAGCTTATGTTACCCTAAAAGTAATGATGTAGCATTATATCAGTGAAAGAATTTTAAGAATTGGATTGGTAGGTCCAGAGATTACCCTCCTCAAACAAACAAAATCTCAAACTTTACCTTATTACTGTGTAGGTACTAGATATGAGCGCCGATGGCAATTTGCACGGGGCGGCGCGGCGGCGTGGTCTCAAAATTTCCACAGCGGGGCGGCGGCGATGCGGCGCGGCGGTTTGGTCATGAGTATTACGTTTTCAATGTAGGTTCGATAATTATGATAAATACTAATAATGTATTTGTTAAAGTTATGTATTTCCAGACTACCTACCTACCAAAAGTAACTTAATTCGAAAACAAGACATCCTCGTCTGCAATTCGTAGGCTAACTGCACAAAATACTTGTTCTCGCAAAATAAATAAATAGTTTGATCTTTTCTTTGAAGTTGGGACCTACCTAACTGAACCGTTTGTCCCAGCTAAACATAATCAGCCACAACTTTATTGGCAGTCTCCAACCTTCAAAGGAGTGGATACGACACGTTAGTTCGACATAACTTTCGTCTTCTCCCTGATATTTTAAGACCAACTCTTTTGAGGTCACCGAGCCGAGGTGTGCCGAGGTTTAGAAATAGAAAGAATTTTAAGAATTGGATTGGTAGTTCCAGATTACCCTCCCCAAACATTCAAAATCTCAAACTTTAGCTAGATCATGTAAATTACGACTACATAAATGTTTCAGACTGTGTAGAGGTACATTAACAACACCATAAGCCCTCGCCTACGTCCGATAATCGGTGACCGATATTTATTTGGCGAAAAAATCGATCCAATTGTCATATAATAAATGTATGGGAGTGTTTAATGTCAAAATTTTTGATACTTCTCGTTTAATTTTTAAAAAGTTATTGATGCCATTTTACTCATTAGACGACGTACTTTCGTTATCAGTTTTAAGTTTTTTGATATCTTTCATAGTTTCGGAATAACCGCCTGTGCACACTTAACGATTACACCCTGTAGATTAAAGTTCCTTTGGCTATCTCTGTCTTTTAATTAATTGCGGTTTAAATTATTTAATTACTGTGTTGCTTGTATTATATATTTTCAGCCTATAGTATTATTATCCTAAGTTATACTATAAACGCGGTGGCAGTGGGCCGGCCATATTAGTCGCAGAACTGATAGCCGTTGGGGTAAACGAGTTCTCGAGTGGAGACAGCGTATCGACAAACTTAGGACGCCCTCAGACTAGGTAGAGTATCTCAATAAAGATGTGGGGCTTTACTAAGTCCTCACGCGGACTTCTTGACAAAATTTGAAAAGTGACGTTACACTGTTTTGTTTAATTTGCCAACACTCATCACACACACTCACGAACATTTAACGGTTAATAATCCACCATTATTTCACATTAAACAAAACCGCAGACATGGCTCTTCACTTTCCCGCCAAGAAGTCCTTCCTAGCAGCTTTGATCATTCATTCAGCAACGTTTTAATGAAATTACAAATTATTTTTTAGCGATGATTAATGTGTCGACCACTAGTGCCTGAAGAAATTTGACAGTTTTCGATCGGTTAATGTGCAGGCGTCTGTACAATTGCAACGCGACTGCTCTAGTTCGCTTAGTGAATTTGTGACTAAAATGTATGTAATAGTTTACATACGTTGAGCGATTTGTGTCCGTAATACCAATTTATCAACCGCAACTACACCAGTCGCGTTTGCAATTGTACAATTATCAACTGGTTGCTTTTTTTGGTAATAAGCCTGCGGAGCCGCGGGCAAATGCTAGCTAGGATATTGATATAGTACTTAAATTATGACGTCATTGTAAGCAATACCATTTAGTGCAAAGAACTATCAACCAAGTTAGGAGCACAACGTTTGATCAGTGCTTAGAGCAAGGCTTTTAAGTAGAGACGTTATTTCTAAAGAAAACAGATTATGAATAGATTTGTTATTTGAAATGCCCGATAGAAAATTTACTTAGTAATTCTTAAATAGTTTGGCACTTTTTTTATTTAGATTAACACGATATCTGTCCGTTGCTTGTATAGTGAACGTGTATAGTAAAAAGTTTATTTCTACAATAGTCATTATTTTTTGTATAAATGGGCTTTTAAAAAACAGAGATTAAATTGTTTTTGTTTTGTTTATATAATTTTAACGAAAAATTTGTTGCGAAACAAATTACAAAAACATAAATGTTGTAAAAATTTCCACGAGCAGGATTTGAACCTGCACCCTTCTGACCTACCGGGTCAGGTGCTCTTCCAATTGAGCTATCGTGGTTCTAACCAAATCCTTCAAATCCTTCAAATCCTGCTCGTGGAAATTTTTTCAACATTTGTGTTTTTGTAATTTGTTACGCAACAAAATTTGCGTTAAAATTATATAAACAAAACAAAAACATTTAATAAATAGTTTGCCTACTTCTTAACTGATCTTTAGTATTTGTAAAAATATTATGATCAGATGTTAATGACGGTAGTTGTTGACATTGAATTGGCGTCTTTGGCTTTCAAAGTAAAAAGTAAATAGTGTTCAATAATTTTGAACATTTTAATGTTGAACATTTTGGTATTTCAAATGTAATGAAAAATAACTAAAATAGCTAAAAACATTTTTTTTTTTTAAATTTTAAGATTCTGTATATTTCTAAGCGGTGTCAATCGTCGTGGGCGCTACGTATTTTCGACCTTATGACCGCGCCTGTAAGGATTTTAATGTTCACGAACCGAGGCGTCGTCTTAAATAAGTACATTATGCAAGCGTGAAGATATATCACAGATAAACAAATCAATTCGTAGAACGTTATCGCACCACAGATAGCGCAACCTCAGAAAAGTGTTAACCCGCTTGCGGTACCCTAAAAAAGTTAGGCTTTTCACTGTGTGACGTAGCCGTGAGTCAAGCGGGCGCGCCGCCGCTCGACCAATGGCAGCACTGCGAGCCCCATATATACTTCCACCGGCCGGCATACCCCGCAAACTCTCAACATCACTTGTGACGATCGCACGCAGATTTTTTAAATCGCGACCCCCACCCACGTTACGCACGCCCGCGAAAGTGTTTGAGTGTTCGCCTTCTTCTTTCAAAAAAAAAAGTGAGTAGACATAGATAAATATACGTTACCTGTGAACGTGCGTGTCCACTCGCAACCCGTCCGTAATCGGATATTGGATTGTCGTAAGCGCGACATTTTTTAATAGTTCCAAGTAAGCGATCACTGTTTTGTTTAAAGCAACAATTAGGTTTCCAAGTGGACACTTCAGTTCGCAATATTTTAATTAATTATTTGTGTGCATCAGTTTGTGTTATATGTTTTTCATACTATACCGCCAGTTGTTTCTCGACGGGTTAGCACCGACCGCTTCCGGTCAATGTAGTGCTAACTTAAGAATATAAACGTTATCTTGAATTATAAACTTTTTAATTGAATTATGACCTCTTTAAATCGAAGTGTTAACGACAGGTCAAGAAAAGTGATTGGCATCCGTATAACCGTTTTCCTGATTTTTTATTGATATTAACCTACTTTTGTTATAAGTTGTTTTTTAGGGTTTTAAAATACAGAGTATCATAACGTTTTTAATAAATACAAACTTAACAAATTCTTCGATAAACATTTATAAACTGTGACCTAATCTCGCCATCTGTCAAAAGATAAAAAAATACATACAGCATGCGGCTAATTCTTAAAAGTTATGTAAAACTTTCTTACGCTATAAGTACTAGGCTTACGTCGTCACCGTATCTTGCGAACATGGATCGACGATGAAAAAAACCACTTCAGCCATTTTCCCTATTTTCAATTTATCATTAGGTACGTTTGTTAAGCCGGGTTCTGTATACATAATATTTATATTTTTGTTATTTATAAGAATCTGACATAGATCGATCACTTAATTATTTAAACAGTGAATATTTTGGTGTTAGTGTTTAGTTTAAATGTTATGTATATAGATATCGATGGCCGCCATCTTTCGAGAAACTGTCAGAACATTCGAGACTTATCGGCAGACAATATAGACCTACACGACCATGCTCAAAATATTGCTGTTCAATTAAGGTATAAAGATAAGGTATTTAGTTATAAAACAAGTGTAAATCTTAATTTAAAAGGCATTCTATTTTTTTATTGTTTTGTATTACTGTGATTCGCTAAGAGTATCTCACATCCAGTAACAAAAAATATATAAAAAAGGTAAGAAAAAACCTCAGGGTTAGCAACGAGTGGGTTACACTCACGGTCTAACTAGTACCAGGTGTCAGTGACTGCGGTGGTCGCTTATTGGTTAGTAGGTTAAAAAATATATGTTTATTATGTAATTAAATAAGTTTATTAAAAGTTAATGGTTTTTATCATTGTATGTCGTTCGTCGCCATGTTTAGGCAAATTATCCTATTCTCGTATCTGGTGATAATTGTTGGTAGCTAAATGTTGATATATGTGAAATTAATTAGTAATTTCTCCCTATTTAAAATCGTTAAGAATTCTAGTATACCTACACACATACCTAGTTACAAAACAATTGTTTTATTAATCTTAATAAAGTCTTATTTCTAAATTGTTATAAAAGTACAAACATAAAAATCGAAGTATAAATGAGGATAATAAAAAAAAACTGAATAGCTCAGTTTATAAATAAACTGCCATTCATAAATCAGACCATCGAGTCTTTTTCTGAATCAGAATAGCAAGTTTCATGTTTTCCTTGTTCTCCACATATAGCAATCATTAGTAAGAATTTACTGTCAATGTAAACATTCTTCGTTCTTCCGTTAGAACATTCATCATCATCATCATCATCAGCTCATTTTATGTCCCCACTGCTGGGGCACGAGCCTTCCCTATGGATGGATAGAGAGGACAGGCCATTAACCACCACGCGGGCCCAGTGCGGGTTGGTGGTGGTTAACGACTGCTAATGCAGCCGGGACCAACGGCTTTACGTGCCATCCGAAGCACGGAGAAGCTCGAGATGATACATTTTTGGTCACTATCCGATGACCGGCCTTTGCGAAAGTTGCTTAACCTTAGCAATCGCAGACCGGGCGCGTTAACCACTGCGCCATCGAGCTCCTCACTTGTCAATAAGTAGCGCTGTTGATCCTATACGAACGAATATTGATGACTTTAACTCGTCCGAATAGCTGTCGACCTGGGTCTTACTGGGTTCTTACTGGGTTCTGGAGTGGAGACCGCGATTAGGTAAACGTAGTGTAGATTACAGGTTGAGCGACGATACGATACCTATACGCAAAGCAGCACCAGCCCGCCCGATCCTTGAAATGCCACTCACTACACATTCATACGATAAACTGAACATGCCCACTCGCGTAGGCTCAAGACACCGTACTCGAAGAAAGAGTAAGAAGACGCTCTCTGTACATATCTGTACCTGAGCGCTTCTCCCCACGCCTACAACCCGGTCAACCTGAGCCGAGGTCCTAGCATTTACAGGAGCCCTCGGGTTGTCCCGCTCCCGATCCGTTCTCGCTCACAAAAAAGCTCACAGCAGTTGGATGAGCAGCGTCAAAAATCTAGCATAGTGGCATGCATTGGTAAAGCCTAGCAGTCCAGCAGTTCATACGATGAAGATGATGCATATACAAGTATATCAAGTACAATTCATGGGAATTGAGACGCTCAATAATTATCGTAGCTACGTTTTCTAGAAACACTGACAACAAACTTAAATAACGTACTATAAATAGAGACATTTGCTAATTACAATTTCCACATATAGCTGTACGAAAATCTCTTTATTAGCTACTATTAGACCAAAATATGTTAAGTTTGGTAAAAAATCAATATTGCCATTATGGTAACTCGTGTGAAATATTCATTAACACTCGTTTTGACTCGTACGGCTGCCCTGTAGGCCGCGAAGACGACCAGTGCCATCTCTTTTAATACTGACTTTCTGAATATTCTTATTATTATTTAATGTTTGCATTCACAATGCTATATATAGTTACAAGATTAAAAGATACAAGAAAGATGTTACTCATCAAAAACTATAAAGTTTTTCATAAATCTACTTTTAGAGGTAATAATAGGCCTCCTAACAGTACGACCCCACTTTTCTCAGTTCTTTATGAACTAATTATGGATTAATTAAATTAAATTTGTATACCATCACTCAGACATTTAAGATTTTACGCTGATAGCCGTGAAATGTAATTGATCGACACACGTCGAAAAAAATAAAGAAAGAGGCTTTATGTAATTCGTCTTGCAAAATTTGAAACGTAGAAAACGATGAGTTGTTCGCTTTTAATCAACTATGTAACCTACTCAGAAGCAAAACGCTTTTAATATAATAAACTTGTGTCTATCTATTCGTCATTGCTTATTAATTTATTCGGTGACTGATTAATTTTATAAAATTACTCTCATTATAGTGCTCCAACAATTTAAAAAAACAATGAATGTAAAAAATCCTTGATAAACGTTCCGTACTCCTATAGCATTTATCTCTAAACGGTACCGGATTTCTCTTTGTATTTCTAGTTTCGCCTCATATGATTGCATTGATGAGTAAGTCAATCGAGATTACTTTTACTTGAATAAACAAATAAGTGAAAACTTAAGTGGAATAATGTAAATAAATATCGTGATGAGAACAAATATAAGGCCCCTACAGCTTGTACGCTGCTTTTGTTTGCCTAATCTGATTACCTTGGTAATCATACAAGATCATTGTGTAACGGAAGAAAACAAAATAACCAAATTGTAAAACAAATATTTTTTTTTAAATTTATTTTAGTATTTTTTTCATATACAATCATTGTTCTCTTGTGAAATTCAATATGCTATCAGTTCGTAAATCTACGGCGCGAGACTTTGTACTGAGATGTACTGGCAAGAAGCTCAGCAAAGGCATTTCTTCTCTAGCTCTCCCTTACAGCGCCAGAGATATTAGAAAATACGGAATGGTATCGAACAACACATTCAATCACATATAAAATCAATTTACTACAGTCTTCCGGGATGCATCTTCGTACCGGGTCCTTTATCTAGTATATTATTGATCGAAGACCAAAGTACTTAATTTTGCAAATATACAAATTAACAGTAAGATTTAACGTTGTCTATAGTAGGGGTCAAAAATGGCGTCCCCGGGCCCCATACAAAAGACATCAACGCTCCGGCCCGTCCTTCCGGGAACGATGTTGCTCAAAACGCTAGTGGGACCACACCCTTAATAAAGCTAAGATTTATTAACACCGTTCTACGAAGTATTCCACAGAATTATGTAGTATCCATAATTATGTGGTATCTTATAGGAATGCTTACAAAATAACCGCAAAAATGGTTGCAAGTTTTTCGTTCCAATTTCGAACATAGCGGCAGCATGGTGGCAGCATTTTTTATTTCAACTAATATTTCAGGTGTCACTTTAAGTGGCTTTCATGCGTATAGATAGTACTAAAACTATCCTCAACTTTTTCTTACATAAAAAAACTATCACTACCTACGGAGAAAACCAGCCAAAAGTGATAATTTAATTTTTGTTAACACCGTTCTACGAAGTACTGCACGACGAGCTGTACATAATAGTTAACACTTAAATTTTTTATAAGCGTACTAAAAATATCTAAAAGTCTATCAAAAAGTGCCAATTTGAGATGATAAAAAGTTTTTATTTAAATATTTACTTATATTGTTACAGATTTCGTCAGATAATATAAGATAGGTCCTAGTTAGTACTACCTTACCTACATCTACTTACTTTCGGCCTTGCCATCAAGTGAGATTAAGGCCAAGCGTTTTTCAGTTTTAGAGTAAAGAGCCTTTAGCCACTAACAAAAACTAACCAACATTTTAATAATATATTCTTTATTGCACAAAAACACACATACAGAGAACAGTTTACAAACAATGGTGAGCAAAGGTGGACTTATCTCTAAAAGAGATCTCTGCCAGCCAACCTAACGTGGAATGGGGTCATCATGTTTAAAAACGACAAAAGTGCGACAAAAGTGCAAACAAAAATATCTCTAATAATACAAAAACACAATGTTGAAAAAATTTCCACGAGCAGGGTTCGAACCTGCACCCTTCTGACATACCGGGTCAGGTGCTCTTCCAATTGAGCTATCGTGGTTCTAACCAGCCCGCCGAAATTACTCAACACTATTTACTTTTTTACTTTGAAAGCCAAAGGCGCCAATTCAATGTCAACAACTACCGTCATTAACATCTGATCATAATATTTTTACAAATACTAAAGATCAGTTAAGAAGTAGGCTAGCTATTTATAAAATGTTTTTAATTTGTTTATATAATTTTAACGCAAATTTTGTTGCGAAACAAATTACAAAAACACAATGTTGAAAAAATTTCCACGAGCAGGGTTCGAACCTGCACCCTTCTGACATACCGGGTCAGGTGCTCTTCCAATTGAGCTATCGTGGTTCTAACCAGCCCGCCGAAATTACTCAACACTATTTAGTGTTGTTGTTTGTTGTTTGTTTGTTGTTATTACTCAACAAATAGTGTTGAGTAATTTCGGCGGGCTGGTTAGAACCACGATAGCTCAATTGGAAGAGCACCTGACCCGGTATGTCAGAAGGGTGCAGGTTCGAACCCTGCTCGTGGAAATTTTTTCAACATTGTGTTTTTGTAATTTGTTTCGCAACAAAATTTGCGTTAAAATTATATAAACAAATTAAAAACATCTCTAATAATAATTACATTTTATCATCTCTTATAAAAAAAAACTAATTTTCTTACTTTTAATGTAACCAGTTTATATGTAAGTATAAACAGCGGTTATTTAGTTATTTAGATCGAATTGGACATTAGGCATGAGGTTACCAAGATATTTAGGGTAAGCATTGCCACGAGCCAAACCGCTATCAGTTTAATCGATCATAATTTAAAAATAATCGATTTCCTATTAAGTCTATGTTATGTTAATGGGTAGTGTACCCAGTAATCACCCTTAGGGCCAACTGTACCAATATCTTAAATCTAGATTAGACTGGTTATAATCTTTAATATACAATTAGCCTCTATTGTTTGGCTTAAAGTTTATAGTGTCTGAATGACGAATAACGAGGTATTAGGAAGAACGGTAAAGTTTACTCTCATCTTTTGGTAAATGACGATAATGCCAATTATAGAAGCGCACTGCACTCGGAATCCCCAACTACTGAAGATCTGGCTATCTTATTTCAAACTGTCGGAACACAACAACGCTAAATCAGTCCTTAAATAGGACGGTAGAAGCTAGCCGGGCGGGGGCTATCACGATCATACGTTCCTAGATTTGATTCTGGAACCTTAGAGTCTCGACCTGACACGTCTAGACTACGGGCGCAATTACAATTTGGAATGATGATTATAAAAACATTCATATTAATTAGTATACAAATCAAAGTCTCATTAGACAGAGTAGCTAATATCCAATAAAATTTATAGCGATACCAAACAATACGATCATGTTACATCGACACCTGTTCAATATCTACATTTGAGGATGCTGTATATATTTACACTGTCGTTAGAGACACTTTTATGGCTAATTTGCTGTTATTCATTAGAAAAATCGTCGTGTTAATTTGAATTCGGTCGCACACCTGACGGTAACCGGAGACGTGCGCAGGCGATCACACGCCGCCGCGCCGCCGTGTTCTTATAATTGACCGTAAATTTGGCGTTGATCGCGCGACTGTCGTGGATATTGGGTTTCAATTGGATACAACTTTTATGTTGTCTTTTTTCATGATCAGTAAGCTGTCTTAAAGTAAAGGGTTCTCCTATAAATATTGGCTGTTTTTGCGTATACAGTAATATTGTCTTATCTTATCTGACCTTATCTAGCAAGCACTAGAAACTGCTACTTACTTTGTAAGCATAAATGAGCCTTATGCAATATCAATAACTAAATAATGAATATCCGAATTTATTCGAAAACATCAAGTATCAATTAGGAATTGGCAAGTCATACATATAATAAAGCTAAAGAGGGTCGAAAGTCTGTACATGGAAGATATTCGAAAAATAGTTGGCTGGGGATACTTAGAATCAATAACAGAACACGTTCCAACAGTTTTTAGAATTTTTGTCTGTTTATCTGTTTGTCTGTTGATTTGACCGCGCATCACGTGAAAATTTTTATGCAAACTTTGCACGTAGACAGGCCATGACCCGGACTAGGACATAGAATACTTATTATACGGTTCCTGTGGAATAGTGTAGTATTCATGAACGAAGTCGCGGGCGACAACTAGTAATACTATAAATGCGAGGATATTCTCATTTCAGCACGTGCGCCTGACTATCTCATGATGCTGAGTACAGTTTTCTTTATTCCATCAATAGCGTACAATGAACTGCATCATAAAAAGGAGCTAAATGACAACGGACCATTAAAATAAACACTAAAAATTTATTTACGTACACACGTCTTCACACCAGACTACCAGAAACTGTCATATTTCCTCAATAGACCTTGAACTTTATGATAAAGTCATATGGTTCAAAATGTATTGAAGAAATTTGACAAATTTGGAAAGAATGATATGCAAGCATCTGTACCATCTTTATAAACACATACAGACCTCATATATATGTACGACACTAAAACATACATGTACCCATCTCAACCACTATTTATAGCGCCAGTCTATTAACCATAATATAAATAGACAAACAATTCAATTCACAGTAATTGTTGGAGTGGCAGTACGCTAGTGTAGAGTACGTGAGCGAGCCACAATGTCTGGTCGCGCCGTCAGTGTTGCCAACTAGAATTTTACTAAAAATCAAAAATTCTTTCAAATTTCTGTCACAACACAAAATAACGAGGTAACATCATTACCTACTTTGAAATCGCAAACTAAACATAGTAACACTTTTAAAAGTAACTAGATATCGCTCTACTTTCAGACAAAATCTTATAAGTTTCTTTAGCATTCTGTCATTCCGCTAGGAAATCAGTTAGCCGTTTGACGACCTTTGTCCGTGTTTACCTCACCCAATCTTGGTAAAAGACTACCTCAAGTCACGTGATCGAAACACCGACAGAAGGTTTCAAGAGGGAATGGCATGACGCAAGCATGTCGCAGTTCCCTGCTTAAATCTCCGAGGGATTCGGCGCATCCCAATCCGCTAGATATGACGGGAAATCTGTTATGTTGGCAACACCGCGCGCCGTGTAAGCCGACCCCGGTGGTGCGATGCGACGATACACTAGTAGGTATAGGTACGCGGAACCGCAACTCGTTGCATACAATCGCGCCTTTGTCACTAGACACGGCCAGTCGCTTCTTTATACCAATTACCAATAGCCATTGCTACAACATTTACTAGTCAGCCAGCTTCGATTCTGCTATCTTAACGTCAACAATCGTGTCTCAGTGGCTCTGTAATTCAATAGGGAAGTTGGCAACAACAATAATTAATTCCAAAACAATAAACTTATAAATGATGTCAAGTAACAGTTCTTTAAAAAAAAACGGTAACCTATTTTTTATTGGACCTATGCATGGATATCTGTAGCCTTTAATATACACTCTGTTGACGGAACACAACATTGACGTCATAGTTTGCCGTTCCTATGCGATTTCTAATAAAAAAAACATTTTGGTGGTTGCTAGAAAGTTTATCTATTGACTAACCAGCCAACTACCCAATATTCAAAATCAGGATACCGACACACTATTTATTTTTTCCCTTTAGTTGATGGCTTCGTGCGATTAGCACATTTAGCCAGTGTTAAAGTAATTTTTCTTGCAAGTAATATATAAATAAACAATATTTCCTTCCAGTACGATGATGATGATGAACGATAATAGAAGTGAGAAGTGAGAAATGATATACCCCCAACCCCTCGAGTATCTCAGTAAAAAAGATAAAGTGGGGCTTTACTAAGTCCTCACGCGGTCTTTTTGAGAGAATTTGAAAAGTGACGTTGCACTGTTTTGTTTCATTTGCCAACACTCATGCACACTCACGAACACTTAACGGTTAATAATCCACCATTGTTTCACATTAATATTCGACATAACACAAATATTAGAAAATAAAACAAAACCGCAGACATGACTCTTCACTTTCCCGCCATGAAGTCCCGACACACTATTAATAATTCAGATGTTATGGAATAAGCAGACTTGATGGCTAGGGCCACGGATATAACTGTTCTGTGGCTAGGGCAATGGACAGTACATTTAAGTATCTGAGTGGCGAATCGCAACGAAATCGTTTAACATAATTAAGAAAACCAACAATAAAATAATAATATTAGAAGAAATGAAAAATAAAATCAATTCTGCCTTCTCAAGAATGAATAAAATTAATTGAAATTTGAATTTTAAATACCTCTATGATAACGCTACTGTAACCTCAATTAATTATTAGTTTTGTTTAAAACGACTTTAATCCGTTTTGTGTATCAATGAATTAATAGATCAACTATTGCATGTTTCATAATACAGACTATCATAATATTTCTAAAACTGTCATGTTAATACGCGCTTCCACCAATATCATTAAAATGTCTTATTTATTATTTTTATTACAAGTGTTCATCGAAATAAAAGTCTTAGCAAAAACTGATTATTAGGTCACTAACCAAGATCTATGTAGATTCAATTGAAATTCGCGAGCATTGCAACACAGCCGGTCAACTTTCAAACATATTTCAGGCACCTTTTAATAAGCACGCAGTGAAAGGTGAGCACTATCTAAATTATATCTTCAATGATTTCCTTAGTTCGATCATTTTGCGTTACTATCTGATTAACTTGAGAGCTTTACGTGGCGTAAAGGTAACGTTCCGAGTACTGCGACAGCGACATGCGACGGTGTGGACAGATAATGTGTCGCACCAGGTAGCGACTCTAAATAAGAATCATAGAAAAAACTTTTAAAAAAACCTAGAGTCGCTACTTGTCCTCATCCACTAAAGACTAAGGCCATTTTACTTCTCCCAGAAAACAACAGTGCTAATAACAATAATGTTATGGCGTCAGGCTCTAGGCGACTAGACCTAGAATAAGCCTTACCACCAATTAAAACCGAGTACAAAAACTACCCCCACTAAAATTTACCGAGACTTCCGGGTCTGCGACTGCGACAGGCTGTACACCAGATACGTCGTCAGCTGTCGCTGTCGCGTAACACGGTACGCTGCTTTAAGCATAACCAGTCTGCGACAGGATGCATTACTTAGCACTTATCACAAATTAAATCGGTTTGTCTCTACATCTAGTTATTACGATAGATGTTGAGGTGGAACTGTGTTGTGAAATAAATAAATCGACAGACCACAGCAGGTACAGCAGGCTCTACGTCTGCGTCTGCGTTTTCATTTTTACTTGATTCTATTTCGACAGTTAAAAAAATATCGGCATGGAACAACCGAGTTTTGACGACTTTTTCATCACTTTTTACCAAATAGACTGTTCTATATGTACGTGTGTATAATATAGTGTAGCAAGCAGGTTAATAATAGAATACTTATTTACAAAATTGTATCTGTAGTTTTGTTTCCCAAAAACAGATCATCTCAAAAAGGAGGCAAACGTCTAAAATTGTACAGACTCGTACTTGAGAGCAATAAAAATTTTATTTCGATTTTATTTGATTTTTATATCTAGCTAAAAATTCAAATTTATGCCCCTTCTAAGTTGATGCTGGATTTTTATAACAAATCTACATGGCTATAATACGTAATGTTGATTAATATTAATAGTTTTTCCTTTTGGCTCCAGCCACGACACAGCGAGATCGTTATGTGAATCGGTTGTGGAATGATTTATATGTAAAAAAGTACCAGCATGCCCTAGTTGCAGGCTAAGTGATTTGGTTTCGCTGAATTACAATTATGCTGGCTTGCCCGGTGCATTCTTGCCACTTCAATGTGTGAAACTTGTTCTTCATGTGTGAACATGTTGTATTATCACGACAATACTAAGTTATAACTATGTTAGTATCATCAATACATCACCAGCTTATTTTTTGTCCCCTCTTGTCATGAATCGTTGGTAACTAAAGCACAATACATATTTCTGCAGCTTATTTCAGTTCATTCCCTTTATTCAAACAATTTTTAACGTAAATTGTCCTTTTACTTTTAGAAAAGTAATTAAAATGACCTTTCTGAGTTTCTTGCCAGTTTCAGTCACACCAAGGGCATAGTAATATTTTAAGACCAATTTTTTTGTAGCTTGAACTGAATAAAATATATGGAGATTTAAAAAAATGCTCGCAAACAAAGTAATTAAATCCTAAGCACACCACTGATTACAAAGTGCAACTCTTTGGTATATTCTCAATGAGAGCAGTGAGCGTGCGCGGGCGCAGGGCCGGCCACGGCATGGCAGCTCGATTTTCCTTTGCGCATGTGTGCGTGAGTTTCACGACTGCGTGTGCGCGTCGCGGCAGACTGACTGGCTGTTCGCGCGCAGTTAAAGCGAGGCTTACATGGCCGTGGCCCTACGTCTACCTCCCGTAGGAATAACAGATAAAAGTGGGATCAGTGTTCAACACCGTAGCCTTATAAGTGTTCAAATACCAGTTTTCATCGCCATAAAAAATATAGAATTTCATTGAAGTTTTACCTGGACGAACGGTAAAATTTAAAGCCTGGATAAGAAGCAGGTAGTCTGTACTTAAAATTATTGTAGTATTCGATTGTTGCTATAGTGATGTATCATTTACAGACAGGCTTAAGTTTTCCCACAAAAAAAACCTACGTATGAAGAAATCAGGCTAGCAATACATTACCTACCACACTCGCTGGCCCAATGCAGTTTGTGGGAAAATGTTTCTGAATCATATTTTTTGTTCTACTAATTCTCATCCTTGAGTCTAAAAACCCTGCTTTGAAAAAATTGTATTCAACACACTATTAATAACAGTTTTCTTAATAAGAAAAATTGCCAAGAAAAATGTTAAAGAAAATAGTCGTTTGATGTAAAATTTTTTCAATGTAACTATTCTTCATTACGCAATTACCCCCGTACCATCAGTTCTCAGACCGTCTTGCATATAAACTGTTCAGAAAGCTCTGCGAAGGAGTACGTGCGTGCGCGAGACACGCTGTCGCCTGCCGCGCAACGCTACGAGTCAAATATACCAGTCAGTGCGCAGGCGCATAAGCCGGCGCGAACTAAAAACGGTGGGTCGCCTTGTTACGATTCAATTTAGGTTTTTCTCCCCGCCGGCCGCTTTGCTTCTTCTTTTTCGTTTTTCTTATTTTTAAGCTTAATTACCTTAATTGGATCGCAATATATTTTTTTGTAAAAAGAAAGGAGAAACATTATCATGGTAAAGAAAAGTAAACACAAAAGTTCAAACTTAACTAAAAGAAAATTAACATTTCTTTTTTTTTAAATGTCAATATACAAGCATTTTTGTATGTCACTAGTAGTATTACTAGTTTGCCACTAGTAGCCGTACTAACAACTAGTTATATCAATCTTTCAGTTTCTTCCTCGTACCTACATCAATTATTGGCCACAACTGCACAGTGGAATAACCCCAACTTATTAATCTAAAATTGCGACACTCAATCTGTGAAAAGGCCGTATAGGTATTACTTGATGTATAAACCCTGAAAAAAAGTTTCTTTTTTCGAATCATGAAATTCAATTTGCACAAATGCCACATGAGTGGAGGTTTTATTTAAAAATAATTAACAAAAATGAACGGATTTTATGGCCGAGGTATAAACGAGACGTTTAAAAAAGACCTATACAACATTATTATCATCTCTAATTTCATTTTGCTCTTATTTTCGAGGTGTACACAACACAAGTTTCACGCAGGTTTTTGCCAAACGTGAAAAACATTACCTGTTTTATAATTTGTGTATATGTGAGTATTTATCATTCAACCTACATCGTTCAAGCGGGGCAAAGGATGCCTATAAAAACCTTTCAAGAATAACAGTTGTGAGTAAAAGTTTTCCCTAAAACCTGAGCATCTCAGTCCCTGCCAGGTCTCCCACCAATCTCTTAAGTAAGCAGAGATCGTCAGTCCAAAGATTGAAGTTAAAAAATACCAAAAATAAAAAAACAAACAAATCTCATTTGACATTTCGGTACTGAAATATTTATCTGTAAAGCAACTACTTAGTTGTGATATTAGCAAACGAGCTCGCACGATGTATCTTAAACGTAACATTATGTGCGTCCATCGTTTCAAAATAGAACACATTTGCGAAGTCCCTGTTCCGTCGAGGAAGCAGACAGTTTGCCAAGACATCTCTCCGGCAAATTATTGGTTAATTATTAACATCAAACGGGGATTCTGAGCGGTGCGGTGGCTTCGTACCAACATCGCGTTATTAAAATGTTAGTTTTAATGATGCACTTTACGTACAGGGTTACTCGCGCTTATATTATTGTATTATTTATTAAATTACTAGATCCGTATAGAACGTTTGTGTTACCTTTAGAGAAGAATGAGTAGGGTAAAAATCAAATCCATGAAGGTTTAGTTATCTTTGTTTCGAAATAACGTTACGCATTTACTAAGTGTAAATTAACATTTCAAGAATAACTCACAAAAAGCAAGGTTTCAATACGACAGTCCTACCGTTTTACGATATCTTACTGACAACCAGAACTTAGCCACCATGGTTCTTTAAAAAGTTTGTATCTTATTTGATACAGTAAAACTGTATCATTTATAGTGACAGGCTAAGTAGTAGGCCCTGAACGGGCGTATGCAGTGATCTAGCGAATAATATCATGTGTCGCAACCCGCACAGTCGCAGGCTGACCCAAATACAGCGCTCACGTTACTCCGCAGGCTCGCGGTAGGTGACAAGGTGGCTACGGATGCGTGCTACCACGGATTGATTCGAAAAAAGCAATGAAAAAGAAAACATATTGCTATCAACTTCGAGTTTTATTCACTTTAACAGGCACTTGTCCAATGTCATACAAATCTTTGTTTGCGTTCAAGTGACTTTCGTTGAAGCACACTTCAAAGCAAATAACGAGCACTACTCATTGAAACGGAAGGCTGTTTTCGAATCTATTCACGTTTATTTGACGTATTACTATCTTCTTTCTCTCGTCTCCTTTTGTCAGTCTTCCTCAAGCTACGAACAAGGAGGACGAACAAGAATTTAGGATAAAATAATATGTAACTATACCGAACTAGACTATACTGCCGAAATTATCCAACACATTCATTCATTCATTCATTTCTGGGGCTGGTTGGCTGGTTAGAACCACGATAGCTCAATTGGAAGAGCACCTGACCCGGTATGTCAGAAGGGTGCAGGTTCAAATCCCGCTCGTGGAAATTTTTTCAACATTTGTGTTTTTGAGACTTTAATAAATTCGATAAAACAGAACCGATACGAAAATAGAAATCATATGGTACCCAATTATGGAGTATCGATTTTGCAACTATCAATAAAAAACGCCTCGTTTTATATTTAGAAGTCGGCTCGTATTGCGATAAGCGCTTGGGGAGTCACTAGCAGTTCGAGACTTACGCTATATCTACAAGAAAATTCTACTTAGTTATCCGCCGACAGTTTTATGTAGTTCAATATTCTTTATCTATTTGACTACATTTAGGTATGATTTTTTATGAAAGTCACTAGGTAAACCATCGGTTACAGGTCTGCAACTTAATCTGAGTAGAACAAAGACCCATAAGCGTTCCTTTTCTCCCTTTTTTATCTCGATTCGATTCGAACCTCGGAAAATCAAGTATGGAACGGGGAGACGCTTACGTGATACCGTTCCCTCTAGAAAACCTCTGACAGTGTTTCGATCACTCGGGTTAAAAAACAAACCCGATGATGCTATAAAGGCCGTCTAAGGCCAACAGCAAACTCTCTAAAAAAAACACCTTTTTTAGTGTCGGAAAATTGAAGAACCTATCATAAAAGAGCTTATGATTACAAACATTCAAATAAATCTAAGAGTTATTTTGCATGTTCACAACGCGTTCTATAAACTTATACAATACACAGAACCGATGACAAAACCGTTTAGGAACACTGTTTTTAATATAGCACACAAGCGTTTTAATATAGGATTTAATTTTCAAGAATAACCTTGAAATTTTGTGCGCAGTTGACTCTTTTTATTGTGTATTTGAAATTGTCTCTGGCTGCTTAAAAAAACAACAGTGTAATGTTTTCTAAAGTTTACGCGAACACTTACACATTGAAATGAAACAACTTTTACGGATCTACTCGCGTTTATTATAGACAACAGTGTAGTTATATTTCGGGTATTAACTTAGTGGTTATATACTTCAATTTTCTTTTCGATTCAATTTCTTCGACTGATATTATTAAATTTCGAATTTACATTTTGTAGTTGTAAAAAAGTCAGATAATATGTGCGTTAATATTTATAAAAATGGTTTGCCCAATTATAAATAACAGTTAATATCCAGTAAAGTATGGCAACACTCAAGTGCTAATAAACGGGATTTATCACGTGCAATTTCAAAGTAACAGCGTACAAAAGTTTAAAGTTTAAATGAACTCTACCGATGACAATTTGAATGCATTATAATATTTTCACATAATCATCGTTACTAAATAGTATTAACTTAGTAACGATGAATGAAGAACTTCAACTAGGAGCCCAACGTCTTTCAAACGCAATTAAAAGATCAGTCTACGTCTTGGCGTAAAGTCTCGGGTACGAGTTTCAAGACTTCGTTCTATTTCAATAGCTATAAAATTTTCGATAAATTATTCAGTCAACACAAAGCAGGACAGTGCGTACGCTTTCGTTTTTAGAGGAAGGAATTGATATTATTATTATACTACATACAAAATAGGCTATTACTTAACGTCATTGACGTAGGTATTTTAACACATTTCGCATTGCATTGTTGTACCGGACTGTTTAAATTATCCTAGTGTGGTTGTATAACTGTAAAGTTTAAAATAATGAGAGTAACGAGTGACTGTTTGAAATGATGACACACACAGAGTCGATCCGTTGATAGTTTTCAAATATTATTAATGCGTGACTAACGCTTTGAGTAGTTGAGATCAAGTATCTTGGTATAGTAGTTTGCGTACAACTTATCGTGATTATAATCTAACTGAAAAGGAAGTAATAAGCCTACTTACTGTCTGAGTGTGAAGCAAATGCCTCCATCATTGAGTCATCTCACAATTGATGGGTATTGGCTTAATCACCATGTTTGCCAAATGCGGGCTCACAAACTGTTGATCACAAACTAGCGCTAAGCAGATACAAATTCGTAACACACTTTCTCGACCTGGAAATTGAACCATGGACCTTCGGATCGATTGCTTTGCCACTGGGTCACTCGAGGTGAGTCTGTCATCCCAGTAGGTTAAAATACTGTTTACTCAATAAATAAACTTGTAAGCACCCGAAAAAAACTCTACTTTTTCAAATATGGAATTAGCGAATCACAACGTCATTATTGTCCATCAATGTGTTATGTAGTGCTATTTAACCACTTTTTAGGCTTTAAGTCAAGGTCAATTCGAAAATTGCTACCATCCTAATACCAATTCTAGCAGAAACTACCTGCGTTACTGTGTTATGCGGCATAGGACTAAACATGTGTTATTGTTTATTTTTATATATGCGGTTTGACATTAAGGTTATCAATGAGGCCTCAACCTGAGGCCCTCAGGGTTGGCATCGCTAGATTTAAAGTTACCCACAGTCAAATATGTCGCAGTTAGCGCTTATCAATCACCAAGCAAGTATATAGTTAGTTAGCTGATTCAGTCGAATAAAAACTTTACACATTTTATTTACTTACAGTAGATACATTATGATTTTGATGAGAAAATAAAACAGAGTCGCAATAACGACTCTGTAATTCCCGCCAATATAAAATACAGACAACCTCGGAGGTGACCGAGACGAACTCTACCGTCTCTGTACAAAGCAACATCAATACAGGAATAAATCGCAACATCAGACAGAGTTTTATAATTTTTTTATGAATATTATCAAAGCGAACGAAACGTTTATTACAAAATGGCGACGATAAAAAATATAATTTTGACAATTACTCTTTTTTTTTGGCAACGGCATCAACACCATTCAGCCACCGTTGCCGCGCTGTCTGCTTGCGAATCATTTTAAATAATTATAGTTACTTCGTCCTTATATTTTTGTCTGTGCTGCGTAGATTTTAGTTGGCTAGCAAGCTTTTATTAGTTATTTTGTAACGTTCTTCATCAGCTACAATAAGTTATAAACTACAAACAGCTACACGAGGGGCGGGCGCCTTGGTCATAACTAGTATGATAAAAAGTTCACGAACCTTAAACTACGAGCCATTTGTCTACCGATTTAAATGTAAAATAATCACATAAAATACTATACTATTATTACAAACATCATCATTATTATTATGTAACATAATCTGTAACTAAGTTCTTAATTTGTCAGTGAGTCAAACGTAACGTTAGGTGACGCATCGATTGGACATTAATCAAATGTAAACACGAACTAAACATGAATTTATTAGCTACTTACTATTCTAATTATCTTGTTCGTGCCGCCGTAAAGCTGTAGGTAATAAAGTTTTTTTTATAATTTACTACCTTGTTACTAGTTCATATATTACTAAACAGCACAACACAAGTGATCATCTTCTAATATATAAAATTCTCGTGTCACAGTTTTCGTTGCCATACTCCTCCGAAACGGCTCGACCGATTTTGATGAAATTTTTTGTGCTTATCCGGTATCTATGAGAATCGGCCAACATCTATTTTTCATCCCCCTAAATGTTAAGGGTGGTCCACCCCTAAATTTTTTTTGATTTTTGAAATTTTTCCAATACAAAATGATTTGTTTGTAGTGTTGTCATGGAAACTGTCAAAGCGGTACGAAGTCCGCCGGGGGCAGCTAGTCATGATATAAACATACAATCATTTAACGAGCTCTCTCTAAACAACGACATCTACAACTTGTCACCTATAGTCCATTTCAACTAGGATGATCCCGGTGACAGATGTCATCAATAACGAAGACGTGACTTTGTAAAATCGTATGAACTTATTTGACTACATCAAAATAACATATTTTTATATAATCCATCACTAAATATACTACAATTACTTTTTATAATTCTATTTTTTACTTTAGATTAGGTTTGTCTCAATAAACTCTCGCATAACACACATTAATCACAACTTTAAAACAATATAATAAAAAAACGTACCCCTTCACAAGGTCATTTCATTACAAAGAAATACTAGTATTGGGATAGTAATCCAATTGAAGTTCAATTGACATTCAATAACTAATCAATTAAATTTAACTTTATATTTTTCATTCTAGCTGTATTAATTAATTTGTTAGTCTATTTTTATGTGAACATGTAGATTAGTCTACATTTTTTCATTTTATTGCAGCGTCATTACGAAAAATATTAAAATGAAACATCTTAAACTTATAAAACAAAAACAGTATATATATATATATACAGCCAACACGTCACTGGTAAAAATTGGGCGAAAGTAGTCGATAAGACAAAAAATACTATATTAGAGGACTGGGAGAGGTACGTCAGAATAGATCGGTGGAAAGACCAACTTATAATAAATATCGGCGATAGCGACTCTTCAAGCGATTCTGACAGTGATTTTTCAGATACTTACTGAATAAAAAATTTACTCTTTTCAAATTCTGTTTCATTTTACCGAATAACACTGTGTAAAACATACATTTAATGCATTTATGAACAATAAACTTTCAATATAATACATAAACACAAATCATATTTAAAGTATTGTTAGTAAAGTAAAATCGATTTCATTTCCATATATAGTATTATCGATTACCAGAAACAATCGAAATTATTTTATTGTAGGACATCTCTACAATTGTCGAAATCGAACTGTCACCGGGATCATCCCAGTTGAAATGGACTATAATTGGGTTTCCTCTTTACGCATCTTCCTAAAGGGATTTTCCTTCCTGTTCCGATGTACGTTTGTGTCCCAAATGATATCATCGCATTAAATGTTCACACGCTTGTTGTGATCTAGAGTTATGAATGGGTGTCCCACGCAACTCTTTGAATGAAAACTCGAATTATGGCCTCATTTATGAGCGTGGCTGGTTGCCAGTAGCGCGCTCAGGGTTCGTCCGCCCATAAACAACGTTAATGCGGTGCTCCAGACGCCGCTGACAAGTTTACTCGTCCACCAGACGGTTTGGTGCACGAAAAAGAAAACGGTCAAGCGGGAGACCGATTCAAAATGTTGCTATCATAAAAAAATATATTACTTCTTACAATATTTTGTGTACTTACGTAATACTTTTAGTTTCTATTTTATTATTTTCATCAGTCTGTTGACGTCCCACTGCTGGGCCATATGAATTTAGATGATTAGATCATATTTATAACCCCATAATGCTGGCACAAATGTGGGTTGGTGGATTTTAACGATTTTATCAATTAAATAAATAAGTCACCAACACGGTTTTTTATAATCACCAGACATTGCATGAAGTAAACTTCAGTATGAAGATGGCACTATGTGATGATTATGACGATGAGACAATATTGTGAACTACATCCGCATCAGGCAGATATACAGTATACATAAATACTTTAATAATAGACTATAGTCCATTTCAACTGGGATGATCCCGGTGACAGATGTCATCAATAACGAAGACGTGACTTTGTAAAAGCGTATGAACTTATTTGACTACATCAAAATAACATATTTTTATATAATCCATCACTAAATATACTAAAATTACTTTTTATAATTCTATTTTTTACTTTAGATTAGGATTGTCTCAATAAACTCTCGCATAACACACATTTATCAAAACTTTAAAACAATATAATAAAAAAACGTACCCCTTCACAAGGTCATTTCATTACAAAGAAATACTAGTGTTGGGATAGTAAACCAAGTGAAATTCAATTGACATTCAATAACTAATCAATTAAATTTAACTTTATATTTTTCATTCTAGCTGTATTAATTAAATTGTTAGTCTTTTTTTATGTGAACATGTAGATTAGTCTACATTTTTTCATTTTATTGCGGCGTCATTACGAAAAATATTAAAATGAAACATCTTAAACTTATAAAACAAAAACAGTATATATATATATACAGCCAACACGTCTTTGGTGAAAATTGTGCGAAAGTAGTCGAAAAGACAAAAAATACTATATTAGAGGACTGGGAGAGGTACGTCAGAATAGATCGGTGGAAAGATCAACTTATAATAAATGTCGGCGATAGCGACTCTTCAAGCGATTCTGACAGTGATTTTTCAGATACTTACTGAATAAAAAATTTACTCTTTTCAAATTCTGTTTCATTTTACCGAATAACACTGTGTAAAACATACATTTAATGCATTTATGAACAATAAACTTAAACAAATATTACACAAATATTACACTTAAACAATATAATACATAAACACATCATATTTAAATTATTGTTAGTATAGTAAAATCGATTTCATTTCCATATATAGTATTATCGATTACCAGAAACAATCGAAATTATTTCATTGTAGGACATCTCTACAATTGTCGAAATCGAACTGTCACCGGGATCATCCTAGTTGAAATGGACTATAGCTGACCGGCGGCGGACTTCGTACCGCTTTGACAGTTTCCATGACAACAAAACAAACAAATCATTCGTCCGCCTAAGAACACCACCCGTATCCCATGATGGACGACTATAGCAGCGCCACCTACCGGGTTCAATATACACAAAAAAATCCATCCAAATCAGTCCAACCGTTTAGAAGGAGTTCAGTGAACACACGCACAGAATATTTATATTTATATAAAGATAGGTAGCTGGAGTAATAAATTGAAGCATTGTTATAGTTAGGTAATGTCGAATAGAATAGCTAATGAATAACATTAGACACGCTTCGTAACAAAGCTATTTCTTTTCACATTAACTTTTATTAAAGTAATAACTACTTATATTTGATTTATTCGTCCGTACTACCCATCTTCAAACGAGTGTTTTTTATAAATAGCCATTAAAATTTTAGTTCGTTAAACTTCTGAAAGGGTGACGTGGTAATCTATTATTAGATATTATAGTTTTTGTTATAATTGTTATAAAAATAAGTTGTCAGTCAGTATGCTCTGTAACCGGTTGTAAGAGTTATATTGTATATGTTACTGTCATACATACATAACCCATTTCAGGCTAAACTAGTTTTAACTATGCAAATCTGGTAATGTAAAGAGTAGAGTATTGTCGCAGTTCGGCCTGTAAAATCATGACTACTGGTGAAATGCTGTAACCTGAGTCCTCAACTACTGAATGACGTTTTCTCGCTGCAGGAGCTACGGAAACACAACAATGCTACTAACATCAATGATGGTGATGCGAACCCGTGACCTCTGGGTGGTGAAAGAGGTTCAGAGGTGGTTGAAAGCTACTTGTGATCGAGTAACAAATAAAACATGCACTATAGACACTCAGGTGTTACACACCTCAATGGGACACAACCAAGCGGACATCAACCTTTTTTGCTATTACAGTCAAACAGATAAAAAACACCCGGCTTTTTATATAACCCGCCATTAGTGGCACCAACTCTGCTGTCAATAAAAAGTGCAAGCTAAATTTACACATCGCTCGAATGTCCGCTGTGGTGAATCGAAAGATGAGGTGTGGTCAAACTAGTTATGATACATACACGTACTTAACTTTAAAGCAATCTGCTCTTTACACTGGCTTTAATTTGCATTACGATGCATTGCTTCGAAAATAATATGTTTTCGATTGGATCTGTCACAAGAATTCGAAATTAATCGAATTTATTCAGAAATATGCTCGGAAAAAATCAAATAGTCTCAGAATGTTCGAGAGCCCGAGGTCTCAGCAGCTCAGCGGTCAGTCACAGCACTGGACCAGTAGTCCAAGGGTCGTGGGTTCGATTCCCACTCGAGCTTCCTGACACTAGATAATTTTTTCTAGTAAAATTTTGGCTTCATCGTCATTATCATCCGCCTATACTAGGCCACTGCTGGACATAGGCCTCTCCAAGTGCACATCACAGAGCCCGATCCGCGGCTACTATTAATAGTATTAATCTATGGTCGGACTTCTTGGCGGGTAAGTGAAGAGTCATGTGTGCGGTTTTGTTTTATTTTCTAAAATTTGTGTTATGTCGAATATTAATGTGAAATAATGGTGGATTATTAACCGTTAAATGTTCGTGAGTGTGCATGAGTGTTGGCAAATGAAACAAAACAGTGCAACGTCACTTTTCAAAATCTCTCAAGAAGTCAGCGTGAGGAAGTCCTGACGCGGACTTCTTGAGAAAGTAAAGCCCCACTTTATCTTTATTACTTAGATACTCGAGGGGTTGGGGGGTAATATCATTTCTCACTTCCCATTACTATTATCATTCATCATCATCATGCAGGAAGAAAACATTGTTTATTTATGTATTACTTGTAAGAAAAAATACTTTGATTCTGGCTAAATGTGCTAATCGCACGAAGCCATCAACTAAAGGAAAAAAAAATCTATGGTCAGGTAGAGGTGGTCCTTCGGTACTATTCAAACTTGCTGACTGATTCATGGGTTTGTTAACGTTGGTATTGGGGTTAACGTTGTACGTCAACGGTGACTGTGCGACACATTTACGGTGTTACCGATATTGCGTATCACGATTTAATTACGAAAATCGTATTGTGCAGTCTGTCTGTATTGATTTGGTCGTTGCAACAAAGTGGTTGAAATTTTAAATGGCAGGTTAAAGTTACCCGTACAAATATGTGATTAGTCTATGTTTTTGATTAATGTGGTAACATTTTTTTTTATTATAACCTTTTTCTATGTAGTAAATATTGTATTGAATATGTTATAATTTAGTATGTGGTAAAGCAAACTATCAAGTGTTAGTGGCGGCACCAAAGTTCGACAAGAACCAGAGATTTTTTTGCCTTTAATCACAAAAAGTCGTCTTCAGCAACTGATTTTAGTCTTTAGCAAAAAAATGTATACATGTCACCTGTGTAAAATTTATCCTATCCTGTAACATTTCAAAGAAAACCTAACTATATTATTTTTTGGCGACGGAAACTGCGTCGAAAAGTGGGTTTAAGACAAAAAAATGGGCTTAAGACAAAACATTTCTGTGATAATTGAAAAGTGCTTATTATAACTTGAATAAAGATGTAACAATTTCATTCGATTTTATTGACATGAATGCGCTTTCGATGAGTCTAAGAAAAATGTAACTCAAGGTATCTTTCATATGCATGTATATTGTTAAGTAAAGTCAGAGCGAAAAATCAGCACCTACACTTTTCTAAAAGTGCAAAATTAAAACTAATGCACTTTATTTATTTTTGCTATGAGAACACTAACATGGAAAAGTTTTTGTATATTTTTTCCATTGACTGTACACGCGTAGTGCGATTCGACTCGGCAGTTTCCTATATTGTGTTTCATGTTTTAATTGATCAATCGGGTGGAGGAAAATTTTCTGGTTCTACCCTTTTTATGACGCATTCATATTTTCTTGGTAGAGTAAACTATATATGCATTAGGACGAATTATATCCTACCATCTACATAGTTTATTTAGATATTTTATTTTTACAAAATAAAAACAAATCCGTTTTCTGAATCAGCGTCAAATCGTCGCTGCTAGCATCAAGTCTTCTCATAAGCAGATGGGTCGAGATTTAGTCACTCTGGTTGTTGCGCCCCCGTTCCAATCCGAACCCCTCGGAGAGTCTCGTAGGGAACGGGGACACGCACTAGTGCGAGATGCCGTTCCCTCTAGAAAACCTCTGACGGTGTTTCGATCAAACGGCTGGAGGAACCCTTTAAGTTTCTCGCCGTCCCCAAACAAGTTTGGTGGCGATATCGCTGAAAAGGGATAAATTATATTTGGTCACCAATCCGGAGTGCCGCATAACAAAAGCTGCTTATCATTCACAATAACACGAACATAATTAGTTGGCGCCAACAAGCTTCGCACATTAAAATGTTGTCCATTTGTATAATTATACAATTTTATTTATAGGCAATTAATGACCAAAGTAGAGCAATTAATTGGCGTCTTGACAAAGCTATTACATATATATGTTATATTTTTCTTAGAACGATCCGGTAATTACTTTAATGTCGTTAGACGAACGCTACATAGTTATATATCCGCTTCCCTTTGTATGTTCCGGGTAAAAATACATAGTAAACATAGTTGTTGTGTGACAACGCGAAAGTTTGTAAGTATGGATGGATGTTTGTTACTCTTTCACGTAAAAACTACTGAATGGATTTTAATGAAACTTTCCTCATATACCGACCATGACCCAGACCAGCATATAGGATACTTTTCTTTTTTCTTTTTTTTTTTACTGTAGTCTTCGCGAACGAAGTCGCGGGCAACAACTAGTTGTAGTATAATTATGCTTTTGCGTTCACATTCAACTTCTATTTTAACTTAGTATAGATATACTAAGTATAGATAGAATACCATACTGACGTAAAATCAGTAATTCGTTCCTTTTGAAATTGAAAGTGATTTCAGAGAATAATCGACTTAAATACGTATTAACTATTATTTAGTCTGATGGTTTTTTTTGTCAAATTGCGTCAACATAAAGTTTCATTGACGTATTACTGAGTAACGAACCATCAAAACTTAGGTCTTAACAGGTACAATATTAGTATTGTCCCGTTGGATATAACAAAAGCATAATTACCGACACCGCAGTGCATTGTAGTGTTTCCCTTTCCGTGTTAAATGCGAATGGAACTCTCAATTTCAGTTGGCAAGTCATGCTGCGACAAACGTCGAACACTCTATTATTACCTGGCATTAAATTTATCTCTAGTAATCCAAGGCCCACCTTCGTGGTTCAACGGCACTAGACGCAACCAGTCCATCTGGTTGCATTGCAAATATACATTTACGCGTACGACAATCTGATGCAAGCGATACCCAACTCTATTGCTATGAGCAAAAGCAACACGGCAGATGTAAAAACGCCACACACGTGTACCGACAAAGCGCCATTTATTCATTTTTTTAACTGTATCTCAGTCTGGATGTACGCGATTAATGCAAGTGCTTGCAAACTGGATTGATTTTTCTTTTTTTCGTATAAAAATTTTTGCTGGACCATTTTGGGGTGGCCCTCAAATGAATGGTCGTTAAGCTTTCTTACCCCACAGTAGTTACGCACACAGGTACGCTACTTCATTTATTGCACTTATTATTTATTGCATTTATACTATTATTTATATTATGTTTATTATATATTTATTTACTAAAAGAACTGTCCCAAATCGAAATCCGTAAAAAATTACGGATTCATCAACGTCTTGCCCACACTCACACTTTTGAACGTAATAACAAAAATTTTGCACAGTGGTTTCCTCTATGATATAAATAAGGTACCAAACTAATCGCAAGGTACCTAACTACAGATCCTTCAAAATTTCTACGAAATTAGGGTGTTCACGTAAACGAATAATTCGCAGTCAGTCGTTAGTTATTCAAGAAATCTTTTCTTGAACAGCCCGTCAGCCCGTCAGCCCGTGACCACGGCCGTTGTAACTCGGTCGAAACGTCGGGTACAAAGAAGGTATGATACCTTTTTACTAATTAGTTTGCGTTAATCCCCGTTTAAGTTCTTTTGTTTATTTGTTTGAATTTTTTTTTTTTTGTCTGTGGAACGCGAAAGTTTAAAAGTGTATAAATCTTTTCTTGCTTTGCGTATTAATATCTTTACACCATAATCTTTATCTAGCAGACTTTTTAAGGGTCTCTGCTCTGCCCATCATACTATGGGGCCAACTCTGGAATGGTGAAAAACCAAACAGCTATATCATACACATTTATCAAGTTATGTATTACATATTAAATGGATTAACTGATTTTTATTTAAAAGTTTTGCAAAACTATGGGCAGACAATAGCTTCAAAAATTTCTGGTATATAAAATTAACGATGTATATTACAAATTAAAAAGTAAATGAGATCGCGTTATGTAAACGGTAGCTAAAATGTTAGATGTTGCCGCTGCCACAAAATAAAGAGACGGCAGAATGTAAGCTTCGTACAAACGCGCTCGAGCAACGCACCCATAGACAACCTCTCACGGACACGGAATCTCGTAACAGCTGCGCGCGTACTGTTCCAAGCAGTTCCGAGATTTGCTCGAGCGCAGTATGTGATAAGACGACACCTCGATTTGTGAACATTCAAAAAGGGCGATCCTTACTGGCGCTGTAATAAGATCGAAAATACGTAGCGCCTGCAACAATTGTGACCGCAGTTTAACAGAATCTAAAAAATATTTTCAAAAAATATTGGTTTTAGTTATCAAAGTATGCAGCTACTAAATTATGAATATTGATAATATCAATGTATTTGCGTGGTTTCCAAGCATATAAATTAAGTAATTTTGTTGTAACTTCCGCAATAGTGATTTTTAGTGGTATTTCCGAAAATGATTATGATCGAGTTAAAACTATACAATCGTGTATTTGAGCTAGCAAATTCAAGATAAAGACATGAATTTACCTATATCAACATTTCAGATTCGTTAGGCATATTATAGTCTTAAACTATTCGGACGAAAATTGATATTTTTCAGTGTGTCGCCTTAACAGCTTGACTGCCCATAAAAATAAAAGAAGTAAGCCCGCTTAACTTCTCGCGTTATTTAGCTTTAAATATTTATAATTATGAAAAAAATATGAAAAAAACACGCCTAGCGGCGTGACGAGCACCGAGGAAAGGATTTCCAATTGTCTAATAGCATGAATCGATCACGCGCTGAGGCGTGACGGGCGTCCCGCTTCACACCCCGCGGCGCGCGTAATGGGCAGTCAAGTTGTTAACCTTACCTTCTGGATTCTTTATTTTGTGCCGCAGCTTTCCGGCCAAACGGGTGCTAAAGTGGGAACCATTTTCCACGGGGCCTTCTTGCGAGATATTTTTATGGGCAACCGACTGTTCCAGCCAGTCTAGGCAGGTTGTTCTACACAAATAAACCTGGTCTGGACACTTTAATTATGGACTCTACGTAACACAAACACATAATGGAAACTTTGAGAAGTGCTTTCTTTAATTATAGGAGCAGTTAAATATATTATATGTGTGATACATATAAATAAGAATGTCTTATTGTAAATATGAAACAAATCCTTATGGATAGGATCTGACACATATTATCACACTAATATTATAAATGCGAAAGTTTGTGTGTATATTTGTTGCTTCTTCACGCTGCAACGGATGGATGGATTTGGATGAAATTCGGCATACAGATAGTTTATAACCTGTATTATAACACATAGGATATTTTTATCCCGATATTGCCACGGAAATGAAACTCATATCTTTTCTGTATATTTGGTTCCACAATTTACTACTTAGATCTTGGATTTGATGTTGGGAATTTGTTTGTTTTGTTTTCATAGAAACTGTCAAAGCGGTACGAAGTCCGCCCGGGACAGCTAGTAGGTAATAATGGTAGAATTGTAATAGGCAATAGGCTATTACAATTCTACCATTAGCTACAATTCTACCATAGGCTTTCAAACTGGTTAAATTTTGTTATAAACTTATTTTTTTTACATAAAATCAAATAATTTTCGAAAAGATAAGAATAGATATGATATGATATGATGATATGAATAGGTAATGATTTTTAAGGTACCAACCTACCCGATTATGATAGGGGCGAATTTCTTTGATTTCTCCAACTTATGGGTAAAACAAAATAGTATCTATCACAATGTATTATTTTTAAAAGGTTTTATTTCTCTTAATTCTTATAAGTGTTCTCCACCAGTGTAAAATAATAAAAAAAATACAAATACAAAAAAACAATGATTTTATAAGACACAATTTAGAGACAGATAACATTCTTGCCGCGTTAGTCACTCGCCCAAATGATTCGTTGCACATTTGCACATACAGACCTGATGCAAATTTCGTAGTTGACAAACAACGTGCCCTCACAGATAGCTATTCCGATCACGAAACCACAGACAATGGCGTATCTACATCTGCCCACGGGGCGATACGTTCGGTTTTCTTCTTCATGGTTCACTATCATCTTCGCTATGGTCACAACTCTAACGTTTTATCAAACAAGTGCTTATTTCACGTTGGTATGTAAAACTTACATGAATTACATTCTCCCATGTAAATCATTCTAGGTTAACAATCAAGTCGATCCGTTTTGGAAACCGTGAAAGTAGAACCGACATACACATATTCGCATAAAAAATATATGGTAAGTACTTTGAAAAAACATAGCATATTAAAGAAAGCGTTCTTAAAGAAATAGAAACACTAGAAGCGATATGTTTATTTTTTTTTTGAGATTTACTCTGGTTGCATAACACAAACCAACCTTCCTGCAATTACTGTCAGGGAAATTGGTTTCAAACCATGCAGTTGCAGTTTTTCCACACATTTTTATCTAAGGATTGCGGCTGGCTCGGGACGTCATCGCCCTCAATTCAACTAGTCGAGTGTGATGGAATGCGTGTCACGCAATGAAATACCTACACCTCAAATACTTGTTTATTTGTACACTTAACAGGGCTATCCGTATACGAGCCAGAGATATGACCATAGACAATCGAACTTTACAACTTAAGATATTTTTTGCAATATTTTTAACTGGTAAAAATTAAACATATTTAATCTATTCGAGATTTAGTTTTCAGTTATGTGAAACGAAATAAATATTTTAAATTTGATTTCTGTTCTAACTTTCTGTTGGCTTGCATTTTTAAATGCCATAAAGTGTTTGATCACCTCACTGATAATTAAAGTTGTAAACTTAACATTATTTCAATCACGTGTCACGGTTGAATATTCAAACCACCAAAGAAATGCACAATAGGCCAGTAGCTGGCAGCCCTACATCTCTGCGTGTGTGTGCCCATGCAGTTGTGTGGATGGTGGTTGGCTGCGCGCACGCAGACAGCGAGGCGCGTCCTGGCCTCACCGGCGACTGGCTTTGCTCAATTAGGTATACCATGTGTAATTGCAGGGGCAATAGACAAGTTAAAATTGTTTTTTTTTTCTTTAAAAGGGAAAACTTTTCTATGGTAGAGGAATATACAAGATAATGGTGGAAGGAAAAAGACTAGCTAGCTACAATTTAAGTGCTGTTTAGAGTTGGAAGTTTCAAAATATATTAAATAAATTCATGATCTACATGACTACGGTTTAGCTATAGTAACAATAAATTGCCGAGTTTGCGGATGACCACGATCGTGTTTTGTTAATTTCGACGCCGCTGACTGACCGTACACTTCCCAACTTTGAATACATTGTTGTAGACCAATAAACATATCAAACATGTGTTCGCACCGAAATAAACGAACGCAAATAGCGTCGACTGATAAATTGGCATCGTCCCGCCCAGCCGGTTCGGAGGCGCGCCAATAATCGAACGAACTTAGCCGGTCGCGACTGACTGATTGAGATTTCAACTCGCATTTGATGCATCACCGTATTGTTTAGCAATAGTTCAAACATGGTGTCCTTTTGAACTTAATAATCGTTGTTTATCGTTGAGTTTAACGTTACAAAGTATTGGAAAGGCTGATCGGAGCTGGGAAACGATATCGTGACCTCGCGTGGAGTCTTAGCGACGAGTAACGTTCTCCGTTTTGTTCAGTGAGTATTGTTACCTTAGTAGGTGTTAAAAATACAAAAAATAAGTTAAAAACTTTAAAAATCTGCTTATTTTCAACTGCCAGCTCGGGATTAAGATCGGTGCACCCTGAGTAGTAACAACGAGCAAAATTCTTAAGTATGGGCAAAGATTATAACTCTTAGCTTTGTCTGTTTGCAAATGAAACTCGTTCCTATTGCCATACAAGTTTCGTTAAATTTGTAAGAAAGTGAATAAAACTTACGCTTGCGTTCAGCACCCTGGTAATCTTCCATGTGTGTTCTTCTTTTCCCCAAAACACGGTGAACAATTTATTTTACAACTTTGCACTGCGTTGTAAACTTTCAAGCAGTTAACAATGCCCATAGTAGCATTGTAATACATCCGCTTTGAAGTTACAATATCGACATTTGTTTGTACCGCACGACACGGTCAACCCGAGCCGAAATCTTCCTTCAACTCATCACAGCTTTTCTCGTCCTAATTGGCATGCAAAGTAATAAGTTGTTCACTTTTAAACAGTAAACAATATTCATAGAGCGTTAAGAGTATCCATAGTCCATAAAGAGGTTATCTTTAAAGTTACCACAGAGACATATTGTGCCGCTTGACCCTATCATCCCGAGCCGAAGTCTTCCTTCAATTCCTCCATTCATCACTTTTCTCGCCTTAAATTGGCATGCATCTGCCAACGTGAGGAGCCTACGCATGCGTTTCAGCGGTTTCGAGTGACCTAGTTTGCGCGCGCGCACTTTAATTGGCCCCCATTGTGGCGGTGACGTCGGCGTCACGCGACGACCTAGCGTTAATTGCTCGGTCGACGCTGATTGCCGAGGATTCTACGTGGAGACCGAGGGGTTCCTACGTAAAACCGTTTCGATTTTCGTAAAAGCGAATATGTAGTAAATTAGGCAAGGTTATCTACAAAACTCTTTGGACACTTAAGTACCGATGCCTGCACTTCAACCTATCCAAAACTGTCAAATTTCTTGAATAAATGTTTAACCATATAAGTACATAAAGTTCAAAGTCTATTGAAGAAATTTGACTGTGTGTGGTGGTCTGCTGTGCAGGCGTGTGTACCTACCAGTAAAGTTGTTCAAGTTTAATTCGGACAGCTATCGATTATATTAGCTTCAGGTTGGTTGGTTGTTAGGTTTGGTTTCTTTAAATTCGTTGCGACACTAATCTGTTGCAAAATGTATTGTTTAGGTTTGAAGAGCTCATCAATCATGACTTCGTTCAGGCAGGTACCTAAACAGTTGGGATAAACCAGGATTGCTTCTATGCTAATTCAAAGCAAAATACCATTTGTGTCACTATAGTTATTTACAATAATAATCTATAAATATATCAATAGCATTTCCAATGAGATCGTAACAAACTCAGAGGCCGCATTCCTGCATCACAATTCAACAAATAACACTATAAACTCAGACCTATATAAAACGATATTCATAATAATCTCACGCTTTTGCTCTTCTGATATTTAAT
This sequence comes from Eudonia truncicolella, assembly GCA_949315975.1. NCBI lineage: Eukaryota > Metazoa > Arthropoda > Insecta > Lepidoptera > Crambidae > Eudonia > Eudonia truncicolella. The sequence continues at coordinate 2,413,945 of OX438841.1, forward strand.
CCAGTTTAGCAAGTGCCTTGCTTGCGTTATGACTACAGTTGATTTAATTTCCATCTAAATAATTTGGGGCCCAGTAAAGCACCCTGTGTAAGCTTTGTACCAGAGGTTGATTTGTAGGTTCTGGTTTTGCATAGCATAGCATAAATGTTGTGCATTATGCATATGCATTTCAAGATTTTTACCCTGTTGGCTCTGTTGACGGTGTTGTGGGAAATTTTCGAAAATTTGACGTACCTACAAGTGACGTTAGACCGCACAGCTGTTAGGCAAAGTGTTTGTGTTGTAAGTGGACAAAGTCATTGGCATATAATACGTCCATCAGCGTCGCTCGTGCAACGCTCACTTTTATTACTGTGTCCAGCACATTGGTATGCGCCATTTAAGATTGTTAACACACTATTCAATAGAATGAATAGTATTTATTGGTTCATACAGAGATAGTAAGGATCTTTATAGAAGACGATTCGCTCTTCCAATGCCAACGGCCTGTTCCGACATTTAAGATAGCCAGCTCTTAAGGATTTCGAGGAGACTGCGCATCTAACTTCAGATTCAGACTATCTCCATGGTCTCGTTTCTGCTATTTTAAACCATTCACAGACGTAACATTCTGGTATTTCTCCATAGTTCAAGTGTCAAAATGGACACAAATTAGGACCTTTTGAAATGCCTATCAGAAGCAGCAGCCAAACAATTTTCCGTTGTAAGATACAAATAAAAACATGATGGTAGATACCTTGCAGTCGATGGTTTAGGTCAAGCGAGAGAAAGAATTAAAAAACTGGCAAACCCAAACCCAAACTGAAAAAACTTTTTTTTAAAGTTTGGAGCGGGTTCAAAAAGTCTCTGTGAAGTCATGATATAACTACATTACAAATACATCGTCTCATCGATGTATACCAGCTATATCGGAGAGAAACTAGGAAGTAAGAGCCGAAGCGCGAATCTGTGGCGGAGCGGAGGCCGCGAGCAGAGGTCGCCGCGAAGGTTGCGCGAACAATGGACGATCGCCACCTCAGATAAACCACAATTATTGTGCCTGATGCACGGCAGCGGCGGCGCGGCGTGCCAAACCATTTATTTATGTTGTTACTTTAATTAGAACAAGTAGTCAACGAAACTCCAGATGTTTCGATACTCGGTACGCTTCTCTTTATTAAAGCCCGGTGAAGCTGAAAATCCCTAAAGGTAGGTAATCAGCAAAATCTCCCAAAAAAAAAAAGCTTCTCGTTACGCGTTCGGGCTAACAAAGTCAAGTCACAATAGTTTTAATACCGCGAGCGTCGACGATATGGCAGTGTGTTGTGTTTGACTTTAATTAAAATAAATAATAATTAAAATAATTTGGTTAGAACCACGATAGCTCAACTGGGAGAGCACCTGCCCCGGTACGTCAGAAGGGTGCAGGTTCAAATCCTGCTCGTGGATTTTTTTTTTCAACATTATGTGTTTTTGTAATTTAATTAAAAGTTTTCATTCGAAAAAGAAAATTGTCAGCAGAATAAAAGTGTCAGGTCTTAATGCAAGCATTTAAGTACCTAGGTAGTTCATATATTTTACTATATAAAGAGTCGAAGCGATGTAAGTTAAGTTAGCAGAATAACAAATTAAATGTCAACCCGTCAAAGAAATGAAGTTACCACCTTCCTACACGGCGTGTAAGTAATCCGAGTGTCGAGTATCATTTTACTTATTATTAAGCATTCGCCTTCCATTATAACTGTCCGCAGTGTCCAACAGCTAACAGCTCGGTGTCTACAAATGTATGTAAATGGAGGTTTAATCCTACACGGCTTGCGGAATACGAATGTTAAGTTTAACAGTTACAGACGAAAGGGGGAAGGCGTTTCCAATTCCACAACTTCACTTAAAAGCTTTATAAACGTGAAAAGGATTATGTACTAAGGATTTATGAGAAAGTTTTATTGAAGCATAAACAAGATATCAAAACTAGATCAAATGCGAACCCGCCAGCTAATAGGAAAATGGTTGTGATCAGGTTTCTCAGAGCTCACCCAGGCAGTGTTACTCCGTATCTCATATCCTTCGGCCGATAAGTCATAGAACATTCGATCGGCGAACGGATCAGTGTCGCAACGATTACGCAGCGTCACCCAAGCGCGGGACGCCTCGCCAGCCGCCAGGTGCGCCAACTGCGCCCGGACCGGATTAGCCTCCACCATAACGCGTAAAGTAAGTGAACGCCGATTAACTTAAATGGTGTTGCCGTAAAATGTAGATATAGTGCGTCGATTAACCAGCTGGGACCACCGCTTTTGAGGTTATTGGACAATTATCGGCGGCACTTAATACAACGTAATCTGGTTTTAATAACTTAACTGCCCTTAATGCGTTTGTCGGTTAGAAGCGAAATTTTCGGCCGGTTTTCGGTGACTATAAACAATGTAATGGATTCGGTGGGACCGTTTCCTGATATGTCGCGGCACTCGCGGCGGACCTGTTTCCCTTTGGCGGTTTCGCGACGGTGGCGGTGGAGCGGCGTTTGCGCCGATAACGAGGGACGCCTGGGGCTGCTGATTCATGTCTTTGTAATAAAGTTATTATGCGGTCTCGTTCACCACTTTTAATGAACGCCGGGCAGTTCGACATCTCGCGTTGGTAACACTGAGGCTGAGCGTAAATAGGGTTGAATTCATCAATTAAACATAAGATTCCACGGTTTCTAAGTGGATAACGAGTGAATGCACTGCGTCGCGTGTGTTGGTGAATGCAGGCCGCGCACACAGGCACACGGCTTGCATACTAATTACGGTTGACGAACTAGACTGCCCGGCTACCACCCAGCGCGATGCTAAATACGAAAATACGCTGGCTTGTCTCGTAGAACCAGATTCGTTATATCCGCTTTGTTTTTTTTATGAAGTATCATAATGAAGTTTGATCCATTTCACGGTTCAATCGTCTCTGCAAGCTTATAAAGCGGCAGAGCATTACAGTTAAGTGTTTACCGTCAAATTGGCGGTCGCATTTCAATGGGATTGCATTTCGCAATTGTAGGCTCGTAAACACATATATTTTATTATGTCTACAAAAAACTTTGAGAACCGTTTACGGCTGTCAACCGATTAAGGTTGGCCCCCCTTTCTCTCGGATTGTCTGTTGACGGGTGCGCGCGGAGGGTCTGGTGTAGTTGGTCGAATGCAACAGACTAAATGGCACCTCGGACGGGGAGAAGCACAGATAATATAACGAGCTATCGAAATACAATAACGAGGCGGAAAAGTTTCTTGTCCTTATCTTTTATGTTGTTGAAGTAAACATCTCTACATATTTTACATTTCTGAAGCCTTTAGTTTGTTGACTTCCTGACTTCTTCTTCTTGAAAATTCTCACCACAGACCTGTGATTATCACTATACTTAAGTCCCACTGCTGTGCCCCCCCCCCCCCATCGCCCCCTTCCCATTTGGATAACAGTAAGTTCACATGCTGATATCACATGTTCCAATGCCACCTAACGACAAATACTTACTGGAATCTTCCAATGACTTCGCCTCATTTGATGGGGTGTGTACGTGGCAGGCAGATAGGGTACCGTGCAAAATTATGAACATTCCTGAATGATCCATGAAATTCCATGAAGCACCACATGGCCAAGATATTGAAGTTGCTTGTTACTAAGTAAAATTGTAAAGTTACTGCTACCCTAGAACCAGCTGATACATTGTTATCGGTCGTCAACCTCGTGGTCTTAAAAAAACAGAAGTCGAAACGTGGTCTTAAAAAAAACAGAAGTCAAAACATGTCAGTGATAAATAAAAATACTGTAATAAAATCAATTTGAGTTTTTGTATGAAAAAAAAACGAGCGAGCCTTACAGTAGTCGCATATGATGTGTAACATTTGACATCTCACCATGGTAATAAGTAATTTTACCATTTTTTTTTAAAAATGGGTCAGGTATTACATCATTTTATAACTATAAAATAAATGCAGTAAATACTCATTAGAAGAAATCTGACATATCAAAATGACCTTTGATAGTCAAATGACACAATATGTCACATATAATAATAATGTCATGTTCATAATATCGATTTTAAATTTACAAAATGGCGCGCGCTTGCGCGCTTCGCCGACTTCTTGTTACACACTTGGTACACATACTTCCATCCCATTTCACGAAATCACTCCCACAAATTGCGTATTCCTATAGAAAGCGAGCGGAAAGATGTTACACATCAAAAATCTACGTAAATATGTTTTTGCATGTTATTACAGTGTTATTTATACTTGGTTGCGTGGCTGTTTCGGGAATATTACCCATTACTATTACCAAACACCATGTATAGAAGTGTTGTTGCGGTTGCGAAATAGACGCGTGTAGCGTAGCGGTGGCGGCGGTAGGAGCACGTGTTCGAGTGGAACCAAACATCGACACTTCTGCCTTTCATCATTAAAAATGGGGTAGCAAATGATTTTTAACTTTAGCAACAATTGAAGAGAGACCACCTGCTTTCTAATTGTCACCAGTAACATTTCAATGAAATTTTATATTATTTTTTGGGAACAAAACTGCTTTAAGAGACCATGGTACTGGATTAACTTAAAGGCAAAATAGGCACGTGCCTATGGGCCCCGCATCCCTTAGGAACCCCTCAGTAAGAGAAAATAAGTTTTATTTTTGCTAAGCCTAGAAGACAGGGGCCCCAAACATGCAGTGCCTAGGGGCCTATACATGGTTCTGATGTTAAGCCCCGTG